>CM060915.1:979266364-981766364 GCA_030737875.1 Allium sativum
TCCCATTGAGTCCAAAATGATGTTTCTGCATTTAAAAAGTATAAACACTTATATATTTCGAGTTTCGGAAATTATTTGTTTGAAAATGTATTTTTAATATTTAAATATATAGCCCTTTGAAAATAGTCACTTTACAAACGACCTCCGTTTTCGACGAAACCACTTTTGTTGGATCCGAAATGTCAAAATATTGTTAAGTTTAATTTTTCATAATTTTTGGAATTATTTTGTGGCTGTGGTGAAAAGATTTCTGTTTTGTCAATTTTCAGTAAAAATTAAACGACTTGAAAATAGCCATTTTTCAAACAGTCTCATAATTCAACGAAATTGGTTTCGTTAGAACCGTATCGTCATAAGAAAGCCAAAAATATTTTTTTTAGAATTTTTGGAGTCCGTATATGGCCCCGGCACATTTAAATGTACGGTCAATATTTAATTAATAAATTTTTAATGGAATTTTAAATAAAATATATAAAGATTTCGGAATTGGGCTCCGAGACCCATTCCATTGCGTTCAGAAGGTGTCAAAACCTTAAGAACGACAGTAAGTAGGGCTAAATCGGAGTTCGGACCAAAACGGGCTTTAACGGGCTAATTAAATTATTAAATAATGATTAGGAAAACCTAATATAATATTATAAATTTCGAAAACACTGTTCATCCTTCCTCAACCCGTCTTTTTTCAACCGCAAGTGAACCCATCCCATTCAAAATTTCATTCTCCGATTGCTCCCTCAATTCTCAACGAAAACCTTTGTAACAACCCGTATTTCTGATAATATGTTATATTGTAAATCGAGGCAGAAATTTATTCTAAAATCTGAATCAAGGGAAACGAGCTATGCCATTGCGTTCGTCTCGGAAAAATACGCGAAATAGAGTCCGAGTTTTCGAAAATCGGAGTCCGTATGACCCAATTAAGGCCCAACGAAGTTTTCAGAAAATTTCTAAGTAAAAACAGATTTCAAATTCAAACTTGAATTTGGGAAATTGGGCCAGTTGGGCCAGGCGGGAAAATTCCCGCCACAGTACCCAAGTCGACAGCCCTGTCGACTTGGGAGTCGACTTGGTCTGACCAGGTCGACAGCCCTGTCGACTTGGCTCAGACGCCCAGTCCTGCCTGGTGCACCATTTTGAGAATGTGTTGAGCTAGGGGGCCAGATTCGGTTTTGAGGGTTGAGATTGGAACTAGGGTTTAATCCTATGGCCTAAAACACTTGCCTAATCTATAAATAAGACCCTAACCTACCCTAAATCCTCATTATTCATCCTAGCAACTAAACTATGGCAAAATCAATCCTCTCATGGCCTCCACTCTCTTCATCAAATTCCTAAATAAATTTCTAAGAGATTTCCATGCATATAAGTGTATTTAGACTTGTATGATCCTCTTTAGCTTGCATTTAAGTCAAGTTCTTCTATTTGCACCACAAAGAAAGAGTTTTGATCAAGTTTGCTTGCATTTTTGGGGTTAAATTGGTTGCATAAGGGTTTTCTTACATTTGCTATACTCATTTGAGTCCGCATAAGCATTGTAAGCCCTATTCCTTTCATACTTAAACTTTAAAGTTAAATGTATGATATGCAAGTTGTCATATGTTATGCAAGTTGGATATGCAAGTTGCCATATGTTATACAAGTTTGATATGCAAGTTGCCATATGTTATGCAAGTTTTGTTATGCAAGTTGGATATGCAAGTTGCCATATGTTATGCAAGTTTTGTTATGCAAGTTGGATATGCAAGTTGCCATATGTTATGCAAGTTTTGTTATGCAAGTTTGATATGCAAGTTGCCATATGTTATGCAAGTTTTGTTATGCAAGTTTGATATGCAAGTTGCCATATGTTATGCAAGTTTTGTTATGCAAGTTTGATATGCAAGTTGCCATATGTTATGCAAGTTTTGTTATGCAAGTTTGATATGCAAGTTGTCATATGATATGCAAGTATGTTATGCAAGTTTGGGATGGTCATATGGTTCATGTTATCATGTTATGCAAGCTTATCTTGAGTATGTGAACATAAAGCTTCAAGCTTTATGCCAAAGGTTGCATTTTGGCAACATGTAAGTTATCATATCACTTATGATAACTTGCATGTGAGGCTAAATGCGAACTTGTGGCCATTTCTACATGTCATTTAGCACCATGTATCATGAATATGCCAAGTTTGGTTTTATGAGGCCTAAGAATATAATATGCAAGTGTATGAACACATGAACATCTCATATGCCACCATGTTAAACTTGTGGCTTCAACATTTTTATGTCATGATTATGCCAAGTTCCCTCTTTCTATCCTCTATGCGCTATTGCGATATGTAAGCGATGGGATTGCGTTTGGGGTTGGGTAAACTTAAAAGACATAAAAACATGAGCTTGGGAATTTACCTATTAAGTTAGGTCTACCCATTGGGAATTTACCTATTAAGTTAGGTCTACCCAATTGCTTGAAAATTTGTAATATGTTTTGGAAACATGATGGACATGACACTTAGAAAAGATAAGTGTGACCAACTCGAGGTTGGGTTGAGTTTGTAGCGTAAACCTACCCGGAACCGACCGGCCTAACTAGTTGCTACAAACAATAGGACCCAATGTAAGAAGTTGGTCATGTTGTACCTTGAACCCGAGGTTAGACCAAGTTGTGGTGTAAAGCTACCCGGAACCGACCGGCTTAACTAGTAACCGCAACAAAGTCTAATGTGAGAGGTTAAGGCGCATTAATTAATTAATTAATGCTACATGATAAGGTTAAGGAAATCTGACTTATGACACTTAACCAATCTGAACTCGGTAAATTAACGGGGTTAAGTTGACCTACACTTAACCAATCTGGACTTGGTAAATTAACGGGGTTAAGTTGACCTACACTTAACAAATCTGAACTCGGTAATTTAACGGGGTTAAGTTGACCTACACTTAACCAATCTGAACTCGGTAATTTAACGGGGTTAAGTTGACCTACACTTAACCAATCTGAACTCGGTAATTTAACGGGGTTAAGTTGAACTATACTTAACCAATCCAACTCAGTAATTTGGTAAGACTGAGGACCAATTTGATACCTGGTCTGGATAAACTAACTTGATTGATAAATTAAACGAACCTGTTTTGCGGATCTGTAGGACCCACACCAAGTTAGGCAAGTTTGTAAATCTGTTATCTGATCCGTTAGTCTGAAAACTGACCATCTGAATCTGGTATGTCTGAACTCTGTTAATAAATTAATCTGAATTTGATAGTCTGGGGACACAAGGGTGAATACTTGTGTCATCTGTTGTTTGGGACCCATATTAGTCAGTAACCCTTTCTGGTATCAAAACTTTGACCCAACTGTAGGTAGGGTCCGGGCACGCTTACTGAACTAATTATAAGTGGTTCATTCTGATAATGGCGATGGGTGTTGATGGTGCGTTCCAACCGGGTCATGTGTGTGCATGGATCCCGGTCTGCCTCTGAGGATGTAAGACACCGTGACATCTGTAAATATGCCTGTGCCAATTGGTTGCCACTTTAGGGAGTGATACACCCTATCGTGGGGCCGACACAGGGTATTTATGTATTAGGGAGCCGATCGCTTGGGTAGGATTCAGGGTACACTTAGTTCTGTCTGATTCTGTTGGTACCGTCTGTTTTGTTGGGTGGCAACACCCGTCTGTTTCTGCGTGGTACCGTTCTGTTAGGGTGGTAAAGGCCCATTTTTGTTAGCATTCCGTTTCTGTACTTTATCTATTAGAGTGGCTAAGGCCCATTATAGTTAGTATTCCGTTTCTGTACTTTATCTGTTAGAGTGGCTAAGGCCCATTATAGTTAGTATTCCGTTTCTGTACTTTATCTGTTAGGGTGGTAAAGGCCCATTATTGTTAGCATTCCGTTTCTGTACTTTATCTGTTGGGATGGTAAAAGCCCATTTTTCCCAAACTCTATTTCTGTATGGTCCCTTCCGTTCCGTCCTGTTTCGATGTGAACATTGGGGTAACACCTAATCATGTTATACTAGAATTGGTACCAAGAAGTTAGATCTTGGTTTGAGTCAAACACCTGATACTGGGTCAAGTTTGGGCCAAGGGATAAATTCTGGATTATTCATGACATGTTAGAATGTTAGCACACCTGTGGTGCAAAACCTTAAACCGGATTATGCGATGACACCTTTATCTGCCTTGTTAGTTAATCAACATGCTAGTATGTTGTTATCCCTATGTTCATACCTGCTGCTCATGCCAGTTAACTTTATCAGTTTACATTGATTGTAGTAGGGCTTACTCAGTCTTTTTGACTGACCTGTTTTCTTTTGCCTCTTTTCTTCCGTTCCCCCCCCCCCCAGGTTCTCAGGGAGGGAATACAGGAGCTTAGCTTGGATCTTAGCTGCTTTTCTTGGATAGCTCACGTATGCTTTGGACTTGAGCTTGCTATGGTTTTCCACTTTGGGGATAGTTACTTTATGTTTTCCTTTTCAGCTTCCAGTTTTATGTACTAGACTTGTTTATTTGGAAAATTGACATTATGTTGTACCAGACTTGTTTTGAAATGGTTTAAAATCTTCCGCTGTTTTACCTATGTTATTTACTCTGTTTACATATACATATATGTTCTTGTTCTGCCTTGATATATCATTATGCATGTTTACCTGATTCAAACGCCCCTCCAAAGTCAGAGTGCTTGCAAGAGACACCCTGGCGGAGGTGGGGTGTTACATTTGGTATCAGAGCATATGGTTTACGAGAAGGGACAAAAAGGTTTTTTTTAAAACTTTTGGAAAACTATTTTCAAAACCAAGTATAAAGTATTTTCCAAAGAAAAGTCTAGTTTATTTTAAAAGGCTATTCCCCAAAAGCCATTAGCACAATCCTTAGTTATCTATTCTTAGTTTCCTCGATCTGAATCTATCTTTTCCTTCGTTTCAGTATGGCCGATAACTTTGTTATCCCGGAGGGAGTGCAAGTTCCCGTTTGGTATAGGAGACTTATGGAGGCTAGGGCGACCGAAGCCGGCCCCGCAAATGTTACTCCTCCTCCGGTGGTTAATATTCCTCCTCCTCCTGTCGCTAATGTTCCTCCTCCATCGGTTGCTGAGGTTCCTCTTCCTCCTCCCCCTCAGCATCCTCAGGTTGACTTCGCAAAGACTTGCAAAGATTTCAAAGCAATGGGTGGCAAGAACTTCCAAGGCACTGAGACTTTTGTAGAGGCCAGAAATTGGTTGAAAGAGACCGAGGATTTGTTTGCTATCTTTGGGTTAGACGATCAGAGAAAGATCTTGTTGGCGGTTTGGCTTATGAAGGATGAGGCCGCTTATTGGTGGGAGATCACCACCGCGACTAGGCCCGTTGAGACTTGGGCCGATTTCAGGACAAGATTCGGGCTTAAGTTTCTATCTTCTACTGAAGAGAATCTGCAAATGGAAAGGTTTATTGCTTTGAAGCAAGGAGACATATCTGTTAAAGAATATGTGAACAAGTTCAACCAGTTAGCTCGTTTTGGCTTGGATATGGTGAGTACTACTCAGAAGAAGGCTCTTCGTTTTGCTAGAGGATTGAATGAGCCGTTACAGGAGTTAGCTATGTCCTATGTGCCCATGGGGGCCACGTTTGAGAGTTTGGTAGATATGGCCCTACTCCATGAAGAGAACAAGAGTGCGAAGAAGGAGGTCAAGGTGAATGAGTCTCAAAACAAGAAAGCAGGACCCAAAAAGGAAATACAAAAGAAGGAGGAGAAGTCTGAAGATAAGAAGGAAAAGAAGCGCTTTACTTGTGGAAGCTCAACTCATCTAAACAAGGATTGCAGAAAGAGAAAGGGCACTTGCTTTAACTGTGGAGAGATGGGGCACTTCACTAGGGACTGCCCGAAGAAGAAAGGGACTACATCGGAAGGAACGATGAATACTCGCATGGCGGGTGAATAGATTAGGGCTAGAATAATTTGTCTGTAGGATGTTTAATTTTCCTTGTCTGATTTTCAGTTTGAAACTCTTTTTCTGGTATCTCGATTCTGTAATGGAAACTCAGTACTTTAATGCTAGTTTTGCTTCTGATCTGGTAATGGTCTCAAACTCCCTGAGAGTTATAACTCATCTGTCTGTGATAAATTAGGATTTGAGAGTATCTGTGACTATGACAAATACATTCTGGGTTTCTACCATGCTTAGTTTCCTAAGAATCATTTGGGGAAAATCTGATCTGTACTAGTAGTCTGTAAGTATATGTACCAAGTTTTTGTTTTATCTATACTCGCTTCCATCACTCGAATGTATTTGGTGGAGATAGGAATCCTATGGATGTAAACATGTGTTTGAGACATGTTATTTTTGATGGTTGCAAGTGGATGCAAGTGGTTGCTAGTGGTTGCTCGTGGATGCATAAACACACACTAGGCACTAGATCGGCTTGAAATACACTCTCATATTGCATATGGACGTGTGTACATTTTTGATTCTTATGGTTGCAAGATGGTTAATTCAGCACATGGATGTTGCATATGGACGAATGGTTGTGCACACATATAGTATTATGTGATTAGGACTATTTGCATACATAATGGATTCATTTCACTAACATACTCTGCATTGATGATCTTTGCATTAGATAAGAACATACACACACACCTTTTGCATATGTTCATACCGCATTAGAATCTTTAAGGACAATGATTGATCGTGAATGATGATTTGAGTAGATGGATGATGGATGGTAGGATGCGTTCTTCCTAACTTGAAGATTTCGAGGACGAAATCCTTTAAGGAGGGGAGAATGTAACAACCCGTATTTCTGATAATATGTTA
Organism: Allium sativum; assembly: GCA_030737875.1. Lineage (NCBI taxonomy): Eukaryota > Viridiplantae > Streptophyta > Magnoliopsida > Asparagales > Amaryllidaceae > Allium > Allium sativum. The sequence goes on from CM060915.1 coordinate 979,273,144, forward strand.
TATTGTAAATCGAGGCAGAAATTAATTCTAAAATCTGAATCAAGGGAAACGAGCTATGCCATTGCGTTCGTCTCGGAAAAATACGCGAAATAGAGTCCGAGTTTTCGAAAATCGGAGTCCGTATGACCCAATTAAGCCCAACGAAGTTTTCAGAAAATTTCTAAGTAAAAACAGATTTCAAATTCAAACTTGAATTTGGGAAATTGGGCCAGTTGGGCCAGGCGGGAAAATTCCCGCCACAGTACCCAAGTCGACAGCCCTGTCGACTTGGGAGTCGACTTGGTCTGACCAGGTCGACAGCCCTGTCGACTTGGCTCAGACGCCCAGTCCTGCCTGGTGCACCATTTTGAGAATGTGTTGAGCTAGGGGGCCAGATTCGGTTTTGAGGGTTGAGATTGGAACTAGGGTTTAATCCTATGGCCTAAAACACTTGCCTAATCTATAAATAAGACCCTAACCTAACCTAAATCCTCATTATTCATCCTAACAACTAAACTATGGCAAAATCAATCCTCTCATGGCCTCCACTCTCTTCATCAAATTCCTAAATAAATTTCTAAGAGATTTCCATGCATACAAGTGTATTTAGACTTGTATGATCCTCTTTAGCTTGCATTTAAGTCAAGTTCTTCTATTTGCACTACAAAGAAAGAGTTTTGATCAAGTTTGCTTGCATTTTTGGGGTTAAATTGGTTGCATAAGGGTTTTCTTACATTTGCTATACTCATTTGAGTCCGCATAAGCATTGTAAGCCCTATTCCTTTCATACTTAAACTTTAAAGTTAAATGTATGATATGCAAGTTGTCATATGTTATGCAAGTTTTGTTATGCAAGTTGGATATGCAAGTTGCCATATGTTATGCAAGTTTGATATGCAAGTTGCCATATGTTATGCAAGTTTTGTTATGCAAGTTGGATATGCAAGTTGCCATATGTTATGCAAGTTTTGTTATGCAAGTTGGATATGCAAGTTGCCATATGTTATGCAAGTTTGATATGGCATATGTTATGCAAGTTTTGTTATGCAAGTTTGATATGCAAGTTTTGTTATGCAAGTTTGATATGCAAGTTGTCATATGATATGCAAGTATGTTATGCAAGTTTGGGATGGTCATATGGTTCATGTTATCATGTTATGCAAGCTTATCTTGAGTATGTGAACATAAAGCTTCAAGCTTTATGCCAAAGGTTGCATTTTGGCAACATGTAAGTTATCATATCACTTATGATAACTTGCATGTGAGGCTAAATGCGAACTTGTGGCCATTTCTACATGTCATTTAGCACCATGTATCATGAATATGACAAATTTGGTTTTATGAGGCCTAAGAATATAATATGCAAGTGTATGAACACATGAACATCTCATATGCCACCATGTTAAACTTGTGGCTTCAACATTTTTATGTCATGATTATGCCAAGTTCCCTCTTTCTATCCTTTATGCGCTATTGCGATATGTAAGCGATGGGATTGCGTTTGGGGTTGGGTAAACTTAAAAGACATAAAAACATGAGCTTGGGAATTTACCTATTAAGTTAGGTCTACCCATTGGGAATTTACCTATTAAGTTAGGTCTACCCAATTGCTTGAAAATTTGTAATATGTTTTGGAAACATGATGGACATGACACTTAGAAAAGATAAGTGTGACCAACTCGAGGTTGGGTTGAGTTTGTAGCGTAAACCTACCCGGAACCGACCGGCCTAACTAGTTGCTACAAACAATAGGACCCAATGTGAGAAGTTGGTCATGTTGTACCTTGAACCCGAGGTTAGACCAAGTTGTGGTGTAAAGCTACCCGGAACCGACCGGCTTAACTAGTAACCGCAACAAAGTCTAATGTGAGAGGTTAAGGCGCATTAATTAATTAATTAATGCTACATGATAAGGTTAAGGAAATCTGACTTATGACACTTAACCAATCTGAACTCGGTAAATTAACGGGGTTAAGTTGACCTACACTTAACCAATCTGAACTTGGTAAATTAACGGGGTTAAGTTGACCTACACTTAACCAATCTGAACTCGGTAATTTAACGGGGTTAAGTTGACCTACACATAACCAATCTGAACTCGGTAATTTAACGGGGTTAAGTTGACCTACACTTAACCAATCTGAACTCGGTAATTTAACGGGGTTAAGTTGAACTATACTTAACCAATCCAACTCAGTAATTTGGTAAGACTGAGGACCAATTTGATACCTGGTCTGGATAAACTAACTTGATTGATAAATTAAACGAACCTGTTTTGCGGATCTGTAGGACCCACACCAAGTTAGGCAAGTTTGTAAATCTGTTATCTGATCCGTTAGTCTGAAAACTGACCATCTGAATCTGGTATGTCTGAACTCTGTTAATAAGTTAATCTGAATTTGATAGTCTGGGGACACAAGGGGGAATACTTGTGTCATCTGTTGTTTGGGACCCATATTAGTCAGTAACCCTTTCTGGTATCAAAACTTTGACCCAACTGTAGGTAGGGTCCGGGCACGCTTACTGAACTAATTATAAGTGGTTCATTTTGATAATGGCGATGGGTGTTGATGGTGCGTTCCAACCGGGTCATGTGCGTGCATGGATCCCGGTCTGCCTCTGAGGATGTAAGACACCGTGACATCTGTAAATATGCCTGTGCCAATTGGTTGCCACTTTAGGGAGTGATACACCCTATCGTGGGGCCGACACAGGGTATTTATGTATTAGGGAGCCGATCGCTTGGGTAGGATTCAGGGTACACTTAGTTCTGTCTGATTCTGTTGGTACCGTCTGTTTTGTTGGGTGGCAACACCCGTCTGTTTCTGCGTGGTACCGTTCTGTTAGGGTGGTAAAGGCCCATTTTTGTTAGCATTCCGTTTCTGTACTTTATCTGTTAGAGTGGCTAAGGCCCATTATAGTTAGTATTCCGTTTCTGTACTTTATCTGTTAGAGTGGCTAAGGCCCATTATAGTTAGTATTTCGTTTCTGTACTTTATCTGTTAGTGTGGTAAAGGCCCATTATTGTTAGCATTCCGTTTCTGTACTTTATCTGTTGGGATGGTAAAAGCCCATTTTCCCCAAACTCTATTTCTGTATGGACCCTTCCATTCCGTCCTGTTTCGATGTGAACATTGGGGTAACACTTAATCCTGTTATACTAGAATTGGTACCAAGATCTAGATCTTGGTTTGAGTCAAACACCTGATACTGGGTCAAGTTTGGGCCAAGGGATAAATTCTGGATTATTCATGACATGTTAGAATGTTAGCACACCTGTGGTGCAAAACCTTAAACCGGATTATGCGATGACACCTTTATCTGCCTTGTTAGTTAATCAACATGCTAGTATATTGTTATCCCTATGTTCATACCTGCTGCTCATGCCAGTTAACTTTATCAGTTTACATTGATTGTAGTAGGGCTTACTCAGTCTTTTTGACTGACCTGTTTTCTTTCGCCTCTTTTCTTCCGTTCCCCCCCCCAGGTTCTCAGGGAGGGAATACAGGAGCTTAGCTTGGATCTTAGCTGCTTTTCTTGGATAGCTCACGTATGCTTTGGACTTGAGCTTGCTATGGTTTTCCACTTTGGGGATAGTTACTTTATGTTTTCCTTTTCAGCTTCCAGTTTTATGTACTAGACTTGTTTATTTGGAAAATTGACATTATGTTGTACCAGACTTGTTTTGAAATGGTTTAAAATCTTCCGCTGTTTTACCTATGTTATTTACTCTGTTTACATATACATATATGTTCTTGTTCTGCCTTGATATATCATTATGCATGTTTACCTGATTCAAACGCCCCTCCAAAGTCAGAGTGCTTGCAAGAGACACCCTGGCGGAGGTGGGGTGTTACAACCTTCGTATAAATACACGTTTCGAAGAGATTTTCGTGCTCTTCAATCTCCGAGAAGAATTACCACCTCTCATCGACTGTAGCCACCGCACCACCGCCGCAAAGTTCGGCCGAACGCACCTCAACCGCGCCACCCACAAGCCGCCGCACCTCCTCCAACTCCCGGTGAAGATAGCCCTCTCGTAGCTCTCCAATCTCCCGCAAACCGTTCGTAAAACAGTCGATCGTAGCTCGAGTTATCTCGATTCAAAGTTTTGAACTTTAGGTAATGTTTATTTCAGATTTTGTCACGCTTTGTAGCGTCGCTGTGTCAGTTGTTAAAGGCTGAATTTTGATTTTTCATACGAATTTGAATTTGAATCTTTCCAGATTCGAAATCGCTTTGAATTCAAACACAAGACCTGATAAAAGTTGACAATTCATTTCAGATCCAGCCTAGGTGAGAATTTATTTTTAATTTAATATTAATTAATTTAATTATTATTCTTTTGTTGTTTAATGTTGAATGGTGAAAATGAATCATTATGCGATGGATGTTATTCTATGTTGTGAATTCGATTTGTATTTAGATGATGTGATATTAGATCTAAGTTGAAGCGCTAGATTTGAATTGATGATGTGATATTTTATCGTTTGTGGTGGAATTGGATATGAAGAGGTTGGATATGAAAATTAAAAAGACAATCTTTTTATATTTAGATTATAAAGACGATCTTTTTGTATGAAGATTAAAAAGACAACCTTTTATATTTAGAAAAAAAAGACGATCTTTTTATATTTAGATTAGAAAGACCACATTTTTATGTTGAAAGAAAAATGATAATCTTTTTATGTTGTAAATAAAAAGACAATATTTTTATTTTTAAATAGAAAAGTTAATATCTTTACATTGTAAAATAGCAAAGTTAATCTTTTACATTGTAAAATAGAAAGGTTAATATTTTTACATTGTAAAGTAGAGAAATTGATATTTTTACATTGTAAAATATAAAAATTGATATTTTTACATTATAAAAAGAAAAAGTTGACATCTTTACATTGTAAACATAAAAGTGAATATTTTTATATTGTAAGTAAAAGAATGAAATTTTATGATGTAAAATAAATTACATTTTTATTATGTAATTTATGAATGAATTTACACCGTATGAAATAAATTACTTTTATTATGTAATTTATGAATGAATTTACTCCGCATGAATGAAATTTCATTTTATTTTGTAATGTATATGAAATGAATGTATGAACTTGCATTGTAAATTAAAAATTACATTTTTATAGGTAATTAAAATGTGAATTTACACTGTATGATAAAAATTACATTTTAGATGTAATTTAGACATGAATTTATGTCGTATGTTAGAAATTACATTTTTTCTATGTAATTAAAATATGAATTTCCATCGCATGATGAAAATTACGTTTTTCTATGTAATATAAAATTGAATTTGTACCGCATGATAAAAATTACATTTTTCTATGTAATTTAGATGTAATTAGAACGGTAAAATAAAAATGACATTTTTCTATGTAATTTATATATGAGTTATATTGGTATGATAAAAATTACATTTTTCAAGGTAATTAGAATATGAATTTGTATTGCATTATAACAATTACACCTCTTTATGTAATTGAGACATGAATTTACAATGCAAAATAAAAATTACATCTTTATATGTAATTAGAAAAGGGATTTGCAAATAAAATTAAAACTTACATTTTTATATGTAATTTAGGATGAGATACACAATTGTAAGATAAAATTTACATTTTTATATGTAGTAAGAAATTGAGAATTCGCATTGATATTAAAATAACACTTTTGTTAAAGATATTGCATTAGAATAAAAAGATAATTTTTGTCGCTTTTTCTTTTTAGAATTAAAAAAGCATATTTTGTCACCTTTTCTTTTTAACATGAAAAGGGTCATTTTTGTCGCTTATTCTTTTTTACATTTAAAGAACATTTTTATGTCATGTTACTTTTTAGCATTAAAAGAAGCATTTTTGTCTCTTTTTTTTTTTTTTTAGAAATAAAAAGAACATTTTGCTTTCATTTCTTTATGTTGAATATTTTATCGTTATTCTGAATGCGGTAAAAATAGAATTGTTAATGTTGAATATTTTATCGTCATTTTGAATGCGGTGAAAATAGAATGGTTAATGTCGTCATTTTTATCGACATTTTTAGGGCGATAAAAATAGACAATGTTAATGATTCATTTTTATCGACATTTTAGTGCGATAAAGATAGACAATGTTAGTGATGCATTTTATCGACATTTGTTTTGGAGCGATAAAAAGAATATATTTTTATGTTACATTTTATTGTCTTTCTAGAGACAATAAAAAGAATAAAATTAAAGAATTACATTTTTATTTAAAATTGCTTTCATTGAAAAGAATAAATATAGAAGATGAGATTTTTTTATTTGTTAATAATAAACAATGAAAAGGGGACATTTACATTTTGATGTAAATAAACAATAATAAAAAATTTACATTCAAAATGTAAGTTACAAATAAAAGGATTGTTTGCATTCTACGATGCAAACGAAATGTAGAAAATAGAAAATACTTTTTATTTGCATCCGATCATGCAAATAAAATAAAGAGATAAAATTTCATTTGTTGTTTGCAACCTTAGTTGCAAACAAACAAGAAGATAAAAATTACATTTTGTTTGCAAATTTAGATGCAAACAAATTTATTAAAAACAGAAGTTACATTTTTGTTGAAATTTTTAAATGCGAACAAAGCATTAAAATAAAAGTTACATTTTTTTTGTTTATTTACTTCACTTGATGTAAATAAACATAAAATAAAGAGTTGTTCTTTTATTTACATTTCTTGATGTAAATAAAACTAGAAATTTAATATTACACTTTTTATTTGCTTTACTCAACGCAAATAAAACAGGAGAATAAAAGAAATATTTTCATTTGCAACCCTTAATGCAAATAAATTATGAAATGAAAAGTTACAATTTTTATTTACATTCTTCTATGTAAATAAACATCAAAGTAAAAAGCTGAATCTTTATTTGCATTCTCTATTGCAAATGAAGCATAAAATGAAAAGTTATATATTTTGTTATTATTTGTATTCCCTATTACAAATGGAATTAAAGATTATATCTTTCTTCTCATTTATTTATAATGAAAGGAATTGAAATAAAAGATTATATTTTTATCGTCATTTTACATGCGATAAAAGAATAGAAATAAAGGATTCAATCTAATTGACATTTTACTTACGATAAAAAGGATAGAAATAAAAAGAGATATTTTTATCGTCATGTTATATATTGTGATTACACTACCATAGAAAAGTTACCTGACTTGTTTATGTGATTGGATTGATTATTTTCACACATCGCCCAAGTACACAAACAATTTATTATTTGTTTGCTGGTGAAACCCCACACGAGCATTGGGATGAAAATTAACATACATTATTCCCAATATTTAGTTGTATGTTGATCGTTAGATCGACAGGCTGCGATGAGTGTTATTATTTAATTTTAACGCTTAAGCAGTGGAATTTACACTTTGGATGAAATGGATGATTTTACTGTTATTGTTATATATGATATGTGTGAAATCCATATAATCCAAAATTATATGGTAAATGTTTGAGTCGCATTTTGATTCAGGTGTTCTTTTAAATAAGAATATTCTTCCATTAGAAATTCTTTTTATATAAAGAATATATTTTAATATAAAATATATTTTTAATCAAGTATATGTTAAAACAAAGAATATTTGTAAAAGATAAAAATCTGTAATATAAAGAATACTTCCCATTTAGAATCTTTTATATAGAGAATATTTTTAATGATTATTTTAAAATATGGGTTATAATGATTAATACTTAAAGAGAAATCCTTTGATTAAGATTATTAGAATTTGCACTCTTATTTAATGATATGAAATGAATTAAGACGTGAAGTGGATTTATCGTGGATGGTGTTTTTAAACGACATTTGTCCTTTAATCCAATTTACATTGAAATTATTATTTGGAATTTATAAATCTATTTTATAGATTTAAAAAGGCATTTTCTAAAAATCTAGTTTTCCAATTTAATAAAATCAATTGGAATTAAGTGGAAATTCGATTGGTAATAATCGAGATGGACTTCCGTAATAGAAGACCGATATAATATATGGAATTTAAGAGGCTTTGTCGTTATTCCATGTATATTGTTATTCCAATACAAAAATTCACATCGATTATGTATTGATTGATTTCTATGGAATTCCATATTTTGGAAATTGATTTGTGGGTTTATCGTGAACTGTGTTTTAAATGACACGAGTTCTTTAATCCGTTTAAAAGAAGATTTATTCTTTAAAATAAATGATCTGTGAAAATGATTTTTTTTTATATTAAAACAAATTTAGAATTTTTAATAAATCTTTTAAGGAAGATTTATGATTTAATTTATTAATTTATCTTTGATAAAATTTATGAAAATCTTTTAATATGAATATCTTATTAAAAGAATATTCGAGGTCGGAATGTGAAATAATGTGTGATTTTCCAATATTTGATCTTTAATCACAAAATACGCGAGTTATTCAGAAAGACCTGGTTTAACCCATTCTGAATAATCACCACGATGATCAAGAGTCGAAGATGAAGACGATGGTAGAAGACCGAAGGTTTTCACATCGTTGGGATGATGATGACTGGTATCTTGAATTGGGACTGGACATCCCAAGGCAAGGTATTTGGTAATGATCGTCCAAACGTATTTGGAGATCGACGGACACGTTGTTTCGCTCAGACCCAGAGCGGACTTGTAAATGGATTGTGTGTCTGACATTGTATTCTTTTCTACTGTATTTGTTGAACGCTACTGATTATATATTTCTGCTTGGTGGTGAGGAATTTATTCTTCACTTAACACCCTTCTCTAAGGCGTATGAGCTTAAAGGTTATATATATATATTGGTAGATGATCAATGATATGGTAGAGTCTGACAATGTGTCATGCTAAGATGCAATTGATCAACGTTCTGTTGAAAAGCAGGCCTTGTGGTTGATGATCAAAGCACAGTCTATTTAGGCATAGCTTTGTGTATATCATGACTTCGCGAGCCTCACAGCCCGGTAGAGTTTTAAATGGGAGAAGGGAACGCAGGGAGTGCACATGTTTCTTTCTAGCTAGAAGTGGTGTCATGGTATGGAGCCCAGACATTTACTTATGTGGTTGTTGGATTTTTAGAGGCCTCGGATTTATGCGGTCGCCCTCGGCCGTATTATAGGTTCAATAGGACCGGGGAGCATGTGTTCAGGAATAACTAATCCACTAAAGCAGTTGTGGACCGGCCCTGCAGGATCCAAGTGTTCGCCAGCATCCGAATCTTGGGACATTGCTAGAGTGTCTCGAATCGGTAAGGACTTCCTCCCTAGCCTTGACTCATGATGGAAACCCAATTTCCAATACGCCCCTTTACGGTTTTGATTGTATTAATAGTACGGCGACATAGTAGATGGTAGCTATGCTGTCTAGGATTGATATTATGATTGAAATGTTTTAATTAAAATATATACACACTAATAATAATATTGTATTTTGCGTATTTATCATTTCTTGACCATTATAAGGTAAAACCCTATCCTCTGGTGTGCGTTGCATTGTGTGATGGGACCTGGGTCTTATAATGGTTTCATTTTTCTTAAAAAGCATTGCGTTATTTGACGATTTACTTTAGTTATGCACTGGCAATCCAATGGAGTAAACCCGTTCCACGTTAGCGGCGTAGTCCTGGAATTAGCCTTCTATTTAGATAATTTAGGTTAAGAATTCTCACACCAGTCCCACGACTGACCTGTAGTTTGTTTCACTTTGCAAACTCGGGTGCCCTCTTTCCACACGGGCAGTCGAGTAGCTCATTTGGCAGATATATTAAGCAAAGATCCTGGATTGAAGACTGAAGCTGCTGTGGCCAGAATGTTGATAGCCTTCCACTGAGATTAGTTCCGCTGAAATGTATTAATTTTTGTATTTTATCTTCCCCTGTAATATTATCCAATGTACTCTGATATATATTCTGTACTCTGATGTAACATTTATTATGATGTTATAAAAGTCTTCTGTATTTGTTCTGATGTGTTGTATGCCCAAAGTTGATGTATCCGCAGATTTCCGTTCTTTGGTTCAGACCTGTGTGGTTTATGGTCGATCCAGAGGGTGGGGATTTACGGGTCATTACAGTTGGTATCAGAGCTCTGGTTAGCTCAAACCTTTGGGGTACAACTAGTTAAAACTGAACAAAAGACTCATCAGAGGTAGGATTAGTAATGTCATATAAAACAGAATTCTCATTAGAGATAGGATCAGCAGTCTCCTAGAATGAGAAAACACATTAGAGATGGGGTTAGTAATGCCCTAGAATAAGTTCAGAGTGAAAAGTCTATAATTAACGTACTTGTAATTATATATATAATTCGATTTTAGAAAATATGATTTTTGAATACATGAAAGTTATATATTTTGAAAATATAATCGACTAATTGATTTGAAATTGTATTGTGTGAATTTAAATTCATCTAATTAAATTATTAAACAATAAAAGAATGAAAATTAAATTGGTTGAATAAACGACTTTTAGCTTCATTTCCTTTTCGAGGACGAAAAGATTTTAAGTGGGGGAGATTGTAACAACCCGCAAATTCTGAACCAATTTAAATTTTTTATTTTAGAAAATTTTAATGAATTTTGATAATATAATATAATTTATTATAAATAATAATGGCTAGAATTTATTTTAATCGAAGTTAGAACGAATAAATTTAATTTAAATATAAATGGAATTAGAAATAACGCGGTAGTTTGAAAAGTTAAACTTGAACTTTGACTGACCGTACAGGATGCAAAATTTAACGGATTTTAGTGAAACCAAAAATATTAGAATCTATTTAAAAATATATTTCTAACGAATCTGAAAAAAATGAAATTTCATAACGGAAATCAAAAGTTATGGCCAATTCAATTTTTAGAAAAGTCGTTGTAGAATTTAATTGTATATAATATATATGGCCCAAAAGGCTACTTTTCATATACGAAGGAATTTGGACTCGAGACCACTCCCATTGAGTCCGGAATGATGTTTATGCATTTAAAAAGCATAAACACTTATATATTTTGAGTTTCGGAAATTATTTGTTTGAAAATGTATTTTTAATATTTAAATATATAGCCCTTGAAAATAGTCATTTTACAAACGACCTCCATTTTCGACGAAACCACTTTTGTTGGATCCGAAATGTCAAAATATTGTTAAGTTTAATTTTTCATAATTTTTGGAATTATTTTGTGGCCGTGGTAAAAAGATTTCTGTTTTGTCAATTTCCAGTAAAAATTAAACGACTTGAAAATAGCCATTTTTCAAACAGTCTCAGAATTCAATCAAATTGGTTTCGTTAGAACCGTATCGTCATAAGAAAGCAAAAATATTTTTTTTAGAATTTTCAGAGTCTGTATGTGGCCCCGACACATTTAAATGTACGGTCAATATTTAATTAATTAATTTTTAATGGAATTTTAAATAAAATATATAAAGATTTCGGAATTGGGCTCCGAGACCCATTCCATTGCGTTCAGAAGGTGTCAAAACCTTAAAAACGACAGTAAGCAGGCCTAAATCGGAGTTCAGACCAAAACGGGCTTTAACGGGCTAATTAAATTATTAAATAATGATTAGGAAAACCTAATATAATATTATAAATTCCGAAAACACTGTTCATCCTTCCTCAACCGTCGTTTTTCAGCCGCAAGTGAACCCATCCCATTCAAAATTTCATTCTTCGATTGCTCCCTCAATTCTCAACGAAAACCTTCGTATAAATACATGTTTCAAAGAGATTTTTGTGCTTTTCAATCTCCGACAAGAATTACCACCTCTCATCGACCGTAGCCACCGCACCACCGCCGCAAAGTTCGGCCGAACGCACCCCAACCGCGCAACCCACAAGCCGCTGCACCTCCTCCAACTCCTGGTGAAGATAACCCTCTCATAGCTCTCCAATCTCCCGCAAACCGTTCATAAAACCGTCGATCGTAGCTCGATTTATCTCGATTCAACGTTTTGAACTTTAGGTAATGTTTATTTCAGATTTTGTCACGCTTTGTAGCGTCGCTGTGTCAGTTGTTAAAGGCTGAATTTTGATTTTTCATACGAATTTGAATTTGAATCATTCCAGATTCGAAATCGCTTTGAATTCAAACACAAGACCTGATCAAAGTTGACAATTCATTTCAGATCCGGCCTAGGTGAGAATTTATTTTTAATTTAATATTAATTAATTTAATTATATTCTTTTATTGTTTAACGTTGAATGGTGAAAATGAATCGTTATGCGATGGATGTTATTCTATGTTGTGAATTCGATTTGTATTTAGATGATGTGATATTAGATCTAAGTTGAAGCGCTAGATTTGAATTGATGATGTGATATTTTATCGTTTGTAGTGGAATTGGATATGAATACGTTGGATATGAAAATTAAAAAGACAATCTTTTTATATTTAGATTATAAAGACGATCTTTTTGTATGAAGATTAAAAAGACAGGTGTTATATGTAGAAAAAAAAAGACGATCTTTTTATATTTAGATTAGAAAGACCACATTTTTATGTTAAAAGAAAAATGATAATCTTTTTATGTTGTAAATAAAAAAACAATATTTTTATTTTTAAATAGAAAAGTTAATATCTTTACATTGTAAAATAGAAAAGTTAATCTTTTACATTGTAAAATAGAAAGGTTAATATTTTTACATTGTAAAGTAGAGAAATTGAAAATTTTACATTGTAAAATATAAAAATTGATATTTTTACATTATAAAAAGAAAAAGTTGACATCTTTACATTGTAAACATAAAAGTGAATATTTTTATATTGTAAGTAAAAGAATGAAATTTTATGATGTGAAATAAATTACATTTTTATTATGTAATTTATGAATGAATTTACCCCGTATGAAATAAATTACTTTTATTATGTAATTTATGAATGAATTTACTCCGCATGAATGAAATTTCATTTTATTTTGTAATGTATATGAAATGAATGTATGAACTTGCATTGTAAATTAAAAATTACATTTTTATAGGTAATTAAAATGTGAATTTACACTGTATGATAAAAATTACATTTTAGATGTAATTTAGATATGAATTTATGTCGTATGTTAGAAATTACATTTTTTCTATGTAATTAAAATATGAATTTCCATCGCATGGTGAAAATTACGTTTTTCTATGTAATTTAAAATTGAATTTGTACCGCATGATAAAAATTACATTTTTCTATGTAATTTAGATGTAAATTAGAACGGTAAAATAAAAATGACATTTTTCTATGTAATTTATATATGAGTTATATTGGTATGATAAAAATTACATTTTTCAAGGTAATTAGAATATGAATTTGTATTGCATTATAACAATTACACCTCTTTATGTAATTGAGACATGAATTTACAATGCAAAATAAAAATTACATCTTTATATGTAATTAGAAAAGGGATTTGCAAATAAAATTAAAACTTACATTTTTATATGTAATTTAGGATGAGATATACAATTGTAAGATAAAATTCATTTTTATATGTAGTAAGAAATTGAGAATTCGCATTGATATTAAAATAACACTTTTGTTAAAGATATTGCATTAGAATAAAAAGATAATTTTTGTCGCTTTTTCTTTTTAGAATTAAAAAAGCATATTTTGTCACCTTTTCTTTTTAACATGAAAAGGGTCATTTTTGTCGCTTATTCTTTTTAACATTTAAAGAACATTTTTATGTCATGTTACTTTTTAGCATTAAAAGAAGCATTTTTGTCGTTTTTTTTTTTTAGAAATAAAAAGAACATTTTGCTTTCATTTCTTTATGTTGAATATTTTATCGTTATTCTGAATGCGGTAAAAATAGAGTTGTTAATGTTGAATATTTTATCGTCATTTTGAATGCGGTGAAAATAGAATGGTTAATGTTGTCATTTTTATCGACATTTTTAGGGCGATAAAAATAGACAATGTCAATGATTCATTTTTATCGACATTTTAGTGCGATAAAGTTAGACAATGTTAGTGATGCATTTTATCGACATTTTTTTTGGAGCGATAAAAAGAATATATTTTTGTGTTACATTTTATTGTCTTTCTAGAGACAATAAAAAGAATAAAATTAAAGAATTACATTTTTATGTAAAATTGCTTTCATTGAAAAGAATAAATATAGAAGATGAGATTTTTTTTATTTGTTAATAATAAACAATGAAAAGGGGACATTTACATTTTGATGTAAATAAACAATAATAAAAAATTTACATTCAAAATGTAAGTTAGAAATAAATGGATTGTTTGCATTCTACGATGCAAACGAAATGTAGAAAATAGAAAATACTTTTTTATTTGCATCCGATCATGCAAAAAAAAATAAAGAGATAAAATTTCATTTGTTGTTTGCAACCTTAGTTGCAAACAAACAAGAAGATAAAAATTACATTTTGTTTGCAAATTTAGATGCAAACAAATTTATTAAAAACAGAAGTTACATTTTTGTTGAAATTTTTAAATGCGAACAAAGCATTAAAATAAAAGTTACATTTTTATTTATTTATTTACTTCACTTGATGTAAATAAACATAAAATAAAGAGTTGTTCTTTTATTTACATTTCTTGATGTAAATAAAACTAGAAATTTAATATTACACTTTTTATTTGCTTTACTCAACGCAAATAAAACAGGAGAATAAAAGAAATATTTTCATTTGCAACCCTTAATGCAAATAAATTATGAAATGAAAAGTTACAATTTTTATTTACATTCTTCTATGTAAATAAACATCAAAGTAAAAAAGCTGAATCTTTATTCGCATTCTCTATTGCAAATGAAGCATAAAATGAAAAGTTATATATTTTGTTATTATTTGTATTCCCTATTACAAATGGAATTAAAGATTATATCTTTCTTCACATTTATTTATAATGAAAGGAATTGAAATAAAAGATTATATTTTTATCGTCATTTTACATGCGATAAAAGAATAGAAATAAAGAATTCATTCTTATTGACATTTTACATACGATAAAAAGGATAGAAATAAAAAGAGACATTTTTATCGCCGTGTTATATATTGTGATTACACTACCATAGACAAGTTACCTGACTTGTTTATGTGATTGGGTCGATTATTTTCACACATCGCCCAAGTACACAAACAATTTATTATTTGTTTGCTGGTTGAAACCCCACACGAGCATTGGGATGAAAATTAACATACATTATTCCCAATATTTAGTTGTATGTTGATCGTTAGATCGACAGGCTGCGATGAGCGTTATTATTTAATTTTAACGCTTAAGCAGTGGAATTTACACTTTGGATGAAATGGATGATTTTACTGTTATTGTTATATATGATATGTGTGAAATCCATATAATCCAAAATTATATGGTAAATGTTTGAGTCGCATTTTGATTCAGGTGTTCTTTTAAATAAGAATATTCTTCCATTAGAAATTCTTTTTATATAAAGAATATATTTTAATATAAAATATATTTTTAATCAAGTATATGTTAAAACAAAGAATATTTGTAAAAGATAAAAATCTGTAATATAAAGAATACTTCCCATTTAGAATCTTTTATATAGAGAATATTTTTAATGATTATTTTAAAATATGGGTTATAATGATTAATACTTAAAGAGAAATCCTTTGATTAAGATTATTTGAATTTGCACTCTTATTTAATGATATGAAATGAATTAAGACGTGAAGTGGATTTATCGTGGACGGTGTTTTTAAACGACATTTGTCCTTTAATCCAATTTACATTGAAATTATTATTTGGAATTTATAAATCTATTTTATAGATTTAAAAAGGCATTTTCTAAAAATCTAGTTTTCCAATTTAATAAAATCAATTGGAATTAAGTGGAAATTCGATTGGTAATAATCGAGATGGACTTCTGTAATAGAAGACCGATATAATATATGGAATTTAAGAGGCTTTGCCGTTATTCCATGTATATTGTTATTCCAATACAAAAATTCACATCGATTATGTATTGATTGATTTCTATGGAATTCCATATTTTGGAAATTGATTTGTGGGTTTATCGTGAACTGTGTTTTAAATGACACGAGTTCTTTAATCCGTTTAAAAGAAGATTTATTCTTTAAAATAAATGATATGTGAAAATGATTTTTTTTTTATATTAAAACAAATTTAGAATTTTTAATAAATCTTTTAAGGAAGATTTATGATTTAATTTATTAATTTATCTTTGATAAAATTTATGAAAATCTTTTAATATGAATATCTTATTAAAAGAATATTCGGGGTCGGAATGTGAAATAATGTGTGATTTTCCAATATTTGATCTTTAATCACAAAATACGCGAGTTATTCAGAAAGACCTGGTTTAACCCATTCTGAATAATCACCACGACGATCAAGAGTCGAAGATGAAGACGATGGTAGAAGACCGAAGGTTTTCACATCGTTGGGATGATGATGACTGGTATCTTGAATTGGGACTGGACATCCCAAGGCAAGGTATTTGGTAATGATCGTCCAAACGTATTTGGAGATCGACGGACACGTTGTTTCGCTCAGACCCAGAGCGGACTTGTAAATGGATTGTGTGTCTGACATTGTATTCTTTTCTACTGTATTTATTGAACGCTACTGATTATATATTTCTGCTTGGTGGTGAAGAATTTATTCTTCACTTAACACCCTTCTCTAAGGCGTATGAGCTTAGAGGTTATATATATATATTGGTAGATGATCAATGATATGGTAGAGTCTGACAATGTGTCATGCTAAGATGCAATTGATCAAGGTTCTGTTGAAAAGCAGGCCTTGTGGTTGATGATCAAAGCACAGTCTATTTAGGCATAGCTTTGTGTATATCATGACTTCGCGAGCCTCACAGCCCGATAGAGTTTTAAATGGGAGAAGGGAACGCAGGGAGTGCACATGTTTCTTTCTAGCTAGAAGTGGTGTCATGGTATGGAGCCCTGACATTTACTTATGTGGTTGTTGGATTTTTAGAGGCCTCGGATTTATGCGGTCGCCCTCGGCCGTATTATAGGTTCAATAGGACCGGGGAGCATGTGTTCAGGAATAACTAATCCACTAAAGCAGTTGTGGACCGGCCCTGCAGGATCCAAGTGTTCGCCAGCGTCCGAATCTTGGGACATTGCTAGAGTGTCTCGAATCGGTAAGGACTTCCTCCCTAGCCTTGACTCATGATGGAAACCCAATTTCCAATACGCCCCTTTACGGTTTTGATTGTATTAATAGTACGGCGACATAGTAGATGGTAGCTATGCCGTCTAGGATTGATATTATGATTGAAATGTTTTAATTAAAATATATACACACTAATAATAATATTGTATTTTGCGTATTTATCATTTCTTGACCATTATAAGGTAAAACCCTATCCTCTGGTGTGCGTTGCATTGTGTGATGGGACCTGGGTCTTATAATGGTTTCATTTTTCTTAAAAAGCATTGCGTTATTTGACGATTTACTTTAGTTATGCACTGGCAATCCAATGGAGTAAACCCGTTCCGCGTTAGCGGCGTGGTCCTGGAATTAGCCTTCTATTTAGATAATTTAGGTTAAGAATTCTCACACCAGTCCCACGACTGACCTGTAGTTTGTTTCACTTTGCAAACTCGGGTGCCCTCTTTCCACACGGGCAGTCGAGTAGCTCATTTGGCAGATATATTAAGCAAAGATCCTGGATTGAAGACTGAAGCTGCTGTGGCCAGAATGTTGATAGCCTTCCACTGAGATTAGTTCCGCTGAAATGTATTAATTTTTGTATTTTATCTTCCCCTGTAATATTATCCAATGTACTCTGATATATATTCTGCACTCTGATGTAACATTTATTATGATGTTATAAAAGTCTTCTGTATTTGTTCTGATGTGTTGTATGCCCAAAGTTGATGTATCCGCAGATTTCCATTCTTTGGTTCAGACCTGTGTGGTTTATGGTCGATCCAGAGGGTGGGGATTTACGGGTCATTACAGTTGGTATCAGAGCTCTGGTTAGCTCAAATCTTTGGGGTACAACTAGTTAAAACTGAACAAAAGACTCATCAGAGGTAGGATTAGTAATGTCATATAAAACAGAATTCTCATTAGAGATAGGATCAGCAGTCTCCTAGAATGAGAAAACACATTAGAGATGGGGTTAGTAATGCCCTAGAATAAGTTCAGAGTGAAAAGTCTATAATTAACGTACTTGTAATTATATATATAATTCGATTTTAGAAAATATGATTTTTGAATACAGGAAAGTTATATATTTTGAAAATATAATCGACTAATTGATTAGAAATTGTATTGTGTGAATTTAAATTCATCTAATTAAATTATTAAACAATAAAAGAATGAAAATTAAATTGGTTGAATAAACGACTTTTAGCTTCATTTCCTTTTCGAGGACGAAAAGATTTTAAGTGGGGGAGATTGTAACAACCCGCAAATTCTGAACCAATTTAAATTTTTTATTTTAGAAAATTTTAATGAATTTTGATAATATAATATAATTTATTATAATTAATAATGGCTAGAATTTATTTTAATCGAAGTTAGAACGAATAAATTTAATTTAAATATAAATGGAATTAGAAATAACGCGGTAGTTTGAAAAGTTAAACTTGAACTTTGATTGACCGTACAGGATGCAAAATTTAACGGATTTTAGTGAAACCAAAAATATTAGAATCTATTTAAAAATATATTTCTAACGAATCTGAAAAAATGAAATTTCATAACGGAAATCAAAAGTTATGGCCAATTCAATTTTTAGAAAAGTCGCTGTAGAATTTAATTGTATATAATATATATGGCCCAAAAGGCTACTTTTCATATACGAAGGAATTTGGACTCGAGACCACTCCCATTGAGTCCGGAATGATGTTTCTGCATTTAAAAAGCATAAACACTTATATATTTTGAGTTTCGGAAATTATTTGTTTGAAAATGTATTTTTAATATTTAAATATATAGCCCTTGAAAATAGTCATTTTACAAACGACCTCCATTTTCGACGAAACCACTTTTGTTGGATCCGAAATGTCAAAATATTGTTAAGTTTAATTTTTCATAATTTTTGGAATTATTTTGTGGCCGTGGTAAAAAGATTTCTGTTTTGTCAATTTCCAGTAAAAATTAAACGACTTGAAAATAGCCATTTTTCAAACAGTCTCAGAATTCAATCAAATTGGTTTCGTTAGAACCGTATCGTCATAAGAAAGCAAAAGTATTTTTTTTAGAATTTTCAGAGTCTGTATGTGGCCTCGACACATTTAAATGTACGGTCAATATTTAATTAATTAATTTTTAATGGAATTTTAAATAAAATATATAAAGATTTCGGAATTGGGCTCCGAGACCCATTCCATTGCGTTCAGAAGGTGTCAAAACCTTAAAAACGACAGTAAGCAGGCCTAAATCGGAGTTCAGACCAAAACGGGCTTTAACGGGTTAATTAAATTATTAAATAATGATTAGGAAAACCTAATATAATATTATAAATTCCGAAAACACTGTTCATCCTTCCTCAACCGTCGTTTTTCAGCCGCAAGTGAACCCATCCCATTCAAAATTTCATTCTTCGATTGCTCCCTCAATTCTCAACGAAAACCTTCGTATAAATACACGTTTCAAAGAGATTTTTCTGCTTTTCAATCTCCGACAAGAATTACCACCTCTCATCGACCGTAGCCACCGCACCACCGCCGCAAAGTTCGGCCGAACGCACCCCAACCGCGCAACCCACAAGCCGCTGCACCTCCTCCAACTCCTGGTGAAGATAGCCCTCTCATAGCTCTCCAATCTCCCGCAAACCGTTCATAAAACCGTCGATCGTAGCTCGAGTTATCTCGATTCAACGTTTTGAACTTTAGGTAATGTTTATTTCAGATTTTGTCACGCTTTGTAGCGTCGCTGTGTCAGTTGTTAAAGGCTGAATTTTGATTTTTCATACGAATTTGAATTTGAATCATTCCAGATTCGAAATCGCTTTGAATTCAAACACAAGACCTGATCAAAGTTGACAATTCATTTCAGATCCGGCCTAGGTGAGAATTTATTTTTAATTTAATATTAATTAATTTAATTATTATTCTTTTATTGTTTAACGTTGAATGGTGAAAATGAATCGTTATGCGATGGATGTTATTCTATGTTGTGAATTCGATTTGTATTTAGATGATGTGATATTAGATCTAAGTTGAAGCGCTAGATTTGAATTGATGATGTGATATTTTATCGTTTGTAGTGGAATTGGATATGAATACGTTGGATATGAAAATTAAAAAGACAATCTTTTTATATTTAGATTATAAAGACGATCTTTTTGTATGAAGATTAAAAAGACAGCTGTTATATGTAGAAAAAAAAGACGATCTTTTTATATTTAGATTAGAAAGACCACATTTTTATGTTAAAAGAAAAATGATAATCTTTTTATGTTGTAAATAAAAAGACAATATTTTTATTTTTAAATAGAAAAGTTAATATCTTTACATTGTAAAATAGAAAAGTTAATCTTTTACATTGTAAAATAGAAAGGTTAATATTTTTACATTGTAAAGTAGAGAAATTGATAATTTTACATTGTAAAATATAAAAATTGATATTTTTACATTATAAAAAGAAAAAGTTGACATCTTTACATTGTAAACATAAAAGTGAATATTTTTATATTGTAAGTAAAAGAATGAAATTTTATGATGTGAAATAAATTACATTTTTATTATGTAATTTATGAATGAATTTACCCCGTATGAAATAAATTACTTTTATTATGTAATTTATGAATGAATTTACTCCGCATGAATGAAATTTCATTTTATTTTGTAATGTATATGAAATGAATGTATGAACTTGCATTGTAAATTAAAAATTACATTTTTATAGGTAATTAAAATGTGAATTTACACTGTATGATAAAAATTACATTTTAGATGTAATTTAGATATGAATTTATGTCGTATGTTAGAAATTACATTTTTTCTATGTAATTAAAATATGAATTTCCATCGCATGGTGAAAATTACGTTTTTCTATGTAATTTAAAATTGAATTTGTACCGCATGATAAAAATTACATTTTTCTATGTAATTTAGATGTAAATTAGAACGGTAAAATAAAAATGACATTTTTCTATGTAATTTATATATGAGTTATATTGGTATGATAAAAATTACATTTTTCAAGGTAATTAGAATATGAATTTGTATTGCATTATAACAATTACACCTCTTTATGTAATTGAGACATGAATTTACAGTGCAAAATAAAAATTACATCTTTATATGTAATTAGAAAAGGGATTTGCAAATAAAATTAAAACTTACATTTTTATATGTAATTTAGGATGAGATATACAATTGTAAGATAAAATTCATTTTTATATGTAGTAAGAAATTGAGAATTCGCATTGATATTAAAATAACACTTTTGTTAAAGATATTGCATTAGAATAAAAAGATAATTTTTGTCGCTTTTTCTTTTTAGAATTAAAAAAGCATATTTTGTCACCTTTTCTTTTTAACATGAAAAGGGTCATTTTTGTCGCTTATTCTTTTTAACATTTAAAGAACATTTTTATGTCATGTTACTTTTTAGCATTAAAAGAAGCATTTTTGTCGTTTTTTTTTTTAGAAATAAAAAGAACATTTTGCTTTCATTTCTTTATGTTGAATATTTTATCGTTATTCTGAATGCGGTAAAAATAGAGTTGTTAATGTTGAATATTTTATCGTCATTTTGAATGCGGTGAAAATAGAATGGTTAATGTTGTCATTTTTATCGACATTTTTAGGGCGATAAAAATAGACAATGTCAATGATTCATTTTTATCGACATTTTAGTGCGATAAAGTTAGACAATGTTAGTGATGCATTTTATCGACATTTTTTTTGGAGCGATAAAAAGAATATATTTTTGTGTTACATTTTATTGTCTTTCTAGAGACAATAAAAAGAATAAAATTAAAGAATTACATTTTTATGTAAAATTGCTTTCATTGAAAAGAATAAATATAGAAGATGAGATTTTTTTATTTGTTAATAATAAACAATGAAAAGGGGACATTTACATTTTGATGTAAATAAACAATAATAAAAAATTTACATTCAAAATGTAAGTTAGAAATAAATGGATTGTTTGCATTCTACGATGCAAACGAAATGTAGAAAATAGAAAATACTTTTTTATTTGCATCCGATCATGCAAAAAAAATAAAGAGATAAAATTTCATTTGTTGTTTGCAACCTTAGTTGCAAACAAACAAGAAGATAAAAATTACATTTTGTTTGCAAATTTAGATGCAAACAAATTTATTAAAAACAGAAGTTACATTTTTGTTGAAATTTTTAAATGCGAACAAAGCATTAAAATAAAAGTTACATTTTTATTTATTTATTTACTTCACTTGATGTAAATAAACATAAAATAAAGAGTTGTTCTTTTATTTACATTTCTTGATGTAAATAAAACTAGAAATTTAATATTACACTTTTTATTTGCTTTACTCAACGCAAATAAAACAGGAGAATAAAAGAAATATTTTCATTTGCAACCCTTAATGCAAATAAATTATGAAATGAAAAGTTACAATTTTTATTTACATTCTTCTATGTAAATAAACATCAAAGTAAAAAAGCTGAATCTTTATTCGCATTCTCTATTGCAAATGAAGCATAAAATGAAAAGTTATATATTTTGTTATTATTTGTATTCCCTATTACAAATGGAATTAAAGATTATATCTTTCTTCACATTTATTTATAATGAAAGGAATTGAAATAAAAGATTATATTTTTATCGTCATTTTACATGCGATAAAAGAATAGAAATAAAGAATTCATTCTTATTGACATTTTACATACGATAAAAAGGATAGAAATAAAAATAGACATTTTTATCGCCGTGTTATATATTGTGATTACACTACCATAGACAAGTTACCTGACTTGTTTATGTGATTGGGTCGATTATTTTCACACATCGCCCAAGTGCACAAACAATTTATTATTTGTTTGCTGGTTGAAACCCCACACGAGTGTTGGGATGAAAATTAACATACACTAATCCCAATATTTAGTTCTATGTTGATCGTTAGATTGACAGGCTGTGATGAGCGTTATTATTTAATTTTAACGCATACACAGTGGAATTTACACTTTGGATGAAATGGATGATTTTACTGTTATTGTTATATATGATATGTGTGAAATCCATATAATCCAAAATTATATGGTAAATGTTTGAGTCGCATTTTGATTCAGGTGTTCTTTTAAATAAGAATATTCTTCCATTAGAAATTCTTTTTATATAAAGAATATATTTTAATATAAAATATATTTTTAATCAAGTATATGTTAAAACAAAGAATATTTGTAAAAGATAAAAATCTGTAATACAAAGAATACTTCCCATTTAGAATCTTTTATATAAAGAATATTTTTAATGATTATTTTAAAATATGGGTTATAATGATTAATACTTAAAGAGAAATCCTTTGATTAAGGTTATTAGAATTTGCACTCTTATTTTATGATATGAAATGAATTGAGACGTGAAGTGGATTTATCGTGGACGGTGTTTTTAAACGACATTTGTCCTTTAATCCAATTTACATTGAAATTATTATTTGGAATTTATAAATCTATTTTATATATTTAAAAAGGCATTTTCTAAAAATCTAGTTTTCCAATTTAATAAAATCAATTGGAATTAAGTGGAAATTTGATTGGTAATAATCGAGATGGGCTTCTGTAATAGAAGACCGATATTATATATGAAATTTAAGAGGCATTACCGTTATTCTATGTATAATATTAGTCCGATACAGAAATTCACATCGATTATGTATTGATTGATTTCTATGGAATTTCATATTTTGGAAATTGATTTGTGGGTTTATCGTGAACTACGTTTCAAATGACACGAGTTCTTTAACCTGTTTAAAAGAAGATTTATTCTTTAAAATAAATGATCTGTGAAAATGATTTTTTTTTTGATATTAAAACAAATTTAGAATTTTTAATAAATCTTTTAAGGAAGATGTATGATTTAATTTGTTAATTTGTCTTTGATAAAATTTATGAAAATCTTTTAATATGAATATCTTATTAAAAGAATATTCGGGGTCGGAATGTGACATAATGTGTGATTTTCCAATATTTGATTTTTAATAACAAAATACACAAGTTATTCATAAAGACCGGGTTTAACCCATTCTGAATAATCACCACGACGATCAAGAGTCGAAGATGAAGACGGTGGTAAAAGACCGAAGGTTTTCACATCGTTGGGATGATGATGACTGATATCTTGAATTGGGACTGGACATCCCAAGGCAAGGTATTTGGTAATGATCGTCTAAACGTATTTGGAGATCGACGGACACGTTGTTTCGCTCAGACCCAGAGCGGACTTGTAAATGGATTGTGTGTCTGACATTGTATTCTTTTCTACTGTATTTGTTGAACGCTACTGATTATATATTTCTGCTTGGTGGTGAAGAATTTATTCTTCACTTAACACCCTTCTCTAAGACGTATGAGCTTAGAGGTTATATATATATATTGGTAGATGATCAATGATATGGTAGAGTCTGACAATGTGGCATGCTAAGATGCAATTGATCAAGGTTTTGTTGAAAAGCAGGCCTTGTGGTTGATGATCAAAGCACAGTCTATTTAGGCATAGCTTTGTGTATATCGTGACTTCGCGAGCCTCACAGCCCGGTAGAGTCTTAAACGGGAGAAGGGAACGCAGGGAGTGCACACGTTTCTTTCTAGCTAGAAGTGGTGTCATGGTATGCAGCCCAGACATTTACTTATGTGGTTGTTGGATTTTTAGAGGCCTCGGATTTATGCGGTCGCCCTCGGCCGTATTATAGGTTCAATAGGACCGGGGAGCGTGTGTTCAGGAATAACTAATCCACTAAAGCAGTTGTGGACCGGCCCTGCAGGATCCAAGTGTTCGCCAGCATCCGAATCCTGGGACATTGCTAGAGTGTCTCGAATCGGTAAGGACTTCCTCCCTAGCCTTGACTCATGATGGAAACCCAATTTCCAATACGCCCCTTTACGGTTTTGATTGTATTAATAGTACGGCGACATAGTAGATGGTAGCTATGCCGTCTAGGATTGATATTATGATTGAAATGTTTTAATTAAAATATATACACACTAATAATAATATCGTATTTTGCGTATTTATCATTTCTTGACCATTATAAGGTACAACCCTATCCTCTGGTGTGCATTGCATTGTGTGATGGGACCTGGGTCTTATAATGGTTTCATTTTTCTAAAAAGCATTGCGTTATTTGACGATTTACTTTAGTTATGCACTGGCAATCCAATGGAGTAAACCCGTTCCGCGTTAGCGGCGTGGTCCTGGAATTAGCCTTCTATTTAGATAATTTAGGTTAAGGATTCTAACACCAGTCCCACGACTGACCTGTAGTTTGTTACACTTTGCAAACTCGGGTGCCCTCTTTCCACACGGGCAGTCGAGTAGCTCATTTGGCAGATATATTAAGCAAAGATCCTGGATTGAAGACTGAAGTTGCTGTGGCCAGAATGTTGATAGCCTTCCACTGAGATTAGTTCCGCTGAAATGTATTAATTTTTGTAATTCATCTTCCGCTGTAATATTATCCAATGTACTATGATATATATTCTGTACTCTGATGTAAAATTTATTATGATGTTATAAAAGTCTTCTGTATTTGTTCTGATGTGTTGTATGCCCAAAGTTGATGTATCCGCGGATTTCCATTCTTTGGTTCAGACCTGTGTGGTTTATGGTCGATCCAGAGGGTGGGGATTTCCGGGTCATTACAACGTTCAACTTTGTTTAATTATATTCAGTTTCACTCAATCTATTTCTAATCCAATCCAATTTTATTTAAATTTACTTAAGTTAAATTTTTAATTCATTTGATTCACTTTTACCTTTTCAATTATTCCAACTTATACCATTCAAATTCAAAGCTCAAATCATCTTAATCATTTCTCAAATTACAAACATTAAATTTTAACCAAGTTCTTAGCTTAGGGCTACTCTTTCCTTTATCCTGGCTATTCAAATCATTCTACCTTTTGCATTCTCAGATCATTTGTTCTAATTAGTTAATAAACCTTAATTATAACTCTACATGGATGATTTGTTTAACTCAAGATGTTTATATTTAAAATATTTACCCATATTTATAATTAACTATATATTTATCTAATTATCATAATTCAGAAGTTATGAACTTGTTTCCTCACCTCATAGGTTTTGACAATTTATCGATTATCCATAATCATCGATAATTCCAATTCTTAATCGAATTTCTTTATAATTACCTTAATTGTGAAATTTTAATCATAAGATAACTTTATTCAAAATTTAATGATCATGATTTTTAAATCATCTAAGTTTAATCTACCATATTTATTTCGATAATTTGTTCTTTTCATATTCAAAATATTAACTTTCAAAAATAAATTTCATATCGCAAATATGCTCTCTCGTATAAATAATACTCTCAACTCATTCTAGAGCATTACTAATATAACAACCCGAAAAATCAGAACCAGTTTAAAAAATTTATTTTGGCTATTTCAATGAATTTTGAATAGTTAAAATAAGTTATTTTAAATAATAATGATTTAAAATTTATTTAAATCGAAGTTGGAACAAATATATTTATTTTAATTTTTAAAGGAGTTAGAAATAACACAGTAGTTTGAAAATTTGAATCTGAACTTTGATTGAATGTACAGGATTCAAATTAAATCGGATTTCAGTGAAACCAAAAATATTTAAATCTTTTTAAAAATATCTTTCCAATGAATCCGAAAAATTGAAATTTCATAGTGGGAATAAAAAGTTATGGCAGTGGAATATTCAGAATAGTCGCTATGGAATTTAATATAATTTATAGCCCGTATAAATGGCCATTATATAAACGACGACCGTTTTCGACGAAACCATTTTTCTCGGATTCGGAATATCAAATTATTGCTAAGTTTAATTTTCTAGAATTTTTGGAATTAATATGTGAGCGTGATAAATTAAACTGCGTTCAATAATTTCTATTGAATTTAATTGACTGTTAAAAGGGCCATTTTTCAAACGGTCTTCAAATTCAACGAAATTATTTTTTTAGGACCGTATCGTCAAAACATAGCTAGGTTTATTTTTCGAGAATTTTCGGAGTCCGTAGGTGGCCCTAGTAAATTTTAAATGTACAATAGGATTAAAATAAATAAATGATTTAAATTTTTAATTAAAGAAAACAGGCTGAAAACGATCTTTTGGGTTGACAGGACCTAGTCCATTGTGTCCGGAATGGGAGCAATTAGATGGAACAACTTTTTTTGGGCTGGAATTGGAGTTATCACGAATTAATGGTTTTTTTATAAATTAGAACATTTAATATTATTATATTATAAATAATAGATTATTCAAAACCCTAATCCCTATTCAAAACTGTAGCCACCGTCATCTACAGTTTTCATGGCCTAAACTCTTCAAATCTTTCTCCTCCAAATTCTCTTAATCCCTAAAGAATTAGACCTCCATTCTTTAGAGGATTTTGTAGTCCTCTCAGAGATCTACAAATCATACATGTCGCACCCCATGAAATTGCACGTAGCTCGAGATACATACCCCGAAATCGCCACGTTCAAAGCGTTGCCCCACCCGACTCAGGCGATCAAGTTCGCCAGGACCGCCGCCCGCGGGTGCGCTGCTCGAGCCCCTCCGACGCCACACCATCCGATCTTCGAATCGCTGCACCATTTGATTGCAAATCTAAGACCTAGAACTGAACGAACGGTAAAAGGTGTCGGCCTTGTTCTGTTGACTGAGGAAGAAGGGTAAAATCTTTTATTATTTAATTAATTTATTTTAAAAAAATATTATCAACCTATATTAATTCATAACTAATGCATACGAACTCAGAATTGAATAATTTCAGATCCGTTACGATTGTGAGTCTGAGATCTACATTGCTGGACTGACTAGAACTGATTCAGAGCAGATCAGATTTTGGACAAAAATTCGATTCTGAATTATTCAAAATTAAAACGACTGTAAGAAATTCAATTTTTTATTATATAATTAAAATTTATTAATCATGATTGTAGTATTACTCCTACACTGTAATATTCTGCTGATTGTCATACGTGATTTGATCTGTGATTGGTGTGTTATGTAGATCTGTTAAAAATTTACATTCGTGTTAATTAGAGAATTGGATTAAACAAAATTGTCATTTTGTTTCTTAGGTTGTTGAATTAAAAATTTACATTTGTGTTAATTAGAGAATTGGGTTAAACAAAATTTATCATTTTGTTTATTAGAATTGTTGAAACAACAATTAACATCTTTGTTCATTAGAATTGAATTAAACAAAATTATCACTTTTATTTAATAGTTCAGTTTAAACAAAATTATCACTCTTGTTTAATAGTTTAGTTCAAACAAAAACATTCGTTTTTGTCCATTAAAAAGATGGAAACAAAAACATTCATTTTTGTCAATTAGAAAGGTGGAAACAAAAATACGCATTTTTATCAATTAAAAAGGTAGAAACAAAAATACACATTTTTGTCAATTAAAAAGGTGGAAACAAAAACATTCATTTTTGTCAATTAAAAAGATGTAAACAAAAAAATACATTTTTGTAAAAAGGTGGAAACAAAAATACACATTTTTGTCAATAAAAAAGGTGGAAATAAAAACATTCATTTTTGTCAATTAAAAAGGTGGAAACAAAAACATTCATTTTTATCAACTAAAACGTGGAAACAAAAAGATTCATTTTTGTCAATTAAGAAGGTGGAAACAAAAATATTCATTTTTGTCAATTAAAAAGGTGGAAACAAAAACATTCATTTTTGTCAATTAAAAAGGTGGAAACAAAAAGACACATTTTTGTTAATTAAAAATGTTGAAACAAAAATACACATTTTTGTCAATTAAAAAGGTTGAAACAAAAATATACATTTTTGTCAACTAAAATTGTTGAGACAAAAATATACATTTTGTTTATTGGAATAGTTGAAGCAAAAATTAACATTTTTGTTAATAAGATTTAAGTGAAACAAAAGTTACATTTTTGTTAATAAGATTTGAGTGAAACAAAAGTTACATTTTTGTTAATAAGATTTAAGTGATACAAAGTTACATTTTTGTTAATAAGATTTGGGTGAAACAAAAATTAACATTTTTGTTAATAAGATTTAAGTGAAACTAAAATTAACATTTTTGTTAATAAGATTTGAGTGAAACAAAAGTTACATTTTTGTTAATAAGATTTGAGTGAAAAAAAAAGTTACATTTTTGTTAATAAGATTTGTGTGAAACAAAAGTTATATTTTTTTAAATAGATTTGAGTAAAACAAAAATTGACATTTTTGTTTAATAGATTTGTATTGAAGCAAAAATATTAATTTTGTTAAACTAGATTTGTTAACAAAATTGTAATTATCAGTTTTTATCATTTTTGTTGAAATAGAATTGTCAACAAAAATGAAAATATCATTTTAATCACTTTGTTGAAATAGAATTGTCAACAAAAATGAAAATATCATTTTTATCGATAATGCATACATTAGAATTTATATTCAAGTCAAAATATCATTTTTATCGTCAATGCATACATTAGAATTTGTATGCAAGTAAAAATATCATTTTTATCGACAATGCATGCATTAGATATTGTATGCAAGTCAAAATATCATTTTTATCGTCAATGCATACGTTAGAATTTGTATGGAAGTCAAAATATCATTTTTATCGTCAATGCATATATTAGAATTTGTATACAAGTCAAAATATCATTTTTATCGATAATGCATACATTAGAATTTGTATGCAAGTCAAAATATCGTTTTTATCGTCAATGCATACATTAGAATTTGTATGCAAGTCAAAATATCATTTTTATCGACAATGCATACATTAGAATTTGTATGCAAGTCAAATTATCATTTTTATTGTCAATGCATCTATTAGAATTTGTATGTAAGTCAAAAAATTATTTTTATTGTCATAACATACATTAGAATTTGTATGTTGATCAAATAATTATTTTTATTGTCAAAAAATGCATCAAAACTACATACGAATAAAATATTTCTTTTTATTTGTTAAAGTTAGAAATAAAAACACAAATAAAAAATTATCTTTTTATTTGTCATTAGCAAATAGTCATGCAAATAAATACATTTTATTTGACATTACAAAACATGTAGATATAATATGCCAATAAAACATTCTTTCATACGGCATGTTTAATACGTTAGTGGAATCGTCGAATGGTTTATATTTATATATAATTTTATATGTAAATATAAATCAAAATTAATTGAACGCACGCGGTAGTTCACGTTTCGGAATCGTAACTTTAAACGATTATACTGAAAGATTCGACCATCGAATTTTCCCAAAACTGGAACCGTTAGGACCGCTTTGGTAAGATCTTTCCAACGATATAGATTTTGTTAAAATCCAACGGGTAGCTTTCGAGATATGTTTAAATGAAATTTTGATAAAAACAACGCCAGTGCCGCCTATTGACCCGAAGCATCGTTAAATTAAATTGGGCTATTTTTATATAAATAAAAATAGCGTTAAATCGTTATTAAATAATATTAACGATATGAAATGGTTTAAATTATATATATGCGAAAATTATTTGAAAAGACCGAGTTCTTTCAAATAATTATACGATGATTTAAATCGAAGATATTGAAGACGGTGATAGAAGACCGGCGTTCTTCACATCGAATGGATAACTAATGATGCCTGACATTGGTTAGCTCCCAGTAAAGGGTTAAAGTTGTAGATATATGGACGTACTTGTTGATTGTTAAGTTAAGCTAGCACCTCTCTTTTGTATTGGACATACGGGACGAGGAATAAGGTGTCTCTGGTTTCGTTCAGACCCAGAATGGACTTGTAAATGGATGTGTATCTGACATTGGATTTCATTCCATGTAAATTGATTTTTATTTAATATATATCTGCCTGGTGGCGGAGAATTTATTCTCTTGCTTAACACCCTTCTCTGAGACGCATGATCTTAAACATTATATATTGGTAGTTATCGATCGCATGGCATGAATTGTCAATGTGACATGCCAAAATGCAATTGATAGAGGCTTTTGTTGAAAAGCAGAGCCTCGTGGTTGATGATCAAAGCACAATCTATTTAGGCATAGCTTTGTGTATAGCGTTACTTCGCGAGCCTCACACCCCGATATGAGTCAAAAACGGGCTCGTGACTGCAGGAAGTGCACACATTTCTATCTAGCTAGAAGTGGTGTCAGCGTTTTGCATGCCCTGACATTTTTACTTATGTGGATGATGGATTATGAGGTACCTCGGATATATTGGACGATAGTGACCAATTGATAGGTTCAATAGGACCGGGAGACGTGTGTTTAGGCATAATTAATCCACTAAAGTCTTTGTGGAACGGCCCTGAAGATCCAAGGGTTCTCCAGCGTCCAAATCCTGAGGCATTTGCTTGAGTGTCTCGAATCGATGAGGAGCCATCCCTAGCCTCGACTCATGATGGAAACCCAATTTCCAATACGACGTTACAGTTTTTATTGTAAACCTATATATGGCGACATAGTATATGGTAGTTATGCCATCTAGAATTGATACATTTACTTTGAAGTATTTTCAAAACTGATTAGACACTAATAATAATATTAAAAAATTATTTTCTACGTATCAAGCATGTTTAATAATTATAAGGTAAAACTCTATCCTCCGGTTTGCGTTGCATTGTGTGATGGGACTTGAGTCTTATAATGATTTCATTTTTCTGAAAAGAATTGCGTTGTTTTGAATAAAATTTATTTAAATTATGCACTAGCAATCTAACGGAGTGAAATCGTTCCGCGTTCCCGGCATGGTCCTGTGATTAGCCATATTGTTAGATTAGGTAGAAAAGATTTCTCATACCAGTCCCACGACAAACTCATAGTTTGTTTCACTTTGCAAACTCGGGTGCCTTCTTTTTCACATGGGCAGCCAAGTGACAGGTTCAGGTTATTATGGACACATTCCGGATTGGAGCACGCTTAAGGAAAGAAGATGAAGGACATTTTTATCTTTTTAATTATGCTTTGATACATTTGGACATCATTGATCTATGTTGTACTTGATGGAGTTTTTAGACTTATTTCTGTTTGCTGAGACTTTGTATTTGCTAAGTTGTATCATGTAACTGTGCCACTATGATATTTTGATGTTGTGATGTGGATGACATTTCTATTTCTGCTGCAATGATTTATGTGTTACGCTATTTACGGAGATTCGTGGTTGTTGTAATTATGTTATATTCCAATGATTACCCTTGCTTTCGTACTACGGATGTTTGGGGTCATCACAGTTGGTATCAGAGCTAAAGGTTAACCTTAGCACCGTAGTATAACATATTTAAAACAATTCGTCTAGATAGAATCAGCAATATTCTAAGGCGAGTAGCTCATTAGAGATAGACTTAGTAATGTCCTAGAATGAGCACAGCAGAATAGCACATATTAATCAGCCATTACATCATAATCATCTTCCTGTATGTCTCTGCTATAATTTTCCCTTTAAAATTATCATTTCTATTGGTCTAACTCTTTACTTGATTTATAGAACCAACTGAAAATGAGCACTAAAGCGAGAGCGAGAGCCTGAGGCAGAGGTGGAGCCAGAGGACCAGTAAGTGATGAAACCCCCACTGCTCAGGGCAGCCCACTCCCGAGGCTGTAACACCACCACCTCCACCCCCACAGCCTTTTGACCTAGACAAGATAGCCAAGAAATTCAGGAATTTAGGGGGCGTGTCATTCACAGGGCGAGAGACAGTAATAGAAGCTCAGGCATGGCTCAAAAATTGCGAGAAGATATTTGGAGGCCTAGAATTAGAAGATCACCGCAAAAGTTTTTTGGCATCGTGGCTATTGAAGGATGAGGCTGAAAATTGGTGGGATACTGTCATAATTGGAAATAATGAGGCCGACATGTCTTGGGCCAAATTCAAGGAACTCTTTAACGAGAAGTTTATTCCTTCATAAGAATTAGAGCGTCTCCACGATCAATTTGCCAACTTGCAGCAAAGAGATAAGACTGTTTTAGAGTATGTATGGATGTTTGAAGAGCTCTTACGTTATGCTCCTGAATTAATTTGGGAACCATTCCAGAAGAACAAAAGATTCATTAATGGCCTTTCCAGGAAATATCTGAATAGAGTCACATCACACATTAAGCTTCCATTTAATGAGATGGTCGAGATGGCTTGTAAATATGATGACAATGACAGGAATTCTCAACAAGATCGGGAGAAGAATCAGAATAACAACAAGAGGAAGCAGGCTGACAAGAAACCAGAGGCGAGCAACTCTTCAGCCACCAAGCCTCAAGGAAATAAAAAGGCCAAGGTGAGATGCTTTAATTGCCAGAAGATGGGCCACTTTGATTATGAATGTCGAGCTCCAAAAAGGCCAAGGAGAAATGAGTCAAGGCCCAGCCAGAATTCTCGCAACACCAGGGAATGCTTTAATTGCCACAAGCCAGGGCATCTCATCAAGAATTTCCCACTGCTGAAGAAATCTGAGGTGGCTGATGTATACGATGGAGCGGCTGCACCAGCTTCTTCCGAAGGAGTAGGTAAACCTAATGTCTTGGAAGGTACTCTTACCATTAAGAATATTCCTGCTACCGTATTATTTGACATCGGTGCATCACGTAGTTTTATTTCTAGTGACACAATTAAAAAGTTAAATTTGAAAATAAGAAATCTTAAAGAATCAGTTAGTGTCCTTAATCCGATAGGAGGTTCTCTTGTTCTCGGTTTATATTGTAGAGTGTCGATCATCTATTCTTGTTACCAGTTCCCTATTAATTTGATCGTCATGAATTTTTCTGAATTCGATGTTATTCTTGGGCTGGATTGGTTAACAAGACATGAGGCCGAAGTTAGATGTGCAGAAAGAATTGCTAAGGTTAAGATGAAGCTTGGAAATATTACTATACTATGTCGCGGTTCAGCAACTGATAAGAAAGAATTTTGGTCTTCTCTAGAAGTCACTCCTACTTTTATTGAGAATATCCGTGCTGTCAAAGATTATGCGGATGTGTTTGAAGAAGTTGATAGCTTACCTCCACGCAGAGAAATCGACTTCAGGATTGACTTAGTTCTAAATGCAAGGCCATTTGTTTATTTCATTCGGAGAATGACGCTGAAAGAAAAGGAGGAGCTGAGCAATCAAACTAAACAGCTTTTGTGGAAGGGTCTGATCTGACCTAGCTTCTCAAATTGGGGTGCAACAGTGGTGTTTGTCCCAAAGTCAGACGGTACTCTCAGACCATGTGTAGACTACCGTGACCTCAATAAGCGAATGCTGAAAAATAAATATCTGTTGCCGCATATTGATGATCTATTGGACTGCTTGAATGGAGCACAAGTATTCTCTAGGATGGACCTAGCTACAGGTTTCCATCAGTTGTGCATTGCCAAAGAATGTGTCCCTTTGACAGCTTTCAGAGGTCTAGACTTATTCTATGAATGGCTAGTAATGCCATATGGCTTATGTAACGCCTCTGCCTACTTTGTCGATCTGATGAACAGAGTATTCCAGGATGTCTTAAATAAATTCGTGTAGGTTTTCATCAATGATATCTTAATCTTTTCTAAATCCACTGCTAAGCATAAAAGCATCTGAAAGAAGTTCTGGAAATCCTGAGAAAGAATGTGTTGAAAGTCAAATTCTCTAAATGCATATTCTGGCAAGAAGAAGTGAAATTCCTCGGTCATGTTGTATCAAAGAAAGGCATTTCAGTAGACCCAGGAAAGATCTCAGCCATCCAAGATTGGAAGCAACCTAGCACTCCTACAGAAGTCATAAGTTTCTTAGGATTGGTTGGCTATTATCATAAATTCGTTAAAGATTTTTCGAAACTATCTTGTCCATTGACGAAGCTGATTAAGAAGCATACAAAGTTTATTTGGACACTCGAATGTGAGGCAGCTTTCCAAGAGCTGAAATTGAGGTTGACCACTGCTCCCGTGTTGACCATTATTGATGGCAACCAAGATTTGACGGTTTATACTGATGCTTCTATTGAGGGTATTGGTGTGGTGTTAATGCAAAGGGGCAAAGTAGTCACATATGCTAGTGGTCAATTGAAACCGCATGAGAAAAGATACCCCACTCATTATCTTGAGTTGATGGCCATCATGTTTGCTTTAAAGATATGGCGGCACTATCTTCTGGGTGAGAAGTTCGAATTATATACAAATCACAAATCCTTGAAGTATCTGTTCACCCAAAGATACTTGAATTTGAGGCAGCAACGTTGGTTAGAATTTCTTGCGGCCTATGATCTGGACATCCTATATACTCCAGGAAAAGCCAATATTGTGGCAGATGTGCTTCGCAGAAAGAATGCGGACGCCTCCAATCTTATCATCGCCAATCTCATCATTACAGCTACATTGATTGATAAGATCTCTGCTCTTCAGAAGAATGATGAGTTTATTAAGAGAATTAGCAAGAGAGTTCGGGAAGGCGAACCCACGAGTTTCCAAATTGACAACAAAGGGCTTCTGAGGCTGTTAGGCCGAATTTTCGTTCTAAACATTCCCGAGCTAAAAAAAAAAAGTAATGGATGAATGTCACAAATCTAAGCTTAGTATTCATCCAGGGGTGAGCAAGATGGATCATGACCTCAAAGGCACATTTTGGTGGAGATCTATGAAGAGGGACATTTCCATGTATGTTGCTAGATGTTCCACCTATCTGCAAGTTAAAAGCGATCAGCAGAAGCTTGCAGGATTGTTGCAACTGCTGGAGGTTCCAAGTTGGAAGTGGGACCAAATTTCTATGGATTTCATTGATGGCTTGCCCCAAACCAGAAAAGGTAATGACAGTGTATGGGTGATTGTTGATCGTTTCACGAAGACCACCCATTTTATTCCTGTCAGATCTAATAGAATAGATCGAAGTCTACCACAGCTTTATTTCAGAGAGATTGTCAGACTACATGGAGTTCCCAGTAGCATTGTTAGTGATCGTGATTCTAAATTTTCTAGTAAAGAAGCGTTCCAAGAAGAGCCAGTTGAATCTAAGCATCGCCTATCACCCTCAGACAGATGGCCAAACTGAGAGGGTGAACCGCATATTGGAAAACTTGTTACAAGCATGCATTATTGATTTTGGCGGGCCATGGGAAGATCACTTGCACTTGCTTGAGTTCTCTTATAATAACAGTTACCAAGCAAGCTTGCAGATGACGCCATTTGAAGCATTATATGGCAGGCCATGTAGATCTCTCGCATGTTGGGTGGAACCAGGCAATCGGTTAGTATTGGGTCCCGACATGATTCGTGAAGCATCAGATAAAGTTAGTTTCATCACGAAGCGACTACTGACTGCTCAGAGCTGATAGAAGAGCTATGCCGACTCAAAAAGAAGGGATTTAGAATTCTCTGTTGGCGATTATGTGTACTTGAGGGTTTCCCCGCTGAGAGGAGTAATTCATTTTGGGAAGACTGGGAAGTTGGCATCGAAATTCATTGGTCCATTTCTTATTCTCGAAAGGATTGGAACTCTCGCTTATAGGGTGCAGTTGCCGGACTGGTTGTTAGGGGTGCATGATGTATTCCATGTGTCTCTACTCCGGAAGCATGTACATGATCCAGACTTGGTTGTGGAAGAAGCAGCACAACAAGATTTGGAGATTACCCCGATCTTAGCAGTGAGAAGGGAGCCAGTGAAAATTGTTGGCAAAGAGACCCGAGTTCTGAGGAATAAGAGGATCCACCTAGTGAAAGTGCAGTGGAGCGGGGATCCTAGAAACTGTACATGAGAGACAAAGGATAGCATCAAATAGGCTTATCCTAAGTGTAGAGTGGACATCTCTGAGTAACTCTTGTGTTGAGGTACATTTACAATACTTTGCATTTTCTGTTTTGTTTCCTACTTTACTATTGTTTCCTTTTCGAGGACGAAAAGCTCTTAAGTGTAGGAGATTGTAATAACCTGGAAAATCAGAACCAATTAAATTTTTTTTTTGGCTATTTCAATGAATTTTGAATAATTAAAATAATTTATTTTAAATAATAAAGATTTAAAATTTATTTAATTCAAATTTAGAACGAATATATTTATTTTAATTTTTAAAGGAGCTAGAAATAGCACGGTAGTTTGAAAATTTGAATCTGAACTTTGACTGAATGTTCAGGATTCAAAATAAATCGGATTTTAGTGAAACCAAAAAAATTTAAATCTTTTTAAAAATATCTTTCCAACGAATCTGAAAAATTAAAATTTCATAGCAGGAATAAAAATTTATGGCCAGTTGAATATTTAGAATAGTCGCTATGGAATTTAATATAATTTATAGCCCGTATAAATGGCCATTGTATAAACGACCTCTAATTTCGAAAAAACCATTTTTGTCAAATTCGGAACGTCAAATTATTGGTAAGTTTAATTTTTCGGAATTTTTGGAATTAATATGTGAGCGTGATAAATTAAACTGCGTTCGATAATTTCTATTGAATTTAATCGACCGTTAAAAGGGCCATTTTCAAACGGTCTTCAAATTCGACGAAATTAATTTTGTTAGGACTGTATCATCAAAAAATAGCTAGGTTTATTTTTCGGGAATTTTCGGAGTCCGTATGTGGCCCCGGTAAATTTAAATGTACGATAGGATTAAATAAATGAATGATTTAAATTTTAAATTAAAGAAAACAGACTGAAAACGATCTTTGGGGCTGACGGGACCTAGCCCATTGTGTTCGGAACGGGGGCAATTAGGTAGGAATAACTTTTGTTGGGCGGGAATTGGAGTTATCAGGAATTAATGGGTTTTTTAACAAATTAGAACATTTAATATTATCATATTATAAATAATGGATTATTCAAAACCCTAATCCCTATTCAGAACTGTAGCCACCACCATCTACAGTTTTCTTGGCCTAAACTCTTCAAATCTTTCTCCTTCAAATTCTCTAAATCCACAAAGAATTAGACCTCCATTCTTTAGAGGATTTTGTAGTCCTCTCAGAGATCTACAAATCCATACCTGTTGCACCCCATGAAATTGCA
Source organism: Allium sativum (assembly GCA_030737875.1). Taxonomy (NCBI): domain Eukaryota; kingdom Viridiplantae; phylum Streptophyta; class Magnoliopsida; order Asparagales; family Amaryllidaceae; genus Allium; species Allium sativum. The sequence goes on from CM060915.1 coordinate 979,311,176, forward strand.
CGTAGCTCGAAATACAGACCCTCGAACCCGCCGCGTTCAAAACGTTGCCTCGTCGGACTCAGGTGATCGAGTTCGTCAGGACCACTGCCCGCGGGTGCGCAGCTCGAGCCCCTCTGACGCCACACCATCCGATCTTCGATCGCTGCACCGTTTGATCGCAAATCCAAGACCTAGAATTGAACGAACGGTGAAAGATGTCGGCCTTGTTCTGTTGATCGAGGAAGAAGGGTAAAATCCTTTATTATTTAATTAAATTATTTTAAAAATAAATTATCAACCTATATTAATTCATAATTAATGCATACAAACTCGGAATTGAATAATTTTAGATCCGTTACGATCGTGAGTCCGAGATCCACATTGCTGGACTAATTAGAACTAATTCGGAACAGATCTGATTTTAGACAAAAATTCGATTCTGAATTATTCAGAATTAAAACGACTGTGAGAAATTTTATTTTTTTAATTATACATTTAAAATTTAATAATCATGATTGCAGTATTACTCCTGCGCTGTAATGTTCTGCTGATTGTCATGCGTGATTTGATCTGTGATTGGTGTGTTCTGTAGATCTGTTAAAAATTTACATTCGTGTTAATTAGAGAATTAGATTAAACAAAATTATCATTTTGTTTATTAGATCGTTGAATTGAAAATTTACATTTGTGTTAATTAGAGAATTGGGTCAAACAAAATTTATCATTTTGTTTATTAGATTTGTTGAAACAACAATTAACATCTTTGTTAATTAGAATTGAATTAAACAAAATTATCACTTTTTTTTAATAGTTTAGTTTAAACAAAATTATCACTCTTGCTTAATAGTTTAGTTGAAACAAGAACATTCATTTTTGTCAATTAAAAAGGTGGAAACAAAAACATTCATTTTTGTCAATTAAAAAGGTGGAAACAAAAATACACATTTTTGTCAATTAAAAAGGCGGAAACAAAAACATACATTTTTATCAATTAAAAAGGGGGAAACAAAAACATTCATTTTTGTCAATTAAAAAGTTGGAAATAAAAACATTCATTTTTGTCAATTAAAAAGATGGTAACAAAAACATTCATTTTTGTCAGTGGAAACAAAAACATTTATTTTTGTTAATTAAAAAGGTGGAAACAAAAACATTCATTTTCGTCAATTAAAAAGGTGGAAACAAAAACATTCATTTTCTTCAATTAAAAAGGTTGAAACAAAAATACAATTTGTCAATTAAAAAGGTTGAAACAAAAATATACATTTTTGTCAACTAAAATTGTTGAGACAAAAATATACATTTTGTTAATTAGAATAGTTGAAGCAAAAATTAACATTTTTGTTAATAAGATTTGAGTGAAACAAAAGTTACATTTTTGTTAATAAGATTTAAATGTTACAACACATTTTTGTTAACAAGATTTGAGTGAAACAAAAGTTACATTTTTGTTAATAAGATTTGAGTGAAACAAAAGTTGCATTTTTGTTAATAAGATTTGAGTGAAACAAAAGTTACATTTTTGTTAAACAGATTTGGGTAAAACAAAAATTGACATTTTTGTTTAATAGATTTGTGTTGAAGCAAAAATATTAATTTTGTTAAACTAGAATTGTTAACAAAATTGAAATTATCACTTTTTATCCTTTTTATTGAAACTGAATTGTCAACAAAAATGAAAATATCAATTAATTACTTTGGTGAAATAAAATTGTCAACAAAAATGAAAATATCATTTTAATCATTTTGTTGAAATAAAATTGTCAACAAAAATAAAAATACCATTTTTATCAATAATGCATACATTAGAATTTGTATGCATGTCAAAATATCATTTTTATCGACAATGCATACATTAGAATTTGTATGCAAGTCAAAATATCATTTTTATCGTCAATGCATAGATTAGAATTTGTATGCAAGTCAAAATATCATTTTTATCGATAATGCATACATTAGAATTTGTATGCAAGTCAAAATATCATTTTTATCGTCAATGCATACATTAGAATTTGTATGCAAGTCAGAATATCATTTTTATCGACAATGCATACATTAGAATTTGTGTGCAAGTCAAAATATCATTTTTATCGTCAATGCATACATTAGAATTTGTATGCAAGTCAAATTATCATTTTTATTGTCAATACATACATTAGAATTTGTGTGCAAGTCAAAATATCATTTTATCCTCAATGCATACGTTAGAATTTGTATGCAAGTCAAAATATCATTTTTATCGTCAATGCATATATTAGAATTTGTGTGCAAGTCAAAATATCATTTTTATCGACAATGCATACACTAGAATCAAAAAATTATTCTTATTGTCATAACATACATTAGAATTTGTATGTTGATCAAAGAATTATTTTTATTGTCAAAACATGCATTGAAACTACATACAAATAAAATATTTCTTTTTATTTGTTAAAGTTAAAAGTAGAAACACAAATAAAGGAATATCTTTTTATTTGTCATTAGCAAATTGTCATGCAAATAAATACATTTTATTTGACATTACAAAACATGTAGATATGATATGCCAATAAAACATTCTTTTATTTGGCGTGTTAAATACGTTAATGGAATCATCGATGATTTATATTTATATATAATTTTATATGTAAATATAAATTAAATTAAACGAATCGCGCGCGGTAGTTAGCGTTCAGGAATCGTAACTTTAAACGATTATACTGAAAGATCCATCTATCGAATTTTCCCAAAACTGGAACCGTTAGGACCGCTTTGGGAAGATCTTTCCAATGATATAGATTTTGTTAAAAATCCAATGGTTAGATTTCAAGATATGTGTAAATCAAATTTTGATAAAAACAATGTCAGGGCTGCCTATTGACCCGAAGCGCCTTTAAATTAAACTGGGCTATTTTTATATAAATAAAAATAGCGATAAATCATTATTAAATTATATTAACGATATGAAATGGTTTTAATTTATATATATGTGAGAATTATTTGAAAAGACCGAGTTCAATCTCATTTCAAATAATTATACGACGATTTAAATCAAAGATATTGAAGACGGTGATGGAAGACTGGCGATCTTCACATCAAATGGATAACTACTGATGTCCGGCATTGGTTAGCTCCTAGTAAAGGGTTAAAGTGGTAGTTATCCGGAGTACTTTTGATTGTCCGGGTAAGCGAGCACCTCTCTTCTGTATTGGACATATGGGACGAGGAATACGGTGTCTCCGGTTTCATTTAGACCCATAACGGACTTGTAAATGGATGTGTGTCTTACACTGGATTTCATTCCATATAAATTGATTTCTATTTAATATATATCTGTCTGGTGGAGGAGAATTTATTCTCTTGCTTAACACCCTTCTTTGAGACACATGAGCTCAGAGGTTATATATTGGTAGTTATCGATTCATGGCGTGGATTGTCAATGTGACTTGCCAATATGCAATTGATCAAGGCTTTTGTTGAAAAGCAGAGCCTCGTGGTTGATGATCAAAGCACAGCCTGTTTAGGCGTAGCTTTTTGTATAGTGTTACTTCGCTAGCCTCACACCCTGATATGAGTCAAAAACGGGATCGTGACTGCAGGGAGTGCACAGATTTCTTTCTAGCTAGAATTGGTGTCAGGGTTTTGCAAGCTCTGACAATTTTACTTATGTGGATGATGGATTATGAAGTACATCGGATATATTAGCCGACAGTGACCAATTGATAGGTTCAATAAGACCGAGAGACATGTGTTCAGACATAATTAATCCACTAAAGTATTTGTGGAACGACCCTGAATATCCAAGGGTTCGCCAGCGTCTGAATCCCGAGGCATTTGCTAGAGTGTCTCAAATCGGTGAGGAGCCATCCTTAGCCTCGACTCATGATGGAAACCCAATTTCCAATACAATATTACGGTTTTAATTGTAAACCTATATATGGCGACATAATATCCGATAGTTATGCCGTCTAGGATTGATACATTACTTTGAAGTATTTTTGAAACTGATTAGACAATAATAATATTAAAAAATTATTTTCTACGTATCAAGCATGTTTGATCATTATAAGGTAAAACTCTATCCTTCGGTTTGCGTTGCATTGTGTGATGGGACTTGAGTCTTATAATGATTTCATTTTTCTGAAAAGAATTGCGTTGTTTTGAATAAAATTTATTTAAATTATGCATTGGCAATCCAATGGAGTAAACCCGTTCCGCGTTCGCGGCGTGGTCTTGTGATTAGCCATATTGTTAGATAAGGTAGGAAAGATTTCTCATGTCAGTCCCACGACTGACTCGTAGTTTGTTTCACTTTGCAAACTCGGGTGCCCTCGTTTTCACAGGGGCAGCCAAGTGACAGGTTCAGGTTATTATGGAGCTTGCTAAGGAAAGAAGATGAAGGACATTTTTATCTTTTTATTTATGCTTTGAGACATTTAGACATCATTGATCTATGTTGTACTTGATGGAGTTTTTAGACTTATTTCGATTTGCTGAGACTTTGTATTTGCTAAGTTGTATCCTGTAATTGTGCCACTCTGATATTTTGATGTTGTGATGTGGATGTCATTTCTATTTTCGCTGCAATGATTTTTGTGTTATATTATTTTCAGAGATCTGCTATTGTTGTAATTATGTCATATTCCAATGATTATCCTTGCTTTTGTACTACAGAAGTTTGGGGTCATCACAACTAACCCTATCTCTAATGAGTTCCTCGTAAAGGATGTTACTAGTCCTGCCTCTGATGAGTCTTTTCCTTTTTTTAAATGATTCATACCCCCAAAGCTTTGTATAAACCAAAGCTCTGATATCAGATGTGACGACCCGCTTTTTTGCCTGTTCAAACCGATAATTAAACTGACTTAAACCGTTAAACAAAACAGATCGTTAGGAGTAATTACGCATTATGTAATGACCCGCATTGGCAAGGGTATTATGATTAGTTTATTTAATTATATCAATGGTGATATATTGAATTTAATGATCGTGGAATTAAATAATAGTGAATATTTAATTAAAATAAATAATTAAATAATATATTTAATTCTGAAATAATCAGAATTGGCTGAAATGGCGATATGGTGTGAACTGGATCATCTGTGATATATAATTCAGTTTAGAATTGAATTTGAATAACGAATATATTCAGTCGACGTCAGTTGAACGTATAATTATAATATAATTAAAATAGAGCTCGAAATGGCACGGCAGTTCGCTATTTGGCGATCTGAACTTCAACTGAATGTACAGAGTTCGTTTTAAATCAGATTTCTGTGAAACAAGAAACGTGTGGAGCTGGTGGAGTATATCTTTCTAGTGGAAGAGAAAAATCAGGATTTCGTCGTGTAGATTTTGAGATATGTCCAAATCAAATTTTTAAATAGTCGCTATAGAATCTTTTATCGACCGTAACGGTTTATTCGATATAACTAGAGATCGGGTTTGAATTTAAACAAGGTTCTTTTGGGAAATAGTGATAATTTAATTTTTAGAATTTTACTGTATTTTTTAATTAATTAAATAAGCAACTTTTTATTTGGAGTGGTTTGCACCCTAAATCAGCTATTTTGGAGTTTCACAATATAAGTTAGTCTACCGGTATTATTATATTTTCGGGATCGCAGCACCTCACTGAACACGGCTGTATTTTTACTTCAGTCTGCCACTGCCATGCTCATTTATGAATGAAACCGTACATAGTGGGATGAGTAACTTTTTGAGAACTTCAAAAATAAATATCCTAACTCACGGTGCATACGGTGAAACTGAAAGGAACGTGGCCATCAATTTGCGCAGACACTAACTATGGTAATAAGACAAAGTATATTATAACCAGTTCCTTAATAGTTAGGTTTACTTTAGTGGTAAGCTTGCGCACTACGTGTATTTTCTCCCATCAAACAACAAACCTACCCTACAACTATTCCTTGACAAAGAAGGAATTTAATCCTTATAAATACCTTCAGCAATGTCTTCGTATTTCCTTGGTTTAACAAATTTTTTCATGGCTGTTAAAAATAAAGAAGAAACAAAATAAATACATAAATATATATACTCCAAAACCTTTCGGCGGTTGCACTGTAGCCTAAGATTTAGACGGGAGGACGCGGCACTGTACTGAAGAAGACGTTAAAGTGTGATTATGGGTAAAAAGAAAAGGGGTTTACTGCTGTGTTCGACGAACTGGGGAAGACCGGTCTCTGTTCCATGAGATAAGGAAAAAAAGATGGAGATTTCATACAGGAAGGAGGAGCTTCGGATGAGGAGGAGTTTGGATCGAACTTTGAGTGTTACGGTGGGTTCTAAGGGAAGAACGAGGTGATTTTATTCGCCGACAATGGTGAGTTTTGATTACAGGAGGTGGAAGTTCCATGTTCATGAAGAAGATGAAGCAAAACAGGTACGGATGTGGGGTTTATCTAAAGAAGTATTGGGCTGATACTTTGTTTTCAATAAGGCCCATGTGTAAAAATATAGAGAAAACAAAATGTATAAAAAAGGAAGTGCTGAGAGTTTCGAAAAAGGGAAGTGAAGATCACTAGAGCATACACCTTTTTAATACTGGAAGAAAATGGGCGTGTGTGTACAGTGTATAGGAGCCTGAAGGGACGTGGGGACGTGGGGGAAACAAGATGCTGCTGAGAGTGGGGAGGAGTACAAGTCCTTGGAAAACAGAAGACAGGTTTGTATATGATATAAAGCACAACAATATACAACATCTGTACATGACGCCACAGCATCGGTACGGTGCTGGCATGGTTATTGCCGCATAGTATGGTCTTCATGTTGGACTGAGAGGTGGACAAGGGGAGGGTCAACCACGCATGGGAAGGATTTGAAAAGGGTAGAGATGGGTTGTTAAATGGCGTTGGGCCTTGGCCCATGTTTATTTAATAAAAATAAAATAAAGGAGGCAAACGCCCTTTTCAGATTTTGAGCAAAAGTAGAACACGAGATGGGAGAGGAAGGGTGTACGTGCGTCAGGGATTTGGGTGGGCTGGTAATTTAAGTGGTAAGGCCCGACAACTTAAAGTAATTTTAGTTAATTCTTATTTAAATAATGTAGCAACTGGAAAGGGGTCATAACTTGTTCATTCGTCGTCAGAATTTCGCGAGGTTGGTCACGTTGAAATCGTGAGGTCGCAAGCTGCGTACTGGAACTGACCGGGAGTGTAGTGGAGATCGTTTGAATTTATGGCGAGATAAATTGTTTGATTCAAATCAAACAACAGTTTATCGTTCTTTAACGATGAACTGCAAATGTGAGTAAATCTCACTAATTCTAAACAGTTTATAATTTCATGTTGTATTTTTAGAACTGTTAGATATTGGCTGATTGACTGTGTGTTGACTGTTTGATTGAACTGCTAGTCAGTTAGTTGAATTTCTATATTTGATTCTGTTTAACATAATAGATCATATGGAACTGAAAGTGATGTTATCTATATTGTTTAACATTTGTGATGCAGGGAAACAGGTTGGAGGAATCCAACTGGATTCCTCAACATTTTTCGTATATTGTGATATATGATGTGTTATATAATCTGTTATGGATTATGGGTGTTGGAATGATATTGATCATTTTTATTCGATATTTTAAATATCATAAAAGACCCTGGGATGTAAAAAGAATGATTTCAATGTATATTGAAATAAAGGGATTTTATAAAATCAACAGATTTTATAAAAGGAAATATTTCGAAAGTAAATAAAAGGGAAAAATGTTTTTAAAACGAATAGAGTTTTATAAAAGGGAAATCATTGGTGAAGTGAAGAATTGTTACTAAAAGTAAATCTTTATAAATGAATAGTTTATTTGAATAAAGTTAAAAGAAGTTAATCGATGTTAGTTAATCGATTAGAGATAAAGTTAAAAGAAGTTAATCGATGTTAGTTAATCGATTAGAGATAAAGTTAAAAGAAGTTAATCGATGTTAGTTAATCGATTAGAGATAAAGTTAAAAGAAGTTAATCGATGTTAGTTAATCGATTAGAGTTAAAGCAAAGAAGTTAATCGATGTTAGTTTAATCGATTAGAGTTAAAGAAGAGGAGTTAATCGATATTAGTTTAATCGAAAGAAGTTAATCGATGTTAGTTTAATCGATTAAAGTTAAAGCAGAGGAGTTAATCGATGCTAGTTTAATCGATTAGAGTTAAAGCAAAGGAGTTAATCGATGTTAGTTTAATCGATTAGAGTTAAAGTTAAAAGAAGTTAATCGATGTTAGTTTAATCGATTAGAGTTAAAGCAAAGGAGTTAATCGATGTTAGTTTAATTGATTAGAATTAAAGCAAATGATTTAATCGAATATAGTTTATTCGAATAGAATAAAGGAGTTAATCGAATATAGTTTATTCGAATAGAAAGTAAAATGAGTTAATCGAATATAGTTTATTCGAAAAGAAAGTAAAAGGAGTTATCAAATATAGTTTATTTGAAAGGAGTTAACTGAATAGAGTTAATCCAATAGTGTTAGTCAAATAGAGTTAATTGATAAGGGTAAATCGAATAGAGTTAATTGAAAAGAGTCAATTGGATATAGTTATTCGAAGGAGGGTTAAGTAAGGAAGTTAGTAAATGGAATATAAAGTAAACTTTGCTAATTTCAAAGTTAGAAATGTTGTTCAGTTAAGGTCTGAGAGGGAATTCTACCCCAACTTGATTGGCTTCGTTTTTAACTAAGGAATAGTTAAGGTTAGGCAGTAAAGGAAATGGTTTGAGTTGGCATCGCGATGGTTTGTTTAAACATCTGTCTAAGTCCAATGAAGAAGCTTTGGAAATGTTTTCCAAATAAGAAACCAGAAATGTTTTCTAATAAAGAAAACAAGAAATGGAAATGTTTTCCATTTGTTAATAACGTATATTTTCCCAATTTAGAAAATAAGGAATATTGAACGTAGGCAAATAGGAGATAAGTAAATTAATGAAATAAAGGGATAAATGTTAAATGATGTTTGATCGATATAATTTCCATTTGGAAATAATATTGTTGCTTGCACACTTGTTTTATTCGATAGTTAAATCACAGACTATCGAAGTTTTGACCATTTTAACGTTGTTAATATGGAGAGACCGGTTGGATTATTATCCAAAGAACCACTCTATATTGACATAAGCGTTGCGAATCATATATGCCAAAGGAAATTGAAGACGGAGTTATGCAAGGGCTATCCTGTTTACAGAATAGTGCCCTCGGTTCATCCTGTTCCTGGATGACTTGTATGGACGGATGTCTGATAGAGTAGGTCCAGACGATCACGTATATTGATTTCTCCAACTGTACCAAGAGTGGAAGCGGAGAAGGAAACTTCTTTTAGCTAACGCATAATGTATGGTTGAGGACGTCAATCGGTGATTTGATGGATTTGACGATGTGGCATTCAAAGTGAATCTGATGTGATGTTAAAGCGTAGCTTCTAGCCTCATCATCCGGTAAATGACAGAAATCGGGCAGGCAGCATGGCTAAGTCGGTCGCACCGAAGTAGGGTATAATCACCTGATCTAGAGTTTCATTCATTTCTAATAATCTATTGTTGATGCTGTCCCATTCGGGAAACGGTTGTTGATCCCAACTGTTGGTGATATACATTCGATACACTCAAGCGAAATGAGTGGTCGGTCATGTGTGGCCGGGTTGCAAGATGTTCTTGTTGAACCCAGTGTATTCCTCTCTAGAGGTACACAAGCGAAAGGTGGCTCCATACCTTGTCATAGTTGGAAACCCATTACCCAATACGTGCTTGCGGTTTTGATTTTATACTATATATGTAGAACGTGAGATGAAAGCGTTTCTGCTAGATGATTATATATACTGTGATTGATAGGCATTATTATAATATCAAAAGATTTTTGATATAAAGTTATTTTGGATTCTCATAAGGGAAAAACTCGTTCCTTTATGCGGCGTGGTCTTATGAGATATCGTTTACTTGTTCGAACTGTTTTTAAACTGTTTTACTCATACCAGTCCCATGACTGACCCGGAGTTTACTTTGTTGTTTTCCCTAAACTCTTGGGTGCCTAAATTTGTACGGGAAGTCAAGTAGTCGGGATTTTACAGATATAGTTGAAGAGCTGGAGCAGGAGGCTTCAGGATCATATAGCTATAGTTATTTCTGCTGTGTTGTAAGTGATGTACGTTGATATTGATATGTATGTTCAAGTACAGATTTGTATTTCAAAGTTATGTTATGAAATATATTTATTCGTTCCGCTGTGAGATTCGTGTTACTCTGATGTTGTGTTCTTCTTCTTCTTCTATTCTAATTTTCTATCTTATCTTTCCTCACCCTCTAATTTCTTTCACTAATTACCAGGATTTTTCGATGTTTCGGTTATCGACATCGTGTTTATGTCGATAACCAAAGTCGCTCAAAATCCGGGTCGTTACACATTAGAACAGAAATAAACAACTTATCAGTGCCATAAGAATAATTTTACATCAGAGCATAGAGATATCATCAAAGTATAACATATATCAATGCAAAATAGTAAATATATGCATAGCGGAAAAATGGGGATGCTGTTATATAATAGCTCCAACTAAATCCAGAGCCTGCTCTATAAAATCTATAAACCAAAACTATTAGACAGTCCGTGTGGAAAATATGGGAACTTAGAGTTTAGATGGAAGTCATGAGATTGGTTTGTGAATTGAAACAGTTATTTACATGTATTTAAAAGTTAGTTAAATCATTAGACGACGCCGTATAACACGGAACTAGTTTCCACTTATGAATACTAGTCCAGAGAATTTGCAATGCTTTTTTTAAAAGTGAAGCTATCATAAGACTCGCTTCCCATCACACAATACAAGCGCACACCATTAGGAGCAAGTTTTAGCTTATGATAACCAAATATACCTGACATGCAAAAATCATTTGATATTATCATTAATGTCTACCTTTGAAAACTTTTCAAAATAAATGTATAAATCTTAGCAGACGTAGGTACCCATATATTACGTCTACATACATAGATTACAACTAATACCGTAAAGGTCCGTATTTGAGATTGGATTCCAACAATGACCAAGGCAAAGGTTTTTCTTAACCGGTTCAAGTACACCTCTAGCGGGATGTCCTGGGAACAAACACATGATTCCTTTCTGTGTAGTGGTAGAGCCGGCCCTCCTATATAAGATGTTGTTCTTGTTTCTCTTGAACATAATGTCTTCCGGTTGTAATCGACCATTATTCAAGGCGCCTCGATCTATCTCCACGTAAGTAAATTGTCTAGGCACTATTTCATATCAAAATTTTCCAACTAGAAGGAAACGTTAGTCATTAACTCTACGGTACTTCATTCTGTTTCGGCTCATTTCCGGGTTGTGAGACCCTGAAATCACGTTCCATAAAGCCCTGCTTTTCAATGAAAGCTTTAATCTATCAACTATCAGCGCTTCGCATGACACATTGTCAATTCACAACATATAATCAATATCTATTAATATATAACCCTCTGAGTGCATATGTCTCAGAGAAGAGTGTTAATCTAAGAGGATAGATCCTCTACCACCAGCGGATATATCAACAATAGAAACCAATTTATTATGTAGTAAAGTACAATGTCAGACATACATCCATATAAGTCCATTCTAGGTCTGAATGAAACCAAAGGCACCTTATTCCTCGTCCAATAAAGGACAGAGGTCCTTGCAATCTGGAAGTTCTCCAAATACATCCGGACGTGTCGCCTCAATAAACTTCTCGATACCGGAGTAACTCAGTGAAGACAAAATTAGCAGACTAATCCTTCCTATGTGAAGATTGTCGGCCATCAACACAATCTTCAAATATCTTTAATGCTCGTCGAATAGTTATTCAGAATGGGTTACACTAGGTCTTTCTAACATAACTAGTGCACCTTTAAACCAAAATAGATATACAAAAATATCACGAGTCATGTTCCATTTTGAAATGTTCCTTTACTCAAATCATTTTTTATATTGGGTATACTCATTCAAATCTTATCAAAGATTGTATACTTTAAACTCTTATTTAAATCTTTCTCTGGAAATCATTTCAAGTGATTATACAATCTCATTTCACAAATTTAACTCAACCCAAGATTTCTGCGCTTTATCAGGATTATTGATCCTTACGAAAAAGGTAATTTCTCAAATCACTATCTCATTCCCATCCTATTCATCCCATGGAGCAGAATTAGCAATACTCCATATCTAATTTCCCTTGCATTTTTGTAAATTTTATTACCTTCATTAATCCCAAATTTTAATCCAAAACTTATTAAAGATTAAATCTTATCTTACATGAAAACATGCTTACTCAAAACCAAATCATTCATTAACCATAATTATGGTAAATTACTTTTTAACTTTCCTTGGTCGTATCTTTAGCGCAAAACTGTACTTGCAATTTCTTAATCTTATCATTAAGGGAAAACCCGCATATCTTTTAAGCGACATTTAAACTTTGTTCCCATTATCGTTTGCTACGGGGAACTCTTTCATTAATCTTTATATTAAAATTTAATAAAGATTTCTCTTCGACATAACTTGGAAAATCATCTTTTCCTCTAAATGGATTAAAGAACAAATTTTATTTAAGACATCATTCATGATAAACTCAAAAGTTTATTCTTAAAGTTCATATTTTAAAACTTGTTAGTTCAAAATTCATTTCTTTAAATCATAAAATTCTTGATTTCCTTTAGTTTACCCCAAGGTTTCCCTTTCGATTCCATATTCCAATTAAATCTTAATTAAAAAATTAATTCCATAAACTTCCATCTTACTCAAAAGATTTATCACAACACATCTTTCAAAACAATATTATATTTGATAAACCAATTAACTCAACCTGCTGGGTTGAGGATGATGTTATTAAAGACACCATCCATAACAACCTGAAATTAGTCGATATAAAATATAAGATCAAGAGAGAAATCATATCAACTCATATTCAATATCAACTTTGCATATTCAAAATATACTATAAGCGGAATAGCGGTGTATCCACCTTTTAAATTCCTCGAATATTATGAGTCTTATCTACGGAATTAACACCAAATACTTGATCATTAATTCAAATCATATCCAATAAATTAATATTTGAAAATCTTTTGTTCATTTAACTTAAATTCCCAAAACGTCCTCTAACTGTATTCAACACGTTAGGCTGAAAACAAAAAAATAAAAATATAGTTCAAAATTTCATATTTATTTTCACTTTAAAATCATTCATTATGATTTATCATAATTTTTACATTTTTAATATTTTTTATTAAACCAATCGGTCAATGAACTGCGTTTACAACAACCTTTTCAAAAATAGTTCTTAACATAACTTGAAATCTTTAAGTTTAAATTCAAAATTTAATCTTTCTTTTTAAAGTTTTTATCAATTGAAAACAAACATTTTTCATTTCGGGGATATCCATTTTAAATTGCATTAGTTATAGTCATTTAAAATTTATGGTCGGAAATGTTGAACTGCCACTGTGCAACTAGTTCTTATCAAATCAGAATTAACTTTAATCATCTCAAAATAAGTTTATAATAAAATCCATTCCATTTTAAAACAAAATTTCCAACAGTTAACAATTTAAAACAATTATTCATTTTAAATGAATATTATAATATTATTTTATTAATATTATATTTTCTCAAAATTGACTTCTAAAATTCTTATAAACTTTATAAATGTTTATAAACTCACTTGAAAATGATATTTCCAATTTTAACTTCAAATTCCATTATAAATAAAAGTAAAACATTTTAAATATTATAATATTAGAATAATATTACTATTTTTAAAAAATTCATCCTTTGAAAACCAAACTTCACAGAAATCAAATTAAATGTTATATAAGATATATGGAATTATAATTTTGAGTTAAAAACATCGTTTATATATATAATTCAAATTCAATTTTGAATTTACTATTCGAAATCGATTTCAAATTAGAACAACCCATTTCCAATTCAAAACATTTTCAACTTGGTTTCAACCCTTTTAAAAGTTGTTAAACACTTTACTTTCATTTCCAAATTATTTTGGATATAAAAATCCAACTTCCGTTTATATGTCTTATTTCACTTAAATGAATATAATATTTTTAAATTTCCAATGGAACAAGACTCAATCAATTCCAAATAATCCAAAAATACAAGGTGTAAATTTTTGTGTTAATAACCATAATTACAGCCACAGTAATCATCATCAATCAAACAACGGTTATAATATAATCTTTACAATCGTTAACGCTTATACGTACATAAACAGTAATACTAAACTGTAATAACATCATCAACCATGAAGCAACCATAGCAACCACAAGCAATCAATATATAATCATATAACGATTATAAATAACTTTCTAAACCCAGTTAAGCGAGTTCTCATATTGATGGTTGAGTGTTGCAATAAGGATCATTTTTAGATTAAATTAAACAAAAGTTTAAATTAGCTAAAAATTCCAATTAGCTCCAACCTTGTCCAAATCAGTTCCATCGCATAGTATTTTTTCCACGATTCCACAATAACTGGTTTCGTTAAATTCTAATTACATATAAGCGTGATATAATTGTTTGAAGTTAACTAAACTAATTATGGTTATTAACTAAGTTAATTAAACTTTGATTAACCTTTAATTATCTTCCTCCTTCATTCGAATCATGTTTCCTCCGCCTTTCACAGGCTGGGACGGTTGAAGTACCGATGCCTACACCTACGCCTTTCACCTTTAATTAACCTTTAATTATCTACTAACCACACTATTTCCTACGCCGTTTCGAGACATGCTGCTGCCGACCGGTGCGACCCACATCAGCACCGCCGCTCGCTTGAGTTTTCCATTCGACCAGAAAATGTTCAAACTCAAAAGTCAATCGCCTAAGTTACCAAATCACCACCAAACTCCATCACCAGGTCAGCCTTGACCTCTCCACCCTTCTTCAGTTGACCCCATCACCTAACAACGTCTTGGTTGGATGGAATTCTCCAATATACAAAAATCGCACCCTGACTTTGAGCCCAAATTTAGAACAAAACACAAAACCAATTCTCATCATCTTCGTATGGATTTGAGGAGGAAAGAGAGCTCTAAAACTTTCATGTTGGATCTTTAGATAAAAGTAGATGGAGTGAGAGGAATTAACGAAAGAAGACAATGAATTTTCGGCCACTGAAAGATAATGGCAGCTGACTTAAAATTTTAGGGTTAGGACTGAGTTTATGACATTATATAGGGTAAGTATATTATTATTTAATTCACATGTTGCACAGCTATGAAGTTTAAGTGCCCGAACACAAAAAGAACCCATATGATTGTCATTCCTAAACAAGCAATCCAATTTCGGACACAATCGAATATATTTCGAAAGCCAATTCGATTGTTATCATCAGTTTCTCAAAATTAAATTATACTCTATTATTGATTTTCAGTCAACCTTCTGGCACGCGTTTAAATTGTGCACACTCACATACTAACTCCGATCAGTACAAAATTCAAAATCTTACAATAATTTAACGTTTCGAATCTGACGAAACTAATTTTGTCGAAATCCGAGATCATTTGCAAAATGGCTATTTTCCAATATTAAATTAAATCGATAAAATATAAATGAATTTCGAAATGATCAAAATCTTCGAAAATAAATTATAATCCTCGTATATACTCAAACAAAATCTTATGTGACTTCAAAATATACTATTTCAGAATTTAAACTTGATACTTCCATTTTGTTATTAATTCAACGTTCAAATTCTTGCTTATATAAATCTCAAATCATTAAATATTAAAGTAAATCACTTTAGATATTTAATATTCCTTAATAAAATCTGGGTCGTTATAGCAAGCATCATAGAATGAACAGCTAGTGACATAAGAAGAATTGAAGGCTCACAGTAACGCTATCAGGGCAATAAATGAACAGATAGAAAATAAAAACCCCCCAAATGAGAAAAATCAAAGCAATGAAATTGGGGTTCCAGTGATAGATACTATGAGGTTTAACTCACAAGCAATAATCCAAAAAAATATTACAAGATTCCAGCATAGAATGAAGAGGCTATGCAGTCACAAAGACAGACTCGAATGTTGTTTTTATTGTAATTCAAAGTTTCTAAGAAACTTCTTACAGTGAATGAATTTTCATAGGAAACTTTCAGTGGACAACGAATTGTGTCGATACAGATGAACATAAAACACTTGAAATAAAATCTATGAGCGAACACTCACCTGAAATCAGATTCTGGATGATTCCAGCTTGTAACATATGACGTTAGGCTACCGAAAGTTGAAAAATTCCCAAAACATTGGCAAGCAAGGAGGAAGAAGATGGATGCAAATTCTCTCTTTGATTCCATTGATTTATAGATTATTGCTGATGGAGATCAAATTCTTATTGCAAAATCAGAAATTTGCATTATATCTTAGTTTTAACTTGATTTTTGGGTTTTGATTTGGAGCTAGATTGAAAAGAGGCCATTCTTCTTACGGTAAAAGGTTAGAGGAGAGAAAAAGATAAATAGAAAAGGGGAATACAGAGTTTCCCTTTTTCACAACAAATGACCTAATTGGGTTTGGGATTCTAAGTTAACCCTATCCGAAAACCGAAATAATATGAGTGTTGCAAAACCATTAAGTATTACAAATTATTTCATTTAAACTTATGTAATTAACTTACATAAGTTTTAATGCTTTTAATTACAAATTCCAATCCAAAACCCATTAGTTTTTGGATTGTCTTGCATGTTGTTAAGGTAGGAATGACGGTTTGAATAAATAGTCCCACGTCACAGAATAAATTGAAGGGGTGGTGTAAAAATATGACTTGGTAGGCACGTAACATCAGGGAATTCTTTTGTTACAAGGATGTATGTGCCAACTCATATGTGCGCGCCCTATGTGGAAGGAAGGAAGGCTTTGTTCCAACCGTCGTTACACAATAGTGATATCGGGTCAAAGGTTACAGACTGTGTCATGAAAGCAAGGCAGTACTCTTATAAGATACTCGTAGGATGCGAGTCAAGGTGGAGACTGTTAGGATTGACTCACATGCTGCTAAGGTACGAATGAAGGTTTGAATAACAGTCCCACATCACGAAATAAATTGAAGGAGTGATGTACAAATATGAGTTGGTAGGCATGTAGCATCAGGGATTCCATTTGTTACAAGAATGTGTGTGCCAATTCATATGCGTGCGCCCTACGCTGAAAGGAAGGGGCTTCGTTCGTACCGTCACTGCATAACTATAAGAACAAGGTTTAATGCTTATAATATACACATGTATTACAATATTTCCCAAACAGTATAAACACTATTTTTACACAAAGAAATAATGTTACCCTGTTTGTTTAAATAAATTTTTTTACCTAAAACATATTTATATCTCTACAGACAAAGTTACATATTTCATTGATTTAAACAAATTAAATTAGTGAACTCCATAAAACATTTTAAATGTTTAAATAGATTTGCAATTTATATTTTGTATTTTATTTTTAATAGCAACCCAATAATTCCACAAATGTTATCGTCAAAGACAAAAGTGCATTTTAACCAAATCTGCAATTATTATTCCATCCTATTAAAATCCAACATCAGTCATTACTACTTAACATTTTCTTACCCATTATCAATCGCAACTTACAATAAAATTCCTATTTATTTGTCAACTTTTATTTAAAAACTCAAATCCACCATATTGTTATTTATTCTCTAAGACAACTAAACATCCATGTTCAAAATATGTCTTCTATTTAAATAATGATTGTCTATCTCAAATCCAAATCCAGGAGCTATCTACTACTCCAATAAGGACTAGGGTAGCGTACCCTCCCTCCCCTTTTTCTACCCCTTTCACTGTCTAATCATCTCAGCTTTCAATATCTTCTTCCCCAACGAGTCCTACGCTTCCATCCCACCTCAATCCCTGGCTTTCACCTTATCGTATAAATGTTCCTCGTCAGATCTATGATTTGAGTCCCTTTCTTCTCGATCGTTACACTACTAAACCATCCTTAGCATTATTCCCTAGATCTATCTTTTCTGATAGTTCTTACGCCTCTCACCATTTTATCTCGTCCCTTATCCTAGATATGCTTCCCATTTCAATCCTCCTATTCTTATCTTGTTTCACACATGTCCTTTTGCCTTCCTATTTACAGTTAGCTTCTCCTCTTAACTGACATCGCTAGTATCGATTTTATTGAAGCTGTCTTCATAAAACGTTTTGGTTGAAAGTTGCTGAATACGTTAAGGCAAGGGCTTTTGTTTTGGATTGGTTTGAAGAATTTTTTTTGTTGGTAGTTTCATCTTGGATGCATGTGTCTGGTTGTAACCTTATGAGTGTGTCGTCTTAGTTAATTTTGGGTAGTTTTGGTTTTGATATTTCCTTGTCAAATACCATTTGTGTTTTTCTGTGGGTAGTTTTGGTAGTGATTGCAAAAGCTCGGTTTCTCAAAATCTAGATTGTTACTCTTCATTAATAATGTTTTCAGTTAAGCAATATTGTCAAATTAATCAAAACTTCAACACCTTCCATAAACTATGACCCTGCCTTTGCAATCACAAGCATAGTGAAAATCTCTACGAATGTAAACTAATTCAAAAATACTATTGCAATCAGAACTGTCATGAAAGTTAAATGAGTAAAATAATACTAGGATTATTGTAGGGGATTAGAATTTCTGGTTGTTCTACTTCTAAATTTTCTTACCAAAACCGAATTCTAGCAATGGATAGATTTTATACCAATCTACTTGTTAGTTTTGGTTAGTACTATAGTTCTTTTATTTAATATTTAATGCTTTTGCAATCACTACCATTAGTGTTCCTTTCAGGATCCGAAATCCCTCGACCTCTGAAGAGATGGAAAATATGGATTGTGTGAGAACACAATGCATCAGAACGCTGAACAACAGAACTTTTCATTGCTATTACAACAATTTTCCTCAAAATACGAATAAATATTACATAGCGGAAAAATATTATCAGAGAATAAAAATACATAATAGCGGAAAAATAAAATGCACAACAGAAATACATCAGCAAACATAACCGAAACCAATACACAGATACAGAGCTATCCAAATATAGCTCCAGCCATAATCCAGGATCAATCTGCAAAACCAAAACTATTGACTGCCCATGTGGAAAATATAGGCAACCAGAGTTTAGGTAGGAAACAATAAACTCTGAGTCAGTCGTGGGACTGGCTTGAGAGCTAAAATAGTTATTAAAATTTACCTTTAAAATAAGGTAATTCACGGAACCACGCCGTATAACACGGAACGGGTTTATTCCCATGAATACTCTAAAACAAAACACTTTATAAACAACGTAATTTAGAAAAAATGAAGCTATTATAAGACTCAGTTCCCATCACACAATGTAATACAAACCAGAGGATAGAGTTTTACCTTATGATAGCTAAACATGCTTGGTACGCTTTTAAAACAAACCACTTTTATATAATATAAGTGCATAGTGTATAAAACAACTTTAAATATAAATGTATCAATCATGGATGGCAAAGCAACCATATATTATGTTGCCATATAGGTTTACAACTAAAATCAAAAATCGCGTATCGGAAATTGGATTTCCATTATGAGTTAAGGCAATGGATGGTCTCCTTACCAGTTTGGGCCATCTCTAGCGGGATGCCCAGGATCAACACATGTGACCCTTGGATCCTGAAGGGTCGGTCCACTCTTACTTTTATGGATTAGTTATTCATAAAAAATACGTTTTCTCGGTCCTATCAGACCTATCACTTGAGCCTTTTAGTAGGCTCTATATCCGAGGCATCTGGCAATCCATTATCCATATAAGTAAAAATGTCTAGACTCCGTACATTGACATAACTTCTAGCTAGAAAGAAATGTATGCACTCTGTTGGATCTAGAATAACCCTAGAGGGGGTGAATAGGGTTTTTCACAGTTTTTAACTGAATTAAAAATCTAACAAGATATATAATAATAAACAGATCACCTAATATAACTGAAACCGGAATGCAGAAAGTAAATCACACACAGATATACCCAACTTCGACAAAACCCTGCATACTGCTGCATTTCTAAGCTTTCTACTAGGTGATAGAACGTATTCCGCATACAAGACCATGTACACTTGCAAACCCTGCTCCTATTCTAACCCTACGCTCAAAACCGTAGACTGACCGATATCCCCTCGATCAGATTTCCCGAATTACAACCCTGTAATTCGTAACCCAAATTTTACAGACTCTGAAACTGACAGTCAACACCCTGACTGATATCCTAGACTTTAAAAATCTAGACACTGTTTGAATTTGGTTTTCAAAACTGAAACAAAACACAATACAAAATAAGGTAAACAAGAAAAAACCCTAGGACTTAAAATAGGGGTCATCCCCTTTTAAAACATGGCTTAGCCCTTGTAGAATATGTCAGCCCCATTTCATTTGTTATTTCCAAATATGGTTGGTCTCTCTGGTTTGTTAATGGCCACCGAGATAAAAATTAGGGTTTTCCCTTTTTGCTCCAATCGAAGATTCAACTTGTTGAATTGATGCTTTCGATGATTTGAATCAGATGTGTTCCTCTTCGTCTTCAATTGTAAACACTGATGGCTTGCGATCGAAACCCTAGAAGCTGTAAGCTCTCTAAATTTTGAACTTTGGTTCCTTGAATTGATTTTGTTGGTTTTCGATTTCAAATTACTTGCCGATGATGTAATGGATGTGTTTGAAAAATTGGATTTGGAAAGCCTATAAATCAACACTCTGATTTCAATTAAATGACTTGACTGATTAGCGTGGATTCCTATTTTGATTTGCACGATTTTAATTTGATTTTTTGCCATTAATCTCCTTGTGCTGCCTTGAATGAAATGATTCCCTTGATATATAGACTGCCGTGAATTCATTGATGTAAATATGGAAATATGAATGAACTTGCCTAGAATGTGAACTTGATTTCCTCGGCTGTTTAATTTCTGCCGTCTTTTGAAAATTCCCAAAAGCTATTGATCCATTTCTGGAATCATTTCTGGTCAAACAGCTTGAGGCTTTTCTGGAATTTACACACTTGCCAAAATATTTGATTTTCTGAAATCTTTTGTTCCCTGATTTGAGTCAATTTCCATGGTATTAAAATACATGCTGGAATGTCCCTTGTGTGATTTGTGAATGCCCATGAAAGTCTTTCAGGAAAGATTTTCTAGAGAAAATGCTTATTAAAGAAAAATGATTTCTGCTAATTTATTACTTCCCAAAAACAGATTTTCTGATTTCAGTAAAGAAAATGAAACCTTCCCAAAAATTGTTTGCTGAAATGTTATGCAAATGCTCAACCACTTGCCTTGATTAAAAAACAGGAAAGTAGTGATTGCAGAAGATAATTTCTTGTCGAAAACAATGTTTTCTTTAAAAAGTTGATTGAGTTGTTCCAAAAAAAAAACTTTTCAAAATCTGGAATTACTTGCATGCTTGAATATCTGAAATTAAACATTCCATATCTCCCCATGTCTTTCAAACTGTCTACATATATTTTCTCTGCCATGTTATCCATGCTGTGTGATGTTGTATACTGACATGTGAGTTCCATAACATAAATGTTGCCTCACTATTGCATCCATATTTTGTGTATTTTCTGGAAACACTTGCATACATTATGTACACCTGAATTGTGTATGTACCATGACTATGAACTGCACCCATTTTGTCACCTTGACTTCTCTGAATGAATTCATATAAGCTGAGCTTGGTTGTACTCTTTTGCTAGCTTGTGCACTTGCACATTCATGCATATGTGTACTGTCTTGAGCTTGTCTACCCATGCACTTGAAACACCATTGTGTTTCCATTACTTGTATTGTCTGTGTAAACCTGAAAGAGCATACCTGTATGCTAACTTGTTCTTGGACTTGATCACTTGCTTGTTCTTTGATCTTTGTTGGCAGTTCACACATATGTATTTTGCCATTACACATTGAAAACTGAAATGAGTTGCATGTCCTTGTGTTGACATCTTTGCGCTGCTGCACCAATATGTTTGATTTGTAGCTTAGCCATTTATGCTGAGCTGCACTCTCCTCATTCACCATGACTTTGTTCTTTACTGTCATTTTGTGTTTACTAACTCGACTATGCTGCATCCATGACATAGCCCCTTATCATCTTGAAACTGAGCTTGCTTTTGCATTTCCATGATCATGCCCCATGTTGTTGCTGTTTGCTGCTTGGCTTAAACTTTGATCATCATGTATGTATTGTATTTGTATTTGAGTTGAGTTGGCTATGCTGACTTGTATTTTCATCTCTGCACTACCTTGAGTTTTGCTCCATGCACAACCATTTGAGTTGAGCTGCCACGACCTTTTTTTACTTGCATGATTTTGTGTTGCCTCGACCATTTGTGTGCTGAAACATTGTCTGCCTCTTTTTGGTTAAACTCACGATTGTTTGAACTTGACATTTGTGCTGTGTCGAGCTTGGTCCATGTGACTGCTCCACAGCTGTGTACACTGATTGGCGAGGCAGTGCACACGTGTATTTATACACATGTGTATTTGCAGCCATCAGACAATATTTTTTGTCCCTGTTCATATACAAACTAGCTAGACACAGATCAGATCAAGTCATGGAAAATGATGAGAAACACACCAGAAAACTAAGGCAAATAAAATTTTCAAAATTATATCTGCTAGAATTTAGAAATTATTTCTGTTCAAGATACTGTGTGTGTTTCCATATATGACAGGTAAGCATGAAGATGACTGGACTGACTGTGAGCAGTGAAGACTGAAATGACATTACTGACTGACTAGGAGGCTGGAGAGACAGAAGACGGTGGATAAACATTGTGTCAAAGTGATATAAGTGAAATGTACAAACGAGATTGAGTGTAACTGAATGTATGTATGAATGATTGTATAATTGAGCGAATTTACAAGACTATATTCTGTGAATGTATATGAGATGTGATGTGTTCAAATAGTGGAGTTATAAATAATTTTACTGCTTGAATATTTGAAATAAAATATTATATTTAATGGATTAGATTTCGATTTATGAGTGAATATTTTATAAATATTTTTAATTTTGAGAATTTATTATTATTTATACATTTCACTCATGCGCAGTTATAGAGGGAGTTTCTATTGTAGGGGGAGCATTTAAACAGGGGTAGTTCAAATATTCACGAACAAACACATTTATTATATTCAAAATCTTTTATTTGTTTGTCATCATCTAAAGGGGGAGATTGTTGTATATAACGGTGTTGTATACACAATTATATGATTTTTGTTTGATGATAACAAACAAGTATATATTATTTTGAATGTGTTTGTTATTGTACTATTATATCACATTACATACAGAAATAAAATATTATATTTAAACAAAATACTGTGTAGATATCTGAGTTTCTGTATAGATGCATTATGTTTAAATATAAATATTATATTTCTGTATGTAATGTGATATAACAGTACAATAACAAACACATTCAAAATAATATATACTTGTTTGTTATCATCAAACAAAAATCATATAATTGTGTATACAACACCGTTATATACAACATCTCCCCCTTTTAATGATGACAAACAAATGAAAGATTTTGAATATAATAAATGTGTTTGTTCGTGAATATTTGAACTCCCCCTATTTAAATGCTCCCCCTACAACAGAAACTCCCCCTATAACGGTGCATGAGTGAAATGTATGAATAATAATAAATTTTCAAAATTAAAAATATTTATAAAATATTCACTCATAAATCAAAATCTAATCCATTCTCCCCCTTTTGTTATCATCAAAAGGATACAGATTTTAAAATACAGATGAAAATTGACTAAAAATATAATTTCAGCTTAAGAGGAAGAACGGTCATCATAAATTTCAATTAGTCAAACAAAAATCATAATATTCTAAGAACAGGTGGCATATTTCACATTGTAGAGAATGACGAATATACGATGAATTTTTTATAAAATGGAGAGAGTATTAAAAACAATTCATTTCCAATTATTTTCAAAGGATTTTTAAAAAAATAAAGCACAAAAAAAAACAGTGATGGATTTGGACTATAATTAGTAATTCAATTTAAGTGACAAGATCGAATAATCTCAAATCCCAATATCCATGAATCAACAAATCATAATACGTCATAATATTTCAACACATTTCACAGATTAGAAAGATGGATTGACAGGCTGGTTTTTATACACTGAGGAGAATTTCAGATTAATTTATATTTATAGCACATTTTTCCTTTTTCTTTTAATTTTTATTTAAGAGCACACTGACCACGCATAACCAAAGCTTGGATTTTTAAATGGGATCAGTCGTAGCTTAAATTATAAGACGTCTCATAACCATGCATAACCAGAGCTTGGATTTTTAAATGAGGTTAGAGACACTCTTATAAATTAATTATATTTTTATCATTTTCAGCTTTATAAAGGAAAAGACTCCTCGGTATATGAAACCAATATGAATGATAGAAATGTGGTAGGTACTGAAATGGACTGTGAAATAAATTTCTAAATTAATTATATTATGAAATATGATCAACTGTACAAGATCGTTGAAAATTTTCAATTATCACTAATTCTAAATAATAGTATAACCCCAATTCCATCACAAATATTTTCACTGTTTATTCAAGATGATTCTTTTTTTTAAAAAAAATAATTAAATTCTCCACATTAATATAAAAAAAATGATGGATGGCAGAATGATGATAGATAATGAAGATGGTCGTGAAATAATTGCCAGTTCAAAGATATTATAATAAACGTTCAACCATCAAGAAAAATTTAAATCAAATCTCCTCTTGTTGTGAAATATACTGTAGTCACAATTCATCACAATTTCAAACTCTAATTATAATTTTGATGAATTATAGATACAATTCAATTTGGATATAGATTTCAATTTCTGAATAAATAATCAATAAATAATTTTAAAATTGAAAATCAAATTACAAGAGGAAAAATGAAGAGCTATACAGGGCAAGAGGGAAAAATGTGTGCAAGACAAAAAGAGTGTGTGGATTTATACATGGTGAAGATTTGAATCTATGTACAGATGGGTGAGACAAAATATAAGGCGCTTCTGATACCACTTGGTGTCTCTATTTACGAGGAATTTTAACATGATACTGAACAAGAATGTCATAGACAAAAAAAAATATTAAGTACCAAGCCCAAATAGACGAGATAATATATTATGCACATGTATCAGAGCAGCAAGCATGAGATTCCAAAGCAAACATTTTTCAAAACAGTATCAGAGCAACACAGAACATTGTTTCAAATCATACTTGTCAGGATGATGATTCATGACCCGAGATTAAAAAAAACCATTTATTTAAAATCATTTGATGAATATGAAGATATCAGAATTCAATGAATCGATCACACCAGATTATTAGTTTCACATTCAAGATGTGTGTGTGATTCAGTAAATCAATAATTTCAAATGAGTTTAAACAAACAGATATAATTAGCGATGGAATAACAATGAGTTTCAAGACCGATTTCTCAAAGAATTTTTCCAATTTATTTCTGACAAGCCCAAAGAATTTTTCAGCATATTTACATCAAGTTTGAAAGATAATTCATGATCCAAAAATATTTATTTGAAATCACTTGAAACAATGTCAAGTTTGAGATATAAAGAATTATTCACACAAGATTGGTAATTTCAATTTTTAAGTGGTGTGTGATATTCAAAATATCTAGAATCTCAAATGATTTCAAACAAAAACTAATTTCAATCATAATAATCATGAATAGTGATGAAATTTCAAAATGTATCACTGATTCAAGACAGGTAAAAAAAGTATCCAAGCAATAAAAAAAACAATGAAATTATCACAACTGTGAAATGATAATGTGCTGTAATGAGTATAAATTTTCATGTCTTTCTAAAATGAATTAGAAGAACTTCAGAACAGCAGAGATGTGTGAGATTTTAATCGTTTTTCAGATATTCAAAAAATTTAGAATTCATATTAACAGTGTTCAAGATATGACAAGAATATGTCAACACTGTTAGGAATTCAGAAAATAGAAAATAAACTTCAAAACAATTGCAGAAAAAAAATCAGTATCTGGAAATGATTAAAAATATCAGAGTTCTATACATGCAAAACAAATTTCCAGAATATCATGAATACTGCAATTCAAAAAACACAAAAAAAAAATGGCAGTGATAAATCAAATCAGTATAGACAGAAGAAAGAGATAGAAGGGAGAAGAGGAAGAAATAAACAAAAAAATCAAAACAGGAAATATTTACAGAGGTGAGTTTAGAGATCATACTAGAATCCAGTGTAAATCAGAATCTCTAACTCAACAGATGTGGCTTGAGGAACTGTGAATGATTTAGTGACATGAAGCGGTTTGAATCCAGTTTTTCTTTAGCAATGTAGTTCCTCAGCCTCCTTCGGTACCTAACAATTTAAGAGATCGAGTGGTCTAACAAAATTTGCAAAACCACCCACAGTTGTATTCAAATGTTTTGGTACCCAGATTTGTTTGTATAACAATCCATCTGAATTTATCTTTGTACCCTTTGGAACCCAAATCTTGACGAAGCCCGTTTTATTTCTTGGGATCCAAGAATGTTTAAATGGTTTATTATAAAACGATTTCTCCTCACAATTTTGATTCAAAAAGCCTTAGAAATTTTTAGAGTTCAAATTTTCAAGGCAGTTCTTTCCAAAACAGTTTGAGGGATTTTTCAAATCATTTGAATTTTGTTTTCCAAAAACATCATTTTTCCCGAAGCCAAGACCAAATTTATTTCCAATAGGAACTTGATTTTGTAACAGCATATTCAACGATTTGTCCCCATTAGAAAATTTATCCAAAGTTGATTCTAATCGTTGAATTTTGAATTTTAGATCACTATTTTCTTTTAATAAATTTGAGCAATTATTTATAGCGTTCTTCTGTTCAGCATTAGACTGTTTCAAAACCAAATTCTCATTTTCAAGCAATTTAATTTTGGCTTGGGATTTGGAAATTTCAAGTTCAAATCGTTTTTGTTTTTCAGATTCAAAATTCTTTGATTTTTCAATCTCATTTTCAAGTTCTTTCAAAACCAAACCACTTTTCACCAAATTTTCATTTTCAGCAATTTCAAATTTGGAATATATATCTGTTTTAAAATTTTCAAATTCCTTTTGTAGAAGGTAATTTAAATTTGATAACTCAGTCTTGTTTTCTTTTAAGATAAAAATTTCATCTTCAAACTTTTGAATATTTTTATTGAGATGAAAAAGATTGGTTTTCAATTTCAAACAATTTTTGCAAACTGAATTTGAAGAATTTTTAACATATTCAAGTTGTGATTCCAAATCATCAATTTTGCTGGTCAACTCAAAATTCTTAGATTTCAGAGACTTATTTCTCAGTTGGAGTTTATCAACAGATTTCGTTAAATCAAGACACATGTAAACCAGATTTTCATTTGAGAAATTCTCTGTTTCAGCTTTTGTTGATTCTCCATCATCTGATTCATCTGAAGTTTCATTTGTAAATCCTGTTAAACAGAACTCTGAATCTGAGTTGACTTTCTCGGGTTTTGAGCTACCATTGTCAGATCTTCCATACTTCATATTGAGAGTATCCCAAACTTCCTGTGCAGATAAACAATGACAGATAAGATTAAACTGTTCAGTACTAAGATAGTCAAATATAATTTTCATAGCATGAGCATTGAAATTAACATCTACACTATCAAAACTTGATAATAACATCCCAACATTTAATATTAACAGATTTTAAATAAAATTCCATTTTGGATTTCCAGTTTAAAAATCTGTTCCAGTGAAAATAGTTGGAGATGAACTGGACTGACTCTCTCTCGGTTGACAACTAGGAATCACCATTACTCTAGAGTTAATGGAAAACCTGCTCTGATACCACTTGTTGGATCTAGAATAACCCTAGAGGGGGGTGAATAGGGTGTTTCACAGTTTTTAACTGAATTAAAAATCTAACGAGATATATAATAATAAACAGATCACCTAATATAACTGAAACAGGAATGCAGAAAGTAAATCACACACAGATATACCCAGCTTCAGCAAAACCCTGCCTACTGCTGCATTTCTAAGGTTTCTACTAGGTGATAGAACAGATTCAGCATACAAGACCATGTACACTTGCAAACCCTGCTCCTATTCTAACCCTACGCTCAAAACCGTAGACTGACCGATATCCCCTCGATCAAATTTCCCGAATTACAACCCTGTAATCCGTAACCCAGATTTTACAGACTCTGAAACTGATAGTCAACACCTTGACTGATATCCTAGACTTTACAAATCTAGACACTGTTTGAATTTGGTTTTCAAAACTGAAACAAAAGACAATACAAAATAAGGTAAACAAGAAAAAACCCTAGGACTTAAAATAGGGGCCATCCCCTTTTAAAACATGGCTTAGCCCTTGTTGAATATGTCGGCCCCATTTCATTTGTTATTTCGAAATATGGTCGGTCTCTCTGGTTTGTTAATGGCTACCGAGATAAAAAATAGGGTTTTCCCTTTTTGCTCCAATCTAAGATTCAACTTGTTGAATTGATGCTTTGAATCAGATGTGTTCCTCTTCGTCTTTAATTGTAAACACTGATGGCTTGCGATCGAAACCCTAGAAGCTGTAAGCTCTCTAAATTTTGAACTTTGGTTCCTTGAATTGATTTTGTTGGTTTTCGATTTCAAATTACATGCCGATGATGTAATGGGTGTGTTTGAACGTTTGGATTTGGAAAGCCTATAAATCAACACTCTGATTTCAATTAAATGACCTGACTGATTTGCATGGATTCCTATTTTGATTTGCACGACTTTAATTTGATTTGTTGCCATTAATATCCTTGTGCTGCCTTGAATGAAATGATTCCCTTGATATATAGACTGCCGTGAATTCATTGATGTAAGTCTGGAAATATGAATGAACTTGCCTAGAATGTGAACTAGATTTCCTCGGCTGTTTAATTTCTGCCTTCTTTTGAAAATTCCCAAAAGCTGTTTGATCCATTTCTGGAATCATTTCTGGTCAAAGAGCTTGGGGCTTTTCTGGAATTTACACACTTGCCAAAATATTTGATTTTCTGAAATCTTTTGTTGCCTGATTTGAGTCAATTTCCGTGGTATTAAAATAAATGCTGGAATGTCCCTTATGTGATTTGTGAATGCCCATGAAAGTCTTTCAGGAAAATTTTTATAGAGAAAATGCTTTTTAAAGAAAAACGATTTCTGCTAATTTATTACTTCCCAAAAACTGATTTTCTGATTTCAGTAAAGAAAATGAAACCTTCCCAAAAATTGTTTGTTGAAATGTTATGCAAATGCTCAACCACTTGCCTTGATTAAAAAACAGGAAAGTAGTGATTGCAGAAGATAATTTCTTGTCGAAAACAATGTTTTCTTTAAAAAGTTGATTGAGTTGTTCCAAAAAAAAACTTTTCCAAATCTGGAATTACTTGCATGCTTGAATATATGAAATTAATCATTCCATATCTCCCCATGTCTTTCAAACTGTCTACATATATTTGCTCTGCCATGTTATCCATGCTGTGTGATGTTGTATACCGACATGTGAGTTCCATAACATAAATGCTGCCTCACTGTTGCATCCATATTTTGTGTATTTTCTGGAAACACTTGCATACATTATATACAACTGAATTGTGTATGTACCATGACTATGAACTGCACCCATTTTGTCACCTTGACTTCTCTGAATGAATTCATATAAGCTGAGCTTGGCTGTACTCTTTTGCTAGCTTGTGCACTTGCACATTCATGCATATGTGTACTGTCTTGAGCTTGTCTACACATGCACTTGAAACACCATTGTGTTTCCATTACTTGTATTGTCTGTGTAAACCTGAAAGAGCATACCTGTATGCTAACTTGTTCTTGGACTTGATCATTTGCTTGTTCTTTGATCTTTGTTGGCTGTTCACACATATGTATTTTGCCATTACACATTGAAAACTGAAATGAGTTGCATGTCCTTGTGTTGACATCTTTGCGCTGCTGCACCAATATGTATGATTTGTAGCTTGGCCATTTATGTTGAGTTGCACAATCCTCATTCACCATGACTTTGTTCTTTACTTTCATTTTGTGTTTACTGACTCGACTATGCTGCATCCATGACATAGCCCCTTATCATCTTGAAACTGAGCTTGCTTTTGCATTTCCATGATCATGCCCATGTTGTTGCTGTTTGCTGCTTGGCTTAAACTTTGATCATCATGTATGTATTGCATTTGTATTTGAGTTGAGTTGGCTATGCTGACTTGTATTTTCATCTCTGCACTACCTTGAGTTTTGCTCCATGCACAACCATTTGAGTTGAGCTGCCACAACCTTTTTTTACTTGCATGATTTTGTGTTGCCTCGACCATTTGTGTGCTGAAACATTGTCTGCCTCTTTTTGGTTAAGCTCACGATTGTTTGAACTTGACATTTGTGCTGTGTCGAGCTTGGTCCATGTGACTGCTCCACAGCTGTGTACACTGATTGGCGAGGCAGTGCGCACGTTTATTTATACACATGTGTATTTGCGGCCATCATCCAATATTTTCTGTCCCTGTTCATATACAAACTAGCTAGACACAGATCAGATCAAGTCATGAAAAATGATGAGAAACACACCAGAAAACTAAGGCAAATAAAATTTTCAAAATTATATCTGCTAGAATTTAGAAATTATTTCTGTTCAAGATACTGTGTGTGTGTTTCCATATATGACAGGTAAGCATGAAGATGACTGGACTGACTGTGAGCAGTGAAGACTGAAATGACATTATTGACTGACTAGGAGGCTGGAGAGACAGAAGACAGTGGATAAACATTGTGTCAAAGTGATATAAGTGGAATGTACAAATGAGATTGAGTGTAACCGAATGTATGTATGAATGATTGTATAATTGAGAGAATTTACAAGACTATATTCTGTGAATGTATATGAGATGTGATGTGTTCAAATAGTGGAGTTATAAATAATTGTATTGTTTGAATATTTGAAATAAAATAATATATTTAAACAAAATACTGTGTAGATATCTGAGTTTCTGTATAGATGTATTATGTTTAAATATAAATATTATATTCCTGTATGTAATGTGATATAACAGTACAATAACAAACACATTCAAAATAGTATATACTTGTTTGTTATCATCAAGCAAAAATCATATAATTGTGTATACAACACCGTTATATACAACACACTCCCTGCGTCCCTTATCTCATTTCTGACTCATACCGAGGTGTGAGGCTTGCGAATTAATGTTGTACACAAAGCTATGCTACTTAAGGCTGTGCTTTGCTCATTATCCATAAGGCCCTTCTTTTCAACAAAAGCCTTGATCATTGCATCTTAGCATGCCACATTATCAATCTATACCGCATCATTGATCATTTACCAATATATAACCTCGAAGCTCGTACGTCTCAGAGAAGGATGTTAAGTAAGGGAATAAATTCTCCACCACCAAAAATATATATATTCAGCCGAGATCAACGAATACAATGCGAAGTACAACGTCAGACACACGATCCATTTTCATGTCTGTTCTGGGTCTGAACGAAACCGAAGGCACCTTATTCCTCGTTCCATATGCCTAATACAGGATAGACGTCCTCGCATATCCAGTCGATCTCCAAGTACATTTAGATGACCACCACTTATTACCTCGTCTTGGGTTATGCATCCTAATCGAGACATCAACAATCATCCCAACGATGTAAATATCTCCGGTCTTCAACGACCATCTTCATATCTTTGACTTTTAGTCATCGTAACAGTTATTCAGAATGGGTTAAACCCAGTTTTTTCGAATAACTGGTGTGTCTTTATAATCTTGTGATGAGTACACAAAGATAACACACATCTCATCCCAATCCAGAATATTCTTTTATTCTAATATTCACATATTTGGGGAAAGGTTCCCATTAATTTTATCAAAGATAAGTTCGTTTTAAACATATTCTTTAATCTTCCTTTCGATATCAATTTAAAATAATTTTATTTTATCTTTTCACAACTTAAACTTGACTATGGTTTAAGAACTAGTCGGGATTAATCGAACCTTACCGAAGCAATCTTTTATTTAATTATCCCAATCCCAACCTATTCATCCCATGGAGCAAAACTGGTAGTACTCCATATTTAATACCCATCGTGTTATCCGTAAATTTATTTACCATTTAACGTTCAAATCTAATTAGGGATTTAACCATCGCATGGAGCAAAACTAGCGATACACCATTGTCGAACACTTCATTTATTTGATAAATTGAATTATCGCATTCACATTTCAATCTATTTAAAGATTCATTAATTTTAATCTCAAAAATCATTATGTAATGATTATTTAATTTAGGAATTTTATCCTATCTTTACTTGGGTTAAAAAACAATTGTCATGTAAAAACACCGTTCACAATATACCTAAAATCATCTTCCATTAAATATGAAATCTTCAAGGAAATCTGAATAATTTATAATTGATACAAATTTCTGTATATTGCCAATACTATATGTAGAATAATGGCAAGGCCTTTTTTAATTTCCCTAAATTGTAAACGCCTTCCTTCACAGAAGCTCGTTTCGATTATTATTAATCGAATTTCACTCAATTCCAATTTAACTAAATAAACTAGAAAACTACTTTAAATTTTTATTTGAAAGATTTATTATTTCACCAGTGGGTTTAAGAATAGTATTATTTAAGATACCATTCACGACGAATCCAAAATCCAATTTGATATGAAATATAAGAACTTAAATGGAAATCATGTCGACTTACTTTCAATACCAAATTCAGAAACTAATAGATATTGTTTTGAAATAACGATATCAGTATCTTCCAAATTCCCACAACAATATATGTATTATATCCGAAGATAATTTCCATTCAAATCCATTCCAAGTTATATGGTGGAATTTTTGGTTATGTTAAAAAAACCATTCGCAAATCCAATTTATTATTTCTAAAAATTATTAGATTATTATTCTAGTTATTAGCTAGTCCATTCGAATAAAAAATATCTTTCATATTTTCAAACTTGAAATATTTAATCCAAAATCTTTCAAAATCATTGATAATGATTTTACATAGTTAATCCATATTTTTAATAATTTTATTAAGGCCCTTACAGTCAGTTCCTAATATCGTCCACTGAACTGCATCCATAACGACCTTTTCTGAAATATATTTAGACATATTTTAAAATCTAACCATTCAAATTTAAATCTCATATATTCATTTGAAAGATATTTTCAATACGAACCCTACGGTTCCGATTTTAGGTGAATCCGATGGTCGAATCTCCCGTTACGTCCATTCAACGTTAATGGTCAAAATTCGCGAATGGTCGCTGTACGACGCGTTCTATTCAAGCCATTTAAATATATAAAATATATTTCGTCAATTTCCATTTGAAAACCTATTTTATAAAATGTTCATAAATTCGTTTAAAAACGATTCCAACTTCCATTTCAACTTTAAATCACTATTGAACATGCCATTTTATTATAATCTCAAAATGATAATATTTTCAAAATGTCATATTTTGAAATTCAGTCTTCTCGATTTTCATTATAAAAATGAAAAAAATCAATATATAAATCCGTTCGAATTAAAATACATTTATATACTTAACTCGGCTTCATATTTTTATATTTTCGTGTCCATCCAAAATCGGACATCAAAATCAAACTTCTAATCTTCATTGAATATTATGTTATAAAAATATTCATGTTTATTTTTAATTAACACTTCAAAATCCAACTTCTAACATATATCGTACAACATTTTATGATAATTAAAGCTGATAAAAAACAACATTGACAATCGATATATTCTTATATATAAATATGATGACATAACAAATAATTGAGTGAGAAAGAACTCTCACATTGATTTCCACCCCGTTCAGTCTTTTATTAAGGAACTTTTTTTAACTACATTAAACGAACATTTAATTTAGCTCAAAAATTAAATTACTCCGTTTTGACCAAATTAGTTTTGTTGTGAAACCCTCGCTTCCAAGATTGCATGAAATTATCGAATTATGACGATGCATGAAAAAGTTATGATTATTTGAGCCTATAACAGTTTAATGATGTCGTTAGCTCATTAATTAAATAATTAACCTTAAGTTAATTATGTTCCCACAGTCATTCTTCTTCATGGCACGCTGAAACCCATTCATCGCGAGAAAAACCCACGCCGCATGCAACTCAAGGCACCAGACCACCATCAACGCACCCCACGCGATGCGCCACCTCGAGCTCCGTCGTCTTCCCTGTCGTGGCCAACACAGTGGGCCCAGGACCCACGAAATTCGCCCCCAACGAACGAGCTTTGAGCACGAAATTCGCAAAATCCATAATGTTAAATCCAATCTCTACCGTTGAGATTGTATGGCTCTCGAAGCTGATCATTTTTCATGTAATGAGTTTTGAAAATTATTGAACGGATTTGGAGTAATCGAGGAGAAAAAATCAAATGATGTAGGCCATTGAAATATTAAGGCCGGTGGATCTGAATTGTGAGGGAGAAATAAGGTTTTTAATATGTATATATATATCTATTTTATTAATATTTAATTCAAAAAATAACTTGTTTATCGTTCCGAGCTTGAAATCAAACCCAATGACTGTCGTTTCCAACTAAATATTCCTATTTAGGACACAATAGGATATGTTTCATAAGCCAATTCGGCTATTTCGATCAGTTTTCATCAAAATTAAAATATAAATTTTCAATATTTAATTTCAATGCACATTATAATTTACCGGGGCTACATACTAACTCCAAAAATTATGAAATTCGAAATTTGAAATCTAGCTATGTTTTGACAGTACGGTCCTAATAAAATTAATTTCATTGAATTTGGAGACCGTTTGAAAAATGGCCTTTTTATTAGCTTATTAAATTCAACTAAATTTACAATAGGCATTTAAATTCACCACGCTTACGTACTAATCCCAATTGACTTGAAATACTAAATCTGGTAATAATTTGACATTCCAGATCCAACAAAATTGGTTTCGTTGAAAACAGAAGTTGTTTGCAAAATGGCTCTTTTTAAGGGCTAATGTATAATTAAAGTATATATATATTCCATAGCGACTATTCTAAATTTTAACTTAGCCATAACTTACAATTTATAAAGTGAAATCTCAATTTCTTACACTCGTTAGAAAATTACAGATCAAAATATTTCAACTTTTCTTGTTTTATCCAATTCTGATTTATATTGAATTATGTACATTCAATTAAAAATTAAAATCGAATTTTCAAACTACCGCGCCATTTTAAGCTCATTTTAATTGAATTATAAATTTATAAGTTCTTACTTTGCTCTAAAAAAATTTAAAATCATTAATTCTGAAAATAATTCATCATAAATATTTAGTCTATATTAAAATCAATCAAAAAAATAAATAAATTTGTTCCAAAAATACAGATTGTTACAGCTCCTTATTAGACATATATGGAAACTCTATCTGATTTATACATAGAACTAAAATGTTAAAATTTAAGATAAAAATAATCTGTTAGTTAGAATTGTCAAAAAGCATTAGTAAATATTACTTAAAAGATGAGCTCTAGCTTGGGTACTGTAATGTCCCGGAAATTTCGACACTTGAATATCGACATTTATACAACTTGTGTCCAAACTTAAGTATCGAAACCTAGAAAGCTAAAAGAAAGAATATTAGTAGGTGAGATAAGAAAGAAAGAAAGTTTGAATAGAAGAATAAGAAGAAGAACTAACACAGAACATAATCTCACCTTACATTGGAACAAAATATATATATATATATATATACATAAATCTTTATTGAGAGCTTGTAATAAAGCTTACAATCATCAGAGTACATCAGCACATCTGGACAATTATATTAATCTGTCCGCGTATACAATACACAACGGAATAATACTAGATATCATAAGTCTGTACTTCTCCAGCTCGTCTCTGTACTTCACAGCATCCGATAACTTGAACATGTAAAACTCAGTCTGACCCGAGCACTGCAAATGCCACTCGGTCTGGTGCACCAGCATAAGAAAACTCACTAAGTTTAAGGGATCATCCAACTTGATTCTTATGTCAAAATCCTTTTGAAAGAAAAGGATAATCGTAAGGTCAAATCCACACATAAATACGGATGGTTTTTACCATATGATACCCCAAAATATTTTGAAATCAATATCTTATCCTGATATTATAACAGTGTCCAAATACAAATAAATAACAATCTAGTAGAATGCTTGCATCTCACGTTCTACATATATAGTATACAATCAAAACTGCGGACTCTTATTGGAGAATGGATTTCCAAGTGAGGTATGGGACCACCTTATGACAGTGTATCTCTAGAGAGGAAACATCGGGTTCAACAAGAACGCCTTGCAAACCGGGCTAAACATGATCGGCCATTCACTTCGCTTGAATGTTCCGATTATGTTATCACATATAGTTGCTAGCAACATAACCATTCCCGGGAGATACAGAAGCTAAAAGAAGAATAAATATGAATATTCTCTATATGGTGTCAATACACCCTAATGGGAGCAACCTACATAGCCATGCGACCTACCCGATTTTATTACCATTTCTAGGTTGATGAGGCTTGAGGTTAAAATTATCTTTTGGAACATCCGGCCACTATTCACTTTGAATGGCACATTGTTAGATCCGTCAAATCACTAACTAACGTCCACAAATATACTCTGGGTATAAAAGAAGTGTCGATCTTCTCCACCAACTCGGTACATTTGTTAAAATCAACGTATGTGGTTTTTAGGAAATACTCTGTCAGACATTCGTCCATACAAGTCATCCAGGAACAGGATGAACCAAAGGCACTCTCCTACCACATCCTAAGAATCACCTTATGGATCAGGAGCGAGTAGTCCTTGCAAATCTATAAATTCCAATCACGACAGAATCACTATCAATATATATCTCTAGGGATCAGCTAGAGAAATTTAACAGCAGTTCCTCCACTCATGAAGATTTACAGTCTTTAATCGCTCTATCTTGTTCAGATATCTTCTTCGTTTACGTGTTTATTGGTCGGAATGGTTTTCAAATATAACTTTGGTCCCGGTCTTCCCGTATAAACAACGTCGGCCTAAATTTTGATAGTCGGTTATTTAACTATCAAAACAAGCAAACATAAAAATAAAATGAATCCATTGGTTTATTACGCAAAATCACTTGGCCATTTTAAATTTCCATTCGTTAATCAAATCCTTTTAATCTTTTTAAAACATTATATACAAACGCTTATATTCAACATATCAACTTTTCGAATTATATTTATAATTCCATACTCTCCCTTTGGAAATCTGGTATACGTTTACTTAATTTAAATATTGAGTAAAATATTATTTAAAATCTTTTTATATTATTTTTCCTATCTTTTTAAAACATTTTATACACAAGCATTGATTTTATTACGAATAGAATCCTTTTTATAAACTTCTGAAAAGTTTATTTCAAACCCAAAATACAATTCAAATGTGAAATTATTGAGTAGTATACCTCCCTTCATATAATGAAAATTAAAGGAATAACTTTGGGACTCGTAAGGGATTTATAAGTCAATATGTCATTTCATTCCATTCGATCTTTTAGGTCCCTACTTACCTTGATGCCCAATTTAATTACACCTCGATAAAACCTCATTTCTCTCTTAATGAGGGAATATACATCACATATTTATCGCTTAACTCGCCTAAACATTTTTATTCAAATTTAGGTTTCCGTTTCGATTCCATTTCATATCTTCATCAGTCCCTAACCATAAATCAACAAGAAAATGATTTCCTAAATATCAACCCCGAAGGCCGATACCATCATCAGACCAATATCCAGAAAACCATTTAACTCAACCGATCTCCAGTTAGATTCCGATTCCTTAATTCGTATCTTGGACACTTATTTCCATTAAGAATCCATTTCTAATAAGTCACTTCAATAATACATTTGATAAAACTTGGACTTTATAGCTTCATCTAATCTTGGATTTTATGAATTCAATTAAATAGAATTTCAATAAGAATCTAATTTAAAAAATTAAATTTAGACTTAAATTATA
Source organism: Allium sativum (assembly GCA_030737875.1). Classification (NCBI taxonomy): domain Eukaryota; kingdom Viridiplantae; phylum Streptophyta; class Magnoliopsida; order Asparagales; family Amaryllidaceae; genus Allium; species Allium sativum. The sequence continues at coordinate 979,349,251 of CM060915.1, forward strand.
TTACTATCAATATCAAATGGCTTAAATATTCATTTAAACTATAAACAATGCCTTAAAACTCCATAAACCTTCATAAATACATTTTAAACTCCAATATTACCACATCGATTATTATTTAACAAATAGTAGTCAAATTTAAAAAAAAATTATTTACTTCACCATCAACTATCTCCACTAAACTTAACAAACCAATTTAATAATCAATTTCTGTTAACACAGTTGACTTCCAACTCAAACCTGATTAATTCGCTAATCAACTCCAATTAGTCGCTTCATTTAAATTAATTATTCAGGTAACTAATTTAAATAATCTCATTTACTTTGATTATAAATAATAATCAATATTAGTATAATTCCGTTTCAGTTGTTTCTTAAGAAAATTAAACTCGGTTATCAATTGTCACGTTAATTTCTACTCACTTGCTTGTCAATCTTAATAATATAAGAATTAGCTTTTAAAATCATTTAATAATTATATATAAAATTAAATAATAAATATAAGTATTTATTTCCGTTTTTAAAAACTTTTATTCAAAACAATATACTTAAATTCCATTTTCAGCTATAAATTAGACTTCATAACTTCATTTCTAACGATTTACGTGACGGTAAATCGCTTTTATAAAATGATGCATGATTAAGCCATCTGTTATTAATTCCTCAACCAGTATGACCCATTGGTTAATAACAATCAAACATTGAATTTGGATTCAATAACCAATAACCAAATCAATAGTCCAAACATATTGGTTAACCAGTTCATATAATGATTATATAAAAATAAACAATAAATTTTAAGGAATCCAGTTAGATCCCTCCAACCTGTTTTCCCCTATATCCAAATAGGTTACCACAAATAAAACCATCAATTTAATATGATAATTTAAAACAAACATGAGTAATTAATTCAACTGATAATAATCAACTAATAATAACAATTCAAGCATCCAATATAATTTTATACGTTTATATAATTATAAATGCAACCAACAAGGTAAGTTACTTCAATTGGAATAATAGTTAAAGATAATGATTTGATTTGATTAAATTAAACAATTGTTTAATTTAAATCAGTTGTATAAAAATATTCAACAGATATGCAAACCATCATTAAATCAACCAATAACTAACAAACATAACACACAATAATAAACCCGACTTATAATAATTATAAGTTGGACAACTGCATGAGTTTAACTTACCTTGGTTTTATCCTATAATTTAGACAATTGGTTTTAATTAAATTAATATGTTGTTTAATTTAATAAAAAAAATCCTCATTGTTTCCTATGTTGATCAAACCTGCTCCAGATTGTAGCACTCTTCGATACAGCTCCAACACCCCCTGGTTTGTTCAATTCTGTTAATGAAACAAGGAGTTACTAATATTAATGGTAACATGATTTTAAACTAATATAATTTATTCTAAATAATATTTTAGTTTATCTAATTTTTTTTATTAATCTAAACTCGACCGAAACGAAATTTTTATTTCCCGATCCACTATAACATATAAATATCAACAATACATGTATTAACGCTAGATATATTAATCCTTCTTTTTACAGTATACACAAGAATTTCTATACCTTATATTTATGTCAGGTGTATAACTAGTTCTATATTCCTTCAGCATTACGTCATGCATTCAGTTAAAGTTTTAGAAAGTACTATATTCAATTATTCATCTTGTAATCTGTCTGTACTAACCTATATAAATATTCACAGTATACATGTTTTCCCATTTCCAAACGTGTAACTTATATATATATATATATATATATTCATTTAAACTTTAATTTTAGAATAACGTACCCTTACCCAGCGTTCGTCCCAATGCAAACCACACTGTAACGTTTCCCTATTCCCATCAGTGTTTAAGCCCACTGCAGATCATCCCCCTTTCATGTTTCCTATCAACCGATCATTTGCCATTTCTTTTTTTTTCTTCTTTTGTTTAAGTGCTAAGCCCACGCAATTCTTCTGTCCTTTCCCCATATATTATTTCCATTATCTTGCTCGTCTTCCTAGAAAAATTTATGCAAGCTTGCTCATCTTTTTTTTTTCCAGCCTTTCGTATTTATATTTTTTTTGAAAGGTTCCAAAGCCCATTGTTACAAGCCCACGCCACAACTAAAAACCTGTACCACTTTACAGTTGTTTCTTCTTCAAACTTTACTTCCACCTTTGTGAATCTCGTGAATAACCCGTGTATTCTTCCCCATTGAATAAAAGCTCCTGAAGCTTTACTCGTGTACAAAAGAAAACCTGTGCACGCCCACTTCCTTTCAAAACCACCCGCGTCCTCTATTTTTTTTTCTTTCTTCTTATTTGCGTGTACACAACACCTCTCTCATCATGACCTTCCTCCATATGAAAAGATGCCAGTGACCAACCACTCCACTCCATACGTTAAAACCATTTCTTCCCCAGTTTTAATTCTTGAACCAGCTACTCCTTCCCTCTTTGCTTCCTATCTACTGTCGAATGAAGCTCTTACTCACAACTCCACTGACTTGGACCTGAACACCCTTTCCCAACTTGAGCCCATCGCCACTAAAAATACGTACCCGCATCATGTGCTCCGGCTGGCCATCTATCTCTGCCAATGCTCGACTTCTCCCCTCTGCCGTCTCCACCACATCACCGTTTCAGCTGCTCCACGCTACTGCTGTAGCAGAGAAAATTTGCAACACGTACCCCTTGCCACCACCCGCGACTGGACCCCACTCAACTATTTCAAATCTTATACATGATTGAAGAGTTAGAGATATATATACACATTATATATATGGGTTGAGATGAAGACAGTATTGTGTTTTGATTTTGAGATGTAAGGAGTTTGGGTTTCATTATGCAGAAGAAAAGAAGAATAAATATAACGATTTATATATATACGAGTGATGGATGAAAGAATAGATACAATGTCTTCTTCATAGTTTAGGGTTAGGCGGAGACTTCCCTTGTAGGTATGTACGTTAGTATTGTTTAGTCAATGTTTCAATAAATTAGGTTAAGACTTTATGCAGGTATAGTTGGGTAGGCTATCTTCCTGTTGTATTTGTTTTATATTTCTTAAGGGTGAAGGTTATAAGGGTAGGCTGTCGTTTTCTACAATAGGTCTACCGTGTATAAATGTAGAGTAGGACTTGCATATGCCATGCAGAAGCAACCTAGATAGGCAGGCCTATTTGAAAAGAAATTATACTGTATTGATGTGTGTATATTTATTAAGTAGGTTGCATATTGTACTTAAAAAATGGTGATAGGATAGGTTTCAGCTAGGTGGGAAAGATTTCAACGGGTTATAGGTTATGGTTTGTTAGCGCTTAAGTATGTAATATTTTTATTTAGCTTAGGGTAGAAATTTTCGTTTCACTGCCGTTAGAAAAATGTTTACCACTATTTGACGATGCCCATTAAATATACGCACAGTCACATACCAACTTCAAACACAATGAAACTGGACACATTGCTACGTCTTGACGTTTCAGACCCAATGGAATTAATTTCGTTAAAAACAGACTCCGTTTACACAAAAACATTATTCTAATTCCAATATATTTATTGGTTCACATTTAACCTTCGCTCACCAACAAAATAACTCCGACCGGATCCAAACTGGAAAGCCGACAATAACTAGCTACACGTGTTCCAATAAAATTCATTTCATCAAAAATGGAGATTGTTTGAAAAGTAACTATTTCTATGGCTTATATAATACCGATAGTATATATAAATTCCAAAACAATTAAATTAAATAATAATAAAAGTATTATCGTCGTATATATATTCAAATAAAATAATATATTACTTCAATTGAACCAATATGGATTTGTAACTCAACATTACCATTTTCGAGTTAAATGATTTCAAAATATATAACAATTCATTTTTAAATACATTAAATAAACATTATAATTTATAAACGATTTCCAAAGCACTATTTTAAAATTTGGTTTAGACATAACTCAAAGTATATAAGATAAAATCTTGATTTTTATTTTTTATTAGATAATTGTAATCAAATAGATTCTAACGTTTCTTGTTTCATAGATTTCTGACTGACAACAGATTCTGTATAATCAATTGAAGTTAGAAACTCAATTTTACGAACTACCACGATGTTACGAGCTCATTTTAAATGTAAATTAATCGTTCAATCGTCATTTAATAAAGAATTCTACATTAAAATCCATTAATATATTAAATATTATATTTAAAACAAATTTAAATATTCGGATTCAAATAGCCAAAAATCTGGATCGCTACATTCTTCCCCTTTAAATGAATATCGTCCCCGAAATTATTAAGTTAAGAAAAATGCTCCAAACCCAATTATTTTGAAAATGATTAATTAAAAATATTATTAAAAATATTTCTAAGTTTTAAAATTTTATGAAAAATTCGCCAGCATCTCCTCTATACTGCTTGATCCAAACAATTACAACTCGCCACTCTGAGCCTTACATTGATCAAAAGAAAACAAAGCCAAGCGTCTACCCAACTTATGGGTATAAAATTAATCACCAAATCAATAATATCAAGGTTTACCTACTGTCGGGCAACTAGTACTCTAATCACCAAGCAAAGTAATTATATCTCTTCCTTCTCTTCCAACCTGCACTTGACTCAATATAAAGCAAATAACAGACACAAGGTTTTCATCACATATGTGATTATATCCTCAGACTATATTGAAATTTATTTTCCCTTTTTTTAATCCCTTCAACTGTTGATGAATTCAAGTAATCTAGCAACCATCAAACAAACCATCTGTTATCAATATAACCAATTTATTTATTTTTAACTTAACTTTAAGTTAAATCCTGATTTATTTAATTCTATATTAATATTCTTATTCACACGTTTTATTAGTCATATTAAATTATTCAAATCCACAATCAAATTTGAATTCTCATTCAAATCAATCAATAAACCAATATTAATAGTTTGATAAAATTACCTCCTTCCTATATAAAAATATAATTTGGGAAAATTTATTTCATTTACCCTCTTTACAAAACAATATTGTATCAACTGCCAGTCCAACATGAACCGATCAAACAACACAATAAAAATATTTGTATACATAAAATCTACAAATACGTTCTCTCATATATATATATATACACACACACGCACACACACTCCAAATCATTCTGGTGTATTACTAACCCAATATCTATTGAGTTATACCATAGAACTAAGGTTATTACTAAACCTTTGCTCTAATACCAACTGTAGCGTCCCGAAAATTTCAACACTTGAATCTCGACATTTATATAACCTGCGTCCAAACTTAAGTATTGAAACCCAGAAAGATAAAAGAAAGAATATTAAAAGGTGAGATAAGAAAGAAAGAAATTTTGAATAGAAGAATAAGAAGAAGAACTGATACAGAACATAATCTCACACCACAACAGAACAAAATATAATATATAAATAAATCTTTATTGAGAGCGTGTAATAAAACTTTCAATCATTAGAGTACATCAACACATCTGGACAGTTATATTAATTTGTCCTCATATACAATACACAGCGAAATAACACTAAATATCATACGTCTGAACTTCTCCAGCTCGTATGTGGACTTCACAGCATCTGATAATGTGAAACTGTAAAACTCAGTCTGAATCAAGCATTGCAAACACCTGGATCAGTCTGGTGAACCGCGTGAGAAAACTCACTAAGTTTAAGGGATCTTCCAACTTGATTTTTAAGTCAAAATCCTTTTGAAAGAAAAGGATAATCATAAGACTAAATCCAAATGTAAATGCAGACGATTTTCACCTTATGATAACCAATTTTTTTTTGAAATCAATATCTTATTCTGATATTATAATTGTGTCCAAATACAAATAAACAACAATCTAGCAGAACATTTGCATCTCACGTTCTACATATATAGTATACAATCAAAACCGCAGGCTCTTATTGGAGAATGGATTTCCCGGTAAGGTATGGGACCACATTCCGACAGTGTATCTCTAGAGAGGAATTGTAATGACCCTCATTTTTCAGCGATATAATAATTAATTTATTTAACCATTTAAAAAGTGATTAAGACGATTTAATGATCGTTTAATTAAATAACTTGGAATATTTTATTAAAATAATAATTAAATAATATATTTAATTTTGAAATAATCAGATTGGGCTGAAATGTCGATATGGTGTGAATTGGGGAATTCAAAATATATAATTCAGTTTAAAATTTGAATTTACGATAAAGAATATATTTAATTAACGATGGTTGAACATATAAATTATAATACAATTATAATCGAGCACGAAATGGCGTAGCAGTTCACCATTTGGCGATTTGAACTTCAACTGAATGTACAGGGTTCGTTTTAAATCAGATTTCTGTGAAACAAGAAACATATGGGGCTGGTGAAGTATATTTTTCTAGTGGAAGAGAAAAATCGGGATTTCGTCGTGTAGATTTTGATTTATGTCCAAATCAAAATTTAGAAAAGTCACTGTGGAATTCCTTTATAATTTAATTATATCTATAAAAGGAATTTCATTATAAATCGAATATTGATTTAATCAGGATTTGAAATATCAAGTTAGAAATTCATAGAGGAATATTCTAGAGCTTTATGGTATTCCACTGTGAATATAGACGATAATATTTATTTTTAAATATTTAATTTAATTATATTTAATATATTTATATATTTAAATGGGTTATTTAGAGCTTTAAAAATGACCACTTTTGCAAACGACCACGGAATTCGACGAAACTAATTTTGTTGGATCTGCAATATTAAATTAGTGCTAGATTTCAATTTTCGTGATTTTTGAAGTAAGTATGTGGTTGTACTGATTTTTAATGTGAAATACATTCAGTATATTGACGGTTAAAAATACGCTGTGTGAGCAAACGGAGTCGGAATTTGATGAAACTAGTTTCGTTGGGACCATAATGTCGAACTCTAGCTGCATGTCAATTTTCATGATTTTTAGGCATCGTGTGTGTTCTTAGGGAATTTTAGAGTGCTGAAATAAAAATAAAATGAAAATTTAAAACTAAAATATCTAAGAATGAGTGAACCAAACAAGGAAACCCATCTACTTTCTCAGCCACAACCTCCACTTTAAAACCGAATTCAAGGCCGCCACTCCCTCATTTTTCTCATCAAAACGCAAGAAGTAAAATTCAAAGAAAATCAAAATAAAAAGTCCTAAAATCATAAAACTTGTATATATATTATCCTCTTGATTTATGCTTCCATCTGGTGTCAGTTTTATCGAGCTCGACTATAGTTTTGCCAAGTCATTTTATATAGCGTGAGATGTTCTTGAGGTAGGGTTCGAATTCATAGTGGGTGTGATCGTTTGTTGGCGATTTAGAGGGTTGTTTTGGGTTTATGGTTGGAGTGGGCTTTGTTTGTGAGATTTTGAGGAATTTCCGTGTGATTTTTGGTCGATGTTCTGTACTGTACATCGTGGGAAAGGGCAATAACGGAAATCACAGAGTAGCATCGAAGGGTGCACTGTTGGTATGAGGATGATGAGATTTGGATGGAGAATGAAGTGGTGGATTTTGTTTTGGGTTTCGGTTGAAGGATGGAGATCGGTTTGGGTTTGAAATGGAAAAAATGGTGTTCGGAGGAGGATTTAAAACCTATAGCGTGTTTAGGGAAGAAAGTTGAGGCGGGTGGGCTTGTAAGGAAGGAAGATGGGCGGGTATATAAATTAAGCCCAAGAATATAAAATAGAATTGTAATTTTCATTCAATTAAAAGTATTCAAACTTGTCGATATCATAACTTGGTCATACGATTTCAGAATTCAGCGAAACAAAATCCGATGGGATCGTTGGGACGGTGGCTACACCTTGGAACTAACTGAGAGTGGATCGGGGCTCGTTTGAATTTATGGAGAAATAAACTGTTTGATTCAAATCAAACAAACAGTTTATCGTTCTTTATTGATGAACTGCCAATGTGAGTAAAACTCACCAACTCTGAACAGTTCTATTTTTATAACATATATTTAGAACTGATAAATGATGACTGATGGCAGGGTGTTAACTGTTTGGTTGAATTGTTTGTGTATTGATTGAAATCATAGATAACGATATATATATATATATACACACAAATCGTTAATCGAATATTGATTCTGTTTAATAGAATATTTTATATTCGTGTTGTTTAACATCTGTGATACAGGGAAACAAGTTGGAGGAATCCGTCTGGATTTCTCAACATTTATTTTACTGTTGTTCATTTATTGTAATATATGATATGATATATAATCTGTTGTTGATCATATGTGTTTGAATGATATTGATCACTGTTGTTTGGTATTTTAAATACCGTAAGAAATACTAGGATGTAGAAAAGGGTTTTTCAAAGTATATTTTGAAAATAATTTATTTATATAAAATCAATGGATTTTATATATATAAAAGAAAAAGGATTTCGAAAAAAAAGAAATATATTAGTAAATCAAATATAGAGGAAATATATTTGTAAATCAAATATAGAGGAAATATATTTGTAAATCAAATATAAGGGAAATATAATTGTAAAACAAATATAAAGGAAAATATTTGTCAAATAAAATAGAAAGAGAAAATATTTGTAAACCATTTACAAATAGAATAGAGATAAAAAGGAAATATTTGAAGGACACTTACAAATAGATCAAATGGGATTATTTATTTATTTAGGGAATAAATAAAAGTAAAAGGATTTATTTATTTAGGAAATAAATAAAAGAAAAAGAGTTACTTATTTAGGAATAAATAGAAAGAGATAAAAGGAGATATTTATTTATTAAATAAATAGAATTAAAAGGAGACATTTATTTGTTAAATAAATAGAATTGAAAGGAAATATTTATTTGCTAAATAAATAGAGTTAACCAGTTAGAGATAATCGACTAGAGTTAGAGTTAACCAATTAGAGTTAACCAACTAGAGTTAATCAAATAGAGTAAATCAAAGGAGTTAATCGAATATTAGTTATTTGAGTAAAGTAAATCAAATAGGAATTTTCCAAATAGGAGTAAATTGAGTGAGAGTTAATCAATTTGAGCAAATCGAATATTAGTTATTCGAATAAGAGTTAATCCAAGTCAGTCGCCATTTCGTACGACTACTAGCGTAATTCGCAGGGCTACAGATAGCCTATGGCGGTCGGATGTTTCCAGAGGGAATCAGGCGTAACCATTGTGATCGCTGCGATCTAGAGTCAGGAAAATGGAGTTAAATCGAATATTAGTTATTTGATAGGAGTTAATCAAGTTAAGTTAAGATTGAATAAGAGAGTTAACCAGATAGAATTAATCAGTTAGAGTTGACCAGTTAGAGTTAATCAGTTAGGGTTGATCGGATAGAGTTAACCGGTTAGAGTTAAAGTTAATCAGTTAAAGTTAACCAGTTAGAGTTATTCAAATGGAGTTAATCCAGTAGAGTTATCGAATATCACCTATTCGAAGTAGAGTTATCGAATATAGTGTATTTGAGAGAAGTGTAATCGAGTATAGTTTATTCGAGAGAAGAGAAATCGAATATAGTTCATTCGAGAAGAATTATCGAAAATAAGTTATTCGAAATTAGATAATCGAATATAAGTTATTCGAAAGGCGTTAATTGAATATAGCTTATTCGAATAGAATCAAGGGAGTTAATCGAATATAGTTTATTCGAATAGAATTAAAGGAGTTAAGAGAATATAGTTTATTCAAATAAAGTTAAAGGAGTTATCGAATCTAGTTATTCGAAAGGAGTATGGTGGAAAGAGTAAATCGATTAGAGTTAAATCAAATAGAGTTAATCAAATAGAGTTAGTCCAATAGAGTTAATTGATAAGAGTTAATTGAATAGAGTTAATCGAATATAGTTTATTCGAAGAAAGCTTATCGAATCTAGTTATTCGTAAGAGAGATTATCGAATATAGTTATTCGAAGGGAGGAGTTATCGAATAAAGATTTTTTGAAAGAGAGTTACGTAAGGAAGTTTGTTAAAGGTTTAAAAGATAAACTTTGTCTATTCCGAAGTTAAAAATGTTGTTCGGTTAAGGTCTGAGGGGTTATTATACCCCAACTTGATTGACTTCCTTCTTAACTAAGGAATGACTAAGGTTTGATAGAAAAGGATGGTTAATTGAATTTGGTCAATAAGTGTAATGGTTTGAGTTGGAATAGCGATGGTTTGTTTAAACATCGGTCTAAGTCCAATGTACAAGTTTTGGAAATGTTTTCCAAAGAAGAATCAGTATTGTTTCCTAATATAGAAAACAAGGAATGGAAAAGTTTTCCAGTGTTAATAACATATATTTTTCTAAATTTAGAAAAATAGAAATGTCGAATGTATGGAAACAGGGAATGACAAATGAAATAAATTAATGTTGAATTAATTTAACGAGGATAAAAGTTGATTGGTGATTGATCGATGTAATTTCCAACTGGAAATAAGATCGTTGTTTGCAAATGTGTTTTTCTTTGATAGTTAACTCACCGACTATCGAAGTTTTTGACCATTTTAACGTTGTTAATATGGAGAGACCGGTTGGATTATTATCTAAAGAACCACTCCGTATTGGCATAAGCGTTGCAATTATATATGCCAAAGATAATTGAAGACGGAGTAAAATGCAAGGGTTGTTGTATAAATCTTAGGCAAAGATTGCCTAAGATGGATGTACTGAATAGTGCCTTCGGTTTGTCCAGTCCTAGGACGACCTGTATGGAAAAATGTCTAACAGAGTATATTTAATAGATCACGTAAGTTGATCTCTTCAAACGTATTTACGTTTGGTGGCGGAGGAATTCATTTCTCCTAGCTATATACCTATTGTATTTTTGGGGAAATCAATTTGTGATTTGGCGGGTATGACGATGTGACATTCAAAGTGAATCATTGTGTGATCTGTCAGAGATAAGCGTGGCCTCTAGCCTCACAACCGGGAAATGACAAAAATCGGGCAGGCAACATGGCTATGTAGGTCGCACCTATTAGGGTGTATAATCACCTGATCTAGAGTTTCATTTACTTATAAAAATCTATTGTCGATGCTGTCCTTTATCGGGAAACGGTTGCTGATCCCAACCATTGGTGATATACATTCGATACACTCAAGCAAAATGAGTGGTCGGTCATGTGTGGCCAGGTTGCAAGATGTTCTTGTTGAACCCAGTGTATTCGAGGTACACTAGCGAAAGGTGATTCCATACCTTGTCATAGTTGGAAATCCATTACCCAATACGTGCTTGCTGTTTTGATTGTATACTATATATGTAGAACGTGAGATGAAAGCATTTCTGCTAGATGATTATTATATTGTGGTTGATAGACATTATTATAATATCAAAAGGTTTTTGATATAAAGATATTTGGGTTCTCATAAGGGAAAAACCCGTTCCGTTATACGACATGGTCTTATGAGATACCGTTTACTTGTTCAACCTGTTTTACTCATACTAGTCCATGTTGCGTTCTTAGTGCATGTGTCGCATGATAGGGGGTTCTCGCTTTTCGTTAGGTGGCGAATGGGAGACTCTTACTCCTACATGTCCCTAGTAATGGGTTGGTTGTGAAGTCAAAAGGCTGGCCGTAAAATGTGGTGCTGGGGTACCAATGTAAGTCACAGTGGGATATTAGCCCGCTATATGGGGGGATGAAGGGATGGTTGCAAAGCCTACCGGAATTCGTTGGATCATTACAGTTGGTATCAAAGCTTAGGGTTAAGTGAATAATCTTGGCTCTGTGGCGTGACTCAGTAGAGATGGGGTTAGTAATACCCTAGATTGAGTTGAGTGTATATATACGAGTGAGCGTATTTGTTATTGATATAAAAATTGTTTTATATTGTGGAGATTTATTGGTTGAGTTGCTTATGAGTTCTGGTCGATCGGTTTGATCCACTGTATCGGTAGGAGTAAATAAACACTTGAATACGATGAACCGACACGGTATGGTTTGAAACCCGGTAAATGATATAATTTTACCAAAAAATATATTTGATATTATCATATAGGATGTGTTGGTTGTTATTATAATCGAATGAGATTATAAATTAAAATGGTTATATAAATAACCCACTAAAATTCATATAAGAGTATTAAATATGAATAAGTCAGAATTGGAATCAAATATAAGAAAATTTAAGTTCCTAGGAGATTTGAAAATGTTTTTTCAAAAGGATTGTGAAAGAGACTTTTGAAGTGATTTCAAAATGTAATGGTTTAAGAATGGGTTTTAGAAAGTAATATGGTATTGAACTCACTTCGATCGCTGGAAAATAACCCTGATGAGTGCGGCCGCATCATCAGTGTCATTTTCGAGTTCTAAGTGACGGATTACCAACAAAAGATGTTGTTTTTGAATTTTTTTAAGGAAACAAGTTGTTAAGGAATTCAAAGGTTTTGAATTGGTATTAGGATTTCAAATTGATTTGAAATGAGCCCAGGAATTTAAAATTTCTGGAATTTAAATTTAACTTACAAAGTTAAATATATCGATATGGTAAAAGTCAATAAAATTTAACTTGAATTAAGTTAAATAAAATCTGGATTTGATTATAGAATAATCTGGAACGGAATTGAGTTGATGAGTTAAGATTTAGAATCGAGGATGGAACTCGAGTTAAAATGATTTGATTTAAGGATACCTTGATTGGAGTTAATTGGAATGCATGGATATATGCAGAATTGATAACAGGTGAAAGTGGTAAGGTTGATATGCCCAACAAAAAAGTACAAGATTATATTTGATATAAGCATGGGATTTATGAGTCGAATTGGCGATCTGCTTGGCTGTTTGATTTTCTTTTGGGTTGGAGAAGGCCCAGAGAGGCGAGTTGGAGTTTGACCTATTGACAAGTGCAAAGGAGGTGCTGGCGAAATTTTTCGAAAAGTTAAGGTGTTAGAAAATTTTCAGGATCTTTGAAAATTTTCGTTGATAAGAATTAATTAATATTTTAATTGAAATTAAATTGTTTCAGTTGAAACAGAAGATTTAGAAGTGAACAAATAAGTTCTAACCAGTCAATAGGGTTTGTTTTATACCTTAGCAATTTCGAGGACGAAATTATTTTAAGTGGGGAAGAATGTAATGACCCGCACTTTTTAGCGATATAATAATTAATTAATTTAATTATTTAAAAGGTGATTAAGAGGATTTAATGATCGTTTAATTAAATAACTTGGAATATTTAATTAAAATAATAATTAAATAATATATTTAATTCTGAAATAATCAAATTGGGCTGAAATACGGTGTGAATTGGAGAATGCAAAATATATAATTCAGTTTAAAATTTGAATTTACGATAATGAATATATTTAATTAACGATGGTTGAACGTATAAATTATAAGATAATTATAATCGAGCTCGAAATGGCGTGGCAGTTCGCCATTTGGCATTTTGAACTTCAACTGAATGTACAGGGTTCGTTTTAAATCGAATTTCTGTGAAACAAGAAACATATGGAGCTGGTGAAGTATATTTTTCTACTGGAAGAGTAAAATCGGGATTTCATCGTGAAGATTTTGATTTATGTCCAAATCAAAATTTAGAAAAGTCGCTGTGGAATTCCTTTATAATTTATTTATATTTATAAAAGGAATTTCATTATAAATCGAATATCGATTTAATTGGGATTTGAAATATCAAGTTAGAAATTCATAGAGGAATATTCTAGAGCTGTATGGTATTCTACTATGAATATAGACGATAATATTTATTTTTAAATATTTAATTTAATTATATTTAATATATTTATATATTTAAATGGGTTATTTAGAGCTTTAAAAATAGCCACTTTTACAAACGACCTCCGAATTCGACGAAACTAATTTTGTTGGATCCGTAATATTAAATTATTGCTAGATTTCAATTTCCGTGATTTTTGAAGTCAATATGTTGTCGTACCGATTTTTAATATGAAATACAGTCAGTATTTTAACAGTTAAAAATACGCTGTGTGAGCAAACGGAGTCGGAACTTGACGAAACTAGTTTCGTTGGGACCGTAATGTCGAACTCTAACTGCATGCCAATTTTCATGATTTTTAGGCATCGTGTGTGTTCGTAGGGATTTTTAGAGTGCGGAAATAAAAATAAAATGAAAATTTAAAACTAAAATATCAAAGAATGAGTGAACCAAACAAGGACACCCATCTACTTTCTCAGCCACAACCTCCACTTTAAAACCAAATTCAAGCCACTCCCTCATTTTTCTCAGCAAAACGCAAGAAGTAAAATTCAAAGAAAATCAAAATAAAAAATCCTAAAATCCTAAAACTTGTATATATATTATCCTGTCGATTTATGTTTCCATCTGGTTCTGATCTCCTTCTATTCATCATATTTTTGGCTTCGCCTTGGGCTTCGCTTTCCTTGACTTTATCGAGCTCGACTACAGTTTTGCTGAAGTCATTTTATACAACGTGAGTTTTTCTTGAGGTAGGGTTCGAATTCATGGTCGGTGTGATCGTTTATTGGCAATTTAGAGGGTCGATTTGGGTTTGTGGTTGGAGTGGGCTTTGTTTGTGAGATTTTGAGGAGTTTCCATGTGATTTTTGGTCGATGTTCTATACTGTACATCGTGGGAAAGGGCAACGACGGAAATCACAGAGTAGCATCGAATGGTGCACTGTTGGTACGAGGATGATGAGATTTTGATGGAGAATGAAGTGGTGGATTTTGTTTTGGGTTTCGGTTGAAGGATGGAGATCGGTTTGGGTTCGAAATGGGAAAAATGGTGTTCGGAGGAGGATTTAAAACTTGTAGTGTGTTTGGGGAAGAAAGGTGAGGTGGGTGGGCTTGTGAGGAAGGAAGATGGGCCAGGTATATAAAGTGAGCCCAAGAATTTAAAATAGAATTGTAACTTTGATTCAATTAAAAGTATTCGAACTTGTCGATATCATAACTTGGTCATACGATTTCAGAATTCAGCGAAACAAAATCTGATGGGATCGTAGGGACGGTGGCTGCACCATGGAACTGACTGAGAGTGGATTGGGGCTCGTTTGAATTTATGGCAAAAATAAACTATTTGATTCAAATCAAACAAACAGTTTATCGTTCTTTAATGATGAACAGCCAATGTGAGTAAACTCACCAACTCTGAATAGTTCTATTTTTATAACGTATATTTAGAACTGATAAATGATGGCTGACTGCTGTGTGTTAACTATTTGGTTGAATTGTTTTTGTATTGATTGAGATCATAGATAACGATATATATATATATATAAATCATTAATCGAATATTGATTCTGTTTAACAAAATATTTTATATTCGTCTTGTTTAACATTTGTGATGCAGGGAAACAGGTTGGAAGAATCCGACTGGATTCCTTAACATTTATTTTAATGTTGTTCATATATTGTAATATATGATGTGATATATAATCTGTTGTTGATTATATGTTCTTGAATGATATCAATCACTGTTATTTGGTATTTTAAATACCGTAAGAAATACTGGGATGTAGAAAAGGGATTTTCAAAGTATATTTTGAGAATAATTTATTTATATAAAATCAATGGATTTTATATATATAAAAGAAAAAGGATTTTGAAAAAAAAGAAATATATTTGTAAATCAAATATAGAGGAAATATATTTGTAAATAAAATATAGAGGGAATATATTTGTAAATCAAATATAGAGGAAATATATTTGTAAATCAAATATAGGGGAAATATAATTGTAAAACAAATATAAAGGAAAATATTTGTCAAATAAAATAGAAAGAGAAAATATTTGTAAACCGTTTACAAATAGAATAGAGATAAAAAGGAAATATTTGTAGAACATTGCAAATAGATCAAATGGGATTATTTATTTATTTAGGGAATAAATAAAAGTAAAAGGATTTATCTATTTAGGAAATAAATAAAAGAAAAAGAGTTATTTATTTAGGAAATAAATAGAAAGAGATAAAAGGAGATATTTATTTGTTAAATAAATAGAATTAAAAGGAGATATCTATTTGTTAAATAAATAGAATTAAAAGGAAATATTTATTTGCAAAATAAATAGAGTTAACTAGTTAGAGATAATCGATTAGAGATAGAGTTAACCAATTAGAATTAACCAACTAGAGTTAATCAAATAGAGTAAATCAAAGGAGTTAATCGAATATTAGTTATTCGAGTAAAGTAAATCAACTAGGAATTTTTCGAATAGGAGTAAATCGAATGAGAGTTAATCAATTTGAGCTAATCGAATATTAGTTATTCGAATAAGAGTTAATCCAAGTTAATCGCCATTTCGTATGACTATCAGCGTAATTCGCAGGGCTGCAAAGAGCCTACGACAGTCGGATGTTTCCTGAGGGAATCAGGCGCAACCATTGTGATCATTGCAATCTAGAGTCAAGCGAATGGAGTTAAATCGAATATTAGTTAAACGATAGGAGTTAATCAATTTAAGTTAAGATTGAATAAGAGAGTTAACCAGTTAGAATTAATCAGTTAGAGTTGACCAGTTAGAGTTAATCAGTTAGGGTTGATCAGATAGAGTTAACCAGTTAGAGTTAAAGTTAATAAGTTAGAGTTAACCGGTTAGAGTTATTCAAATGGAGTTAATCGAGTAGAGTTATCGAATATCACTTATTCGAAGTAGAGTTATCGAATATAGTGTATTCAAGAGAAGAGTAATCGAATATAGTTTATTCGAGAGAAGAGAAATCGAATATAGTTCATTCGAGAAGAAATATCGAAAATAAGTTATTCGAAGTGAGATTATCGAATATAAGTTATTCGAAGTGAGATAGTCAAATATAAGTTATTCGAAAGGAGTTAATCGAATATAGTTTATTCGAATAGAATCAAAGGAGTTAATCGAATTTAGTTTATTCGAATAGAATTAAAGGAGTTAAGCGAATATAGTTTATTCGAATAGAGTTAAAGGAGTTATCGAATCTAGTTATTCGAAAGGAGTTAGGTGGAAAGAGTAAATCGATTAGAGTTAAATCAAATAGAGTTAGTTCAACGGAGTTAATTGATAAGAGTTAATTGAATAGAGTTAATTGAGTATAGTTTATTCGAAGAAAGGTTATCGAATCTAGTTATTCGTAAGAGAGATTATCAAATATAGTTATTCGAAGGGAGGAGTTATCAAATTAAGATTTTTCGAAAGAGAGTTACGTAAGGAAGTTTGTTAAAGGTTTAAAAGATAAACTTTGTCTATTCCGAAGTTAAAACACTGTTCAGTTAAGGTCTGAGAGGTAATTATACCCCAACTTGATTGACTTCCTTCTTAACTAAGGAATGACTAAGGTTTGATAGCAAAGGATGGTTAATTGAATTTGGTCAATAAGTGTAATGGTTTGAGTTGGCATAGCGATGGTTTGTTTAAACATCGGTCTGAGTCCAATGTACGAGTTTTGGAAATGTTTTCTAAAGAAGAATCAGAATTGTTTCCTAATATAGAAAACAAGGAATGGAAAAGTTTTCCAGTATTAATAACATATACTTTTCTAAATTTAGAAAAATAGAAATGTCGAATGTATGGAAACAGGAAATGACAAATGAAATAAATTAATGTAGAATTAATTTAAAAAGGATAAAAGTTGATTGGTGATTGATCGATGTAATTTCCAATTGGAAATAAGATCATTGTTTGCACATGTGCTTTTCTTTGATAGTTAACTCACCGACTATCGAAGTTTTTGACCATTTTAACGTTGTTAATATGGAGAGACCGGTTGGATTATTATCCAAAGAACCACTCTGTATTGGCATAAGCATTGTGAATCATATATGCCAAAGATAATTGAAGATGGAGTAAAATGCAAGGGCTATTGTATAAATCTTAGGTAAAGATTGCCTATGATGGATGCACTGAATATTGCCTTCGGTTTGTCCAGTCCCAGGACGACCTGTATGGAAGAATGTCTTATAGAGTATATTTAATAGATCGCGTAAGTTGATCTCCTCAAACGTATTTACGTTTGGTGGCGGAGGAATTCGTTTCTCTTAGCTGTATACCCATGGTATTTTTGAGGAAATCAATTTGTGATTTGGCGGGTATGACGATGTGACATTCAAAGTGAATCATTGTGTGATCTGTCAGAGATAAGCGTGGCCTCTAGCCTCACAACCGGGAAATGACAAAAATCGGGCAGGCAGCATGGCTATGTAGGTCGCACCTATTAGGGTGTATAATCACATGATCTAGAGTTTCATTTACTTATAAAAATCTATTGTCGATGCTGTCACTTACCGGGAAACGGTTGCTGATCCCAACCGTTGGTGATATACATTCGATACACTCAAGCGAAATGAGTGGTCGGTCATGTGTGGCCGGGTTGCAAGATGTTCTTGTTGAACCCATTGTATTCCCCTCTAGAGGTACACTAGCGAAAGTTTATTCCATACCTTATCATAGTTGGAAATCCATTACCCAATACGTGCTTGCGGTTTTGATTGTACACTATATATGTAGAACGTGAGCTGAAAGCGTTTCTGCTAGATGATTATTATATTATGGTTGATATACATTATTATAATATCAAAAGGTTTTTAATATAAAGATATTTGGATTCTCATAAGGGAAAAACCCGTTCCGTTATACGGCCTGATCTTATGAGATATCGTTTACTTGTTCAAACTGTTTTAAACTGTTTTACTCATACCAGTCCCATTACTGACCCGGAGTTTATTTTGTTTTGTTTTCCCTAAACTCTTGGATGCCAAATTTTGTACGAGCAGTCAAGTAGTCGGGTTTTAAAGATATACTTGAAGAGCTGGAGCAGGAGGCTTCAGGATTTCATATAGCTATAGTCTATTTCCGCTGTGTTGTAAGTGCTGTACTTTGATAATGATGTGTATTCAAGTACAGATTTATATTTCAAAGTTATGTTATATATATTATATGTTATTCGTTCCGCTGTGAGATTCGTGTTACTCTGATGTTGTGTTCTCCTTCTTCTATTCTAAGTTTCTATCTTATCCATTCTCACCCTCTAATTTCTTTCATTAACCATCCGGTATTTTCGACTCTTGATGTTAAATATGTGTTGTATATCGGATAATCAAGGTCGTCAAAATCCGGGTCGTTACAGGAATACACCGGGTTCAACAAGAACGTCTTGCAACCCAGGCTGAACATGACCAGCCATTCACTTCGCTTGAATGTTCTAAATATATTTTCACCTACGGTTGCTAGCAACATAACCATTCATTGGAGATATAGAAGAGAAAAGAAGAACAAATATAAATATTCCCTAGATGGTGACAATACACCCTAATAGGAAAGACCAACATAACCATGCGACCTACCTGATTTTATACCATTTCCAGGTTGATGAGGCATGAGGTTATAATTATCTTTTGGAACCCTGACCACCATTCACTTTGAATGCCACATTATCAAATCCGTCAAATCACTAATTGACGTCCACAAATATACTCTAGGTATAAAAGAAGTTCCCCTCTTCTCCACCAACTCGGTATATTTGTAAAAATCAGCGTACGTGGTTTTTAGGAAATACTCTATTAGACATTCGTCCATGCAAGCTATCCAGAAACAGGATGAACTGAAGACACTCTCCTACCACATCCTTGGAATCACCCTATGGATCAGTAGCGAGTAGTCCTTCCAAATCTGTAAATTCCAATCACGACAGAGTCAATATCGAATATATATATATATATATATATATATAGGGATCAGCCAGAGAAATTCAATAGCAGTTCCTCTACTCATGAAGATTTACAGTCTTTAATTGCTCCATCTTGTTCAGATATCTTCTTCATTTACATATTTATTGGTCGAAATAGTTTTCGAATATAGTTTTGATCCCGGTCTTTCCGTACAAACAACGTTGGGCCAGATTTTGATAGTCGGTTATTTAACTATCAAAACAAACAAGCATAAAAATAAAATGGATCCATTGGTTTATTACACAGCATCACTTGGCCATTTGAAATTTCCATTCGTTAATCAAATCTTTTTAAAACATTATATACAAATGCTTCTATTCAACTTATCAACTTTTCGAATTATATTTGTAGTTCCATGCTCTCTCTTTGGAAATCTTATGTACATTTACTTAATTTAAATACTAAGTAAAATATTACTTAAAACCTTTTTATGTTACTTTACCTATCTTTTTAAAACATTTTATACACAAGCCTTGATTTTATTTCAAATAGAATCCCTTTTTATAAACTGCTGATAAGTTTTATTCAAACCCAATTTAATTACATCTCAATAAAACCTCAATTCTCTCTTAATATAAGGAATATACATCACACCTTTATCACTTAACTTGCCTAACCAATTTTATTCAAATCTGGGTTTCGTTTCGATTCCATTTCATATCTTCATCATTTCCTAACCGTAAATCAGCAAGAAAAATAATTTCCTTAATATCAACCCCGAAGACCGATGCCAACATCAGACCAATATTCAGAAAATCATTTAACTCAACCGATCTCCATTTAGATTCCAGTTCCTTAATTTCATATCTTGTACATTTATTTCCAATAAAAATACATTTCTAAGAACTCGCTTCGATAATATATTTGATAAAACTTGGACTTTATACCTTCATCCATTCTTGGATTTTATAAATTCAATTAAATAGAATTTCAATAAGAGTCTAATTTAAAAACTTCAATTTAAACTTAACTTGTATTATTATCAATATCAAATTGCTTAAATATTCATTTAAAAGTGAAATAATGCCTTAAAACTTCATAAACCTTTATAAATACATTTTAAGTTCCAATATTACCACTTCAAATATTATTTAACAAATAATAATCAAATTTAAATAAAATTGTTTACTTCACCATCAACTATCTCCATTAAATTTAAGAAACCAATTTAATAATCAATTTCAGTTAACATAGTTGACTTGTTCAACTCAAACCTGATTAATTGGTTAATCAACTCCAATTAGCCCTTTCTTTTAAATTAATTAATAATGCAATTAATTTAACTAATTCCTTTTACTTTGATTATAAATAATAATCGATATTAGCATAATCCTATTTCAGTTGTTTCTTAAGATAATTAAACTCGTTTATCAATCGTCACGTTAATTTCTACTCACTTGCTTGTCAATCTTATTAATATAAGAATTAGCTTTTACAATCATTTAATAATTACATATAAACTTTAATAATAAATATAAATATTTATTTCCCTTTTAATAAACTTTTATTCAAAATAATATACTTAAATTCCTTTTCCAGTTATAAAGTAAACTTCATAACTTCATTTCTAATGATTTACCTAACGGTAAATCGCTCTTATAAAATGATGCATAATTAGGCCATCTGCTATTAATTCCTCAAATAATATCACCTATTGGTTAATAACAAACAAACATTGAATTTGGATTCAATAATCAATAACCGAATCAATAATCCAATCAAATTGGTTAAACAATTCATATAATGATTATATGAAAATAAACAATAAATTTTGGGTAATCCACTTGGATCCTTCCAACTTGTTTTTCACTACATCCAAATAGGTTAACTTAAATAAAATGATCAATTCAATACGATAATTTAAAATAAACACGAGTAATTAACTCAACTGATAATAGTTGACTAATAATAACAATTCAAGCATCCAATTAAATTTAATATGTTTATATTATTATAAATGCAACCAACAAGGGAAATACCTCGATTGGAAATAATTGTTAAAGATAACCATTGGATATGATGAAATTAAACAAACGTTTAATTTAAATCAGTCGTATAAAAATATTCCACAGATATGCAAACCATCATAAATCAACCAACAACTAATGAACATAGCACACAACAATATACCTGACTTATAATAATCATAAGTGGGAAACTGAGTGAGTTTAACTCATCTTGGTTTTATCCTGTAATTTAAACATTTGGTTTTAATAAAAATTAAACAACTGCTTAATTTAATTAAAATTCCTCGTTGTTTCCTATGTTGATCAAACCTGCTCCTGATTGTAGCGCTCTTCAATACAGCTCCAGTGCCCCCTGGTTTGTTCAATTCTATTAACGAAACAAGGAGTTATTAACATTAATGTTAACACAATTTTAAACAAATATAATTTATTATAAATAATATTTCAGTTTATCTAATTTTGTTTATTAACCTAAACTAGACCCAAACGAAATACTTATTTCCCGATCTACTATAGCATGTAGATTTCAACAATATATGTATTTGCGCTAGATATATTAATCCTTCTTTTTATGGTATACACAAGAATTTCTATACCTTATATTTATATCAGGTGTATAAACTAGTTTTATATTCTTTCAGCATTGTGTCATGCATTCAGTCAAAGGTTTAGAAAGTACTATATTCAATTATTCATCTTGTAATCTGTCTGTACTAACCCATATAAGTATTCATAGTATACATGTTTTCCCATTTCCGAACGTGTGACATATATATAAATTTAGTTAAACTTTAATTTTTGAATAACAGGCTCTTACCCAGTTGTTCGGCCCAATGCAAACCATAATGTAACGTTTCCCTATTCCCATCAATGTTTCAGCCCAATGCAGATCATCCCCCTTTTCATGTTTCCTATCAACCGATCATTTACTCTTTCTTTTCTTTTCTTCTTTTGTTTAAGTGCCAAGCCCACGCGATTCTTCTGGCCTTACCCCATATATTATTTCCACTATCTTGCTCGTCTTCCCAAAAAAAATTACGCATGCTTGCTCTCTTTTTTTTCTTCAGCCCTTCGTATTTTTAATATGTTTTTTTGTTGAAAAGAGTCAAAGCCCATTGTTACAAGCGCATGCCACAACTAAAAACCCGCACCACTCTATAGTTGTTTCTTTTCCAAACTTTACTCCCTCCTTTGTCCATTTCGTGAATAACCAGTGTATTCTTCCCCAGTGAATAAAAGCTCCTGAAGCTTTTCTTATGTATAAAAGAAAACCCATGTATGCCCACTTCTCTTCAAAACCACCCACATCCTCTATTTTTTTCTTTATTCTTATTTGCATGTACACGGCACCTCCCTCATCATGATCTTACTCCAAATGAAATAATGTTAGTGACCGACCACTCCACTCTGTACGTTAAAACCATTTCTTCCCCACTTTTAATTCTTGAACCTACTACTCCTTCCCTCCTTGCTTCCTATCTACTTCGAATGAAGCTCCTACCCATAATCCACTGGCTTAGACCTGATGCCCTTTCCCAACATAAGCCGTCGCCACTAACAGTACATACCCACATCATCTACTCCAGCGAGCCATCTATCCCCGACAATGCTCGACTTCTCCCCTCTTCCATCCCCACCACATCACCAGTTCAACTGTAATACATTGCTGTTGTAGGCAATGAAAATTATATGCACCGACTTCAAAAAATTTGCCTACACATACCCCTTGACACTACTCGCGACTGGAGCCCGCTCTATTGTTTCAAATCTTGTACATGACTGGAGAGTTTGATATATATACGTCATATACATGGGTTGAGACGAAGACAATATTGTGTTTTGATTTTGAGACGTAAGAAGTTTGGGTTTCATTATGCCGAAAAAAAGAAGAATAAATATAACGATGCATATATATACTGGCAATGGATGAGAGGATAGAAACAACGTCTTCTCCTTAGTCTAGGGTTAGGCGGAGACTTTCCCTTGTATGCACGGACATTGGCATTGTTTGGTCATTGTTTCAATAAATTAGATTAGGACTTTATGCAGGTTGAGTAGGGTAGGCCATCCCCGTGTTGTACTTGGTTTTATATTTCTTAAGGGTGAAGGTTATAAGGGTAGACCGCCATTTTCAACAATAAGTCAGCTATGTATAAATGTCGAGTACAACTTGCATATGCCATGCAGAAGCAGCCTAGATAGGCAGGTCTGGTTGAAAAGAAATTACACTATATTATTGGGCGCGTATTTATTAAGTAGGCTGCATGTTGTACTTAACAAATGGTGATAGGATAAGTTCCAGCTAGGTGGGAATTTCACTGGGTTATAGGCTATTGTATTCTTAGTGCTAAGTATGTAATATTTAACTTAGGGTAAAAAGTTTCTTTTCATTGCCGTTAGAAAAATGTTTACCGCTATTTAACGATGCCCGTTAAATATACGCACGATCACATACCAATTTCAAAAACAACGAAACAAGATATAATGCTACGTCTTGACATTCAAACTCAACGGAATTAATTTCTTTGAAAACAAACTCCATTTGCACAAAAAACGTTATTTTAATTTCAATATATTTATCAGCTCATATTTAACTTTCACCCACCAACAAAATAACTCCGACGGCTCCAAACAGGAAGCCCGGCCATAACTAGCTATACGTATTCCAATAAAATTCGTTTCATCATAAACAGAGATTATTTGAAAAATAACTATTTCTAAGACTTATATAATATCGATAAAATATATATAAATCCCAAAACAATTAAATTAAATAATAATAAAATTATTATTGTCATATATATATTCAAATAAAATAATATATTTCTTCAGTTGAACTAATATGGATTTGTAACTCAACATTACCATTTTCGAATTAAATGATTTCCAAATATATAACAATTCATTTTCAAATATATTAAATAAACGTTATAATTTATAAACGATTTCCATACCGACTATTTTTAAATTTGATTTGGACATAACTTACAATATATAAGATAAAATCTTAATTTTTCTTTTTTATTAGAAAATTATAATTAAAAGATTATAACGTTTCTTGTTTCATAGAATCCCGTCTTAGAACATATTCTGTATAATCAGTTGAAGTTATAAACTCAATTTTACGAACTACCGCAACATTAAGAGCTTGTTTTATATACATATTACACGTTTAGTCGTCATTTAATAACGAATTCTACATTAAAGTCCATTAATATTTTGAATATTACATAATTTTTTTTAAATATTCGAATTCAAAAAGACGAAAAATCCGAGTCAGCTATGGAACCGAGCTTTAGTTCAATTTTGAACTTAGCTAGCTCTCTCTGAAACTGAGCTTTAGCTTAGTTTCTATGTGAGCTTTAGCTTAGTTATAAACCGAGCCGAAGTTCAGTTATGAAACTGAGCTAAGCGCAGTCACAGAGGCAAGGTTTCGCTCTTTGTTGAAACTGAGAGTCTGTGGGGCTTGGTTAAACTAAGCCTAGATTGAAGGCTCGGTTAAACCAATTCTAATAGGCTTAGTTTAACCGAGCCTAGTAGAAGCTCAGTAAACCAAGCCGGTTATGTTGGTGATCGTTGACTGCAGAAAAAGGTGTAGGTCAACATTTGTTCATCGTACAAAAAGAGTTTGTGTAGTGCTTGTTTGAATTGTGTTTTTTAAACACAATTAAGGGTACTCAGTTTTAGATAAAGGAGGGTCGTTTTTTCTTTCTAGAAAATACCAGAGGGCATACAATTTTTTTCCTCCCTCTATAGGAAAAATAAATAAATATTGACCATCGTTTATATTTCGATGACCCGTTATCGAATTTTGGTTTATTCTTCGATTACCTCTTGAAGTGATCTCCCGGGAATAATCATCATTTTTTGTCTAAATTTTTGATAAGTAGCTACATAATTTTGCTTCATTTTTTCGATATGGTCTTACGCACTCTTAATTTTGATAGAATATCTAATGTCCATTCGTGTTCTTGATCGAAATATGTCCGTCCAAATCTATTCGAGATTAATCTAGAACACGAGGTAAAAAACAAGAGCATTATTAACGCCACTGCAAAAATGGTTAAAGGAAGGTCATTTTTGGTTATTTTTAAAATTTACTAAGGGGAGGATCATTTAACATAGCCCCTCTTAACAATTTGTAAAATTATAAACCAAAATGTCATTTTATTATTTCACTCTAATTACATTTTACTGTTCGTTGAACTATAATCATCTTCTTCTTCTCAAAGTAAACAATTAATCACTGATTTCTTGAAGGAAACAATTTCTAACGAAATTTATAACTTCAAAAAAGAAGATAACATGATTTTTACTTAAAAACCAAATGGCATGTTGAATTTTTTGAAAATCACCAAAAAGGTAATAATTTACTGGAAAAAATGGAGGTCTATTTTTGACCGTAAACATTATATTCAATGAAAACGAGCCGAAGTGAAACAATTATAATGACATGTACTTGCCAAATTTGGTGGACGCAACAGGTCATGATAATAACACAAATTCGGCGATAGACCACCGAATAAAATCGTGTTTTCTGATGTATTATCACCGAATATGTAGGATTTTAATTTTTCTTCAGCTAATCTATTTTCGACATGTTATTTTCGAATTTTGTACTGAGTTTCGGTATGTCCTTGTCAATTTTTACCGTATTTACTATATTTGAATGGAGGGTAAAATTGAGTTCTTTTACTTATTTTTCCATTGTGTTTGCCCTCCCAAACAATTTAATTTTTACTGGAGTGAAAATAAAATATGACCCCCTTATTCGTTTTTGCAGTGGCATTAACAATACTCAAAAAAAAAACTTGTTTGAAAAGAATATTGTACGGTTCGTGTCGGTTCGAATTCAATTGAATTTTTTATAATTTGACACTTATTAGGTGAAAATCTACTAAAACAAGTAAAATTTGATACAAATAACAATATCCATTTGTATTCATTGATGCCTATGTCATAATGTATTTCACATATCAATGCTACGATACTATATTTCTGACCCATCTCATGTGATTGATTTAAGCAACATCGAAGTTTAAAAGGGAACCAATTACATTGAAAAACTATTCGAATCCTTGATAAGCTAAGGACGAAAGAAATTCCTTTAGTGAAAGTTCAATAGAACCATCACAATGAAGACGAAGCATCATGAGAGATTGAGTTAGAAATCCATAGATATTATCCAGAATTGTTTGAAACTTTGATATCGAGGACGAAATCTTTTTCTAAGGGTGGTGGAGTGCAACAGCCTAACTCAAAAATCGAATTTGAAAAAGTTTCTAGAAATTTTGAATATACTAGCTCGATTCGATTCAAACATTCAAGTGTACTTTTACAATATATATACACACACACACAAACACATATCTTTTAACTAAAACAAATATCATATATATATATATATACATATCAAATTACATTTAAAAATATATTTGAGTTAGGTGGAATGAGATGGTGAAGACAATTGTCACCAAATGAACCATACATATGTCTTTAGATTAAAGGAAAGAATGACACATAACCCTATTAGGTGTCCATGTATAGAAACATCCTAAGACATCTAAGGAAGCATGTGTCTACATCCTAAGGCTTGCATAAAGATAAGGTGGACAAATTTCCAAAACCAAATTACTAAAATAGCCTCAATAAATGCTATAAATAAGGTGGAAATGTTCGTTTGTTTTCATACATTCGCAAAACAAAACCAACAATGTAAGATAAAGAGGAGAAGATTAAAAAAAATCCAAGGGAATAAAACAGAAATCCAAGCTACAATTATAAGGTGTGAAAACCTATTTGAATATATGTATTCATCTCATACTATGAAGAAAAGTTGTGAACAATAAGAACGAATGATAGGGCTCGGATGGTGCTCGATAATTCAATCATAACTTCTTGATGAAATATTGATTTGTTTAATGTTCTGGAAAGCTAACTCAAATACCTACAACTTTCATGTTGGCCACCTTTTCCAATTCAATGGTTTGGGTACCTAAAATCTAGATGTAAAGTCATGTAAAAATCTGTCCAAAATGAACATGTTGAAAATGCCTCGTATTGTAGAATTTTATATATTAAATTTATAAATGATTTAACTAATTTCTTTTCATGCTACTTAATTAGACTAAGAAAACTACTTACTGTAGAAAAGTTGGAGTCAAAAAACTATATTTATCATATAGAAGTAGAATGAAACACTTTATCCAAAAACTAATCAAATCCCCGAGTTTTCTATATTAGTAACACTTCTGAAATTTGCAATGCTTTTTAACTATTATGACCCGTGACATAAAGTTAAGTGTATTAGTGCATTTAATTTGACCTAAATTTTCCGTAGCATGTCATAAACTCTATCTTTTGTTTTTGGACTTTAAAATTATTATAAAGTAATTATAAATGCAACCATAGTTTCGAAGTCTTTATGACATATACTGGAATATTTATGAAGTGGTTTCGGGTTTGTCTTAAACTCTTAGAACTATGGATTTAATAAAATAATTTAAGATTATTTTTGGAAAGCATTTCCTTAATTATATTTCTCAGTTGGTGCGGCATAAGACAATAGATATTTGGTACTGCACTATTACTATGTTGGTACCGAGCCGAGTAGAGTACATCCTTACTTAGTGATGGGATGCCGACTATAATAGGATAACATATCCTAGAATCTAAACTAAATCGAGGGTATGGTTTAGATTCAAAAACATGTATTTTGATAAATCATGGGTTTTGATGAAATGGAGTTCATTGTGAACTTGCTTAATTTAGTATCTCGAAGTCTTCCTTGTTTATTACTTTAACTTTGGATTGATGAAACCTCTGAAGAAGAGAATTATACTAAAAATATAATACAATCTAATAAGATATGACTTGAAAACTATAGCTTAAATAGTTATCTCACTGGGTTATGTTGCTCATGATGCTACACTTAAAAACATTTCAGGTTTAGATGATTAGTTGGTTGCTTTGAAGTGAAGACTTTTATTATTACTATCTCTTTAAGTACTCATATGTATAATTATTTGAGAATTAAACTCTTGATCTTTGTAACCATGTTATATTATGAGATGATTGTATAATAGCTCTTCCATTTAAAATCATGTACTTTGAGTGATTTTATATTCCGATACACTTTTGTTAAGTTGTGATACTATTCTATTAGTACCATGACTTATATGTAACATCATCGCTTCCGGATAAGTGTACCAGAGCGGGGGTGTTACAGGCTCAGTAAACTAAGTGTTTTTGAACTAGAGGCTCAGTTAACCGAGGCTAATAGAGGCTCACTGAGCCTTTTCAATGAGCCTACTTTTTTTTATAGAATTCTTTGCTTGTTTCTTGTAAATCCCTCTTGGTTTTTTATGGTAAATTTCCCTAGTTATTACTTGCCATATTAATACAAATTACTTGGATGATTGACGTTTTTGAGCCAGATGCATGAATTTACAATGACCCTCAAAGTAGAATGAAAACTATGTGAATCTTTAGGCGGAGTCTTCCTTATGTGGTCGAAGTTTTGCGTTAGGTATACGTAGAATTTAAATATGAGTTGTCTTGTCTTATTTACTTCAAGTCTATATCACTGGTATTGAATTTAAAAACTTAATTATGTACTGACCTTGTTGTTTTTTTTTTAATTGATGTTCTATTTTGTTGTCATAATTATAGATGTTGTTTACTGATATTGACTGTGTTATAATTTGCTAAACAAGATAACATTCATTTTCATTTCATATTAAATGCAGTTACATTGAGAAAAAAATATCTTTCAACTTTTACGAGCATTGGTAAAAGGCAATTTTCAACGCTTATAATTGTTGGAATGTATTTTTTTTCCAACCCTTATAAGCATTACAAATAATGCACAAGCTCCTATGCAACACTTACAAGTGTTCTTGAAATTATTTGTAATGGTTATACTCATTCGAAATCATCTATTTTAGTGCAGCAAAGGTCTAATTTTGAAACTCAACTTCACGTGACACATTTGTATTCCTTTACCAATTAATTTTAATAAATATTTTTTCTTTTGATTATGAAAAAATTACATCAAAGTATATTGTTGAGTATCTACATGTTTGCACTAGATAAAAGAAATTATAACTCATGAAAGTTTAGTGCTTTCATATGCTCTCAAAAATATGCAGTACATTCGCCATATAAATCTTTGGCAGAGCCAACCGGTTTTAAAGTGATCGCAATCACTTATTATTATAACAAATAATAATTATAATTATAACAGGAGTTTGACAGAGCGTCAACCTACCAAAAAAAATCAGTTTTAAGGTGGACCGACCACTACCATCCTAACTAGATTACAGCACTGGAGCTAGAGACTTTTCTAGACTACAAGGTTCATTCTCCACATAGGGAGAAAATAACATAAACTGTCAAAATAGACAGAAATTACATGCTACACAGGACATAAATGTACAATGCCGCAGAGTTCTTAATGTAACATCCCGAGATTTTCGCGATAATTTAAAATATTAAATTTTAATGTGATTTTGAACAAAATTGTTTAAATATTAAAATTAATGTTTTATGTCATAGATTGTTGAAATATGAACTTAACGTGATTATTTAAGAATTTATTTTCAATGGTAATGTGTGATAATGACAGTGTTTGATAATTTATTTATAATGGAATTTGAATTTTATATTGAATTATTTGGATTTAATCAAGTTAGTAAATTTATAATTTAACTTTAATGTTACATATATGAAATTTGTATGGTGGGAACTTAATTAAATTATCTAAGCAATCATGTTTAGCTTAGCTTGAAAATAGTGCCATATATTAATTGCTCATAAAAATTGTTAATTTGTTTATATTGATAAACAATGATATTTGAAACCTAATATTGAAATATTTTGATTTGTGTAAATTATAATTGAAATATGAAAATTTAATTATTTTGATAATCAATATTGAAATTCACATGAAAATAAATTTTATTTATGAAATTTAATTGAATTCTATTTTGATTTGATAAGAGACCATAAATTGTTGAATCCAACTTTTAAGTAAATAAGTTAAAACTGAATATTTTATTAACAAATCTGTGAAATTTGACATTTTTGCAAACATTCTCAGAATTCGATGAAATTTATTTTATTGGATCCGAAATTGTAAATTATTGTATGATCTAAAATTTCGTAGCCATCGGAGTTACCATTTGATCGTAAGAATTTAAAACGTACAGAAATTTGTGTGTACAATTTAATTTAGTAATCGGGTTCTTGAAGAAACTGTTAGAGACTTTGAAATTGAGCTTTGAAACATATTCCATTCCTTTAAGAAGGCGTCTAAACCTATTATTAGGCTGTAAGCAGGTATGATTTGGACTCAGGTCCGTTTCTGGCTTTATAACACGCAAAATGATAAATATTATTATTTTATTCCAAACCATAATCTATAATTTCTGAGCACCATGTTCTCATATTTCAATGGCCATAATTCTTCGATTGTTTCTACCTTATTTTCTTATGATCTACTCAGTGAAATCCGTTCGTTCCCAAATGAAAAACAAAGATTTTGATCTTCTCTTTCAATCCATGCAGTTCATCAAAATTATTGGTGTATATAATTGCCAGAAATTGCTTTGAAATCACTGATGGTTTTGGGGATTTTAGCGGCACTGGGGACCACTTGATGGAGCCAAATTTTGGCCGATAGTAGAGGAGGAGACGTCGCGCATAGTGGTGGCGATGGATCAGATTTTGGTTGCCGATTTGGTGGTGTGATTTGGATGGGAGGAGGGCATGCGATGGGTTATTGCGTGAGCATCCTGGAGCGGGAGATATCACGATGGAGAAGGGAGATAACAAGGTGCTGACGTGTCAAAAAGGTTGGGTAGGAATTGTTTAAAACCATTTTATTTATTTTTGAAATTCAAATCGTATTAGCACTTGTAACTTTTTCATATGAGCTCCAATTGACATGCGGTTTGTTGCGTTAGAATCATATCGATGAGCTCTTCGCGATGGCATTGATTTGGATAGATTCTGAGACAATTAAATTTTTAGGCTTATTTTGGATTTCAAATGCGTTCAGAACCAAAGGTGAGTGATTAAACCCACTCACACCTAATTAAAATATTTGATTGTTAATTAAATTGAATTCAGGTCACGATATGATTGTATTGTTTGTTGTTTGATTGTTTAAGTTGCTTATTTATGTTAAACATGCATAGACTGTATGGTTTAATTTAATTGTTATATAAGTTGTACAGTTATAAATAAATTTCTTGTTTAAAAAAGCTCATACCTGATGATTAGTAAACTGATATTACATTGAACTGTTTAGATGTATTGATTTTAATGGATGCCTTGGATTTATATATTTAATGTATGCTTATTGATTTTTGTTGATTAATTCCAACCATTATCCTAAATGTTACGCACATCAAATAAACCCGGGATTAATCATTGAAATGA
Source organism: Allium sativum (assembly GCA_030737875.1). NCBI lineage: Eukaryota > Viridiplantae > Streptophyta > Magnoliopsida > Asparagales > Amaryllidaceae > Allium > Allium sativum. Next base: position 979,381,305 of record CM060915.1, read on the forward strand.
ATTAAGAACGTAGGTTGAAATGATAAATAGCTATGACTTTGATTTAGATTGAAATGATACATATCCTTTCCCAAAATACTAAAATTAAATTTAAGTATTACTTGGCCATAGGATAGAAAACTTATATACGGACACCATTTGGTTAAATAAAATTTGTTTTACCATGGCTATTGAAATATTGTTTTAAAGGAATTATGGATGTTGTTTTATAAATCGACTTTCTTTGAACTTGAAGGTTGGATTTTGAAATAAAAAGCTAAATTAAAGTAAATTTTGATGTTGTAGATTGAAGTTAGATGAATTGAATATAAATTGAATTTGTCTAATTTGAATTCGTTACCTAACTTTGAAATTTACCTTAAATTAACTTGATTTAAAGTTATATTTAAATTGTGAACTCGAGATTTTATAAATTGAAATTTCAAATATTTGAATTGAATCGTTAAATCGAATTGTTGAATCGAATTGAAATATAAATGAGAAGTTGAGGCCTTTTGAATTGAGATATCGAAATTTAGTCGAATTGATTTAAACTGGAATATGATTTCCAGTTTTTTTTTTTTTTTTTTGAAGAAACGATTCTATTTCCAACTATAGTATTTTAAACCATCTTATAAACTATTTTAATAATAGTTATTTTCTTTATAAACTATATTTTACCTTATAACTATTTTATTTTTATTAATTATTTCAAATAAACCATTTTAATAATTAACTATTTATTTTATAAACTACTTTAATATTTTAACTATAGATTTTACTAAATCTGAAATTTCTATTTTAAATACAAACTATTTATTTTAAAACTATTCAATTATATATTAAACTATTTTAAATATACTTTAAACTATTTTAATATTCATATTATTTTAAAGTTGGAATTGTTTCAAGATTGTAATTTTGGTTTTAAATGGAGATTTTAATATGAAATATTCCGTTTTGACTATTGAAATGAGTTTAAAGAAAAATATGATATTTTGATATGAAGTATGAACCACTTTGCAATGTAAAAGAACGTACCGGTGTGAAAAATGTAAATGTTTAGTTGTTAAAGAGACCAGGACCGGATATTGTCATACTCTTTGCCAATACCGAAAACCATTTTAACAACTGTGTACGCGGTGGAGTTACAAAATAAAGTAGGTTGGTTTGGCGAACGCTACTGGAATGAAGTAAGAGAACGATGATGGATGTCCTCGACCTTCGGGTCATAATTAAAATGACTAAAACAAAGCTATACCGTGACCAAGTAGGATTAACGACCTCAATCGACAACACTTCTTTCATTATTACTACAGTTACTCAGTTTGATTGATTTGATCTGATGCGCATCCTTGATTTGGGAGTGTTTGTTCGAGGTGGGCGGTAGCGGCGGATATGCGTTACCACCAGTCTGAATATGCAACTAATATATTCCTACCCTGGACATTCCTCGTGTGCTTTGTCATATTATATTGATCGAGCCTTTAGGCATTAGGCTAGCATTACCGCTTAGATATTTGCTTCTTCCATCTATATGAGACTCATGGCATATAAAAAGGTTTACAAATACCATCTGTGCATCAGTCTAGGCTTATCGCCCTTCATGAACATCAAAATGTTTATGTTAAGCAAAATTTTCTTCACGATTGCTTACGAAACCCATCCAATCCACGCTATCTTTTTATTGGTAACTTAATATTAAACAAAATACTAAATATGAATCAAATGCATGAGTTTACTAAATACCTATAGCTTCTTGATTAATTATCGCACTGACAATTAATATGTGCATCGCATGTTGAATATAAGTAAGTATGAATGGACTAAGTTGATGATCCACTGCTGGTCTGCCACTTTTTGTTATGTTTGAATTTTGGGAGAAGCAACCGGTGTCATAGTAAGTTGAACTCTTTTACAAAAGATGTGAAGCTTCATGCGTCTCAAAAGTAAGAGCTGATAACATTACTAAAATTGTCTATTCGATTTCATTATGAACAGAAATTGAAAATAATTCCATCCAGTTTGTTCCGATCGATTTATAACCTTAGGTCTTACTGAATTGTATTTTCACAGGAGTTTCTATAATAATTAATTTATTTTTGTTGGAGATTCCATAAAATTTATACTCGTTCTCACCCAAATTTGCATTCTCTACGACAATGCCCCATTTTTGATCTTATTTAGTAAGAGCTTTGCGCTACATTATTAAGAGAGGAGGAATGCTATTGTTCATCGTGCATGTGCGATTGTAGCCAGGACTTGCTATATGACTGTTCAGTTCAAAGGTAACGGATGCCGCGATATTCAAAAACATCAAATATCAATTCAACCAACTAATGAATGACATCGTAGTCGCTCATCGACAACGTGAGCTTCGCATTAATTAAATTACTAGTAAGTTTGCCACTGCACGAGACGTGGGCCTTTGTGTATAAGATGGCAGTTTTGTTAGCATTAATATATTGCGTTGAATGCATGGATATGGATCTCTGCTTGGAACAAAAGTGGAGCATCAGAATTACTCCATAAACGAGTAATAAAATCAGGACATTATTATTAGGTTGGTTGGGGAAAGATATTTATTGAGAAAATGACAGCATCTACAGAAATAATAAACAGTAACATCATGCATGCCTGTAATTGAAGTTAGTTGCTAGACTATAACTATGTATGAGGAGTAATATTTTACAACAAGGCCCAGCGAAGGGCAAGGCTGTGGAGACGTTCGTCTATGTTAACACCGTCGCAGGTGGCGGCATGCAACCGCGGAAGGGGTAGCTGATGCATTAAGAAAAAGTTATTTGTTAAAGTGGCAGGGCATCACTTCTTCAAAATATTTGCATGAGCAATGCTATCATCAGTCGCGCAGCAAGCGACTGATGTAATACTCGCTAATGGATTGGTTAAATCAGTTTTAGTGAGGCCAACTTTAATTAAATTTTAAAGTAAAAAATTATGGCCAACCAATCAATTCAGCGAGTATGCAGCGACTGTGTACATGGACGACTGTGGATAGCAAGAGCCATATTTGCATAGTTCAATAGTTAATTGTGCAGTTCATTAGCTTGCTGGCTGACCTAGTTTCAAGTCCCATCGCTGCCTGATGTTCTTTCCCTTTGTTTTTTCTTTTTCTTTTTTCATCCTCCTTTTCATGGTAGTTGCCACGGCCAACAACCATACTCGGGTCGCCATTGTTTACAATCCCATGTATTTTGGAATGGTCATCATGACTGCTTCTTTGCAAAGTTAGTCGGTAATGCACAATGTATATTGGAATAATCAACATGTTTTGTTCTTATGTGTGTCATCGTGCCTCATCTGAATGGATATGCTTGTTCTCTTAGAGCATCTCCAACAATTTTACCATTCAAAATTACATTCTCACTAATTACAAAATATGATCTTAAATTTATTCTGGGTTAGACGCCTGTTGAACAACTGCCTGAACTTCAAGGATATCCGATCAAAAGAAGAAAAAAACTTCTACTCGTGATGAACATGTTTGTTATTATGTTTTTTGCAATCAAAAATGGTGAATTTTTTGATTGGCTACAAAATTTATACTTAAATAGCGCTGGCTTGACCATTTAATAAAAAATTTGCAACAATCACACAAGCCAATTTGTGAAATTCTAACCGCAGGGTATAAATTCCCTCCCCTTCCTAATCCATACCTTCCCAATTTGAGAATAATAATTCTGTACAAAATAATTCAAAAATTTCTGAGATTTTTACAATTTCACTTTTTCACATCTATGCTTCCTTAACTTATATTGGTTCGTCTACTTCAATTGCTAGGCTGAATGAATAAAATGTACAAGATAACCTCCAGTTGCACCTCCACACACAGGCCTGGCCCAACTAATGTCATCATGCCCCAGCCCAAACTTCAAATTTTGTTTCCAGGGTAGAGAACAGCACCGCAAGAAATTTGCAAAGCTCAACCAGGATTTGAACCCAACACACTTTGGCACAAACATTATCAACTACCATTACACCCTGAGCAACTGTGAAATTCGTTTGTACCTACCTTATCATTTAAAATTTTGTAGCGTAAAAACTCATATTTTATAATAAATTGCCCTGGCCCAGCGGGTTGCCCAATCCGTAGGCTTAGTGAGCTGCCCACTGGGTCGGCTTTGTCCACACAGGCTGTGTAACACATTAAAGGCTCATCCTAATAAAGAGTATTATTGGATAATACTGTCTATTACGTATGCTAAATATTTGGGTAACACTGTTTGTTTATTATGAGGTGATGTATGCTAGATACGTGCGTTTACATGTGCACTTACAAAGGATTACAAAATCCATAAATAAACCTAAGATAGCATGGTTGATTGTTTTATTTTAGCATACCCTAAATCTAAGTATTCCACGTTCTAGCATCTAATTTTAGTTTTTTAGGTTAACTACGTATCTTAGTCTCACTTAAATCACTTTTTCGATGATTAAGCAAAGTCCTCTTCAAAATTCACCACCTGCCACATTACTACATGCAGAACCCCAATCACTCAACCGCCCATGATAAAACCACAACCTTTACGATTTTCTTCCTCTGTTAATCACTAAACCAATGACAATATAACAACCTTTACCATTTTTATTTTTATTTTGATTTTCTCTGTTGTATTTCATTCTTACATTTCAACCTTAGATTTTTCTTGTTACATTATTTACTCTTTGTTTCTTGTTCATTTTTGATAATTTGTATGAATTTCACATTTTATTTCGGTTTGCTTTGTTTTGTTTCTCTTTCAAAAAAATAATATGAAACAAAATATTTTTCTTGTATTCCATTTCATCTTAGTTGCAGTGTGTTTACATTTATTTTTCACATTTTTTGGTAACTTCAGAAAGGAAAATCATTTTGTTTGCTTTACTGCTTATATTTATGTTCACCGTGCTTTCACTTTGATCTGTGCATTTTTTATTTTTATTTTTATTTTTTTATTTTTTATTTTTATTTTTTGCCTATTCTGATCATTTTTCAGTATTTACAATCTCTGGTTTCATAAATCCTTCCTCTGTTGTTTTTCTTTCTAGGCATTTGCATCTCTATTTATTTACTTCCAACATTTTGCATTTGCATATTTTATTATAGAAAAAGAATTTTTGCGTTACTTTTTATTTTTGTGCATTTTCATTTATAGTTCTCTAGCACTCATTTTATTATTCATTTTATATGCAAGGCTTTTCTACTTACAGTTCACTTGCACTCATTTTATATGCAAGGCGTTGGAAGTATAACTGCTCAATTCTTTTTGTTATGACATTATATACAATTCTGATTATATGCAAGACAAGAAAGAAGCTAAGAGTTGAATTTTATGAAACAATGATCTGTTGAAGATATGAGTTGAAGAAATGATCAGCCGAATTTTATTACTTCAGGGAAATGTTTTGTAATGTAATAATAATGTTTACAAAGGAACTATAGTTCCTTATATACAAAGATAAACGATTGGGCTAAGCCGAATAACATGTAACAGTTGATAAAAAGGCCTATGGCCATGTAACAGGGAAGTAAACGTGAACAAATATATCGATGCCGTGTACATTCGTTTACTTTTATCCCCCCCCCCCCCCCCCCTCTCCAAACCTAACCCTAATTAGATTTCCACGATAAAAAATGGCGGCTCCAAAATGGAGGAAAAGATCTAATCGGTGACGGAATCTTCTTGTCAGACCTCCAAGACAGGTGGATCATGAAGTAGCTTGAGCTCTTGAGCTTCAATAATCTTCAAATCCATTGAGAGAGGTTAAATTGTTGGTTTAAAACGGATTTCACTGAGATCTGTTATGAAACCCTAGCTGAACTCGATAGATCCAACACTGATTCGATTAACAGAGGCTTTTAATCTGGTACATAAACAATTCTTCTTGACCTTTTGTTCAGATCTGCTGAATCAACGTTGAGCTCTTCCTTCAGTCTGACAAAATTTGGTCTTAAGAGTGACTTTGTAAGTATATCAGCCTTTTGATGGAACGATGGTATATATCCTACTCTCAATTTTCCTTGTATAACTTGTTCTTTGATAAAATACATGTCGAGCTCTATATGCTTTGTTTTTGAATGGAGCACAGGATTTAAAGTTAGTGATATTGCAATAACATTATCACACCATATCACTGCCTTCTTACTAGACTTTATTTTAAGCTCACTTAATAAAGAATCAATCCATAATACCTCTGATGCAAAAATAGCAACACATCTGAATTCTGCTTTAGTGTTGGATCTTGATACAATACTTTGCTTTCTAGCACTCCATGATACAAGATTTTTTTCCTAGGTATATACAATAACCTGATGTTGATTTTCTATCATCTATGTCAGTTCCCCAATCAGCATCAGCATATGCATTAATATTCAGTGAGTTGCTAGTTTTAAATATAAGTCCATGATCAAGTGTGCCCTTTAGATACCTTAATATTCTTTTTACAGCTCTCCAATGATTATCTAAAGGGTTTTGCATGTATTGACTAGCCTTCTTAACACTGAAGGATATATCTGGTCTAGTTATAATAGCATACTGTAGAGCTCCAATAATACTTCTATAAAACTTTGCATCTTGTATTGCTTCACCTTTATGCTTTGAAGTTGATTATTATTGATGATTGGAGTCGGAAGGGGATTTTCTTTATCCATTTTTTGCCTTTTGAAGAATTTCTAATATATATTTCTTTTGGCTAAGATGAATTTCTGACTGTGATGTTTTTCTGACTTCAATGCCCCGGAAGTAGCTCAAATTTCCCAAATCTTTAATTGAAAATTCTGCATTTAATATTTCTGTGATATACTCAATTTCAGATTTGCTACTACCTGTAATAATAAAATCATTAACATATATGTAGTATTAGAATCAGTAAAATTTGTAAAAATAGAATTATCATATTTTGTAGATTTGTAGCCATAGTTGACAAGTGTTGATTTCAACTTGTCAAACAAAACCCTAGGTGCCTGCTTCAACCCATAAATTTCCTTATTGAGTTTGCACACCAATTTTGTATTATTGTCTTTACAAAATTCTTCAGGTTGTTGCATAAACACCTCTTCCTGCAAATCACCATTAAGAAATGCATTATTTACATTCAACTATTTAATGTTCCAATTTCTACTCAAGGCAATAATTAGAATTATTCTAATAGATGAAGGTTTCACAACAAGTGAAAAATTTCTGAAAAATCAAAACCATACTGTTGTGAATATCCTTTTGCAACTAACCTTGCCTTGTATTTAGAAATTGAACCATCAGAATTTTTCTTCAATTTATAAACCCATTTACACCCAATTATATTCCTATTTTCTGGTTTTTCAACCAATGACCATGTGTCTTTCTTAATTAAAGCATCAACTCTTCTTGCATGGCTTGCTTCAAGTTTTCACATTGAGATGATTCATAAAAATTGACAAGTTCATCCTGCACAACTGTAGTATTAATATTTTTGGGTTTGAAAATACCACATTTAGCCCTAGTCAGCATTGGATGCTTATTTGTATTGTCTGTGACTGTAATGCCTTGATTAATGTTTTCTGTTGAATCTGTGGCAGGTGCTTGATCACTCCTTGTATCACTTGTACCTTGGCATGATTGACTTTGATTGTCAACGTTGTCATCAGTAATCTGCACTTGACTTGGCCTTTTCCTTGGCACTGTGAGTTGAGAGCTGGTGATGGTGTCTCTCATATCTTGTTGAGGTGGCACCATTACTTGTATTTCTTTAGGAATATCAGGTACCATAATTCTAGGATTTACTACCTTTTCAGTAGTCTTTATTTTTGCAGTACTAAAGGGATATACTTGCTCATTAAACTTTACATGTCTGGATATATATATTCTGCTAGTACTATCTAGGCATCTATAACCCTTTTGATTGTTACAATAACCAAGAAATGTACATGGAGTAGACCTGAAATCTAATTTGTGGGTATTATAAGGTCTTAAACAAGGAAAACGTTGACATCCAAACACCTTTAAGTGTTCATAATCTGGTTTAACTTTAGTTAAAACCTCATGTGGACTTTTAAAATTTAGAACCTTTGATGGTAATAAATTTATCAAATGCACAGCAGTGTAGAATGCTTCAGGCCAAAAATTTAAAGGAATAAATGCCTGAGCAAGTAAGGTTAAACCAGTTTCAACATATATCTATGTTTTCTCTCAATTAAACCGTTTTTTCAGAAGTATAAGGACATGTAGTTCTATGATTAATGCCATTTTTCTCAAAATAAGTTTTTAATGGTAAAAATTCTCTTCCACCATCAGTTTGTATGATACCCACATGTTGACCAATCATGTTTTCTACTTTATTAATGAACTGGATAACCACATTAGATGTTTCAGATTTAGATTTCAGCATATAAATCCATGTAAACCTAGAATATGCATCAATGAAAGATATGTAATACTTAAAACCATAATCAGAACTGATAGATACTGGACCCCATAGATCAATAACTATAAGTTCAAGTGGTCTAGAGTAATTTGTGTGTGAATCTGGAAATGCAAGTTTAGGACTCTTCCCCAATTGGCAAGATGAACAAATGTAAGAATCAGGAATTTTATCAATTGAAATATTATTATTACTCAATATCCTAACTTGCAATGCCACAAATCAAATTTACTAGAATACTCAGAATCATTCACATGAGTCATCATACAGATTTTTTTTCATTACAAACTGGGTTTTTATGATCAGACAAGTCAAATCTATACAACCCTTTAAATTTTCTACCCTAAAAATGATTTCCTAGGTCAGTATATCTTTGACAATGCAAGTATTTGGATAGAATTCAAAATAAACATTATTATCCTTAGCAAATTGGGAAACACTCATCAAATTCTTCTTGATAGAAGGGACCCTTAGTAAATTATTTAAAATGAGTTCTTTAGGTCCAATTAAACTTGCATTTCCAGTATGTGTTATATATGCAACTTTACCATTACCAACTAAATGATTTTTCATACCTTTGTATTCCTTATTGCCCAAATTCAGATTAGCTAAATTATTTGTGATATAATTTGTAGCCCCTGAATCTGGATATCAGCAATCATCATTAGCATCATCTGTTGAAATTGATTCTGTATTCAAAACTTCTGCTTGACTTTTATTGTTATCTTTTTGCACACTAACTAGATTCACATTGCTACTATTGCTTTGTTGTGAGGGATTGTAATTAGAATTATATCTAAAATAGCATTTGTTGGCACTGTAACCAAATTTGTCACAAATTTGACATCTAACTCTGTTGTTGTTATTGCTACTTCTACCACCTCTTCTGCCTCCTCTGTTAACAGAACCACCCCTCTGATTATTATTAAACTGACCTCTAGAGCCTTGATTTCTTTCTTGCTGTTTTCCTTTATTATAAGTGTAATTCACAGCCATGTCAGGATTTATCACCTTGTTGTGTTCTATTCTTCCTTCATGTGCAAGAAGTGTAGAATACACAAACTGTAAAGAAGGGGTTAGATCCATGGTTGATATAATTGCAACAACAGCTTCATACTCATGATCTAATCCACTAATTATATACAACACATGCTCTGAATCTGAAAATTTATGTTCTGCAGAAGCCAATTGGTCACACAGATTCTTTACTTTAAGTAAGTACTCATTCATACTTGTTTCATTTTTCTTTATACTTTGCAACTGTCTTCTATTATGCATTATCCTAGCAGAAGATTAAGAAGTAAAATTCCTCTCAATTGTAGACTAGACTTCTTGGGCTGTTTTACACCCAATTAATTGGGCCAGAATATTAGAACTTATGGATGACATTATCCATGCACACACGAGACTATCTTGTCTCTGATGAACAACATATTCAGGATTTGGTACAAGTTGATTATCTTTATCTCGAGTAAACTTTGGGTGGAGTTACTTTTGTACCAAGAATGTAATCTTCTAATCCATATCCTCTAATAACAGTTTCTATTTGTAATTTCCAGAGAAGAAAGTTGGACTCATCGAGCTGAACAGAGACAATTTGACTTTGTGGTTTAATAATGGCCTTCATTAAGTCATTAATTTTGGATTAGACGAGGAAAAACTCTATGCCCCTCTTGAACTGGATGCTTGTGGGGTGGTAAGATCTCCTTCATTTGACATGGTGAGGAAAAATAGAGAGCACAGAAATGATAAGAGAAATTTAAATTAGAAAACCTTGAATTGAGAACCAAAGAAGATACTCAGGTAAGAACTGATGCTATCAGGAAACTCAGGTGATGAAATCTTGCAAATATCCTTTACTTTTTATGGATAATAAACTCTGATGAGTTTATTTTGACTACACTTCTTTATCTGATTGTTTTTCTTGAAATTCTTGATTGGTTTTCTGAACAGATTTTAAATTTTTCTCTTTACCACAAGCTTTTCTAATGGTAATCTGTTGCAGCCAGCGTGATGAACTAGGCGAGACACAGTTTATTACAGAGAGCAACAACTTTCAAATGATAAGATTGTTGATCTTTGATGAAAGGAGTCCACGTGATGAAATTTTTCTGATGGACAATAGAATCTGATCAATCTTGAAACAGATGATTCAGAACTTTCAGAATTTTCAGAATCGAATGTTGTTAAGCACAAAGATTTGCTCTGACACCAAGTTGAATTTTATGAAACAATGATCTGTTGAAGATATGAGTTGAAGAAATGATCAGCAGAATTTTATTACTTCAGAGAAATGTTTTGTAATGTAATAATAATGTTTACAAAGGAACTACAGTTCCTTATATACAAAGATAAATGATTGGGCTAAGCCCAATAACATGTAACAGTTGATAAAAAGGCCTATGGCCATGTAACAGGGAAGTAAACGTAAACAAATTTATCGATGCCGTGTACATTCATTTAATTTTACTCTAAGGGCTCGTTCGGGCTAGTCAAAACGGACCACTGGGTCAACAAACGCGTCGAACACATCTATTGCCCAACGGTTCATTCTGAACAGTTGAGCGAACGACTTGAATTCCAACCGTTGGCTCTCTATAAATCCCCCATCCCTTCTTCCTCACTTCTCTTACGCTGCTTTCTTCTCCTCCACTGCTTTGTTCTCCTACTTCTAGTAATTATTATTTTTTAATCTTTCCTATATTTTATTTATGTATTTTTTCACTTTTTTTATTTATTCTTTTTTCAGTCAAATGACATATTCTTCTGCTTTTGGTTCTGGCTCTTCCAATGCCCCCCATTTGTTCATGATCTCAGGATCGTACCGAGGCTTTTATAGACATTTGTCTCAACAATATTCATCTTCAAGAAACCAATGGATTCCTAACTGCCGTGCAGAATGAATTCAACAAGAGATTCGAAAACGATTTGACTCAGACCAAAATAAAAAACAAGTGGGATAATCTGAAGAGGGTCCGGACTTCTTGGATTGCTCTATTACAGATTGGATATGGTTTTTGGGATGCTTCGCAGGACCGCTTGGACGGATCCGACAATTAGTGGCATGAGCCTGCAGGCATGTACCAGAGGTTTAGGAGACAGCCCTCTCTGAAGTTCTGAGAGCAAGACCAGCTTTTTAGAGGCTGCATTGGCATAGGCACATGCAGTTATCAGATTCCCCCTGCACCACAACCCTTCACCCGACCGATGCAGCTATGTACCGTGATATTCCGAGTGGAGGGAGTCCACAACCGGTTCAGTTTGCACGCAGACATTCGTATGCACGGAGGCAGTCGACGCGCGCCACATCTAGTAGGGCAACTCCTCCAGAATCTAACTTTGTTTCGACAGGTCGTTTCTCCAATGCGGTGGAACGATGCCATGCCCTTCTCTCGACCATTACTAATGTCGACAAGTGGTAGGTCATTGAGATTTTTTGCCTCGACCGGTCTATTTTGGAGGTGGTGGAGACCTTACCCGATCGAGAGTTGCTGGGGTACATGAGTTATCATCTTACAAGATTCCACAGACCTTACTAGTTCGTTGTATGTTTTCATTTTATTATTATGTAGTGAATTGTTATGAAATATTATTATGTACTAAATTGTTATGTTTGGTGAACTATGTTATTTTGCATTAATTATATTGTTATGTTTTAATCATTAATTAATTAAATTACAAAATAAAAATAAAATACCGTGCTTAAATTCTTCGCTTAACGTGCTAAATACATTCTTCGCTAACTACAATTCTCCGCTAACATTCTCCGCTTCCGCTTGCGCCAAACACACACTAATAATAATAATGTACACATGATATTTTTCAACTATTAGTTCCTCATTTCTTAGCCCATCAAAACTGAAACTACCACATTCTCATAGGAGGAAAGAATTATCGTTGTTCAAACTTCTTTCAATACTATTTATCACAAAAAGACTCCAGTTCATCATGATAATATTAATATGTAAACAGTGTAGAATAAACGAAAAGTCTCTAATTCACCATGATAATATTAATATGTAAGTGTGTTGAAATAAACACTAAAATTTACTCTACGATCCGCTTACAGCAAATTCCATTTATATTTCATCAGTCCATCCACTAGTGGTAGAGCCGCTACTTAATGAGGCCTTGTGAGTTCTACAATATACCTGCCATGTAATCGACTCTCTATTAAGCTTGTCTACGAGTGTAAATCAGTCGGACCAGACCGAACGGAGGTGTGTTCAGTTTGTGTCCTAAAAAAAGATCGGACCGATTACGGACCGAACCAATTTTTTTCTCGGACAAATTTTGTTATCCTAATTCGTGTCCTAAATAAAATCGGTCGAACACAGACACGATCGGACTTGGTCAGACATGGCTATGTACATCACATTTTGTACATTTTACAAGATTTTCTCTCAACTATACGTCGAATTTCAAGTAATTCGGACGAATTCGGACGAGTCTGGACCGAATATGATTTTTTCTCGTACAAATCTTATTGTCCTAATTCGTGTCCTAAATGAAAATCGGACGAACTCGGACGGACGTACTTCGGTCATGGACATGAACGGACGTCAGACATTCGAACAAAATTTATAGCCCTAAGCTTGTCCATCTAGAAAATAAAGACAAAAATAGAATAAGTATATAATTTTTGATGTAAATTAGCATTAAAATAAAAACCAAAGATCAAACCAGATCATTTTGATAATAAGGATCTCGAACCACCACAATGTTGTTTAATTGTACGTTTATATTCCATATGTTTATATTTCTAATTCAAATTTCAAATGTTGTGTATACTTTATTTACGCACAACACACTTAAAGGTGAAGTCTTCGTATGGATTCCGTTTTCGATATATTATATATGAAAACAAATCAGAATCTCACCATGAATACAATTATGATATTTTTGTAGCTAAATTCCTAATTTTAGAAAATTCCATTTTTCATTTTGATAATATTTTAATGTTTAATTTAACATATTATTATTTATAAATTATCTGGTCTAATTAATTGATTTTTAAGGGGTGTTACATATATGGATTTTATAAAGATAGCAATCGATTTTGGGAATTCGTTTTATAAACTTATTTTGAAAAATCAAGTATTTTTCCTGTATAAAAACAACAATTTTATGCACCCTTCGAGATGATGTTACGGATACTAAACGATATCGTAAACCTTGTGGTATGGAACACATTGGTATACGGTGTCGATTAGTTCTAGGATCGTCTAATTGAAGATGCTGATTTGTTGATTTTGTTTCCTGTTGGTATTTGTTGTTTTCCATTATAAAGCTGACTAGTTCGAAGTAAACCAACAGTGAGAACACGTGGTATGAGACGCATTCTTACCAATGTCTGGGTTACTATCGGAAGAGTCTATGACACATATCATTGATGTTGAGTTAGTACCGGGGTCCCATAAGTGTAAAGACGCGTACGAAGTTGGTTGTTGTTGATGGTTGTGGTCCTGTACGTATGAAAATGCATACGAAGTTGGTTGTTGTTGAGGGCTATTGTCTTGTACATGTGAAAACACGTATGAAGTTAATTGTTGTTTGGGGTTGCGGTCCCGTGCGTAGGTAAAAACACGTACAAAGTTGATTATTATTATTACACGGCATCATTCGCATAGTTAGGCCTAACACGTTGAGTTGGAACTTGGCAAGTTGTTGGCACGTGCATATTTATTTGAGATGGATCCATAATTTTAATGTTGTTTGAGATTTGGGAATTTTATTTTTACGACCATCTGTTGAGATTGAGTTTCTATGTTGATTTTAATTGGATCGAGATGATCCAACATTTGATATGAGTTTGGATCTATGATCCAAGTATTTTGATATTTTGAGGTTTTGGAATATGGTGATCCTCTTATTTTTGATTCTAATCTCTTGAGCCTCTTATGTCGATTTTGGGGACTTTGGGAATTGAGTTTACTTGTTGTTAGGAAGCTTGAGATGTACTTATCTGAGGGCTAAGCACATGGGGCTAACAAAGTAATCCTTTATGGTGTGAAGTGTGATTTTAACTTAACGTATTCTACATGTTGTATATTCATAACTCTTAGAGTAAGAGTTGTATATCTTGTTCTTATTTATATTCTTATACTGATTTGTAAACTAGATGGACCCATGTATGTATTCCTCCTATTAGACCGAGATGTTTCAGGTGTAGTCACCGTTCTTGGGGTTTACGGGTTCTCCTTGGGCTAACTTCTGCATAGCTTCTTTCATTCGAGATTTTGTAGTCGAGTTTTTATTTTCCATTATTGTATCAAGCAGTATTATTGAATAAGGCTGTGTATCCATTTATACAATGGCACATGCATTTGTTATACTCTGACGATGTAATATTGTGTAATTGTTCTATGGAATGTGATTGTGTTTTTATATATGTACTATGTTATGAGTGTTGTATATGACATAGTTGTATACACAATTATATGATTTGTTTGATGATAACAACCAAATAAATATTATTATAAATGTGTTTGTTATTGTACTGTTTTATATATACATCACATACATGAATATAATATTTATATTTAAATAGAACACGACTGTACAAACATTCATATATTCATACAGTATTGCATTTAAATTGAATATTATATTTCAAACACTCAAACAGTACAACTATTTATAACTCCACCATTTAAACACTTCACATGAAATTGTACTTGTATATAAACTGAATACGATAGACAAATTCGTTTGAACACAATAAAATAATATTTTATTTCAAACAAAATTTGTTTATTACAAATATCAGTACATTTCTCTCTGCAACACTCATACAGTCACTTTGTCTATACAAATCATATTACATACATTTTCACTTTCATATACAGACACATTTACTAACACTGTTTCGTTCACTATCTTCACACTTCATAGTCAGTCTAGTCAGTGTCTGTCCAGTCATCATCTTCATACCTGTCATATACAGAAACATACACACAGTATATGGAATAGAAATAATTTTCAAAATACATGTGAATATAAATTTTATTTTTAAAATTTTATTTGCCTTAGTTTTTTGGTGTGTTTCTCATCATTTTTTATGAGTTGATCTGATTCATCTATGTCTAGTCAGTTTGTATATAGTACAGGGACATGAAATCTTGTTTGATGGCTGCATATACACGTGTATAAATATACATGCGTGCACTGCCACTCCAGTCAAAATGCAACTGAGGAGTAGCCACATGGACCTTCTCGACTCAGTGCACACAGGAAAACGACTCAATGAAAAGTCAACAACAAGTTCATGGATCGAACAACAAAGTCAGAGAGTGAAGTATATCCAAATAAACAAGCCAGAGTGGTCAAGACAAGGTTCAAACAAGTGCACATATATACCATCATCATGGTGCATGTGATTCAACATTTTAGCAGCAAGTGGTACATGGTTCGAGTGCAAAATGGTCGAGTATACATGGCAAGAAGTACAGGGTTGAGCATTATGTACAAACAGTGTACATGCATGGATGTACATGCAGCTCAAACAATGAATGCATATGAACGGTGGAAGAAGATTATACATGGGATCAACACACTCAAGACAGTAAGCAAATCAGCCCAAATGCATGGACATACAAACAAGTGTAGTTCAGCAGTATATGGTAGTTTCAATGTAAACTAGTCAATGTGTATGCATGCAGAACAGAGGGTGTCCACAAATTCAAGCAAGTCATGGCAAATACATTGGTGCAGCATTTATGGAGCATGGTAGTTTCAAATACACAAGCCAACAAAGTCAAGAGAGAAATCATTCACCATAAATTTTCTCAAGAAACAATGAAGTCTATCACAAGTTTTGAGCACACTCAAGTATCAGAATATGGTGAAAAAGAAACCGGCAGATCAATACAGTGTCAAATGCAATGCAACAAGGCAAATAGGCATGGTACAGTATCATGCATGTATGGTGAAAGGCAGAGTGGCAATACTGTACATATGTGTCATGCTACACAGTGTATCAGCCCACATACATGTGATCATGCATTTCAGATTCTAACATGAACAAGATTAAAACAGTAATTACAAGAGTAGCATGTAGAAGACAAGAAAATATAGAGGACCAGGAGATACATGTGAGCATGCAAAAGGAACAATGCTATAGCAGTATTGCTATATACATGAACCAATGCAAACTGATGAACATAGCACTATGAAGTGTAACTTGCATATATGAATATGAGTTATAAATCAGATGTTTTCCAATGTAAGTAATTCATGCAGCTGTTGCAAACAAAATTGGTTCACGAATGTTCAACAATTTTTTGGCAAGTTTTTAATGCATTCCTGAAATCATAGTGAAAGTTTGTATTTGTTTTAAGACAAGAAATCTCAATTACTTCCAGAAAAATCAATTCAGACTTTCCAGTTTAATTCAATCAGGTAATTAATCAATGACAACATATTTGCAATAAATCAAGTTTTTTAAGGACAGGTGATTATTGGCATCTGAACTCACGCACGATCAAACATGGAAAGATCTCCTAAATCAGTTTTCAGAAATTCTTTTTGACAAATCAGTGCTCACAATTTTTGGCAAGAAAATCAATCACATATAAACAAAGCAAGGGAATATATCAATCCAGATTTCAATGCAATTGAATGCACGACAACAAGTTACAAAAGGGGGCAATTATCATTTTTCCAGATTTGACTTATTCATGCAAAGCCAAGGGGTTTAAATTTAAAGAGAAAAATCAGTTTTGGCAAGTATCAATTTGTTTCCAGTTTTTGCATCAAAGTCGTGAACATCATCTCAATAAAAGACAACATTTTTCACGTAGGAAATTAAAAGAGGGATTCACACAATCAGGCCAAAGTCACATGTTGAAATCAGAGAACTAAAGGATTTGAAATCCTACTTAACACCCACTTTATCACTGGCGTTTACAATCGAAAAACACAAGACAAAAACTCAAGAGCAGAATTCAAAATTATTCAATAACTTACAAGTTTTCAATTAGGAGAAAAACTCCAAGTTAGTGAAGCAAGAAGCCTCTGAAATCGATCACGAAGCAACATACAAGGAGACTAAGCCATCAAGTTTTTCTTCTTCAAATTAATCAATCGATTTGGGGAGGATTTAAAAAACCTTAGTTTCGATTTCTTTTTTCCCAGAGCCGCCATTCTTTCTCATTATGAAAAGAGATCAGATGAAATAGTTTTGGTGCACCAAGTTTGAAATATGGTCGGCCTGAAGACTAAAGGGGAGAATTAATTTGTCCTATATTCATTAGGGTTTTAAGTTTTGGTTTTATTTTGTATTGCATTTTATTTTGTTTTATAAAAACCATCTGAACAGTTTTTCTAGTGTCTGTAAAAAAACTAGGGGAATCAATCAGGGTGTTGATTGATAGTTGCTAGGGTCTATAAAATCTAGGTTACAGGTTACGGGGTTGTAATCAGGGGAAATCTGATCGATGGGATATCGATCAGTCTAGGGTTTTGAGTGTAGGGTTAGTACAGGACCAGGGAGGGCAAGTTTACAGTGTCTGTAAGCGGGATCTGTTATTAACACCTAGTAGAAACCTTAGGAATGCAGCAGTAGGCAAGATTTGCCGAAGCTGGGTATCTCTGTGTGTTATTTACTTTCCGTATTTACTTACACTGCTTTATTTATTCTGCGATTATTTTTAATTATTCTATAAATTGTGATAAACCCTATTTACCCCCCCTCTAGGGTTAATCTAGATCTAACAATGAGTTGATTCTGTAGCCATCGTGGAATTGTATTACGTAATTATTAAGTATGTCGAGCCACATGAAGAGAATTTAGAGATCAGTTTTATCGACGTACTTAAGACTTGCTAATTAAAATCTATGAGTGGTCACCCTCAACTAGCCCTATTCTCCACTCTAACAGATAGTATTACCTAGTAATGCTCTTTATTGGGGTGAGTCTCAGGGTGGAGCATTACACCCTGGTACCAAAGCAAAGATTTAGAACAATGTACATTACACACAAAACAGGACCAGAACAGTACATGTGTTACAACGTGTAAGGATAACAATCGTGTCTACTCCATCGCCTCTTAGTTATCCTTATCTTGTGTTTCTTATTTTTGAGTCAATTGGGAACCTTGAGGTTGAGGGAATACATCTACAAATAAGAAGTTTATTCTGTAGTATTCCACTGCTATTATTCCTTTCTGTAGAGTGATTTGATTAGAGAATCCTTCTATTCCCTTGATCTTTCGAAGTTTAAACCTTTGCTTGAATTTTTGGGAAAAAAATTCAGCCTATTGCCTTGTTTGAATTTCCTGATTTGGATTCCACGAATTTGCTGGAAAGATGCCTAGAATTTGAACATGATTTCCTCTGCATTTTACTTGATTAAATTTGCTAGAGATGATTTCAAACATACCATAACAAATTATGAATTGCTGGAAATTGGTTTTAGGACCATGAACACTCTTGCCATATATTTATTTGCACACTTTCGAATTGATTTTGAATGTATATCGTAAACTCTGAAATCTCCAAATGAAATCATACTAAAAGTGCATCTGCTAATTCTTGGAAACAGTAAAAACAATTTTTTACCAAAATCTAGTTATTTCAAAAAACAAGAAAAAATAATTTGGCAATATTAAAAGCTTGACATAATTCTGGAGTGACTCATTTCAATGTATAATTTCAGAAATTACTCGATATGATTTCTTGAAAGAATACCCAGAAAAAATAACAGAATCAGGGATCAATCCATACACGGCTTGTCTTTGACTACGCATTGTCAGTCCTTCCTCTTCCCGTTGGTCACCTTCGGTCCCCCAAATATGCTTTGCCAAAAATTGTTTAAAATATCTGGAAACATTGATTTCTTGCACTTTTCTAAACATGAATCTTCGAATACACATCACTGTGTATAGCTGGGAAAATTTTGTCCACTTGCCAAATTTTTTTGATCGATAATTTCTAGAAATTACTTAGCCACAAAAAACTTGAAGATTTGTTGCCTTTAGTCATTGAGAAATTAGCAATTTGCCTTAAACTTGAAAACAGAATTGATTTCTACAATTCACACTTGCTAACGATAAAAATTTCCATTTGTTTGAACACTTACTCTTCTTTCTTATAATGGTGAACATGAACTTAAAAAGATTGGCCTTTGATACTTACCATTTAACTTGAACATGCTGTGTTTCATTGACTTATGCACAAACGGCTCCATTCATGTTGCCATATATATATTTGTATACTTGCATTGAAAAACATCCTTGATTTGCATGTGCATGAATATTGATGTTTGGTTGACCTGCCATGGTGATTTATATATGAAATTGAATTGCTTTGGTCCATGCACCTCTATGTCTTTGCTGAACCACCATGAATGTTCGAACAGAGCCGTTCCTTGTACACTCATTTGCATTTGACCATGTACCATGTTTGTCCATTGTATATATACATGTACGCTTGCACAAACATTTGCTCCACCTTGTATGCTCCATCCAGTTTCACTGATCTGTTTGAAACTAAAACTGCATATGAACATGCTACTGCACTAGTACTTGATGCTTGCGCTGGTCCTTTGTATATGAGCATCCATGCTCGACCATGATTATGCTGCTTTGTTTATTCTTAACCATTCTGGTTTGACTTTGTTGACTTGTGCATGGCCCAACTATTTGCATTGAGTAGGGCTCGACTATATTTACCTGTACATTTATATAGGTGTATATACATATATCATGAAAGTGGAAATTATTTATCAGCAAACTGCTGCACTATGTTGTGTCTATTCAGAATCATCTGGTTCTCATCAGCAAACCAGTGTAGTATGTTGAGGCTGATCAGTGTGTATATACATATCATATGAAGTCATGAAAAATGATGAGAAACACATCAAAACTCTTAGGCAAATAAATTTTTGAAATGAAAATTATATTAGCTAGAATTTAGAATTTTATTTATGTTCCAGTTACCTTGTGTGTGTTTCTGTATATGACAGGTATGGATGACTGGACTGACTAAAGGATGTTGTGATGACATAAGATAGATAATGAAGAAGTCTGTGTGATGTTGTGATGACAGTAGATAGATAATGAAGAAGTCTGTGTGTTTACAACGATGTCAGTGAGTGTATGAGATTCTGTATGACTGTGTTTGTATGTAATATGAGTGTTGAGTGTTGTAGTGATGAGAATTGTACTGAATGTGAATGACTATGAATTGTATTGTGTTTCAGTGATATGTACAAATAGTGGAGTTATAAATTTATACTGTTTGAAAGTTGAAAAAATATATTATATTTAATAAAATACTGTTTGAATATTTAATTCTAGTCCCGTAGTATTTTATATAAATATAAATATTATATTTCTGTCTGTGATATAGAATAACAGCACAGTAAACATTTAAAATAATATTCATTTGGTTTTTATCATCAAACAAAAATCATATAATTGTGTATACAACTATGTCACATACAACAATCTCCCCCTTTTGATGATGACAAATAAATAAAAAAAATTGAGCACAATAAATCTGTTTGATAGTGAATATTGAACTCCCCCTATTTTTTAGCTCTCCCTACAACAGAATACTCCCCCTGTAACTGTTCATGAGTGAAAAAACAATGAAAATTGAATGGAATTTTCAAAATTAAAACATTTATAAAATATTCACTCATAAATCAAAATCTCAATCCATTTTCCCCTTTTGTTATCATAAAAAAGGATACAGAATTTAAAATGTAGATGAAAAATGACTAAGAATATAACATCAGCTTAAGAGGAAGAACGATCATCATAAATTTCAATTAGTCAAACAAAAATTATAATATTCTGAGAACTGGAAGGAAATTTCACATTGTAGAGAATGATAGATTTACAATGAAATTTATAAAAATTGTGAGAGTTTTAAAACAAATGATTTTCAATTATTTTCAAAAGAATTTTTAAAGTTGAACCATAAAACAGTGATGGATTTGGATTATAATTATAATTTCAACTTAAGTGACAAAATCAAATAATCTCAAATCCCAATAGTCATTAATCAAAAAATCATAATATTTCATAAAATATTAACACATTTCACAAATTAGAAAATGGATTGATAAGCTGATTTTTACACACCAAGGAGAATTTCATATAAATTTTATTCATAGCCAATTATTCCTTTTTCTTTTTATTTAAGAGCATACAGACCACACATAACTAGATCTTGGATTTTTAAATGAGGTCAGTTGTAGCTTAAAAATAAGTATTCTCATAACCATGCATAACCAAAGCTTGGATTTTTGAATGATGTTAGAGAAACACTTATGGATATTATATTTTTGTTATTTTAAGTTTCAAAATGAAAAAAAAACTCCTTAGTATATAAAACCAACGTGAATGATATAAATGTGATAGGTATAGAAATGGTTTGTGAAATAAATTTCTAAATTAATCATATTATGAAATATGATCAACTGTACCGAGATCATTAAAAAAAATCAAATATCACTAATTCTGAATAATAATACAACCAATTCAAATATCACTAACTCTGAATAATAATACAACCACAATTCCAACACAAAAATTTTCATTGTTTATTTAAGATGCCTTTTTAAAAGATATTAAACTCTTCACGTTAATATAAAAATACGATGGATGGTAGAATGATGATAGCTAATGAAGATGGCCGTGAAATTAACTACCAATTCAAAGATATTATAAAAATTGTTCAATCATCATGAAAATTTAAAAAAAAAACTCCCCCTGTTGTGAAATATATTATAGTCACAATTCATCATAATTTCAAAATCTGATAATGATTTTGATGAATTATAAATACAGTACAATTTGGATATTAATTTCAATTTCTGAATGAATAATCAATAAATACTTGAAAATTGGAAATCAATTACAAGAGGGATAACAAAAAGATTTATACAAGATAAAAAAATGTGTGGAAACTATACAAGATGAAATAGAAATATAAATAATCAGACAGATAAGTGAGTAAATTTTAAAGCACTTCTGATATCACTTGTTACCCATGCTAACAGGGATTTAATACGACACTGGTGGCTACAAAGTTATCTCAGAGACTAATTTTATGTTTAGCCACTTGACACCAAATTTTCAAAAAGAATTACCAAGCCCAAGCAGTTTAAATCAAGCATATCAAAGCCATCAATCAGAGCGGAAAAGAATTTAAAAAAAAAACAAGCAGTCACCAAAGTATTTTCAAAAAAACGATTCCTTTTCTCAGAGCAGTACAACAGTCAATTTTCAAAGCAGACTTGTTAAGAGATTTTTTCATAGATATTTCAGATGGTGACAAAAGGTGATTAATGATCCAAGATTTAAAAATATAGTTTATTTTAAATCATTTGAAGGAAAATAAAAATATCGGGATTAAATGAACTGATCACACCAGATTATAAATTTTAGGTTTGAGATGTGTGAGATTCAAGAAATCAATAATATCAAATGATTTTAAAAAAACAAATATTTAAATCAAATAATCATGAAATGACAGTAAGATTCAAGAACCAGAATTTTCAAAGAATTTTTCATAAATTTTTCTGACAATCACACAATTTTTTTTCAGAATAATTACATCACGGTTGATTAATAATTCATGATCCAAAAATAATGGTTTATTCGAAATCACTTAACCAAATGTAAATCATGAGATATAAAGAATCAATCACACATGATTAATAATTTCATATCTGAGAGGTGTGTGAGATTCAAAATATCAGAAATTTCAAATGAACTCAAAAAACAAAAATATAAACCAGATGATCATGAAAAACAGTGAATTTCAAGATGTTAGCAGTGATTCAAGACAGATCAAAATATCCAAGCCAATCTGAAAATCAATGGAAATCACAACTGAAAAATAGAAGTGTTCTGTAATGAGTATAAACTTTCAAGCCTTTCCAAATGTATTAGAAGAAATCAAAATAACAGAAGTGTGTGAAATTCCATTAAATTCTCAGATCTTAAAAATTAAAATTAAAATTTAAACCAACAGTGTTCAAGGTATGATATAGCACTGTTAGAAATTCAAAAATCAGAAAATGACTTTCAAAACTATTGCAGATATTTACAAGTATAACTTTAAGATCTGGAAATGATTAAAACATTAGAGTTTTATTCAAATTAAGCGAATTTCCAGAAAATCATGAATTCTGCAATTTGAAGTAAAGGAAACTCAAAAAAGAAATATAGCAATGACAAATCAAATCAGAAAAACAAAAACAGAAGGGGTAGAAGGGGAAACACACAAAAAGGAAAAAAAATATTTACAAAGATGAGTTTAGAAGTCATACCTAAAACCGATGTAAACCGGAATCTCTAACTCATCAGATGTGGC
Source organism: Allium sativum (assembly GCA_030737875.1). Classification (NCBI taxonomy): domain Eukaryota; kingdom Viridiplantae; phylum Streptophyta; class Magnoliopsida; order Asparagales; family Amaryllidaceae; genus Allium; species Allium sativum. The sequence goes on from CM060915.1 coordinate 979,405,011, forward strand.
TAAGGAACTTGTGAATGATTCAATGATATGAAGCAATTTGAATTCAGTTTCTCTTTTTGTAGTTCCTCAGCCATCTTCGGTACCTAACTGTTTAGAGGATTGAGTGGTCTAACAAAAACAATAAATGTGACGACCCCAAACCCCCGTTCCCTGGTGGCAAGGGTAATCTTTGGAATATAACACATAACCAATTAACAACAGAACAGAAATATATAAATACACCAGATAATTTACAATAGAATACACTGGATAAACATAATTATCAGAGTTACACAGTATACAGGATCATACTTAGTACAAAATACAGTTTAGCTTTACATAAAATGTCTACAGCGGAATCAAAACATAATATGCACAACAGGAGCTGAACAGCATAAAAAGAAAGAAGTGATAGAATCCATCTTCAGCTCCATAGCTATCCAGGAAAAGCCCGCTAAAACTTGAATACAAGGCTGCCCGTGTAGAAAATAGGGCACCCGAGTTTGCAAGTGAAACAAACTATGAGTCAGTCGTGAGACTGGTATGAGAAATCTACTCAACTTATTTTATAATAAGGCCAATCACATGACCAATCCGCTAATGCGGAACGGGTTTACTCCATTGGATTGTCAGTGCTTAAAACAAGTAAACCTTTTAAACATCGCAATGCTTTTTTTATAAATGATGAAGCCATTATAAGACACAGTTCCCATCACACAATGCAACGCAAACCGGAGGATAAAGTTTTACCTTATAATGGCCAAAATAGGCTTGATACGAATGAAACAAAAGCATTTGATATTATTACCAGTGTTTATATGTTTCAAAAATAATTTCAATCATAAGTATCAATCATAGACGACATGGGTACCATATATCATCGTCATATATAGGTTTACAATCAAAACCGCATGATGTTGTATTTGGAAATTGGATTTCCGTCATGAACCAAGGCAAGGGATCGTCCTTACCGCTTCGAAACTCTCTAGCACGAGCGTCAGGATAGAGCTCGAGTGATCCTTGGATCGTCAGGGCCGGTCCACACGGAGTGGATTAAAATGCCTGAACACTGCGTTTCCCCACCCTATGGGGCATAAAATGATCAAATACCAACTAAACCATCGGCCCTGTAACGACCGATATAACCGAGGCGCCTTGCTATCCATCATCCACACAAATAAAATGTCCGGGCGTGTAAAACCCAAAGCACCACTCCTAGCTAGAAGGAAACACATGTCCTTCCTGATGTTGTAACAACCCGGATTCTGACAGACCGAATTTTTTTCAAAAATTCAATCTATCAAAACCCAAGTTGGGTGCTCTGGTATCCTGCAGAAAAAGACAGAGACAAAGAAACATGTCAGAACTCGTAAAGCATCTCACAGCGGAAGGAAATAAAGTATAATATTCAAATATTGCTTTACTTTATTAACAATACTGCTAAACCAGTGTCCAAAGCTATACCATCTCTGTCGTGAACCTAACCTGGAAGTATGTAATCAGGAGGGGCTCAGAACATAAGTTCTGTGTGAGTGGACTTAGAATAAACTTCTGTATAATCCTACATATACGGTTCAGTTACATTTCCTTGGTTATTAGGTTGTTAAAAATGTTAGCTCTCTAGGCTATACTCATGTCCCACTAGTAGGTTAACCTAATACAATGTATATGTAGATACCCCCAACTCGTCTAATCCTTTCCATGTATATATATAGTCCCTTGCCGTATGTCATACGGGCTTCATCATGTAAATCTATACTACTTTAGTATAGTGCCACCATTCTCGAAATCGTTTGGACTACCACTCTCGCTCTTGTTAGATTCTGTGTATCATCTAGATCTAATCTAAGGTTTACTATCGAGCATTTCCTAGATTCAACCAGGGTTTACGCTACCCATGGCCATTGGGGTTTATGCTACCTATTGAACGCTTCTTCGATTCAGGGTTTACGCGACCTAGGTCCAACTAGGGATTATGCTACCTATCGAACAATGCCCCCTGGTCTAGGACACACTACCCAAAGCGATATATATTCCTAGACTTTCCCTACATACGTATCGTGAATCGTTATTGATGTCTAGTTGCACATGTCCTCTATATGTGCGGCCCAAGTCCCGTGGCAGGGCTAATCAAGAAACACAGAACTCGGTCGGGAGCTTTAAGTTATCTGCCGACGCAGATGCTAAGGTCTGTTTTTATCTGTGTGTGGCTATGGTCTCACTTGACCCCTCCCTCTACTAATGAAAGGCACCCAAGAAAATCAAGAATGAGAACTATACGCAGGCCCCCTATACCCTACAAACCTATTGGCCAAACCTCACCCATAACTAGATAGCAAGTATATGGTCTGTTGGAGTTCTCGGCCTTTCCACTTCACATACTCGGTTGACTCAAGATGGTAGGTAGACGACGTGCTATCACAGGCTAAACAAGATATCGCCGCCTCAAGCTGGTCCATCCTAGTCTTTAGATTGCTTATATTGCAACCCAGGTATACTCTTGTGTAATAACCCGGAAAATCTGAGCCAATTTAAAATTTTTATTTTGGCAATTTTAGTGAATTTTGAATATTTAAAATGGATTATTTTAAATAATATCGACGAGAAATTTATTTTGAATAGAATTAGAAGGTATATATTTATATACGTCATCGTTAGGATATAATATTTTATTTTATAATTATATAAAGGAATTGAAAATGGCGCGGTAGTTCGATAATTCGATTTCAAAGTTCAAATGAATGTACAGGATTCAAAATAAACTGGATTTTAGCGAAACCAAAAATATTTGAATCTAGTTATGAATATCTTTCCAACGAATCCGAAAAATTGGAATTTCATAGCGGGGATAAAAAGTTACGTCCAGTTGAAAATTCAGAATAGTCGCTGTGGAATTCTAGCCCTTAAAAATGGAAATTTTGCAGACGACCTTGGTTTTCGATGAAACCACTTTTGTTGGATCTGTGATGTCAAGTTGTTGCTAGATTTCAAAATTCATAATTTTTCGAATCAATATGTGAGCGCGGCAAAGGAAAACGTGTATTGACCGTTTTAGTTGATTTTAATCGACTAGGAAATGGCCATTTTTCTAACGGTCTCAGAATTCGATGAACTTAGTTTCGTTAGGGCCGTATCGTCAATACAAAGCTAGAAAATATTTTATGGGAATTTTTCTAGTTAGTATGTGGCCCCGGTATTCAAATTCAATATATAGAGTTATATTTTGATTTTGATGAAAACTGATCGAAACGATTGAATCAGCTTACGATACCTATCCTATTATGTTCGGAATAGGGGTAATTAGCTATGAACGAAGGGCGGTGGGTCCCGTTTCGAGGTCAGAATAAAAAAGTACCTTTTTGAAATAATTAAATAATATATATTATAACCTCTCTCCCCAACCCCCCTTCATTCAATCGATTAAACAGAAAAAGAAAAAAAAACGATTGTGCCGCCCTCCCTAAACCGACCACCGCGCCTCCTACCCTGCCACCGCCGGCCTTCCTCCGCCTCCACCCCCCCAGGCGCCGCCCTCCCCTCCTCTTTCTCCGTCCAACCCATAATCCCCAAACCCGAAATCCCCCAAAATCGCCAAAACCTGCGTCCGCCGAGCCTGCCACCGCGTCACCACCTCCCCCTGACCGCCTCCGATAGTCCACCACCTCAGACCTCCGCCAACAGCCTCTACCACCACCCGAAGTGCCAAAAAAATGTGAGTTTTAATTATTCAATTACATTTCAATGTTGGATTTCAGTTTTAAACATACAATAGCGAAGTAAAGATTATATTTTTAAGCCATGAAAGGATTAGATTTTTAATCATAGTATGGTTAGATTTTTATATAGTAGAAAAAATAAAGACGTGATCTTTATATAGTAGAAGTATTAAAAATACGATTTTTATATTATATAGATAGTAAAAATATAACTTTTATAGATGTAGCGAAATAAAAATCTAATTTTTATTTTGTATATGTTGAAATAAAAATGTGATTTTTATAGCGATGATACAAAAATTCGACCTTTATATTAGAAGTAGATATAAAATATAATTTTTATATAGGAAGGAGCATTATAAAAATATGATTTTTATACAGGAAGAAGAGCGATATAAAAATATAATTTTTATGTAGAGAATGGCGAGGGAAAATATAATCTTTATTATATGAACACCGATACAAAAATAGAATTTTTATCTATATAGTAGCGGTGTAAAAATAGAATTTTTATCTATATAGTAGCGGTGTAAAAATAGAATTTTTATCCATATAGTGTGATTATAAAAATGTGATTTTTATATACATGTCAACAATATAAAAATGCGATTTTTATATATGTAGTGGCTACGGACAATGAAATTGACAAAATGCGAGCACGACGAAGATTTCTACATAAGAAGAGTCGTGGTGTTTGGTTTAGCTAGTCGGTGAGAACTTCTCAATTTAAATTTCCTTTTCTAGTTAAAAATATATACTAGGATGCAGACGGTGTTTAGTAGCACCCGACACCCGTCGTCCACAGACCATGGACGACTTGTATGCTTGGTTGATGTGTTGTGAAATTTGTTTGTGATGTTGATGTGTAATCGATAATAAAATATTCATGTGTTGATTATAAAAGAATTTATCGTTAAAAATATAATTTTTAACGTGGTGAATAAGATAAAATATTCATTTATAAACCGGACGGTTTGTTTATGTACACTTATTTGAAGGATGTTGATTGGGATGATAAATTTTACACGTCACCCAACTGCACAAATAATATTCAGCGTTTGTGGATTGAAACCCCACACGGGTGTTGGTATGATATTTGGCATACACTAATCCCAAGTATTTAATTGTATGTCGATCGATGGATCGACAGACTGTGTAAGCGTTAATTATTTATATTTAATGCTTATGCAGTTGTGTGATGCACTTTGGATGATGGTTGATTATTTATCGTTGCTATTTATATAAAAGTTTTGTATGGAAACCATATAATTAACATTGTATGGTAATTGATTGGGCCTCATTCCAATCGGGAAAATAAAGAATATTATAAAATATATATTCATGTGTTGAATAGAATAAATAGTCATGCGTTGACGATGCTCATGTGTTGAGAATATTCATGTGTTGAAACTTTTCATGTGTCGAGTAAAATATTTTAACAATAAAATTTACATCTTTATCGTATTTAAGATTAGAAACTAAATGGAAACTAGATAAGATAAGTGGTTTCCTAGGTATTGATCTAATGTTGGTTTCGGCCTTCGGGGTTAATACTTAGGGAATCATTCTCTTACTGCTTTACGGTTGGAGTCTGATTAAAAATCAAACGATAGATACCATAATTTTATAAAATATACTAAATAACAAAAATAGTCATGTGTTGACGATGCTCATGTGTTGAGAATATTCATGTGTTGAAAGAAATATAGATTCATGTGTTGAATAGAATAAATATTCATTTGTTGAATAGGATAACGAAGTGATTGAAATATATAAAGTCGTGTTGATAAGAGATGCGCCATTTTGACGCGAACGATATTTATATCGATTTTATTCGTTTTTATAATGAATATAGAAAAAGAAGTGATTTCAAAATATAACGTTTTGAAAATATTATCATTTGTATATCGATGATGTGGAATATTCAATTTCGATTCGAAATTGAATATGAAGTTGAAATCGTTTGGAAAACGAGTTTAAAACGATTTATAAAATAGTTTTAAAAGGAAATCGATGAAATATATATATATATTATATAATGGTCTGAATAGAACGCGCCGCGCCGCGGTAGTTCGCGAATTTCGACCATGGACTTCGAATTGATGTTTCGGGAGATCCGACCGTCGGATTCTCCTGAAACCAGAACCATTGGGTTCGTATCGAAAAGAGCTTTCCAATGAATGTTAGAAATTTGAAATCTAATGGTTGGATTTGGAATTATGTCCAAATCAAATTAGGAAAAGGTCGCTGTAAGTGCAGTTCAATGGCCGTTGATGGAAATCGACTGTACTGACCTTGATAAAATTATTATAAATATCAATAATTTGTGTAAAATCATGAGAAATGATTTGTGAAGAATTGGGATGAAAAATTCCATATTTGAAAAGATAAAAATATATTTTTATCGAAATGAACTAGTTTTGAACTAGAATTAAAATCAATTTATTTTTGAAATAAATAAATTGATTTTGAAAGTGGTTTTAAAAATAGTCAGAACTTCAAATAATTGAATTGGAATGAATTTGAATCGAAATTATCTTCGGAATATTTCGATGTCGGGTTTCGTGATTATACAGAGATGGTTGTGGAAAATTGAAAGATATATTTATATCGTTATTTCCAATACGATATTTGTTGGTTTCAGAATTTGATATTGAATATAAACCGATATATTTTCAATTCAGAGCCGTGTATTTAATATCAAATGAGATTTTGGGTTCGTCGTGAATGATGTCTTGAATAACACTATTCTTGGACCCAGTGTAGAAAAGATTAAATCTTTCTATTTAGATTTAATGAAGTGTGCCAATTAAATGATATTTAATTGGAATTGAATTTGAAAGTGATTTTGGGTTTATCGTGAATCATGTATTAGGTGATATTGATTCTTTAGCCCAGTTAAAGACATGATATTGATTTTGAGAAGATTAAAACTAAGTGGAGTTTTAATGAATCTTTAATTAGATTGAAATGTGAATTGATGATTTAAATTATCAAATTTGGAAAGTGATCAAGAATGGAGTATCACCAGTTTTGCTCCAAAGCGATAGTTAAATCTTTAATTAGATTTTAATGTGAAATGGTAATTAATATTTACCGATAACACCGTGGTGTTAGATATGGAGTATTACCAGTTTTTCTCCATGGGATGAATAGGTTGGGATTGGGAAATAAAATAAATAATTACTTCGGTGTGGTTCGCTGATCCGACTGGTTTGGAAAACCATAATACGGTTTGAAATGATATCCAAAGGAAGATTAAAGAATAAATTTAGAAGAATTTATCTTTGATAAAATTAATGGGAACCTTTCCCTAAGAATGAGAAAATTTGAATAAAAGAATATTCTGAATTGGAATGAGGCATATGTTGTGTTTGTGTAACACGTATTTATTATATACGCGGGTTATTCGGAAAGGCCGGGTTTATACCCATTCTGAATAACTGATTCGACGATATGTTGAAGATGGAGACGATGGTTGAAGACCGGAAGTCTTCACATTGTTTGGGTGATTACTGATGATCTTGATTGGGCTGTACACCTAAGATGAGGGAATCAGTTGGTGATCGTCCAGACGTACTTGGAGATCGATGGATATGCGAGGAAAGTGCCTCCGGTTTCGTTCAGACCCAGAATGAACTTGTAAATGGACTGTGTGTCTGACATTGGATTTTATTCTGTATTGATTGATCTCTATTAAATATACATCTGTTTGGCGATAGAGAATTTATTCTCTTGCTTGACGCCCTTCTCCGAGATGTACGAGCTCAGGGTTGTATATCGATGAACATCAGTCGCATGGAGTGAATTGCCTGTGTGGCAGATGATCAAGGCTTCTGTTGAAAAGCAAAGTCTTGTGGTTGATGATCAAAGCATGGCCTGTGTGGTGCAGCTTTGTGTATAGCATGAATTCGCGAGCCTCACACCTTGGTATGAGTCAAAAACGGGATACGGACCGTTGGGAGAACATGACGTTTCTTTCTAGCTAGTGGTGGTGTCAGTGCTTAGACTGGCTGACATGTATATATACTTTTTACCTATGTGGTTGTTGGAATGCGAGGCGCCTCGGATATAGGTCTGTTAGGACTGGGAAACGTGTGTTCAGGAATTGCCAATCCTCAAAAGTAAGAGAGGACCGGCCCAACCGATTCCATGGATCGCTGTGTGTGGTCCTGAGACATTTGCTAGAGTGTCTCGAACGGAGAGGAGCTTGCCCCTTGCCTCGACTCATGATGGAATCTAATTTCCAATACGTGACATCGCGGTTTTTATTTGTAGATCCTAGTATGGCGAAATGATATATGGTACCCATGTCGTATATGATTGATATTTATGACTGAAATTGTTTTGGCACTATACACTTATAATAGTATCAAATGATTTGTTTTAAACGTACCAAGCACGTTTGGCTATTATAAGGGAAAACCCTATCCTTCGGCTTGCGTTGCATTATGTGATGGGACCTGGGTCTTATAATAGCTTCATTTTTCTAAAAAGCATTGCGCTATTTTGTTATATGCACTAGTGTTCTTGGGAGGAAACCCGTTCCGTGTTATACAGCGTGGTCCCTTGAATTGCTCTCTTTTAAAGTAAAGATTTAAATAATTGTTTTAGTTCTCACACCAGTCACATGACTGACCTGGAGTTTATTGTTTTAACCTAAATTCTGGGTGCCCCTATTTTCCACACGGGCAGCTAGTAGTTTTGATTTTGCAGATTTATATTCACATGATCCTGATTTACAGCTGGAACGATGCTCGGAAAGCTCTGTAGCCGTGCATTACTTCTAGTTGTGTTTTGTATTATTTTCCGCTGCGATGTATTTAAATGTTAGTTAAATTTCTGATATTTTCTGTGTAATATTTATTCATACTCTGTATATTCTTATATTCTGATGGAATCATTGTAATATACAATGAAATATTCTTCTGTTTATGTTCCAATGTGTGTTGTCCTTAAAGCAATCCGGGCTTTCCTTACCGGGGAAGTTCGGGTCGCTACATCTTGGTTCTTCTAGCATAGACCTTAACCTCTGTAAGCCCAGGAGGATCATCTGCAACCTCACAGAGGGATACCAAGAGTACCCTCACGTCCCCTCGAAGCCGCGTGCTTCGTAACCCAGACCGTTGGAGCCTTCTTTATGATCAGATGGATGTTTGCTCCCCGTTGTGTTCTACTTGGTTTTCTTGACTAAGGTTTACAACTTAGTTCTCTTAACTAAGGTTTACTATTTAGTTTCTCTTAATAGTTCATTTTCTTAACTAAGGTTTACAACTTAGTCCTCTTAACTAAGGTTTACTACTCAGTTTCTCTTAATCGTTCATTTTCTTAACTAAGGTTTACAACTTAGTCCTCTTAACTAAGGTTTACTACTTAGTTCTCTTTCTCGTTATTTACTTAGTTCTCTTAACTAAGGTTTATTACTTGGTTCTCTTAACCAAGGTTTGATACTTAGTTTTTGTTACTTAGCTCTCTTAACTAAGGTTTATTACTTGGTTCTCTTAACCAAGGTTTGATACTTAGTTTCTGTTACTTAGTTCTCTTTAACTAAGGTTTGTTACTTAGTTCCTTTTAACTAAGGTTTACCTATGAATTCAAGCATGACTTAAGTTCTCTTTATCAAATGATAGCGTGCGGGTGTTCTCCTACATTTCCATCTTAGATTAACTTATTTCACGGTATAAGTCATCCAACCTTTCGAGTCTTGTATTACATCTTAAGTCATATTCATCTCTTATCCCTAGGATAAGTTTATTTATTATTTAATTTTATCATTCACCACTTTTCCTTGCTTTGATACTGTTATATTGGTTAAGTTTGCACATGTGTCCAAGTTGACTTAACCCCTAATCACGTATTCAATTCAACCCATGCATCATGTCATATTGGTTAAGTGTTATCCAGCAGTTCACGTTGACTTAACCCACCCATATATCGAGTCAAATTGGTTAAGTGTTATCTTGCGGTTCATGTTGACTTAACCCACCCATATATCGAGTCAAATTGTGTAACAACCCGAATTTTTAATAACATGTTAAAACAAGAAATCAGGGCAGAATTAAATTATAAGTTAAGAATCAATGGGAACGGGTTACGCCATTGCGTTCGTCTCGAAATTCTGCTTGAAAAAGAGTCCGAAATTTCGTAAATCGGAGTCCGTATGACCAAGTTATAATCCATAGAAGATTTCGGAAAATTCAAAATTCAGCCCGAAATTCAAATTCAGCTCCAAACAGTTTGGGCGGGAAAATTTCCCGCCCAGCCCCAGGTCGACTGGGGAGTCGACTGGGGAGTCAACCTGCACCAGCCCAGGTCGACTGCCCAGTCGACCTTGGTGTCGACCTCCCTGGTCGGCCATGTTTTCCTGGTGCACCTGTTTGCTCCTTTGGGTCTGTTTAGTTGGCCTGTGACGGGATTTGATAGTTCATATCTAAACTAGGGTTAATCCTATGGCCTTAGCTTGTCTCTACACCTATAAAAACACCCTAAGACCTAGCCTAAACCACCACAAATCATCCTAACAACTAAATTCTGCCAAAATGCTCCCTAATCATGGCCTCCATCTTCATCTTGAGAGCTTCTAAGGCAAAGGAGCAATCTTTCTTCATCAAATCAAAGGAGCTACTTATTTCTCAAGGCTTTGTTTGGAGATTGCTAGTGTTGCTACATCATTCCTAGAGCTTCTACAACGTCTCTATCTTGTTCTATTTTGGTCTAGTTCTCATAGCCACGCTTTGTAAGCCCCACTCTACTCTTAGATTTAAACTATGAAATTAATATGAACATGTAGCAAGTTGAAATGGGATTCTTGTGTAATACTTGTCTTTAGTCTATCATTGTATGCATAGATCCATGTATGACTCTTTTGATCAATGATTGTGGAACTATCATGAACCTAGTACCATTCACCTTGATTTTTGGGTAGAAAGCTATGAGCTTTATTTGGGGATTATGCATAATGCAACATAGAACCCCTCATAACCTTGATGTTAACTTGCCTATGATGTTGGACTACATGCTAGTCACAAGTTTATCGCTCTATGTCAACTATTATCATGTTATCACCATATTTGCTAAGTTTGATGTCATACATGTTTTGAGGCCAATAATCCTATATGCTAGTTGTAATGAACAACTTTGCCTCAAATATCATCATGTTTAACTTATGACCAACTTTATCACTTTATGCCCATCTTTGTCATGTTGTTATGTTCCCCTTCTGGATCTATTTGTATTGATGTGAATTTACGTGCGATGGGAATACGTTATGGGTAGGCGAACTTGAAATGACATGAAAAACATGACTTGAAATGTGACATGAAAATTGATTTTGCTTGAAAACTTGAATGTGGTCATGACATGTAGAAAACCATAAAGTGTCCAACTCGAGGTTGGGTTGAGTTTGTAGCGTAAATCTGCCCGGAACCGCCCGGCAAATCCAGTGGCTACAAACAATAGGATCCAATGTGAGTAGTTGGTCATATCGCGCCTGAAACCCGAGGTTAGACTAGGTTGTGGTGTAAATCTGCCCGGACCCGCCCGGCACATCCAGTAACCACAACAAAGTCTAATGTGAGAGGTTGGGCGCATTAAGTTAATTAATGCCACATGATAGGGTTAAGTCATGAACCACTTGGATACACTTAACCAACTTGAAACATGATTGGATAGGGTTAACCACACTTAACCCGTTAGAATCCCTAGTTACGTGGTCCATTTCAGCAGTAACCCTCTTGGATGTATCACGATACCCTAGGGACTAGGCTAGGGTGGGGCACGATTACTGGGCTGATTGTAAGCGACTAGAAAGACGGCTGAGTAGGTGCGCCAGTGTAGGTTCAGGTGGGCTATGGTCGTGCACATAGTCCGGAGTTGAAAAATAACAGACATGGGCACCAGTAGGTTTAGACTGTGCGTGCTTGATTTGTGTCAGTGGTTGGCACCCTAGGGCTTGATACACCCTAGGGTGGACCTAGCACAGTTGACTACATTACGTGATTGGGCCGTATGACACCGACACTCGACGACTTAGGCTTATAGGGAGCTGATCGACTAGACCGTGTAGTTGGACCTTGACTTGGGTCATCTCATGATATTGGGCCAAGGGATCATTTCTTGTTTATACTTGACATGGGTTAGAATACTAGTACTGTTGGTGCAAAACTAAACCTTGTATATGCGATGCCACACTTGATCTACCTTGTTATCTGTTTATCATGCCAGTTAGTTACCATCTTTATGTTTCATCTCAATTTCTCATGTTTAGTTAACTTCATTAGTTTTTATACTAATAGTAGGTAGGACTTACCAGTCTTTATGACTGACCCTTTTTCTTTCGCCTCTTTTCTTCCGTTCCCCCCTACAGGTTCTCAGGGAGGGAACACTAGTGCTTAGCTTGGACATTTGGCTTGCTTTCTTGACAGCTCATGTACGGTTTGGACTTGAGCTTGTTGTGGCTTCACCACATCTATTTTGGGGATAGTTTACTTTATGTTATTTTTAGTTTATGTTTCTAGACTTGTGGCAGTTGGAAAATAATGACTAAGTATTTCGATGTAAGTTGACTTTGGTTTTGGAAATGGTTAACTATGGTTTTTAAATTTCTACCGCTGCTTTACTTATTTATTTATCTATGTTCTGTCTTGTGATATCTCTGTGCATGTTTACCTAGACAACACCCCTCCAAAGCTAGTGCAATCACTCGTGAGTGGCCCTGGCGGAGGTGGGGTGTTACATTTGGTATTAGAGCATGAGGTTTACTAGACCGGACAAAAAGTTTTAAAAACCCTTTTGAAAAACTATTTTTAAAACCAATTAAGTATTTTTCCAAGGAAAGTCTAGTTTATTTTAAAAGGCTATTCCCCAAAAAGCCATTAGCACTATCCTTTGTTTCCTCGTTCTAAATCTATCTTTTCCTTTTTCAGCATGGCCGATCTTAACCTTCCCGAGGGAGTACCCATACCCGGATGGTTCCGAAGGTACTTGGAAGCTAGGGCCAACGATACAAGCGTATTTCGCGAAGATTTGCAAAGACTTTAAGGCGATGGGTGGCAAGAATTTTGTTGGGACAGAGACTTATGTTGACGCAAGAAACTGGTTAAAGGAAACTGAAGACCTTTTTGCTACCTTTGATGTAGAAGATCGTAGGAAAGTTCTGTTGGCAGTATGGCTATTGAAAGAGGAAGCTGCTTATTGGTGGGAAGTCACCAACGCTACTAGGCCTATAGAGACATGGGCCGACTTTAGAATGAGGTTTGGGCTTAAGTTTCTATCATCTGCTGAGGAGAATCTACAAATGGAGAGGTTTATATCCTTGAAGCAAGGGGACATGACCGTGAGGGAGTATGTGAATAAGTTTAACCAGCTTGCTCGATTCGGTTTAGACATGGTTAACACACCTCAGAAGAAGGCTCTACGCTTTGCTCGAGGATTGAATGAGCCATTACAAGGTTTGGCCATGTCTCATATACCCATGGAGGCCACTTTTGAGAGCCTAGTGGATATGGCCTTGCTTCAAGGAGATGATAAGAATGGCAAGAAAGAAGTTAAGCTTAATGAGACTCAAACCAAGAAGGCGGACTCCAAGTGGGGAGGCAACCAGAATAACAAGAACAACAAGAACAACAAGGGTAACAAGGCCAACAATAACAAGGCAAGGGAGACAATGAAGTGCAACTTCTGTGGGATCACTGGACACATAGCCAAAGATTGTAGGAAGAAGAAGAGGAAGTTGGGAGAATGCTTTAATTGCGGAGAGTCTGGACACTACAGTAAGGATTGCCCAAAGAAGCAAGGACAGGGGCAAGGACAAACTCAGCGGGCAGGACCTTCTGGAGGGCAGATGCATGCTCTCAACACTACTCCGGCTCCGGACCGAGGTAGTATTTCCGTAGAAAGCCTTGTTTACATTTCTGGTTTTCCTGTTCGAACTTTATTTGATTCTGGCGCATCGCATACCTTTATTTCTTCTGACATTGTTGAAAGTTTGCACCTAAGTACTAGTCTAGTTGAGGATCCCGTTAGTGTTTCAAATCCAATTGGGGGTTCCGCCCATCTATCTATGATTTGTATGGATTTGAGGATTTCTATCTTGACCGTACAATTCACATGCAATGCTTATGTTCTCGGGTTCATGGGATATGGGTAGATTTTGGGCATGGATTGGTTGTCCAGTTATGGAGCCATTCTCGATTGTGAGCATAGGGTAGTGAGGCTTATGACTCGCCTTGGCAATACCCTAGAGATTTCTTGTAACCCTATGGATCCCATCATGTTATGTTATCTTGAATCCCTCGACTCGTCTATTGACAATCTTCAATCTGTGAGGGTGGTCCGAGAATATCCTGATGTTTTTGATGAGGTGAAGGGGTTACCCCCCTAAACACGAGATAGACTTCCGTATTTGTCTTGTTGATAATGCCAAGCCAGTTTCATTGCCTGTTAGGCACATGTTCCCGCGAGAAAGAAGAGAGCTTAGCAAGAAAATCAAGGAGTTGCTTGAGAAAAATTTCATTAGGCGAAGCATTTCTGAATGGGGTGCTCCTGTGGTATTCGCTACTAAGGCGGATGGTTAGCTTCGTCTATGTGTTGATTATCGTGAGTTAAACAAGCTGACAAAGAAGAATAGGCACCCGTTACCGAGGATTGATGATCTCTTTGACCAGCTCGTAGGTGCTTCTGTTTTCTCTCAACTCAATCTAGCCACCGGATTCCATTAGCTTAGAGTGGCTGATGATAGTATTGACAAGACTGCGTTTAGGACTCCAAATGGATTCTTTGAATGGCTCGTCATGCCGTTCGGTTTGACTAATGCACCTGCATACTTCGTTGATTTAATGAGTAGGGTGTTTAGGGAGTTCCTTAACAAGTTTGTGGTTGTCTTCGTGGATGATATTCTGATCTTCTCTAAGGACGAGGAAGAGCATGCTATACATCTCAAGGAGGTTATGGATACGCTTAGAGCTCATCAGTTAAAAGCCAAGTTCTCCAAATGCCATTTCTGGAGAAGGGAAGTTCGGTTCCTTGGGCATATAGTTTCTAAGCAGGGCATAGCTGTGGATCCCACTAAAGTAGTGGCGGTACAAGACTAGAAAGTTCCGAAGAATGCAACTGAAGTGAGAAGCTTTCTCGGTCTGGCAGGATTTTATAGGAAGTTCATTAAGGACTTCGCTAAGATTTCAGCCCCTCTCACTAAGTTAACGAAGAAGAACTTAGTCTTTGCATGGGACATAGAGTGTGAGCTTGCTTTTCAAAGGCTCAAGAAAGCCCTCACCACAGCTCCAGTTCTAGCATTACCCGATGGAGGGAAGTTGTTTACCGTGTACACCGATGCATGTGGCATGGGATTAGGCGCTGTCCTGATGCAAGAAGGGAGAGTGATATGCTTTGGGAGTAGGCAACTCAAAGTTCATGAGAAGAACTATCCCACTCATGATTTGGAGTTGGCAGCGATCGTCTTTGCACTCAAATCTTGGCGCCATTATCTTCTAGGTGAAAGGTTTGAGTTATATATTGATCACAAGTCGCTCAAGTACCTCTTCTCGCAGAAAGATTTGAATCTAAGGTAGCAGAGGTGGATGGAATTCTTGGCATCATATGACTTCGATATAGCTTATACCCTTGGCAAGGGTAATGTTGTGGTGGATGCGCTAAGTAGAAAAAGGTTGACTTTGAGTCCCTTGTTTTTTGAGATGAAGAGCCTAGAGTTCTTGGCAACCTTTGATTTTATACCCGCTGTTGGGTTGATGACTGGTTTCTTAGCATCCCTTGAGCTTAGACCTACACTTCTTGATCAAGTTGGGGCTTCACAGAGGGAAGACCCGCAGATAGTTGAGATCATGGACAAGTTGATTCGTGGTGAGACGTCAAGTCACCTCGCTAGATATACTATTGATGACAAGGGGTGGCTAAGGCGCGATGGAAGACTATGTATCCCACAAGTGGGAGACTTAGTAAATAAAGTTCTTGAGGAGGTGCATCACTCGAGGATGACCATTCATCCCGGAGGGGATAAGATGTACCGGGATATGAAGCGCATTTTCTTTTGGGATGGGATGAAAAAGGATGTTATGGAGTTTGTTTCTAGATGCATTGTTTGCCAACAAGTAAAGGCCGAGTCGAAGAAGCCCGGTGGGCTACTGCATCCATTGGAGGTCCCGCAATGGAAGTGGGAGAGTATCTATATGGATTTTGTGGATGGATAGCCGAGATCAAGGAAGGGGAATACTAGCATATGGGTCATAGTGGATAGACTCACGAAGAGCGCTCATTTCATTCCAGTGAAGAGCAAGAGGACCGCATCATGGCTAGCATCTGTTTATCTTCGAGAGATAGTGCGATTGCATGGAGTTCCTTCTAGCATAGTGAGCGATCGTGACCCAATCTTCACTAGCCAATTTTGGAATAGTTTGCAAGAAGCGATGGGTACGCGATTAAATCTAAGTACAGCCTATCACCCACAGACGGATGGTCAGACCGAAAGGGTGAATAGGGTACTAGAAGATCTGTTGAGGCTATGCATTCTTGACTTTGGTGGCACTTGGGAAGACCACCTTCCTCTCGTAGAGTTTGCTTATAATAACAGCTACCAAGCAAGCATAGGGATGGCACCATTCGAAGCTTTATATAGGAGGCCGTGCAAGTCACCAACATGTTGGTGGGAGACGACGGATAAGCTTATACTTGGGCCCGACATGATAAGGGATGCATCCGAGAAAGTTGAGTTGATTCGAAGGCGGATGAAAGCGGCCCAAGACAGACAGAAATCCTATGCAGACAAGCGAAGGACAGACTTAGAGTTTAAAGTTGGAGATATGGGCTTTGTGAAGGTTTCTCCCTTGCGAAATGTGGTTCGTTTTGGAGCACTTGGGAAGCTAGCACCAAGGTTCGTAGGATCCTTTCCTATCATCGAGAAGATTGGGCAAATGGCTTATAGGGTGGAATTGCCCAAGAAGCTGGCTGGAGTGCACAATGTCTTTCATGTCTCGCATCTCCGAAAATGCCTACATGAATCAGCCGAAGTAGTTGAGCCTAGCATTCTTGAAGACGTGGAGGTAGAGAAAGAGGCAACCCTGAGGCGAGCTCCGATTCGTATCTTGGGAACGGAGATCAAGAAGCTGAGGAACCAAGAAGTCAAGTTAGTAAAGGTTCAGTGGAGTGAAGCCGATGAAGATGCAACTTGGGAAACCGAGGAGAAGATGCGTGGGCTTTATCCATTTCTTTTTTAGGGTACATTGTCGATCTCTTTTCCTAGTTAGCATATCTTTCTTTTGTTATCCATGGTTATCTTGTTATCTCGTAAATCTTGTCATGAGAACCTTAGGTAGAAACCCTTTGGATGAAACATGTATTTGAAACATGTTATGCTTGATGGTTGCAAATGGTTGCAAGTGTTTGCAAGTGGTTACTCGTGGATGCATGATACACGTTAGGCACTAAGATCGGCTCACACACTTTCATATAGCATATGCATGAGTGTTTATGCTTATTCATGGATGAAACTTGTTATGCTATCATGGGGATATTGCATATGAATGAATGTTATGTGCACTCATGTAGAAATTATAAATTACGTTAGAAATTTGCATACATTTGGACTCATTTCACTAACATATTCTGCATTAAAGAGGTTTACTGAATCAGTAACCGCTTGATTTTCGCATTAGATAGGTGCATATACACACACTTTTGCATATGTTCATACAGCGTTAGAAATCTTTTAAGGACAATGATTACTTGTGGATGATGTTTTGAGTAGATGGATGATGGATGGTAGGATACGTTCTTCCTAATTTGGAGATTTCGGGGACGAAATCCTTTATGGCGGGGAGAATTAACAACCCGAACTTTTAATAACATGTTAAAACAAGAAATCAGGGTAGAATTAAATTATAAGTTAAGAATCAATGGGGACGGGTTACGCCATTGCGTTCGTCTCGAAATTCTGCTTGAAAACGAGTCCGAAATTTCGTAAATCGGAGTCCGTATGACCAAGTTATGATCCATAGAAGATTTCAGAAAATTCAAAATTTAGCCCGAAATTCAAATTCAGCTCCAAACAGTTTGGGCGGGAAAATTTCCCGCCCAGCCGCAGGTCGACCCGGGAGTCGACCTGCCCCAGCCCAGGTCGACTGCCCAGTCGACTTGGGTGTCGGCCTCCCTGGTCGGCCATGTTTTCCTGGTGCACCTGTTTGCTCCTTTGGGTCTGTTCAGTTGGCCTGTGACGAGATTTGATGGTTCAGATCTAAACTAGGGTTAATCCTATGGACTAAACTTGTCTCTACACCTATAAAAACACCCTATGACCTAGCCTAAACCACCACAAATCATCCTAACAACTAAATTCTGCCAAAATGCTCCCTAATCATGGCCCCCATCTTCATCTTGAGAGCTTCTAAGGAAAAGGAGCAATCTTTCTTCATCAAATCAAAGGAGCTACTTATTTCTTAAGGCTTTGTTTGGAGATTGCTAGTGTTGCTACATCATTCCTAGAGCTTCTACAACGTCTCTATCTTGTTCTATTTTGGTCTAGTTCTCATAGCCACGCTTTGTAAGCCCCACTCTACTCTTAGATTTAAACTATGAAATTAATATGAACATGTAGCAAGTTGAAATGGGATTCTTGTGTAATACTTGTCTTTGGTCTATCATTGTATGCATAGATCCATTTATGACTCTTTTGATCTATGATTGTGGAACTATCATGAACCTAGTACCATTCACCTTGATTTTTGGGTAGAAAGCTATGAGCTTTATTTGGGGATTATGCATAATGCAACATAGAACCCCTCATAACCTTGATGTTAACTTGCCTATGATGTTGAACTACATGCTAGTCACAAGTTTATCGCTCTATGTCAACTATTATCATGTTATCACCCTATTTGCTAAGTTTGATGTCATACATGTTTTGAGGCCAATAATCCTATATGCTAGTTGTAATGAACACCTTTGCCTCAAATATCATCATGTTTAACTTATGACCAACTTTATCACTTTATGCCCATCTTTGTCATGTTGTTATGTTCCCCTTCTTGATCTATTTGTATTGATGCGAATTTACGTGCGATGGGAATACGTTATGGGTAGTTAGGCGAACTTGAAATGACATGAAAAACATGACTTGAAATGTGACATGAAAATTGATTTTGCTTGAAAACTTGAATGTGGTCATGACATGTAGAAAACCATAAAGTGGCCAACTCGAGGTTGGGTTGAGTTTGTAGCGTAAATCTACCCGGAACCGCCCGACAAATCCATTGGCTACAAACAATAGGATCCAATGTGAGTAGTTGGTCATATCGCGCCTGAAACCCGAGGTTAGACTAGGTTGTGGTGTAAATCTTCCCGGACCCGCCCGGCACATCCAGTAACCACAACAAAGTCTAATGTGAGAGGTTGGGCGCATTAAGTTAATTAATGCCACACGATAGGGTTAAGTCAAGAACCACTTGGATACACTTAACCAACTTGAAACATGATTGGATAGGGTTAACCACACTTAACCCGTTAGAAACCCTAGTTACGTGGTCCTTTTCAGCACTAACCCTCTTGGATGTATCACGATACCCTAGGGACTAGGCTAGGGTGGGGCACGATTACTGGGCTGATTGTAAGCGACTAGAAAGACGGCTGAGTAGGTGCGCCAGTGTAGGTTCAGGCGGGCTATGGTCGTGCACATAGTCCGGAGTAGAAAAATAACAGACATGGGCACCAGTAGGTTTAGACTGTGCGTGCTTGATTTGTGTCAGTGGTTGGCACCCTAGGGTGGACCTAGCACAGTTAACTACATTCCGTGATTGGGCCGTATGACACCGACACTCGACGACTTAGGCTTATAGGGAGCCGATCGACTAGACCGTGTAGTTGGACCTTGACTTGGGTCATCTCATGATATTGGGCCAAGGGATCATTTCTTGTTTATACTTGACATGGGTTAGAATATTAGTACTATTAATGCAAAACTAAACCTTGTATATGCGATGCCACACTTGATCTACCTTGTTATCTATTTATCATGCCAGTTAGTTACCATCTTTTTGTTTCATCTCAGTTTCTCATGTTTAGTTAACTTCATTAGTTTTTATACTAATAGTAGGTAGGACTTACCAGTCTTTATGACTGACCCTTTTTCTTTCGCCTCTTTTCTTCTGTTCCCCCCCGCTCAGGTTCTTAGGGAGGGAACACTGGTGCTTAGCTTGGACATTTGCCTTTCTTTCTTGACAGCTCATGTACGGTTTGGACTTGAGCTTGCTATGGCTTCACCACATCTATTTTGGGGATAGTTTACTTTACGTTATTTTCAGTTTATGTTTCTAGACTTGTGCAGTTGGAAAATAGTGACTTAGTATTTTGATGTAAGTTGACTTTGGTTTTGGAAATGGTTAACTATGGTTTTTAAATTTCTACCGCTGCTTTACTTATTTATTTATCTATGTTCTGTTTTGTGATATCTCTGTGCATGTTTACCTAGACAACACCCCTCCAAAGCTAGTGCAATCACTCGTGAGTGGCCCTGGCGGAGGTGGGGTGTTACAAATTGTTTAAGTGTTATCTAGCGGTTCATGTTGACTTAACCCACCCATATATCATGTCAAATTGGTTAAGTGTTATCTATCAGTTCGTGTTAACTTAACCTACCTATATATCATGTCAAATTGGTTAAGTGTTATCTAGCAGTTCACTTTGACTTAACCCACCCGTATATCGAGTCAAATTGGTTAAGTATTGTCTAGTATTTCATGTTGACTTAACCTTACCATACTAGCATGTGTCATTAGCATTAATTAATTATTAATGCCCAACCTCTCACATTAGACCTATTCTTGCGGTCACTGGATGCGCCGGTTAGTTCCGGGCAGGATTACACCACAACTCAATCTAACCTCGGGTTTCAAGCATGCTATGACTAACTTCTCACATTAGAACCTATTGTTTGCGACCATTGGATATGCCGGGCGGTTCCGGGCAGAATTACGCCGTAAACTCATTCTAACCTTGAGTTAGCCATGTTTCATCTTTAGCCTATTAACGAATTCACAAACATGTTCGTGTTCTTGTTATGCCACTAGTGTCAATTTTCATGTTATATTTCTAAACTTCCCATTTCTTTAACCAATAAATTTAATTAAAAAACTCATGCCTCAAATTTCAGGTTTTTGAATTAGATTTCACAATTACATGAGACATATTTAAATCCAAACTTATTCAATTCCGATTAGGTTTCTAATTTACCTATTTCTTCACCAAATTAGGATTTTTTTTCTTTAAATCATTTTCCCCAAGTCCCCTATCCGAACTTGATTTACCTTTCGCGTAAGTTACTCCAAATTACCAATTTCGCGATCCTTTCCCCTTATTTCCTTGAATTATATCAATATATACTTTGCCAATTACCCCAACATTTGCAATAATAATCATTATGCCACAAACCCCAAATTACAGATTATATTCCTCGACTGCGTAAAATAGATTATGCCCAATATTTGCAATAATAATCGTTATGCCACAAACCCCAAATTACATATTATGTTCCTCGACTGCATAAAATAGATTATGCCCAATATTTCCATATTCCAACTGTGACAGCCCGCCTCGCACCAGTCGACATTTCCTCCGATAGTGCATTGTACACATGCCCGACTAGCACGGAACGGTCGCCAAAGAAAGGAAAGGAGGTGGACGAACTAACAAAGAAACCTGTAGAATGTCTCACAGCGCATGGAACAAAATATAATCATAACATATACTTGACATAAAACAGGTGAGACAGTGCATAAGCTGAAAACAAACTATCATAGCAGCGGAAATCTAGATACAGCTTATTACAACTTTCCAAATTACTGTCTCTAAAACAAAAGAAAGCTAAAGTAGAAGATGCACTACTAATGCCCAAGCAGTGATCTTCAACAACACAGGGAGAATACTATATATATCATACGTGGAAGCCTCCTGCTCGTCTCCGGATCAGCTACCCGTGCATACCCAACTAACCTGTCTCTAGTCTGCTCGTGAGAGCACCCAGAGTAATAAGAAGAGACATAAAGCTCCGGGTCAGACAAAAAGTCTGGTATGAGCGATAAGCAGCTAACAGAACAATAACAGGAATACTAAACCATACCTGAATCTGGACCTGCAACCAAAGAGTTAGCACTACATACCGTACAATACTCTAAGGTGCCACTGAACAGAGGGTGTAAAGATAACAGGGGTGGGGGTGTGCATGTCATAATGATGGCAACCAAATCAACCATAACAACCATCCTCACATCTCTCACTCAGTGCGTAAAACATATGATGTCCACCACTGTCAATCACTAGACCCATCGAAGTAGTGACGGAGTTCGACTTGTACAACTACTGCTACTACCAAGCTTACCACATGGAGTCATGACCAATCTTTACAAATGACCCCACTTCATTGGTCTATAGACCTTTTAGTCGTACCTAGGCCACTGTGGCCCTGAATCCGTTCACGTACTCCCTACACATAGTAATTCAAAGTTACAGACACCGACAACCCCTTAACACACGTCCCGCAGCAAAGCCCAACCATGAAGCCCACTCATTGGTTCCCAACTGGATCCTGAGTCAAAGCTCCTCATTTGGACTTCCTTTGCATCTCGGGTTTTGGTCGAATTTGAGTTGGTCTTCAGAAGAGTCGTCGCGTATTAGTAACAGCATATGTACGGTTCGGTTTGAGTGTTCCCTTTCTGGCCTGGTTCGATTCGGTGTTCCCTTCTGGCCTAGTTCGGTTCGGTGTACTCTTGCTCCATCGGCCGGGTTCGGATGCCCTGTGTCTGGTTCAGTGGTTGCTACCTCCAAGATGTCCTGATCCAATCCGGTGCTTCGCTCCAACTCCAGCTCCAAGCTAGGTCCTCCGATCCGATCCCTATGCCCTTGCCTCGGATCCGTTCCCTATTAGTCTCTCCGATCCGATCCCCTTTGGTTCCTCTCCGATCTGATCCCCTTTAGTTTCTCTCCGATCCGATCCCCTGCCCTACTCCAATTATAAGAAAATGGTCTTCCTTCTCGCCAAGCCCCTTATGCTAAGTTCCAATCCGAATCGAGTCCACTTGCCCAGTTCTCCTATCCGATCCGGTTTGAAACCCTGCATATTTCCTATGACTTTCCAGCGACTATTTTATGCCATACGACGGCGTTTTCAATCAATCTAACAGTTCTAATCAATCATAAAACATACCATATAGTCATAGCAACATAGAGAAGTGACCTCAAACATCAAAACAACAACCATAACACGTAAAATGGATCAAACATAGCCTAAAACCCCAAATTTCCCTTAAGCATGTTTAGGCAAAACTAATGATATGATTAGCAAAACTTAATCAGATCAAACCAAATTTCTAGTAGAAGTCTAAAATATTATTTAAGAATTTTTAAATATTTTCCAGAATTTATTAGTGTATAAATTCGCTAATCTCCACTAATTACCCTTAATTAACCGTAATTAGTGCACAACTATGCAAATCACTCACCTTGGCCACAAATAAAATTTTCAGAACTGAAATCTCGCTGATTGGAGCGAATACCGATGTCTAACAGCAGCTCTAATACTGATTTGGTGAAGATATTCTTTGATTTGATGTTGATTAAGCCAAAACTCGATTAGAAAGTGATTAGAAGTTGATTTGAGTGTTGGAGGCCATTGTTAGGTTTTCAAGAATGAAAGTGGCTGCTGAAAAATGAAAATAAGATCGTTCTCTAACTGATTTCAACCTCCTCATAACCCTAATCCCGAAATTCCCCATTGGGCCTAGCTGTTAATCACCCGGTTAAGCCCAGTTAAGCTGTTTTTCATTATCTGAAACTTGCTTCAGCCATATTTCCCAAACGGTAAGTCCGTTTGGCTAATGTGACCACTCTACGGAAAGGTAAACCATCATCCGGAGCCAAAGGAAGTGGTTTCAGGTCAAAAATCCTTTCCAGTCAAAAGTTATGGCCAAAACAGTACTGGCTAGGGGCAAAACGATCGTTTAAAAATCGGGAAAATCATGAACATGGGAAATGACCCCAATAGTTGTCTCCCAAAGTTACATGACCATACGACTTCGTGTGTGAAAGAAATAAATATTCTACGATCCTGTGATGCGTAAAATGCGGGTTGTTACATTCTCTCTCCCCCCCCCTTAAGAAATTTCGTCCCCGAAATTCCTTAACCCAAAACATACAAAGGATTCCGCATGCCTAACAATCGTATATATAACAATCAAACATGCAAAACAAATAAAACAACCTATCCTAGCATGCGGAAAGACTAAATCAAAACTGAAATCTTACCAGGCGAAGAGTTCTGGACACGTCTTCCTAATGCTCTCTTCTGTCTCCCAAGTATAGTCATTCTCATTCTCGCCCCACTGGACTTTGACTAGGTTCACATCTTTCCTTCGAAGTTGCTGCGTATCATTCCCAATAATACGCATAGGCTTGCGGTTCCCAACCGCCTCGGGTTCAACTTCGATATCATCCAACTGATCAGGTGAAATAGTCACATCTGGGTCGTGCACAAACTTCCTTAACTGGGAAACATGAAATACGTTGTGAGCTCCTATCATCTTGTCTGGTAATTCAACTTTGTATGCCAAATTCCCAATTTGCTCTAGAACTGGGAACGGACCAACAAATCTTGGTGCTAACTTGCCTCTCCTGCCAAATCGTATTACGCTCTTTAACAGAGAAATCTTGATAAACACCAAGTCGCCAATGGAGAACTTTAATTCTCTTCTCCTCTTATCAGCATAGCTCTTCTGCCTATCTTGGGCAACCTTCATTCGCTGTTGGATAATCTTAATCTTAGCTGAAGTTTCTCTTATCACATCGGGTCCAAGCACAAACTTCTCACCAGTTTCTATCCAACATGACGGTGAGTTACACGGTTTTCCGTACAAAGCTTCAAATGGAGCCATACCAATACTGGATTGATAACTACTATTATATGCAAACTCTACTAGATGCAAATAGTCATCGCATGATCCACCAAAATCCAATACACAGGCTCTCAAGAGGTCTTCTAATATACGATTCACCCTCTCTGTTTGACCATCGGTTTGAGGATGATACATGGTACTGAGATGTAATTCCGACCCTAGATCCTCTTGTAAGCTCTTCCAAAACCCACTAGTGAACAACGGATCTCAGTCACTCACAATGCCTTTGGGTATTCCATGAAATCTCACTATCCACTTTATATACAGTTCCGCTAACTTAGTTGCCGTCTTGTTTGACTTGACGGGTATAAATCTTGCACTTTTGGTCAATCGGTCCACAATCACCCAAATGCTATCATGGCCTGATCTAGTCCTTGGTAACCCATAGATGAAATCCATTGACACTTGTTCCCATTTCCATTCTAGAATTTCTAATGGTTGTAACAAACCACTAGGCTTCTTTTGCTCAGCTTTAACTAGCTGGCAATTCAAGCATTTGGATATAAACTTCCCAATGTCTCTTTTAATCCCTTCCCAGTAGTAGGTCTGCTTCATGTCTCGATACATTTTGTTACCACCGGGATGTATAGTCAATTTTGAGTGATGACATTCTCTAAGCACTTCATCTCTCAATCCATTGACATTGGGTACAACTAGTCTTCCATTCTTTCTAAGCCATCCACCTCGATCAAGCCCATACTTGTTCATCTCTTCGTTCCCCTTAGGAATGACTAACACTGGTGCACATGTCAACTTTTCCTTTAGACTCTTAAATGCATTATTGCACCTTTCGTCCCAAATAAAAGCTTGATTCTTCTTGGTCAACTGAGTCAACGGTGCCGCTATCTTGGAGAAGTCCTGGATAAACTTATGATAATATCCAGCTAACCCCAAGAAACTTCTTATGTCCGTTGCATTCTTGGGCGTAGGCCAATCCTGTACTGTAGCCACCTTCGCGGGATCCACGGCAATACCATTCTCTGAAACAACATGACCTAAGAATCTCACTTCCCTCCTCCAGAAGTGACACTTAGAAAACTTTGCTTTCAACTGGTGTTTTCTCAACACCTCCATCACTATTCTTAAATGTTCCTTGTGTTCTTCCTCTGTCCTCGAATAGACCAAAATATCATCCACGAACACAAGGACAAACTTATTCAACTGATCTCTAAATACTCTATTCATAAGATCCACAAAATATGCTGGGGCATTGGTCAGCCCGAATGGCATGACCAACCACTCATAAAACCCAGACGGCATCCGGAATGCCGTTTTAGCTATACTCTCAGCTTCCACTCTAAGCTGATGAAAACCTGTCGCGAGATCCAACTGAGAAAATACTCTCGCGCCACTCAACTGATCAAACAAATCATCTATCCGCGGTAGAGGATACTTGTTCTTCCTCGTCACTTTATTCAACTCGCGGTAGTCTACACACAAACGAAGGGAACCATCCGCCTTGGTAGCAAACACAACTGGTGCTCCCCATTCAGAAACACTCCTTCTGATAAATCCCTTCTTGAAAAGATCGCTGACTTGCACCCCGAGCTCTCGCTGCTCCCTTGGTCCATACGACGAAGTGGCATCACTATAGGTCTGACATCTTTCACTAAATCTATACGGAACTCAATCTCTCGGTGTGGTGGAAGCCCGGTCACTTCCTCGAAGACATCCGGATACTGGCCAACCACGGGCAAACCTGACAACTCACCTTGCGGGATGTCAAGGGAATTTAGAAAACTAGCCATTACCCCATCACTAGGTAGACCACCAAACACTACCCTCTGTCCATCATCCGCTCTAGCTGTCACCAAAAAGCCCTCACAGTCTACCACCACCCCGTATCTTTGGAGCCAATCAACTCCCAAAATAATGCCAAACCCAGTAAAGCCCAAAACAAAGCAATCACAAACAAACATGCATCCATGAATCGGTAAGACCACATTATGACAAATCATGCAAAGGTTAGTTGAACCACCAATCGGGTTCGTCACTACTAAAGGTCTATCAACAATCTCGGGCTCCAATCCCAACCTATCTACCAGGTCACTAGATATGAAAGAACTGGAAGCCCCGGTATCAAACAAAACTCTAACAGGAACATCATAAATAGAAAGCATACCTTGAATGACGACATTCTTTCCCTTCTCCGCCGCGGTTGGGGCATTCGACGAAGAAGGAATAGCATTAAGGGCATATGCTTTCACCTTCTGCTTTTCTTTAGGGGGTTGTGGACGCTTGTCCTTGTGATGTCCCACTTAGCCACAGTTGAAGCACTTCCTATCCGCTGGCTTGGCACAACACTTACTAGCATAATGGCCCTTCTTACCACAGCTGAAGCACTCAACCTCTTTCTTATTCTTTTTCCAGCCATCCTTATTCTAGTTCTACTTCCTCATATTCTGAGAACCACTCTTGCCTCCACCACTTACTTGTGGTTTTGGCTCCTCTGCAAATGCAACATCAGTCTTTGACCTAGGGTAAAGACTTTCGGACCTCAACGCTTTCCCCACAATCGATTCAAACGTCTTATCGATGTGGTTAATGAGCCTTTCCCCCAAGTACTGATCCAAACCAGTTATGAACTTCTCGTTCTTCTTCTCGGCAATATCAATAAGAGATAACCCGTACTTCGACAAAGTGTCGAATTCAGCAATATATTCTGAGATAGCTCTGCCATTTTGCTTGAGCTCTAAAAATTTCTTGAACAACACTGATTTCTGAGCAGCTGGAATGAACTTCTCACTAAAGCGAGCCTTAAACTGCCCCCAAGTAATCTGATCCTTGGGAGTAGCTGCCTTTATAGCATTTCACCAATTCATTGCCCGTCCTTGCAGCTGAGGGGATGCTAACCTTCTCTTCATCGCATCCTCGATACACAAATCTTGGAAGATACGCTCGCAGCTATCCAACCAATCCTGAACATCCGTGGCCGACTCCGTTCCGTGGAACGGCTTCCAACCAAGACTAGTATAATCCTTGTTCAGCTTGGCGAAATCGGCCATAGGCGCCTGCACTATTGGACCACCACCATTACCACCATTGGGAGCTGCCCTTTGTACATCCCTAAGCATCTCCCTCATGAGGTCAGTAAACATCGTCCTCATTCCAGCAGCATTGCCATTATTGGCTCCTCTACCGGCACCTGTTACGTATCGGCTCATCGTTCAGTCTGTAAAGAGAAAACGATTAACCATCTCCATAGTGGTGCTAGTGCAGTGCGACTTCATCCTTAAATATACTAATAGTATATATATATATATATAGCTTTTGAAAACCAGAATAATCACAAATACGCGCTCTCATATACGTATACTATCTCTCCCTGATAACGTCCCTAGGTTAACTATGCAACCTAGAGCTCTGATACCAAATGTGACGGCCCGCCCCGCACCAGTCGACATTTCCTCCGATAATGCGCTGTACACATGCCCGACTAGCACGGAACGGTCGCCAAAGAAAGGAAAGGAGGTGGAGGAACTAACAAAAAACCTGTAGAATGTCTCACAGCGCATGGAACAAAATATAATCATAACATATACTTGACATATAACAGGTGAGACAGTGCATAAGCTGAAAACAAACTATCATAGCAGCGGAAATCTAGATACAGCTTATTACAACTTTCCAAATTATTGTCTCTAAAACAAAAGAAAGCTAAAGTAGAAGATGCACTACTAATGCCCAAGTAGTGATCTTCAACAACACAGGGAGAATACTGTATATATCATACGTGGAAGCCTCCTGCTCGTCTCCGGATCAGCTACCCGTGCATACCCAGCTAACCTGTCTCTAGCTGCTCGTGAGAGCACCCAGAGTAATAAGAAGAGACATAAAACTCTAGGTCAGACAAAAAGTCTAGTATGAGCGATAAGCAACTACCAGAACAATAACAGGTATATTAAACCATACCTGAACCTGGACCTGCAACCAAAGAGTTAGCACTACATACCGTACAATACTCTAAGGTGCCACTGAACAGAGGGTGTAAAGATAACGAGTGTGGGGGTGTGCATGTCGCAATGATGGCAACCAAATCAACCATAACAACCATCCTCACATCTCTCACTCAGTGCGTAAAGCATACGATGTCCACCACTGTCAATCACTAGACCCATCGAAGTAGTGACGGAGTTCGACTTGTATAACTACTGCTACTACCAAGCTTACCACATGGAGTCATGGCCAATCTTTACAAATGACCCCACTTCATTGGTCTATAGCCCTTTTAGTCATACCTAAGCCACTGTGGCCCTGAATCCGTTCACGTACTCCCTACATATAGTGATTCAAAGTTACAGACACCGACAACCCCTTAGCACACGTCCTGCAGCAAAGCCCAACCATGAAGCCCACTCATTGGTTCCCAACTGGATCCTGAGTCAAAGCTCCTCATTTGGACTTCCTTTGCGTCTCGGGCTTTGGTCGAATTGGATTTGGTCTTCAGAAGAGTCGTCGCGTAGTAGTAACAACATATGTACGGTTCAGTTCGGTGTTCCCCTTCTGGCCGGGTTCGGTTCGGTGTACTCTTGCTCCATCGGTCCGGTTCGGATGCCCTGTGTCTGGTTCGGTGGTTTCTCCCTCCTAGATGTCCCGATCCGATTAGGTGCTTCGCTCCAAGCTAGGTCCTCCGATCCGATCCCTATGCCCTTGCCTCCGATCTGATCCCTATTAGTCTCTCCGATCCGATCCCCTTTGGTTTCTCTCCGATCCGATCCCCTTTAGTTTCTCTCCGATCCGATCCCCTGCCCAACTCCAATTCTAAGCAAATGGCCTTCCTTCTCGCCAAGTCCCATATGCTAAGTTCCAATACGAATCGAGTCCACTTGCCCAGTTCTCCTATCCGATTCGAGCCCAATTACCCGATCCGATCCGGTTCGAAACCCTACATAATTCCTGTGACTTTCCAGCGACTGTTTTACGCCATACGACGGCGTTTTCGACTAATCTAATAGTTCTAATCAATCATAAAACATACCATATAGTCATAGCAATATAGAGAAGTGACCTCAAACATCAAAACAACAACTATAACACGTGAAATGGATCAAACATAGCCTAAAACCCCAATTTTCCCTTAAGCATGTTTAGGCAAAACTAATGATATGATTAGCAAAACTTAATCAAATCAAACCAAATTTCTAGTAGAGGTCTAAAATATTATTTAAGAATTTATAAATATTTTCCAGAATTTATTAGTGTATAAATTCGCTAGTCTTCACTAATTACCCTTGATTAACCGTAATTAGTGCACAACTATGCAAATCACTAACCTTGGCCACAAATAAAATTTTCAGAACTGAAACATCGCTGATTGGAGCGAATACTGATGTCTAACAATAGCTCTAATACTGATTTGGTGAAGATCTTCTTTGATTTGATATTGATTAAGCCAAAACTCGATTAGAAGAGTATTTGAGTGTTGGAGGCCATTGTTAGGGTTTCAAGAATGAAAGTGGCGGCTGAAAAATGAAAATAAGATTGTTCTCTAACTGATTTCAGCCTCCTCATAACCCTAATTCCGAAATTCCCCATTGGGCCTAGCTGTTAATCACTCGGTTAAGCCCAATTAAGCTGTTTTTCATTATCTGAAACTTGTTTCAGCCATATCTCCCAAACGGTAAGTCCATTTGGCTAATGTGACCACTCTACAGAAAGGTAAACCATCATCCGGAGCCAATGGAAGTGGTTTCAGGTCAAAACTCCTTTCCAATCAAAAGTTATGGCCAAAACAGTATCGGCTAGGGGCAAAACGGTCATTTAAAAATCGGAAAAAATCATGAACATGAGAAATGACCCTAATAGTCGTCTCCCAAATTTACATGACCATACGACTTCGTGTGTGAAAGAAATAAATATTTTACGATCCTGCGATGCGTAGAATGCGGGTTGTTACACCAACCATACGTATGTATAATAAGATTTCGTCTACGTTCGAGATAACCTAGATCTAAAAAATAAAAAAGGGAAGGGGAATAAAAGAACAATTATTATAACATGAATCTTGAATTGAATTTATAACTGGGGAATGATGAACAATAATAATACTATTATACAACAAGTTTATTATAATTCCACTCATCTTGACTGGATTGGGGAAAATAAACGCTTTGTTGATGTAGAATGCTAATTTAATCGTTTATTTGATTGTTGGAGAAGATCATGAATTGTTGATGAAGAACTTTGCTACTTGATTTGATTAAACTCCAAAGTTGATGAAGAACTTGCAATTAAATTTAGAGTTTTCGGCGGCGACCATGTTTGTTTGAAGTTTGGTAGCATGGAGGTGTCTTAAGGAATTGTTATGAATTAGATTTAGGTCTTGCTATGTATTTATAGGTGTAGAGAGTGTTTTAGAGCCCTTAGATTGACCTAGAAGCCATCTGACCCGTACAGCACATCAAAACACGTCACAAGAGCTGAAATCGCCCAGATCTGGGGATAGGTCGACCTCCCTAGGAATAGGTCGACCTCCTGGTCGACCTAACCCCCAAGTCGACCCTTAGGTTAACATGCCTGGTTTTGGCGGGAAATTTCCCGCCCAGCTGCCTGGGTCGAATTTCGAACTGTTTTGAATTTTTGTTAAATCTTCTAAAGGCCATAACTCCTTCATACGGAGTCCGATTTATGCAAACTTGGAATCTATTTCAAGCAGAATTTCAAGACGAACGTAATGGTGATGTCCGTTTTACTTAATTCCTGATATTTAAATTAAGTATCCTTATTTTATTTTATTTTCCGTTACGCACACTGTTATCGAATTAGTTTTTCCTTCTCTTCCATATATTAATTAATTTTCATTATACATCACCATTATTTACCTATCTATGCATATACACACATTTTTACAAATTTTTAATTATATTAAAAATGCGGGATGTTACATTCTCCCACCGTTAAAGAATTTCGTCCCCGAAATTCGATAGGAGTAAAATAGATAATCTCTCGCAATATCCATCATCCAATTGCTGCAAACATTATGCCCATGTGCTAAGTGAGATACATCATAGTAAAGTATGTATGCCTAATTTGGATCCACCTATATGTATGCAAATTTTTAAAAACTCTTTCAAAACATGATGCTCACATAGTAAATATACTTGCAGTTCTATATGAATGCAATATTCTTGAAAAATCAAAATATTTTTCATCCAAATTTTCCCATACTGTTATAGAGTAAGAGCATAGTTCACCCAATTGTCGCATCCAAAGCCCTACCATTCATCATTAAATTCGAAATTGAGAAAAATCTAATTTTCCAAATTCCTTATGTTACGAAAGGATATAAAACGGAAAAATTCATATCCTCCGTTTTTCTTTTCTAATCGTACTTGAATTATTATATAACTATTCTATGAAGATTTCCTATTTTCCTATCCTAGCACAACCACATAAGAAAATTTTCTTCTCTTTTTCATCTTATCTTGGAAAAAATTCATATTTATTCATCTTGTTCTTAAGATTTTCATTTTCTTTTCCCGTCACATTTGTTGCCTTACTGAATTTATTGTTTCTTGTTAGGTAAACTTTTCTCTTTCTTAGCTTATTTGACTTAATCCAATTACTTAAGTTTATTATTTCAAATAAGCTTTTTCTGTTTTCAACTCAAACAGCATCCTACACAGCTACTACTATGGGCCAAGAATCTTAGGACTTTGTCATCTCAGACAATTGCGAGTCCACATGACAGGATCTACCCACTTACTTGCCCTTTACTACTTAGTAGTCACTACTAGTCCTTGCTATGTATTACTAGCCTATCCTTTTTTCTTCTTCTCCAACAACAAACCTAGGTTTCTCAATGCTTATGCATTCTACGGGAAATTTTCCAATAGTTTAATATTAGCTAAAGCCTGACTGTCAATTGGTAAGAGAGTAACTCCCTAAATATCAACCCCAAAGACCGAAATCAACATCAGATTGACACTCAGAGAATCACTCAACTCAACCAATCTCTAGTTGAATCCAATTGTTTAATTCATAGCTTTAACTTTCTCTCGTTCTATTCTAGGCACTAATCCTTACCTACTCCATTTTTTTTTAAAACATGGTTTGGCCTCCTTTCTTTTCATTACAATTTTGTTTCAAATCACAAAGCTGGAGTAGACAAGGATAACTATCGGGCTTACATTGTTTCTAATTACAATGTTAATTTAACTACTTGCTATAAGGTGCAGACATCTATTCTATTCCTATAACATATTTTGTCCACTCAACAAAATTTCTTTAATAATAAAAATTTATTGGTAATAGAATAGAATTTCAAAACTTCTTTTCATATATGAAAACTAGCAAGCTATTTATGCTCCATAATATGCACCCTTTTTATGAGAGAATTCTTTTAAACAAGAAATCATTGTTTTACCAAAATATACACCATTTTACTTTAAAAACCCAACATGCGTTTATCAAAATACTTTTAAGATTAAACCTTGGAAAAATACCACAAACTCTTTTATAGATTCAAGTTCTTAAAAGCTTATCATTGGGTTAGACTCAAAGCGGGTCTTCAACTCACTAGGCTTTCCTAGGCACTTTTGCGAATTTAATTCTCTCGACTATATATATTCCTAATCCATTTTTCATTTTCAACCTTTTCTAGTTTCTAAGGTTACACTTCTAAACCCACTAATCTGAAATACTAAGATTTCAGTTTCCATCCTATGGGATACTTTTCTTTCTCTAGCTTCAAGTCATATTTTACACTTTCCCAACCACCTAGTGGTTCCCAAATTCCTATGTTCATTCCTTGAGTGTACAAACTAGATATCCCAACTCTTTTCATGTCTAGTGGGCTACTATATGGATTTAGTTTTATATATATAATATATTTATATTTTAGAAAATACAAATATGTTCACCCATTATCACCCTAAGATCACTAAACCGAGGCTCTGATACCAAATGTAACAACCCGGATTCTGACAGACCGATTTTTTTCAAAAATCCAATCTATCGAAACCCGAGTTAGGTGCTCTGGCATCCTGCAGAAAAAGACAAAGATAAAGGAACATGTTAGAACTCGTAAAGCATCTCACAGCGGAAGGAAATAAAGTATAATATTCAAATATTGCTTTACCTTATTAACAATACTGCTAAACCAGTATCCAAAGCTATACCATCTCTTTCATGAACCTAACCTGGAAGTATGTAATGAGGAGGGGGTCATAACATAAGTTCTGTGTGAGTGGACTTAGAATAAACTTCTGTATAATCGTACATATACCATTCAGTTACATTTTCTTGGTTGTTAGGTTGTTAAAAATGTTAGCCCTCTAGGCTATACTCATGTCCCACTAGTAGGTTAACCTAATACAACGTATATGTAGATACCCCCAACTCGTCTAATCCTTTCCATGTATATATACAGTCCCTTGCCGTATGTCATACGGGCTTCATCATGTAAATCTATACTACTTTAGTGTAGTGCCACCATTCTCGAAATCATTTAGACTTCCACTCTCGATCATGCTAGATTCCGTGTATCATCTAGATCTAATATAAGGTTTACTATCGAGCGCTTCCTAGATTCAACCAGGGTTTACGATACCCAGGGCCACTGGGGGTTTATGCTACCTATTGAACGCTTCTCGGATTCAGGGTTTATGCGACCTAGATCCAACTAGGGATTATGCTACCTATCGAACAATGCCCCCTAGTCTAGGACACACTACCCAAAGCGATATATGTTCCTAGTCTTCCCCCACGTACATGTCGTGAATCGTTATCGATGTCTAGTTGCACATGTCCTCTATATGTGCGGCCTGAGTCCCGTGGCAGCGCTAAACAAGAAACACGGAACTCGGTCGGGAGCTTTAAGTTATCTGCCGACGCAGATGCTAAGGTCTATTTTTATCTGTTTGTGGCTATGGTCCCACTTGACCCCTCCCTCAACTAATGAAAGGCACCCAAGAAAATCAAGAATGAGAACTACACGCAGGCCCCCTATGCCCTACAAACCTACTAGGAAAACCTCACCCATAACTAGATAGCAAGTATATGGTCTGTTGGAGTTCTCCACCTTTCCGCTTCACATACTCAATTGACTCAAGATGGTAAGTAGACGACGACGTGCTATCACAGGGCTAAACAAGATATCGCTGCCTTACGCTGGTCCATCCTAGTCTTTAGGTTGCTTATATTGCAGCCAAGGCATACTCTTGGTTCTTCTAACACAGACCTTAACCTCTGTGATCCCTGGAGGATCATCTGCAACCTCACAGAGGATACCAAGAATACCCTCACGTCCCCTCGAAGCCATGTGCTTCATAACCCAGACCATTGGAGCCTTCTTCATGATCAGATGAATGTTCGCTCCCCCTCATGTTCTACTTGGTTTTCTTGACTAAGGTTTACAACTTAGTTCTCTTTACTAAGGTTTACTACTTAGTTTCTCTTAATCGTTCATTTTCTTAACTAAGGTTTACATTTTATTCCTCTTAACTAAGGTTTACCACTTAGTTTTTCTTAATTGTTCATTTTCTTAACTAAGGTTTACAACTTAGTCCTCTTAACTAAGGTTTACTACTTAGTTCTCTTTCTCGTTATTTACTTAGTTCTCTTACCTAAGGTTTATTACTTGGTTCTCTTAACCAAGGTTTGATACTTAGTTTCTATTACTTAGCTATCTTAACTAAGGTTTATTACTTGGTTCTCTTAACCAAGGTTTGATACTTAGTTTTTGTTACTTAGTTCTCTTTAACTAAGGTTTGTTACTTAGTTCCTTTTAACTAAGGTTTACCTAACAATTCAAGCATGACTTAAGTTCTCTTTATCAAATGATAGCGTGCGGGTGTTCTCCCACATTTCCAGCTTAGACTAACTTATTTCACGGTATAAGTCGTCCCACCTTTCGAGTCTTGTATTTCATCTTAAGTCATATTCATTTCTTATCCCTAGGATAAGTTTATCTATTATTTTATTTTATCATTCCCCACTTTTCCTTGCTTTGATACTGTTATATTGGTTAAGTTTGCCAATGTGTCCAAGTTGACTTAACCCCCAATCATGTGTTCAATTCAACCCACGCGTCATGTCAAATTGGTTAAGTGTTATCCAGCAGTTCACGTTGACTTAACCCACCCATATATCGAGTCAAATTGGTTAAGTGTTATCTAGCGGTTCATGTTGACTTAACCCACCCATATATCGAGTCAGATTGGTTAAGTGTTATCTAGCGGTTCATGTTGACTTAACCCACCCATATATCATGTCAAATTGGTTAAGTGTTATCTATCAGTTCGTGTTAACTTAACCTACCTATATATCATGTCAAATTGGTTAAGTGTTATCTAGAGGTTCACGTAGACTTAACCCACCCATATATCGAGTCAAATTGGTTAAGTGTTGTCTAGTATTTCATATTGACTTAACCTTACCATACAAGCATGTGTCATTAGCATTAATTAATTATTAATGCCCAACCTCTCACATTAGACCTATTGTTGCGTTCATTGGATGTGCCAGTTGGTTCCGGGCAGGATTACACCACAACTCAATCTAACCTTGGGTTTCAAGCACATTATGACTAACTTCTCACATTAGAACCTATTGTTTGTAGCCACTGGATATGCCGGGCGGTTCGGGGCAGAACTACGCCACAAACTCATTCTAACCTCGAGTTAGCCATGTTTCATCTTTAGCCTATTAACAAATTCACAAATGTGTTCATGGTCTTGTTATGCCACTAGTGTCAATTTTCATATTATATTTCTAAACTTCCCATTTCTTTAACCAATCAAACCCAAATTTAATTAAAACACTCATGCCTCAAATTTTAGGTTTTTGAATTAGATTTCACAATTACATAAGACAGATTTAAATCCAAACTTATCCAATTCCGATTAGGTTTCTAGTTTACCTATTTCTTCACCAAATTAGGATTTTTATCTTTAAATCATTTTTCCCCAAGTCCACTATCCAAACTTCATTTACCTTTCGAGCAAGTTACTCCAAATTACCAATTTCGCGATCCTTTCCCCTTATTTCCTTGAATTATATCAATACATACTTTGCCAATTACCCTAACATTTGCAATAATAATCATTATGCCACAAACCCCAAATTACAGATTATATTCCTTGACTGCATAAAATAGATTATGCCCAATATTTGCAACAATAATCATTATGCCACAAACCCCAAATTACCTATTATATTCCTCGACTGCATAAAATAGATTATGCCCAATATTTCCATGTCATAACCATACGTATGTATAATAAGATTTCGTCTAGGTTCGAGATAACCTAGATCCGAAAATAAAAAAAGGCAAGGAGAATAAAAGAACAATTATTATAACATGAATCTTGAATTGAATTTATAACTGGGGAATGATGAACGATAATAATACTACTATACAACAAGTTTATTATAATTCCACTCACCTTGACTGGATTGGGGAAAATAAACGCTTTGTTGATGTAGAATGCTGATTTAATCTTCTTATTTGATTGTTGGAGAAGAGCGTGAATTGTTGATGAAGAATTTTGGTACTTGATTTGATTAAACTCCAAAGTTGATGAAGAACTTGCAATTTAATTTGGAGTTTTGGGGCGGCGGCCATGTTTGGTTGAAGTTTGGCGGCATATAGGTGTCTTAAGGAATTGTTATGAGTTACAGTTAGGTCTTACTATGTATTTATAGGTGTAGAGAGTGTTTTAGAGCCCTTAGATTGAGCTAGAAGCCATCTGACCCGTACAACACATCAAAACACGTCACAGGAGTTGAAATCGCCCAGATCTGGGGATAGGTCGACCCCTAGGTCGACCTCCCTAGGGGTAGGTCGACCCCCAAGTCAAACTCCTAGTCGACCCCAGGTCGAGCTGCCTGGTTTTGGCGGGAAATTTCCCACCCAGCTGCCTAGGTCGAATTTCGAACTGTTTTGAATTTTTGTTGAATCTTCTAAAGGCCATAACTCCTTCATTCGAAGTTCGATTTATGCAAACTTGGACTTTATTTCAATTAGAGTTTCGAGAGGAACGCAATGGTGATGTCTGTTTTACTTAATTCCTGATATTTAAATTAAGTATCCTTATCTTATTATCTTTTCCATCATGCACACTGTTATCGAATTAGTTTTTCCTTCTCTTCCATATATTAATTAATTTTCATTATACATCACCATTATTTACCTATATATGCATATACACATATTTTTAATTATATTAAAAATGCGGGGTGTTACAGATGTCCTCTCCCGTTTCTGGCTCATACCGGGGTGTGAGGCCCGCGAATCAACGCTAAACACAATGCTACCTATTTAAAGTCATCCTTTAATCATCAACACAAGGCTCTGCTTTTCAACAAAAACCTTAATCACAGCATCTATGTATGCCACATTGTTAATCTACAACGTCAGACACACATCCATTTACAAGTCCGTTCTAGGTTCGAACGAAACCGGAGGCACCTTATTCCTCTCCCGTATGTCCAATACGGGAGAGAGGCCCTCGCACATCCGAACGATCAAAAAGTACGTCCGGACAACCACCACTATAACCCCTTCAGGGCAGCAACTCCCATCAAAGGTATTAGTAGTCATCCATTCGATGTGAAGATAATCGGTCTTGCACTGTCTTCATGTCTTCGACTTCTAATCGTCGATCTATTATTTGAAATGAGAATTATCTCAGCCTTTTCAAATAATTCACGTATAATTAGAATTCAAATCGATTCATTTCAATGGTTAAATTATCTGGCATCCATAATTCAGTTCATTAATGTAATTTTCACGTCAAACGCATTCAACCATCAAATATCCTATAAACCAGGTAAATTCGGTTTATTTCCATTCCATATCATTTATAATATTTTCTAACGATTTATCGCTATTTTTATTTATTTAAATATAGCCGATTTATTCAAACGACGCTTCAGGCCATAACGCGGCCACGACGTTGTTTTTCTCGAGATTTGATTTACACATATATGAAAATATAACCGTTGGATCTTTACATGTTTTATATCATTGGAAAGATCTTTTCAAACCGTACCCAACGGTTTTAGTTTTGGGAAAATCCGACAGTTGGATCTCCCGGTACAATCGTTTGAAGTTACAA
The DNA here is from genome assembly GCA_030737875.1 of Allium sativum. Lineage (NCBI taxonomy): Eukaryota > Viridiplantae > Streptophyta > Magnoliopsida > Asparagales > Amaryllidaceae > Allium > Allium sativum. The sequence continues at coordinate 979,443,711 of CM060915.1, forward strand.
TTTCAAAATACGAACTACAGCATCGTTATTCGATTTAATTTAATTATATTAATATAATCCATTCTGGCGTGGTTTTCATTTAGATTTGAGTTTAAAATTTAACAAAATCTAACCGTTGGATCTTTAGAAATTTGGTGTTGTTGGAAAGATATTTCCAAAGCGGACCCAACGGTTTCGGTTTCGGGAAAATCCGATAGTCGGATCTCCCGCAACGATCGTTTAAAATCACGGTTTCAAAATATGAACTGCAGCTTCGTTATTTGATTTATTTTAATTATATTTACATATATATATAAAGGTAATCCGTTCTTCGATTTCCACACCATTTCATTTCATATATGTGATAAAAATAATATTTTTATCCAACAAATATCTATTTCGACACATGACTATTTTTAATACTTCATATATATATATGTATAAATGTGATTTTTATTGTTAAAACTATTTATTTAAAACATGTATATTTTTAGCGATTCCTATATATAATAAAGATGTGCATTTTATTGTTAAAACAATTTATTTCAAACATGAATATTTTTAGCGATTCGTATATGTAATAAAAATGTGATTTTTATTGTTAAAACAATTTATTTCAAACATGAGTATTTTATATACTTCACATACATGATAAAAATGTGATTTTTATTGTTCAGCCATTTAATTCGTCATATAAATATATTTCTAACACATGAATATATTTCAATACATGAATATAAATCAAACACAGGAATATTTCAGAAAATTTCAGCAGCATAACGGTAGGGGATTTAAAACCGGCACCATCCCGAGTACGACTCCTTGCACTACCTTACGCCTCGCACCGTTCCCTAAGGGGCTTATCCTTATAATCTAAATATTTCAATTCATTTTCATATCACAATGGATTTTTCCATAAACAATTCCAATTTTGTTTCTACCACAAACGATCATTATCAACCATTCGTATTTATCAGCCAAATTTCACGTCAACCAAAATCCAAACAATCACAATCAATATATATCGTCCATGGTTTGTGGACAAGGGGAGTATATATATACGTCTATAAATATATTTCGATTTATCATTTAATGCACATAATGTTTACAATGTATATATAACTTATACATCGGACATACAACTTATACAACAATTATACATGAGGTGTACAACGCTTATATAACTTATATATCGATCATATAATTTGTACATCGCCATTCAATATCATTTATAATTTAGAAATCTCACATTGGGTTCCACTCCTCCAAAAATTGTAGGAAGCTCCAAAAATTCTCCGGTCTCTTTTAGAATGTAGAAGACGTCCACGCGAGTCTAATGTCTCTTGTTTCACTGAATTTCGACCACATAGCAAAAAGATATGATTTTTATCGTGAAATCAAAATCCATAGCGCATTAAACTGCTATGTTCAGTTCAAAATAAATAAGCCATTACCTTTCAGTAATGGTTGAAACATAGGTCATCGATTATTGCACAAACCGTGAAGCGGTTGGACGATCGAACTTCGCAGTGGCGTAGAGGGAGGGGGGCGCACATGCGCCGGGAGTGGGGCCCACTTTGGTTGTCCCAGTTGGCGGCGGCGGCGAGTTGAAGACCTCGACTTTGAGGAGGTGATTCTCATGAAATACGAGATGAGAGGGGGTGCTACCTATATGGATTTGAAGATCTGGAGATGCTCTACAAAATCCTCAATTGGAGTGGAAGCTGATTCGGCTTATGGAGGGAGAAAACGAAGAGAGAAGGTGGGAAACCCCTTCCGCCGTTCGACAGCAGCTTACAGGGAGAGAGATAGTGATTTTCTCTTCTTTTTTTAAAAAATACGATTGGCCCGTTTTATTTATAATTCAAAAATATCCGTTTCTCCAAATGAACTCCAATTCAAACCCAATGACTGTCGTCTCTACCTAAACTCCCCCATTCCGGACACAATGGAATATGTTTCGTAAGCCCATTCGACAGTTTCAGCCAGTTATTCTTCAAATTAAAATATAAAACATTCAATATTTGATTTGAACGTACATTTCAATTTGCTGGGGCCACATACTGATTCCAAAAATTCCAGAAAAATAAATCTAGCTATGTTTGGACGATACGGTCCCAACAAAATTAGTTTTGTTGACTTTGGAGACTGTTTGAAAAATGACCATTTTCTAGTCGATCCAAATTGACTGAAATTTACCAAACACATTTTCCTTTGCCACACTCACATTTAAGTCCAAAAATTATGGAATTTGGAAATCTAGCAATAATTTGACATTCCGGATCCCACAAAAGTGGTTTCGTCGAAAACGGAGATCGTTTGCAAAATGTCTATTTTCACGCGCTATATTAATTCCATAGCGACCTTTTTGAAAATTCATTTGGTCATAACTCTTGATTCCCACTATGAAATTTCGATTTTTAGATTCTTAGAAAGATATTCATAAACAGATTTAAATATTTTTGGTTTCACAAAAATCCGTTTTATTTTGCATCAGGTACTGTCAGTCAAAGTTCGAATTCAAATTTTCAAACTACCGCGCCATTTCAGGCCTTGTTTTATAATTAAAATAAATATAATTATTTTCCAACATCAATTCAAATAGACTTTTGGTCGTTATTATTTAAAATAATTTATTTTAAATATTCAAAATCCACTAAAATAGCCAAATTAAAAATTTTAAATTGGTTCAGATTTTTCGGGTTGCTACAGTAAAACCACTCTCAGTTGTGTTCACATCTTTCGATGCCCAAACCTGTTTGTATAACAATCAATTCGAATCTATTTTCGTACCTTTAGTAACCCAGATTTGTTTGAATTTAAGGAAGTTTGTTTTATTTCTTTTTTGTGATTCAAAAATCCTTTGAGATTATCAGAGTTTGAATTTTCAGATCGATTCTTTTCAAAGAAGTTTGAAGGATCTTAAATCATTTGAATTCTCATTTTCAAAATCATTATTTTTCCTAAAGCCGAGTCCACTTTTATTTCTAGATGACAATTAATTTTTCAACAATATAGTCAAAGATTTTTCATAGTTAGAAAATTTAGCCAATGTTGTTTCAAGTTGTTGAATTTTAGTTTTAAGATCACGGTTTTCTTTCATTAAATCTGAACAATTATTTTTCACGATCTTATATCTTTCAAAATCAAATTTCAAAATCAATTTTTCATCTTCAAGCAATTTAATTTTTGCTTGGGACTCAGCAATTTCGAAATCAAATTGTTTTTGTTTTTCAGTCTCAAGTTTTTCAGAATATTTGAATTTTACAGTTTCATTTTCGAGCTCTTGTAAATTCAAATAACTTTTCAACAAAATTTTCTTTTCAGCAATTTCATATTTGGAATTTACAGTCATCTTAAAATTTTCAAATTCTTTTTGCAAAAAGTTGTTTGTACTTTCAAGCTCATTCTCGTTATCTTTTAAAATTAGAATTTCTTCTTCAAGCTTTTGAATATTTTTACTGAGATTAACGAGATCGGTTTTTAATTTCAAACAATTTTTATAATCAGAATTTTCAAATTTCTTGATGTTTTCAAGCTTAAATTCCAAACAATGATTTTTGCTGGTTAACTCACGATTTTCATATTTTAGAGGTTTTTTTTTTCAGTTGGAGTTTATCGACAGATTTAGTTAAATCAACACACATATAAACTAAATCTTCATAATAGAAATTTTGTATCTCATTATCTGTTGAGTCTCCATCGACTGATACATCTGAATTTTCATTTGTAAGACCTGCTAAGCATAGTTATGAATCTGAGTTGACATTCTGGAAATTTGAGCTACGGTTGTCAGATCTTCCATATAGCACGTTGAGAGTCCTCCAAATTTCCTATGCAGTTAAACAATGAGATGTATGAATAAACTGTTCGGTACTAAGATAATCAAATACGATATTCATAGCAAGAGTATTGAAAACAATATTTCTCTTATCTGACATATCAATCCCATTGATAATAACATCCCAACATTTAATATTAACATATTTTAAATAAAATTCCATTTTGGACTTCCAGTTTAAAAAAATCTGCTCCATTGAAAATAGTTGGAGATGAACTGGATTGACACTCACTAGGCTGACAACCAGGATGACCCATGACTCTAGCATTAATGAAATAACCTGCTCTGATACCACTTGTTGGATCTAGATTAACTCTAGAGGGGGGGTGAATAGGGTTTATTGAAAATTAAGCGAAGTATTGCGAGAATCAGATCATAGAATGCAGCAGAAAATAAAGTCAGAAAGGTAAATGACACAAGATATACCCAGCTTCGGCAAAATCCTGCCTACTGCTGCATTCCTAAGGTATCTACTAGGTAATAGAACAGATCCGGCTTACAAGACCATGTAAACTCGCGAACCGCTCGCTCCTATTCTAATCCTACGCTCAAAACCCTAGGCTGATCTAATCCCCTAGATCAGATTTCCCCGGATTACAACCTCATAACCCGTGAACCCTAGTTTTTTTACAGACTCTAGTAAACTGCCAGTTAACACACTAACTGGATTCCTAGAATTTTACAGACTCTGGAAACTGTTCAGACGGTTTACAAAAAAGACAGAATTAAAACCAATACAATTTAAAATAAACAAGTTAAAGTAAGACCCTAGAATTAAAAGACTAGTATTAAAAATAGGGTTATCCCCTTTGTTATCTTCTAGTCATGACAAGGCCAGCCCATTTGCAAAGTATTAGACCCATTCACTTTGTTTCTCCAAAACATGGCGGCGACTCCTATGGTTTTTGAAATCCTCCCCAAATCAAATCGATGAAGTGATAAAATGCTCTGGATGTTGATCTCTAAAGGCTCGAATACGTTGTCGCTCATGTTCTTCGATTGATTTGGCTTGGAATACAGATGATCGAAACCCTAGTTTGAATTGTGAGTTTTCTGATTTAAATCATTTCTTGAAATTGTGATGCTTGTAGTTTCGATACAAAACATCGATGATGAATTGGTGTACCTTTAGGGTAAAATAAAACCATAATGGACTCTGATTTCAATAAATGTCTTGATTTGATTTTTCATCGAATTGCTTGATTTCCTCTATTGATTTATGGCTTTGATTGAATACAAAAAGTTGCCTCTTGTTTCCTTGATTTAAACTGAATGATGAAAAGCTGGATACAATTTGAATGATGTTGCCTTTTTCGAATTCAATCTGTTTACCTATGCATCATTTAATTGTTTAAATCTGGAAGAATTTAAATTCAAATTAATCTCTTTGCAGAAACGAATTGATGCTCTTGCCCAAAAATGAATATTGTTGCCTTGTTTGAGTTTCCTTATTTGGATTCCATGAATTTGCTCGAAAGATGCCTAGAATTTGAACATGATTTCTTCTACATTTTACTTGATTAAATCTGCTAGAAATGATTTCCAAAAATGCCATAACAAATTATGAATAGCTGGAAATTGGTTTTAGAACCGTAAACACTTGTACTCTTGCCATATATTTATTTGCACCCTTTCGAATTGACTTTGAATGTATATCGTAAATTCTGAAATCTTCAAATGAAATCATGCTAAAAGTGCATCTGCTAATTCTTGCAAACAACAAAAACCAATTATTTGCCAAAATCTAGTTGTTTCAAAAAACTAGAAAAAATAATTTGGTAATATTAAAAGCTTGACATAATTCTATAGTGACTCATTTCAATGTTTGATTTTAGAAATCACTCGATATGATTTCTTGCCAAATATGCTTTGCCAAAAACTGTTTAAAATATCTGGAAACGCTAATTTCTTGCACTTGCCTAAACATGAATCTTTGAATACACATTGTTGTGTATAGCTGGAAACATTTTGTCCACTTGCCAAATTGTTTTGATCGATAATTTTTGGAAATCACTTGGCCACAAAAAACTTGAAGATTTGTTGCCTTTAGTCATAGAGAAATTAGCAATTTGCCTTAAACTTGAAAACAGAATTGATTTCTACAATTCACACTTGCCAACAATAAAAATTTCCATTTGTTTGAACACTTGCTCTTCTTTCTTGTCAGTGTGAACATGAACTTAAAAAGACTAACCTTTGATACTTACCATTTAACTTGAACATGCTGTGTTTCATTGACTTATGCACAAATTGCTACATTCATGTTGCCATATATATATTTGTATACTTGCATTGAAAAACATCCTTGATTTGCATGTACATGAATAATGATGTTTGGTTGACCTTCCATGGTGATTTATATATGAAATTGAATTGCTTTGGTCCAAGCACCTCTGTGTCTTTGCTGAACCACCATGAATGTTCGAACAGAGTTGTTCCTTGTACAATCACTTGCATTTGACCATATGTGTGTGTTTCAGTATATGACAGGTATGGATAACTGGACTGAGTAAAGGATTTTGTGATGACAGAAGGCAGATAATGAAGAAATCTATGTGATTTTGTGATGACAGAAGACAGATAATGAAGAAGTCTGTGTATATACAACAATGTTAGTGAGTGTGTGAGAGTCTGTATGACTGTGTCTGTATGTAATATGAATGTTGAGTGTCGTAGTGATGAGAATTGTATTAAATGTGAACGAATATAAATTGTATTGTGTTTCAGTGCTATGTATAAATAGTTGAGTTATAAATTTGTACCGTTTGAAAGTTGAAATAAAATATTATATTTAATAAAATACTTATTGATTATTTAATTCTTGTCCAGTAGTATTTTATATAAATATAAATATTATATTTCTATATGTGATATAGAATAACAGTCCAATAAACATTTAAAATAATATTTATTTGGTTGTTATCATCAAACTAAAATCATATGATTGTGTATATAACTACTCATATACAACAATTTGATGATTGAAAATCCAAGTAGCAGCCATAATTTGAGAAACTTTAAACAACTCCGATGGCAAGGCGACGTCAAGTACGGATGGGAAAGCGAAAATATTTGTGCGTATTTCAAAATACACCTTGTTAAGAGTAAGTTATGTTGCTTAAAGTTTAGATAATAATTAGCTGAAGAATGTGTTTTAGACTTTGTCTAAAATTTTGGGTAAATTAGAATAGGAAATTTTGATGTTAAAATGAAATGTATTCGAAAATTCTGAATTCCGTAGGGTAGCTTCCTAAATTGAGAAGTTCTTAAGAAATAAATTGAGCTAACACTTGTGGATTTTAAATTGATTGGGCACTAATATTAACAAATTGTAAGGATACAATTTATTTAAGAGTGGAGTAATTAACAACCCAGATTTTCGAGTAACCGGGAAGAGCAGATTTATTGTGTTTTGTGATTTTTAAGATAATATTTTGATGATACGAGTTATGTGACCAACTCGTATATTATTTTAATTAGAAAATAGAGTTTTGAGAGTTTCTAAATTTGAGTATTTGGAATAAATTATATAACTTCGTTATAATAAGGAATTTATTCCAATGAGTTAACACACACACACACATACATATATATAATCTTAAAATTATAATTAAATGATTATGGGGATATTGAAAATATATAATATTGATTGAGAATCAATATTTAAGGGAAAAAATATTTTCAATATTAAAGAGAAATTGTTGGTTGAAATAATCATTTAACTATTAATTTGCAGTTTCTAATAGAATATGAACTCTTGTCAATAATTAGTATTAGTTAAGGAATTGTGTTTAAAACATATTGGAGAACTTAAGGTGGATTTATGACTTTTAAAATATTAATTAATAAATAAGTTGGTTTGTTGATTGTATGAGAATATAAATATTGATGTGAATCAATATTTATAGAATTGATGTGTTTTATTATCATTGATAATAGATTTAAATTGTTGAGTACATAAAACGTACAACAACATGGTTATATTAATAAATTTGAAGGTTTACATTTTTAAATACCAACGGTACATATAAAAATATGTATGTATTGTAGCGTCGAAATAATAAGCATTTTATGTGATAAATATTGAGTTAAAACCATTTATTATCGTTTGATAACAATAATTGTAAATATTTGATTAGCAAAACGATTATTGTAATTTTGGGTTGTAACATATTGTTGTATTTAATACTAAAAATAAAAATGTATGTTTTGACATGTTAATGACTTATTTTGTTAAAATAAGCCATTAATGACATTTATTTATTGTGTTGTAGAGATTATACAAATAAATAAAGATATTTTTGACAAACACCTTTATTTTGCTATACTATGTTGAATTTTGATATTTAAAATTGTGTAAATGGGTTTTGTGTGTTAATATGTATATTAAATTGTTAAACTAACACAACTGGGTTAGTGTTTGAGTTGAGGTGTGTGTTATTGATTTATGTTGTGTTGTATGCGTTTACTTTAATGTTAAACAATTGTTTAACACTTAAATTGGTGAAGCATAGTTTAATTATCTTGCATAATTTGGTTTTGGGCCTTGGTGTGATGTCTAGCCCATTGACCTCCTTCTATTTGGTTTTTGGAGTATTGGCTGAGAAAAGATACATAAGCTTCTCTTTTATTTCATTCCTCCTTCCATTTTTGAAGAATACAATGAATAATAATGGTTGAATCCTCTTTCCTCCCTCCGTTAAACCTTGCATGCTCCAAATTAAAGCCTCTTTAGGGTCTTCTTTGCTTTCTCAAATTCATTCTGTAGCATAATCCAAGCCCAGTTCCACCTCTAGTGAAGATAATCAAAGATTGGGTTACTATCTTTTTTCATGGTTGATGCATGTTGAAGATTCTTGGGTTTTCAGGCTTATGATACTCTAATATACTTTTAAAATGCTGGAATTCATCGTATAAACCAACTAAGGTGTGTCGGTTGATAGACACACTCTAGTTTACTTTTTTTTATCTTATCAGTATAAGGCTATGATGTGTCGATGTGAAAATACGTTGTTTTCTAAGAAATGTTGTTGTTTTATTATTGTGCTGTAAACACAGCCAAACATCAACTATAAACCTTATAACTTCATGATCTTTAAGTATTTTTGCCTAGTTCTTTTTTCATATTGTTGTCAACTACCCTGTGAGTATCTCTGCAAATTTGGGAGTCAGTGAATGTTGATTTGAGGGGGTAAACTAATGCACGAAGTTGGGGTTTCGCTGGGAAATCGACCAAGAGCGAATCCCGTGAAGTGGGTCGGCCCACTATGATCCTGGGTCGATTTGGGGGTCAAGACCCACCATGATATTAGGTCGAACCACCTCGCGAAATTCACTCTCGTAGCTTCCTGTGATCTTATTCTTGATTCTGGGTAAAAACAGCGCCCATGTCCAATTTCTTGGTGTTGTATCTCCTTCGTTATTGATCTGATTTGGGTGATTATTTTTATGTTGCAAATCTTGGAATCTTATCTATATTCCTACAAATTTAGAGACCAATTCGGGGTCGTTCGCTCGTCCAAATAGGTCCCAAAGTTGGACCTCAACATGATTTTAGCCTAGGCTGGAATTCAGTTCTAAGTCCAAGTTTGGAGCTTAATAACTTTTTCGTGCGAAGTCGGAATTTAGTGATTCCTTTTTTACTTAAAAGTCAGGTCTTTCAAATTTGTGCATATAAAATTTTAGACCAATCGGAGATCTATAGGTCATCCTATACGTACCTGAAATTTTCAATATGAATTGATTTAAGGTGCACTACCTTGTCTCGATACTTGATTCCCATATTATTTTGTGTGATTTTGTAACTTATTATTAACTAGAGAAACCAAGTTCACATCCTATGCAATATGAACTCCAGCTTTTGGGGGTAATTTATGTTGATTCATTGCTGAGATTTTTAGTGAGATTTTGCTAATTTTGGGTATATGTGCATGGTTTTAAACTATTTTTCCAATATATAAAAAATATCGATTTCACTATAGTTTTGAGACTAAATGAGTTTTATAATTTTAGTTTTAACGATAAATGGTATGGGACACATTGGTATACGGTGTTGGTTAATTCTTGGATTGTCTAATTGAAGATGTTGATTTGCTGATTCTGTGGACCATTGATATTTGTTTTCCACTGTAAAGCTGACCAGATGGAAGTAAATCGATAGTGAGAACATGTGGTATTGGATGCAGTGTTACCACTGTCTGGGTTTACTATTGGAAGAGTCAATGACACATATCGTTGTTGTTGAGCCAGTGCTAGGGGCGGTGGTTCCGTACATGAGAAGACACGTACGAAGTCAGTTTTTATTGAGGGTTGCACTTCTGTATGTATGAAATGTGTACGAAGTTGGTTGTTGTTGAGAGCCGCGGTCCAGTACCTGTGAAAACACGTACAAAGTTGATTGTTGTTTGGGGATGCTGTCCTGTAAGTTGATTGTTGTTATTACGCAGCATTAGTCGCATACACTGCACCAAATTCATCAATTTGAAATGGTTTTTAGCCGTTGTAAACGAATTTAGCAATGGCTTTTAGCCATTGCAACGATCTGGGTTGCAAATTTTTCACAACGGCTCAAAGCCATTGCTAAATATGTTTTAAGCAACGGCTTAGAGCCGTTGCAATTTTAAAGTTTGCAATGGTTATTAGTCGTTGCAGAATCATACTTAGCAACGGCTTATGTCCATTGCTACATGTTGTAATACAACCAATAATTTTTGTTCAGCAACGACTGAAGGCCGTTGCCAATTTTATTTTTGCAACGTTTTAGGTCGTTGCTGTGTTAAAATTTTTCCATTTTCGTTTCCCTGCATTTCATATTCAGCAAAAATCTATGAATATTTGATATAAATACCACAACTGTTCATAATATTACAATAATTTCAATACATATGTTACTTCATAAAGTACAAATACCAAAATACTATTCTGATCTTACATTTTGAGTTCACCAAAACAATATTACACCACGCATACCATCATAAAGTACTAATACTGCACACATACATTATAATTGAAATAGCATACTACGAGCATAAACCCTAACTGACAGTTTCAAACATTTGTTATAATTAAAATATCATACTACAAGCATAAACCATAATTGAAATGGCCATAAGCTCTTAACCTGCCCAAGAAAAGTAGACGACATCCCTTTATACTCTTAATCTGCCAAGAAAAGCAGTTGCATTAAGTAAGAACTCATAACTGAAATATTCTACATCTTTTTTCTTGTGTTGACAGAGACAATAATTAGATACTATTAAATATTTATTCAATCCCTCAGGTGCTTCAAGTATACTAAGCATGTGGAAATATAAGTATTGATTTCATATGCTGAATTATATATATGCTACAAAATATTTTGTATGAGGACATTTATGCTACAGAAATAGAAAGGTGAACTACATTTGCATTAAGCAACTTACTTTAGAATTCAAATTTGAGTTGTCAAATGATTGAATTGTTCAGATGAACATATATTTGTCAGTATGATCCATATATGAAGGATAAGGGCAACATATAATGCCACTTTTGAGAGATAATGTTCATATTTCTAGTATATATTTGTCAGTATGATGGTATTTATTATCATTATCATTGTTTATTATTACTAGATAATGTAAACAAGAAAGATTTGAATCTGATGCCTACTGGCAAGGAGAATAATTGATTACAGTTTCAGTTCCAAAATCGTTTTTATTGAAAAGGATTAAAAGGTAAGTTCCAGAATCGCAAGCTATGGCGATTGATGGGTAATCAACTTGACGGACATTTATTCTTTCGTTAAAAGCTAAGGATGTGAATAGGCCTAAACAGACTAGACGAAAATGTGTACTGATCATGTCCTAAAACAACACGAACAACCATTAAAACGTTGTACAAGTCATAACAAACAAGCGTGAACAAGTTCATAGAGCAATCAAAAAGCGTGAATAACCATTAAAACGTTGTATTGATCATGGCAGCTGATCACTTTGATCCATTAAGAGCACAACTTAAGCTCAAAAAACTGCAAGATGAAAGTATGAGCATCAGAAAATGAACTACAATGTAACCTGAAATAGATGGATATAAAATGATTCATAATAACTCATATGTTTCACACAATATAATATAAGGATACAATAAACCAGCAATAGAACGGGGATAATGACAGGAATGAAACCTGAGATCGCAACCCTGTTGTGTGCATAGGACACAAATATAAACAACACTAGAAGTAGCCAATTGTCATAAAAACAGTAAAAAAAGCAGCCACAATCTAAGTAAATTGCACTCAATTGGCGCACCTTGAATAACATCTAGACCAATCTCGGTTGGATCGGTAGCCATCCAATTCTCTCTAAGTAAATTGCACAATCTAAGTAAATTGCGTGTTCTTTTGAGCTTGAGTAGAGCATCTTATTTCTCAATCATTTTTAGGACATGATCAGTACATTGTTTCAACTGACGTGCAATACTTTGTTGTGGTAAAAGGTGATTAAACTACGTATTTATATTACTAACACTATAACAGTAGTGTATCATTGAAATATTATTCACATGTGTTAATCTAAAATCTTATGATTTAAAACCATGTGATACTTGATGTCAGATTCAGTAGTCATCAGCATTGACCATATCTGTATTATTAGATATACACTAGGCCAAAGCATTTAAGATATTTAAATCTGTCCACTTAAATTTTAAATCCAAATTCACTCAAATGACGACCTTCATTTCCCGTCCTATTAGAGATTAAATCTGTACTTCAATTATTTTTAACACAAGTAATTTATAAAATGGAAATTTTCATATTACTTAGTTTAATTTATACAACCATTTGTTAAGACTCGAGTTGTATATTTACACATATCTTATTTAAGTTCACTTACATTATTTATTTTATCAGATTAAATATAAGCTTAGAATAAAAATTAAAAATTAAAATAATTATAATTACAACTTATCTGAAGAGTATTTTATTTTCACAATCCTTATAAATTCAAATAAATTATTATTTCAAATTATCAGTTTTCAAGTCTGTTTGTATAAATTTCTTAATATAAGATTTATAAGTTGACAAATGTATATAATTCATTCCGATTTCCTTTAATCTAATGTTTATAAATTCATAAAGCTATAACTCATTCAAATTTCCTTTGAAATGCTTATTTTATTCAAGGTTTCAATTTATTCATAAGGAATTTTATAATTTAGGGCCTTCAAATTACAAAGTTTAATCTGCATAGCCAAGTTTTACTTACATAAGTAATAAGCGAAATGTTACTGTTTTATTATTTATTCCCTAAATGCTTAATATAAACCAGAAGTAGACTTAACGGATGAATATAATCGACAAGGAATTTCCAAAGGATAGAGACTCAAATTTAAATAAGTTAGAGAAGAATTTAGTAGTTCAAAAGTATTGATTCTAATTTCCTAAGATGAATTTTAAAACATGATCGAGACTCAGATTTAGGAAATACTAATCTAAGAGAAATCTAACTAAGAAAATGAATTCGAATGAATTTTAAAACAAAGCGGTATCATGTACAGACTACAAGTGGACAAATACTTTAGCAACTAATGTAAAAGAGGGATTGTTACAGTCCACTGCCATAACTTAAAAATTGTGGTCGTTCACAAGAAAGAAACTATGGAATCTAATTTAGTTTAGGCCTTCAGACCAAAATCTTTTTAGCCAACAAAATAAGGGATGCATAAGCTAATTTAATTTAAGGTTATGCATAAAGAATTAACAAAGTTAATTTAAGGTGTGAAAAGATGCCAAAGACATCATGTCAAATGCATTTGTTCAAGTTATGCAAGGATCATAGACAGAGACAAGTGCATGAACACCTATATACACAAACATTTTTTAACAAGGGGAAGGTCTAGCTGTATGGATCATTATTCAATTTATAAAGCCAAAAATTATAACATATGGAGCACTCTTTTAGTCAATTTGCTGGTCCATTTTTTTCTACCTAATTATCGATCTACGTCATGACATATTGTGGATGTTAAATGATCACGCAAAATAAAAACAGTTACTAAATGAAAATAGTTACTAAATGATCACACACACAAAAACAGGAAGGTTCTCTAAAAAATAAAAATGATAAATGATAATTTAAGTATACCAGGTTAACTGGGAACTGATAATAAGCACCTGATATGCTTGTATGCTCCAGTGTCTACAGGTATCGAATAAGATTCTTTGGATGGCACACAAAATAGCCAACTCCAACTTCTTCATAGGTTGTAGCAAGAGGATGGTTTTTCTTGGTTGTGCTTTCATCTGGCAGCAGTATGTTGTCCACAACCAACTTCTCATATGTTGGCGGTACAACTTTTCCATGAATAATTGAACCCACCGAACCTCTGCATACTGTACCTGTCGCAATGACCTCCAGATTAAAGTTTAAGATTTCACACTTCAAACTTACCAAATTGAAAGAATTATGTGGATTGCCAATGTCATTATCTGACTGTCTTTCAATAGCAACGTGACATGCATTACTTCCTCCTTCATTCGAAGCATTGTCTGGTATTTGCTTCTCATATTTTCCCTTAATCAATTCCACTAAATATTTCAATACACCCTCTACATTGGTCATCTGATCTTTCATGTTTTGAGCAGTTTTAATTGTTTGCGTGCAACATTAGAGGCCTTAACTTGGGTCCTTGATATCTTGGTTATAATACTACGAGTCCGACCTCTTTTATCCTTTCCAAAAACTTGTGAAAGTATGTCTTCATCCAGCGGCAACTCCTCTTTCTCACCGTCTTTGATTGCTTCCTTTGCCTTCGCAATTTTATCCTAATCATGATGCTTAAATATATAAATTGAAATAGCGAATAATTCAAATAAGCAATTATTTGGCTAACTTACAAAGTATAGAGAAGTGGAACCGGATATGCTTCCATCCTTTTTTGTATGAGTTTTCTCCCATACTTCACGACATGTTATTTCTTTTTCTGGATTTGCAATAGCATGCAATAAAGCAGGAAATAAAATAACTGTAGTGTTAGGAGTAGTATATTTCTGTCTGCAGTGGTTTATCAAAACGATTCAGAGCAAAATTCATGAATTACTTTTGAATCACAAATTAGTAGTAGCATGTTAAGAGTAGCGGAGGGATAATTCAAAGAGTGCACAAATGAGTACACAACACTGACATAATTCTGGACAACAAACAAGGAAATAAAGATGAAACAGCATACTCACATATGTCCAGCGAAGCTATAATAATGGAAATGATTAAGTGCAGCAGTGCAAAATAAAACACCATGTATAATCATGGCGCATGGTAGTTAGCAATGCACTTGAACCAATGTTTAAGATCTAGTGTAAAAACATAGAGTCAAGCCTCAAAGCGAATGAGTGGGTACCCGTATGCCATATGTAAACGAGCGAACAAAATGAGCAAGTTCGACAAGAGTCCAACTGTAAACAAAACTAGCTCAACATTTCAGGTAAGAAGGAATGATATATGGGTAAACAGGAATGATATATAGTATAGTAAAATGAAATTGACATTATCTTTCATAATACAATATATTTAAAGTTAGCCTACAACTCACTCAGCATAGCAGGAATGATATATATTATAGTAAAATGGAATTGATATTTACATGATCAAACGTGCAACTGCATATATCTGATAGAATACAGCTCGCTCCGTTAACATGTATACATTAATGATCTAGATTCACGAACGCGTTGATTTCTTTAGTAACTCGATGAAAAAGTGTTAAAAATTGTAGTCATTCCTAACCTTGAAATGTTGTTCAAATGGTTGATGAAAATTCAACTTTTTATCAAATAGGATAAGCAGTATTTAGACGATAGCAAAGAAACAAAAAAAGTTGTTCTATTAGCTTACGTTTAGCTGATAGGTATAAATAACATTAAGATAACATAATGTTACTATATACAATGGTTACATAACATAAATAAGGGGTTGAAGGTTGCTAAAATAAAGGAACATGTGCTTTGAAAATATTATGTATCACAGGAAACATATGTATATTATATGAAAGTTACATTGAATGGTCATAATTGGGTCCCAGTGCAAAGAGAGCGATTGTGATATTAGTACCTGAGATATTAATAGTCTCAGTGAAAAATAAATTCAATTTATTCAACACAATGAAGGTAAACAAGCAATTATGGAAAAGCATCCTTGTATGCATCTTAATTTGGTGTACTATCAAAAAATAACAGTCAAATTAATACACACGTAATATTAATCTGTGTCGAATCAAAACACGTTCAAGTAGATGAACGAAGGAAATATTATTTTCATGGAATTGACTTAGTTGGGTACACAGTACACTACATTAGAAATTACATAGATTGAGCTATGAATCCAGAATAAACATTAGAGGGATGATGACAACATTGGAAAATGAGAGTGAACCATAAACTAGTCTGTAACCTAGTGTTAAATGTTCCGAAAATTGGAGAATCAAATCAGTTCCATAGTTACAACTATAGAAATCTCAGATGATTAGAGGTTATAAGCCAACGCATCAATAAGTCAATCATTCCAAAAAAAGAGGGATGAATAACAATGTAAACAGACATTCAAAAATAAATATTAAGCAAATCACATCGAAATGTAACGGCCTGCAAATCCGTAATACCAGAGTTGACTACATAAATCATACATCCAGCCCAAATATAACGAAAATACGAATCATTTTTTTAGAAGAAAAAGGTAGAAGACGAACAGAAATAACAACACAGAATCTCACATCGCAACGGAATAAAATACAATATATCATATCTTTTGAAATACAAAATTTGTACTGTATACACATATCATTATCAGAGTACAACACCGCAGAACAACACTCTATATAACTAACACTGAAGCCTCCTGCTCTAAGCTCCTTCAGATAAATCTGTAAACACCTGAACTACATGACTGCCCATACAAATTTAGGCACCCAAGAGTTTAGGTAAAACAAAAAAACTCCGGGTTAGTCATGGGACTGGTATGAGTAAACAATTTTAAAACAGCTTGAGAAAATAAATGATAACTCGTAAGACCATGTCGTATAACATGGAATGGGGTTTTCCCTTATGAGAATCCAAAATGATCTTTATATCAAAAACTCTTTTGATATTATAATATTGTCTAAATCACATAAATAGAAATCTAGTGGAACGCTTGCATCTCACGTTCCACATATATTATATACAATCAAAACCGCAAGCACTTATTGGATATTTGGTTCTGACTACGACAAGGTATGGAACCACCTGCCGCTGGTAAATCTCTAGAGGAGAATACACCGAGTTCAACAAGAACATCTTGCAACTCAACCACACATGACCGACCACTCATTTCGCTTGAGTGTATCGAATGTATATCACCAACGGTTGGGATCAGCAACCGTTTCCCGAATGGGACAAGATCGAATAGAATAAGGAATTAAATGAATCTCTAGATAGGTGATGATACACCCTAATGGGAGCTAACCACATAGCCATGCTGCATGCCCGATTTTTGTCATTTCCCGGTTGTTGAGGCCAGAGGCTACGATTACTTTCAATTCATTGATAACACGATCACTCTGAATGCCACATTATCAGATCCATTAATCACTAATTGATCTGCACAAATATTCTGGATATTATGTTAAGGGAATAAATCCGATGCAACCATATATATTTATACAGACCAACCCATTCGATCATTGGAAATACTATGTCAGACACTCGCCCATATACGTTCTTTCTGGGACTGAACGAAACCAAAGGCACTATTCAGTACATCCATCCTAGGCAATCTCTACCTAGGACTTATACAACAGCCCTTGCACTTTACTCCGTCTTCAATATATTCAACATACTTGGTTCGCAACGCTTATGCCAATACGGTGTGGTTCTCCGGATAATAATCCAACCGGTCTCTCCATATTAAAAACGTTAAAATGGTCAAAGCTTTGATAGTTGGTGATTTAACTATCAAATGAAAAATGTCCGTGTACGCACAACGATCTTATTTCCAAATGGAATTATCGATCAAATCATCAAACATATATATATATATATTCATATTTCCTTATTTTCTATATTAAGAAAATATATGTTATTAACTCTGGAAAACATTCCCATTGCATATTTATATATCACTATTCTTCCACATCTATCAGACTCTAACTGTAAACTAGTAAGAGAACAACTTCCTAAGTATAAACCTCGAAGGCCGAAACCAACATCAGATCGATACTTAAAAAGTCATTCAACTCAACTAATTTCCAGTCAGTTTCTAATTTTGCTTAACTCTATTTCTTTAACTCCATTTTATTAACTTCTTATCAACACGATCATTTTAAATCTGCAAATCATTTGCTTTTAAATCATCGTTCACTTTAAAATGTATATCTCCCAGGATATTTATAAAATTCCTTTTCGTTTATAATATTCTATTTTAAGTTCGTTTCATTATCGAATTCTATATATATCGATTTATCGATTTCTAGTTTATCAAATCTTCTTAAAAATGACTCCTTAAATTCCCGGAAAAATTCGCCATAACCTCCTTTGTGCCGGGAGCATCGGGAAAATCCCCAAACTGCCACATAGGCCTCTCCATTCAAAAAGAAAAAGAAACAGCCAAGGATCTTGCCGATACGGCGCATAAATCTCATATATGAATTAAATACATACCTTTTTGTCGGGCATTCTAATATATATCTTCATTAACTTCATTCCATACCTGTCTCATGTATATTCATACATTTCTAATTCATTTCAACTTAATCCAACTGTTTTAACTTAATTCGTTAACTGATTTGCTAATTATCTGTTTTGCCTATTTCACCTTCGTATTGGAATATAATATGCTAAAAAATATTTCAACTTACATATAAACTAATCAAATTCTATTTTCCAACTCAGGTTTCATATTCGATTATATGAATTCATAAGTTTAATTTAGTTATTCAAAGTCTACTCGATTCCAAACTCGATTATCTATTTATCCTTTAAATTGGTTAATTCTATTTAGGAATAGTTTATTTTTATAAATCCGACATAGTCGAATTCAAACATAAATCCTAAGGATTTATTCAACTTCATTTATGTTCGAAATATCGGAATAAAGTTAATCGTTTATTGTTTAAAACGATTCTAAGTTCTCATTTAAAATTCACATTTGAATTTAAATATTTAAATTATCCAAATGATAATTTTTCACCTTTTTATTTACAAACATTATTTATTTTACTTGTTTATATATTAAACAAGTCTCGCTTTCAAAATCATTGAGACAAATATTTCTACCTTGAAAAAAATAAATTTCCCTTTTCAAATTCACACTTGTATTTATATTTCCTGAATTATCCAATGATAATCCATTTCACTTCATTTATAACTTCGTTTATAAATGAACTACTTGTTTTTAATTATTCAAAACAAGTAAATATTTCTATTCTATTCGAATTTCAAATTCTATTTCGAAAAATAGAATTCCCTTTTCAAATCTAATAATTTCCCTTCATGTTATTTTTAAATATCAACATTTAGGCCCAGTGGTATTTAAACATCCAAACACCCAGTTTATCATTCAATGGTTATCTAACACATCATATATGAATTTATATATATGTGAAAACACACAAACAACAGATAATATATTTTTGAGGAATCCAGTTAGATTCCTCCAACCTGTTTTCCTCCATCCACAGACATTAGCACATAAATAATACCATCCTGCTTCGAGGCAGGATATCGCGGTATGAAGGTCATCCACTAATATGTATTTGTGGGGCGCATAGAGGAAATCATCCGCAATGAAACTACGGGCATCCGCTAATGATACTACGGGAACAATCCAACCACCAAACCAATATATATATATATATATATATAAAATAGTCAACCCTAAATAACTAATATATTTAAATCAACTACAAAGCATTCAAACAAGCAACAACAATTACTTTTAACGACATAAAAATGATTCTAATTAAGGTGAGTGAGATTTACTCTCTGTGATTTTATTTCTTGAATACCATAATTAATTTCCATGCCATCGCAGCTACGAACCCATCTCGACTAAGCTTGTGATTTAAGCCTTGTATAACAAGATTATGAAATTTTTAATTATCTAATTATACTATAGTTAACTAATTTAACTATCTAAAAATTTAAATAATTTACTAAATAAAATTTAGGAATTCAAGTTTTAGTTTTCAATTACTAATCCTCTAATTAGCATTCGAACAATGCCTGAAGCCCTTCCATCATGAATAGCTCATCTTTAGTCCATCAACCAAGTTCTGGTTATGGCGTTTCTCTCCAAACAATCAAACTCCTCACAGTCACCACTTCAACAAATCATTATTCCAGACTTCCCACTTCTACTCTTCACCAATATGTCACACCAAATGCCACTGTGTAGAATCCATACGCTCAGCTCTCCCCACCCCTTGCCAGTATTTACTGCGACCCTCAATTCAACCCATTAATCGCACTCAACACCATCACTAATGAAAATACATCACTAATGTTTCTTCCATCTGTAAACCCCAATCCTCACTAAGCCGTACCCAAATTTGAAACTTAGTTTAACACATACAAATCGTCCCTCATATTCATCATATTAACGTTACCCTACTGCCTTATTTCTTCTCTTTTCAAACAAGTATCACGCTCTAGGAAACACACTCCTTTTTCCGCACTTTTCTCCTACCAACAATTACATTCCAAATCCCATTAAAACCACCATAGTTGCTTTTCCCCTCCAGGACACCGCGCTACTCCTGCTCAACGAACACCTGTTCGCGTTTCACCAGAAAAGGATTGAACTTGTTTGGCACCAAACACTACCCAGCCATTCTGCAATGTGCTCCTTAACCCCTTGATTATCACGCCAATATCCACTCAGTTCAACTCCAACCCTTCCTCTATTAAACCGCAACCCTAGGCTAATCATTGAACTCGAGAATCGCCATCGCTCAAACTCATTTGGATATAGTCATGAAGATCTAGTTTACCCAAACTCAAATCGCAATTTTTCATGAATTTAAATTGAAGAATTCAATTGATTTTGAAAATTTGAAAATCACCGAACGGTGGCCATTTTGATTTTCATTTAGCTGAAGCTCATGAATGCTCTCGATTGTTTTCCTCTATGTACAATAAAATGAAACGAGAAGGGTTCGTTTCAAAGGTTTAAATAACAATTGGTTTTTGATTTTTCTGTAGAGACGAGGAGGGAGACATGCTCAATTTTCCCCCTTATGATTTCTGCGAACGAGTATGGAGCAGCAGGCCATTCTTTTATCTCCTTGTTGTTTGGTATCTGTCCACACAATTCTGATATTCTATTTTATTTTGAATCGCTATCCTCTAATTAAAATTCCCTATGATTTCGAACTTCTTTCTGAACCTAACAACTGACCTTCCTAGGGTTATATCATTATCCTGAACACACTGGGACAAGTATCGAAGTCCAGTTCGATCATTCGGAACAAATATTAATTTAAATTGATATAAATTAAATTTCAAACCATTTAAATTCTTCGAAAATAATTTAGTATTATTATTCTAACTCAAACAGGAGTTTCAATTGATTATCTGAACTGTTTCTAATTCAGTGTTGACTTTGAATTCAAATAAATTCAATTTCGTATTTCGATAATTATATATATTCGAAATAAATCATATTTCAATTTTTAAATTGATAAATAAATATAAAAATTCATTTATATTCTCGAATCAATATTTAAAATAAATATTAAATATTCAAAATTAATCGACCAGAAATCCGAGTCGTTACATTCTTCCCCACTTAAAAGAATTTCGTCCCCGAAATTACTAAGGTAGGAAAAGTGCTACAAACCCATTAACTTTTTCAAAATCCACTTATGTTGAAATTCAATATTTCTAAATTCAACAAATTTCAGTTCTACTAAAACTTTTTGTTTACATTCTTTTTATTTGAACAATCAATATAATTACTACATAAAATATTTTCCAACTTCCCAGGATTAAATTCCAAACTCTAGTTCTGAATCAAATTTTAATTTGTTTCACTTGTATATTTCTTTTGTATACAATTTTATTTGGTTATATATACCCGTTCCAAATTTATAATCTAATTTGATTATAATATTAACATCCAACACATCCATATATTATAATAATTTCAGAAAATTATTCTTTTTCTATCAAAAATAGAATTTTTGGGTAAAATTATTTCATTTACCCATTTTAAAACAATATTGTGTCAAATTTTTCTGTTCAAGTGTTTAGAAATTCCTATCGACTTCGGGGCATCCCACGATTCGACCATAATTCATAAGCACTCACCAGACTAGCCCACACAATATAAAACAATTTTTATATCAATTAAAAAATACACTCTCTCGTATATACACTCAACTCATTCTAGGGTACTACTGACCCTATCTCTAATGAGCAAAATTTCACCAAAGCCTAGGTTTTCGCTCAACCTAAGCTCTGATACCAACTGTAACGTCCCGCAAATCCGTAATATCAGAGTTGGCTACATACATCATACATCCAACCCAAATATCACGAAAATACGAATCATTTTTTTAGAAGAAAAAGGTAGAAGAAGAACAGAAATAACAACATAGAATCTCACATCACAGCGGAATAAAATATAATATATCATATCTTCTGAAATACAAAATTTGTACTGTATACACATATCATTATCAGAGTACAGCACTTACAACACAACGGAACAACACTCTATGTAACTAACACTGAAGCCTCCTGCTCCAAGCTCCTTCAGATAAATCTGTAAACACCTGAACTACTTGACAACCCTTACAAATTTAGGCACCCAAGAGTTTAGGTAAAACAAAATAAACTCCGGGTCAGTCATGGGACTGGTATCAGTAAACAATTTTAAAACAGCTCGAGAAAATAAATGATAACTCATAAGACCACGCCGTATAACACAGAATGGGTTTTTCCCTTATGAGAATCCAAAATGATCTTTATATCAAAAACTTTTTTGATATTATAATAGTGTCTAAATCACATAAATAGAAATCTAGTGGAACGCTTGCATCTCACGTTCCATATATATTATATACAATCAAAACAGCAAGCACTTATTGGATATCGGATTCTGATTATGACAATGTATGGAACCACCTGCCGCTGGTATATCTCTAGAGGAGAATACACCGAGTTCAACAAGAACATCTTGCAACTCAGCCGCACATGACCGACCACTCATTTTGCTTGAGTGTATCGAATGTATACCACCAACGGTTGGGATCAGCAATCATTTCCCAAATGGGACAGCATCGAATATAATAAGGAATTAAATGAATCTCTAGATAGGTGATGATACACCCTAATGGGAGCTAACCACATAGCCATGTTGCCTGCTCGATTTTTGTCATTTCTCGTTTGTTGAGGCGAAAGGCTACGATTATTTTCCATTCATTGATAACACGATCACTTTGAATGCCACATTATCAGATCCGTCAATCACTAATTGATCTGCACAAATATTCTGGATATTATGCTTATGGAATAAATCCATTAAACCAATATATATTTATACAGACCAACCCATTCGATCATCGGAAATACTCTATCAAACACTCGTCCATATACGTTCGTTCTAGGACTGAACGAACCGAAGGCACTATCCAGTACATCCATCCTAGGCAATCTCTACCTAGGACTTATACAACAACCCTTGCACTTTACTCTGTCTTCAATATATTCAGCATACTTGGTTCGCAACACTTATGCCAATACGGAGTGGTTCTTCGGATAATAATCCAACCGGTCTCTCCATATTAACAACGTTAAAATGGTCAAAGCTTTGATAGTCGGTGATTAAACTATCAAATGAAAAATGTACGTGTACACACAGCGATCTTATTTCCAAATGGAATTATCGATCAAATCATTAAACATATATATACATATATATTCATATTTCCTTATAGTCTATATTAAGAAAATATGTGTTATTAACTATGGAAAACATTCCCATTGCATATTTACATATCACTATTCTTCCACATCTATCAGACTCTAACTGTAAACTAGTAAGAGAACAACTTCCTAAGTATAAACCCCGAAGGCCGAAACCAACATCAGATCGATACTCAAAAAGTCGTTCAACTCAACTAATTTCCAGTCAGTTTCTAATTCTGCTTAACTCTATTTCTTTAACTCCATTTGATTAACTTCTTACCAACACGATCATTTTAAATGTGCAAATCATTTGCGTTTAAATCATCGTTCACTTTAAAACGTATATCTCCCAGGATTTTATTTATAAAATTCCTTTTCATTTATAATATTCTATTTTAAGTTCGTCTCATTATCGAATTCTATATATATCAATATATCGATTTATTGTTTATCAAATCTTCTTAAAAATAACTCCTTAAATTCCCAGAAAAATTCGCCATAACCTCCTTTATACCGGGAGCATCGGGAAGATCTCCAAACCGCCACACAGGCCTCTCTATTCAAAAAGAAAAAGAAACAGCCAAGCGGCTTGCCGATACGGTGCATAAATCTCATATACGAATTAAATACATACCTTTTTGTTGGGCATTCTAATATATATCTTCATTAAGTTCATTCCATACCTTCTCATGTATATTCATACATTTCAACTTAATCCAATTGTTTTAACTTAATTCGTTAATTAATTTGCTAATTAATTGTTTTACCTATTTCACTTTCATATTTGAATATAACATGCTCAAAAATATTTCAACTTACTTATAAACCAACCAAATTCTATTTTCCAACTCAGGTTTCATATTCGATTCGATTATGAATTCACAAGTTTAATTTACTTATTCAAAGTCAACTCGATTCCAAACTCGATTATCCATTTATCCTTTAACTTGGTTAATTCTATTTAGGAATAATTTATTTTTATAAATCCGACATAGTCGAATTCAAACATAAATCCTAAGGATTTATTCAACTTCATTTATATTCCAAATATCGAAATAAATTTAATCGTTTATTATTTAAAACGATTCTAAGTTCTCATTTTAAATTCACATTTGAATTTAAATATTTAAATTATCGAAATGATAATTTTTCACCTTTTTCTTTACAAACACCATTTATTTTACTTGTTTATATATTAAACAAGTCTCGCTTTCAAAATCATTGAGATAAATATTTCTACCTTGGAAAAGATAAATTTCCCTTTTCAAATTCACACTTGTATTTATATTTCCTGAATTATCCAAGGATAATCCATTTCACTTCATTTATAACTTCGTTTATAAATGAACTACTTGTTTTTAATTATTCAAAACAAGTAAATATTTCTAATCTATTCGAATTTCAAATTCTATTTTGGAAAATAGAATTCCCTTTACAAGTCTAATAATTTCCCTTCATGTTATTTTTAAATATCAACATTTAGGCCAAGTGGTATTTAAACATCCAAACTCCCAGTTTATCATTCATTGGTTATCTAACACATCATATATGAATTTATATATATGTGAAAACACACAAACAACAGATAATATATTTTTGAGGAATCCAGTTGGATTCCTCCAACATGTTTTCCTGCATCCACAGACGTTAGCCCATAAATAATACCATCCTGCTTCGAGGCAGGATATCGCAATATGAAGGTCATCCACTAATATATATTTGTGGATCACATAGGGAAATCATCCGCTATGAAACTGCGGGCATCTGATAATGATACTGCAGGAACAATCCAACCACCAACCAAATATATATATATATATATATAATAGTCAACCCTAAATAACTATTATATTTAAATCAAACACAAAGCATTCAAACAAGCAACAACAATTATTTTTAACAACATAAAAATAATTCTAATTAAGGTGAGTGAGATTTACTCACCGTGATTTTATTTCTCGAATATCCCAATTAATTTCCATGCCATCGCAGCTACGAACCCATCTCGACTAAGCTCGTGATTTAAACCTTGTATAAAAAGATTAAGAAATTTTTAATTATCTAATTATAGTATAGTTAACTAATTTAACTGTCTAAAAATTTAAATAATTTACTAAATAAAATTTAGAAATTCAAGTTTTAGTTTTCACTTACTAATCCTCTAATTAGCATTCGAACGATGCCTGAAGCCCTTCCATCACGAATAGCTCATCTTTAGTCCATCAACCAAGTTTTGGTGAATGCATTTCTCTCCAAACAATTGAACTCCTCACAGTCACCACTTTAGCACATCATTATTCCAGACTTCCCACTTCTACTCTTCACCAATACGTCACAACAAATGCCACTATGTAGAATCCATACGCTCAGCTCTCCCCACCCCATACCAGTATTTACTGCGACCCTCAATTCAACCCTTTAATCGCACTCAACACCATCACTAACGCAAATACATCACTAGTGTCTCTTCCATATATAAACCCCAATCCTCACCAAGCCGTACCCAAATTTGAAACTCAATTTAACACATACCTATCGTCCCTCATATTCATCAAATTAACGTCACCCTACTGCCCTGTTTCTTCTCTTTTCAAACAAGTATCACGCTCCAGGAAACACACTCCTTTTTCTGCACTTATCTCCTACCAACAATCACTTTCCAGATCCTATTAAAACCACCATAGTTGCTTTTGCCCTCCAGACACCGCGCTACTCCTGCTCAACGAACACCTGTTCGCGTTTCACCAGAAAAGGACCGAACTTGTTTGGCACCAAACACCACCCAGCCGTTATGCAACGTGTGCCTTAACCCCTTGATTAATACGCCAACATCCACTCAGTTCAACTCTAACCTTTCCTCGATTAAACCGCAACCTAGGCTAATTATTTAACTCGAGAATCGCCATCGCTCAAACCCATTTGGATATAGTCGTGAAGATCTAGTTTACCCAAACTCAAATCGCCATTTTTCATGAATTTAAATTGAAGAATTCAATTGATTTTGAAATTTTGAAAGTCACCGAACGGTGGCCATTTTGATTTTCATTTAGCTGAAGCTCATGAATGCTCTCGATTGTTTTCCTCTATGTACAATAAAATGAAACGAGAAGGGTTGGTTTCAAAGGTTTAAATAACAATTGGTTTTCGATTTTTCTGTGGAGATGAGGAGGGAGACGTGCTCAATTTCCCCTTATGATTTCTGTGAACGAGTATGGAGACAGCATGCCATTCTTTTATCTCCTTCTTGTTTGGTTTTTGTCCACACAATTTTGATATTTTATTTTACTTTGAATCAGTATCCTCTAATTAAAATTCCCTATGATTCTGAACTTCTTTCTGAACCCAACAACTGACCTTTCTTGGGTTATATCACTATTCTGAACACATTTGGGACAAGTATCGAAGTCCAGTTCGATCATCCGGAACATATATTAATTTAAATTGATATAAATTAAATTTCAAACCATTTAAATTATTCAAAAATAATTTAATATTATTATTCTAGCTCAAACAGGAGTTTCAATTGATTATCTGATCTGTTTCCAATTCAGTGTCGACTTTGAATTCAAATAAATTCAATTTCGTATTTCGAAAATTATATATATTCGAAATAAATCATATTTCGATTTTTAAATTGATAACTAAATATAAAAATTCATTTATATTCTCAAATCAATATTTAAAAAATATATTAAATATTCAAAATTAATCGACTAGAAATCCGGGTCGTTACAGAAAACTACCGAGATCAAGCGGGAATAAACCGCCAACAGTCGGTAAGAAATAAATGAAATTGACGACTATATAAATAAGTGCAATGTTTAGGGACCATGAGAAGAAATATATGGGAAAAGATCAAAAATGTAATTATCTTTCAAACAAGGCAAAGCAATAAATATTGCCCGTTGAAATCTAAACCAACAAAATGAGTATTTACGAGATGTCAAGTTTAAAAGAATTTAGCGACCTTTTAAATATAATTGTGAGGATGAAAAACAATTGTAAAACATGATAATATAGATTATTACTTTCATATAGTGTTAGCTTTAAATTGTTAAAAAATTTGGTTCCTACCTGTAATCATATTAATTAAAAATAAAATAATATATATTTGTAAAACACATTTATAAACCACATCGATGTTATGCAACTGTTTTGAATGTGTTTCCATATACATTTTTTAGTAAGTTCGACAAGAGTCCAACTGTAAAAAAAATTCCTATAAGCTGATTATCTTGCCAAAATTCTTATTTGCTATATTACAATTAACCCAGTTGTCAATAAGAGCTAATACATGCTATAAAGTTGAAATAAGTGTTGAACAGAATGAAGAACAAATAAGATGGGCGACAACTGAGTGTTGAACAGAATGAAGAACAAATAACTATTAATCCGGGTACCAAAAAATGCACTGGTCAGTCTCCATTAATCTATTATAGAGACATGGTTATATAAATGTTGGTAAGATACATACAAAAAGCACTTCCTTTTATTCCATTTACATTTTTTCCAAAAGACACAAGTTACTTTTAAGATTGCCACCTACATGTTAATGATTCAGATTCTCAAGTTCACACACTATTTTTTTCCCCTCTAAAATCAAGCTAATTAAAACCAGTTTCAATGGTTTCATCTGAAAAGTTGGTATAAACAAAATTTTTAAGTGTGTATTAATTTTAACTGGGTTAAAAAAAGTTGAGAAATAATTTTTGAGCATGCAAAAGTCAGTATAAACTGAGATGTGTAATCTTATGTTTCTTTCATCAGGCATAATCTTTCAAGAAAAGGATATAGTAAAGTTAATAGTACAGTGAATCAGAGTAGTAAAAAAAGGCAATCACTTTGTTACAACTTGGAATATTACATATTTTACCAATTACCACCATGTTTTTATTGACCTTCAAATAAATCAGAATGTGATGGCACAAAGATATCATGCACTTTACACATAATACTATAAAATATAAATTTGTATTATTATTATTCTACCATTCTATTCAGTTTCTTGATTCTGTTCTCTATGAAGATATATTGATGTCTTATCATAATAGGGAGATCTAACTAATTTTTGAAATCAATAACCAAAATGCAATCATGGATGGCTTCATGGCTTTATTATTTGCAGATGCTCGTAACAAAATGCCTCACTCGCGTAAGCTGGGTTTTGTCGTCCTTATTTTTCTGTGTATTTTCATGTATTAATGATGAAGAGAGGAAAACGTGTTCACCAGTTGTAACTCTGATATAGAATGTGTATCTCTTTATTATTCGGTTTTAGCAAAAAATAGCATGAAAGAAAATAGCATTTTCATAGATCTATAAATTGATAGTGTTATGATGAGTTTTTCTCTCTCTATATATGTATTATTAGCTTTTAATAACTCATCGGTGAACAATGTCAGCTCCTGCTGCTAATTTGTAAGTCACTGAAATCTTGATTATGTTTACATGCAAAAGTAAAAGTAGTCTTTTTTATTGAGGAAATGTATCACTGATATCAGTTAGGTGAAACTATGACACTGATATCAGTTGGGTGAAACTATGACACAAATATCAATTTTGTATATGAACTTAGCTTTAAGAACTTCGATAGGACTGTGTCGTATATGTACTGCAGCAGTCAGTTATGGTAATTGGAAAGGCGGACCAGATCAAAAATGGAAAACTAAAATTGAAAAAAAATACCAAATCATGTTGTATATAGCATGACTTGTTCGACTGGTGTGGTGGCCATAGCTATATCCTGATCTGTTTTATTCCTAGCTCTCTTCATTTGCTCACACCGGGTTTCTCTTCGTTTTTCAAAAATCCCTCCCAGTCATCTTGACTAATAGTGGGTGGACAATTTTTCAACCTTTCATCGTAATTGTTGAATTTATCATAGTATTTTGTCCTCAACTCACTCTTATGTCTCCTAAAAGAAACATACATTTTTTTTGAAATAAAATTCTTTTGTATTTGGATCAAATTTGAAACGTTTCTGCAAAAATTACGAGTTATTTACTAAAAAGGGCATTGTAATAAAAATATACTCACATTATGATAAATATACTTACCAACAATGCAACCTACATGTAACGACCTAAACTTCCCCGTGAAGGAAAGCCCGGATTGAGATGAGAACAACACACATCGGAACGCAAACAGAAGAACATTTCATTGTCTATTACAACAATTCCATCAGGATACAAGAATATACAGAGTATGAATAAATATTACACATTTACTAAATATCAGATATTACAATAAATTACATAGCAGCGGAAAATAATACAACACACAACTGAAAGTAATACACGGATACAGAGCTTTCCGAGTATCGTTCCAACTGTAAACCAGGATCCTGTGAATATAAATCTGCAAAACCCAACTACTAGCTGCCCGTATGGAAAATATGGGCACCCAGAGTTTAGGTTAAAACAATAAACTCCAGGTTAGTCATGTGGCTGGTGTGAGAACTAAAACAGTTATTAATCCTTATTTTTAAAGTTAGGTAATCAAGGGACCACGCCCTATAACACGGAACAGGTTTTTACCCCAAGAATACCAGTGCATATCACAACAGCGCAATGCTAAATAAAGAAAATGAAGCTATTATAAGACCCAGGTCCCATCACACAATGCAACGCAAGTCGGAGGATAGGGTTTTCCCTTATAATAGCCAAAGAATGCTTGATACGTGAAATTTCATATTTTATTATTACTATAAGTGAAGAAATCAACTTCAAATATAAATGTATCAATCATAGACGGCATGGGTACCATATATCATGTCACCATACTAGTTCTACAATTAAAACCGCAATGTCACGTATCGGAAATTGGATTCCATCATGAGTCGAGGCAAGGGGCAAGCTCATCTCCATTCGGGACACTCTAGCAAATGTCTCAGGACCACACACAGCGATCCTTGGAATCGGTTGGGCCGGTCCTCTCTTACTTTTGAGGATTGGCAATTCCTGAACACACGTTTCCCAGTCCTATCTGGCCTATATCCGAGGCGCCTCGCATTCCAACAACCACACAGGTAAAAAGTATATAAATGTCAGGGCTGGTAGGTCACTGACATCACCCATAGCTAGAAAGAAACGTCGTGTTCTCCCAACGGTCCTTATCCCGTTTTTGACTCATGCCGAGGTGTGAGGCTCACAAATTAACGATATACACAAAGCTATGCCACACAGGCCATGCTTTGATCATTACCCACAAGACTTTGCTTTTCAACAAAAGCCTTGATCATCTTCCACTTAGGCATGCCACACAGGCAATTCATGCCATGCAATTGATATCTATCGATATATTACCTCTAAGCTCGTATGTCTCAGAGAAGGGCGTTAAGCAAGAGAATAAATTCTCCGCTGCCAAACAGATATATATTTAATAGAAATCAATCACACAGAATAAAAATCCAATGTCAGACACACAGTCCATTTACAAGTTTGTTCTGGGTCTGAACGAAGCCGGAGGAACCTTATTCCTCGCATATCCATTGATCTCTAAGTACGTCTGGACGATCACCAACTGATTCCATCCTCTTGGGTGTACAACCCAACCAAGATCATCAATAATCATCCAAACGATGTGAAGACCTATGGTCTTCAACCACCGACTTCATCTTCGACTTATCATCGAATCGGTTATTCAGAATAGGTATAAACCCGGCCTTTCCGAATAACCCGCGTATATAATAAATAAGTGTTATACAAACGCAACTTACGCCTCATTCCAATTCAGAATATTCTTTATTCAAATATTCACATTCTTAGGGAAAGGTTCCCATTAATTTTATCAAAGATAAATTCTTCTAAATTTATTCTTTAATATTCCTTTGGATATCATTTCAAACCATGTTAAGGTTTTCCAAACTAGTCGGGATTAGCGAACCACACCGAAGTAATTATTTATTTTATTTCCCAATCCCAACCTATTCATCCCATGGAGAAAAATGGTAATACTCCATATCTAACACCACGGTATTATCGGTAAATATTAATTACCGTTTCACATTCAAATCTAATTAATGGTTTAACTATCGTTTGGAGCAAAGCTGGTGATACTCCATTCTCGATCACTTTAATCTAATTAGAGATTCATTAAAACTCCACTTAGTTTTAATCTTCCCCAAAATCAATATCCTGTCTTTAACTGGGTTAAAGAACCAATGTCATCTATAATACGGTTCACGATAAACCCAAAATCACATTCCATTGTTAATCGGGCTAAAGAACATGTGATATTCAAAACACCGCTCACGATAAATCCCAAAAATCAATTTAAATTCAATTCCAATTAAATACTAATTAACTGGAAAATTTCACTAAATCTTAATTAAAAGATTTATTCTTTTCTAAACTAGGTCCAAGAATAGTGTTATCTAAGACACCATTCATGACGAACCCAAAATCCCATTTGATATCAAATACGAGGCTCTGAATAGAAAATATATCGGCTTATATTCAATATCAAATTCTGAAACCAACAAATATCATATTGGAAATAACGATATAAATATATCTTTCAAATTTTCACAACCATATCTGTATAATCACGAAATCCAACATCGAAATATTCCAAAGATAATTTTGATTCAAATCCATTTCAATTCGTATATTGGAAATTCTGATTATTTTCAAAACCATTTCAAATCCAATTTATTTATTAAAAAACATTGGATTATAATTCTAGTTCATAACTAGTTCATTTTGACAAAAATATATTTTTGTCCTTACAAATGTGGAATTTTTCATCCTAATTCTATACAATTCATATATTATGATTTTACACAAATTATTGATATTTTTAATAATTTTATCAAGGCTCATACGGTTGATTTCCAATAACGCTCGTCAAACTGCACTTACAGCGACCTTTTCCAAATTTAATTTGGACATAATTCCAAATCCAACCGTTAGATTTCAAATTTCTAATATTCTTTGGAAAGCTCTTTTCGATACGAACCCAACGGTTCCGGTTTTAGGAGAATCCGACGGTTGGATCTCCCGCAATGTCAATTCGAAGTCAATGGTCCAAATTCGCAAACTGCCGCGGCGCGATGCGTTCTATTCAGGCCATTTAATATATATATATATATAAATTATATATATATTTCGTCGATTTCAGTTCTAAAAGTATTTTATAAATCGTTTAAAATTTGTTTTCAAAACAATTTCAACTTCATATTCAATTTTAAATCAAAATTGAATATTCCATATCATTAATATATAAATGATAATATTTTCAAAACATTATATTTTGAAATCACTTCCTTTTCCATATTCATTATAAAATGAATACCATCGATATAAATATCGTTCACGTCAAAATTGCGCATATCTAATCAGCACGGCTTTATATATTTCAATAACTTCGTTATTTTATTCAACAAATGAATATTTTCTTCAACACATGAATATATATTTCTTTCAACACATGAATATTCTCAACACATGAGTATAAAATTTTTATTTCTATCATTTAATTCTTAATTAGACTCCAACCGTAAATTAGTAAGAGAACGATTCCCTAAGCATTAACCTCGAAGGCCGAAACCAACATCAGATCAATACTCAGGAAACCACTCATCTTAACTAGTTTCCAGTTTGTTTCTAATTTTATATATGATAAAGATGTGAATTTTATTGTTAAAATATTTTGTTCAACAAACGATAAGTTTCAACACATGAATATTCTCAACACATGAGTATCGTCAACACATGACTATTTATTCTATTCAACACATGAATCTTTATTTTATAATATTCTTTATTTTCCAAATTGGAATGAGGCCCAATCAATTACCATATAATGTTAATTATATGGATTCCATACAACACATGTATATAATAGCAATGATAAATAATCAACATCATCCAAAGTGCACCACACAACAGCATAAGCATTAAATATAAACAATTAACGCTTACACATTCTGTCAACAAATCGATCGACATACAACTAAATAATTGGGATTAGTGTACGCCACATATCAACCCAACACCCGTGTGGGGTTTCAAATCAACAAACACTGAATATTGTTTGTGCAGTTGGGCGATGTGTAAAATTTATCGTCCCAATCAATATCCTTCAAATGAGTGGACATAAACAAATAGTTTGATTTGTAAATGAATATTTATTTATTCACATTAACGTTAAATTTATATTTTAAGCGATAAACAATTTATTTCAACACATGAATGTATATTTTCATTCATTCCACATCACAATCAATTTTCACCACACAACAAAATCAAACAAGTCGTCCATGGTCTGTGGACAACGGGTGTCGGGTGCTGCTAAGCACCATCTGCATCCTAGTATATAATTTTAAGTAGAAAACAAGAACTAAAGTGAGAAGTTCTCACCGATAGCTAAACCAAACGCCACGACTCTTCATATGTAGAAAATCTTCGCCATGCTCGCCTTTTGTCACTTTCGTCGTCCGTGTTCGCTACATATATAAAAAATCACATTTTTATATTATTGCTATGTATATAAAAATCACATTTTTATAACTACGCTATATGGCTAAGAATCACATTTTTATACTGCTACTATATACATAAAAATTCTATTTTTATACCGCTGTTCATATAATAAGGATCATATTTTTATCACGCTATTCTCTATATAAAAATCACATTTTTATATATAAAGATCGTATTTTTATATATCTATTACATATATAAAAATCTCTCCTTTACACCGCTACTTCCATGATAAAAATCATATTTTTATCTTGCTAGTAATATAATAAAAATTATATTTTTACTTCTCTACATACACAAAAATTATATTTTTAATTTACTACATAAACAAAAATCATATTTTTAATTCCTAAAAATCGTATTTTTACTTTGCTAATATATATAAATATATAAATCATATTTTTGTTTGCTAATTTATAAATAAAAATCAAATTTTTATCATGGCGTACATATAATAAAAATCAATTTTTAATTCCTAAAAATCGTGTTTTTACTTTAAAACTACTTATACAAAAATCATCTCTTTTTTACATTAAAAATCCGACCTTTTCTATTCTAAAAATCTGACCTTTTCTATTCTAAAAATCCGACCTTTTCTTATATAAAAATCTACTTTTTATTTGCCATAAAAATCTAATCTTTTTCACTTCCTATTCATGGAAATTGAAACTGAAAATCATATGTTAAATAAAATGAAACAAATATAAATAATAATAAAAAACTTACAACTTCTTCGATTTGAAGGGGAGTCGAAGATGTGGCGGCGCAACCTAGGGAGGCGCGCTAGGGTTTTGGTGGCCGCTGTTCTCGTGTGGAGGAAGAGGAGGGGGCGCTGCAGCATAGGGGAAGAGGGGATGGAGACGCGGGCTTGAAGGGGGAGGGGGAGGGGGCGGCGCTGCTCCGCCACCTGCGGCGGCGGCGAGGGCGATGGATCGCCTGAGGGAGAGCGCGATCCCCCTTTCTCTTTTCTTTTTCTTTTTTTTCGATTTGGAGATTAGAAGTGAATGGGGAAAAATGTTTTCATTTAAAATAAATATTTACAACACGATATATAAATTTGAAATTTCACGATATTCCTTTTAAATAAACTTGAAAATGTCGTGATACACTTTTGTTTTAAAATATCGTGTTTATATCGTGACCGGGGATATTCCTTATATAACAATATTTTTAAATAAATATTATATCATGAAATTTCTAAATATCGGATAAGATATATAAATTTCACGATATTTATATCGGATTGGCCAAAAGTGTATTCTGATTGGCTAATTATCGTCGAGCTATGTTTTAAATAAATTTGACATCGAATTTTCAAACTACCGCACCATTTCCAATTCCTTTTATTTTTATAAATAAATATCGTGACCGGGGAAGTTACGATTTATATAAATATCAGATAACACTGATGATTGATAAATATTCACGAGGGGATATTCCTTTTATATTTATAAATGAAGCGGGGCAAAATGAGAAAGTTCATTGAATTTCTTATGATATTCCGGAATGGTCATATCTCCTTATATAAGATAATAGAATTCATCACACAGCCGCTCAGTTGCTTCTGGAGGAGTAAATCTTTTTATGAAAATCTCTTTAAATCTATCCTAGGTAATATTACCTTCTAGATTATCCTTAATAACCGTTTCCCACCAGATTAAAGCTTCATCTTTGAGTGCCCAAGATGCCACTAATATTTTCTGGTCTTCACTCAGCTGGAAACGTTTAAAAATTCTTTCAGCAGAACTCATCCAGGCCTGAGCTTGAATAATGGATTCTTTGCCTGAGAATGATACTCCTCCCAGATTTCGATATTTCTTTAATAGATCTTCTAAATTTGGTTCTGTATTCGTTCTTCTGTTTCTGACACTCATTTTCTAGTACTTCTGCAGATAGAAGACCAAGTGTCAAGTCAAGAGAAAAAATATTATAAAGCATAGAAACATATACTTGAATGTAAGTGCGTCTATTGGGGTGTATTTCATTCTGTTGTACTCATACTAGGATATTACTGATCCTATCAGTAATGAGTTATTCGTCCTAGAACTCTACTGGTTCTATTTCTAACGAGTTCGTTAATATGTTATATTCCAGAACTAAGCTTAACCAAAGCTCTGATACCACATTTGTACAGGGAGGGGTTTGGAAATTTATTGGGCCGTATTAGGTACCCAATAAATCCTAATAAGCATGCACATATTTATATTGATATATTCCGGTGTCCACAGGGGAGCGTGTATAGATCATAACTCCAGAGAATAAATTCTCGTCACCCTATAAATGGTTTTTGTGCCTTAATGACCAGAGAGACGTGTTTATTGTCATCTCCACAAGTCACGTGACGATAAAGAATTCCGCTCGATCCAAATCGATCGCTAAACCGACTAAGACCGTTCGAAACCCCTGATTGTTTCGAGAACACGACAAATTGGAATGCAAACAGAAGAACATTTCATTGTATATTACAACAATTTCATCAGAATACGAGAATATATAGAGTATGAATAAATAATATACTTCACAGGATATCAGAGATTACAATACATTACATAGCAGCGGAAAATAATACAAAACACAACTGAAAGAGATATACGGATACAGAGCTTTCCGGATATCGTTCCAGCTGTAAATCAGGATCCTGTGAATATAAATCTACAAAACCAAAACTACTAGCTACCCGTATGGAAAACAGGGGCACCCAGAGTTTAGGTTAAAACAATAAACTCCAGGTCAGTCATGTGACTGGTGTGAGAACTAAAACAGTTATTTATCTTTATTTTAAAGTTAGATAAATCAAGGGAGCACGCCGTATAACATGGAACGGGTTTCCTCCCAAGAATACCAGTGCATAAAACAACAGTGCAATGCTAAATAAAGAACAATGAAGCTATTTTAAGACCCAGGTCCCATCACACAATGCAACACAAGACAGAGGATAGGGTTTTACCTTACAATAGCCAAAGAATGCTTGATACGCTAAATTTCATCTTTTATTATTACTATAAGTGTATAGTGTCAAAACAATTTCAATCATAAGTATCAATCATAGACGGCATGGGTACCATATATCATGTCGCCAATACTAGGCTTTACAATCAAAACCGCAAAGTCACGTATTGGAAGTTGGATATCCATCTGTGAATCGAGGCAAAAGATAATCCTCTACCGATTCAAGACAATCTAGCCCATGTCTCAGGAACAGCCGCAATTGCCCCATGGATCTTCTGGGTCGGTCCACCGATGTGGATTAAACTTAAACCCTTGACACTGCGTTTCCCCGCCCTTTGGGGCGTAAATGAGCCAAATGACTCCATAGGCTCCACATAGTCATCGATATATCCGAGGCGCCTCGCAATCCAAAAACCACACAGGTGAAAATAATATAAATGTCAGGGCTGGTAGGTAACTTACACCACCCTAGCTAGAAGGAAACGCACGCTCTCCCTGCAGTCCTCTCCGGTTTCTGGTTCACAACCGAGGTGTGAGGCTCGCGAAATAACGCTACGCAAAGTTATGCCACACAGGCGGTGCTTTGATCATCAACCACAAGACTCTACTTTTCAACAAAAGCCTTGATCATTTGCCACTTAGGCATGCCATACAGGCAATTCACTCCATGCGATTGATATCCATCAATATATAACCTCTAAGCTTGTACATCTCAGAGAAGGGCGTTAAGCAGGAGAATAAATTCTCCACCGCCAAACAGATATATATATTTAATAGAAATCAATCACACATAATAAAATCCAATGTCAAACACATAGTTCATTTACAAGTTCGCTCTGGGTCTGAACGAAACCGAAGGCACCTTGTACTTCGCATATCCATCGATCTCCAAGTACGTCTGGACAATCACCAACTGATTCCCTCCTCTTGGGTGTACAGCCCAATCAAGATCATCAGTAATTATCCAAACAACGTGAAGACCTCCGGTCTTCGACTACCGTTGTTTTGTCTTGTTCTCAAACGATAGGGCGTTTCGGACGGTCTGGGTCGGTTTAGCGACTGGTTTGGACCGAGCGAGATTCCTTGCCGTCACAACCGTCTTCATCCTCAACACATCGTCGAATCAGTTATTGAGAATGGGATAAACCCGGTCTTTTTGAATAACTTGCGTATATAATAAACAAGTGTTACACAAACACAACATACGCCTCATTCCAATTCAGAATATTCTTTTATTCAAATATTCTTATACTTTGGGAATGGTTCCCATTAATTTTATCAAAGATAAATTCTTTAAATTTATCCTTTAATCTTCTTTTGAATATCAATTCAAATTAGTTGGGATTAGCGAACCACACCGAAGTAATCATTTATTTTATTTCCCAATCCCAACCTATTCATCCCATGAAGTAAAACTGCTCATACTCCATATCAAACACCATGGTGTTACCGGTAAATTCAATTACCATTTCACGTTCAAATCTAATTAAAGATTTAACTATCGCCTGGAGCAAAACTAGTGATACTCCATTCTCAATTATTTCAATCTAATTAAAGATTCATTAAACTCCACTTGATTTTAATCTTCCCAAAAATCAATATTAATGATTATTTAACTTGGGAAATCTTATCTTGCCTTTAACTGGGTTAAAGAACCAATATCATTTAAAACACCATTCACAATAAACCCAAAAATCATTTCAAATTCAATTCCAATTAAATTACATTTAATTGGTATAGTTCATTAAATCAAAATAAAAAGATTTAATCTTTTTCTCAACTGGGTTTAAGAACAGTGTTAATGAAGACACCATTCACGACAAACCCAAATCCCATTTGGTATTAAATACAAGGCTCTGAATAGAAAATATATCGGCTTATATTCAATATCAAATTCTAAGACCAACAAATATCGTATTGGAAATAACGTTATAAATATGTCTTTCAAATTTCCATAACAATATCTGTATAATCACGAAATCCAACATCGAAATACTCCAAAGACAATTTCGATTCAACTCCATTTCCACTTTATATATTGGAAATTTTGGTTATTTTCAAAACCATTTCAAATCCACTTTATTTATTTTAAAAATAAATGGGATTATAATTCTAGTTCAAAACTAGTTTATTTCGATAAAAATCTATTTTTATCTTTCCAAATACGGATTTTTCATCCCATTCTTCACAAATAATTTCTTATTATTTTCCACAAATAATTACTATTTTTAATAATTTTATCAAGGCACGTACAGTCGGTTTCCATCAGTGGCCATCAAACAGCACTTACAGCGACCTTTTCCAAATTTGATTTGGACATAATTCCAAATCCAACCGTTAGATTTCAAATCTTTAACATTCGTTAGAAATCTCTTTTCGATACGAACACAATGGTTCTGGTTTTAGGAGAATCCGACGGTCGGATCTCCCGTACTGTCCATTCGAAGTCAATGGTCGAAATTCGCGAACGGCCGCAGCGCGGCGCGTTCTATTCAGGCCATTCTATATATATAATATATATATTATATATATTTCATCGATTTCCTTTTAAAATGTTTTTTATAAATCATTTTAAATTCGTTTTCAAAACGATTTCAACTTCATATTTAATTTCGAATCAAAATTGAATATTCCACATCATCGATATACAAATGATAATACTTTCAAAACGTTATATTTTGAATTCACTTCCTTTTCTATAATCATCATAGAAACGAATATAATCGATATAAATATCGTTCGCGTCAAAATGGCGCATATCTAACCAACACAGCTTTATATATTTCAATAACTTCGTTATTCTATTCAACAAATTAATATTTTCTTCAAACATGAATATATATTTTTATTCAACACATGAATAAATATTTTATTCAACACATGAATTTATATTTTTATTCAACACATGAATTTACATTTTTATTCAACACATGAATATTTATTTTATTCAACACATGAATATTTACTTTATTCAACACATGAATTTATATTTTTATTCAAAACAAGAATTTTTATTCTATTCAACACATGAATTTTTATTCTATTCAACACATGAAT
This sequence comes from Allium sativum, assembly GCA_030737875.1. Lineage (NCBI taxonomy): Eukaryota > Viridiplantae > Streptophyta > Magnoliopsida > Asparagales > Amaryllidaceae > Allium > Allium sativum. Next base: position 979,483,936 of record CM060915.1, read on the forward strand.
TTTTATTCTATTCAACACATGAATTTTCTTTTATGATATTCCTTATTTTCCCAATTGGAATGAGGCCTAATCAATTACCATATAATGTTATTTATATGGATTCTATACAACACATGTATATAATAGCAATGATAAATAATCAACCATCATCCAAAGTGCACCACACAACTGCATAAGCATTAAATATAAATAACTAACACTTACACAGTCTATTAACCCATCGATTGACATACAACTAAACAATCAGGATTAGTGTACGTCAAATATCATCCCAATACCTGTGCGGGGTTTCAAATCAACAAACACAAATTTTTATTTGTGCAGTTGGGTGATGTGTAAAATTTATCGTCCCAATCAATATCAGTCAAATGGGTGTACATAAACAAATCGTCCGATTTGTTTATAAATATTTATTTTATATACACGTTAAAAATTATATTTTTAACTATAAAATATTTATAACGATAAAATATTTTATTTCATTCCACATTACACAATGAAATTTCACAACACAACAATAAAACAAACAAGTCATCCATGGTCTGTGGACGACGGGTGTCGGGTGCTGCTAAGCACCGTCTGCATCCTAGTATATATTTCAAACTAGAAATTAAAATAAAAGTGAGGAGTTCTCACCGACTAGCTAAACCAATTCACCGCGACTCTTCATATGTAGGAAATCTTCATCGTCTCTCCTACGAGATCTGTTTCACGCGGTATACGTTAAAAATCACATTTTTAACATCGCTATATGTATAGGAAAAATTATATTTTTACAATGCTTATTTCCATATAAAAATTACATTTTTATAACGCTCTCTTCGGAATAAAAATCATATTTTTATTTAACCTTTCAAACAATAAAAATCATATTTTTACTTTGTTACATATATAAAAATCATATTTTTAATTCACTACATATATAAAAATCATATTTTTAATTCACTACATATATAAAAATCATATTTTTAATTCACTACATATATAAAAATCATATTTTTATTATCTATATAATATAAAAATCATATTTATTTTATAACGGTGTTATTTCTCTAAAGATCATATTTTTATGCTCATATATTTTATACTGTGAATGAAATCTTCAAAAATCATAACTTCATATATTTAAAAATCATGACTTTATATATTTAAAATTCATGACTTTGCTATTTAAAAATCTTGCCTTAGCGAATTAAAAATCTATTCCTTTTTTTTTCTAAAAACATATATATAAATAAATTTCAGTTTTTTTTAAACCATGCTAGTGTTAATTTAAAACAATTTTTATTTACTAAACTAATTACATAAAAGAAAGTAAAATAATAAATGAATAAAAAAAGAAACTCTCTGTCGTTTACTGAAGAGGAGGGGGACGCGCTGGTTGGTTGCAGTTTCGAGTGGAGTAGGCGGAGGTGCCCTCGCCTGAGCTCGATGACGGAGGGTGGGTTCCAGGGGAGGTCGCGGCTAGGGTTGTGAGATTTGGGGCCAGGGTTGAGAGATTTCAATTTATGGGGGGAGAGGCTGACGTGGAGGGGGCAAGGCAGAGAGGGTTATCGTGGGGGAGGGCGACGCAGTGGTGGATGTGGCGGTGAAGCGTGGAGGACGCGACATTTTCCCCTTTTTTATTTTTATTTTTTTCATCTCGATTTCGATCTGTAGAACGATGGGGGGGTGGGAGGAGTTGACTTTGCAGAAGAAAAAGGAGGGGTGTTTATAATAATTTATGTATTTTATTTATTTTGAATTCCAAAAAGTAAATTTTCATTTCAACTCCAATTCGAACCCAACGACTATCGACTTTAGCGTATTACCCCCATTCCGAACACAATGGGATATTTATCGTAAGCCAATTCGTCCGTTTCGATCAGTTTTCGTTAAAATCAAAATATAAATCCATATATTGAATTTGAACGCGCATTTCAATTTACTAGGGCCACATACGGATCCCAAAAATTCGAGAAAAAATATTTTTAGGTTCGTATTGACGATACGGTCCTAAAAAATTAATTTCGTCAAATTCTGAGACCGTTTGAAAAATAGCCATTTTCCAGTCTATTAAAATCAACTAAAACCGGTCAAACATGTTTTCCTTTGCCACGCTCACATATTGATTCAGAAAATTACGAATTTTGAAACCTAGCAATTACTTGACATCACGGATCCAACAAAAGTGGTTTCGTCGAAAATAGAGGTCGTTTGCAAACTGGCTATTTTCAAGGCCTTTATATATATTAAAATATATATAATTCCACAGCGACTTTTCTGAATTTTAAACTGGACATATCTTACACTCAAGTGTAATCTCAATTTCTTACATTTTTTAGAAAGATATGATTAAACAAATTCAAATATTTCTGGTTTCATTCAATTTCGACTTAAAACGAATTCTGTAACTCATTTGAAATTTGAAATCGAATTTTCAAATTACCGCGCCATTTCCGGCTCGTTATATAATTAAAATAAATTTATTCATTTTAACTTCATCGAAAATATATTTTCCGTCGTTATTAGTTAAAATAATTCATTTTAAATATTCAAAATTCATTAAATTGCCAAAATAAAATTTTTAAATTGGCTCAGATTTCCGGGTTATTACAATCTCCCCCACTTAAGACTTTTCATCCCCGAAAAGGAACGAAGCCAAAAGTTGTTTTACAAACCAACTCAACTTTCATTATTTTCATTATGGTTTAAGTTCTTCAACTTTTCAGTTTCTAAGAACTTTTCAAATTTTTCAAAAATTTGGATAACACCCTAAATTCCCAAAAATTTCGCCATAACCTCCCCTGCACCGGGAGCTTCGGGATATTTCAAATAGCCTCCCATGGCCCTCACCAATCCAAAAAGAAAAAGAAACAGCCAAGCGGCTCATAAAATCTTCCAAACCCAATAAATTCGTAAACATGTACCTATTTGTCGGGCAAACAATTTTATTCTTATGCTCTAGCCTCCTTGCTATGAACTGTTCAATGTAAGTACATGTATATGTATGCAAATGCGACAAATTTTCAATACAATTCACTATCTGGTTCAATTTGGCTAAAGGGTTCAAATTTTAATTACTTAACCAATAATCAAACAACACAACTAGCAATCAATTAGTTGATTATCTTTTCAATTACATAACTTTGATACATATCCAAAAAATCAGATTTTTGATGCCAAATCACAACAATAAGCCCTATCTAGCTTTGGCTCTCACACCAGTCAATTGGAGATATATAGTTATCCCACTTTTGAAACTCGAACACAACACTAATGATGGGTTCCCATTATCAGAATCATTTCTGGGCGACTACAGTGCGATTCTATATCTATCCAGTATATTAAAACTTCAAATACACGCGGATCAGACGTATACGCAAAATCTTTATATATTGGATTGTCCAAATAAATACAAATAAATATTCAAATACGAATAATTAAATTAAATTTTCAAAACAAAACTCGTTTTTCATTTTAAAAATATACTCTTCACACTCGTTCTAGGATACTATTGATCCCATCTCTAACGAGTCATTCCCATCGGATATTACTAATCCAATCTCTGATGAATTCTTTCATTTGGTTCTAACGTGTCTTGTTCTCCGAGCTCTGTAAACCAAAGCTCCGATACCACATGTGACGATAAAGAATTTCGCTTGATCCGAATCGATCGCTAAACCGACCAAGACCGTTCGAAACCCCTGATTGTTTTGAGAACACGACAAATTGGAACGCAAACAGAAGAACATTTCATTGTATATTACAACAATTTCATCAGAATACGAGAATATACAGAGTATGAATAAATAATATACATCACAAGATATCAGAGATTACAATACATTACATAGCAGCGGAAAATAATACAAAACGCAACTGAAAGAGATATACGGATACAGAGCTTTCCAGATATCGTTCCAGTTGTAAATCAAGATCCTGTGAATATAAACCTGCAAAAACAAAACTACTAGCTGCCCGTGCAGAAAATAGGGGCACCCAGAGTTTAGGTTAAAATAATAAATTCCAGGTTAATCATATAACTGGTGTGAGAACTAAAACAGTTATTTATCTTTATTTTAAAGTTAGGAAAATCAAGGGACCACGCCGTATAACATGGAATGGGTTTCCTCTGAAGAATACCAGTGCATAAAACAACAGCGCAATGCTAAATAAAGAACAATGAAGCTATTATAAGACCCAGGTCCCATCACACAATGCAACACAAGCCAGAGGATAGGGTTTTACCTTATAATAGCCAGAGAATGCTTGATACGCTAAATTTCATCTTTTATTATTTCTATAAGTGTATAGTGTCAAAATAATTTCAATCAAAAGTATCAATCATAGGCGGCATGAGTACAATATATCATGTCGCCAATACTAGGCTCGATAATCAAAACCGCAAAGTCACGTATTGGAAGTTGGATTTCCATCTGTGAACCGAGGCAAAAGATAATCCTCTACCGATTCAAGACAATCTAGCCCATGTCTTAGAAATAGCCGCAACTGCCCCATGGATCTTCAGGGTCGGTCCACTGATGTGGATTAAACTTAAACCCTGGACATTGCGTTTCCCCACCCTATGGGGCGTAAATGAGCCAAATGACTCCATCGGCTCCACATAGTCACCGATATATCCAAGGCGCCTCGTAATCCAACAACCACACAGGTGAAAATAATATAAATGTTAGGGCTGGTAGGTCACTAACACCGCCCTAGCTAGAAGGAAACACATGCCCTCCCTACAATCCTCCCCCGTTTCTGGTTCACAACCAGGGTGTAAGGCTTGCGAATTAACGCTACACAAATCTATGCCACACAGGCCGTGCTTTGATCATCAACCACAAAACTCTGCTTTTCAACAAAAGCCTTGATCATTTGCGACTTAGGCATGATACAAAGGCAATTCACTCCATGCGATTGATATCCATCAATATATAACCTTTGAGCTCGTACGTCTCAGAGAAGGGCGTTAAGCAAGAGAATAAATTTTCTGCTGCCAAACAGATATATATTTAATAGAAATCAGTCACGCAGAATAAAATCCAATGTCAGACACACAATCCATTTACAAGTTCGCTTTGGGTCTGAACGAATCCGAAGGCACCTTGTACCTCGCATATCCATCGATCTCCAAGTACGTATGGACGATCACTAACTGATTCCTTCCTCTTGGGTGTACAGCCCAATGAAGATCATCAGTAATTATCCAAATGACGTGAAGACCTCCGGTCTTCGACCACCGTCTTCATCCTCGACACATCATCGAATCAGTTATTCAGAATGGGATAAACCCGGTCTTTCTGAATAACTCGCGTATATAATAAACAAGTGTTACACAAACACAACATACACCTCATTCCAATTCAGAATATTCTTTTATTCAAATATTCTTATACTTTGGGAAAGGTTCCCATTAATTTTATCAAAGATAAATTCTTTAAATTTATCCTTTAATCTTCTTTTGAATATCAATTCAAATTAGTCAGGATTAGCGAACTACACCGAAGTAATCATTTATTTTATTTCCCAATCCTAACCTATTCATCCCATGAAGTAAAACTGGTCATACTTCATATCTAACATCACGGCGTTATCAGTAAATTCAATTACCATTTCACGTTCAAATCTAATTAAAGATTTAACTATCGCCTCGAGCATAATTAAAGATTCATTATTCCACTTGGTTTTAATCTTCCCAAAAATCAATATTAATGATTATTTAACTTGCGAAATCTTATCCTGCCTTTAACTGGGTTAAAGAGCCAATGTCATTTAAAACACAGTTCACGATAAAACCAAAAATCAATTCAAATTCAATTCTAGTTAAATTCCATTTAATTGGTATACTTCATTAAATCAAAATAAAAAGATTTAATCTTTTTCTCAACTAGGTTTAAGAATAGTGTTAATGAAGACACAATTCACGACAAACCCAAATCCCATTTGATGTTAAATACAAGGCTCTAAATAGAAAATATATCGGCTTATATTCAATATCAAATTCTACGACCAACAAATATCGTATTGGAAATAATGATATAAATATATCTTTCAAATTTCCATAACAATATCTGTATAATCACGAAATCCAACATCGAAATATTCCAAAGACAATTTTGATTCAAATCCATTTCCACTTTATATATTGGAAATTTTGGTTATTTTCAAAACCATTTCAAATCCACTTTATTTATTTTAAAAAAAATGGGATTATAATTCTAGTTCAAAACTAGTTTATTTCGATAAAAATCTATTTTTATCTTTTCAAATATGGAATTTTTCATCCGAATTCTTCACAAATAATTTCTTATTATTTTCCATAGATTATTACTATTTTTAATAATTTTATCAAGGCACGTACAGTCGATTTCCATCAACAGCCGTCGAACTGCACTTACAACGACATTTTCCAAATTTGATTTGGACCTAATTCCAATTCCAACTGATAGATTTCAAATCTCTAATATTCGTTAAAAAGCTCTTTTCGATATGAACCCAATGGTTTCAGTTTTAGGAGAATCCGATGGTCGGATCTCCCATACTGTCCATTCAAGTCAATGGTCGAAATTCGCGAACGGCCGCAGCGCGGCACGTTCTATTCAGGCCGTTCTATATATATAATATATATTTCATCGATTTCCTTTTAAAACGTATTTTATAAATCATTTTAAATTCGTTTTCGAAACGATTTCAACTTCATATTCAATTTCGAATCAAAATTGAATATTCCACATCATCGATATACAAATGATAATATTTTCAAAACATTATATTTTGAAATCACTTCCTTTTCTATATTCATCATAAAAATGAATATAATCGATATAAATATCGTTCGCATCAAAATGGCACATATCTAACCAACATGGCTCTATATATTTCAATAACTTCGTTATTCTATTCAACAAATGAATATTTTCTTCAACACATGAATATATATTTTTATTCAACACATGAATATATATTTTATTCAACACATGAATATATATTGTTATTCAACACATGAATTATATTTTTATTCAACACATGAATATTTATTTTATTCAACACATGAATATTTACTTTATTCAATACATGAATTTATATTTTTATTCAACATATGAATATTTATGTAATGACCCGCCTTTTCAGCGATATAATAATTAATTTATCCAATTATTTAAAAGGTGATTAAGAGAATATAATGGTCGTTTTCTTAAATAATGGTGAATATTTAATTAAAATAATAAATTAAATATAATATTTAATTCTGAAATAATCAGAATTGGTTGAAATGGCGATATGGTGTGAATTGGATCATCTGTGATATTTAATTCAGTTTAGAATTGAATTCGAATAACGAATATATTATTTGAACGACAGTTTGAATGTATAATTATATTATAATTAAAATCGAGCTTGAAATGGCGCGGCAGTTCGTTAATTGGCGATTTTAACTTCAATTGAATGTACAGGGTTCGTTTTAAATCGGATTTCTATGAAACAAGAAACGTTAGGAGCTGGTGAAGTATATTTTTCTAGTGGAAGAGAAAAATCAAGATTTCGTCGTGTGGATTTTGATTTATGTCCAAATCAAATTTTAGAAAAGTCGCTGTGGAATTCCTTTGAAATTTATAAATATTTATTTATATTTATTAAAGAAATTTCATTATAAATCGAATATCGATTTAGAGCGGGATTTGAAATATCAAGATAGAAATTCATATAGGAATATTCTAGAGGTGTATCATATTCTGTTGTGCTTATATACAATAATATTTATTTATAAATATTTAATTTAATTTATTTTAAATATATTTATATATTTTAAAGGGGAACTCAACGCTTTAAAAATAGCCAGTTTTGCAAACGACTTCGGAATTCGACGAAACTAATTTTGTTGGATCTGCAACATAAAATTATTGCTAGATTCCAAGTTCAGTGATTTTTAGTGTCATTGTGTGGCCGTATGGATTTTTAGAGTGAAAAACAGTCAATATTTTGATGGTTAAAAATATGCTGTGTGAGCAAATGGAGTCGAAATTCGACGAAACCACTTAAGTTGGGATCGTAATTTCGAGATGTAGCTGCATGTCCATTTTCGTGATTTTTAGATACCGTGTTTGACCACAGGGATTTTTAACAATAAATACAAACAGCGGTTGATAAAAATAAAATATAATAATCCTAAGTTATTGGTAAACAAGAGGCCACATTTCATGTTCTCAAGCCACCACTGTTTTCTTGGATCAGAAAGCTCCAACCGAAGCCATAGAAGAAAAATCAAAAGACAAAATGTGGAAGAAGATAATCCACACAAACTAAAATCTAAGAATCCTATAAATACCCTTATAACTTCCCAACCCTTAACCTAAGTCAATCACTTTCTTTGGTCAACAGCAAACACAAATTCCGCTGTAGGTTCATTTGTTCTTCCAGGAAATAAAAATCCTCCTTTGAAATTCAAAGTTAAATCAAAGAAAAATCATAAAAATCGAATGAGGACATGTATAAGTTGCTAAGAAGATTCTCCACCCTTCTATGTAAGTTTCGGTTTGTTCGATGCTGGTTTATGGGGTATGGCGGAACCTAGGGTTAGACTTTTCTATGGCTATCGCAATCAATACGTGAATTAAGTTGTATTTTTGGGTTTCTGAGATCGAATAGTATCTTGCCGTTGGTTTTTGGGAATCCGAGTTTTTGTTTTTTGTCGATACCTGGGCTGTAAAAGCTGACGTCAGCTTCTGAGGAGATGCTTGAATTGATTAGAATAGAGATGGTGGTGTAAAGGAATTGATGAGGAGGAGGTTGCATATTTTTGTTTGATTTTGAATGAAGTGGAGAAGGAGTTCGAAGGTGGTGAAGTTTGGCAATGGTGAAACTGTTTACTAGAAGGAGGTCACGGCAAATCAGTTTGGGGAAGACAGTATAACAGTGCGGATTTTTAAGGTGTTGAGGCCATTTATTTTGAATATTTAAGTGAGGTTGAATGGTGATGAAACGAAGTGGTGATTGGCATTTGAAGTTGTGGAAATGGCAACGAAGTGGAGCAGGTTTATCACGGTTTGGGGAAGAAAGGGTGGAAGCGGGGTTGGCTGGTACAAAGGGGTATTGGGCCTCGTTACAAAGTAAAGCCCATTATATTTAAACTAAATAATGTTTATTTTAGTTTAAATTTATATTAACTTGTAATTATTATAACATCGGCATACGATATCAGAATCACGAACGGTCGAATCCGTTAGGATCGTATGGACGGACACTACACAATGGAACTGACGAGGAGTGTATTAGAGCTTGTCTGAATTTATGGAGAAATAAATTGTTTGGTTCAAATCAAACAAACAATTTATCGTTTTTTAACGATGAACTGCCAAAGTGAGTAAAACTCACCAACTCTAAATAGTTCTATTTTTATAACGTATATTTTGAACTGATAAATGATGACTGATTGCTGTGTGTTAACTATTTGGTTGAGTTGCTTGTGTATTTGTTGAAATTATAGATAACGATATATATATAATCGTTAATCAAATATTGATTCTCTTTAAACAGAATATTTTATATTTGCGTTGTTTAACATCTGTGATGCAGGGAAGCAGGTTGGAGGGGTGCAACTGGACTCCTCAATATTTATAATTTTGTTCTATTTGTATATCATGTGATATATAATCTGTTGTTGATTATATGTGTTTGAATGATATCGATCACCGTTGTTTGATATTTTAAATACCGTAAGAAATACTGGATGTAGAAAAGGGATTTTTAAAGTATATTTTGAAAAATATTTATTTATATAAAATCAATGGATTTTATATATATAAAAGAAAAATGATTTGGAAAAAAGGAAATATATTTGTAAATCAAATATAGAGAAAATATATTTGTAAATCAAATACAGAGAAAATATATTTGTTTATCAAATATAATGGAAAATATTTGTCAAATAAAATAGAAAGAGAAATATTTGTAAACCATTTACAAATAGAATAGAGATAAAAAGGAAATATTTGTAGAACATTTACAAATAGATTAAATGGGATTATTTATTTATTTAGGGAATAAATAAAAGTAAAAGGATTTATTTATTTAGGAAATAAATAAAAGATAAAGTATTATTTATTTAGGAAATAAATAGAAAGAGATAAAAGGAGATATTTATTTGTAAAATAAATAGAATTAAATGGAGATATTTATTTGTTAAATAAATAGAATTGAAAGGAAATATTTATTTGCTAAATAAACAGAGTTAACCAGTTAGAGATAATCGATTAGAGTTAGAGTTAATAAATTAGAATTAACCAACTAGAGTTAATCAAGTAGAATTAAAGGAGTTAATCGAATATTAGTTATTCGAGTAAAGTAAATCAAATAGGAATAAATCAAATATTAGTTATTCGAATAAGAGTTAATCCAAGTGAGTCGCCATTTCGTACGACTGCTAGCGTAAGTCGCAGGGCTGCAGATAGCCTACGCGGTCGGATGTTTCCTGAGGGAATCAGGCGTAATCATTGTGATCGTTGCGATCTAGAGTCAAGCAAATGGAGTTAAATCGAATATTCGTTATTCGATGTAACACCCCATAATTTTATAACATTAAAATTCACAAACTAAAGTATACTTAATTTTTATAAAAGAATTAAGTGAAATGGGTTGCGCGGAGAAATATATATATATTGATATATATATAAAAATTAAAAATCAAATAAATAAATATGCGAAAAAGTTCAAAACAGCGAATTGGGAGGGGGAAAAACAGAACCGGCCCATTTTTGAGGTCGACCCGAGCCTTGCTGGGTCGACTAGGGGTTAATCCAGGGTGTTTGGCTGTCAACCCGTGGGCCGATTCGCTCAAGTGCATATTTTGTATTTGATTGGTTCTCATGGTTCAGGGTTAATCTAGTGGTCCTAAATAACTTCCTACACCTATAAATACATCCTAATGCTAACCCTAAACCTAATTAAAATAGAATAGTTACCGTCATACCATCACCATGGAAATCACTGGGGCCGCCGCCAACTAAGAAAGAAGAAAAGCAAATTCAATTCTAATTCTCTCAACCCTAAAGCAAAGCAAAACTCTCTCTTTTCTTCTCTAAATTGTGAGTATGAGGATCTTAACAAGATTATTATCATTTTAATTAGGTTGAGTTATGAATGGATTATGAGTAGATGATGTGAATTATCATATATGTTGTTGTAAACCCCTTTTGCTAGCATGTATATTGTAAATCCAATGTTATGTGATGATGATATCTTATATGTTGTAAATCATGCTATGATGATGTTATGTATGTTGAAAGTTTCTATGCTAAGTTGTGATGAATCATACATGTTAAAAAGGCCATGATGTTACCATCTATGCTAGTTAGTTCATATTAATTAAATCATCATGTTTGGGTTATGTTGATCTATATGACAAGTCACATATGCAAGTTAGATTGATTAGAAAAGTTATGAACATATACCATGACATCTATTATGACACCTAGAATTATGCTATGACATATGTGATATCCTATGCTAGTTCACACCATCATTATGTTGCCTAAAAACTCCATATGCAAGTTTATGCATAGATTTGGGCTATGATCATATCATATAAATTGAGACATTTAACAAGTTGACACCTTTTGATCCTTAACATGTGTAGTTTATGCAATTTTCACCCCTATTATGATTAGATTTATTTTAATTGTCTATATGTTGTGATAATTTATCTTTGTGCTAGGTGTTAGACTATACAAGTCTAGCCTATATTATGCGTTGAATAAGCGAACGTATAAACGTGGGGTAGGGGTAATATTAAGGATTTAATATTAAAAAGTTGGGGTGCAATTGATATGATTTTGCATGCCATAAGTGGATGGCCATAATTGAGTCAATTATGGACATCATTAAAAGTTGACTTAATTAATAATTTGAATAAGGAATTATTAAAACTGGGGTAAAAGATTTTAAGTGTTAATAAATGCTTAGGACACGAGGTTGGACTCGTTTGTGACGTAAACCTGCCCGGACCCGTCCGGCAAATCTAGTGGTCACAAATGTCGGCCCAATGTGAGAGGTCCTAGGCCTAAACTAAAGCATAACGGTTGTAAAGACACGAGGTTAGACTCTTTTATGGTGTAAGACTGCCCGGACCCGCCCGGCAAATCTAGCTGCCATAAATGCCCGTCTAATGTGAGAGGTCTTTATGAGGTTATGGCCTGAATGAATTAAGAAATACTTAACCAGATAAACATGTAAGGTGGGACATGGGGGTTAAGTAGGTGCCTTGGGTGGCATGAGGAATCTAGGGGGTGCCCTTAGTGGCATGTGAAATACAATTAGTAAGACTTAACTAAACACACATGTAAATGAACATGACTAAGAGGGTTAAGTGGGATATATTAGTGACAAGCTTAGGTGGGTAGCTTGTGGGGGCCCATTTCGACCAGTATCCCAAACGTATCTTTGTGGGCTCGACCCAAGTCGAGGATGGGACACGCATGCTGGGTTCGACTGTAGAAGGCCAAAACGGGGAGCGGTGGCAACGCAAGTTCAACGGGTTTCGTATGCGTATGTGGACCCGGGCTGGTAGGTAAGACGTTGTTGCATCGTGTAGTTATAAGCCGTGCATTCTCAAGTTGTATCGGGTTGCCACTTTAGGGGAGTGATACACCCCACTATGGGGCCAGCACGGGTATCTACGAGTAGGGAGCCGATCGAAAGTGGGTAATGGGGTACAACTAGTGGAGATAGGGGCAGACGACACCTATGTAATCAGCTAGGGGTACGTAAGGCTATTTATAAAGTTTCTGTGTGAAGCAAGTGGGATCAAACAATAGGGTGACTGGTGTGGTGCAGTGTAGTAATGTGCGGTGTAGTGTAGTAATCATTCGTTAGTAATTATGTATGCCTTTACCGTTATCTTTAACGTTATCTTAAACGCTATCTTTATCTTCCTAAGAGTTCATAGACATTTACTTGTCTTCCAGCTTATGCCTTAGTCTAGTTATTTTGATAATAGTATTGTTAGAATTACCATACTCGCCAGACTTTATGTCTGACCCCCTCTATTTCTATCCTTTTCCCCCTCAAGGTCCTCAGGTTGGGCCCAGCTCTAGTGGAGTTTGATTGAATTGCTTCATCTCTCTTTGGAAAGCTTGGACCGTTGAAGTAAAGTCCAGCTTGTTATCTTTTTAATGGCTATTTATGTAATGGGATTATGTATTTTGTTTTTATGAAGATGGATATTGTACTTGGTTATGATCAATGGTTTTATGACGTAACAAACATGTTTAATTTCCGCTGCAATAAAATGAAGTTTTAGATTTCCAAGTACTATTTATTATCTGTCTTGTTGTAATTTTTCTGTTCTATATTCACTTATAACCTCCATGGAAGTTAATGCATTCCCTTTGTGAGTGACATTAATGGACGTGGGGTGTTACACGTGGTATCAGAGCTTAAGGTTACCAGAACAAATAAAAATACTTTAGAAAAATAGTTATTTTTGGAAGAAGTGTTTTCAAAAACATGTTTTAATGAGGAATTTAAAGAGAAAAGTTTTTAAGAAAAACATAATCCCCAGTAGCCACATATCTTTATCTTTCGAATTCTCCATTTTGAATCTTTCCTTTTTCGTTTCAGCATGGCTGAAGATCTTAATCTACCCGACGGTGTAACGATACCAGGATGGTATAGGAGGCTATTGGAGGCTAGGGCCGCTGCATGTCCAGCCAATGTTCCTCCACCACCAGTTGCACCCGTTCCTCCTCCTCCTCCTCACGTAGATACTTTTGCAAAGACGTGCAAGGAATTCAAGGCTATGGGTGGAAAACCATTTCAAGGGTCAGAAACATTTGTGGAAGCTAGATATTGGCTTAAGGAGGTGGAAGAATTGCTAGAAATCTTTGAAGTAGAAGAAGGGAGGAGAGTTCGTTTAGCAGCTTAGTTGATGAAGGGAGAGGCCTCATTTTGGTGGGAGGTCACTAATGGGGAGCGTCCCGTTGACTCTTGGGCGGATTTCAGATGTAGGTTCGAGGCGAAGTTTCTCTCAAGGGCGGAAGAAAATCTATATATGGAAAGGTTCTTGACATTGAAGCAAGGAAGCTCATCAGTGAAAGAATATGTCAATAAATTTAATCAGTTAGCAAGTTTTGGCTTGGACTTAGTAAACACGCCGGAGAAGAAGGCTCTAAGGTTCGTGAATGGCTTGAATGAACCATTGCAAGGGTTGGCTATGACCAACATCCCGATGGGGGCCACCTTTGAGAAGTTAGTAGAAATGGCGCTCATGCATGAGGAGAAAAGCGCTAAACCTGATAAGGCACCCGAGAAGAAGGGGGATCAGAAGAAACAACAACAGCAAAACAAGAAGGGTGGAAAAGACAATAATGACAAGGGAAAGAAGAAGTGCTTTAACTGTGGGACACCAGGCCATCTCAGCAAGGATTGCCGGAAGAAAAAGAAGATAGGCTGTTTTCATTGTGGCAATGCGGGACATTTAGTGAAGGACTGCCCAAAGAAGGGGCAGAGGGCAGGAGCTACCTCGGGAGGACAGGTGCAGGCTCTTATGGCACCAGGGCAGGCAAGGGGACAAGTTCAAGCTCTCGCAGTCCCACCGCTGCAAGAACGAGGTAGAACCATTTCTGTTGAAAGCTTAGTTTTTCTGTTTGATCATCCTGTCCGTACCTTATTCGATTCGGGCGCATCACATTCGTTTATCTCTACATCATTAGTTGAATCACTGCACTTAAACACCAGTTTAGTAGAGGATCCCTTAGTTGTTTCGAATCCAATTGGGGGCTCAGCTTATTTGTCTATGATGTGTTTGGATTTGAAAATTTCCATACTTAGCATTGAATTTAGATGTGATGCTTATGTGTTGGCTTCACGGGCTATGGTTTAATTTTAGGAATGGATTGGTTATCCAGAAATGGGGTCGTTCTTGATTGTGAAAGGAGAGTAGTTAGGCTCATGACTCGCCTTGGCAACACTCTCGAAATCTTCTGTAATCCCATAAATTCGGCTATGCTAAGTTATCTAGAATCGCTTGACGCGTCTGAGGAAAATCTACGATCTGTTAGAGTGGTCCGAGAATATTCGGATGTGTTTGAGGAGGTGAAGGGCTTGCCTCTAAAGCGGGAATAGATTTTTGAATATATCTTGTGGATAATGCGAAACCAGTATCTTTGCCAGTATGCCACATGGCTCCACGTGAAAGGAGGGAACTCGATAAGCAAGTGAAGGAGTTGCTTGAGAAGGGGTTCATAAGATGAAGTATATCGGAGTGGGGTGCTCCAGTAGTATTTGGCACGAAGGTGGATGGGTCCCTTAGACTGTGTGTGGACTATAGAGAACTTAATAAACTTACTAAGAATAACAGAAACCAACTTCCGAGGATTGATGATCTCTTCGATCAGTTAGTTGGCGCCTCAGTGTTTTCGCAGTTGGACTTAGCCACTGGGTTCCATCAGTTGAGAGTGGTTGAGGATAGCATAGACAAGACTGCCTTTAGGACTCCGGACAGTTTCTATGAATGGCTAGTGATGCCCTTAGGTTTGACAAACTCCCCAGCATATTTTGTTGATTTGATGAGTAGGGTGTTTATGGAGTACCTTCACAAATTCGTGGTAGTCTTTGTAGATGACATCTTGATCTTTTTTAAGGATGAAGAAGAGCACGTCCTACATCTTAGGGAAGTGTTGGAGACCCTACGAGCGCATAGCCTTAAGGCTAAATTTTCTAAGTGTCACTTCTGGAGGAAGGAAGTACGGTTCTTGGGGCACGTGGTTTCCAAAGAAGGGATAGCTGTGGATCCCGCGAAGGTGGAGGAAGTACGGTTCTTGGGGCACGTGGTTTCCAAAGAAGGGATAGCTGTGGATCCCGCGAAGGTGGTGGCCATCCAAGATTGGAAGGTCCCTAAAAATGCTACCGAAGTGAGAAGTTTCTTGGGGTTGGCTGGCTACTATAGGAAGTTTATCAAAGACTTCGCAAAGATATCAGCTCCATTGACACGCTTGACGAAGAAGAACCTAGTTTTCACATGGGACGTAGATTGTGATGATGCGTTCCAACGTTTGAAGAGAGCTTTGACTTCAGCCCCAGTCTTAGTATTGCCAGACGGGAGTAAGCCGTTTACCATTTATACTGATGCTTGTGGGATAGGACTAGGCGCAGTCTTAATGCAAGAGGGTAGGGTAATAGCCTATGGTGGAAGGCAGTTGAGAGCGCATGAGAAAAATTATCCTACACATGACCTAGAATTGGCCGCTATTGTTTTCGCGCTTAAGTCTTGGCGTCATTATCTTCTTGGCGAGAAATTCGAATTATTCACTGACCACAAGTCTTTAAAATACCTATTCTCTCAAAAGGACTTGAACTTAAGGCAGCAAAGGTGGATGGACTTCTTAGCGTCCTACGACTTCGAAATAGCCTATACCCCTGGCAAGGGTAACGTGGTGGCAGACGCCTTAAGTAGAAAAAGATTATCCTTAAGTCCTTTGTTTATTGAGTGGCGAAGTTTAGAATTCATTTCGATGTTTGACTTTAGACCTTCCGTTGACTTCGTACCCGGTTTGCTAGCATCTTTGGAGGTCAGACCTATGCTTTTGGGACGGATTGGCGAGGCACAGCGAGACGACCCACAGTTAGTTGAGTTAGTAGAAAAGCTCAAAGGAGGGGAGTCATCAAGCTATCTCCGTAGGTATACCCTAGATGATAAGGGTTGGTTACGTAGAGACGGTAGACTTTGTGTACCAAAAGACGATGACCTAAGGAAGACTATTCTTGACGAAGCACATCGTTCGAAGATGACCATTCATCCCGGCGGGGACAAGATGTACAAAGACATGAAGAGAGTTTACTTTTAGGCCGGCATGAAGAAAGATGTGGCCGAGTATGTCGCTAGATGCTTGGTGTGCCAACAAGTAAAAGCGGCGGTGGGTTGCTTCACCCATTAGAGGTTCCACTATGGTAGTGGGAAAGTGTCTCGATGGATTTTGTGGATGGATTACCGCGATCGAGGAAGGGTAATATGGGAATTTGGGTTATAGTAGATAGACTTACTAAGAGCGCCCATTTTATTCCCGTGAAGAGTAAGAGGACTGCTCCATGGTTAGCCTCCGTATACGTTCGAGAAATAGTTCGTTTGCACGGTGTTCCTTCTAGCATAGTGAGCGACCGCGATCCTATATTCACTAGCGAATTTTGGAGAAGCTTACAAGAGGCGGTAGGGACTCAGTTATGTTTGGGCACCGCATATCATTCTCAGACGGACGGCCAGACCGAGAGGGTGAATCACATTCTAGAGGATCTGTTGAGGTTATGTATCCTAGACTTTGGGGGTACGTGGGAAGAGCATCTTCCATTGGTGGAGTTCGCATATAATAACAGCTTTCAGTCCAGCATTGGTATGGCACCATTCGAAGCTCTTTATGGATGACCTTGTCGTTCACCTACATGTTGGTGGGAATCTACGGATAAGATCTTACTTGGGCCCGATATGATTAGGGAGACTTCGGAGAAGATCGACTTGATTCGAAGGAGGATGAAAGCAGCGCAAGATAGGAAGAAATCTTATGCGGATAAGAGGAGGACAGATCTCGAGTTTGAAGTTGGGGACATGGTCTTTGTCAAAGTGTCTCCATTACGAAACGTTGTTCGCTTTGGGTCCGTTGGGAAATTAGCACCAAGGTTTGTAGGGCTGTTTCCTATAAAGGAGAGGATTGGACGGATGGCGTATAGAGTGGAGTTGCCCGAGAGACTTAGTGGTGTACATGACGTATTCCATGTGTCACATTTGAGGAAGTGCTTGCACGAGACCGCGGAAGTGGTAGAGCCGAGCTTGCTTAGAGAGGTGGAGATAGAGCGTGATGCGACAATTCGACGAGCTCCTACACGCATTCTTGGGTCGGAGATCAAGAGGTTGAGGAATCGAGAGGTCAGACTAGTCAAAGTGCAATGGGGAGATGATGAGAGCAACGCTACTTGGGAGACAGAAGAGAAGATGCGTTCACGATACCCTTTTCTTTTTTAGGGTATGTCTTTTAATTTCTCCTTTATCGCTTAGCTTGTACTTATCTTATCTTTAGTATATCCTCTCGCTAGTATCTTTGACCTTTAGTTAGGATAATCCTATGGTTGAAACATGTGTTTGAGACATGCTATGTATGGTGGATGCAAAGTGGATGCAAGTGTTTGCTAGTGGTTGTTCGTAGATGCATATACACACACTATTAGGCACCAGATCGGCTCAGTCACTTCATATTGCATATATATGGATGTATTTAGTAAAATGGATGTATAATGGTTGTATTATGATATAGTTGCTGCATTCGGGTGGACGGTTGTGCATGCATATAGAATTAATATGTATCATTAGGAATCTTTTGCATACATATTGGACGCATGACACTATCATGAATTGCACTAAGGAGGTCGACTGAATCAGTAGACCGCCTAATTTTGCATTAAATATACACATATACACACACTGTGCATACAAAAAATTAAAGCATTAGAAGTCTTTTAAGGACAATGGATGCTGGTGTTTGATGGTTGAGTAGATGGACGATTAGATGGTAAGATATACATTCTTCTTGACTTGGAGATTTCGGGGACGAAATCCTTTAAGGAGGGGAGAATGTAACACCCCGTAATTTTATAACATTAAAATTCACAAATTAAAGTATACTTAATTTTTAGAAAAGAATTAAGTGAAATGGGTTGCGCAGTGAAATATATATATATATATATTGATATATATATATATATATTAAAAATTAAATAAATAAATATGCGAAAAAGTTCAAAACAACGAATTGGGAGGGGGAATAACCGAACCGGCCCATTTTTGAGGTCGACCCGAGCCTCGCTGGGTCGACTAGGGGTTAATCCAGTGTGTTTTATTGTCAACCCATGGGCCGATTCGCTCAAATGTGGATTTTGCAATTGATTAGTTCTCATGGTTCAGGGTTAATCCAATGGTCCTAAATAACTACCTACACCTATAAATACACCCTAATGCTAACACTAAACCTAATTAAAATAGAATAGTTACCGTCATACCATCGCCATGGAAATCAATGGAGCCGCCGCCAACTAAGAAAGAAGAAAAGAAAATTCAATTCTAATTCTCTCAACCCTAAAGCAAAGCAAAACTCTCTCTTTTCTTCTCTAGATTGTGAGTATGATGATCTTAACAAGATTATTATCATTTTAATTAGGTTGAGTTATGAATGGACTATGAGTAGATGATGTGAATTAACATATATGTTGTTGTAAACCCCTTTTGCTATCATGTATATTGTAAATCCAATGTTATGTGATGATGATATCTTATATATTGAAAATCATGCTATGATGATGTTATTTATGTTGAAAGTTTCTATGCTAAGTTGTGATGAATCATACATGTTAAAAAGGCCATGATGTTACCATCTATGCTAGTTAGTTCATATTAATTAAATCATCATGTTTGGGTTATGTTGATCTATATGACAAGTCACATACGCAAGTTAGATTGATTAGAAAAGTTATGAACATATACCAAGACATCTATTATGACATCTAGAATTATGCTATGACATATGTGATATCCTATGCTAGTTCACACCATCATTATGTTGCCTAAAAACCCCATATGCAAGTTTATGTATAGATTTGGGCTATGATCATATCATATAAATTGAGACATTTAACAAGTTGACACCTTTTGATCCTTAACATGTGTAGTTTATGCAAGTTTCACCCCTATTATGATTAGATTTATTTTAATTGTCTATATGTTGTGATAATTTATCATTGTGCTAGGTGTTAGACTATACAAGTCTAACCTATATTATGCGTTGAATAAGCGAACGTATAAACGTGGGGTAGGGATAATATTAAGGATTTAATATTAAAAAGTTGGGGTGCAATTGATATGATTTTGCATGCCATAAGTGGATGGCCATAATTGAGTCAATTATGGACATCATTAAAAGTTGACTTAATTAATAATTTGAATAGGGAATTATTAAAACTGGGGTAAAAGATTTTACGTGTTAATCAATGCTTAGGACACGAGGTTGGACTCGTTTGTGACGTAAACCTACCCGGACCTGCCCGACAAATCCAGTGGTCACAAATGTCAGCCCAATGTGAGAGGTCCTAGGCCTAAACTAAAGCCTAACGGTTGTAAAGACACGAGGTTAGACTCTTTTATGGTGTAAGACTGCCCGGACCCGTCCGACAAATCCAGCTGCCATAAATGCCAGTCTAATGTGAGAGGTCTTTATGAGGTTATGGCCTGAATGAATTAAGAAATACTTAACCAGATAAACATGTAAGGTGGGACATGGGAGTTAAGTAGGTGCCTTGGGTGGCATGAGGAATCTAGGGGGTGCCCTTAGTGGCATGTGAAATACGATTAGTAAGACTTAACCAAACACATATGTAAATGAACATGACTAAGAGGGTTAAGTGGGATATACTAGTGACAAGCTTAGGTGGGTAGCTTGTAGGGGCCCATTTCGACCAGTATCCCAAACGTATCTTTGTGGGCTCGACCCAAGTCGAGGACGGGACACGCATGCTGGGTTCGACTGTAAGAGGCCAAAACGGGGAGCGGTGGAAACGCAAGTCCAACGGGTTTCGTATGTGTGTGTGGACCCGAGCTGGTAGGTTAGACGTTGTTGCATCGTGTAGGTATAAGCCGTGCATTCTCAAGTTGTATCGGGTTGCCTCTTTAGGGGAGTGATACACCCCACTGTGGGGCCAGCACGGGTATCTACGAGTAGGGAGCCGATCGAAAGTGGGTAGTGGGGTACACCTAGTGGAGATAGGGGCAGACGACACCTATGTTGTCAGCTTGGGGTACGTATGGCTATTTATAAAGTTTCTGTGTGAAGCAAGTGGGATCAAACAATAGGGTGACTGGTGTGGTGCAGTGTAGTAATGTGCGGTGTAGTGTAGTAATCATTCGTTAGTAATTACGTGTGCCTTTACCGTTATCTTTAACGTTATCTTAAACGCTATCTTTATCTTCCTAAGAGTTCATAGACATTTACTTGTCTCCCAGCTTATGCCTTAGTCTAGTTATTTTGATAATAGTATTGTTAGAATTATCATACTCGCCAGACTTTTTGTCTGACCCCCTCTATTTCTATCCTTTTTCCCCCTCCAGGTCCTCAGGTTGGGCCCAGCTCTAGTGGAGTTTGATTGAATTGCTTCATCTCTCTTTGGAAAGCTTGGACCGTTGAAGTAAAGTCCAGCTTGTTATCTTTTTAATGGCTATTTATGTAATGGGATTATGTATTTTGTTTTTATGAAGATGGATATTGTACTTGGTTATGATCTATGGTTTTATGATGTAACAAACATGTTTAATTTCCGCTGCAATAAAATGAAGTTTTAGATTTCCAAGTACTATTTATTATCTGTCTTTTTATAATTTTTCTGTTCTATATTCACTTTTAACCTCCATGGAAGTTAATGCATTCCCTTTGTGAGTGACATTAATGGACGTAGGGTGTTACATTCGATAGGAGTTAATCAAGTTAAGTTAAGATTGAATAAGAGAGTTAAACAGTTAGAGTTATTCATTTAGAGTTAATCAGTTAGAGTTAATCAGTTAGGGTTGATCGAATAGAGTTAACCAGTTGGAGTTAGAATTAATCAGTTAGAGTTAACCAGTTAGAGTTATTCAAATGGAGTTAATCGAGTAGAGTAATCAAATATAGTTTATCCAAGAGAAGATAAATCGAATATAGTTCATTCGAGAAGAATAATCGAATATAAGTAATTCGAAGTGAGATAATCGAATATAAGTTATTCGAAAGGAGCTAATCGAATATAGTTTATTCGAATAGAATCAAAGGAGTTAATCGAATATAGTTTATTCGAATAGAATTAAAGGAGTTAATCGAATAGTATATTCGAATAGAGTTAAAGGAGTTATCGAATATAGTTTATCCAAAAGGAGTTAAGTGAAAAGAGTAAATCGATTAGAGTTAAATCAAATAGAGTTAATCAAATAGAGTTTGTCCAATAGAGTTAATTGATAAGAGTTAATTGAATAGAGGTAATCGATATAGTTTATTCGAAGAAAGGTTATCGAATCTAGTTATTCGCAAGAGAGATTATCGATTAAAGTTATTCGAAGGGAGGAGTTATCGAATAAAGATTTTTCAAAAGAGAGTTACATAAGGAAGTTTGTTAAAGGTTCAAAAGATAAAACTTGTCTATTCCGAAGTTAAAACGTTGTTCAGTTAAGGTCTGAGAGGTAATTATACCCCTACTTGATTGACTCCCTTCTTAACTAAGGAATGGTAAGGTTTGATCACAAAGGAGTTTGGAAATGTTTTCCAAATAAGGATCAGAAATGTTTTTCTGATAATAGAAGATAAGAATTTACAATATATGGAAACATGAGATAAGAGAATTAATGAACTAAAGAGATAAATGTTGAATGATGATTGATCGATATGATTTCCACTTGGATATAATATCGTTGTTTGCACACCTGTTTTTATTTGATAGTTAAATCACAGACTATCGAAGTTTTGACCATTTCAACATTGTTAATATGGAGAGACCGGTTGGATTATTATCCGAAGAACCACTCTGTATTGGCATAAGTGTTGCGAATCATATATGCCAAAGATAATTGAAGACAGAGTAAAATGCAAGGGCTGTTGTATAAATCTTAGATAACAGTGCCTAAGATGGATATACTGAATAGTGCCTTCGGTTTGTCCAGTCCTAGGACAACTTGTATGTAAGAAGGTCTAACAGAGTATATCCAATATATCGCGTAAGTTGATCTCTTCAAACGCATTCACGTTTGATGGCGGAGTAATTCGTTTCTCTTAGCTGTATACCCGTGTTATTTTTGGATAAATCAATTTGTGATTTGGCGGGTATGACGATGTGACATTCTAAGTGAATGAAGGTATGATATGTAAAAAGATAAGCGTAGCTTTTAGCCTCACAACCAGGAAATGACAAAAATCGGGCAAGCAGCATGGCTATGTAGGTCGCACCTATTAGGGTGTATAATCATTTGATCTAGAGTTTCTTTTACTTCTAAAAATCTATTGTCGATGCTGTCCCATTCGGGAAACGGTTGCCGATCCCAGCCGTTGGTGATATACATTCGATACACTCAAGCGAAATGAGTGGTCGGTCATGTGTGGCCAGGTTGCAAGATGTTATTGTTGAACCCAGTGTACGCCTCTCTAGAGGTATACTGGCGAAAGGTGGTTCCATACCTTGTCATAGTTGGAAATCCATTACCCAATACGTGCTTGTGGTTTTGATTGTATACCATATATGTAGAACGTGAGATGAAAGCGTTTCTGCTAGATGATTATTATATTATGGTTGATAAACATTATTATAATATCAAAAGGTTTTTGATATAAAGATATTATTGATTCTCATAAGGGAAAAAAATCGTTCCATTATACGGCGTGGTCTTATGAGATATCGTTTACTTGTTCAAACTATTTAAAACTATTTTACTCACACCAGTCCCATGACTGACCCAGAGTTTATTTTGTTTTGTTTTCCCTAAACTCTTGGGTGCCTAAATTTGTACGGACAGTCAAGTAGTCGGGATTTTACAAATGCACTTGGAGAGCTTGGAGCAGGAGGCTTCAGGATTATGTAGCTATTATTTATTCCGTTGTGTTGTAAGTGTTGTACTCTGATAATGTTTTTGTATACATATACTGATTTTATTTCAAGGATATGTTATCTATTATATGTTATTCGTTCCGCTGTGAGGTTCGTGTTACTCTGACATTGTGTTCTTCTTCTTCTATTCTAAGTTTCTATCTTATCTTTCCTCACCCTCTAATTTCTTTCATTAACCATCTGGTATTTTTCGATGTTTGGTTAGTCATCATTGAGTTTTTGGCGATAACTAAAGTCGATAAAAAACGGGTCGTTACAGTTGGTACCAGAGCTTAAGGTTAAGTGAATTACCTTGGCTCTGTGGCGTGACTTGGTAGAGATAGGGCTAGCAATACCCTAGATTGAGTTTGAGTGTATATATACGAGAGTGTATTTGTTTTTCAATATAAAATGGTTTTATATTGTGGAGATTTATTGATTGAGTGGCTTATGAATTTCCGGTTGATCAGTTTGATCCACTGTATTGATAGGAGTTACTAAACACTTGAATACGATGAACAGACATGGTATGTTTTGAAAAGAGGGTAAATGAAATAATTTTACCCAAATTATATTTCTGATATAAAAGGATTTATATTGAAAGGATAATAATATATTGGTTGTTATTATAATTGAGTAAGATTATGAAAAGAGGAATGGTTATGTAAATAATCGATCAGAATTCATATAAGTGAAATATATGAAATTGAAATGAATTAAAATCTGAAATTAAATCAGGATTGGAATTAAAACCCTGAAATTTGGAAAGGTGTTTGTAATTGGATTTGGATTAAATATATGAGAATTTTAAAATCCTGGGTGATTTTAAATTGTTTACCAGCATTGTGAAGGATATTTTGAGAGTGATTTCAAAATGAAGGTGTTTAAATAAGTTTTGAAATTGTTGTAGTATTGAACTCACTTCGATAGCTGGGACATAACACTGATGATGAATCACGACATCATTAGTGTTCATTTTCGAGTGGTAAGTGACGGATTACTACCAGAGATACTGTTTTGAATTTGTTTTGGGAAAAAACAAGTGCGTTTAATTTCAAAAAGAAAATTTTGATTTTTGAAAAAGGTAACTGTTTTAAAAACTCCCAGGAAAAATATTGTTTGAATTAAGAACAAATTAAAGAGAATTTGTGAAAGCAAATGGGAATTAAAAATAAAGCTAGTTCAGTGGTAATTGAATTGAATTTGAATTGGAACCAGATTAAGGGATCATAAGTTGGAATCAAGCAAAATACTTGAATTTGAAATATATTTGGCTTGGATATAAGCGAATGGTTGCGTTGGTGATAAGAAACAGATTGGAATTTGATTGGGATGAAATGGTATATGCTGAACTAGCAGCAGATGTAAAGGATATAATGATATGCCAGACAAAAAGGTACCAGTTTATATTATATATGGGTTTGAGATTTTGATGAGCCAAATTGGCAAGCCGCTTGGCTGTTTGATTTTCTTTTGGGTTGGAGATGGCCTAGAGGGGTGAGTTGGTGTTTGAGATATTGACCAGTACAAAGGAGGTGGTGGCGAAATTTTTCGAAAAGTCAAGGTGTTAGAAAATTTTCAGGATTTTTGAAAATTTTCGTTGATAAGGATTAATTAATTGTTTAATTAAAATTTAATTGGTTCAGTTGAGATTGAAGTTAAGAAGTGAGCAAATAAGTTCTAACCAGTTAATAGGGTTTGATTTCTACCTTAGCAATTTCGAGGACGAAATTATTTTAAGTGGGGAAGAATGTAATGACCCGCATTCTCAACGATATAATAATTAATTTATTTAATTATTTAAAAGGTGATTAAGAGAATCTAATGGTAGTTTTATTAAATAATGGTGAATATTTAATTAAAATAATAAATTAAATAATATATTTAATTCTGAAATAATCATAATTGGCTGAAATGGCGATATGGTGTGAACTGGATCATCTGTGACGTTTAATTCAGTTTAGAATTGAATTCGAATAACAAATATATTATTTGAAAGACAGTTTGAACGTATAATTATATTATAATTAAAATCGAGCTTGAAATGGTGCAGTAGTTCGTTAATTGGCGATTTGAACTTCAACTGAATGTACAGGTTTCGTTTTAAATCGGATTTCTATGAAATAAGAAACGTTAGGAGCTGGTGAAGTATATTTTTCTAGTGGAAGAGAAAAATCGAGATTTCGTTGTGTAGATTTTGATTTATGTCCAAATCAAATTTTAGAAAAGTCGTTGTGGAATTCCTTTGAAATTTATAAATATTTATATCTATTAAAGAAATTTCATTATAAATCGAATATCGATTTAGAGTGGGATTTGAAATATCAAGCTAGAAATTCAAATAGGAATATTCTAGAGCTGTATCATATCCTGTTGTGAATATATACGATAATATTTCTTTATAAATATTTAATTTAATTGCTTTTAAATATATTTATATATTTAAAAGGGGAATTTAGCACTTTAAAAATTGTCAGTTTTGCAAACGACCTCGGAACTCGACGAAACAAATTTTGTTAGATCCGCAACATCAAATTATTACTAGATTCCAAGTTCTGTGATTTTTAGCGTCACTGTGTGGCCGTAGGGATTTTTAGAGTGAAAAATAATCGATATTTTGATGGTTAAAAATACGCTGTGTGAGCAAATGGAGTCGGAATTCGATGAAACCAGTTTCGTTGAGTCCGTAATGTCGAGCTGTAGCTGCATGTCCATTTTCATGATTTTTAGATACCGTGTTTGACCACAGGGATTTTTAACAATAAATACAAACAACGGTTAATAAAAATAAAATAAAATATAATAATCCTAATTTATTGGTAAACAAGAGGCCACATTTCATGTTCTCAAGCCACCACTGTTTTCTTGGATCAGAAAGCTCCAACCAAAGCCATGGAAGAAAAATCAAAAGAGAAAATGTGGAAGAAGATAATCCACACAAACTAAAATCTAAGAATCCTATAAATACCCTTATAACTTCCCAACCCTTAAGCTAAGTCAATCACTTTCTTTGGTCAACAACAAACACAAATTCCGCCGTAGGTTCTTTTGTTCTTCCAGGAAATAAAAATCCTCCTTTGAAATTCAAAGTTAAATCAAAGAAAAATCACAAAAATCGAATAAGGACATGTATAAGTTGCTAAGAAGATTCTCCACCCTTCTATGTAAGTTTCGGTTTGTTCGATGCTGGTTTATGGGGTATGGCGGAACCTAGGGTTTGACTTTTCTTTGGCAATGGTGATCAATACGTGAATTAAGTTGTATTTTGGGGTTTCTGAGATCGAATAGTATCTTGCCGTTGGTTTTTGGGGAATCCGAGTTTTTGTTTTTGTCGATACCTAGGATGTAAAAGCTGACGTCGGCTTCTGAGGAGAAGCTCGAGTTGATTAGAATGGAGATAGTGGTGTAGAGGAATTGATCAGGAGGAGGTTGCATATTTTTGTTTGATTTTAAATGAAGTGGAGAAGGAGTTCGAAGGTGGTGAAGTTTGGCAATGGTGAAACTGTTTACTAGAAGGAGGTCACGACAAATCAGTTTGGGGAAGATAGTATAATAGTGCGGAATTTTTTTTGGGATAAGTGGACCGGGTTTGTAAGGTATTGAGGCCATTTATTTTGAGTATTTAAGTGAGGTTGAATGGTGATGAAACGAAGTGGTGATTGGCATTTGAATTACGGAAATGGCAACGAAGTGGAGCAGGTTTATCACGGTTTAGGGAAGAAAGGGTGGAAGCGGGGTTGGGCTGGTACAAAAGGGTATTTGGCCTCGTTACAAAGTAAAGCCCATTATTTTTAAATTAAATCATGTTTATTTTAGTTTAAATTTATATTAACTTGTAATTGTTATAACATGGGCATACGATATCAGAATCACGAACGGTCGGATCCATTAGGATCATATGGGCGGACACTACCCAATGGAACTGACGGGGAGTGGATTAGAGTTCGTCTGAATTTATGGCGAAATAAATTGTTTGGTTCAAATCAAACAAACAGTTTATCGTTCTTTAATGATGAAATGCTAAAGTGAGTAAAACTCACCAACTCTGTACAGTTCTATTTTTATAACGTACATTTAGAACTGATAAATGATGACTTATTGTTGTGTGTTATCTGTTTGGTTGAGTTGCTTGTGTATTGGTTGAAATTATAGATAACAATATATATATATATATATAATCGTTAATCGAATATTGATTCTGTTTAAACAGAATATTTTATATTTGCGTTGTTTAACATCTGTGATGCGGGGATACAGGTTGGAGGGGTCCAACTGGACTCCTCAATATTTATAACACTGTTCTGTTCATATATTGTGTATATGATGTGATATATAATATGTTGTTGATTATATGTGTTTGAATGATATTGATCACCATTGTTTGGTATTTTAAATACCGTAAGAAATACTGGGATGTAGAAAAGGGATTTTTAAAGTATATTTTAAAAAATAATTATTTATATAAAATCAATGGATTTTGTATATATAAAAGAAAAAGGATTTGAAAAAAAGGAAATATATTTATAAATCATTTATAGAGAAAATATATTTGTAAATCAAATATAGAGAAAATATATTTGTAAATCAAATATAGAGAAAATATATTTGTAAATCAAATATAGATAAAATACATTTGTAAATCAAATATAAAGGAAAATATTTGTCAAATAAAATAGAAAGAGAAATATTTGTAAACCATTTACAAATAGAATAGAGATAAAAAGGAAATATTTGTAGAACATTTACAAATAGATTAAATATGATTATTTATTTATTTAGGGAATAAATAAAAGTAAAAGGATTTATTTATTTAGGAAATAAATAAAAGAAAAAGGGTTATTTATTTAGGAAATAAATAAAAAGAGATAAAAGGAGATATTTATTTGTTAAATAAATAGAATTAAAAGGAGATATTTATTTGTTAAATAAATAGAATTGAAAGGAAATATTTATTTGATAAACAAATAGAGTTAACCAGTTATAGATAATCGATTAGAGTTAGAGTTAACCAATTAGAATTAACCAACTAGAGTTAATCAAATAGAATTAAAGGAGTTAATCGAATATTAGTTATTCGAGTAAAGTAAATCAAATAGGAATAAATCGAATATTAGTTATTCGAATAAGAGTTAATCCAAGTGAGTCGCCATTTCGTACGACTGCTAGCGTAATTCGCAAGGCTGCAGATAGCTTACGACGGTCGGATGCTTCCTGAGGGAATCAGGCGTAACCATTGTGATCGCTACGATCTAGAGTCAAGCGAATGGAGTTAAATCGAATATTAGTTATTCGATAGGAGTTAATCAAGTTAAGTTAAGATTGAATAGGAGAGTTAACCAGTTAGAGTTAATCAGTTAGAGTTGATCAGTTAGAGTTAATCAGTTAGGGTTGATCGGACAGAGTTAACCAGTTAGAGTTAGAATTACTCAGTTAGAATTAACCAGTTAGAGATATTCAAATGGAGTTAATCGAGTAGAGTAATCAAATATAGTTTATTCGAGAGAAGAGAAATCGAATATAGTTCATTCGAGAAGAATAATCGAATATAAGTTATTCGAAGTGAGATAATAGAATATAAGTTATTCGAAAGGAGATAATCGAATATAGTTTATTCAAATAGAATCAAAGGAGTTAATCGAATATAGTTTATTCGAATAGAATTAAAGGAGTTAATCGAATATAGTATATTCGAATAGAGTTAAAGGAGTTATCGAATATAGTTTGTTCGAAAGGAGTTAAGTGAAAAGAGTAAATCGATTAGAGTTAAATCAAATAGAGTTAATCAAATAGAGTTAGTCCAATAGAGTTAATTGGTAAGAGTTAATTGAATAGAATTAATCGAATATAGTTTATTCGAAGAAAGGTTATCAAATCTAGTTATTCGCAAGAGCGATTATCGAATATAGTTATTCGAAGGGAGGAGTTATCGAATAAAGATTTTTCGAAAGAGAGTTACGTAAGGAAGTTTGTTAAAGGTTCAAAAGATAAACTTTGTCTATTCCGAAGATAAAACAATATTCAGTTAAGGTCTGAGAGGTAATTATACTCCAACTTGATTGACTCCCTTCTTAACTAAGGAATGGTTAGGTTTGATCGTAAAGGAGTTTGGAAATGTTTTCCAAATAAGGATCAGAAATGTTTTCTGATAATAGAAGATAAAAATTTACAATATATGGAAACATGAGATAAGAGAATTAATGAACTAAAGAGATAAATGTTGAATGATGATTGATCGATATGATTTCCACTTGGAAATAATATCGTTGTTTGCACACCTATTTTTCTTTGATAGTTAAATCACATATTATCGAAGTTTTGACCATTTTAACGTTGTTAATATGGAGAGACCAATTGGATTATTATCCGAAGAACCACTCTGTATTGGCATAAGTGTTGCGAATCATATACGCCAAAGATAATTGAAGACAGAGTAAAATGCAAGGGCTGTTGTATAAATCTTAGATAACAGTGCCTAAGATGGATATACTGAATAGTGCCTTCGGTTTGTCCAGTCCCAGGACAACTTTTATGGAAGAAGGTCTAACAGAGTATATCCAATATATCGCGTAAGTTGATCTCTTCAAACGCATTCACGTTTGGTGGCGGAGGAATTCGTTTCTCTTAGCTGTATACCCGTGTTATTTTTGGATAAATCAATTTGTGATTTGGCGGGTATGACGATGTGACATTTTAAGTGAATGAAGATATGATATGTAAAAAGATAAGTGTAGCTTTTAGCCTCACAACCAGGAAATGACAGAAATCAGGCAGGCAGCATGGCTATGTAGGTCGCACCTGTTAGGGTGTATAATCACTTGATCTAGAGTTTCTTTTACTGCCTTATTTCTTCTCTTTTCAAACAAGTATCACGCTCTAGGAAACACACTCCTTTTTCCGCACTTTTCTCCTACCAACAATTACATTCCAAACCCCATTAAAACCACCATAGTTGCTTTTCCCCTCCAGGACACCGCGCTACTCCTGCTCAACGAACACCTGTTCGCGTTTCACCAGAAAAGGATTGAACTTGTTTGGCACCAAACACTACCCAGCCATTCTGCAACGTGCTCCTTAACCCCTTGATTATCACGCCAATATCCACTCAGTTCAACTCCAACCCTTCCTCTATTAAACCGCAACCCTAGGCTAATCATTGAACTCGAGAATCGCCATCGCTCAAACTCATTTGGATATAGTCGTGAAGATCTAGTTTACCCAAACTCAAATCGCAATTTTTCATGAATTTAAATTGAAGAATTCAATTGATTTTGAAAATTTGAAAATCACCGAACGGTGGCCATTTTGATTTTCATTTAGCTGAAGCTCATGAATGCTCTCGATTGTTTTCCTCTATGTACAATAAAATGAAACGAGAAGGGTTCGTTTCAAAGGTTTAAATAACAATTGGTTTTCGATTTTTCTGTAGAGACGAGGAGGGAGACATGCTCAATTTTCCCCCTTATGATTTCTGCGAACGAGTATGGAGCAGCAGGCCATTCTTTTATTTCCTTGTTGTTTGGTATCTGTCCACACAATTCTGATATTTTATTTTATTTTGAATCGCTATCCTCTAATTAAAATTCCCTATGATTTCGAACTTCTTTCTGAACCTAACAACTGACCTTCCTAGGGTTATATCATTATCCTGAACACAATGGGACAAGTATCGAAGTCCAGTTCGATCATTCGGAACAAATATTAATTTAAATTGATATAAATTAAATTTCAAACCATTTAAATTCTTTGAAAATAATTTAGTATTATTATTCTAACTCAAACAGGAGTTTCAATTGATTATCTGAACTGTTTCTAATTCAGTGTTGACTTTGAATTCAAATAAATTCAATTTCGTATTTCGATAATTATATATATTCGAAATAAATCATATTTCAATTTTTAAATTGATAAATAAATATAAAAATTCATTTATATTCTCGAATCAATATTTAAAATAAATATTAAGTATTCAAAATTAATCGACCAGAAATCCGAGTCGTTACATTCTTCCCCACTTAAAAGAATTTCGTCCCCGAAATTACTAAGGTAGGAAAAGTGCTACAAACCCATTAACTTTTTCAAAATCCACTTATGTTGAAATTCAATATTTCTAAATTCAACAAATTTCAGTTCTACTAAAACTTTTTGTTTACATTCTTTTTATTTGAACAATCAATATAATTACTACATAAAATATTTTCCAACTTCCCAGGATTAAATTCCAAACTCTAGTTCTGAATCAAATTTTAATTTGTTTCACTTGTATATTTCTTTTGTATACAAATTTTATTTGGTTATATATACCCGTTCCAAATTTATAATCTAATTTGATTATAATATTAACATCCAACACATCCATATATTATAATAATTTCAGAAAATTATTCTTTTTCTATCAAAAATAGAATTTTCGGGTAAAATTATTTCATTTACCCATTTTAAAACAATATTGTGTCAAATTTTTCTGTTCAAGTGTTTAGAAATTCCTATCGACTTCGGGGCATCCCACGATTCGACCATAATTCATAAGCACTCACCAGACTAGCCCACACAATATAAAACAATTTTTATATCAATTAACAAATTCACTCTCTCGTATATACACTCAACTCATTCTAGGGTACTACTGACCCTATCTCTAATGAGCACAATTTCACCAAAGCCTAGGTTTTCGCTCAACCTAAGCTCTGATACCAACTGTAACGTCCCGCAAATCCGTAATATCAGAGTTGGCTACATACATCATACATCCAACCCAAATATCACGAAAATACGAATCATTTTTTTAGAAGAAAAAGGTAGAAGAAGAACAGAAATAACAACATAGAATCTCACATCGCAGCGGAATAAAATATAATATATCATATCTTCTGAAATACAAAATTTGTACTGTATACACATATCATTATCAGAGTACAGCACTTACAACACAACGGAACAACACTCTATGTAACTAACACTGAAGCCTCCTGCTCCAAGCTCCTTCAGATAAATCTGTAAACACCTGAACTACTTGACAGCCCTTACAAATTTAGGCACCCAAGAGTTTAGGTAAAACAAAATAAACTCCGGGTCAGTCATGGGACTGGTATCAGTAAACAATTTTAAAACAGCTCGAGAAAATAAATGATAACTCATAAGACCACGCCGTATAACACAGAATGGGTTTTTCCCTTATGAGAATCCAAAATGATCTTTATATCAAAAACTTTTTTGATATTATAATAGTGTCTAAATCACATAAATAGAAATCTAGTGGAACGCTTGCATCTCACGTTCCATATATATTATATACAATCAAAACAGCAAGCACTTATTGGATATCGGATTCTGATTATGACAATGTATGGAACCACCTGCCGCTGGTATATCTCTAGAGGAGAATACACCGAGTTCAACAAGAACATCTTGCAACTCAGCCGCACATGACCGACCACTCATTTTGCTTGAGTGTATCGAATGTATACCACCAACGGTTGGGATCAGCAATCATCTCCCAAATGGGACATCATCGAATATAATAAGGAATTAAATGAATCTCTAGATAGGTGATGATACACCCTAATGGGAGCTAACCACATAGCCATGTTGCCTGCTCGATTTTTGTCATTTCTCGTTTGTTGAGGCCAAAGGCTACGATTATTTTCCATTCATTGATAACACGATCACTTTGAATGCCACATTATCAGATCCGTCAATCACTAATTGATCTGCACAAATATTCTGGATATTATGCTTAGGAAATAAATCCATTAAACCAATATATATTTATACAGACCAACCCATTAGATCATCGGAAATACTCTATCAAACACTCGTCCATATACGTTCGTTCTAGGACTGAATGAACCGAAGGCACTATCCAGTACATCCATCCTAGGCAATCTCTACCTAGGACTTATACAACAACCCTTGCACTTTACTCTGTCTTCAATATATTCAGCATACTTGGTTCGCAACACTTATGCCAATACGGAGTGGTTCTTCGGATAATAATCCAACCGGTCTCTCCATATTAACAACGTTAAAATGGTCAAAGCTTTGATAGTCGGTGATTAAACTATCAAATGAAAAATGTACGTGTACACACAGCGATCTTATTTCCAAATGGAATTATCGATCAAATCATTAAACATATATATACATATATATTCATATTTCCTTATAGTCTATATTAAGAAAATATATGTTATTAACTATGGAAAACATTCCCATTGCATATTTACATATCACTATTCTTCCACATCTATCAGACTCTAACTGTAAACTAGTAAGAGAACAACTTCCTAAGTATAAACCCCGAAGGCCGAAACCAACATCAGATCGATACTCAAAAAGTCGTTCAACTCAACTAATTTCCAGTCAGTTTCTAATTCTGCTTAACTCTATTTCTTTAACTCCATTTGATTAACTTCTTACCAACACGATCATTTTAAATGTGCAAATCATTTGCGTTTAAATCATCGTTCACTTTAAAACGTATATCTCCCAGGATTTTATTTATAAAATTCCTTTTCATTTATAATATTCTATTTTAAGTTCGTCTCATTATCGAATTCTATATATATCAATATATCGATTTATTGTTTATCAAATCTTCTTAAAAATAACTCCTTAAATTCCCAGAAAAATTCGCCATAACCTCCTTTATACCGGGAGCATCGGGAAGATCCCCAAACCGCCACACAGGCCTCTCTATTCAAAAAGAAAAAGAAACAGCCAAGCGGCTTGCCGATACGGTGCATAAATCTCATATACGAATTAAATACATACCTTTTTGTTGGGCATTCTAATATATATCTTCATTAAGTTCATTCCATACCTTCTCATGTATATTCATACATTTCAACTTAATCCAGTCGTTTTAACTTAATTCGTTAATTAATTTGCTAATTAACTGTTTTACCTATTTCACCTTCATATTTGAATATAACATGCTCAAAAATATTTCAACTTACTTATAAACCAACCAAATTCTATTTTCCAACCCAGGTTTCATATTCGATTCGATTATGAATTCACAAGTTTAATTTACTTATTCAAAGTCAACTCGATTCCAAACTCGATTATCCATTTATCCTTTAACTTGGTTAATTCTATTTAGGAATAATTTATTTTTATAAATCCGACATAGTCGAATTCAAACATAAATCCTAAGGATTTATTCAACTTCATTTATATTCCAAATATCGAAATAAATTTAATCGTTTATTATTTAAAACGATTCTAAGTTCTCATTTTAAATTCATGTTTGAATTTAAATATTTAAATTATCGAAATGATAATTTTTCACCTTTTTCTTTACAAACACCATTTATTTTACTTGTTTATATATTAAACAAGTCTCGCTTTCAAAATCATTGAGATAAATATTTCTACCTTGGAAAAGATAAATTTCCCTTTTCAAATTCACACTTGTATTTATATTTCCTGAATTATCCAAGGATAATCCATTTCACTTCATTTATAACTTCGTTTATAAATGAACTACTTGTTTTTAATTATTCAAAACAAGTAAATATTTCTATTCTATTCGAATTTCAAATTCTATTTTGGAAAATAGAATTCCCTTTACAAGTCTAATAATTTCCCTTCATGTTATTTTTAAATATCAACATTTAGGCCAAGTGGTATTTAAACATCCAAACTCCCAGTTTATCATTCATTGGTTATCTAACACATCATATATGAATTTATATATATGTGAAAACACACAAACAACAGATAATATATTTTTGAGGAATCCAGTTGGATTCCTCCAACATGTTTTCCTGCATCCACAGACGTTAGCCCATAAATAATACCATCCTGCTTCGAGGCAGGATATCGCAATATGAAGGTCATCCACTAATATATATTTGTGGGTCACATAGGGAAATCATCCACTATGAAACTGCGGGCATCTGATAATGATACTGCAGGAACAATCCAACCACAACCCAATATATATATATATATATAAATATATATATATATATAATAGTCAACCCTAAATAACTATTATATTTAAATCAACCACAAAGCATTCAAACAAGCAACAACAATTATTTTTAACAACATAAAAATAATTCTAATTAAGGTGAGTGAGATTTACTCACCGTGATTTTATTTCTCGAATATCCCAATTAATTTCCATGCCATCGCAGCTACGAACCCATCTCGACTAAGCTCGTGATTTAAACCTTGTATAAAAAGATTAAGAAATTTTTAATTATCTAATTATTAGTATAGTTAACTAATTTAACTGTCTAAAAATTTAAATAATTTACTAAATAAAATTTAGAAATTCAAGTTTTAGTTTTCACTTACTAATCCTCTAATTAGCATTCGAACGATGCCTGAAGCCCTTCCATCACGAATAGCTCATCTTTAGTCCATCAACCAAGTTTTGGTGAATGCATTTCTCTCCAAACAATTGAACTCCTCACAGTCACCACTTTAGCACATCATTATTCCAGACTTCCCACTTCTACTCTTCACCAATACGTCACAACAAATGCCACTATGTAGAATCCATACGCTCAGCTCTCCCCACCCCATACCAGTATTTACTGCGACCCTCAATTCAACCCTTTAATCGCACTCAACACCATCACTACCGCAAATACATCACTAGTGTCTCTTCCATATATAAACCCCAATCCTCACCAAGCCGTACCCAAATTTGAAACTCAATTTAACACATACCTATCGTCCCTCATATTCATCAAATTAACGTCACCCTACTGCCCTGTTTCTTCTCTTTTCAAACAAGTATCACGCTCCAGGAAACACACTCCTTTTTCTGCACTTATCTCCTACCAACAATCACTTTCCAGATCCTATTAAAACCACCATAGTTGCTTTTGCCCTCCAGACACCGCGCTACTCCTGCTCAACGAACACCTGTTCGCGTTTCACCAGAAAAGGACCGAACTTGTTTGGCACCAAACACCACCCAGCCGTTATGCAACGTGTGCCTTAACCCCTTGATTAATACGCCAACATCCACTCAGTTCAACTCTAACCTTTCCTCGATTAAACCGCAACCCTAGGCTAATTATTGAACTCGAGAATCGCCATTGCTCAAACCCATTTGGATATAGTCGTGAAGATCTAGTTTACCCAAACTCAAATCGCCATTTTTCATGAATTTAAATTGAAGAATTCAATTGATTTTGAAATTTTGAAAGTCACCGAACGGTGGCCATTTTGATTTTCATTTAGCTGAAGCTCATGAATGCTCTCGATTGTTTTCCTCTATGTACAATAAAATGAAACGAGAAGGGTTGGTTTCAAAGGTTTAAATAACAATTGGTTTTCGATTTTTCTGTGGAGATGAGGAGGGAGACGTGCTCAATTTCCCCTTATGATTTCTGTGAACGAGTATGGAGACAGCATGCCATTCTTTTATCTCCTTCTTGTTTGGTTTTTGTCCACACAATTTTGATATTTTATTATACTTTGAATCAGTATCCTCTAATTAAAATTCCCTATGATTCTGAACTTCTTTCTGAACCCAACAACTGACCTTTCTTGGGTTATATCACTATTCTGAACACATTTGGGACAAGTATCGAAGTCTAGTTCGGTCATCCAGAACAGATATTAATTTAAATTGATATAAATTAAATTTCAAACCATTTAAATTATTCAAAAATAATTTAATATTATCATTATAGCTCAAACAAGAGTTTCAATTGATTATCTGATCTGTTTCCAATTCAGTGTCGACTTTGAATTCAAATAAATTCAATTTCGTATTTCGAAAATTATATATATTCGAAATAAATCATATTTCGATTTTTAAATTGATAACTAAATATAAAAATTCATTTATATTCTCAAATAAATATTTAAAAAAAATATTAAATATTCGAAATTAATCGACTAGAAATCCGGGTCGTTACAGAAAACTACCGAGATCAAGCGGGAATAAACCGCCAACAGTCGGTAAGAAATAAATGAAATTGACGACTATATAAATAAGTGCAATGTTTAGGGACCATGAGAAGAAATATATGGGAAAAGATCAAAAATGTAATTATCTTTCAAACAAGGCAAAGCAATAAATATTGCCCGCTGAAATCTAAACCAACAAAATGAGTATTTACGAGATGTCAAGTTTAAAAGAATTTAGCGACCTTTTAAATATAATTGTGAGGATGAAAAACAATTGTAAAACATGATAATATAGATTATTACTTTCATATAGTGTTAGCTTTAAATTGTTAAAAAATTTGGTTCCTACCTGTAATCATATTAATTAAAAATAAAATAATATATATTTGTAAAACACATTTATAAACCACATCGATGTTATGCAACTGTTTTGAATGTGTTTCCATATACATTTTTTAATAAGTTCGACAAGAGTCCAACTGTAAAAAAAAATTCCTATAAGCTGATTATCTTGCCAAAATTCTTATTTTCTATATTACAATTAACCCAGTTGTCAATAAGAGCTAATACATGCTATAAAGTTGAAATAAGTGTTGAACAGAATGAAGAACAAATAAGATGGGCGACAACTGAGTGTTGAACAGAATGAAGAACAAATAACTATTAATCCGGGTACCAAAAAATGCACTGGTTCAGTCTCCATTAATCTATTATAGAGACATGGTTATATAAATGTTGGTAAGATACATACAAAAAGCACTTCCTTTTATTCCATTTACATTTTTTCCAAAAGACACAAGTTACTTTTAAGATTGCCACCTACATGTTAATGATTCAGATTCTCAAGTTCACACACTATTTTTTTTCCCTCTAAAATCAAGCTAATTAAAACCAGTTTCAATGGTTTCATCTGAAAAGTTGGTATAAACAAAATTTTGAAGTGTGTATTAATTTTAACTGGGTTAAAAAAAGTTGAGAAATAATTTTTGAGCATGCAAAAGTCAGTATAAACTGAGATGTGTAATCTTATGTTTCTTTCATCAAGCATAATCTTTCAAGAAAAGGATATAGTAAAGTTAATAGTACAGTGAATCAGAGTAGTAAAAAAAGGCAATCACTTTGTTACAACTTGGAATATTACATATTTTACCAATTACCACCATGTTTTTATTGACCTTCAAATAAATCAGAATGTGATGGCATAAAGATATCATGCACTTTACACATAATACTATAAAATATAAATTTGTATTATTATTATTCTACCATTCTATTCAGTTTCTTGATTCTGTTCTCTATGAAGATATATTGATGTCTTATCATAATAGGGAGATCTAACTAATTTTTGAAATCAATAACCAAAATGCAATCATGGATGGCTTCATGGCTTTATTATTTGCAGATGCTCGTAACAAAATGCCTCACTCGCGTAAGCTGGGTTTTGTCGTCGTTATTTTTCTTTGTATTTTCATGTATTAATGATGAAGAGAGGAAAACGTGTTCACCAGTTGTAACTCTGATATAGAATTTGTATCTCTTTATTATTCGGTTTTAGCAAAAAATAGCATGAAAGAAAATAGCATTTTCATAGATCTATAAATTGATAGTGTTATGATGAGTTTTTCTCTCTCTATATATGTATTATTAACTTTTAATAACTCGTCGGTGAACAATGTCAGCTCCTGCTGCTAATTTGTAAGTCACTGAAATCTTGATTATGTTTACATGCAAAAGTAAAAGTAGTCTTTTTTATTGAGGAAATGTATCACTGATATCAGTTAGGTGAAACTATGACACTGATATCAGTTGGGTGAAACTTTGACAC
This sequence comes from Allium sativum, assembly GCA_030737875.1. Lineage (NCBI taxonomy): Eukaryota > Viridiplantae > Streptophyta > Magnoliopsida > Asparagales > Amaryllidaceae > Allium > Allium sativum. Next base: position 979,523,252 of record CM060915.1, read on the forward strand.
AAATATCAATTTTGTATATGAACTTAGCTTTAAGAACTTCGATAGGACTGTGTCGTATATGTACTGCAGCAGTCAGTTATGGTAATTGGAAAGGCGGACCAGATCAAAAATGGAAAACTAAAATTGAAAAAAATACCATATCATGTTGTATATAGCATGACTTGTTCGACCGGTGTGGTGGCCATAGCTATATCCTGATCTGTTTTATTCCTAGCTCTCTTCATTTGCTCACACCGGGTTTCTCTTCGTTTTTCAAAAATCCCTCCCAGTCATCTTGACTAATAGTGGGTGGACAATTTTTCAACCTTTCATCGTAATTGTTGAATTTATCATAGTATTTTGTCCTCAACTCACTCTTATGTCTCCTAAAAGAAACATACATTTTTTTTGAAATAAAATTCTTTTGTATTTGGATCAAATTTGAAACGTTTCTGCAAAAATTACGAGTTATTTACTAAAAAGGGCATTGTAATAAAAATATACTCACATTATGATAAATATACTTACCAACAATGCAACCTACATGTAACGACCTAAACTTCCCCGTGAAGGAAAGCCCGGATTGAGATGAGAACAACACACATCGGAATGCAAACAGAAGAACATTTCATTGTCTATTACAACAATTCCATCAGGATACAAGAATATACAGAGTATGAATAAATATTACACATTTACTAAATATCAGATATTACAATAAATTACATAGCAGCGGAAAATAATACAACACACAACTGAAAGTAATACACGAATACAGAGCTTTCCGAGTATCGTTCCAACTGTAAACCAGGATCCTGTGAATATAAATCTGCAAAACCCAACTACTAGCTGCCCGTATGGAAAATATGGACACCCAGAGTTTAGGTTAAAACAATAAACTCCAGGTTAGTCATGTGGCTGGTGTGAGAACTAAAACAGTTATTAATCCTTATTTTTAAAGTTAGGTAATCAAGGGACCACGCCTTATAACACGGAACAGGTTTTTACCCCAAGAATACCAGTGCATATCACAACAGCGCAATGCTAAATAAAGAAAATGAAGCTATTATAAGACCCAGGTCCCATCACACAATGCAACGCAAGTCGGAGGATAGGGTTTTCCCTTATAATAGCCAAAGAATGCTTGATACGTGAAATTTCATATTTTATTATTACTATAAGTGAAGAAATCAACTTCAAATATAAATGTATCAATCATAGACGGCATGGGTACCATATATCATGTCACCATACTAGTTCTACAATTAAAACCGCAATGTCACGTATCGGAAATTGGATTCCATCATGAGTCGAGGCAAGGGGCAAGCTCATCTCCATTCGGGACACTCTAGCAAATGTCTCAGGACCACACACAGCGATCCTTGGAATCGGTTGGGCTGGTCCTCTCTTACTTTTGAGGATTGGCAATTCCTGAACACACGTTTCCCAGTCCTATCTGGCCTATATCCGAGGCGCCTCGCATTCCAACAACCACACAGGTAAAAAGTATATAAATGTCAGGGCTAGTAGGTCACTGACATCACCCATAGCTAGAAAGAAACTTCGTGTTCTCCCAATGGTCCTTATCCCGTTTTTGACTCATGCCGAGGTGTGAGGCTCACAAATTAACGATATACACAAAGCTATGCCACACAGGCCATGCTTTGATCATTACCCACAAGACTTTGCTTTTCAACAAAAGCCTTGATCATCTGCCACTTAGGCATGCCACACAGGCAATTCATGCCATGCAATTGATATCTATCGATATATTACCTCTAAGCTCGTATGTCTCAGAGAAGGGCGTTAAGCAAGAGAATAAATTCTCCGCTGCCAAACAGATATATATTTAATAGAAATCAATCACACAGAATAAAAATCCAATGTCAGACACACAGTCCATTTACAAGTTTGTTCTGGGTCTGAACGAAGCCGGAGGAACCTTATTCCTCGCATATCCATTGATCTCTAAGTACGTCTGGACGATCACCAACTGATTACATCCTCTTGGGTGTACAACCCAACCAAGATCATCAATAATCATCCAAACGATGTGAAGACCTATGGTCTTCAACCACCGACTTCATCTTCGACTTATCATCGAATCGGTTATTCAGAATAGGTATAAACCCGGCCTTTCCGAATAACCCGCGTATATAATAAATAAGTGTTATACAAACGCAACTTACGCCTCATTCCAATTCAGAATATTCTTTATTCAAATATTCACATTCTTAGGGAAAGGTTCCCATTAATTTTATCAAAGATAAATTCTTCTAAATTTATTCTTTAATCTTCCTTTGGATATCATTTCAAACCATGTTAAGGTTTTCCAAACTAGTCGGGATTAGCGAACCACACCGAAGTAATTATTTATTTTATTTCCCAATCCCAACCTATTCATCCCATGGAGAAAAAATGGTAATACTCCATATCTAACACCACGGTATTATCGGTAAATATTAATTACCGTTTCACATTCAAATCTAATTAATGGTTTAACTATCGTTTGGAGCAAAGCTGGTGATACTCCATTCTCGATCACTTTAATCTAATTAGAGATTCATTAAAACTCCACTTAGTTTTAATCTTCCCCAAAATCAATATCCTGTCTTTAACTGGGTTAAAGAACCAATGTCATCTATAATACGGTTCACGATAAACCCAAAGTCACATTCCATTGTTAATCGGGTTAAAGAACATGTGATATTCAAAACACCGCTCACGATAAATCCCAAAAATCAATTTAAATTCAATTCCAATTAAATACTAATTAACTGGATAATTTCACTAAATCTTAATTAAAAGATTTATTCTTTTCTAAACTAGGTCCAAGAATAGTGTTATCTAAGACACCATTCATGACGAACCCAAAATCCCATTTGATATCAAATACAAGGCTCTGGATAGAAAATATATCGGCTTATATTCAATATCAAATTCTGAAACCAACAAATATCATATTGGAAATAACGATATAAATATATCTTTCAAATTTTCACAACCATATCTGTATAATCACGAAATCCAACATCGAAATATTCCAAAGATAATTTTGATTCAAATCCATTTCAATTCGTATATTGGAAATTCTGATTATTTTCAAAACCATTTCAAATCCAATTTATTTATTAAAAAACATTGGATTATAATTCTAGTTCATAACTAGTTCATTTTGACAAAAATATATTTTTGTCCTTACAAATGTGGAATTTTTCATCCTAATTCTATACAATTCATATATTATGATTTTACACAAATTATTGATATTTTTAATAATTTTATCAAGGCTCATACGGTTGATTTCCAATAACGCTCGTCAAACTGCACTTACAGCGACCTTTTCCAAATTTAATTTGGACATAATTCCAAATCCAACCGTTAGATTTCAAATTTCTAATATTCTTTGGAAAGCTCTTTTTGATACGAACCCAACGGTTCCGGTTTTAGGAGAATCCGACGGTTGGATCTCCCGCAATGTCAATTCGAAGTCAATGGTCCAAATTCGCAAACTGCCGCGGCGCGACGCGTTCTATTCAGGCCATTTAATATATATATATATATATATATAAATTATATATATATTTCGTCGATTTCAGTTCTAAAAGTATTTTATAAATCGTTTAAAATTCGTTTTCAAAACAATTTCAACTTCATATTCAATTTTAAATCAAAATTGAATATTCCATATCATTAATATATAAATGATAATATTTTCAAAACATTATATTTTGAAATCACTTCCTTTTCCATGTTCATTATAAAACAAATACCATCGATATAAATATCGTTCACGTCAAAATTGCGCATATCTAATCAACACGGCTTTATATATTTCAATAACTTCGTTATTTTATTCAACAAATGAATATTTTCTTCAACACATGAATATATATTTCTTTCAACACATGAATATTCTCAACACATGAGTATAAAATTTTGATTTCTATCATTTAATTCTTAATTAGACTCCAACCGTAAATTAATAAGAGAACGATTCCCTAAGTATTAACCCCGAAGGCCGAAACCAACATCAGATCAATACTCAGGAAACCACTCATCTTAACTAGTTTCCAGTTTGTTTCTAGTTTTATATATGATAAAGATGTGAATTTTATTGTTAAAATATTTTGTTCAACAAACGATAAGTTTCAACACATGAATATTCTCAACACATGAGTATCTTCAACACATGACTATTTATTCTATTCAACACATGAATCTTTATTTTATAATATTCTTTATTTTCCAAATTGGAATGAGGCCCAATCAATTACCATATAATGTTAATTATATGGATTCCATACAACACATGTATATAATAGCAATGATAAATAATCAACATCATCCAAAGTGCACCACACAACAGCATAAGCATTAAATATAAACAATTAATGCTTACACAGTCTGTCAACAAATCGATCGACATACAACTAAATAATTGGGATTTGTGTACGCCACATATCAACCCAACACCCGTGTGGGGTTTCAAATCAACAAACACTGAATATTGTTTGTGCAGTTGGGCGATGTGTAAAATTTATCGTCCCAATCAATATCCTTCAAATGAGTGGACATAAACAAATAGTTCGATTTGTAAATGAATATTTATTTATTCACATTAACGTTAAATTTATATTTTAAGCGATAAACAATTTATTTCAACACATGAATGTATATTTTCATTCATTCCACATCACAATCAATTTTCACCACACAACAAAATCAAACAAGTCGTCCATGGTCTGTGGACAACGGGTGTCGGGTGCTGCTAAGCACCGTCTGCATCCTAGTATATAATTTTAAGTAGAAAACAAGAGTTAAAGTGAGAAGTTCTCACCGATAGCTAAACCAAACGCCACGACTCTTCATATGTAGAAAATCTTCGCCATGCTCGCCTTTTGTCACTTTCGCCGTCCGTGTTCGCTACATATATAAAAAATCACATTTTTATATTATTGCTATGTATATAAAAATCACATTTTTATAACTACGCTATATGGCTAAGAATCACATTTTTATACTGCTACTATATACATAAAAATTCTATTTTTATACCGCTGCTCATATAATAAGGATCATATTTTTATCACGCTATTCTCTATATAAAAATCACATTTTTATATATAAAGATCGTATTTTTATATATCTATTACATATATAAAAATCTCTCCTTTACACCGATACTTCCATGATAAAAATCATATTTTTATCTTGCTAGTAATATAATAAAAATTATATTTTTACTTCTCTACATACACAAAAATTATATTTTTACTTTACTACATAAACAAAAATCATATTTTTAATTCCTAAAAATCGTATTTTTACTTTGCTAATATATATAAATATATAAATCATATTTTTGTTTGCTAATTTATAAATAAAAATCAAAATTTTATCATGGCGTACATATAATAAAAATCAATTTTTAATTCCTAAAAATCGTATTTTTACTTTAAAACTACTTATACAAAAATCATCTCTTTTTTACATTAAAAATCCGACCTTTTCTATTCTAAAAATCTGACCTTTTCTATTCTAAAAATCCGACCTTTTCTTATATAAAAATCTACTTTTTATTTGCCATAAAAATCTAATCTTTTTCACTTCCTATTCATGGAAATTGAAACTGAAAATCATATGTTAAATAAAATGAAACAAATATAAATAATAATAAAAAACTTACAACTTCTTCGATTTGAAGGGGAGTCGAAGATGTGGCGGCGCAGCCTAGGGAGGCGCGCTAGGGTTTTGGTGGCCGCTGTTCTCATGTGGAGGAAGAGGAGGGGGCGCTGCAGCATAGGGGAAGAGGGGATGGAGACGCGGGCTTGAAGAGGGAGGGGGAGGGGGCGGCGCTGCTCCGCCACCTGCGGCGGCGGCGAGGGCGATGGATCGCCTGAGGGAGAGCGCGATCCCCCTTTCTCTTTTCTTTTTCTTTTTTTTCGATTTGGAGATTAGAAGTGAATGGGGAAAAATGTTTTCATTTAAAATAAATATTTACAACACGATATATAAATTTGAAATTTCACGATATTCCTTTTAAATAAACTTGAAAATATCGTGATACACTTTTGTTTTAAAATATCGTGATTATATCGTGACCGGGGATATTCCTTATATAACAATATTTTTAAATAAATATTATATCATGAAATTTCTAAATATCGGATAAGATATATAAATTTCACGATATTTATATCGGATTGGCCAAAAGTGTATTCTGATTGGCTAATTATCGTCGAGCTATGTTTTAAATAAATTTGACATCGAATTTTCAAACTACCGCACCATTTCCAATTCCTTTTATTTTTATAAATAAATATCGTGACCGGGGAAGTTACGATTTATATAAATATCAGATAACACTGATGATTGATAAATATTCACGAGGGGATATTCCTTTTATATTTATAAATGATGCGGGGCAAAATGAGAAAGTTCATTGAATTTCTTATGATATTCCGGAATGGTCATATCTCCTTGTATAAGATAATAGAATTCATCACATAGCCGCTCAGTTGCTTCTGGAGGAGTAAATCTTTTTATGAAAATCTCTTTAAATCTATCCCAGGTAATATTACCTTCTAGATTATCCTTAATAACCGTTTCCCACCAGATTAAAGCTTCATCTTTGAGTGCCCAAGATGCCACTAATATTTTCTGGTCTTCACTCAGCTGGAAACGTTTAAAAATTCTTTCAGCAGAACTCATCCAGGCCTGAGCTTGAATAATGGATTCTTTGCCTGAGAATGATACTCCTCCCAGATTTCGATATTTCTTTAATAGATCTTCTAAATTTGGTTCTGTATTCGTTCTTCTGTTTCTGACACTCATTTTCTAGTACTTCTGCAGATAGAAGACCAAGTGTCAAGTCAAGAGAAAAAATATTATAAAGCATAGAAACATATACTTGAATGTAAGTGCGTCTATTGGGGTGTATTTCATTCTGCTGTACTCATACTAGGATATTACTGATCCTATCAGTAATGAGTTATTCGTCCTAGAACTCTACTGGTTCTATTTCTAACGAGTTCGTTAATATGTTATATTCCAGAACTAAGCTTAACCAAAGCTCTGATACCACGTTTGTACAGGGAGGGGTTTGGAAATTTATTGGGCCGTATTAGGTACCCAATAAATCCTAATAAGCATGCACATATTTATATTGATATATTCCGGTGTCCACAGGGGAGCGTGTATAGATCATAACTCCAGAGAATAAATTCTCGTCACCCTATAAATGGTTTTTGTGCCTTAATGACCAGAGAGACGTGTTTATTGTCATCTCCACAAGTCACGTGACGATAAAGAATTCCGCTCGATCCAAATCGATCGCTAAACCGACAAAGACCGTTCGAAACCCCTGATTGTTTCGAGAACACGACAAATTGGAATGCAAACAGAAGAACATTTCATTGTATATTACAACAATTTCATCAGAATACGAGAATATATAGAGTATGAATAAATAATATACTTCACAGGATATCAGAGATTACAATACATTACATAGCAGCGGAAAATAATACAAAATACAACTGAAAGAGATATACGGATACAGAGCTTTTCGGATATCGTTCCAGCAGTAAATCAGGATCCTGTGAATATAAATCTACAAAACCAAAACTACTAGCTACCCGTATGGAAAATAGGGGCACCCAGAGTTTAGGTTAAAACAATAAACTCCAGGTCAGTCATGTGACTGGTGTAAGAACTAAAACAGTTATTTATCTTTATTTTAAAGTTAGGTAAATCAAGGGAGCACGTCGTATAACATGGAACGGGTTTCCTCCCAAGAATACCAGTGCATAAAACAACAGCGCAATGCTAAATAAAGAACAATGAAGCTATTATAAGACCCAGGTCCCATCACACAATGCAACACAAGACAGAGGATAGGGTTTTACCTTACAATAGCCAAAGAATGCTTGATACGCTAAATTTCATCTTTTATTATTACTATAAGTGTATAGTGTCAATACAATTTCAATCATAAGTATCAATCATAGACGGCATGGGTACCATATATCATGTCGCCAATACTAGGCTTTACAATCAAAACCGCAAAGTCACGTATTGGAAGTTGGATATCCATCTGTGAATCGAGGCAAAAGATAATCCTCTACCGATTCAAGACAATCTAGCCCATGTCTCAGGAACAGCCGCAATTGCCCCATGGATCTTCTGGGCCGGTCCACCGATGTGGATTAAACTTAAACCCTTGACACTGCGTTTCCCCGCCCTTTGGGGCGTAAATGAGCCAAATGACTCCATAGGCTCCACATAGTCATCGATATATCCAAGGCGCCTCGCAATCCAAAAACCACACAGGTGAAAATAATATAAATGTCAGGGCTGGTAGGTAACTTACACCACCCTAGCTAGAAGGAAACGCATGCTCTCCCTGCAGTCCTCTCCGGTTTCTGGTTCACAACCGAGGTGTGAGGCTCGCGAAATAACGCTACGCAAAGTTATGCCACACAGGCGGTGCTTTGATCATCAACCACAAGACTCTACTTTTCAACAAAAGCCTTGATCATTTGCCACTTAGGCATGCCATACAGGCAATTCACTCCATGCGATTGATATCCATCAATATATAACCTCTAAGCTTGTACATCTCAGAGAAGGGCGTTAAGTAGGAGAATAAATTCTCGACCGCCAAACAGATATATATTTAATAGAAATCAATCACACATAATAAAATCCAATGTCAAACACATAGTTCATTTACAAGTTCGCTCTGGGTCTGAACGAAACCGAAGGCACCTTGTACCTCGCATATCCATCGATCTCCAAGTACGTCTGGACAATCACCAACTGATTCCCTCCTCTTGGGTGTACAGCCCAATCAAGATCATCGGTAATTATCCAAACAACGTGAAGACCTCCGGTCTTCGACCACCGTCTTCATCCTCAACACATCGTCGAATCAGTTATTCAGAATGGGATAAACCCGGTTTTTTTGAATAACTTGCGTATATAATAAACAAGTGTTACACAAACACAACATACGCCTCATTCCAATTCAGAATATTCTTTTATTCAAATATTCTTATACTTTGGGAATGGTTCCCATTAATTTTATCAAAGATAAATTCTTTAAATTTATCCTTTAATCTTCTTTTGAATATCAATTCAAATTAGTTGGGATTAGCGAACCACACCGAAGTAATCATTTATTTTATTTCCCAATCCCAACCTATTCATCCCATGAAGTAAAACTGCTCATACTCCATATCAAACACCATGGTGTTATCGGTAAATTCAATTACCATTTCACGTTCAAATCTAATTAAAGATTTAACTATCGCCTGGAGCAAAACTAGTGATACTCCATTCTCAATTATTTCAATCTAATTAAAGATTCATTAAACTCCACTTGATTTTAATCTTCCCAAAAATCAATATTAATGATTATTTAACTTGGGAAATCTTATCATGCCTTTAACTGGGTTAAAGAACCAATATCATTTAAAACACCATTCACAATAAACCCAAAAATCATTTCAAATTCAATTCCAATTAAATTACATTTAATTGGTATAGTTCATTAAATCAAAATAAAAAGATTTAATCTTTTTCTCAACTGGGTTTAAGAACAGTGTTAATGAAGACACCATTCACGACAAACCCAAATCCCATTTGGTATTAAATACAAGGCTCTGAATAGAAAATATATCGGCTTATATTCAATATCAAATTCTAAGACCAACAAATATCGTATTGGAAATAACGTTATAAATATACCTTTCAAATTTCCATAACAATATCTGTATAATCATGAAATCCAACATCGAAATACTCCAAAGACAATTTCGATTCAACTCCATTTCCACTTTATATATTGGAAATTTTGGTTATTTTCAAAACCATTTCAAATCCACTTTATTTATTTTAAAAATAAATGGGATTATAATTCTAGTTCAAAACTAGTTTATTTCGATAAAATCTATTTTTATCTTTCCAAATACAGATTTTTCATCCCATTCTTCACAAATAATTTCTTATTATTTTCCACAAATTATTACTATTTTTAATAATTTTATCAAGGCACGTACAGTCGGTTTCCATCAGTGGCCATCAAACAGCACTTACAGTGACCTTTTCCAAATTTGATTTGGACATAATTCCAAATCCAACCGTTAGATTTCAAATCTTTAACATTCGTTAGAAAGCTCTTTTCGATACGAACCCAATGGTTCTGGTTTTAGGAGAATCCGACGGTCGGATCTCCCGTACTGTCCATTCGAAGTCAATGATCGAAATTCGCGAACGGCCGCAGCGCGGCGCGTTCTATTCAGGCCATTCTATATATATAATATATATATTATATATATTTTATCGATTTCCTTTTAAAATGTTTTTTTATAAATCGTTTTAAATTCGTTTTCAAAACGATTTCAACTTCATATTTAATTTCGAATCAAAATTGAATATTCCACATCATCGATATACAAATGATAATACTTTCAAAACGTTATATTTTGAATTCACTTCCTTTTCTATAATCATCATAGAAACGAATATAATCGATATAAATATCGTTCGCGTCAAAATGGCGCATATCTAACCAACACAGCTTTATATATTTCAATAACTTCGTTATTCTATTCAACAAATTAATATTTTCTTCAAACATGAATATATATTTTTATTCAACACATGAATAAATATTTTATTCAACACATGAATTTATATTTTTATTCAACACATGAATTTACATTTTTATTCAACACATGAATATTTATTTTATTCAACACATGAATATTTACTTTATACAACACATGAATTTATATTTTTATTCAAAACAAGAATTTTTATTCTATTCAACACATGAATTTTTATTCTATTCAACACATGAATTTTCTTTTATGATATTCCTTATTTTCCCAATTGGAATGAGGCCTAATCAATTACCATATAATGTTATTTATATGGATTCTATACAACACATGTATATAATAGCAATGATAAATAATCAACCATCATCCAAAGTGCACCACACAACTGCATAAGCATTAAATATAAATAACTAACACTTACACAGTCTGTTAACCCATCGATTGACATACAACTAAACAATCAGGATTAGTGTACGTCAAATATCATCCCAATACCTGTGCGGGGTTTCAAATCAACAAACACAAATTTTTATTTGTGCAGTTGGGTGATGTGTAAAATTTATCGTCCCAATCAATATCAGTCAAATGGGTGTACATAAACAAATCGTCCGATTTGTTTATAAATATTTATTTTATATACACGTTAAAAATTATATTTTTAACAATAAAATATTTATAACGATAAAATATTTTATTTCATTCCACATTACACAATGAAATTTCACAACACAACAATAAAACAAACAAGTCATCCATGGTCTGTGGACGACGGGTGTCGGGTGCTGCTAAGCACCGTCTGCATCCTAGTATATATTTCAAACTAGAAATTAAAATAAAAGTGAGGAGTTCTCACCGACTAGCTAAACCAATTCACCGCGACTCTTCATATGTAGGAAATCTTCATCGTCTCTCCTACGAGATCTGTTTCACACGGTATACGTTAAAAATCACATTTTTAACATCGCTATATGTATAGGAAAAATTATATTTTTACAATGCTTATTTCCATATAAAAATTACATTTTTATAACGCTCTCTTCAGAATAAAAATCATATTTTTATTTAACCTTTCAAACAATAAAAATCATATTTTTACTTTGTTACATATATAAAAATAATATTTTTAATTCACTACATATATAAAAATCATATTTTTAATTCACTACATATATAAAAATCATATTTTTAATTCACTACATATATAAAAATCATATTTTTATTATCTATATAATATAAAAATCATATTCTTATTATCTATATAATATAAAAATCATATTCTTATTATCTATATAATATAAAAATCATATTTATTTTATAACGGTGTTATTTCTATAAAGATCATATTTTTATGCTCATATATTTTATACTGTGAATGAAATCTTCAAAAGTCATAACTTCATATATTTAAAAATCATGACTTTATATATTTAAAATTCATGACTTTGCTATTTAAAAATCTTGCCTTAGCGAATTAAAAATCTATTCCTTTTTTTTTTCTAAAAACATATATATAAATAAATTTCAGTTTTTTTTAAACCATGCTAGTGTTAATTTAAAACAATTTTTATTTACTAAACTAATTACATAAAAGAAAGTAAAATAATAAATGAATAAAAAAAGAAACTCTCTGTCGTTTACTGAAGAGGAGGGGGACGCGCTGGTTGGTTGCAGTTTCGAGTGGAGTAGGCGGAGGTGCCCTCGCCTGAGCTCGATGATGGAGGGTGGGTTCCAGGGGAGGTCGCGGCTAGGGTTGAGAGATTTGGGGCCAGGGTTGAGAGTTTTCAATTTATGGGGGGAGAGGCTGACGTGGAGGGGGCAAGGCAGAGAGGGTTATCGTGGGGGAGGGCGACGCAGTGGTGGATGTGGCGGTGAAGCGTGGAGGACGCGACATTTTCCCCTTTTTTATTTTTATTTTTTTCATCTCGATTTCGATCTGTAGAACGATGGAGGGGGTGGGAGGAGTTGACTTTGCAGAAGAAAAAGGAGGGGTGTTTATAATAATTTATATATTTTATTTATTTTGAATTCCAAAAAGTAAATTTTCATTTCAACTCCAATTCGAACCCAACGACTATCGACTTTAGCGTATTACCCCCATTCCGAACACAATGGGATATTTATCGTAAGCCAATTCGTCCGTTTCGATCAGTTTTCGTCAAAATCAAAATATAAATCCATATATTGAATTTGAACGCGCATTTCAATTTACTAGGGCCACATACGGATCCCACAAATTCGAGAAAAAATATTTTTAGGTTCGTATTGACGATACGGTCCTAAAAAATTAATTTCGTCAAATTCTGAGACCGTTTGAAAAATAGCCATTTTCCAGTCTATTAAAATCAACTAAAACCGGTCAAACATGTTTTCCTTTGCCACGCTCACATATTGATTCAGAAAATTACGAATTTTGAAACCTAGCAATAACTTGACATCACGGATCCAACAAAAGTGGTTTCGTCGAAAATAGAGGTCGTTTGCAAAATGGCTATTTTCAAGGCCTTTATATATATTAAAATATATATAATTCCACAGCGACTTTTCTGAATTTTAAACTGGACATATCTTACACTCAAGTGTAATCTCAATTTCTTAATGATTAAACAAATTCAAATATTTCTGGTTTCATTCAATTTCGACTTAAAACGAATTCTGTAACTCATTTGAAATTTGAAATCGAATTTTCAAATTACCGCGCCATTTCCGGCTCGTTATATAATTAAAATAAATTTATTCATTTTAACTTCATCGAAAATATATTTTCCGTCGTTATTAGTTAAAATAATTCATTTTAAATATTCAAAATTCATTAAATCTCCAAAATAAAATTTTTAAATTGGCTCAGATTTCCGGGTTATTACAATCTCCCCCACTTAAGACTTTTCATCCCCGAAAAGGAACGAAGCCAAAAGTTGTTTTACAAACCAACTCAACTTTCATTATTTTCATTATGGTTTAAGTTCTTCAACTTTTCAGTTTCTAAGAACTTTTCAAATTTTTCAAAAATTTGGATAGCACCCTAAATTCCCAAAAATTTCGCCATAACCTCCCCTGCACCGGGAGCTTCGGGATATTTCAAATAGCCTCCCATGGCCCTCACCAATCCAAAAAGAAAAAGAAACAGCCAAGAGGCTCATAAAATCTTCCAATCCCAATAAATTCGTAAACATGTACCTATTTGTCGGGCAAACAATTTTATTCTTATGCTCTAGCCTCCTTGCTATGAACTGTTCAATGTAAGTACATGTATATGTATGCAAATGCAACAAATTTTCAATACAATTCACTATCTGGTTCAATTTGGCTAAAGGGTTCAAATTTTAATTACTTGACCAATAATCAAACAACACAACCATCAATCAATTAGTTGATTATCTTTTCAATTACATAACTTTGATACATATCCAAAAAATCATATTTTTGATGCCAAATCACAACAATAAGCCCTATCTAGCTTTGGCTCTCACACCAGTCAATTGGAGATATATAGTTATCCCACTTTTGAAACTCGAACACAACACTAATGATGGGTTCCCATCATCAGAATCATTTCTGGGCGACTACAGTGCGATTCTATATCTATCCAGTATATTAAAACTTCAAATACACGCGGATCAGACGTATACGCAAAATCTTTATATATTAGATTGTCCAAATCAATACAAATAAATATTCAAATACGAATAATTAAATTAAATTTTCAAAACAAAACTCGTTTTTCATTTTAAAAATATACTCTTCACACTCGTTCTAGGATACTACTGATCCCATCTCTAACGAGTCATTCCCATTGGATATTACTAATCCAATCTCTGATGAATTCTTTCGTTTGGTTCTAACGTGTCTTGTTCTCCGAGCTCTGTAAACCAATGCTCCGATACCACATGTGACGATAAAGAATTTCGCTCGATCCGAATCGATCGCTAAACCCACCAAGACCGTTCGAAACCCCTGATTGTTTTGAGAACACGACAAATTGGAACGCAAACAGAAGAACATTTCATTGTATATTACAACAATTTCATCAGAATACGAGAATATACAGAGTATGAATAAATAATATACATCACAAGATATCAGAGATTACAATACATTACATAGCAGCGGAAAATAATACAAAACGCAACAGAAAGAGATATACGGATACAGAGCTTTCCAGATATCGTTCCAGTTGTAAATCAAGATCCTGTGAATATAAACCTGCAAAAACAAAACTACTAGCTGCCCGTGCAGAAAATAGGGGCACCCAGAGTTTAGGTTAAAATAATAAACTCCAGGTTAGTCATATGACTGGTGTGAGAACTAAAACAGTTATTTATCTTTATTTTAAAGTTAGGTAAATCAAGGGACCACGCCGTATAACATGGAATGGGTTTCCTCTGAAGAATACCAGTGCATAAAACAACAGCGCAATGCTAAATAAAGAACAATGAAGCTATTATAAGACCCAGGTCCCATCACACAATGCAACACAAGCCAGAGGATAGGGTTTTACCTTATAATAGCCAGAGAATGCTTGATACGCTAAATTTCATCTTTTATTATTTCTATAAGTGTATAGTGTCAAAATAATTTCAATCAAAAGTATCAATCATAGGCGGCATGAGTACAATATATCATGTCGCCAATACTAGGCTCGATAATCAAAACCGCAAAGTCACGTATTGGAAGTTGGATTTCCATCTGTGAACCGAGGCAAAAGATAATCCTCTACCGATTCAAGACAATCTAGCCCATGTCTCAGAAATAGCCGCAACTGCCCCATGGATCTTCAGGGCCGGTCCACTGATGTGGATTAAACTTAAACCCTGGACACTGCGTTTCCCCGCCCTATGGGGCGTAAATGAGCCAAATGACTCCATCGGCTCCACATAGTCACCGATATATCCAAGGCGCCTCGTAATCCAACAACCACACAGGTGAAAATAATATAAATGTTAGGGCTGGTAGGTCACTAACACCGCCCTAGCTAGAAGGAAACACATGCCCTCCCTACAATCCTCCCCCGTTTCTGGTTCACAACCAGGGTGTAAGGCTTGTGAATTAACGCTACACAAATCTATGCCACACAGGCCGTGCTTTGATCATCAACCACAAAACTCTGCTTTTCAACAAAAGCCTTGATCATTTGCGACTTAGGCATGATACAAAGGCAATTCACTCCATGCGATTGATATCCATCAATATATAACCTTTGAGCTCGTACGTCTCAGAGAAGGGCGTTAAGCAAGAGAATAAATTTTCTGCTGCCAAACAGATATATATTTAATAGAAATCAGTCACGCAGAATAAAATCCAATGTCAGACACACAATCCATTTACAAGTTCGCTCTGGGTCTGAACGAATCTGAAGGCACCTTGTACCTCGCATATCCATCGATCTCCAAGTACGTATGGACGATCACTAACTGATTCCTTCCTCTTGGGTGTACAGCCCAATGAAGATCATCAGTAATTATCCAAATGACGTGAAGACCTCCGGTCTTCGACCACCGTCTTCATCCTCGACACATCGTCGAATCAGTTATTCAGAATGGGATAAACCCGGTCTTTCTGAATAACTCGCGTATATAATAAACAAGTGTTACACAAACACAACATACACCTCATTCCAATTCAGAATATTCTTTTATTCAAATATTCTTATACTTTGGGAAAGGTTCCCATTAATTTTATCAAAGATAAATTCTTTAAATTTATCCTTTAATCTTCTTTTGAATATCAATTCAAATTAGTCAGGATTAGCGAACTACACCGAAGTAATCATTTATTTTATTTCCCAATCCTAACCTATTCATCCCATGAAGTAAAACTGGTCATACTTCATATCTAACATCACGGCGTTATCAGTAAATTCAATTACCATTTCACGTTCAAATCTAATTAAAGATTTAACTATCGCCTCGAGCATAATTAAAGATTCATTATTCCACTTGGTTTTAATCTTCCCAAAAATCAATATTAATGATTATTTAACTTGCGAAATCTTATCCTGCCTTTAACTGGGTTAAAGAGCCAATGTCATTTAAAACACAGTTCACGATAAAACCAAAAATCAATTCAAATTCAATTCCAGTTAAATTCCATTTAATTGGTATACTTCATTAAATCAAAATAAAAAGATTTAATCTTTTTCTCAACTGGGTTTAAGAATAGTGTTAATGAAGACACAATTCACGACAAACCCAAATCCCATTTGATGTTAAATACAAGGCTCTAAATAGAAAATATATCGGCTTATATTCAATATCAAATTCTACGACCAACAAATATCGTATTGGAAATAATGATATAAATATATCTTTCAAATTTCCATAACAATATCTGTATAATCACGAAATCCAACATCGAAATATTCCAAAGACAATTTTGATTCAAATCCATTTCCACTTTATATATTGGAAATTTTGGTTATTTTCAAAACCATTTCAAATCCACTTTATTTATTTTAAAAAAAATGGGATTATAATTCTAGTTCAAAACTAGTTTATTTCGACAAAAATCTATTTTTATCTTTTCAAATATGGAATTTTTCATCCGAATTCTTCACAAATAATTTCTTATTATTTTCCATAGATTATTACTATTTTTAATAATTTTATCAAGGCACGCACAGTCGATTTCCATCAACAGCCGTCGAACTGCACTTACAACGACATTTTCCAAATTTGATTTGGACATAATTCCAATTCCAACCGATAGATTTCAAATCTCTAATATTCGTTAAAAAGCTCTTTTCGATATGAACCCAATGGTTTCAGTTTTAGGAGAATCCGACGGTCGGATCTCCCATACTGTCCATTCAAGTCAATGGTCGAAATTCGCGAACGGCCGCAGCGCGGCGCGTTCTATTCAGGCCGTTCTATATATATAATATATATTTCATCGATTTCCTTTTAAAACGTATTTTATAAATCATTTTAAATTCGTTTTCGAAACGATTTCAACTTCATATTCAATTTCGAATCAAAATTGAATATTCCACATCATCGATATACAAATGATAATATTTTCAAAACATTATATTTTGAAATCACTTCCTTTTCTATATTCATCATAAAAATGAATATAATCGATATAAATATCGTTCGCATCAAAATGGCACATATCTAACCAACATGGCTTTATATATTTCAATAACTTCGTTATTCTATTCAACAAATGAATATTTTCTTCAACACATGAATATATATTTTTATTCAACACATGAATATATATTTTATTCAACACATGAATATATATTGTTATTCAACAAATGAATTTATATTTTTATTCAACACATGAATATTTATTTTATTCAACACATGAATATTTACTTTATTCAATACATGAATTTATATTTTTATTCAACATATGAATATTTATGTAATGACCCGCCTTTTCAGCGATATAATAATTAATTTATCCAATTATTTAAAAGGTGATTAAGAGAATATAATGGTCGTTTTCTTAAATAATGGTGAATATTTAATTAAAATAATAAATTAAATATAATATTTAATTCTGAAATAATCAGAATTGGTTGAAATGGCGATATGGTGTGAATTGGATCATCTGTGATATTTAATTCAGTTTAGAATTGAATTCGAATAACGAATATATTATTTGAACGACAGTTTGAATGTATAATTATATTATAATTAAAATCGAGCTTGAAATGGCGTGGCAGTTCGTTAATTGGCGATTTTAACTTCAACTGAATGTACAGGGTTCGTTTTAAATCGGATTTCTATGAAACAAGAAACGTTAGGAGCTGGTGAATTATAATTTTCTAGTGGAAGAGAAAAATCAAGATTTCGTCGTGTAGATTTTGATTTATGTCCAAATCAAATTTTAGAAAAGTCGCTGCGGAATTCCTTTGAAATTTATAAATATTTATTTATATTTATTAAAGAAATTTCATTATAAATCGAATATCGATTTAGAGCGGGATTTGAAATATCAAGATAGAAATTCATATAGGAATATTCTAGAGGTGTATCATATTCTGTTGTGCTTATATACAATAATATTTATTTATAAATATTTAATTTAATTTATTTTAAATATATTTATATATTTAAAAGGGGAATTCAGCACTTTAAAAATAGCCAGTTTTGCAAATGACTTCGGAATTCGACGAAACTAATTTTGTTGGATCTGCAACATAAAATTATTGCTAGATTCCAAGTTCAGTGATTTTTAGTGTCATTGTGTGGCCGTATGGATTTTTAGAGTGAAAAACAGTCAATATTTTGATGGTTAAAAATATGCTGTGTGAGCAAATGGAGTCGAAATTCGACGAAACCACTTAAGTTGGGATCGTAATTTCGAGATGTAGCTGCATGTCCATTTTCGTGATTTTTAGATACCGTGTTTGACCACAGGGATTTTTAACAATAAATACAAACAGCGGTTGATAAAAATAAAATATAATAATCCTAAGTTATTGGTAAACAAGAGGCCACATTTCATGTTCTCAAGCCACCACTGTTTTCTTGGATCAGAAAGCTCCAACCGAAGCCATAGAAGAAAAATCAAAAGACAAAATGTGGAAGAAGATAATCCACACAAACTAAAATCTAAGAATCCTATAAATACCCTTATAACTTCCCAACCCTTAACCTAAGTCAATCACTTTCTTTGGTCAACAGCAAACACAAATTCCGCTGTAGGTTCATTTGTTCTTCCAGGAAATAAAAATCCTCCTTTGAAATTCAAAGTTAAATCAAAGAAAAATCATAAAAATCGAATGAGGACATGTATAAGTTGCTAAGAAGATTCACCACCCTTCTATGTAAGTTTCAGTTTGTTCGATGATGGTTTATGGGGTATGGCGGAACCTAGGGTTAGACTTTTCTATGGCTATCGCAATCAATACGTGAATTAAGTTGTATTTTTGGGTTTCTAAGATCGAATAGTATCTTGCCGTTGGTTTTTAGGGAATCCGAGTATTTGTTTTTTGTCGATACCTGGGCTGTAAAAGCTGACGTCAGCTTCTGAGGAGATGCTTGAATTGATTAGAATGGAGATGGTGGTGTAGAGGAATTGATGAGGAGGAGGTTGCATATTTTTGTTTGATTTTGAATGAAGTGGAGAAGGAGTTCGAAGGTGGTGAAGTTTGGCAATGGTGAAACTGTTTACTAGAAGGAGGTCACGGCAAATCAGTTTGGGGAAGACAGTATAACAGTGCGGATTTTTAAGGTGTTGAGGCCATTTATTTTGAATATTTAAGTGAGGTTGAATGGTGATGAAACGAAGTGGTGATTGGCATTTGAAGTTGTGGAAATGGCAACGAAGTGGAGCAGGTTTATCACGGTTTGGGGTAGAAAGGGTGGAAGCGGGGTTGGCTGGTACAAAGGGGTATTGGGCCTCGTTACAAAGTAAAGCCCATTATATTTAAACTAAATAATGTTTATTTTAGTTTAAATTTATATTAAGTTGTAATTATTATAACATCGGCATACGATATCAGAATC
Source organism: Allium sativum (assembly GCA_030737875.1). Taxonomy (NCBI): domain Eukaryota; kingdom Viridiplantae; phylum Streptophyta; class Magnoliopsida; order Asparagales; family Amaryllidaceae; genus Allium; species Allium sativum. Next base: position 979,543,317 of record CM060915.1, read on the forward strand.
ACGAACGGTCGAATCCGTTAGGATCGTATGGACGGACACTACACAATGGAACTGACGAGGAGTGTATTAGAGCTTGTCTGAATTTATGGAGAAATAAATTGTTTGGTTCAAATCAAACAAACAATTTATCGTTCTTTAACGATGAACTGCCAAAGTGAGTAAAACTCACCAACTCTAAATAGTTCTATTTTTATAACGTATATTTTGAACTGATAAATGATGACTGATTGCTGTGTGTTAACTATTTGGTTGAGTTGCTTGTGTATTTGTTGAAATTATAGATAACGACATATATATATATATATATATATATATAATCGTTAATCAAATATTGATTCTCTTTAAATAGAATATTTTATATTTGCGTTGTTTAACATCTGTGATGCAGGGAAGCAGGTTGGAGGGGTGCAACTGGACTCCTCAATATTTATAATTCTGTTCTATTTGTATATCATGTGATATATAATCTTTTATTGATTATATGTGTTTGAATGATATCGATCACCGTTGTTTGATATTTTAAATACCGTAAGAAATACAGGATGTAGAAAAGGGATTTTTAAAGTATATTTTGAAAAATATTTATTTATATAAAATCAATGGATTATATATATATATAAAAGAAAAATGATTTGGAAAAAAGGAAATATATTTGTAAATCAAATATAGAGAAAATATATTTGTAAATCAAATACAGAGAAAATATATTTGTTAATCAAATATAAAGGAAAATATTTGTCAAATAAAATAGAAAGAGAAATATTTGTAAACCATTTACAAATAGAATAGAGATAAAAAGGAAATATTTGTAGAACATTTACAAATAGATTAAATGGGATTATTTATTTATTTAGGGAATAAATAAAAGTAAAAGGATTTATTTATTTAGGAAATAAATAAAAGATAAAGTATTATTTATTTAGGAAATAAATAGAAAGAGATAAAAGGAGATATTTATTTGTAAAATAAATAGAATTAAAAGGAGATATTTATTTGTTAAATAAATAGAATTGAAAGGAAATATTTATTTGCTAAATAAACAGAGTTAACCAGTTAGAGATAATCGATTAGAGTTAGAGTTAATAAATTAGAATTAACCAACTAGAGTTAATCAAATAGAATTAAAGGAGTTAATCGAATATTAGTTATTCGAGTAAAGTAAATCAAATAGGAATAAATCAAATATTAGTTATTCGAATAAGAGTTAATCCAAGTGAGTCGCCATTTCGTACGACTGCTAGCGTAATTCGCAGGGCTGCAGATAGCCTACGCGGTCGGATGTTTCCTGAGGGAATCAGGCGTAATCATTGTGATCGTTGCGATCTAGAGTCAAGCAAATGGAGTTAAATCGAATATTCGTTATTCGATGTAAAACCCCGTAATTTTATAACATTAAAATTCACAAACTAAAGTATACTTAATTTTTATAAAAGAATTAAGTGAAATGGGTTGCGCAGAGAACTATATATATATATTGATATATATATATATATTAAAAATTAAATAAATAAATATGCGAAAAAGTTCAAAACAGCGAATTGGGAGGGGGAAAAACCGAACCGGCCCATTTTTGAGGTCGACCCGAGCCTTGCTTGGTCGACTAGGGGTTAATCCAGGGTGTTTGGCTGTCAACCCGTGGGCCGATTCGCTCAAGTGCATATTTTGTATTTGATTGGTTCTCATGGTTCAGGGTTAATCTAGTGGTCCTAAATAACTTCCTACACCTATAAATACATCCTAATGCTAACCCTAAACCTAATTAAAATAGAATAGTTACCGTCATACCATCACCATGGAAATCAATGGGGCCGCCGCCAACTAAGAAAGAAGAAAAGCAAATTCAGTTCTAATTCTCTCAACCCTAAAGCAAAGCAAAACTCTCTCTTTTCTTCTCTAAATTGTGAGTATGAGGATCTTAACAAGATTATTATCATTTTAATTAGGTTGAGTTATGAATGGATTATGAGTAGATGATGTGAATTATCATATATGTTGTTGTAAACCCCTTTTGCTAGCATGTATATTGTAAATCCAATGTTATGTGATGATGATATCTTATATGTTGTAAATCATGCTATAATGATGTTATGTATGTTGAAAGTTTCTATGCTAAGTTGTGATGAATCATACATGTTAAAAAGGCCATGATGTTACCATCTATGCTAGTTAGTTCATATTAATTAAATCATCATGTTTGGGTTATGTTGATCTATATGACAAGTCACATATGCAAGTTAGATTGATTAGAAAAGTTATGAACATATACCATGACATCTATTATGACACCTAGAATTATGCTATGACATATGTGATATCCTATGCTAGTTCACACCATCATTATGTTGCCTAAAAACTCCATATGCAAGTTTATGTATAGATTTGGGCTATGATCATATCATATAAATTGAGACATTTAACAAGTTGACACCTTTTGATCCTTAACATGTGTAGTTTATGCAATTTTCACCCCTATTATGATTAGATTTATTTTAATTGTCTATATGTTGTGATAATTTATCTTTGTGCTAGGTGTTAGACTATACAAGTCTAGCCTATATTATGCGTTGAATAAGCGAACGTATAAACGTGGGGTAGGGGTAATATTAAGGATTTAATATTAAAAAGTTGGGGTGCAATTGATATGATTTTGCATGCCATAAGTGGATGGCCATAATTGAGTCAATTATGGACATCATTAAAAGTTGACTTAATTAATAATTTGAATAGGGAATTATTAAAACTGGGGTAAAAGATTTTAAGTGTTAATAAATGCTTAGGACACGAGGTTGGACTCGTTTGTGACGTAAACCTGCCCGTACCCGCCCTGCAAATCTAGTGGTCACAAATGTCGGCCCAATGTGAGAGGTCCTAGGCCTAAACTAAAGCATAACGGTTGTAAAGACACGAGGTTAGACTCTTTTATGGTGTAAGACTGCCCGGACCCGCCCGACAAATCTAGCTGCCATAAATGCCCGTCTAATGTGAGAGGTCTTTATGAGGTAATGGCCTGAATGAATTAAGAAATACTTAACCAGATAAACATGTAAGGTGGGACATGGGGGTTAAGTAGGTGCCTTGGGTGGCATGAGGAATCTAGGGGGTGCCCTTAGTGGCATGTGAAATACAATTAGTAAGACTTAACTAAACACACATGTAAATGAACATGACTAAGAGGGTTAAGTGGGATATATTAGTGACAAGCTTAGGTGGGTAGCTTGTGGGGGCCCATTTCGACCAGTATCCCAAACGTATCTTTGTGGGCTCGACCCAAGTCAAGGATGGGACACGCATGCTGGGTTCGACTGTAGAAGGCCAAAACGGGGAGCGGTGGCAACGCAAGTTCAACGGGTTTCATATGCGTATGTGGACCCGGGCTGGTAGGTAAGACGTTGTTGCATCGTGTAGGTATAAGTCGTGCATTCTCAAGTTGTATCGGGTTGCCACTTTAGGGGAGTGATACACCCCACTGTGGGGCCAACACGGGTATTTACGAGTAGGGAGCCGATCGAAAGTGGGTAGTGGGGTACATCTAGTGGAGATAGGGGCAGACGACACCTATGTAATCAGCTAGGGGTACGTAAGGCTATTTATAAAGTTTCTGTGTGAAGCAAGTGGGATCAAACAATAGGGTGACTGGTGTGGTGCAGTGTAGTAATGTGCGGTGTAGTGTAGTTATCATTCGTTAGTAATTATGTATGCCTTTACCGTTATCTTTAACGTTATCTTAAACGCTATCTTTATCTTCCTAAGAGTTCATAGACATTTACTTATCTTCCAGCTTATGCCTTAGTCTAGTTATTTTGATAATAGTATTGTTAGAATTACCATACTCGCCAGACTTTATGTCTGACCCCCTCTATTTCTATCCTTTTCCCCCTCCAGGTCCTCAGGTTGGGCCCAGCTCTAGTGGAGTTTGATTGAATTGCTTCATCTCTCTTTGGAAAGCTTGGACCGTTGAAGTAAAGTCCAGCTTGTTATCTTTTTAATGGCTATTTATGTAATGGGATTATGTATTTTGTTTTTATGAAGATGGATATTGTACTTGGTTATGATCTATGGTTTTATGACGTAACAAACATGTTTAATTTCCGCTGCAATAAAATGAAGTTTTAGATTTCCAAGTACTATTTATTATCTGTCTTGTTGTAATTTTTCTGTTCTATATTCACTTATAACCTCCATGGAAGTTAATGCATTCCCTTTGTGAGTGACATTAATGGAAGTGGGGTGTTACACGTGGTATCAGAGCTTAAGGTTACCAGAACAAATAAAAATACTTTAGAAAAATAGTTATTTTTGGAAGAAGTGTTTTCAAAAACATGTTTTAATGAGGAATTTAAAGAGAAAAGTTTTTAAGAAAAACATAATCCCCAGTAGCCACATATCTTTATCTTTCGAATTCTCCATTTTGAATCTTTCCTTTTTCGTTTCAGCATGGCTGAAGATCTTAATCTACCCGACGGTGTAACGATACCAGGATGGTATAGGAGGCTATTGGAGGCTAGGGCCGCTGCATGTCCAGCCAATGTTCCTCCACCACCAGTTGCACCCGTTCCTCCTCCTCCTCCTCACGTAGATACTTTTGCAAAGACGTGCAAGGAATTCAAGGCTATGGGTGGAAAACCATTTCAAGGGTCAAAAACATTTGTGGAAGCTAGAGATTGGCTTAAGGAGGTGGAAGAATTGCTAGAAATCTTTGAAGTAGAAGAAGGGAGGAGAGTTCGTTTAGCAGCTTAGTTGATGAAGGGAGAGGCCTCGTTTTGGTGGGAGGTCACTAATGGGGAGCGTCCTGTTGACTCTTGGGCGGATTTCAGATGTAGGTTCGAGGCGAAGTTTCTCTCAAGGGCGGAAGAAAATCTATATATGGAAAGGTTCTTGACATTGAAGCAAGGAAGCTCATCAGTGAAAGAATATGTCAATAAATTTAATCAGTTAGCAAGTTTTGGCTTGGACTTAGTAAACACGCCGGAGAAGAAGGCTCTAAGGTTCGTGAATGGCTTAAATGAACCATTGCAAGGGTTGGCTATGACCAACATCCCGATGGGGGCCACCTTTGAGAAGTTAGTAGAAATGGCGCTCATGCATGAGGAGAAAAGCGCTAAACCTGATAAGGCACCCGAGAAGAAGGGGGATCAGAAGAAACAACAACAGCAAAACAAGAAGGGTGGAAAAGACAATAATGGCAAGGGAAAGAAGAAGTGCTTTAACTGTGGGACACCAGGCCATCTCAGCAAGGATTGCCGAAAGAAAAAGAAGACAGGCTGTTTTCATTGTGGCAATGCGGGACATTTAGTGAAGGACTGCCCAAAGAAGGGGCAGAGGGCAGGAGCTACCTTGGGAGGACAGGTGCAGGCTCTTATGGCACCAGGGCAGGCAAGGGGACAAGTTCAAGCTCTCGCAGTCCCACCGCTGCAAGAACGAGGTAGAACCATTTCTGTTGAAAGCTTAGTTTTTCTGTTTGATCATCCTGTCCGTACCTTATTCGATTCGGGCGCATCACATTCGTTTATCTCTACATCATTAGTTGAATCACTGCACTTAAACACCAGTTTAGTAGAGGATCCCTTAGTTGTTTCGAATCCAATTGGGGGCTCAGCTTATTTGTCTATGATGTGTTTGGATTTGAAAATTTCCATACTTAGCATTGAATTTAGATGTGATGCTTATGTGTTGGCTTCACGGGCTATGGGTTAATTTTAGGAATGGATTGGTTATCCAGAAATGGGGCCGTTCTTGATTGTGAAAGGAGAGTAGGTAGGCTCATGACTCGCCTTGGCAACACTCTCGAAATCTTCTGTAATCCTATAAATTCGGCTATGCTAAGTTATCTAGAATCGCTTGACGCGTCTGAGGAAAATCTACGATCTGTTAGAGTGGTCCGAGAATATTCGGATGTGTTTGAGGAGGTGAAGGGCTTGCCTCTGAAGCGGGAGATAGATTTTTGAATATATCTTGTGGATAATGCGAAACCAGTATCTTTGCCAGTATGCCACATGGCTCCACGTGAAAGGAGGGAACTCGATAAGCAAGTGAAGGAGTTGCTTGAGAAGGGGTTCATAAGATGAAGTATATCGGAGTGGGGTGCTCCAGTAGTATTTGCCACGAAGGTGGATGGGTCCCTTAGACTGTGTGTGGACTATAGAGAACTTAATAAACTTACTAAGAAGAACAGAAACCAACTTCCGAGGATTGACGATCTCTTCGATCAGTTAGTTGGCGCCTCAGTGTTTTCGCAGTTGGACTTAGCCACTGGGTTCCATCAGTTGAGAGTGGTTGAGGATAGCATAGACAAGACTGCCTTTAGGACTCCGGACGGTTTCTATGAATGGCTAGTGATGCCCTTAGGTTTGACAAACGCCCCAGCATATTTTGTTGATTTGATGAGTAGGGTGTTTAGGGAGTACCTTCACAAATTCGTGGAAGTCTTTGTAGATGACATCTTGATCTTTTCTAAGGATGAAGAAGAGCACGTCCTACATCTTAGGGAAGTGTTGGAGACCCTACGAGCGCATAGCCTTAAGGCTAAATTTTCTAAGTGTCACTTCTGGAGGAAGGAAGTACGGTTCTTGGGGCACGTGGTTTCCAAAGAAGGGATAGCTGTGGATCCCGCGAAGGTGGAGGAAGTACGGTTCTTGGGGCACGTGGTTTCCAAAGAAGGGATAGCTGTGGATCCCGCGAAGGTGGTGGCCATCCAAGATTGGAAGGTCCCTAAAAATGCTACCGAAGTGAGAAGTTTCTTGGGGTTGGCTGGCTACTATAGGAAGTTTATCAAAGACTTCGCAAAGATATCAGCTCCATTGACACGCTTGACGAAGAAGAACCTAGTTTTCACATGGGACGTAGATTGTGATGATGCGTTCCAACGTTTGAAGAGAGCTTTGACTTCAGCCCCAGTCTTAGTATTGCCAGACGGGAGTAAGCCGTTTACCGTTTATACTGATGCTTGTGGGACAGGACTAGGCGCAGTCTTAATGCAAGAGGGTAGGGTAATAGCCTATGGTGGAAGGCAGTTGAGAGCGCATGAGAAAAATTATCCTACACATGACCTAGAATTGGCCGCTATTGTTTTCGCGCTTAAGTCTTGGCGTCATTATCTTCTTGGCGAGAAATTCGAATTATTCACTGACCACAAGTCTTTAAAATACCTATTCTCTCAAAAGGACTTGAACTTAAGGCAGCAAAGGTGGATGGACTTCTTAGCGTCCTACGACTTCGAAATAGCCTATACCCCTGGCAAGGGTAACGTGGTGGCAGACGCCTTAAGTAGATAAAGATTATCCTTAAGTCCTTTGTTTGTTGAGCGGCGAAGTTTAGAATTCATTTCGATGTTTGACTTTAGACCTTCCGTTGACTTCGTACCCGGTTTGCTAGCATCTTTGGAGGTCAGACCTATGCTTTTGGGACGGATTGGCGAGGCACAGCGAGACGACCCACAGTTAGTTGAGTTAGTAGAAAAGCTCAAAGGAGGGGAGTCATCAAGCTATCTCCGTAGGTATACCCTAGATGATAAGGGTTGGTTACGTAGAGACGGTAGACTTTGTGTACCAAAAGACGATGACCTAAGGAAGACTATTCTTGACGAAGCACATCGTTCGAAGATGACCATTCATCCCGGCGGGGACAAGATGTACAAATACATGAAGAGAGTTTACTTTTAGGTCGGCATGAAGAAAGATGTGGCCGAGTATGTCGCTAGAGGCTTGGTGTGCCAACAAGTAAAAGCGGCGGTGGGTTGCTTCACCCATTAGAGGTTCCACTATGGTAGTGGGAAAGTGTCTCGATGGATTTTGTGGATGGATTACCGCGATCGAGGAAGGGTAATACGGGAATTTGGGTTATAGTAGATAGACTTACTAAGAGCGCCCATTTTATTCCCGTGAAGGGTAAGAGGACTGCTCCATGGTTAGCCTCCGTATACGTTAGAGAAATAGTTCGTTTGCACGGTGTTCCTTCTAGCATAGTGAGCGACCGCGATCCTATATTCACTAGCGAATTTTGGAGAAACTTACAAGAGGCGGTAGGGACTCAGTTATGTTTGGGCACCGCATATCATTCTCAGACGGACGGCCAGACCGAGAGGGTGAATCACATTCTAGAGGATCTGTTGAGGTTATGTATCCTAGACTTTGGGGGTACGTGGGAAGAGCATCTTCCATTGGTGGAGTTCGCATATAATAACAGCTTTCAGTCCAGCATTGGTATGGCACCATTCGAAGCTCTTTATGGACGACCTTGTCGTTCACCTACATGTTGGTGGGAATCTACGGATAAGATCTTACTTGGGCCCGATATGATTAGGGAGACTTCGGAGAAGATCGACTTGATTCGAAGGAGGATGAAAGCAGCGCAAGATAGGAAGAAATCTTATGCGGATAAGAGGAGGACAGATCTCGAGTTTGAAGTTGGGGACATGGTCTTTGTCAAAGTGTCTCCATTACGAAACGTTGTTCGCTTTGGGTCCGTTGGGAAATTAGCACCCAGGTTTGTAGGGCCGTTTCCTATAAAGGAGAGGATTGGACGGATGGCGTATAGAGTGGAGTTGCCCGAGAGACTTAGTGGTGTACATTACGTATTCCATGTGTCACATTTGAGGAAGTGCTTGCACGAGACCGCGGAAGTGGTAGAGCCGAGCTTGCTTAGAGAGGTGGAGATAGAGCGTGATGCGACAATTCGACGAGCTCCTACACGCATTCTTGGGTCGGAGATCAAGAGGTTGAGGAATCGAGAGGTCAGACTAGTCAAAGTGCAATGGGGAGATGATGAGAGCAACGCTACTTGGGAGACAGAAGAGAAGATGCGTTCACGATACCCTTTTCTTTTTTAGGGTATGTCTTTTAATTTCTCCTTTATCGCTTAGCTTGTACTTATCTTATCTTTAGTATATCCTCTCGCTAGTATCTTTGACCTTTAGTTAGGATAATCCTATGGTTGAAACATGTGTTTGAGACATGCTATGTATGGTGGATGCAAAGTGGATGCAAGTGTTTGCTAGTGGTTGTTCGTGGATGCATATACACACACTATTAGGCACCAGATCGGCTCAGTCACTTCATATTGCATATATATGGATGTATTTAGTAAAATGGATGTATAATGGTTGTATTATCATATAGTTGCTGCATTCGGGTGGACGGTTGTGCATGCATATAGAATTAATATGTATCATTAGGAATCTTTTGCATACATATTGGACGCATGACACTATCATGAATTGCACTAAGGAGGTCGACTGAATCAGTAGACCGCCTAATTTTGCATTAAATATACACATATACACACACTGTGCATACAAAAAATTAAAGCATTAGAAGTCTTTTAAGGACAATGGATGCTGGTGTTTGATGGTTGAGTAGATGGACGATTAGATGGTAAGATATACATTCTTCTTGACTTGGAGATTTCGGGGACGAAATCCTTTAAGGAGGGGAGAATGTAACACCCCGTAATTTTATAACATTAAAATTCACAAATTAAAGTATACTTAATTTTTACAAAAGAATTAAGTGAAATGGGTTGCGCAGAGAAATATATATATATATTGATATATATATATATTAAAAATTAAATAAATAAATATGCGAAAAAGTTCAAAACAACGAATTGGGAGGGGGAATAACCGAACCGGCCCATTTTTGAGGTCGACCCGAGCCTCGCTGGGTCGACTAGGGGTTAATCCAGGGTGTTTTGTTGTCAACCCATGGGCCGATTCGCTCAAGTGTGGATTTTGCATTTGATTGGTTCTCATGGTTCAGGGTTAATCCAATGGTCCTAAATAACTACCTACACCTATAAATACACCCTAATGCTAACACTAAACCTAATTAAAATAGAATAGTTACCGTCATACCATCGCCATGGAAATCAATGGAGCCGCCGCCAACTAAGAAAGAAGAAAAGAAAATTCAATTCTAATTCTCTCAACCCTAAAGCAAAGCAAAACTCTCTCTTTTCTTCTCTAGATTGTGAGTATGATGATCTTAACAAGATTATTATCATTTTAATTAGGTTGAGTTATGAATGGATTATGAGTAGATGATGTGAATTATCATATATGTTGTTGTAAACCCCTTTTGCTATCATGTATATTGTAAATCCAATGTTATGTGATGATGATATCTTATATATTGAAAATCATGCTATGATGATGTTATTTATGTTGAAAGTTTCTATGCTAAGTTGTGATGAATCATACATGTTAAAAAGGCCATGATGTTACCATCTATGCTAGTTAGTTCATATTAATTAAATCATCATGTTTGGGTTATGTTGATCTATATGACAAGTCACATACGCAAGTTAGATTGATTAGAAAAGTTATGAACATATACCAAGACATCTATTATGACATCTAGAATTATGCTATGACATATATGATATCCTATGCTAGTTCACACCATCATTATGTTGCCTAAAAACCCCATATGCAAGTTTATGTATAGATTTGGGCTATGATCATATCATATAAATTGAGACATTTAACAAGTTGACACCTTTTGATCCTTAACATGTGTAGTTTATGCAAGTTTCACCCCTATTATGATTAGATTTATTTTAATTGTCTATATGTTGTGATAATTTATCTTTGTGCTAGGTGTTAGACTATACAAGTCTAACCTATATTATGCGTTGAATAAGCGAACGTATAAACGTGGGGTAGGGATAATATTAAGGATTTAATATTAAAAAGTTAGGGTGCAATTGATATGATTTTGCATGCCATAAGTGGATGGCCATAATTGAGTCAATTATGGACATCATTAAAAGTTGACTTAATTAATAATTTGAATAGGGAATTATTAAAACTGGGGTAAAAGATTTTACGTGTTAATCAATGCTTAGGACACGAGGTTGGACTCGTTTGTGATGTAAACCTACCCGGACCTGCCCGACAAATCCAGTGGTCACAAATGTCAGCCCAATATGAGAGGTCCTAGGCCTAAACTAAAGCCTAACGGTTGTAAAGACACGAGGTTAGACTCTTTTATGGTGTAAGACTGCCCGAACCCATCCGACAAATCCAGCTGCCATAAATGCCAGTCTAATGTGAGAGGTCTTTATGAGGTTATGGCCTGAATGAATTAAGAAATACTTAACCAGATAAACATGTAAGGTGGGACATGGGAGTTAAGTAGGTGCCTTGGGTGGCATGAGGAATCTAGGGGGTGCCCTTAGTGGCATGTGAAATACGATTAGTAAGACTTAACCAAACACATATGTAAATGAACATGACTAAGAGGGTTAAGTGGGATATACTAGTGACAAGCTTAGGTGGGTAGCTTGTGGGGGCCCATTTTGACCAGTATCCCAAACGTATCTTTGTGGGCTCGACCCAAGTCGAGGACGGGACAAGCATGCTGGGTTCGACTGTAAGAGGCCAAAACGGAGAGCGGTGGCAACGCAAGTCCAACGGGTTTCGTATGCGTGTGTGGACCCGAGCTGGTAGGTTAGACGTTGTTGCATCGTGTAGGTATAAGCCGTGCATTCTCAAGTTGTATCGGGTTGCCTCTTTAGGGGAGTGATACACCCCACTGTGGGGCCAGCACGGGTATCTACGAGTAGGGAGCCGATCGAAAGTGGGTAGTGGGGTACACCTAGCGGAGATAGGGGCAGACGACACCTATGTTGTCAGCTTGGGGTACGTATGGCTATTTATAAAGTTTCTGTGTGAAGCAAGTGGGATCAAACAATAGGGTGACTGGTGTGGTGCAGTGTAGTAATGTGTGGTGCAGTGTAGTAATCATTCATTAGTAATTACGTGTGCCTTTACCGTTATCTTAAACGCTATCTTTATCTTCCTAAGAGTTCATAGACATTTACTTGTCTCCCAGCTTATGCCTTAGTCTAGTTATTTTGATAATAGTATTGTTAGAATTATCATACTCGCCAGACTTTATGTCTGACCCCCTCTATTTCTATCCTTTTTCCCCCTCTAGGTCCTCAGGTTGGGCCCAGCTCTAGTGGAGTTTGATTGAATTGCTTCATCTCTCTTTGGAAAGCTTGGACCGTTGAAGTAAAGTCCAGCTTGTTATCTTTTTAATGGCTATTTATGTAATGGGATTATGTATTTTGTTTTTATGAAGATGGATATTGTACTTGGTTATGATCTATGGTTTTATGATGTAACAAACATGTTTAATTTCCGCTGCAATAAAATGAAGTTTTAGATTTCCAAGTACTATTTATTATCTGTCTTGTTGTAATTTTTCTGTTCTATATTCACTTATAACCTCCATGGAAGTTAATGCATTCCCTTTGTGAGTGACATTAATGGACGTAGGGTGTTACATTCGATAGGAGTTAATCAAGTTAAGTTAAGATTGAATAAGAGAGTTAAACAGTTAGAATTATTCATTTAGAGTTAATCAGTTAGAGTTAATCAGTTAGGGTTGATCGGATAGAGTTAACCAGTTGGAGTTAGAATTAATCAGTTAGAGTTAACAAGTTAGAGTTATTCAAATGGAGTTAATCGAGTAGAGTAATCAAATATAGTTTATCCAAGAGAAGAGAAATCGAATATAGTTCATTCGAGAAGAATGATCGAATATAAGTAATTCGAAGTGAGATAATCGAATATAAGTTATTTGAAATGAGATAATCGAATATAGTTTATTCGAATAGAATCAAAGGAGTTAATCGAATATAGTTTATTCAAATAGAATTAAAGGAGTTAATCGAATAGTATATTCGAATAGAGTTAAAGGAGTTATCGAATATAGTTTATCCAAAAGGAGTTAAGTGAAAAGAGTAAATCGATTAGAGTTAAATCAAATAGAGTTAATCAAATAGAGTTCGTCCAATAGAGTTAATTGATAAGAGTTAATTGAATAGAGGTAATCGATATAGTTTATTCGAAGAAAGGTTATCGAATCTAGTTATTCGCAAGAGAGATTATCGATTAAAGTTATTCGAAGGGAGGAGTTATCGAATAAAGATTTTTCAAAAGAGAGTTACATAAGGAAGTTTGTTAAAGGTTCAAAAGATAAAATTTGTCTATTCCGAAGTTAAAACGTTGTTCAGTTAAGGTCTGAGAGGTAATTATACCCCTACTTGATTGACTCCATTCTTAACTAAGGAATGGTAAGGTTTGATCATAAAGGAGTTTGGAAATGTTTTCCAAATAAGGATCAGAAATGTTTTTCTGATAATAGAAGATAAGAATTTACAATATATGGAAACATGAGATAAGAGAATTAATGAACTTAAGAGATAAATGTTGAATGATGATTGATCGATATGATTTCCACTTGGATATAACATCGTTGTTTGCACACCTGTTTTTATTTGATAGTTAAATCATAGACTATCGAAGTTTTGACCATTTCAACATTGTTAATATGGAGAGACCGGTTGGATTATTATCCGAAGAACCACTCTGTATTGGCATAAGTGTTACGAATCATATATGCCAAAGATAATTGAAGACAGAGTAAAATGCAAGGGTTGTTGTATAAATCTTAGATAACAGTGCCTAAGATGGATATACTGAATAGTGCCTTCGGTTTGTCCAGTCCTAGGACAACTTGTATGGAAGAAGGTCTAACAGAGTATATCCAATATATCGCGTAAGTTGATCTCTTCAAACGCATTCATGTTTGATGGCGAAGTAATTCGTTTCTCTTAGCTGTATACCCGTGTTATTTTTGGATAAATCAATTTGTGATTTGGCGGGTATGACGATGTGACATTCTAAGTGAATGAAGGTATGATATGTAAAAAGATAAGCGTAGCTTTTAGCCTCACAACCAGGAAATGACAAAAATCGGGCAGGCAGCATGGCTATGTAGGTCGCACCTATTAGGGTGTATAACCATTTGATCTAGAGTTTCTTTTACTTCTAAAAATCTATTGTCGATGCTGCCCCATTCGGGAAACGGTTGCCGATCCCAGCCGTTGGTGATATACATTCGATACACTCAAGCGAAATGAGTGGTCGGTCATGTGTGGCCGGGTTGCAAGATGTTATTGTTGAACCCAGTGTACGCCTCTCTAGAGGTACACTGGCGAAAGGTGGTTCCATACCTTGTCATAGTTGGAAATCCATTACCCAATACGTGCTTGTGGTTTTGATTGTATACCATATATGTAGAACGTGAGATGAAAACGTTTCTGCTAGATGATTATTATATTATGGTTGATAAACATTATTATAATATCAAAAGGTTTTTGATATAAAGATATTTTTGATTCTCATAAGGGAAAAAAATCGTTCCATTATACGGCGTGGTCTTATGAGATATCGTTTACTTGTTCAAACTATTTAAAACTGTTTTACTCACACCAGTCCCATGACTGACCCAGAGTTTATTTTGTTTTGTTTTCCCTAAACTCTTGGGTGCCTAAATTTGTACGGACAGTCAAGTAGTCGGGATTTTACAAATGCACTTGGAGAGCTTGGAGCAGGAGGCTTCAGGATTATGTAGCTATTATTTATTCCGTTGTGTTGTAAGTGTTGTACTCTGATAATGTTTTTGTATACATATACTGATTTTATTTCAAGGATATGTTATCTATTATATGTTATTCGTTCCGCTGTGAGGTTCATGTTACTCTGACATTGTGTTCTTCTTCTTCTATTCTAAGTTTCTATCTTATCTTTCTTCACCCTCTAATTTCTTTCATTAACCATCTGGTATTTTTCGATGTTTGGTTAGTCATCATTGAGTTTTTGGCGATAACCAAAGTCGATAAAAAACGGGTCGTTACAGTTGGTACCAGAGCTTAAGGTTAAGTGAATTACCTTGGCTCTGTGGCATGACTCGGTAGCGATAGGGCTAGCAATACCCTAGATTGAGTTTGAGTGTATATATACGAGAGTGTATTTGTTTTTCAATAAAAAATGGTTTTATATTGTGGAGATTTATTGATTGAGTGGCTTATGAATTTCCGGTTGATCAGTTTGATCCACTGTATTGATAGGAGTTACTAAACACTTGAATACGATGAACAGACATGGTATGTTTTGAAAAGAGGGTAAATGAAATAATTTTACCCAAATTATATTTCTGATATAAAAGGATTTATATTGAAAGGATAATAATATATTGGATATATTGGTTGTTATTATAATTGAGTAAGATTATGAAAAGAGGAATGGTTATGTAAATAATCGATCAGAATTCATATAAGTGAAATATATGAAATAGAAATGAATTAAAATCTGAAATTAAATCAGGATTGGAATTAAAATCCTGAAATTTGGAAAGGTGTTTGTAATTGGATTTGTATTAAATATATGAGAATTTTAAAATCCTGGGTGATTTTAAATTGTTTACCAACATTGTGAAGGATATTTTGAGAGTGATTTCAAAATGAAGGTGTTTAAATAAGTTTTGAAATTGTTATAGTATTGAACTCACTTCGATAGCTAGGACATAACCCTGATGATGAATCACGACATCATTAGTGTTCATTTTCGAGTGGTAAGTGACGGATTACTACCAGACATACTGTTTTGAATTTGTTTTGGGAAAAAACAAGTGCATTTAATTTCAAAAAGAAAATTTTGATTTTTGAAAAAGGCAACTGTTTTAAAAACTCCCAGGAAAAATATTGTTTGAATCAAGAACAAATTAAAGAGAATTTGTGAAAGCAAATGGGAATTAAAAATAAAGCTAGTTCAGTGGGAATTGAATTGAATTTGAATTGGAACCAGATTAAGGGATCATAAGTTGGAATCAAGCAAAATACTTGAATTTGAAATATATTTGGCCTGGATATAAGCGAATGGTTGCGTTGGTGATAAGAAACAGATTGGAATTTGATTGGGATGAAATGGTATATGCTGAACTAGCAGCAGATGTAAAGGATATAATGATATGCCCGACAAAAAGGTACCAGTTTATATTATATATGGGTTTGAGATTTTGATGAGCCAAATTGGCAATCATCTTGGCTGTTTGATTTTCTTTTGGGTTGGAGATGGCCTAGAGGGGCGAGTTGGTGTTTGAGATATTGACCAGTACAAAGGAGGTGGTGGCGAAAATTTTCGAAAAGTCAAGGTGTTAGAAAATTTTCAGGATTTTTGAAAATTTTCGTTGATAAGGATTAATTAATTGTTTATTTAAAATTTAATTGGTTCAGTTGAGATTGAAGTTAAGAAGTGAGCAAATAAGTTCTAACCAGTTAATAGGGTTTGATTTCTACCTTAGCAATTTCGAGGACGAAATTATTTTAAGTGGGGAAGAATGTAATGACCCGCATTCTCAACGATATAATAATTAATTTATTTAATTATTTAAAAGGTGATTAAGAGAATATAATGGTAGTTTTATTAAATAATGGTGAATATTTAATTAAAATAATAAATTAAATAATATATTTAATTCTGAAATAATCATAATTGGCTGAAATGGCGATATGGTGTGAACTGGATCATCTGTGATATTTAATTCAGTTTAGAATTGAATTCGAATAACAAATATATTATTTGAAAGACAGTTTGAACGTATAATTATATTATAATTAAAATCGAGCTTGAAATGGTGCAGTAGTTTGTTAATTGGCGATTTGAACTTCAACTGAATGTACAGGTTTCGTTTTAAATCGGATTTCTATGAAATAAGAAACGTTAGGAGCTGGTGAAGTATATTTTTCTAGTGGAAGAGAAAAATCGAGATTTCGTTGTGTAGATTTTGATTTATGTCCAAATCAAATTTTAGAAAAGTCGCTGTGGAATTCCTTTGAAATTTATAAATATTTATATCTATTAAAGAAATTTCATTATAAATCGAATATCGATTTAGAGTGGGATTTGAAATATCAAGCTAGAAATTCAAATGGGAATATTCTAGAGCTGTATCATATCCTGTTGTGAATATATACGATAATATTTCTTTATAAATATTTAATTTAATTGCTTTTAAATATATTTATATATTTAAAAGGGGAATTTAGCACTTTAAAAATAGTCAGTTTTGCAAACGACCTCGGAACTCGACGAAACAAATTTTGTTAGATCCGCAACATCAAATTATTACTAGATTCCAAGTTCTATGATTTTTAGCATCACTGTGTGACCGTAGGGATTTTTAGAGTGAAAAATAATCGATATTTTGACGGGTAAAAATACGCTGTGTGAGCAAATGGAGTCGGAATTCGATGAAACCAGTTTCGTTGAGTCCGTAATGTCGAGCTGTAGCTGCATGTCCATTTTCATGATTTTTAGATACCGTGTTTGACCACAGGGATTTTTAACAATAAATACAAACAACGGTTAATAAAAATAAAATAAAATATAATAATCCTAATTTATTGGTAAACAAGAGGCCACATTTCATGTTCTCAAGCCACCACTGTTTTCTTGGATCAGAAAGCTCCAACCAAAGCCATGGAAGAAAAATCAAAAGAGAAAATGTGGAAGAAGATAATCCACACAAACTAAAATCTAAGAATCCTATAAATACCCTTATAACTTCCCAACCCTTAAGCTAAGTCAATCACTTTCTTTGGTCAACAGCAAACACAAATTCCGCCGTAGGTTCTTTTGTTCTTCCAGGAAATAAAAATCCTCCTTTGAAATTCAAATTTAAATCAAAGAAAAATCACAAAAATCGAATGAGGACATGTATAAGTTGCTAAGAAGATTCTCCACCCTTCTATGTAAGTTTCGGTTTGTTCGATGCTGGTTTATGGGGTATGACGGAACCTAGGGTTTGACTTTTCTTTGGCAATGGTGATCAATACGTGAATTAAGTTGTATTTTGGGGTTTCTGAGATCGAATAGTATCTTGCCGTTGGTTTTTGGGGAATCCGAGTTTTTGTTTTTGTCGATACCTAGGATGTAAAAGCTGACGTCGGCTTCTGAGGAGAAGCTCGAGTTGATTAGAATGGAGATAGTGGTGTAGAGGAATTGATCAGGAGGAGGTTGCATATTTTTGTTTGATTTTAAATGAAGTGGAGAAGGAGTTCGAAGGTGGTGAAGTTTGGCAATGGTGAAACTGTTTACTAGAAGGAGGTCACGACAAATCAGTTTGGGGAAGATAGTATAATAGTGCGGAATTTTTTTTGGGATAAGTGGACCGGGTTTGTAAGGTGTTGAGGCCATTTATTTTGAGTATTTAAGTGAGGTTGAATGGTGATGAAACGAAGTGGTGATTGGCATTTGAATTACGGAAATGGCAACGAAGTGGAGCAGGTTTATCACGGTTTAGGGAAGAAAGGGTGGAAGCGGGGTTGGGCTGGTACAAAAGGGTATTTGGCCTCGTTACAAAGTAAAGCCCATTATTTTTAAATTAAATCATGTTTATTTTAGTTTAAATTTATATTAACTTGTAATTGTTATAACATGGGCATACGATATCAGAATCACGAACGGTCGGATCCATTAGGATCATATGGACGGACACTACCCAATGGAACTGACGGGGAGTGGATTAGAGTTCGTCTGAATTTATGGTGAAATAAATTGTTTGGTTCAAATCAAACAAACAGTTTATCGTTCTTTAATGATGAAATGCTAAAGTGAGTAAAACTCACCAACTCTGTACAGTTCTATTTTTATAACGTACATTTAGAACTGATAAATGATGACTTATTGTTGTGTGTTATCTGTTTGGTTGAGTTGCTTGTGTATTGGTTGAAATTATAGATAACAGTATATATATATATATAATCGTTAATCGAATATTGATTCTGTTTAAACAGAATATTTTATATTTGCGTTGTTTAACATCTGTGATGCGGGGATACAGGTTGGAGGGGTCCAACTGGACTCCTCAATATTTATAACACTGTTCTGTTCATATATTGTGTATATGATGTGATATATAATATATTGTTGATTATATGTGTTTGAATGATATTGATCACCATTGTTTGGTATTTTAAATACCGTAAGAAATACTGGGATGTAGAAAAGGGATTTTTAAAGTATATTTTAAAAAATAATTATTTATATAAAATCAATGGATTTTATATATATAAAAGAAAAAGGATTTGAAAAAAAGAAAATATATTTATAAATCATTTATAGAGAAAATATATTTGTAAATCAAATATAGAGAAAATATATTTGTAAATCAAATATAAAGAAAATATATTTGTAAATCAAATATAGAGAAAATACATTTGTAAATCAAATATAAAGGAAAATATTTGTCAAATAAAATAGAAAGAGAAATATTTGTAAACCATTTACAAATAGAATAGAGATAAAAAGGAAATATTTGTAGAACATTTACAAATAGATTAAATATGATTATTTATTTATTTAGGGAATAAATAAAAGTTAAAGGATTTATTTATTTAGGAAATAAATAAAAGAAAAAGGGTTATTTATTTAGGAAATAAATAAAAAGAGATAAAAGGAGATATTTATTTGTTAAATAAATAGAATTAAAAGGAGATATTTATTTGTTAAATAAATAGAATTGAAAGGAAATATTTATTTGATAAACAAATAGAGTTAACCAGTTATAGATAATCGATTAGAGTTAGAGTTAACCAATTAGAATTAACCAACTAGAGTTAATCAAATAGAATTAAAGGAGTTAATCGAATATTAGTTATTCGAGTAAAGTAAATCAAATAGGAATAAATCGAATATTAGTTATTCGAATCAGAGTTAATCCAAGTGAGTCGCCATTTCGTACGACTGCTAGCGTAATTGGCAGGGCTGCAGATAGCTTACGACGGTCGGATGCTTCCTGAGGGAATCAGGTGTAACCATTGTGATCGCTACGATCTAGAGTCAAGCGAATGGAGTTAAATCGAATATTAGTTATTCGATAGGAGTTAATCAAGTTAAGTTAAGATTGAATAAGAGAGTTAACCAGTTAGAATTAATCAGTTATAGTTGATCAGTTAGGGTTGATCGGACAGAGTTAACCAGTTAGAGTTAGAATTACTCAGTTAGAATTAACCAGTTAGAGATATTCAAATGGAGTTAATCGAGTAGAGTAATCAAATATAGTTTATTCGAGAGAAGAGAAATTGAATATAGTTCATTCGAGAAGAATAATCGAATATAAGTTATTCGAAGTGAGATAATAGAATATAAGTTATTCGAAAGGAGATAATCGAATATAGTTTATTCAAATAGAATCAAAGGAGTTAATCGAATATAGTTTATTCGAATAGAATTAAAGGAGTTAATCGAATATAGTATATTCGAATAGAGTTAAAGGAGTTATCGAATATAGTTTGTTCGAAAGGAGTTAAGTGAAAAGAGTAAATCGATTAGAGTTAAATCAAATAGAGTTAATCAAATAGAGTTAGTCCAATAGAGTTAATTGGTAAGAGTTAATTGAATAGAATTAATCGAATATAGTTTATTCGAAGAAAGGTTATCAAATCTAGTTATTCGCAAGAGCAATTATCGAATATAGTTATTCGAAGGGAGGAGTTATCGAATAAAGATTTTTCGAAAGAGAGTTACGTAAGGAAGTTTGTTAAAGGTTCAAAAGATAAACTTTGTCTATTCCGAAGATAAAACAATATTCCGTTAAGGTCTGAGAGGTAATTATACTCCAACTTGATTGACTCCCTTCTTAACTAAGGAATGGTTAGGTTTGATCGTAAAGGAGTTTGGAAATGTTTTCCAAATAAGGATCAGAAATGTTTTCTGATAATAGAAGATAAGAATTTACAATATATGGAAACATGAGATAAGAGAATTAATGAACTAAAGAGATAAATGTTGAATGATGATTGATCGATATGATTTCCACTTGGAAATAATATCGTTGTTTGCACACCTATTTTTATTTGATAGTTAAATCACATATTATCGAAGTTTTAACCATTTTAACGTTGTTAATATGGAGAGACCAATTGGATTATTATCCGAAGAACCACTCTGTATTGGCATAAGTGTTGCGAATCATATACGCCAAAGATAATTGAAGACAGAGTAAAATGCAAGGGCTGTTGTATAAATCTTAGATAACAGTGCCTAAGATGGATATACTGAATAGTGCCTTCGGTTTTTCCAGTCCCAGGACAACTTTTATGGAAGAAGGTCTAACAGAGTATATCCAATATATCGCGTAAGTTGATCTCTTCAAACGCATTCACGTTTGGTGGCAGAGGAATTCGTTTCTCTTAGCTGTATACCCGTGTTATTTTTGGATAAATCAATTTGTGATTTGGCGGGTATGACGATGTGACATTCTAAGTGAATGAAGATATGATATGTAAAAAGATAAGTGTAGCTTTTAGCCTCACAACCAGGAAATGACAGAAATCAGGCAGGCAGCATGGCTATGTAGGTCGCACCTGTTAGGGTGTATAATCACTTGATCTAGAGTTTCTTTTACTTCTAAAAATCTATTGTCGATGCTGTCCCATTCGGGAAACGGTTGCCGATCCCAACCATTGGTGATGTACATTCGATACACTCAAGCGAAATGAGTGGTCGGTCATGTGTGGCCGGGTTGCAAGATGTTATTGTTGAACCCAGTGTATTCCTCTCTAGAGGTACACTAGCGAAAGGTGGTTCCATACCTTGTCATAGTTGGAAATCCATTACCCAATACGTGCTTGCGGTTTTGATTGTATACCATATATGTAGAACGTGAGATGAAAGCATTTCTGCTAGATGATTATTATATTGTGGTTGATAGACATTATTATAATATCAAATGGTTTTTGATATAAAGATATTTTTGATTCTCATAAGGGAAAAACCCGTTTCGTTATACAGCGTGGTCTTATGAGATATCATTTACTTGTTCAAACTGTTTAAAACGGTTTTACTCACACCAATCCCATGACTAACCCGGAGTTTATTTTGTTTTGTTTTCCCTAAATTCTTGGGTGCCTAAATTTGTACGGGCAATCAAGTAGTCGGGATTTTACAGATGCACTTGGAGAGCTTGGAGCAGGAGGCTTCAGGATTATATAGCTATTATTTATTCCGCTGTGTTGTAAGTATTGTACTCTGATAATGTTATTGTATACATATACTGATTTTATTTCAAGGATATGTTATCTATTATATGTTATTCGTTCGGCTGTGAGGTTCGTGTCACTCTGATGTTGTGTTCTTCTTCTTCTATTCTAAGTTTCTATCTTATCTTTCCTCACCCTCTAATTTCTTTCATTAACCATCTTGTATTTTCGATGTTTGGATAGTCATCATTGATTTTTGGCGATAACCAAAGTCGACAAAAACTGGGTCATTACAATTTATTCAATTAAACACATGAATTTTTATTCTATTCAACACATGAATTTTCTTTTATAATATTCCTTATTTTCCCAATTGGAATGAGGCCCAATCAATTACCATATAATGTTATTTATATGGATTCTATGCAACACATGTATATAATAGCAATGATAAATAATCTACCATCATCCAAAGTGCGCCACACAACTGCATAAGCATTAAATATAAATAGTTAACGCTTACACAGTCTGTCAACCCATCGATTGACATACAACTAGACAATCGGGATTAGTGTACGTCAAATATCATCCCAATATCCGTGTGGGGTTTCAAATCAACAAACACAGATTTTTATTTGTGTAGTTGGGCGATGTGTAAAATTTATCGTCCCAATCAATATCAGTCAAATGGGTGTTCAAAAACAAATCGTCTGATTTGTTTATAAATATTTATTTTATATACACGTTAAAAATTATATTTTTAACTATAAAATATTTATAACGATAAAATATTTTATTTCATTCCACATCATACAATCAAATGTCACAACACAGCAATCAAACAAACAAGTCATCCATGGTCTGTGGACGACGGGTTTCGGGTGCTGCTAAGCACCGTCTATATCCTAGTATATATTTCAAACTAGAAATTAAAATAAAAGTGAGGAGTTCTCACCGACTAGCTAAACCAATTCACCGCGACTCTTCATTTGTAGGCAATCTTCATCGTCTCTCCTACGAGATCTGTTTCACGCGGTATACGTTAAAAAGCACATTTTTAACATTGTTACATGTATAGAAAAAAATTATATTTTTACAACGCTTCTTTCCATATAAAAATTATATTTTTATAACGCTCTCTTCAGAATAAAAATCATATTTTTATTTAACCATTCAAACAATAAAAATCGTATTTTTACTTTGTTACATATATAAAAATCATATTTTGAATTCACTATATATATAAAAATCATATTTTTAATTCACTACATATATAAAAATCATATTTTTATTATCTATATAATATAAAAATCATATTCTTATTATCTATATAATATAAAAATCATATTCTTATTATCTATATAATATAAAAATAATATTTATTTTATAAAGGTGTTATTTCTATAAAGATCATATTTTCATGCTCATATATTTTATATTGTGAATGAAATCTTCAAAAATCATAACTTTATATATTTAAAAATCATGACTTTATATATTTAAAATTCATGACTTTGCTGTTTAAAAATCTTGCCTTAGCTAATTAAAAATCTATTCCTTTTTTTTCTAAAAACATAAATATAAATAAATTTCAGTTTTTTTTAAACCATGCTAGTGTTAATTTAAAACAATTTTTATTTACTAAACTAAAAAGAAAGTAAAATAAAAAATGAATAAAAAAGAAACTCACTGTTGTTTACAGAAGAGGATGGGGGGATGCGCTGGTTGGTTGCAGTTTCAAGGGAAATGTGAAAACCCGTAACTTCCCCGATAAGGAAAGCACAGATTGAGTTAAGAACAAGCCACATCGGAACGCAAACAGAAGAACATTTCATTGTTTATTACAACAATTTCATCAGAATACAAGAATATACAGAGTATGAATTACATACTACACATTTACTACATATCAGAGATTTAAATACATTACTGCAGCGGAAAATTAATACAATACACAACTGAAAGAGATATACAGATACAGAGCTCTCCGGATATCATTCCATCTGTAAACCAGATTCCTGTGAATATAAATCTGCAAAACCAAAATTACTAGCTGGCCGTGTGGAAAATAGGGGCACCAAGAGTTTAGGTTAAAACAATAAACTCCAGGTCAATCATGTGACTGGTGTGAGAATTAAAACAGTTATTAATCTTTATTTTAAAGTTAGGTAAATCGAGGGACCACGCCGTATAACACGGAACGGGTTTCCTCCCAAGAATACCAGTACATAAAACAACAACGCAATGCTAAATAAAGAACAATGAAGCTATTATAAGACCCAGGTCCAATCACACAATGCAACACAAGCCGGAGGATAGGGTTTTACCTTATAATAGCCAAAGAATGCTTGATACGTTAAATTTCATCTTTTATTATTACTATAAGTGTATAGTGTCAAAACAATTTCAATCATAAGTATCAATCATAGATGACATTGGTACCATATATCATGTCGCCAATACTAGGCTCTACAATCAAAATTGCAAAGTCACGTATTGGAAGTTGGATTCCCATCTGTGAACCGAGGCAAAAGATAGCCCTCTACCGATTCGAGACAATCTAGCCCATGTCTCAGGAACAGCCACAATTGCCCCATGGATCTTCAGGGCCGGTCCGCCGATGTGGATTAAACTTAAACCCTGGACACTTCGTTTCCCCGCCCTTTGGGGCATAAATGAGCCAAATGACTCCATCGACTCCACATAGTCACCGATATATTCGAGGCGCCTCACAATCCAATAACCACACAGGTGAAAATAATATAAATGTCAGGGCTGGTAGGTCACTGACACCACCCTAGCTAGAAGGAAACGCATGCCCTCCTTGCAGTCCTCTCCCGTTTCTGGTTCACAACCGGGGTGTGAGGCTCGCGAAACAATGTTACACAAAGCTATGCCACACAGGCGGTGCTTTGATCATCAACCACAAGACTTTACTTTTCAACAGAAGCCTTGATCAATTGCCACTTAGGCATGCCACACAGGCAATTCACACCATGCAACTGATGTTTATCGATATACAACCTCTGATCCCGTAGGTCTTAGAGAAGGGTGAAATAAGGGAATGAATTCCCCTTCACCAGGTAGATGTATATTTAATAGAGATCAATCAACTCAGAGCAAAATCCAATGTCAGACACACAGTCCATACAAGTTCGTTCTGGGTCTAAACGAAACCGGAGGAACCTTATTCCTCGCATATCCATCGATCTCCAAGTACGTCTGGGCGATCACCAACTGATTCCCTCCTCTTGGGTGTATAGCCCAATCAAGATCATTAGTAATCACCCAAACGATGTGAAGACCTCCGGTCTTCGACCACCGTCTTCATCCTCGACACATCGTCAAACCAGTTATTCAGAATGGGATAAACCCGGTCTTTCTGAATAACTCCCGCATATAATAAACAAGTGTTACACAAACACAACATACACCTCATTCCAATTCAGATTATTCTTTTATTCAAATATTCTTACACTTTGGGGAACGGTTCCCATTAATTTTATCAAAGATAAATTCTTTAAATTTATTCTTTAATCTTCCTTTGAATATCAATTCAAATTAGTCGGGATTAGCGAACCACACGGAAGTAATCATTTATTTTATTTCCCAATCCCAACTATTCATCCCATGAAGTAAAACTGGTCATACTTCATATCTAACACCAAGGTGTTATCGGTAAATTCAATTACCATTTCACGTTCAAATCTAATTAAAGATTTCACTATCTCCTAGAGCAAAACTGGTGATACTCCATTCTCGATCATTTCAATCTAATTAAAGATTCATTAAAAATCCACTTGGTTTTAATCTTCCCAAAAATCACTATCAATGATTATTTAACTCGGGAAATCATACCCTATCTTTAACTAGGTTAAAGAACCAATATCATTTAAAACACAGTTCACTATAAACCTAAAATCACATTCCATTAATTATCGGGTTAAAGATAAAGTGTTATTTAAAACATCGTTCACGATAAACCCAAAAATCAATTCAAATTCAATTCCAATTATATATCATTTAATTGGTATACTTTATTAAATCAAAATAAAAAAGATTTAATCTTTTTCTCAACTGTGTTTAAGAACAGTGTTAATGAAGAAACCATTCACGATACCCAAATCCCATTTGATATTGAATACATGGCTCTGAATAGAAAATATATCGGCTTATATTCAATATCAAATTCTATTTAAAACTAGTCATACTTCATATCTAACACCAAGGTGTTATCGGTAAATTCAATTACCATTTCACATTCAAATCTAATTAAAGATTTCACTATCTCCTAGAGCAAAACTGGTGATACTCCATTCTCGATCATTTCAATCTAATTAAAGATTCATTAAAAATCCACTTGGTTTTAATCTTCCCAAAAATCACTATCAATGATTATTTAACTCGGGAAATCATACCCTATCTTTAACTAGGTTAAAGAACCAATATCATTTAAAACACGGTTCACTATAAACCCAAAATCACATTCCATTAATTACCGGGTTAAAGATAAAGTGTTATTTAAAACATCGTTCACGATAAACCCAAAAATCAATTCAAATTCAATTCCAATTATATACCATTTAATTGGTATACTTTATTAAATCAAAATAAAAAAGATTTAATCTTTTTCTCAACTGTGTTTAAGAACAGTGTTAATGAAGAAACCATTCACGATACCCAAATCCCATTTGATATTAAATACATGGCTCTGAATAGAAAATATATCGGCTTATATTCAATATCAAATTCTACAACCAACAAATATCATATTGGAAATAATGATATAAATATATCTTTCAAATTTCCATAGCAATATCTGTATAATCACGAAATCCAACATCGAAATATTCCAAAGACAATTTCGATTCAAATCCGTTCCAATTCAATTATTGGGAATTCTGGTTACTTTTAAAACCCTTTCAAATCCAATTTATTTATTTCAAAAATAAATGGATTATAATTCTTGTTCAAAACTAGTTCATTTCGATAAAAATCTATTTTTATCTTTTCGAATATGGAGTTTTTTATCCTATTTCTTCACAAATCATTTCTTATGATTTTACACAAATTATTACTATTTTTAATAATTTTATCAAGGCCCGTACAGTCGATTTCCATCAATGGCCATCGAACTGCACTTATAGTGACCTTTTCCAAATTTGATTTAGACATAATTCCAAATCCAACCGTTAGATTTCAATTCTCTAATATTCGTTAGAAAGCTCTTTTTGATACGAACCCAACGGTTCCAGTTTTAGGAGAATCCGACGGTCGGATCTCCCGTAACGTCCATTCGAAGTCAATGGTCGAAATTCGCGAACTGCCGTGGCGCGGCGCTTTCTATCCAGGCCATTTAATATATATATATATATAATATGTATATTATATATATTTCTTTGATTTCCTTTTAAAACGTGTTTTATAAATCGTTTTAAATTCGTTTTCGAAACGATTTCAACTTCATATTAAATTTCGAATAAAAATTGAATATTCCACATCATCAGTATATAAATGATAATATTTTCAAAACATTATATTTTAAAATCAATTCCTTTTCGATATTCATTATAAAAATGAATAAAATCGATATAGATATCATTCACGTCAAAATGGCGCATATCTAATCAACATGGCTTTATATCTTCCAATAACTTCGTTATTCTATTCAGCAAATGAATATTTTCTTCAACACATGAATATATATTTTTAATCAACACATGAATATATATTTTTATTCAACACATGAATATTTATTCTATTCTATTCAACACATGAATTTATATTTTTATTCAACACATGAATATATATTTTATTTCAACACATGAATTTTCTTTTATTCAACACATGGATATATATTTTATTTCAACACATGAAATTTCTTTTATTCAACACATGAATATATATTTTATTTCAACACATGAATTTTCTTTTATTCAACACATGAATATATATTATATTTCAACACATGAATTTTCTTTTATTCAACACATGAATATATATTTTATTTTCCAACTTGGGATGAGGCCTAATCAATTACTATATAATGTTTATTATATGGATTCCCTACAACACATGTATATAATAGCAACGATAAATCATCAACCATCATCCAGAGTACACCACACAACTGCATAAGCATTAAATATAAATATTTAACGCTTATAATAGCATGTCAATCAATCGATCGACATACAGCTAATTATTGGGACTAGTGTATGGCCAATTTCATCCCAACACCCGTATGGGGTTTTCAAACAATCAAACACAGGTTTTATTTGTGTAGTTGGGCGATGTGCAAAATTTATCGTCCTAATCCATATCAGTCAAATGTGTGTACATAAACAAATCATCCAATTTGTTTATAACTATTTATTTTATATACACGTTAAAAATTACAATTTTAACTATAAAATATTTATTTTATTCTACTACACACAATCATTTTTCACAACGCATCAATCAAACAAACAAGCCATCCATGATCTGTGGACGACGGGTGTCGGGTGCTGCTAAGCACCGTCTGCATCCCAGTATATATCTCAACTAGAAAACAAATTAAAAGTGAGGAGTTCTCACATTAGGGATCCACTCCGCCGTGCTTTACTTCTGAACTTATGAACCATTTGGATTTGTTTGAAATTCCAATGCAGTCCTTACCACGCTGTTCATAATAAAAAATCACATTTTTATCGCTTCATTCAAATAAATAAAAATCATATTTTTATATTATACTTCTTATATAAAGAACGAAATTTTTTTTCACGCTCAATATAAAATAAAGTTCATATTTTATTTTGCTAAAACCATAACTCTATACTGTTAAAAATCAAATCTTTTCGCTTTTAAAAATCTAATCTTTTTGCTATTAAAAAAATCTCGTCTTTTTTACTTTTAAAACTCTTTATATAAAATAAAGGTTATATTTTTATTTCATAATTAAATATATAAAAATCGTATTTTTATTTCTATTCTATTTTCATAAAAGTATAATCTTTCTTTCTTTAAAATAAAAATCGAAACTTTTCTTTAAATAAAAAAATAAACTTTATATACTAAAAGATCCTCTCTTTTATTTGGTTTTCATAGAAAATGAATAAGAAACAAAATTTAAAAATAAACTGAAAATCTTGTTCATTATAAATATAACTTTTCTATAAATAAAAAATCAACTTTTTAATCAAACAAATCATTTATCCTCAATATTAAAATCGAAATAAGGAGAAAAACTTATAGTTATTTTTTTGGGTCCTTGCCGGAGGGAGGGGCTCGCTGCCGGAGTCGGTGGCTCCAAGTCGCGGTGGGGTCTTTGGGTGTTGGCTGCGGTTGACTGGAAGGGGAGGGGGACCAGTCGAAGGCGCTCCGGAGTGGAGCAACACGACAGGGTGGAGGGCACAATAAGGGGGTGCGTTCTCAATTTGGAGCTGGCGTTGGGGGTTCGGGCTCGCGATATAGAGGGGGCGGAGCGTTGAGGGGGGGTGCCAAGGTTAGGCGGCGCTGGATGCGCGGTGCCCTCCTTGGGGATCGCGGCGGCGACGATGCCCCGTGTTCTCCCCATCTCTCTCTTTTTTTCTTTTTTTTCTGAGTGGGATTTGGGAAGAGAGACAACGGGGGGGGGGAGTTAGGAAATAATGGTTGACTTTTTTATTTAATTTAATTTTTAAATTCCCCAAAAAGTTACTTTTAAATTCGAAATCCAAACTGAACCCACCGCCTGTCGTCCCTAACCAATTACCCCTATCCCGAATACAATGGGATATGTATCGTAAGCCAGTTCGACCGTTTCGATCAGCTTTCATCAAAATCAAAGTATAACTCTATATATTGAATTTGAATGCACATTTCAATTTACCGGGGCCACAAACGAACTCTAAAAATTACAGAAAATTTATTTCTGACATCGTATTAATGGTCCTAACAAAACTAATTTCGTCAAATTCTAAGACTGTTTGAAAAATGGCCATTTTCTGGTCGATCGAAATTGACTGAAACCGTCAAAACACGTTTTACTTCGCCACGCTCACATATTGATTCAGAAAATTATGAATTTTGGAATCTAGCAATAATTCTACATCCCGGATCCAACAAAAGTGGTTTTGTCGAAAACCGAGGTCGCTTGCAAAATTTCCATTTTTAAGGGCCAGAATTCCATAGCGACTATTCTGAATTTTCAACTGGGCATAACTTTTTATCCCCGCTATGAAATTTTGATTTTTTGGATTCTTTGGAAAGATATTCTCAAATAGATTCAAATATTTTTCATTTCACCAAAATCCGATTCATCATGTGCATTCATTTGAAATTTGAAATCGAATTTTCAAACTGTCGTGCCAATTCCAATTCCTTTTATAATTATAAATGAATATTTATATTCTAACAACGATTTGAATATATATATATATACGTTCTAATTCTATTCAAAATAAATTTCTCGTCGTTATTATTTAAAATAATTCATTTTAAATATTCAAAATTCATCAAAATTGCCAAAATAAAAATTTTAAATTGGCTCGGATTTTCTGGGTTGTTACATTCCCTCCCCCCCCCACTTAAAACTTTTCGTCCCCGAAAAGGAACGAAGCTGAAAGTTGTTTTACAAACCAACTCAACTTTCATTATTTTCATTACGGCTTAAGTTCTTTAACTTTTAGTTTCTAAGAACTTTTCAAAATTTTCAAAAATTTGGCTAACACCCTAAATTTCTGAAAAATTTCACCATAACCTCCCCTGCGCCGGGAGCTTCGGAATATTTCAAATAGCCTCCCATAGTCCTCACCAATCCAAAAAGAAAAAGAAACAGCCAAGCGACTAGCTAGTTGGCTCATAAAATCATCAAAAACCCAAGAAATATAATAAACATGTACCTATTGGTCGGGCAAACAATTTTATTCATCTTCTCTAGCCTCCTTGCTATGACATGTTCAATGTAAATACATGTATGTGCATGCAAATGCGACTAATTTTCAATACAACTCACTATTTGGTTTAATTTGGCTAAAGGTTCAACATTTAATTAATCAACCAATAATCAAACAACACAATCAGCAATCAATTAGTTGATTATCTTTTCAAATTCATAACTTTGATATATATACAGAAAATCATATTCTTGATGCCAAGTCACAGCAATATATTATAACTATATTTTGGTTCTCACACCAGTCAATTGGAAATATATAGATATCCCACTTTCGGCACTCGAATATAAATTCTGATGATGATATATCAATCATCAGAATCACCCCCGGGCGACTAGAGTGTAATTCTATATCTATCTAGTATATTTGAGACTACCAATACACGTGGATCAGACATATATGAAAATCTCTATATACTGGATTGTCCAAATCAATATAAAAATAATATTCAAATACGAATAATTGGTTTAAATTTTCAAAACCAAAAATTGTTTTCAATTTAAAAATATACTCTTCACACTCGTTTTAGGATATTACTGATCCCATCTCTAACGAGTCATTCTCATTGGATATTACTAAACCAATCTCTGATGAATTCTTTCGTTTGGTTCTAATGTGTGTTGTTCTCAAGCTTTGTAAACCAAAGCTCTGATACCAAAATGTGAAAACTCGTAACTTCCCAAGTAAAGAAAGCACGGATTGAGTTGAGAACAAGCCACATCGGAACACAAATAGAAGAACATTTCGTTGCTTATTACAACAATTTCATCAGAATACAAGAATATACAGAGTATGAATTACATATTACACATTTACTACATATCAGAGATTTAAATACATTACTGCAGCGGAAAAATAAGACAATACACAAATGAAAGAGATATATGGATACAGAGCTTTCCGGATATCATTCCAGCGGTAAACCAGGTTCCTGTGAATATAAATATGCAAAACCAAAACAACTAGCTGCCCGTGTAGAAAATAGGGGCATCCATAGTTTAGGTTAAAACAATAAACTCTAGGTCAGTCATGTGATTATTGTGAGAACTAAAATAGTTATTAATCTTTATTTTAAAGTTAGTAAAATCGAGGGACCACGCCGTATAACACGGAACGAGTTTCCTCCCAAGAATATCAGTGCATAAAACAACAGTGCAATGCTAAATAAAGAACAATAAAGCTATTATAAGACCTAAGTCCCATCACACAATGCAACACAAGCCGGAGGATAGGGTTTTACCTTATAATAGCCAAAGAATGCTTGATACGCTAAATTTCATCTTTTATTATTACTATAAGTGTATAGTGTCAAAACAATTTCAATCATAAGTATCAATCATAGACGGCATGAGTACCTTTTATCATGTCGCTAATACTAGGCTCTACAATCAAAACTGCAAAGTCACGTATTGGAAGTTGGATTTCCATCTGTGAACCAAGGCAAAAGATAGTCCTTTACTGATTCGAAACAATCTATCTCATGTCTCAGGAGCAGCCGCAACTGCCCCATGGATCTTCAGGGCCGGTCCACCGATGTGGATTAAACTTAAACCCTGGACACGGCGTTTCCCTGCCCTTTGGGGCAAAAATGAGACAAATGACTCCATCGACTCCACATAGTCACCGATATATTCGAGGCGCCTCGCAATCCAACAACCACACAGGTGAAAATAATATAAATGTCAGGGCTGGTAGGTCACTGACACCACCCTAGCTAGAAGGAAACGCATACCCTCCCTGCAGTCATCTCCCGTTTCTGGTTCACAACCGGGGTGTGAGGCTCGCGAATCAACGTTACACAAAGCTATGCCACACAGGCGGTGCTTTGATCATCAACCACAAGACTTTGCTTTTCAACAGATGCCTTGATCAATTGCCACTTAGGCATGCCACAGGCAATTCACACCATGCGACTGATATCTCTCGATATACAACCTCTGATCCCGTACGTCTCAGAGAAGGGTGAAGTAAGGGAATGAATTCCCCTTCACCAGGCAGATGTATATTTAATAGAGATCAATCTACTCAGAGCAAAATCCAATGTCAGACACACAGTCCATACAAGTTCATTCTGGGTCTGAACGAATCCGAGGAATCTTATTCCTCGCATATCCATCGATCTCCAAGTACGTCCGGGCGATCACCAACTGATTCCCTCCTCTTGGGTGTACAGCCCTATCAAGATCATCAGTAATCACCCAAACGATGTGAAGACCTCCGGTCTTCGACCACCGTCTTCATCCTCGACACATCGTCAAATCAGTTATTCAGAATGGGATAAACCCGGTCTTTCTGAATAACTCGCGCATATAATAAACAAGTTTTTCACAAACACAACATACACCTTATTCCAATTCAGAATATTCTTTTATTCAAATATTCTTACACTTTGGGGAAAGATTCCCATTAATTTTATCAAAGATAAATTCTTTAAATTTATTCTTTAATCTATCTTTGAATATCAATTCAAATTAGTCGGGATTAGCGAACCACACCGAAGTAATCATTTATTTTATTTCCCAATCCCAACCTATTCATCCCATGAAGTTAAACTGGTCATACTCCATATCTAACACCACGGTGTTATTGGTAGATTCAATTACCATTTCACGTTCAAATCTAATTAAAGATTTCACTATCGCTTGGAGCAAAACTGGTGATACTCCATTCTCGATCATTTCAGACTAATTAAAGATTCATTAAAACTCCACTTGGTTTTAATCTTCGAAAAATCACTATCAATGATTATTTAACTTGGGAAATCATATCCTGTCTTTAACTGGGTTTAAGAACCAATATCATTTAAAACACGGTTCACTATAAACCCAAAATCACATTCCATTAATTATCGGGTTAAAGAACAAGTGTTATTTAAAACACCGTTCACGATAAACCCAAAAATCAATTCAAATTCAGTTCCAATTATATACCATTCAATTGGTATTCTTCATTAAACCTAAGCAAAAAGATTTAATCTTTTTCTCAATTGGGTTTAAGAACAGTGTTAATGAAGACACCATTCGCGACAACCCTCGTGAATGGTTGCAACAAACTAGTTTTTGGGTTTATTTAAAATAATATCAAAAAAAAATCAACAGTGTTGAATATATGCAAAATTTCCATTTTTAAGGGCCAAAATTCCATAACATGAATATTTTTGTCATATGTGTGAAGTCGAAAACATTCATGTGTTGAATATATGGAGTGAACAATAAAATCTACATTTTTATTGTTAATATGAAGTGCTAAAAAATGTTCATGTGTTGAATAAATATTTTTGATGATAAAAATATCATTTTTATCATGTATATTACTCGCTAAAATTACACAAGTGTTGAAATAAATATTTGTTTGCTATGAATATTATTTTTAACATGTATGTGAACTAAATAAAATAGTTGAAATATATTTTTGTTCGCTAGAAATATTATTTTTAGTTTAGTTTCGCACATATGTATATACATGTGTTTAACAGGAAAATGGGTTAGCTGTTGAGTAAGATTTTATTTACGTGCCTGACAAATAGGTAAACCTTAATGAGTTGGATGTGAAATATTATTATATCAACTCCTATGAATGCCACTGGATGCGGAGTGCTGGTTGTTCTGTGTGAAATAATAAACATCGCCATAGGATAGTAACAATTAATTTTGAACTACACTACATGGCATACTTCTTGAAGATAGGCATACTTCATCATATACCACATAAGCTTTTGGAGCTTTTGTGACAAGGTTGAAGATTAACCATACGAGCGAGAGTCTCGTATGGTGGTGATTGTAAATTACAGGTTGAACTGATGACTGATATAGACTATGTAAAATGTACCAGTAAATTGCCAAATTAAAAAAAAAACCACATGGGTCTGGAGATGACAATAAACACGTCTCTCTGGTCATTAAGGCACAAATACCATTTATAGGGTGACAAGAATTTATTCTCTGGAGTTATGATCTATACACACTCCCCTGTGGACACCGGAATATATCACTATAAATATGTGCATGCTTATTAGGATTGTAACGACTCTCATTCTACACATCGGAGGATCGTAGAATATTTATTTCTTTCTCATATGAAGTCATATGGTCATGTGGCTTTGGGAGGAAGCGACCATTGGGGTCATTTCCCATGTTCATGTTTTTGCCGATTTTTAAATGACCATTTTACCCCTAGCTGATCTTGTTTCGGCCATAACTTTTGATTGGAAAGGAATTTTGACCTGAAACCACTTCCATTAGATTCATTTGATGGTTTACCTTTCCGTAGAGTGGTCATAATAGCCAAACGGACTTAACGTTTGGGAGATATGGCTGAAATAAGGTTTGGAAGGTGAAAAACTGCTTAACCGGGCCAAATAGGGTAATTAGTGAATGGGCCCATAACCCATTTCGGGATTAGGGTTATGGGGAGGCTGAAAAGAGTTAGGGTTTCATTTCAATATAGTTTTCTAGCCTACACTTGCCTCTTAGAAACCCTAAAAATGGCCTCCAACCTCTAAATCACCTCCAAATCACTTTCTAATCAAGGATTAAGCTTAGCAACATCAAATCAAGGGAGATCTTCACCAAATCAAGATAAGAGCTGCTGTTTAGCATTGGTATTCGCGCCATATCAGAGATTTACTTCAGACCTAAGGTTTATTTGTGGCTAAGGTGAGTGATTTGCATAGTCCCTCACTAATTATGGTTAAGTAAGGGTAATTAGTGTTAATTATCGAATTTGTGCATGTTAAAAATCTGGAAAAATATTTATAAATTCTTAAATGATGTTTTAGACCTCTGTTAGAAATTTGGGTTGATTTGATTAAGTTTTGCTAATCATATCATTAGTTTTGCTTAAGCACACTTAAGGGAAAAATATGGGGTTTTGGCTATGTTTGATCCATTTTAACCTATCATATTGATGTTTTGGTGTTTGAGGTCACTTCTACTTGTTGCTATGACTGTATGGTATGCTTTGTGATTGATTATAATAGTTAGAATGGTCGAGAACGCCGTCGAATGGCGTAAACAACTCGCTGGACAAAATGTAGGAAATGGACAGGGACCGGATCGGATCGGATGGGGAGGTCCGAACCGAACCGTTCGTGTGGCCCATCCACGATCCGTCCCCTTGCATCCGAACCGAGCCTGCATGCTACAACTTGACTTGAAACCTGGAGGAGATCACGATCGACCCGATCCACCAGAAGTACTCCGATCCGATCCGCCATAGTACCCCGACCCGAACCGATGTACTACGATTGGACTTGGAGACTGCGATCCGACCCGGTGTGCTTTGAAAGAGGCCAATCCGAACCGCCACCAGATGAAGACCATGATCCGATCTGGAGAAGCTTGGCACGAATCGATCTAGTGGGGGATACTGAAGGCCGATCCGAACCGCTATGACATGAAGGCGACGATCCGAACCGATCTGATGAAGACCAATAACCCGAGATGCAAAGGTAGTCCAAATGGAAGTTAGAGCTCAGGATCCAGTTGGGAACCAATGAGTTCACTTCATGGTTGGGCTTTTCTGCGGGACGTGTGCTAAGGAGTTGTCGACGTTCATAACTTCGATTCACCACCGAAAAGGAACGACGGGCTACGTATCAGTGCAGTAGAGTCACCGTGACTCGAGGGGCAAAGTGATCGTAGCAAGACTATGAGCCAGTGCAGTGGAGCCGTTGTGACTCAATGGGGGCAGAGTGGACATATTAAAGGATTAGTAAGGCTATGAGCCAGTGTAGTGGGGTGTGTACGACTCCATGGGGCAAGGTGGACATAGCGAATGATTAGTGGCTATGGATCAGTGCAGCGAAACCGTTGTGACTTCATGGGGCAGAGTGATCATAGCAAAGTATTGGGTGATCGAAGTGGTGAATATCGTATGCTTTACACACTGAGTGAGAGATGTGAGGATGGTTGCAATGCTTGATTGTTTGCCATCACTATGACATGCACACCCCCAGCCCCGTATGCTTTTACACCATATGTTAGTGGCACCTTAGAGTGTTGTACAGTATATAGTGCTAACTCTTTGGTTGCAGGTCCAGGTTCAGGTATGGATAAGTATACCTATTATTGTTCTGTTTAGCTGCTTATCGCTCACACCAGACTTTTGTCTGACCCAGAGTTTTATGTCTCTTCTTATTACTCTGGGTGCTCCTAAACGAGCAGACTAGAGACAGGTTAGCTGGTGATACACGAGTAGCTGATCCGGAGGCGAGTAGGAGGCTTCCACGTATGATATATATATATTCTCCTTGTGTCGTTGGTGGTCACTACTTGGGCATTAGTAGTGTACCTCCCTTATCTTGCTTTTACCTTTGGAGATAGTTTGAAAAGTTGTAATAATGATGATGTGGAACATAATCTGTATTTGGATTTTCCGCTGCTATGATAGTTTGTTTTCAGCTTATGCACTGTCTCACCTGTTTTATGTCAAGTATGTTTTATTATATTTTGTTCTATGAGCTTTAAGACATTCTACAGTTTCCTTGTCGATTCGTCGTCTTCTTTCTTTCCTTCTGACGACCGTTCCATGCTAACAGGACATGTGTACAGCGCACTTTTGGAATAAATATCGGTTGGTGCGGGGCGGACCGTCACATTTGGTATCAGAGCTCTAGGTTGCATAGTTAACCTAGGAAAAAACACGAGGGAGAGATAGTACGTGTATGAGAGTGCGTATTTGTGATTACTTTGGTTTTCAAAAGCTATATATATATATATACTATTAGTATAGCTAAGGATGAAGTCGCATTGCACTAGCACTACTATGGAGATGGTTAATCATTTTCTCTTTACAGATTGAACGATGAGCCGATACGCAAGAGGTGCTGGTAGAGGAGCCAATAATGGGAATGCTGCTAACATGAGGACGATGTTTACTGACCTCATGAGAGAAATACTTAGGGATGTGCAGGGGCAGCT
This sequence comes from Allium sativum, assembly GCA_030737875.1. Taxonomy (NCBI): domain Eukaryota; kingdom Viridiplantae; phylum Streptophyta; class Magnoliopsida; order Asparagales; family Amaryllidaceae; genus Allium; species Allium sativum. The sequence continues at coordinate 979,580,983 of CM060915.1, forward strand.
CCCAATGCTGGTAATGGTGGTGGTCCAATAGTGCAGGCGCCTAGGGTCGATTTCGCCAAGCTGGGCAAGAATTACACTAACTTTGGTGGTAAGCCATTCCACGGAACGGAGTCGACCACGGATGTTCAGGATTGGTTGGATAGCTGTGATCATATCTTCGACGACTTGGGTATCGAGGATGCGATGAAGAGAAAGCTAGCATCTCGTTAGCTGCAAGGGCGAGCGATGAATTGGTGGAATGCTGTTAAGACAACCACTCCAGATGATCAGGTTACTTGGGATCAGTTTAAGGCTCGCTTTAGCGACAAGTTTATCCCAGCTGCTCATAAGTCGGAATTGTTTAGGAAGTTCTTGGAGCTTAAACAGAATGGTAGGGCAGTCTCGGACTATATTGATGAGTTCGACACTTTGTCGAAGTATGGATTATCCCTTATTGATACTCCTGAGAAGAAGAATGAGAAGTTCATTACTGGTTTGGATGGATACTTGGGGGAAAGGCTTATCAACCACATTGACGAGACTTTTGAATTGATTGTGGGGAAAGCTTTGAGATCAGAGAGTCTTTACCCTAAGTCAAAGACTGAGGTTGCATCCGCAGAAGGGCTGAAGCCGCAAGCAGGCGGTAGAGGCAAGAGTAATACTCAGAACAAGAGGAAGCAAAACCAAACTAAGGATGGCCAGAAAAAGAGTAAGAAAGACGTTGAGTGCTTCAGCTGCGGTAAGAAGGGCCATTATGCCAAAGAATGTCGGGCCAAGCCAGCGGATAGGAAGTGCTACAACTATGGCCAAGTGAGACATCATAAGGATAAATGTCCACAACCTCTTAAAGAGAAGCAGATTGTGGAAGCATATGCTATTAATGTTGTTCCTTCTTCGTCGAATGCCCCAATTGCGGCGGAAAAAGGAAAGAATGTCGTCATTCAAGGTATGCTTTCTATTCATGATGTACCTGTTCGAGTTTTGTTTGATACTGTTGCTTCTCGTTCCTTCATATCTAGTGAACTAGTAGATAGGTTGGGACTGGAACCCGAGATAGTGGATAGACCGTTGGTTGTGACGAACCCGATTGGTGGTTCGACTAACCTTAGTATGATTTGCCGAAATTTGGTCTTATCGAGTCATGGATGTATGTTTGTTTGTGATTGCTTTGTTTTGGGCTTTACTAGGTATGGCATTGTATTGGGGGTCGATTGGTTCCAAAGATACAGGGTGGTGGTAGACTGTGAGGGCTTTTTGGTGATAGTTAGGGCAGATGATGGGCGGAGGGTAGTGTTTGGTAGTCCACCTAGTGATGGGGTAATGGCTAGTTTTATAAATTCCCTCGACATCCCGCATGATGAGTTGTCAGATGTGCCCGTGGCTGGCCAGTATCCGGACGTCTTCGAGGAAGTGACCGAACTTCCACCACACCGAGAGATTGAGTTCCATATTGATTTAGTGAAAGATACCAGACCTATAGTGATGCCACTTCATCGTATGCCACCAACGGAGCAGCGATAGCTCGGGGTGCAAGTAAGCGATCTTTTGAAGAAGGGTTTTATTAGAAGAAGTGTCTCCGAGTGGGAGCACCAGCTGTGTTTGCTACTAAGGCAGATGGTTCCCTTCGTTTGTGTGTGGAATATCGCGAGTTGAATAAGGTGACGAGGAAGAATAAGTATCCTCTTCCACGGATAAATGATTTGTTTGATCAACTGGAAGGAGCAAGTGTAACAACCCTGAATTTTGGGGCCAATTTAAAATTTTATTTTAAGAAATTTTACTGAGTTTTTGATATTTAAAATAATTTATTTAAAATAATAATGATTAAAAATTGATTTAAATTGAAGTTAGAATGGATAATTTAATTTTAATTATAAAAGAAGTTAGAAATAATGCGGTAGTTTGAAAAGTCAAATTTAAACTTTGACTGACTGTACAAGATTCAAAATAAATCAGAATTAAGCAAAACAAAAAATATTAGAATCTATTTAAAAATATATTTCTAACGAATCTGAAAAATTGAGATTTCATAGCGGGAATCAAAAGTTATGCCCAGTCTAAAATTTAGAAAGGTCGCTATGAAATATATAAAGGTCAAAAATGCTACTTTTTGCATACGAAGGAATTTGAACTCGTAACCACTTCCATTGAGTTTAGAATGATGTTTCTACATTTAAAAAGTATAAACACTTATATATTTCGAGTTTTAGAAATTATTTGTTTAAAATTGTATTTTTAATATTTATTATATACGCCTTGAAAATAGTCATTTTACGAACGACCTCTGTTTTCGACGAAACCACTTTTGTTGGAACCAGAATGTCAAATTATTGTTAAGTTTAATTTTCCAGAATTTTTCGAATTAATATGTGAGCATGGCAAAAGAAAACGTGTTTTGACCATTTCAGTTAAATCGGATCGACCAGAAAAAAGCCATTTTGCAAACAGTCTCAGAATTCGATGAAATTAATTTTGTTAGGACCATATCGACAAAACAAAACCAGAAATAATTTTTCTATAATTTTCGGAGTCCCTATGTGGCCCCGGCGTATTTAAATGTACAATGGAAATTAAAATATTAATTTAATATTGTAATTTTAATAAAATGCGCAACAGACTTCAGAATTGGGCCACGGAGCATAGCCCATCGCGTTCAGAAGATGTCAAAACATTAAGAACGACACTAAGCATGCCTGATTTGGAGTCAGCCCGGATTTCCACCTTTTAAGCACGAAAATCGAGATTTATTATTAAAATAATAAAAAAAATAACCTAGCCCTAATTCATGGCTGCTGGCGTTCATATTCACGGATGGCCCAAATCCTCCGAAATTCAAACATCAATAACTTTTAATCCGCTCAATGGATTTCAACAAACTTGGTGCCAAATCGAAGCTCTTGGAGAGATCTACAGATCCATACGTTTAAGATCGAGCTTTAGCTCACGGATTTCGCGAATTCTGGCCACGAAGGGCCGGCGCTTGGAGGCGTTTTCAGCACACCGAGGTGCTTCGGGTTCGACGCCCTTGGGGGCGCTGGGAGGCAGCAGTCAGAGCTTCGGAGGGGCGGTGTCGGATCAAGTTCCGGAGTCTTCTATGGTGGTGCGCAAGGGGGGATTGGTGACGATGGTATGGGTTCCATTACCTGAGAAGGAGCGACGAGTTGGTTGTAGAAGAAAGGAGGATTAGAGAAGTAATTAAATTTATTTATTTATTTAATTAATTATCCATATAATCAAAAGTTTAAAATCATGTAACTTCTTCGTACATCAACGAAATTAAACGAAACGAAAAGCGTTGAAATCGTATAAATGAGATCTACAGTATGAAGCTGACTAGAACCATTTCTGAGCCGATCAAAATTTGACCAAAATTCAGATCTGAATTATTCGGTGAGATTTCTATGTTTTATTAAACAATTAAAATTTAATTATTCTTTAGTTATTTGAAATTGATGTATGCATATAATAAAATCAGATCTGTGATTCGGTATTGAAATTTGTTGATAGTTGTTGTGGTTGAATATGATGCTCTTGTTTGTTCATCTAAATCTACGATGAAAATTTATTCGCTAGAATTTATAGTTTATCGTTAGACTTTGGTTTGAAATAGAAGTCATATTTTTATTTTGGATCTAGGAATATATGGTTGTTTTATAATAAAGTTTGTATCTTTTATATAGATTCATGTTTATTGATTCGTTTTGATAACAAAGATAAACTCTTTGTTTAATACATGAATATTAAAAATTGTTCACAATAAAAATATAGATCTTTGTCAAAACATGTTATTTGGAATAAAAATAACATTTTCATCAAAACGTGGGTAGTGAAACAAAAATAGTGCTTTTGTCAAAATATATATTGAAAATAGAATTTATTCTTTCATTTGCATTCACTAATGCAAATATATATTGAAATTGAAGATTATTCTTTAATTTGAATTCATAATGCAGATGTACATTGAAAATAAAAGAATATCTTTCATTTGTTGGTTAAAAAGAATTAACTCTGATTTGTTTTTGTTAATTATAAAATGAACATTATTTGTACCGTTATATGTTAAGTTAGAAGGATACATTATTTACACTATTATGCGTTAAGTTAGAAAAGAACATTATTTCACTGTCATTTAGTTGGAAATAAAAGAACATTATTTCACTGTCATTTAGTTGGAAATAAAGGAATATTATTTCACTGTCATTTAGTTGGAAATAAAATAACATTATTTCACTGTCATTTAGTTGGAAATAAGAGAACATTATTTCACCGTCATTTAGTTGGAAACAAATTGGGCATTTTGAGATATTAGACAATGGTTAAACAAAAACCATCATATTTGTTCATTGAGAATGTGACACCAAATTTGACACTTGTGTAAAATGGGAAATTTGTTTAGTAAAATAAAAAGAGTAGTATTTCGTTTGCATTCCTTGATGCGAACAAAATATTGAAATAAAAGAGTTACATTTAAATAAAAGAGTTACTTTAAAATAAAATGTTATTTATTTGCATTTCTTTTATGCAAATATATTGAAGGAAATCAAAAGGTTATTTTATTTGCATTCCCTTATGCAAATATATTTAAAAAAAACAAGTTCTTTTATTTGCATTCTTATATGCAAATACATTTAGTAATATAAATTGTTCTTTTATTTGCATTCCTCGATGCAAATATACATAGAAAATAGAATGTACTTTTATTTACATTTTTTTTATGAATTTGAATTAAAGTAAAAGTTACATTTTTCATGTGAATTATATTAGAAGTGAAAAATTACATTTTTATGTAATTAAGATTTAAAGAAATGAAAATTTCATTTTTATTATAAGAAAGGAAAATTACATTTTTATGTAACTAAAAAGATAAGATTTTGTCATTGAAATTAAAATTACATTTTTATGTAATTAAAAGATTAGCTTTTGACGCTGCAAAATTATTTACATTTTTAATGTGAATAAGATTAAAGATATGAAAGTTACATATTAATGTAAAAAGAAAAGTTTACATTTTTAATGTAAATTAGGAGAATTAGAAAGGCTTACATTCTTAATGTAAATAATGAATTAGAAAAGTTACATTTTTCTTAATGTAAATAAGAATGAGATAATTACATTTTTATATGTAATTAAAGAATAAGGATTTGCATTGTAAGAAATTACATTTTTACATGGAATTATAGAATAAGATTTTACCATTGTACTTAAAATTACATCTTTAATGTAATTATAAGGTAAGAATTTACCGTCGTAATGTAATTACATTTTTAATGTAATTAAGAAGAAGAATTTTACATGGTAACGAGAATTACATTTTTAATGAAATCCAAAAAGATAGAATTTTTCACTGTAATGTTAATTCCATTTTTAATGTAATTAAAAAGGGGATTTTACCATGTACATAGATTTTCATTAAAAGAATAACGGTATGAAATTCACATATTTATGTAAATAGATTTGTATTGGAGGTTATAACGATGAAATTTACCTTTTAAATGGATTAGATTTTCATTGAAAAGGTATAAATAGGAAATTTACATTTTTATGTAAATAAATTAACACACAAAATCATTATTTTGTTTATATAGAAAAGGTTAACACACAAAAATATATTCATTTTTGTAGAAATTAAAATGACACAAAATAATCATTTTTGTTGAATTAGGAATGACGCACAAGAATTTGCATGTTTGTGTAAATTAAAAAAATACATTGCATGTATAGGTTGTGTATGTGAAATAAAATAAACGTTATTGTGTGTTACGTTATATATCTTTGCTTGTCTTGATTATCACAATAATGAAATGGCCGAAGAAATTGTATGTATATATAATTATATATATAAATAAATTAAAATTTAACAAATCGAGCGTGGTAGTTCACTTTATAGAATTGTACTTTTAATTGATTATACCGAAATATCCGACCGTCGGATTTTCCCAAGTCTGAAACCGTTAGGTTTGCCTTGGGAAGATCTTTCCAACGATATGAATTGTGTTAAATTCCAACGGTTAGATTTAGAGAAATGTGTAAAACAAATTTGGGTGAAAACAACGCCAAGGTCGCCTTTTGACTTGAAGCGTCGTAAAATGGAATTTAATTATTTTTATATAAATAAAAATGAAGGTTGATCGTTATAAATTAATATCAACGATATGAATTGATTTTTTAAATATATATATATAAGCGAGGATCGTTTGAAAAGTCCAAGTTCAATCTCATTTCGAATGATCATACGACGATTGAAAGTCGAAGAGTTGAAGACGGTGATTGAAGACCGGTGATCTTCACATCGAATGGACGATGACTGCTGATGCCCATGATTGGAGTAGCTACCTTGAAGGGGCTACAGTGGTGGTCGTCCGGACGTAGTGTTGATTTGTATGGATTTGGCTTTCGCTCGGACCCAAAGCATAAGCTTATAAATGGATGTGTGTCCGACGTTGAATCTCGTTCCATGTAAATAAGATTAGTTTTTATTAATGTATATTTGTTTGGTGGTGGAGAATTTATTCTCTGCTTAACACCCTGGTATATATTAATAGTGATTGATCGCATGGCGTAAATTGTCAATGTAGCACGCCAAGATGCAAATGATCAAGGTTTCTTGTTGAAAAGCAGAACCTTGTGGGATGATCAAAGCACAGCTTGAATAAGCATAGCTTTGTGTATTACGTGACTTCGCGAGCCTCACAACCCTGTGGAGTCTAAAACGGGAGAAGGGAACGCAGGGAGAGCAGCACGTTTCTTTCTAGCTAGAAGTGGTGTCGGTGCTTAAACTGGCTGACATTTACTTATGTGAATGATGGAATGTGGCGCGCCTCGGATGATAGGTCGTATAGGACCGGGAAACGTGTGTTCAGGAATAACTAATCCGCAACTCGTATGGTGGACCGGCCCTACAGTTTTCCAAGGGTTCACTACGGGGGATCCTGAGACATTAGCTAGAGTGTCTCGAATCGGTAAGGAGCTCCTCCCTAGCCTTGACTCATGATGGAAACCCAATTTCCAATACGACACCGTGCGGTTTTGATTGTAGAACTAGTATGGCGACATAGTAGGATGGGGTACTATGCCATCTAGGATTGATACATTATGATTGAAATTGTTTTTGAAACATATATACACTAATAATAATATCAAATCCGTTTTATTGTATCAAGCATCTTTTGACCATTATAAGGTAAAAACCTATCCTCCGGTTTGCGTTGCATTGTGTGATGGGACTTGGGTCTTATAATGGTTTCATTTTTCTAAAAAGCATTGCGTCGTTTTACGATTTACTTTAAGTTATGCACGGCAATCCATTGGAATAAACTCGTTCCGCGTTAGCGACGTGGTCCTTGGATTTACCTTATTACTATTAGTTAAATTAGTTAAGAATTCTCACACCAGTCCCATGACTGACCCGTTGTTTGTTTCCACCTTTACAAACTCGGGTGCCCTCTTTCCACACGGGCAGTCGAGTAGTTTGTCTACAGGTTCTTATCTCGAGTAGGATTCTGGATTGAAGCCTAAAGCTGTGTCCAGAGCATAGTTGTCTTCCGCTGCCTTAGTGATTTTTTTTTCCGCTGCAATGTATTAAAATATTGTAATTTATCTTCCACTGTAATTTTATTCAATGTACTCTGATATTATGTACTCTGATGTAACATTATTATGATGTTTATAAAAGTCTGTTGTTGTTGTTCTGATGTTGTTGTATTTCCAAAGTTAACGTACTCGGGTTTTGAACGGTCTTGGTCGATTTTGCGATCGATCGGGTCGGGCGGAATCCCGGGGCCGTTACAGCAAGAGTGTTCTCCCAGTTAGACCTCGCGATAGGATTTCATCAACTCCGAGTAGCGGCTGAGAGTATTCCGAAAACGTCATTTAGGACGCCATCTGGATTCCATGAGTGGTTGGTCATGCCATTTGGGTTGACCAATGAACCAGCATACTTCGTGGATCTTATGAATCGGGTATTCAGAGATCAGTTGAATAAGTTTGTTCTTGTATTCGTAGATGACATCCTTGTTTACTCAAGGACAGAGGAAGAACACAAAGGACATCTGAGGATAGTGATGGAGGTGTTGAGAAAACACCAATTGAAAGCGAAGTTTTCTAAGTGTTACTTCTGGAGGAGGGAAGTGAGATTCTTGGGCCATGTTGTTTCAGAGAATGGTATTGTCGTGGACCCTGCGAAGGTGGCTACGGTACAGGATTGGTCTACGCCCAAGAATGCAACAGACGTAAGAAGCTTCTTGGGGTTAGCTGGATATTATCGTAAGTTTATCCAGGACTTCTCCAAGATAGCAGCACCGCTGACTCAGTTGACTGAGACGAATCAAGCCTTCGTCTGGGACGGAGTGTGTGAGAATGCATTCAAGAGTCTAAAAGAAAAGTTGACGCGTGCGCCAGTATTAGTCATTCCTAAAGGGAATGAAGAGATGACGGTATACACAGATGCTTGTGGTACCGGACTAAGTGTTGTATTGATGTAAGGAGGTAGGATTGTAGATTATGCTAGTCGGCAACTAAAGCCGCATGAGAAAAGGTATCCTACCCATGATTTGGAACTGGAAGCGATCGTGTTCGCGTTGAAGATGTGGAGACATTATCTCTTGGGAGAGAGATTTGAGTTGTTTACCGATCATAAATCGTTAAAGTATCTCTTCTCTCAGAAGGATCTGAATCTCCGTCAGCAGAGATGGTTAGAGTTCTTGGCTTCGTATGATTTTGATATCGCTTATACACCTGAGAAAAGCAATGCGGTAGCCGATGCCTTGAGTAGGAGACATGCCAGTTTAGGGGCTATGTTTCTTGAATGGAAGCAACTGGATTATATCGCAAGGTATGATTTCATACCAAAGTGCGAATTGGATCCAGAGATGTTAACTAGTTTGACGATCAAGCCCACTTTGATTGAGCGGATTGGTTCCAGTCAGAGGGACGATCCTAATCTATTGGAAATCATCTCCAAGTTAGAGATGAACATCGATGGTGTGGAGATGAATTTGTATGGGCTTGATCATGAAGGATGGCTTCGAAAGAATGAAAGACTAGTTGTACCCAACGTGAATGGTTTGAGAGATGAAGTGCTTAAGGAATGTCATCACTCAAAACTGACTATACACCCCGGTGGTGATAAGATGTATCGAGACATGAAGCAGACTAACTACTGGGAAGGGATGAATAGAGACGTTGGGAAGTTTATATCCAAGTGCATGAATTGCCAGCTAGTTAAAGCTGAGCAAAAGAAGCCTAGTGGTTTGTTGCAACCAATAGAAATTCCCGAATGGAAATGCGAGCAAGTCTAGATGGATTTCATTGATGGTTTACCAAGGACTAAATTGGGACATGATAGCATTTGGGTAATTGTGGATTGATTGACTAAGAGTGCAAGATTTATACCTGTCAAATCGACCAGAACGGCAGCTAAATTAGCAGAACTGTATATGAAGTGGGTACTGAGATTTCATGGAGTACCTAAAAGCATTGTGAGTGACCGAGACCCGTTGTTTACTAGTGGGTTTTGGAAGAGCTTACAAGAGGCTCTAGGGTCGGAATTATATCTCAGTACCACGTATCAACCTCAAACCGGCGGTCAGACAAAGAGGGTGAATCGTATATTGAAAGATCTCTTGAGAGCTTGTATATTGGATTTTGGTGGATCATGGGATGACCATTTGCATCTACTAGAGTTTGCATATAATAATAGTTACCAATCCAGTATCGGTATGGCTCCATATGAAGCTTTGTACGGAAGACCACGCAACTCACCATCATGTTGGATAGAGACCGGTGAGAAGTTTGTGCTTGGACCAGATGTGGTAAGGGAAACTTCAGATAAGATCAAGATCATTCAACAACGGATGAAGGCTGCCCAGGATAGGCAGAAGAGTTATGCTGACAAGAGGAGAAGAGACTTAAAATTCTCTATTGGTGACTTGGTGTTTGTCAAGGTTTCTCCGTTGAAGAGCCTGATATGATTTGGCAGGAGAGGCAAGTTGGCACCAAGATTTGTTGGCCCATTCCCGGTTCTCGAACAAGTTGGGAATTTGGCATATAGAGATGACTTACCAGAGAAGATGGCGGGAATTCACAGCGTATTTCATGTTTCCCAACTAAGGAAGTTCGTGCACGACCTAGATATGACTATTTCACCTGATCGGTTAGAGAACATCGAAGTGGAACCCGAGGCGGTTGGGAATCGCAAGCTGATTCGTATTGTCGAGCATGATACGAAGCAACTTCGAAGGAAGGCGGTGAAGCTAGTCAAGATTCAGTGGGACGAGAACGAGAATGACTGTACTTGGGAGATAGAGGAGAGCATTAGGAAGACGTATCTAGAACTCTTTGCCTGGTGAGATTTACTTTGCAATTTAGTTATTCCGCATGCTAGGATAGACTTGGTTTGCTTGTTTTGCATGTTTGATTGTTGTTTTATGGTTGATAGGCATGCGGGAACTTTTGTGTGTTTTGGTCAGGGAATTTCAGGGGCGAAATTTCTTAAGGAGGGGAGAATGTAACAACCCTCGTTCTATGCATCGGAGGATCGTAGAATATTTCTTTCTCATATGAAGTCGTATGGTCATGTGGCTTTGGGAAACGACCATTGGGGTCATTTCCCATGTTCATGATTTTTTCCGATTTTTAAATGACCATTTTGCCCCTAACTGATCTTGTTTCGGCCATAACTTTTGATTGGAAAGGAATTTTGACCTGAAACAACTTCCATTAGATTCGTTTGATTGTTTACCTTTCCGTAGAATGGTCATAATAGCCAAACGGACTTACCGTTTGGGAGATATGGCTGAAATATGGTTTGGAAGGTGAAAAACTGCTTAACCGGGCCAAATAGGGTAATTAGTGAATGGGCCCATAACCCATTTCGGGATTAGGGTTATGGGGAGGCTGAAAAGAGTTAGGTTTCATTCCATTTCAGTTTTCTAGCCTCCACTTACCTCTTAGAAACCCTAAAAATGGCCTCCAACCTCTAAATCACCTCCAAATCACTTTCTAATCAAGGATTAAGCTTAACAACATCAAATCAAGGGAGATCTTCACCAAATCAAGACTAGGGCTGCTGTTTAGCATTGGTATTCGCGCCATATCAGAGATTTACTTCAGATCTAAGGTTTATTTGTGGCTAAGTTGTTGCATAGTCCCTCACTAATTATGGTTAATTAAGGGTAATTAGTGTTAATTAGCGAATTTATGCATGCTAAAAATTTGGATAAATATTTATAAATTCTTAAATGATGTTTTAGACCTTTGCTAGAAATTTGGGTTAATTTGATTAAATTTTGCTGATCATATCATTAGTTTTTCTTAAGCACACTTAAGGGGAAAATATGGGGTTTTGGCTATGTTTGATCCATTTTAACCTATCATATTGATGTTTTTGTGTTTGAGGTCACTTCTACTTGTTGCTATGACTGTATGGTATGCTTTGTGATTGATTAGAATAGTTAGAATGGTCGAAAACGTCGTCAAATGGTGTAAACAACTCGCTGGACAAAATGCAAGAAATGGACAGGGACCGGATCAGATCGGATGGGGAGGTCCGAACCGAACCGTTCGTGTGGCCCATCCATGATCCGTCCCCTTGCATCCGAACCGAGCCTGCATGCTACGAGTTTACTTGAAACCTGGAGGAGATCATGACTGACCCGATCCACCAGAAGTACTCCGATCCGATCCGCCATAGTACAACGACCCGAACCGACGTACTACGATTGGACTTGGAGACTGTGATCCGATCCAGTGTGCTTTGAAAGAGGCTGATCCGAACCGCCACCAGAAGGAGACCACGATCTAATCAGGAGAAGCTTGGCATGAATCGATCTAGTGGGGGATACTGAAGGCCGATCCGAACCGCTATGACATGAAGGCGACGATCCGAACCGATCTGATGAAGACCAATAACGCGAGATGCAAAGGTAGTCCAAATGGAAGTTAGAGCTCAGGATCCAGTTGGGAACCAATGAGTTCACTTCATGGTTGGGCTTTACTGCGGGACGTGTGCTAAGGAGTTGTCGACGTTCATAACTTCGATTCACCACCGAAAAGGAATGAAAGGCTACGTATCAGTGCAGTAGAGTCACCGTGACTCGAAGGGCAAAGTGATCGTAGCAAGACTATGAGCCAGTGCAGTGGAGTCGTTGTGACTCCATGGGGCAGAGTGGACATAGTAAAGGATTAGTAAGGCTATGAGCCAGTGCAGTGGGGTGTGTACGACTCCATGGGGCAAAATGGACATAGCGAAGGATTAGTGGCTATGGATCAGTGCAGTGAAGCCATTGTGACTTCATGGGGCAGAGTGATCATAGCAAAGTATTTGGTGATCGAAGTGGTGGATATCGTATGCTTTACGCACTGAGTGAGAGATGTGAGGATGGTTGCTATGCTTGATTGTTTGCCATCACTATGACATGCACACCCCCACCCCATATGCTTGTACACCATATGTTAGTGGCACCTTAGAGTGTTGTACAGTGTGTAGTGCTAACTCTTTGGTTGCAGGTCCAGGTATGGTTTAGTATACCTGATATTGTTCTGTTTAGCTGCTTATCGCTCACACCAGACTTTTGTCTGACCCAGAGTTTTATGTCTCTTCTTATTACTCTGGGTGCTCCTAAATGAGCAGACTAGAGACATGCTAGCTGGTGATACAGAGTAGCTGATCCGGAGGCGAGCAGCAGGCTTCCACGTATGATATATATATATATATATATATATATTCTCCCTGTGTCGTTGGTGGTCACTACTTGGGCATTAGTAGTGTACCTCCCTTATCTTGCTTTTACCTTTAGAGACAGTTTGAAAAGTTGTAATAATGATGATGTGGAACATAAGCTGTATTTGGATTTTCCGCTGCTATGATAGTTTGTTTTCGGCTTATGCACTGTCTCACCTGTTTTATGTCAAGTATGTTGTTATTATATTTTGTTCTATGCGCTGTGAGACATTCTACAGGTTCCTAGTCGATTCTTCGTCTTCTTTCTTTCCTTCTGACGACCGTTCCGTGCTAACTGGACATGCGTACATCGCACTTTTGGAGTAAATGTCGGTTGGTGCGGGGCGGGCTGTCACATATTGGCTACCTTATACGACCTAATAAATTTCCAAACCCCTTCCCCTACGAAGGAGGTTATGGCGAAATTTTCTGAAATTTAAAGGCGTTAGTAAAATATTTGAAGTGAAAACAATATTGAAATGGTCGAATAAATTTTATATATATATATATATATATATATATATTAAATAAAAAGAATCGAGCCCCTACAATTCGCATTTTGAAATCGTAATTTTATACGATTATACCGAGAGATCCGACCATCAGATTTTGACGAAACTGGAACCGTTGGGTTCGCTTCGGGAATATCTTTCCAATGATATAAACTTTGTTGAGATCCAATGGTTAGATTTTCAGATATGTATTAAACAAATTTAGGAAAAAACAGCGCCAGTGCCTCGGCACGACCTGAAACATCGTTTAATTAAATATGGCCATTTTTAAATAAATAAAAATGGCGATATATCTTTATAAAATATTATAGATGATGTGGAATGAAAATAGACCGATTATACTTGGTTTGCTTGTCATTGGATGGTTGAATGTGTTTGACATGAAAATTATACTAAAGAACTGAAATGTGAATGTCGAATAATTTAACCATGGGAAGAATTGATTTGAAATCTAAATATAGGTGAATCATTTGAAAAGGCTGAGTTAATTCTCATTCAAATAATTGATCGACAATTGGAAGTCAAAGAGATGAAGACGGTTCAAGACCGACGATCTTCACATTGGATGGATGGGCGCCACTGATGCTCATGATTAGAGTAGCTACCTTAAAGGGGCTGAAGTGGTAGCCGTCCTAATGAATTTGTTGATTGTACGGATATGTGAGGAGTATGGTGCCTCCAACTTCATTCAGACCCAGAACGGACTTGTAAATGGACTGTGTGTCTGACATTGGATTTTTTTCTATGCTGATTGATCTCTATTAAATATATATTTGTTTGGCGGTGGAGAATTTATTCTCTTGCTTAACGCCCTTCTCTGAGACGTACGAGCTCAGAGGTTATATATCGATAGAAATCAGTCGTATGGAGTGAATTGCCTGTGTGGCATGCCTAAGTGGCAGATGATCAAGGCTTCTGTTGAAAAGCAAAGTCTTGTGGTTGATGATCAAAGCATGGCCTACGTGGCATATCTTTGTGTATAGCGTTGATTCGCGAGCCTCACATCTCAGTATGAGTCAAAAACGTGATAAGGAATGTTGGGAGAACACGACGTTTCTTTCTAGCTACGATGGTGTTAGTGACTTACCAGCTCTGACATTAATATTATTTTCACATGTGTGGTTGTTGGAATGCGAGGCGCCTCGATTATAGGTCTGTAAGGACCAAGAAATGTGTGTTCAGGAATTGTCAATCCTCAAAAGTAAGAGAGGACCGGCCCAGCCGATTCCAAGGATCGCTGTGTGTGATCCTGAGACATTTGCTAGAGTGTCTTGAACGAAGAGGAGCTTGCCCCTTGCCTTGACTCATGATGGAATCCAATTTCCAATACGAAATTGCAGATTAGACTGTATTACTAGTATGGCGACATGATATATGGTACCCATGCCGTCTATGATTGATATTTATGATGGAAGTTACTTTTGAAACATATATGCACTAGCAATAATATCAAACACTTTTGTTTTATACGTATCGAGCATTTCTTGGTCATTATAAGGAAAAACTCTATCTTCCAGCTTGCGTTGCATTGTGTGATGGGACTTGAGTCTTATAATGGCTTCATAAAAAAGCATTGCGATGATTTGGTAATTTACTTTATTTCATGCACTGGCAATCATTGGAGTGAACCTTTTCCGCGAAAGTGGCGTGGTCCTATGATTTGCCTTAATATTGTTGTTTAATTAGTTAAGTAGATTTCTCATACCAGTCCCGTGACTGACTCGTAGTTTGTTTCACCTTGCAAACTCGGGTACCCTAATTTTCGCATGGGCGGCCTAGTACTAGGTAGCAGGACATATTTTGGCTTTGCACTACAACAGAGAGAGTGCATCTTTTGGCTCATGGTGAGGCTTGACTTCTTAGTGTTGACTATTGATATTCCGCCATTATTATCTATGTATATGATTCCGCTTCTGGCGATGTAGACTGATATTTCTTTTATGTACTCTCTATGTATATGTACCGCTTATGGCGATGTAGACTGATCATGTACTTTTATGCACTAAGTTGTATCCTACACTGTGCTCTCTAATGTTGTGATATATATGATTCCGCTGTCATATTTATGTAAATTATTATTTGTTGCTTTTGCTATTATCTTTACTCTGCTAATGATGATTAATGTGTTATATTCCAATGATTATCCTTAATACCGTCGTACGGGGTTTTGGGATCGTCACATGTGGTATGGTTGCACGAGGGGAGGAGCAGATAACAGTAGAAAAAATAATCAACAGTGTTGAATATATGGAGTGAAGTCGAAAATATTCATGTGTTGGGTACCCATCATTATGATATTCCGGAATGGTCAGGCAAAAACAAAAGTGTATTTTGATTGGCTAATTTATACCGGAAAACGATATTTTTAAATAAATATTATATCGTGAAATTTCTATATATTAGGGATATTAATTATATAACGATATAACGATGTTTTGGGTACCCCTCGTGAAATTGTTGTAATCAAGGAAAGTTATATAGTTACTTGTTCAAATACCACATGTGACGATAAAGAATTTCACTCGATCCAAATCGATCGCCAAACCAGCCAAGACCATTAAACCCCTGATTGTTTTGAGAACACGACAAATTGGAATGCACACAGAAGAACATTTCATTGTATATTACAACAATTTCATCAGAATACGAGAATATACAGAGTATGAATAAATAATATACATCACAAGATATCAGAGATTACAATACATTACATAGCAGCGGAAAATAATACAAAACACAACTGAAAGAGATATACTGATACAGAGCTTTCTGGATATCGTTCCAGCTGTAAATCAGGATCCTGTGAATATAAATCGGCAAAACCAAAACTACTAGCTTCCCATACGGAAAATAGGGTCACCCAGAGTTTAGGTTAAAACAATAAACTCAAGGTCAGTCATGTGACTGGTGTGAGAACTAAAACAGTTATTTATCTTTATTTTAAAGTTAGGCAAATCAAGGGACCACGCCATATAACACGGAACAGGTTGCCTCCCAAGAATACCAGTGCATAAAACAACAACTCAATGCTAAATAAAGAACAATGAAGCTATTATAAGACCCAGGTCCCATCACACAATTCAACACAAGCCGGAGGATAGGGTTTTACCTTATAATAGCCAAAGAATGTTTGATACGCTAAATTTCAACTTTTATTATTACTATAAGTGTATAGTGTCAAAACAATTTCAATCATAAGTATCAATCATAAACGGCATGGGTACCATATGTCATGTCGCCAATACTAGGCTCTACAATCAAAACCGCAAAGTCACGTATTGGAAGTTGGATTTCCATCTGTGAACCAAGGCAAAAGATAGTCCTCTACCGATTCGAGACAATCTAGCCCATGTCTCAGGAACAGCTGCAACTGCCCCATGGATCTTCAGGGCCGGTCCACCGATGTGGATTAAACTTAAACCCTGGACACTGCGTTTCCCCGCCCTTTGGGGTGTAAATGAGCCAAATGACTCCATCGGCTCCACATAGTCACCGATATATCCGAGATGCCTCGCAATCCAACAACCACACAAGTGAAAATAATATAAATGTCAGGGCCGGTAGGTCACTGACACCACCTTAGCTAGAAGGAAACGCATGCCCTCCCTGCGGTGCTCTCCCGTTTCTGGTTCACAACCGGGGTGTGAGGCTCGCGAATTAACGCTACACAAAGCTATGCCACATAGGCCGTGCTTTGATCATCAACCAAAAGACTCTGCTTTTCAACAAAAGCCTTGATCATTTGGCACTTAGGCATGCCACACAAGCAATTTACTCCATGCGATTGATATCCATCAATATATAACCTCTGAGCTCGTACGTCTCAGAGAAGGGCGTTAAGCAAGAGAATAAATTTTCCGCCGCTAAATAGATATATATATTTAATAGAAATCAATCACATAGAATAAAATCCAATGTCAGACACACAATCCATTTACAAGTTCGTTCTGGGTCTGAACGAAACTGGAAGCACCTTGTACCTCGCATATCCATCGATATCCAAGTACGTCTGGACGATCACCAACTGATTCCCTCCTCTTGGGTGTACAACCCAATCAAGATCATCAGTAATTATCCAAACGACGTGAAGACCTCCGGTCTTCGACCACCGTCTTCATCCTCGACACATCGTTGAATCAGTTATTCAGAATGGGATAAACCCGGTTTTTCTGAATAACTCGCGTATATAATAAACAAGTGTTACACAAACACAACATACGCTTCATTCCAATTCAGAATATTCTTTTATTCAAATATTCTTATACTTTGGGAAAGGTTCCCATTAATTTTATCAAAGATAAATTCTTTAAATTTATCCTTTAATCTTCTTTTGAATATCAATTCAAATTAGTCGGGATTAGCGAACCACACCAAAGTAATCATTTATTTTATTTCCCAATCCCAACCTATTCATCTCATGAAGTAAAACTAGTCATACTTCATATCTAACACCACAGTGTTATTGGTAAATTCAATTACCATTTCACGTTCAAATCTAATTAAAGATTTAACTATTACCTGGAGCAAAACTGGTGATGCTCCATTCTCAATTATTTCAATCTAATTAAAGATTCATTAAAACTCCACTTGGTTTTAATCTTCCCAAAAATCAATATTAATGATTATTTTACTTGGGAAATCTTATCCTGCCTTTAACTGGGTTAAAGTACCAATGTCATTTAAAACACCGTTCACGATAAACCCAAAAATCAATTCAAATTCAATTCCAATTAAATTCCATTTAATTGGTATACTTCATTAAATCAAAATAAAAAGATTTAATCTTTTTCTCAACTGGGTTTAAGAAAAGTGTTAATGAAGACACCATTCATGTCAAACCCTAATCCTATTTGATATTAAATACAAGGCTCTGAATAGAAAATATATCGACTTATATTCAATATCAAATTCTACGACCAACAAATATCGTATTGGAAATAATGTTATAAATATATCTTTCAAATTTCCATAACAATATTTGTTTAATCACGAAATCCAACATCGAAATATTCCAAAGACAATTTCGATTCAAATCCATTTCCACTTTATATATTGGAAATTTTGGTTATTTTCAAAACCATTTCAAATCCACTTTATTTATTTTAAAAATAAATGGGATTATAATTCTAGTTCAAAACTAGTTTATTTCGATAAAAATCTATTTTTATCTTTTCAAATATGGAATTTTCCATCCCAATTCTTCACAAATCATTTCTTATTATTTTCCACAAATTATTACTATTTTTAATAATTTTATCAAGGCACGTATAGTCGATTTCCATCAACGGCCATCGAACTGCACTTACAGCGACCTTTTCCAAATTTGATTTGGACATAATTCCAAATCCAACCATTAGATTTCAAATCTCTAATATTCGTTAGAAAGCTCTTTTCGATACGAACCCAACGGTCCTGGTTTTAGGAGAATCCGATGGTCGGATCTCCCGTAATATCCATTCGAAGTCAATGGTCGAAATTATATTTTATTCAACACATGAATATATATTTTATTCAACACATGAAATTATATTTTTATTCAACACATGAATAATTATTTTATTCAACACATGAATATTTACTTTATTCAACACACAAATTTTATTTTTATTTAACACATGAATATTTATTCTATTCAACACATGAATTTTTATTCTATTCAACACATGAATTTTCTTTTATAGTATTCCTTATTTCCCTAATTGGAATGAGGCCCAGTCAATTACCATATAATGTTATTTATATGGATTCTATACAACACATGTATATAATAGCAATGATAAATAATCAACATTATCCTAAGTGCACCACACAACTGCATAAGCATTAAATATAAATAATTAACGCTTACACAGTCTGTCAACCCATCGATTGACATACAACTAAACAATCGGTATTAGTGTACGTCAAATATCATCCCAATACCAGTGTGGGGTTTCAAATCAACAAACACAGATTTTATTTGTGCAGTTGGGCGATGTGTAAAATTTATCGTCCCAATCAATATCAGTCAAATGGGTGTACATAAACAAATCGTCCGATTTGTTCATAAATATTTATTTTATATACATGTTAAAAATTATATGTTTAACTATAAAATATTTATAACGATAAAATATTTTATTTCATTCCGCAACACACAATCAAATTTCATAACACAACAATCAAACAAACAAGTCATCCATGGTATGTGGATGACGGGTATCGGGTGCTGCTAAGCACCGTCTGCATCCTAGTATATATTTCAAACTAGAAATTAAAATAAAAGTGAGGAGTTCTCACCGACTAGCTAAACCAATTCACCGCGACTCTTCATATGTAGGAAATCTTCATCGTCTCTCCTACGAGATCTGTTTCACGCGGTATACGTTAAAAATCACATTTTTAACATCGCTACATGTATAGAAAAAATTATATTTTTACAACGCTTCTTTCCATATAAAAATTATATTTTTATAACACTCTCTTCAGAATAAAAATCATATTTTTATTTAATCATTCAAACAATAAAAATCGTATTTTTACTTTGTTGCATATATAAAAATCATATTTTTAATTCACTACATATATAGAAATCATATTTTTAATTCACTACATATATAAAAA
Organism: Allium sativum; assembly: GCA_030737875.1. Lineage (NCBI taxonomy): Eukaryota > Viridiplantae > Streptophyta > Magnoliopsida > Asparagales > Amaryllidaceae > Allium > Allium sativum. The sequence goes on from CM060915.1 coordinate 979,600,795, forward strand.
TCATATTTTTAATTCACTACATATATAAAAATCATATTTTTATTATCTATATAATATAAAAATCATATTCTTATTATCCATATAATATAAAAATCATATTCTTATTATCTATATAATATAAAAATCATATTTATTTTATAACGGTGTTATTTCTATATAGATCATATTTTTATGCTCATATATTTTATATTGTGAATGAAATCTTCAAAAATCATAACTTCATATATTTAAAAATCATGACTTTATATATTTAAAATTCATAACTTTGCTATTTAAAAATCTTGCCTTGGCTAATTAAAAATCTATTCCTTTTTTTCTAAAAACATATATAAATAAATTTTAGTTTTTAAACATGCTAGTATTAATTTAAAACAATTTTTATTTGCTAAACTAATTACATAAAAGAAAGTAAAATAATAAATGAATGAAAAAAATGAAACTCACTATCGTTTACTGAAGAGGAGGGGGACGCGCTGGTTGGTTGCAGTTTCAAGGGGAGTAGGCGGAGGTGCCCTCGCCTGAGCTCGACGACAGAGAGTGGGGTCTAGGGGATGTAACACCCCACACCCGCTACGGTCACTCACTAAGGGAATGCCATAACATCGGTGGAGTATTTTAATTGAATATAGAACAGAAAAGTTACAACAAGACAGATATAAGTAATACTTGAGAATTTAAAACATCATTTCATTCCAGTGGAAGGTAAAACATGTTTGGTTACACCAAAACCCTAAATAAGAGTCAAGTACATAATATCCATCTTGATAAAACAAAAGTACATAATCCCACTACATAACCTAATAGCCATAATAGAAAAGATAAACTGAGCTTTACATCCACGGTCCAAGCTCCAAAAGATAGATAAAGCAGTCTGATCAAAGCCCACTAATGCTAGGCCCACTCTGAAAACCTGAGGGTTGGGAAAAAAATAAAGAAACAACGGGGTCAGACATAAGTCTGAGTGAGTCCTATAACCCTAATAATACAATCATTAAAGTAATTAGGGTATGATATAAACAAGGTACGGTACCTCTGGGGATAATGACTACACTAAGTAGCCCACTAAACACAGGATGTACTAAGATAACCGAAAAGCCGCATTTATTCACCCAAGGATAATTACTAGATTGCACCACCCCAGATCTACCCACCCAAGGGTAATTCCTACACTACACCACACCAGTTCTACCCACCCAAGGGTAATTCCTACTTAAAGGTTGATCCCACTAAGTGTACTTAGTAATTTTTCCCAGTAGTTTCTTGTACCCCTAGCTGACTACATAGGTGCCGTCTGCCCCTATCTCCACTAGGTGTACCCACTACCCCCAAGCGATCGGCTCCCTACCGTAGATACCCGTGCTGGCCCCACAGTGGGGTGTATCACTCCCCAAAGTGGCAACATGATAATCAATGGTGCACGGCTTATACCTACACGATGCAACAACGTCTTACCTACCAGCCCGGGTCCACACACGCATATGAAACCCGTTGGACTCGCGTTGCCACCGCTACCCGTTTTGGCCTCTTATATTCAAGCCCAATATGCGTGTCCCGTCCTCGACTTGGGTCGAGCCCACAAAGATATGTTTGGGATATTGGTTGAAATGGGCCCCCACAAGCTACTACTTAAGCTTGCCATTTAATTATATTTCAATTGCCACTTAAGGCCCCCACAAGCTACTACTTAAGCTTGTCATTTAATTATATTTCAATTGCCACTTAAGGCCCCCACAAGCTACTACTTAAGCTTGTCATTTAATTATATTTCAATTGCCACTTAAGGCCCCCACTAGATTTCCACATGCCACTCAAGGCACTTACTTGATTCCCACATGCCACCCAAGGCACTTACTTAACCCTTTAATCATGTTTAATTACATGTTCCGCTTTGGTTAAGTATTCTAATCGTATTTTCTATTGCCACCCAAGGCAACCCACTAGTTTCCTTATGCCACCCAAGGCACCCCCACTAGTTACTACATGCCACCTAAGGCACTCACTTAACCCCTCATGCCCCACTACATGCTAATTTGGTTAAGTGTTTCTTAATTAATTAAGATCGTAACCTTTGTAAAGACCTCTCACATTAGACTGTCTTTTATGGCAGCTGGATATGCCGGTTGGTTCCGGGCAGCCTTACACCATAACAGCGTCTAACCTCATGTCTTTACACTTGTCACGTATTTAGTTTATGACTAAGACCTCTCACATTGGGCCAATCATTTGTAGCCGCTGGATTGCCGGTCGGTTCCGGGCAGTCTTATGCTACAAAAGGGTCCAACCTCGTGTCTTAGTCGATTAATTACACCTAATTAATCACCCCCATAATTTGTATTAATTATCCCTAATTAATTACAATTATTTAAGAATATGGGTAGACCTAACTCAATAGGTAAATTCCCAATTCCATAATATGGGTAGACCTAACTTAATAGGTAAATTCTCAATTATGTCCATCCACTTTACGGTATGTTTAATCATACCCACTTCACACAATTTTATGTGTTCATTAATTTTTACCCCATCGTCCCCACGTAAATACGTTAACATGACATACTTCAAAAGAGAAGATTCATCATACACACAATGGGTTCAACTTAGCCTATCATTAGCATTATCATGGGTTTAAAAGGTGTCAACTTGTATATATGACCATAAACCCAACTTGCATAAATAACCAACCCAAACTTGCATGAATTACATATGTCATAAAGATGGTAACTTGCTTAAATGTTCATGTCATAGACCTATCATAAAGGTGTCAACTCGCATACATGTCATAGGTCTAAAAGGGATGAACTTGCACATGTACTTATGTCATACATAGAGGAAAACTTGCATATGAACTTGCATCATAACTTGCATATGAACTTGCATCATAACTTGCATATGAACTTGCATCATAACTTGCATATGAACTTGCATATGAACTTGCATCATAACTTGCATAAAACCAAATACTTAGCATGCACAAAACCAAATACTTAGCATGCACAAAACCAAATACTTAGCATGCATAAAACCAAATACTTAGCATGCATAAAACCAAATACCTAACTTGCATAACATGTTACATATAACTTGCATATAATCTCACATATAGTTTGCATAACATGTTACATATGCATCAATGTTCAACATAGTGTTTTGCATAGTGAGCATCATAAACATAGCGTTAAACTTGCATATAGCATAAAACTTGCAAAACACACAACATACACTATACTAAACTTGCATAAACACATTTATCCACAAACATAGCCATATCTTATCATATCCTATCATAATCAAATTAACAATTGATTATTAAGGCTATAGAAACTCACCCTAAACTCCAATAAGCAAACCCTTGCCAAAAATCACACAAAAACTCTAGCCTTGACAATAAAGCTTGCAACTTGATGATGAATGCAAGCTAATGATCACTCATACAACTTAAAAATGCTTGTATGAACATGAAAGTCTTCATAGAAATAGTTTATGAAGAGGATGGAGGCTAGGGATTTGAGTAGAGGCCATGATCATAGAAAATTTTGGCATAGTTTAGTTAGAGGATAGGATTATGATCATTTAGGGGTAGTTTAGGGTCTTATTTATAGGATTAGGATGTGTTTTAGACCCTTAGATTAACCCTAGGTTAGTTTAGGTCCGTCAGATCTTGGAAGCTTCCAGAAAACAGCCCCAAAACACAGCCAATCCCTAAAATGGTGCACCAGGCCAAACTGGTCGAGCACCCCCTGTCGACACCCAAGTCGACAGGGCTGTCGACTTGGTCCTAGCCAAGTCGACTGCCCAGTCGACATGGTTGTCGACTTGGGTAGCCAGGCGGGAATTTTCCTGCCTGCGTCCAATGGCCCCAATTTCTAAATTTGAACCTGAATTTTAAATCTGTTTTGAACTTTGAATTTTCTGTAAACTTCATTGGGCCATAACTGGGCCATACAAACTCCGATTCTCGAAAACTCGGACTCTATTTCGCGTATTTTTCCGAGACGAACGTAATGACGCAGCCCGTTTCCCCCAATTCTCACATCTGAGATTATTTATTCTGTAATTAGTGAATTTTAGTATTAACCGAAATTCGGGGTGTTACATTCTCCCCTCCTTAAAGGATTTCGTCCCCGAAATCTCTAAGCTAAGGAGAATGTATATCCTACCATCCAAACAACCATCTACTCAATCCATCAAACACGGGCATCCATTGTCCTTAAAACAATTTCTAATGATGTATGAGCATATGCAAAGAGTGTGTGTATATGTTCCCTATCTAATGTATGAACATATGCAAACCATGATAGTGCCATGCATCCATTATGTATGCGAGAGAACCCTATCGACACATACAATATCTACATGAGTGCACAATCATTCCCCAAAATGCATCATCCATATGATAACACAATCATTATACATCCATAAATATAGCTACCTACACACAATTATATGCAATATGCAATATGAAGTGATTGAGCCGATCTTGTGTCTAGAGTGTGTGTATATGCATCCACGAGCAACCACTAGCAACCACTTGCATCCACATGCATCCATCAAACATAACATGTCTCAAACACATGTTTCAACCATAGGTTTACCCTATCTAAAGGTCAAAGGTACTAATGAGAGGGCATACTAAAGATAAGATAAGCACTAGACCAACGATAAAGGAGACGTTTAAAGGACATACCCTCAAAAAGGAATGGGTATAACGAACGCATCTTCGCTTCTGTCTCCCAAGTAGCACTGCTCTCACCTTCTCCCCTTTTCACTTTGACTAGTCGAACCTCTCTGTTTCTCAACTTCCTAATCTCTGACCCTAGGATGCGGGTAGGAGCTCGTCGAATAATCACATCACGCTCTACCTTTACTTCTTTAAGCAAGCTCGGCTTTATCGCCTCTGCGGTCTCATGTAGGCACTTCCTCAAATGTGACACATGGAATATGTCATGTACACCACTAAATCTGTCGGGCAACTCCACCAATGGAAGATGCTCTTCTCATGTACCCCCAAAATCTAAGATACATAGCCTCAAAAGGTCTTAAAAATACGATTCACCCTCTCGGTATGGACGTCCGTCTGAGGATGATATGCGGTACTCAAACACAACTGAGTCCCTACCGCCTTTTACAAACTCTTCCAAAACTCCCTAGTGAAGATAGGATCTCAGTCGCTTACTATACTGGAAGGTACACCATGCCATCTAATAATCTCTCGAATGTAAACTGAAGCTAGCTATGGAGCAGTTCTCTTACTCTCCACGGGTGTAAAATGGGCGCTCTTAGTAAGTCTGTCTACCACAACCCAAATTCCCGTATTACCTTTCCTCGATCTCGGTAATCCATCGAGACACTATCCCACTTCCATAGCGGAACCTCCAATGGGTGAAGCAACCCACTGGGTTTCTTCTGCTCCGCTTTCATTTGCTAGCACACCAAGCATCTAGCGACATACTCGGCCACATCTTTCTTCATACCGGCCCAAAAGAAAACTCGCTTCATGTCTTGGTACATCTTGTCCCTATCGGGATGAATGGTCATCTTCGACCGATGTGCATCATCAAGTATAGCCTTCCTCAAACCCCTGTCTTGCGGTACACAAAGTCTACCGTCTTTACGCAACCACCCCTTACCATCTAGGGTGTACCTACTCAAATGGCTGGACGACTCCCCCTCCTCATGAGCTTCTCTACTAACTCAACCAACTGTGGGTCGTCCCGTTGTGCTCCGCCAATACGCCCCAAAAGAGTAGGCCTAACCTCCAAGGAGGCTAGCAAACCGGGTACAAAGTCAATGGAAGGTCTAAAGTCAAACATAGAAATAAACTCACAGCTCCGTCGTTCAACGAACAATGAACTTAAGGACAACCTTTTTCTACTTAAGGCATTCGTCACCACGTTACCCTTGCCATGGGTATACGCTCTCTCAAACTCATAGGATGCTAAGAATCCCATCCAAAATCATCACAATTGTCCATCACTCACGCAGACCACCCTAGTCGAACTCGACATCCCCCAAATGCAAGCCCCAAAGGCCTAAACCAATATCAGACAAACACCCAAGGGATACCTCCTTCGAATTCAGACGACCTACGTGAGATGATACTAGTAAAAACGGCTAAATAATTAAGCCCTTGTCCAACTCTGGATGTCCTTGCCAGTCTCGCTCCAAAACCACCGTTTATTCCATAACTGGCTTTGCTCAACCTATTGAGCACATACGAAAACTTATTTCGCTCCCAGAAAAGACCAAGGTGTCATTTACAAAGACCATCACGAACTTATTTAGGTACTCCCTGAACACCCTTCTCATCAATAAAGTATGCGGGGGCGTTCGTCAACCAAATGGCATCACCAGCCACTCATAAAAACCATCCGGAGTCCTAAAGGCAGTCTTCTCTATACTATCCTCAGCCACTCTCAACTGACGAAACCCCGTGGCTAAGTCCAACTGCGAAAATACTGAGGCGCCAAATAACTGGTCAAAGAGATCATCAATCCTCGGCAATGGGTGTCTATTCTTCCTTGTGAGTTTATTTAGTTCTTCTTAGCCTACACAAAGTCTAAGGGACCCATCCGCCTTCGTGGCAAAAACTACTGGAGCACCCCACTCCGACATACTTCGTCTTATGAACCCCTTCTCAAGCAAATCGCCTACTTGCTTATGGAGTTCCCTCCTCTCACGAGGAGCCATGTGGCACACTGGCCAAGATACTGGTTTGGCATTTGTCTACCAGATATATTCGGAAGTCAATCTCCCGCTCCGGAGGTAAGCCCTTCACCCCCTCAAACACATCCGAGTATTCCCGAACCACTCTAACAGATCGCAAATTCTCGACCGACGTGTCAAGCGATTCTAGATAACTTAGCATAACAGTTTCCATGAGATTACAAGAGATCTCGAGAGTGTTACCCAAGCGGGTCATAAGCCTAACAACTCTCCCTTCAAAATCAAGAACGGCACCCCTACTGGATGACCAGTCCATGCCCAAAATTATCCCATAGCCCGTGAAGCCCAAAAAGCATCACCTCTAAACTCAACGCTAAGTATAGAAACTTTCAAACCCAAACACATCATGGAGCCCCAATTGGATTTGAAACAACTAAGGGATCATCTACCAAACTGGTGTCTAAGTGTAGTGACTCAACTAACAATGATGAGATAAACGAACTCGATGCGTCAGAATCAAATAAAGCTCGAACCGGATAATAAAGAAATCCAAATTCCAACCTAGACGGTCCTATCCCCATCTGGTACACTGGCCGTGAGGGAATACAACTACCCTCCAGGAGATTCCGTACTTTGCCCTTGCCTCTTCGGACAATCCTAATAAGGTGTCCTATTCCTCCCAAAAGGATAACTACTAGCCTTCTTCTTCCCATTCTCCACTCGTAACCTCCCATCAATGAGGTTTCGTCCTTCATTAACCAAACAACTATTTGAGCCTTCCTTCCATCGTCTATCCAATTGGTACCTACCAGTCCTCCTCCTTCTTGAACCAACTTCTAATCTGACTAACGTCTAAGTCCCTTGAAGTGGTTTTCCATTCTTATCTATCTTAGAAAGATTGTCTATACACGGAGGGGAAACTCGAAACGAGAGAGGAAGAGATTCAAAACGGAGAATTCGAAAGATAAAGATATGGCTATCGGGGATTATGCTTTTCTTTCAAAAACTTTTCCCTTAAAAGACATGTTTTTGAAAATACTCCTTTCAAAAATATTCTTAGAAAATAGTTTTTCTAAAAATTTTATCTGTTTTGGTAACCTTAAGCTCTGATACCACGTGTAACACCCCACACCCGCTACGGTCACTCACTAAGGGAATGCCATAACATCGGTGGAGTATTTTAAGTGAATATAGAACAGAAAAGTTACAACAAGACAGATATAAGTAATACTTGAGAATTTAAAACATCATTTCACTCCAGAGGAAGGTAAAACATGTTTGGTTACACCAAAACCCTAAATAAGAGTCAAGTACATAATATCCATCTTGATAAAACAAAAGTACATAATCCCACTACATAACCTAATAGCCATAATAGAAAAGATAAACTGAGCTTTACATCCACGGTCCAAGCTCCAAAAGATAGATAAAGCAGTCTGATCAAAGCCCACTAATGCTAGGCCCACTCTGAAAACCTGAGGGTTGGGAAAAAAATAAAGAAACAACGGGGTCAGACATAAGTCTGAGTGAGTCCTATAACCCTAATAATACAATCATTAAAGTAATTAGGGTATGATATAAACAAGGTACGGTACCTCTGGGGATAATGACTACACTAAGTAGCCCACTAAACACAGGATGTACTAAGATAACCGAAAAGACGCATTTATTCACCCAAGGATAATTACTAGATTGCACCACCCCAGATCTACCCACCCAAGGGTAATTCCTACACTGCACCACACCAGTTCTACCCACCCAAGGGTAATTCCTACTTAAAGGTTGATCCCACTAAGTGTACTTAGTAATTTTTCCCAATAGTTTCTTGTACCCCTAGCTGACTACATAGGTGTCGTCTGCCCCTATCTCCACTAGGTGTACCCACTACCCCCAAGCGATCGGCTCCCTACCGTAGATACCCGTGCTGGCCTCACAGTGGGGTGTATCACTCCCCAAAGTGGCAACCTGATAATCAATGGTGCACGGCTTATACCTACACGATGCAACAACGTCTTACCTACCAGCCCGGGTCCACACACGCATATGAAACCCGTTGGACTCGCGTTGCCACCGCTACCCCGTTTTGGCCTCTTATAGTCAAGCCCAATATGCGTGTCCCGTCCTCGACTTGGGTCGAGCCCACAAAGATACGTTTGGGATATTGGTTGAAATGGGCCCCCACAAGCTACTACTTAAGCTTGCCATTTAATTATATTTAATTGCCACTTAAGGCCCCCACAAGCTACTACTTAAGCTTGTCATTTAATTATATTTCAATTGCCACTTAAGGCCCCCACAAGCTACTACTTAAGCTTGTCATTTAATTATATTTCAATTGCCACTTAAGGCCCCCACAAGCTACTACTTAAGCTTGTCATTTAATTATATTTCAATTGCCACTTAAGGCCCCCACTAGATTTCCACATGCCACCCAAGGCACTTACTTGATTCCCACATGCCACCCAAGGCACTTACTTAACCCTTTAATCATGTTTAATTACATGTTCCGCTTTGGTTAAGTATTCTAATCGTATTTTCTATTGCCACCCAAGGCAACCCACTAGTTTCCTTATGCCACCCAAGGCACCCCCACTAGTTACTACATGCCACCCAAGGCACTCACTTAACCCCTCATGCCCCACTACATGCTAATTTGGTTAAGTGTTTCTTAATTAATTAAGATCGTAACCTTTGTAAAGACCTCTCACATTAGACTGTCTTTTATGGCAGCTGGATATGCCGGTTGGTTCCGGGCAGCCTTACACCATAACAGCGTCTAACCTCGTGTCTTTACACTTGTCACGTATTTAGTTTATGACTAAGACCTCTCACATTGGGCCAATCATTTGTAGCCGCTGGATTGCCGGTCGGTTCCGGGCAGTCTTATGCTACAAAAGGGTCCAACCTCGTGTCTTAGTCGATTAATTACACCTAATTAATCACCCCCATAATTTGTATTAATTATCCCTAATTAATTACAATTATTTAAGAATATGGGTAGACCTAACTCAATAGGTAAATTCCCAATTCCATAATATGGGTAGACCTAACTTAATAGGTAAATTCCCAATTATGTCCATCCACTTTACGGTATGTTTAATCATACCCACTTCACACAATTTTATGTGTTCATTAATTTTTACCCCATCGTCCCCACGTAAATACGTTAACATGACATACTTCAAAAGAGAAGATTCATCATACACACAATGGGTTCAACTTAGCCTATCATTAGCATTATCATGGGTTTAAAAGGTGTCAACTTGTATATATGACCATAAACCCAACTTGCATAAATAACCAACCCAAACTTGCATGAATTACATATGTCATAAAGATGGTAACTTGCTTAAATGTTCATGTCATAGACCTATCATAAAGGTGTCAACTCGCATACATGTCATAGGTCTAAAAGGGATGAACTTGCACATGTACTTATGTCATACATAGAGGCAAACTTGCATATGAACTTGCATCATAACTTGCATATGAACTTGCATCATAACATGCATATGAACTTGCATCATAACTTGCATATGAACTTGCATCATAACTTGCATATGAACTTGCATCATAACTTGCATAAAACCAAATACTTAGCATGCACAAAACCAAATACTTAGCATGCATAAAACCAAATACTTAGCATGCATAAAACCAAATACCTAACTTGCATAACATGTTACATATAACTTGCATATAATCTCACATATAGTTTGCATAACATGTTACATATGCATCAATGTTCAACATAGTGTTTTGCATAGTGAGCATCATAAACATAGCGTTAAACTTGCATATAGCATAAAACTTGCAAAACACACAACATACACTATACTAAACTTGCATAAACACATTTATCCACAAACATAGCCATATCTTATCATATCCTATCATAATCAATTTAACAATTGATTATTAAGGCTATAGAAACTCACCCTAAACTCCAATAAGCAAACCCTTGCCAAAAATCACCCAAAAACTCTAGCCTTGACAATAAAGCTTGCAACTTGATGATGAATGCAAGCTAATGATCACTCATACAACTTAAAAATGCTTGTATGAACATGAAAGTCTTCATAGAAATAGTTTATGAAGAGGATGGAGGCTAGGGATTTGAGTAGAGGCCATGATCATAGAAAATTTTGGCATAGTTTAGTTAGAGGATAGGATTATGATCATTTAGGGGTAGTTTAGGGTCTTATTTATAGGATTAGGATGTGTTTTAGACCCTTAGATTAACCCTAGGTTAGTTTAGGTCCATCAGATCTTGGAAGCTTCCAGAAAACAGCCCCAAAACACAGCCAATCCCTAAAATGGTGCACCAGGCCAAACTGGTCGAGCACCCCCTGTCGACACCCAAGTCGACAGGGCTGTCGACTTGGTCCTAGCCAAGTCGACTGCCCAGTCGACAGGGCTGTCGACTTGGGTAGCCAGGCGGGAATTTTCCTGCCTGCGTCCAATGGCCCCAATTTCTAAATTTGAACCTGAATTTTAAATCTGTTTTGAACTTTGAATTTTCTGTAAACTTCATTGGGCCATAACTGGGCCATACGGACTCCGATTCTCGAAAACTCGGACTCTATTTCGCGTATTTTTCCGAGACGAACGTAATGACGCAGCCCGTTTCCCCCAATTCTCACATATGAGATTATTTATTCTGTAATTAGTGAATTTTAGTATTAACCGAAATTCGGGGTGTTACAGGGGAGGTCGCAGCTAGGGTTGAACGATTTGGGGCTAGGCGTGACAATTTTCAATTTAGAGGGGTGAGAGGCTGACGTGGAGGGTGCAAAGCGGAGCGGGTTGTTGTGGGGGAGGGAGACGCAGTGGTGGATCTGGCGATGGAGCGTGGAGGGCGCGATGTTTTACCCTTTTTCATCTCGATTTCGATCTGTAGAACGATGGGGGGAGGAGTTGACTTTGTAGAAGAAAAAGGAGGGGTGTTTATAATAATTTATATATTTTATTTATTTTGAATTCCAGAAAGTAATTTTTCATTTCAACTCCAATTCGAACCCAACGACTATCGTCTTTAGCGTATTAACCCCATTCTGAACACAATGGGATATGTATCGTAAGCCAGTTCGGCTGTTTCGATCAGTTTTCGTCAAAATCAAAATATAAATCCATATATTGAATTTGAACTCGCATTTCAATTTACTGGGGCCACATACGGATCCCAAAAATTTCAGAAAAATTATTTTTAGCTTTGTATTAACGATATAGTCCTAAGAAATCTAATTTCATCAAATTCTGAGACCATTTGAAAAATGGCCATTTTCCAGTGGATTAAAATCAACTGAAACTGGTCAAAAGCGTTTTCCTTTGCCACGCTAACATATTGATTTAGAAAATAACAAATTTTGAAACCTAGCAATATCTTGACATCACGGATCCAACAAAAGTGGTTTCGTCGAAAACAGAGGTCGTTTGCAAAATGGTTATTTTCAAGGCCTTTATATATATTAAAATATATATAAATTCCACAGCGACTTTTTTGAATTTTAAACTGGACATATCGTATAATCTATAAAGTTAAATTTCAGTTTCTTACATCTGTTAGAAAGATATGATTAAACAGATTCAAATATTTCTGGTTTCGTTCAATTCCGACTTAAAACAAATTCTGTATATTCATTTGAAATTTGAAATCGAATTTTCAAACTACCGCGCCATTCAGGCTCGTTATATAATTAAAATAAATTTATTCGTTTTAACTTCGTCGAAAATATATTTTCCGTCATTATTATTTAAAATAATTCATTTTAAATATTCAAAATTCATTAAAATCGCCAAAATAAAAATTTTAAATTGGTTCAGATTTCCGGGTTATTACAGTCTCCCCCACTTAAAACTTTTCGTCCCCTAAAAGGAACGAAGCCGAAAGTTGTTTTACAAACCAATTCAACTTTCATTATTTTCATTACGGTTTAAGTTCTTCAAATTTTCAGTTTCTAAGACCTTTTCAAATTTTTCAAAAATTTGGCTAACACCCTAAATTCCCGAAAAATTTCGCCATAACCTCCCCTACACCGGGAGCTTCGGGATATTTCAAATAGCCTCCCATGGCCCTCACCAATCCAAGAAGAAAAAGAAACAGCCAATCGGCTCATAAAATCATCCAAACCCAATAAATTCGTAAACATGTACCTATTTGTCGGGCAAACATTTTATTCTTCTGCTCTAGCCTCCTTGCTATGATCTATTCAATGTAAGTACATGTATATGTATGCAAATGCGACAAATTTTCAATACAATTCACTATATGGTTCAATCTGGCTAAAGGGTTCAAATTTTAATTATTATACCAATAATCAAACAACACAACCAACAATCAATTAGTTGATTATCTTTTCAATTACATAACTTTGATATATATCCAAAAAATCAGATTTTTGATGCCAAATCACAACAATAAGCCCTATCTAGCATTGGTTCTCACACCAGTCAATTGGAGATATATAGTTATCCAACTTTCGAAACTCGAACACAACACTGATGATGGGTACCAAAGACGACACTTTTGTTTTCGACTTCACTCCTGATTTATATAAATATCAGATAACACTGATGATTGATATTTATAAATAAATATCAGAAAAACAAAAATGGAAATTTCACGATATTCCTTTTAAAAAAGAAAACAGTGTTATCTGATTCATTTAAAATATTTACAACACTGATGCTATGTATACCCATATGGATTTATCGTTATTTTTCCTTTTCACATGTATAATATATATATATATATTTTACTTTCTTTTATGTGATTAGTTTAGTAAATAAAAAGTGTTTTAAATTAACACTAGCATGGTTTAAAAAAACTGAAATTTATTTATATATATGTTTTTAGAAAAAAAAGGAATAGATTTTTAATTAGCTAGGGCAAGATTTTTAAATAGCAAAGTCATGAATTTTAAATATATAAAGTCATGATTTTTAAATATATGAAGTTATGATTTTTGAAGATTTCATTCACAATATAAAATATATGAGCATAAAAATATGATCTTTATAGAAATAACACCGTTATAAAATAAATATGTTTTTTATATTATATAGATAATAAGAATATGATTTTTATATTACATAGCTAATAAAAATATGATTTTTATATATGTAGTGAATTAAAAATATGATTTTTATTCTGAAGAGAGCGTTATAAAAATATAATTTTTATATGGAAGGAAGCGTTGTAAAAATATAATTTTTTCTATACATGTAGCGATGTTAAAAATGTGATTTTTAACGTATACCGCGTGAAACAGATCTCGTAGGAGAGACGATGAAGATTTCCTACATATGAAGAATCGCGGTGAATTGGTTTAGCTAGTCAGTGAGAATTCCTCACTTTTATTTTAATTTCTAGTTTGAAATATATACTAGGATGCAGACGGTGCTTAGCAGCACCGGACATCCGTCGTCCACAGACCATGGATGACTTGTTTGTTTGATTGTTGTGTTGAATAAAGTAAATATTCATGTGTTGAATAAAATAAATATTCATGTGTTGAATAAAAATATAAATTCATGTGTTGAATAAAATATATATTCATGTGTTGAATAAAAATATATATTCATGTGTTGAAAAAAATATTCATTTGTTGAATAGAATAACGAAGTTATTGAAATATATGAAGCCGTGTTGGTTAGATATGCGCCATTTTGACGCGAACGATATTTATGTCAATTATATTCGTTTTTATGATGATTATAGAAAAGGAAGTGATTTCAAAATATAACGTTTTGAAAATATTATCTGCTAGACCAAAAATCGGCACTAACACCCAAATGCAGATCACAGAGCACAGAATGCAGAAAACAGTAAATAAAGAGGAGACACACAAAATTTTTATAGTGGTTCGGCTGTAGATGTAGCCTACGTCCACTTTATAATCTTATTGTTATATTGACAGATTACAAGAATCGGTTACATGCAGACACACAATCCGTGTGTTTATTGAGATTATAATAGGAGAATTTAGATGTAGAAAGGTGAAAAATCCTCGTAATCAGTAATGGCAGGGGCTGTGGAGATGTAGGAGAAAGTCTTAGCCAAAAAGTCCCTTAAAATGCCTTGAAATGGTGTATTTATAGATGTAAGAGAGCTTCTGGGTAGACCGGATCGTGATGGGGTACGTGGCACCCGATCCGTTAAAGTAGGAGCAAGATGTGGCATGAGAATAGGTCAAAACAACGCGTGTATCTGCAGGTCTGGAGATCGGATCGTGGTAACGGGGTTGGATCTCGATGGCGGATCGTGACTACCATGTGCACCACGAGCGGGTTGTGCTCTGAAGGTGCACCACGAAGGGGTCGTGGTCTGAGGGGGGCGATCCGATGAGGGGCGATCCGAGAGTGCATGTGATGCTTCGTCGCTTTATCCAGGAAATTGCCAGATTGCACCAGTTTATGGAAACGGTCATAACTTTAAAACCGTAAGTCTAATTGAGCCAAACCAAAGCTCAAACTGAAGCTAACTCAGAGGGCTACAAGAGTTATAAAGCTCAGCTCCGTAATTGCTGTTTTCAGGCCCAAAAGAGGTCGTCTGATAAGAGTTTCGGGCTTGTTTATGTTGAGGATGCGATTTTGACCAAATCTCTCAATGTCTTCTAACGTTGTTTCCATCGCTTGAGCATGTTATCATTCAGGAATTCCATGTGTGACAGCTTTTGCCAGAAAATGTGTCAACACGTTTGCCCCCCAAAACATATCTTGCTGATTGAAGGAAGATGTGTTCTGGATAATCTGAGAAATCCAAATCCAGAATGCGACAATCACACCGGATCGTAGTAAGGCCAGAAAACTGACGATCATACGGGATCGTATTAAGGCTAGAGAAATCCAAGAAGACCAGGAGTTTGTACCTGCAATAAGATAAATCAAACAATGCAATAATATTTCCTAGATGGCCTTACCGGAGCAAACCATCTGAGGAGATGTTAGAGGGGTTCCAAGACGGCCTTACCAGAGTAAGACGACCAAGGAGAAGCAATGAAGGTTCCAAGACGACCTTATCCGAGTAAGACGATCAACGAAAAACACATGAGGTTCCAAGACGACCTTACTGTAAGACGATCAAGGTAAAGCATAGGAGGTTCCAAGACGGTCTTACCGGAATAAGATGACCAAGGAAAAGCACAAGAAGGTTTGTTTATACTGGACGGATCCAGTTGGGAGCCTCATGCTTGTACTGAACGGATCCCGTTAGGAGCCAGAGCTCATGTTCATACTGGACGAATGCAGTTAGGAGCCGGAGCTCATGTTTATACTAGACGGATCCATTTAGGAGCCGAAGATCAATGCCTATTGCTAATTCATGAAAATGCAGCAGTTGTTTGCTGGACACGACTGGAGACCACAAGCCGGTTCCATGCATGTGGGCTGATGTGACTGCTTTTATTACATGCAGGGAAAACAAAGAAGGGCGAGAAGTCGCCTAAAAGCCTAAAAACATGAACTACGAACCGGAGTTCGTCAAACTGAAGAGATCCGCTGAGTGGGATCAGTTAATGATAAGCCCGCGATTGCTCGATCCAGGGTCATTCCCTTTCCTAGGATTCAGTGGTGGCAGCGCAGGTGTGAGCGCTATTGGTTGAATGACATACTCGGGTAGTTCTCCTTGCCTGACACGATCCTCAATAAGGTCTCGCAAATGTCTGCAGTCGTCAGTGTTGTGACCGTCCATGTCATGAAACATGCAATGTCTTCCGGAATTGCATTGTGCTAACGTTGGCTCTATCTTGGGAGGCCTCAGATAGGAGGCAGCACCCCCTGTATCCACGTAGATGTTGCTTAGAGTGTCATTCAGTTCAGTATATTTGTCGTATTTGGACCCTCTCCCGGATGGAGCATTGCGATCATTCCTTTCATTGAATTTTCCTTTGCCATTTCCAGAATCAGTTAGTTCTCCATCTTTGAGCATGTTGACTTCGAGGGTCTTCTTCTCGGAAGTTGCATCTTCTTCGCGCAGGAATCTGTCTGCTTCAAGGTAGAACTCGCCGAGATTTCGCGGTGGATCCCGATACAAAGATTTTTGAATTCCGTGTTATCCAAAACACCTGATACTGCTGCCATCAGTACCATCGATTGTTCAGGTCGGTCAACCGATGCTGTTGCAACGTTGAATCTTTCTAGAAATGAGCGGAGAGTTTCTCTAGGCCTCTGCCTGATTGTAGTGAGCGACATGACGTTTTTGGTTCGTGCGATGTGAACCCGAAAATGTTCAAGGAAGCGTGCGACCAACATGTTCCAGCTGTTGATCGACTCAGATTCGAGCTGTCGAATCCACATGGCTGCTATATTAGTCAGAAAGAGGGGAAAACACTTCGCCATAATGTTTTCTGATGTCGATTGAACTTCCATATGCCATTTGTAGCGCATGAGATGCATGGTAGGATCTATCCTGCCGTTGTAGGGCTCCAGTTGCGGAAGTTTGAAATCCGGGGGATTGCGGGAATTCCTGATTTCCTGTGTGAACAGATTGTGATTGACGTCATTCACGTCGTTATGGTAAGCGCAGCCTCTCGAGAGGCATTCAATCAGGCTAGCAAGTCGATTGCCTTCAAAAAGTTGTTGCAAGCTGCCAAGATCAGAGTTGGTGCCCCAACGTTGAGTGTAGGAGAAAACGGAAGCTGATGGTGAGCTGCCGGGAGCGGATCATGGATCGTGGCTCATGTGGGGCGACCCGACCCGGTCGTGAACCATGGAGGTTGGATCGTGAGCTGGGTTCGTGAAGCAGGGGGCGATCCGACTGAATCCTGGAGCCCCTTCACGAGATGCTTCATGTTGCTGAGTGGGAGCTTGTGCTCTGTTGTCTATCCGATCCGAAGCTGAATTCGGTTGTTCCTGAGCGTTACAAAGAGCAAGGGGGTTGCCCCCGAGTCCACGTGATGCACGAGCCGCTTCTATGGCTTCATTTCCAATGTCTTGAGCGCTGCTCGGCCTTCCATCCATCCAAGCGAAGAATTGGTTGATCATTTCCTGTTGTTTCTGGAGGAGATCGTCCTGCCTTGCCATCTGGGTCCTCAGTTCAGCGAGAACTCCATCCATCTCGTCTCTAGTCAGGTATGCTGATGGGTCTTCATGGGAGGAAGCCTGCAGGCTTACCTCATTCCTCATGCCTTCAGCGTCAGCATCATCGGCATGAGCGGAAGTTCCAGTCTTCTTCCTTTTGATTTCCATTGATCCAATAGCCAAATTATCCAAGCAGAAGTTGAAGTTGTTGTGCGCCCCCCTTCCTGGCGCGCCAAAATGTTAGACCAAAAATCGGCACTAACACCCAAATGCAGATCACAAAGCACAGAATGCAGAAAACAGTAAATAAAGAGGAGACACACAAAATTTTTATAGTGGTTCGGCTGTAGATGTAGCCTACGTCTACTTAATAATCTTATTGTTATACTGACAGTTTACAAGAATCAGTTACATGCAGACACACAATCCGTGTGTTTATTGAGATTATAATAGGAGAATTTAGATGTAGAAAGGTGAAAAATCCTCGTAATCAGTAATGGCAGAGGCTGTGGAGATGTAGGAGAAAGTCTCAGCCAAAAAGTCCCTTAAAATGCTTTGAAATGGTGTATTTATAGCTGTAGGAGAGCTTCTGGGTTGACTACATCGTGATGGGGTACGTGGCACCCGATCCGGTAAAGTAGGAGCAAGATGTGGCGTGAGAATAGGTCAAAACAGCGCGTGTATCTGCAGGTCTGGAGATCGGATCGTGGTAACGGGGTCGGATCGCGATGGCGGATCGTGACCACCATGTGCACCACGAGCGGGTCGTGCTCTGAAGGTGCACCACGAACGGGTCGTGGTCTGAGGGGAGCGATCCGATGAGGGGCGATCCGAGAGTGCATGTGACGCTTCATCGCTTTATCCAGGAAATTGCCAGATTGCACCAGTTTACGGAAACGGTCATAACTTTCAAACCTTAAGTCCGACTGAGCCAAACCGAAGCTCAAACTGAAGCAAACTCAGAGGGCTACAAGAGTTACAGAACTTAGCTCCGTAGTTGTTGTTTTCATGCCCAAAAGAGGTCGTCTGATAGGATTTTCGGGCCTGTTTATGTTGAGGATGTGATTTTGACCAAATCTCTCAATGTCTTCTGACGTTGTTTCCATCGCTTGAGCATGTTATCATTTAGGAATTCCATGTGTGACAGCTTTTGCCAGAATATGTGTCAACATTATCATTTGTATATCGATGATGTGGAATATTCAATTTTGATTCGAAATTGAATACGAAGTTGAAATCGTTTCGAAAATGAATTTAAAATTATTTATAAAATACGTTTTAAAAGAAAATCGACAAAATATATAATATATATATTATATATACGAGCGTAACAGCACGTGCTTCGCGCGTGATCGAGGCACGCACTTCGCGCGTGGTTCATTGTTCCACAGAACCATATAGAGCATGTGTAATTCTTTTTTTGGAAATACATGAGTTGGAAATACAGTGCAAAATATCATATTGAAAACAAATGAAGATATGCATTTTTAAGTCAGTTGTGCCTATGGATATAAAAAGCATGTACAATTGTAAATATCAATTTCCAAAATGATTTTTCAAGTCTTACTCACCATACATAAATAACATAGTTATAAACGGTTAAAAAAGAGTAGTATGATCAAATAAAGGTACCTGAAGAGGGATAAGTATGGAAATATCAATGTTCTCACAACAAACATCCATTCAAAAGTAAAACCCCAAAAATAAACAAAAAAAAGAGAAAAATTAATGCCACAGAAGGCTTCAATTGAACATTTCAATGCATAATTTCGAACCAAAAGAGTAGATGAGACAATTATTTCTCTGAAGAAATCTTTAACTGTAGTAGACAATAAGCAAACGCAATTGCTATAAGCCAATTACATCAGAATTGGTAGTCTATACAAAGAAAGAGAACCTGCTAACTTTCTACATATTTCTTGGCTTGAGATAGCATTGCCAGTAATATTCGATGGATCCTTGGTTAGGGCTGAAGGAGATATGGAAGAAGAAAGGGGAGTGGTGACAATAAGCAGTGCATGAAGCATGCTTGATATGTTTCTCTCTGTTACTATGCAGTAGAGATTCACAGCCGCTGAATGATTGGCTCCAAATGGCATAGGCTCCAAATCAGACGGTTCTCCAAAGCAGGGTGGCACGTATGAATGTACATAGCATCTCATCTATAGTTCAGGCTATCCATATGAAAAATGAAAAAGTTAGTTTCAAAGTTGATCAAACGCTTTCATCAGTAATTAAACTTGGTAATGACTAAATGCTAAACATGCACTGATAATGACATATTATAAAATTTCATATGAATATAAACACACAATCTCTTAAAATACATTAAAGCATAAGAAATATACCAAACTATATGCCACATACGATTTTTAGATTATTTAGATGGATGTTTGACTGAAAAAATAAGAAAGCACAAAAATTCAAACCTTTTATTGACTTCAACTGGTAAAAGATATGAGGTAAACTATGAATAGGTCCTAACTATTCAATATACCATGAGCAAAAACCCTATAAACTTCTTAAGAAGTAATAAAGGTGGATCTGATTTTCCAACAGTTATAGTCAACGATATTTAAAGGATACCAAAATTATACTTTTTATAATTAATGGACGTCGAAAGAATTAGGTAGTTTTCTATGTGAGGTTGACAACTCGTGATGTAGTTCAGTAGTAACGACGGTTGTAAGGGGCAACACAGCAATTATCATTGGCCTTAAAAACATATCATAATATGTAGTTGTCCGTCGTGGCATGTCATAACTAACAAAGACGCATAATGATTAACAGAAAAGTCATATAAAAAAATAAAGCATAGCATTCACAGTTTTAGTGGTAAAACAAACCATGCAATAACTTTTTCTTTCTTTTGCTGGACAACATTTACAATTTTAGTGGTAACTTAAACCAAGCAATAAAATTTTCCTTTGTTTAAAACAAAAAAGAAAAGAAACAACTGATGAACCTTTGATTCAATGTGTTTGATGCAGATTGCCAGGAATGATTTTTGAAACTAAATCCTGAACTAATTTAGTGGCAGATATAGCAATCGCTAATATCTTCGCCTCGATAATATAGAGTAGTACTTATTGTAGGTTCAGTAATCCATGTACTGCGCATGCTATTTAGTTGATGAAAATCAGGCTAGTTAGTTGCTTATGGACAAATGAATATAGATGGGTAGCTGCATCTTTCCCCATTTTCCTATTATTTGTCTCAACTACCCACAAACAATAAGATATATTAAATTGTGGTATCCTTTAAGTTTATATGTACTATGTGATGAATATGGTCCATCTAAAGTGGATGAGCTAATGAGCTATCTTTGTATAAATTTTTCCTACTATAAAGATAGAAGTAACTACTATATTAATTAAATTAAAGTTTAGCATAGCAGGAGACATACTGTCTAAATCCGGAATCTCGATCTCTAATTCTCTACCACTGATGGAAACTTACGTCAGTGGTGCTTCTTCTATGGAATGTTACATATGCCCCTTTTCTTCAAAATAACCAAATGACAGCCATTTCATCAGAGTATGTGTCTTAACTTTGCTTAATCAGAATCTACAAAACATAAAATTATATAGAATTCAAAGCATTTCATCTTTGATGGGTCGAATAAAAAGAAACCTATATTCTAATATCAAATGTAAATTTGAACCGAGTCTATAGGACAATCATAACAAAATACATTGCTTTAAAATTGAAAGTAGACTTTTTTTTTCGAAGTTATCAGATCACGGCTTAAAAATTAAATAAATAGTGAGAAAACAATAATACCTCTCAACTGTCGAGTAATTTTCTCCCCTCGGAGAATTTAGGTTATTTACCTTTTGGATCTTCATCTTGGCAGAAATAGAAATCGGATTATGATGCGACAATCCTGTAAATAAAAAATAATAGCCAAATGGTATTAAACTGACTATTTTTAGAAGTTCATAAATGGTATTATATTCAAAAAATAACGCATTCAATCATCCTTTGTATTAAAACAATTGTATAATATGATCAGTCATTTCATCAAATAATTTAAGCGCAATGTATGTAGTATATATTATACATAGCTGCAAGTCGTCTTCGCAAAGAAAAAAAATTTATAGCAATATGCATGAAAGAAATCAGTGAAAGAATGAAAACATGGTGACATAAAAGAGGACTGGATAAGTTTATAGAATTTAAAAGAGTGCCTATTTAAATTGGTTCTAGACTTATTCTAGAAAATATGTTGACGCTTAGTGAAATGCCCATGTTAATTGGGATGAATGACCGCATACAATGTCGAACAATGTTTTTTACTCCTCCAGTATAGTTACAAAACATTTCAAAGCTATAACAAATTGCACTAATAATAAAACCAACGAGTCTATATTAAAAGCCTTCATATGGTTTGGTTACAGTTAGCAACACATTATTGGACAATAATGAGAAAAGGTGATTACGTAAACAATTTTTAAAGGCAACTGTTTTGCCTTGCAACTTGTCCATACATACATCGCACTATTTTTTCCAGTTTGGAGATGCAAATAGATCACTTGCAGAGCATATTTGACACTTGTTACAATTTTTTCTAGTTTGGAGATGCAAATAGATCACTTGGAGATGCAAATAGAAAATAATTTTTTTTTAAAAGTTTATTCAAAGAAAATAAATACAAAAAATAGTTATAACACATGTTACATTTGATACTAGTGCATATTTTCACAACAACTTCACTCTTGGATCTGATTTTCCAACAGTTATAGTCGACGATATTTAAAGGATACCAAAATTAAACCTTTTATAATTAATGGACGTCGAAAGAATTAGGTAGTTTTCTATGTGAGGTTCGCAACTCGTGATGTAGTTCAGTAGTAACAACGGTTGTAAGGGGCGACACAACAATTATCATTGGCCTTAAAAACATGTCATAATATGTAGTTGTCCGTCGTGGCATGTCATAACTAACACAGATGCATAATGGTCACCAGAAAAGTCATATAAAAAAATAAAGCATAGCATTCATAGTTTTAGTGGTAAAACAAACCATGCAATAACATTTTCTTTCTTTTGATGCACATAATATACAATTTTAGTGGTAACTCAAACCAAGCAATAAAATTTTCCTTTGTTTAAAACAAAATGAAAAGAAATAACTGATGAACCTTTGATTCAATGTGTTTGATGCAGATTGCCAGGATTGATTTTTTAAACTAATTCAGTGGCAGATATAGCAATCGCTAGTATCTTTGCCTTGATAATACAGAGTAGTACTTTGTGTAGGTTCAGTAATCCGTGTACTGCGCATGCATAATTTTTAATTGATGAAAATCAGGCTAGTTAGTTGCTTATGGACAAATGAATATAAAAAGAAGTCATACCCATGTCACTCTTAGTCTTAGATGGGTAGCTGCAGCTTTCCCCATTTTCCTATTATTTGTCTCAACTACCCACAAATAATAAGATATATTAAATTGGGGCATCCTTTAAGTTTATATGAACTATGTGATGAACATGGTCCATCCAAAGTGGATGAGCTAATGAGCTATCTTTGTATAAATTTTTCCTACTATTAAGATAGAAGTAACTACTATATTAATTAGATTAAAGGTGAGAAGCAGGGACATACTGTCTAAATCCAGAATCTCGATCTCTAATTCTCAACCACTAGTGGAAACTTACGTCAGTAGTGCTTCTTCCATGGAATGTTACATATGCCCTTTTCTTCAAAATTACCAAATGACAGCCATTTCATCAGAATATGTGTCTTAACTTTGCTGAATCAGAATCTACGAAACACAAAATTATATAGAATTCAAACCATTTCATCTTTGATTGGTCGAATAAAAAGAAACCTATATTCTAATATCAAATGTATATTTGAACCGAGTCTATAGGACAATCGTAACAAAATACGTTCCTTTAAAATTGAAAGTAGATTTTTTTTAAAGTTATCAGATCATGACTTAAAATTTAGATTAATAGTGAGAAAATAGTAATACCTCTCAACTGTCGAGTAATTTTCTCCCCTCGAAGAATTTAGGTTCTCCACCTTTTGGATCTTTGTCTTGGCAGAAATAGAAATCAGATTATGATGCGACAATCCTGTAAATAAAAAAATAATAGCCAAATGGTATTAAACTGAGTATTTTTAGAAGTTCATAAACGGTCTTATACTCAAAAAATAACGCATTCAATCAACCTTTGTATTGAAACAATTGTACAATATGATCAATCATTTCATCAAATAATTTAAGTTCAATGTATGTAGTATACATTATACATATAGCAGCAATTCATCTTCACAAAGAAGCAAATATAGAAATATGCATAAAAGCAAACAGTGAAAGAATGAAAACATAGTGACATAAAAGAGGACTGTATAAGTTTATAGAATTTAAAAAAAGTGCCTATTTAAATTGATTCTAGACTTATTCTAGAAAATATGTTGATGCTTAGTGAAATGCCCAAGTTAATTGGGATGAATGACCGCATACAATGTCGAAAGATGTTTTTTACTCCTCCAGTATAGTTACAAAACATTTCAAAGTTATAACAAATTGCACTAATAATAAAACCAATGAGTCTATATTAAAAGACTTCATTTAGTTGGGTTATAGTTAGCAATACATTTTTGGACAATAATGAGAAAAGGTGATTATGTAAACAATTTTTAATGGCAACTGTTTTGCCTTGCAACTTCTCCAAACGTACATCGCACGGTTTTTTCCAGTTTGGAGATGTAAATAGATCACTTGCAGAGCATATTTGACACTTGTTACAATTTTTTCCAGTTTGGAGATGCAAATAGATCACTTGGAGATGCAAATAGAAAACAAATTATTTTTAAAAGTTTATTCAAAGAAAATAAATACAAAAAATAGTTATAACACATGTTACATTTGACACTCGTGCATATTTTCACAACAATTTCACTCTTGGATCTGATTTTCCAATAGTTATAGTCGACGATATTTAAAGGATACCAAAATTAAACCTTTTATAGTTAATGGACGTCGAAAGAATTAGGTAGTTTTCTATGTGAGGTTCGCAACTCGTGATGTAGTTTAGTAGTAACGACAGTTGTAAGGGGCGACACAACAATTATCGTTGGCCTTAAAAACATGTCATAATATGTAGTTGTTCGTCGTGGCATGTCATAACTAACACAGATGCATAATGGTCACCAGAAAAGTCATATAAAAAAATAAAGCATAGCATTCATAGTTTTAGTGGTAAAACAAACCATGCAATACCTTTTTCTTTCTTTTGCTGCACATAATATACAATTTTAGCGGTAACTCAAACCAAGCAATAAAATTTTCCTTTGTTTAAAACAAAAAGAAAAGAAATAACTGATGAACCTTTGATTCAATGTGTTTGATGCAGATTGCCAGGAATGATTTTTTTAAACTAATTCAGTGGCAGATATAGCAATCGCTAGTATCTTCGCCTCGATAATATAGAGTAGTACTTTGTGTAAGTTCAGTAATCCGTGTACTGCGCATGCATAATTTTTAATTGATGAAAATCAGGCTAGTTAGTTGCTTATGGACAAATGAATATAAAAATAAGTCATACCCATGTCACTCTTAGTCTTAGATGGGTAGCTACAGCTTTCCCCATTTTCCTACTATTTGTCTCAACTACCCACAAACAATAAGATATATTAAATTGGGGCATCCTTTAAGTTTATATGAACTATGTGATGAACATGGTCCATCCAATGTGGATGAGCTAATGAGCTATCTTTGTATAAATTTTTCCTACTATTAAGATAGAAGTAACTACTATATTAATTAGATTAAAGGTGAGAAGCAGGGACATACTGTCTAAATCTAGAATCTCGATCTCTAATTCTCTACCACTAATGGAAACTTACGTCAGTAGTGCTTCTTCCATGGAATGTTACATATGCCCCTTTTCTTCAAAATTACCAAATGACAGCCATTTCATCAGAATATGTGTCTTAACTTTGCTGAATCAGAATCTACGAAACACAAAATTATATTGAATTCAAATCATTTCATCCTTGATTGGTCGAATAAAAAGAAACCTATATTCTAATATCAAATGTATATTTGAACCGAGTCTATAGGACAATCGTAACAAAATACGTTCCTTTAAAATTGAAAGTAGATTTTTTTTAAGTTATCAGATCACGACTTAAAATTTAGATTAATAGTGAGAAAACAGTAATACCTCTCAACTGTCGAGTAATTTTCTCCCCTCGAAGAATTTAGGTTCTCCACCTTTTGGATCTTTGTCTTGGCAGAAATAGAAATCAGATTATGATGCGACAATCCTGTAAATAAAAATAATAATAGCCAAAGGTATTAAACTGAGTATTTTTTAGAAGTTCATAAACGGTATTATACTCAAAAAATAACGCATTCAACCATCCTTTGTATTGAAACAATTGTACAATATGATCAATCATTTCATCAAACAATTTAAGCTCAATGTATGTATACATTATACATATAGCTGCAATTCATCTTCACAAAGAAGCAAATATAGCAATATGCATAAAAGCAAACAGTGAAAGAATGAAAACATGGTGACATAAAAGAGGACTGTATAAGTTTATAGAATTTAAAAAAAGTGCCTATTTAAATTGATTCCAGACTTATTCTAGAAAATATGTTGATGCTTAGTGAAATGCCCAAGTTAATTGGGATGAATGACCGCATACAATGTCGAAAGATGTTTTTTGCTCCTCCAGTATAGTTACAAAACATTTCAAAGCTATAACAAATTGCACTAATAATAAAACCAATGAGTTTATATTAAAAGCCTTCATACAGTTGGGTTATAGTTAGCAATACATTATTGGACAATAATGAGAAAAGGTGATTATGTAAACAATTTTTAAAGGCAACTGTTTTGCCTTGCAACTTCTCCAAACGTACATCGCACAATTTTTTCTAGTTTGGAGATGCAAATAGATCACTTGCAGAGCATATTTGACACTTATTACTATTTTTTCCAGTTTGGAGATGCAAATATAAAACAAAAGATCTTTTAAGTTCATTTAAAGAAAATAAATACAAAAAATAGTTATGACACATGTTACATTTGAAACTCGTGCATATTTTCATTATAATTTCACTCTTGGATATTGCCAATTGCAGACCCAACTACTATGGCAATTACCACTTAGAAATTAAAGCTTGGACATTGAATAAAAAGCCTGTCTTCAATATTAACCTCTTACAGAGCATGATCATCAAATATAAAAATAAAATGTGTCAAAAAATGCATGCTAGAAATGATAAGTGATCAGGATTGGCTAACTCTGCTGAATTTGAAAAAAAGATTTGCAAGTTGGTAAATAAAAATGTGATTTCCTATGAGTAAAGCTACTATGAAATTTGAATAAAAAGCTAGTCTGCAATGTGAACCACTTGCAGAGCATGATCCTCAAATTTCAAAGAAAAGTAAAAAAAAAAAAAAAATTGCAAGGAATAGAGAGTAGAAGTACATGAATTGAGAAAAATGAGGACCAAACAATCATGTATGATCGAGCTTATCATATAATTGACATCTGATCTGAAATAAAAACGTAAGATGAGCATGACGTATAGAGAAATTTTACAAACTTCTTATGTTCACACACATGTAATTTAAGGAAACTTACCCAACGACAACCCGAGAAGCGAACTCACCTTGACAATTTGATATATCAAGCCAAGCACTAAATGAGGCTGCAGCAAACCGTGAAAAGTGATATCAGTGCATATACATTGAATCATGCCAAGTCCATATCTAGAATACAGTTTTAATTTAAGCTGTTAAATGTTATAGCCATTAAACAGTAAAGCTTAGCATATACCACAAACAATGAAAGAAAAAGAAAATGGGAAAATCAGCAAATACTCACTCTCCTTCAGCAAGGTCTTGTGTTCCAATATTAACCACAATACACATAATAGCTTTAGCTGAATTTAAAAACAAAGTATGGTTCTCATTCTTTTCCCAAGGATTCATTCCTCCCTTTGTATTAATTGCACGCTCATCAATTGTACTCGGAACAGCGACACTATTAGTCTGCTTCACAGCACAAAAAGAAAGAATAGATTGTATGACTTCATCTTCAGCATTTTATAAATACTTCGATGTCCTATGCTTCACCTCCAGATCATGGTACTACTTGTTCTAATAATTCATTTTCTGAAAGCATAAAAGTTGCTAATGAAACTAACTGAACTCACCACAACAATACGCCTCCTTTTGCAATTTCAAACAAATCATCATTACTCGAATCAGTTGGCAAATATTTCTTCAAAAAAATCATCTCCACCCAGATAACTGTTAATATGAGCAACTGCTATGACAATTGAATCTAATAGCATTACAGTTTTATAAGCATTAAACCTGAAGCATACATTATCCAAAATACGGTGAAGCATACATCAGACGGAAAACAAAGAATATGTTTCTATGATTACAAAATTAGAGAAGGAACGAAAGCAAGGCCTATGTTTGTATCATTACCAAATCGGAGAAGGAAGGAGAGTAGAACCGTACGAATAACGTTGCTGCTGTAGCTTAAGCCAACTGTGCAGTGCGACTATTCTTAGATTCAGTAGATTATCATGCTTGCCGCTTCAATTTATCAATATTCAATCGATTTTTTTCTTTCCTTTTTGGGGTTTACGGTGGACTAATTTGGGAACGGTGGAGATAATGAACGGTTTTAACTTTTTTTGTGTGGTTAGTGGGGAAGTGGGGGCGGGATGGGGTAAACGTGTCTGCGGAACCAAGGAAGAAGCGGTAAAAAAGGCCAATCATACCCTTGCGTAAGAATACAAATAACTGGTGTGAAGAGGACTTCTCTGGAAATTCAGAAAAGGCTTCAAAAGGGGAAGTATTTGCATTATATATAAGAAGATAGAATGGCCTGAATAGAACGCGCCGCGCTGCGGCCGTTCGCGATTTTCGACCATTGACTTCGAAGGGACAGTACGGGAGAACCAACCATCAGATTCTCCTAAAACCAGAACCGTTGGGTTCTTATCGAAAAGAGCTTTCTAACGAATATTAGAGATTTGAAATCTAACGATAGGATTTGGAATTATGTCCAAATCAAATTTGGAAAAGGTCGTTGTATGTGCAGTTCGATGGACGTTGATGGAAATCGACTGTACATGCTTTGATAAAATTATTAAAAATAGTAATAATCTGTGGAAAATAATAAGAAATGATTTGTGAAGAATTAGGAAGAAAAATTCCGTATTTGAAAAGATAAAAATAGGTTTTTATCGAAATAAACTAGTTTTGAACTAGAATTATAATCCCGTTTATTTTTAAAATAAATAAAGTGGATTTGAAAATAACCAAAATTTCCAATATATAAAGTGGAAATGGATTTTAATCGAAATTGTCTTTGGAATATTTCGATGTTGGATTTCGTGATTATACAGATATTGTTATAGAAATTTGAAAGATATATTTATATCGTTATTTCCAATACGATATTTGTTGGTCATAGAATTTGATATTGAATATAAGCCGATATATTTTCTATTCAGAGCCTTGTATTTAATATCAAATGGGACTTGAGTTTGTCGTGAATGTTGTCTTCATTAACACTGTTCTTAAACCCAGTTGAGAAAAAGATTAAATCTTCTTATTTTGATTTAATGAAGTATACCAATTAAATGGAATTTAATTGGAATGGAATATCACCAGTATTTAATATCAAGTGGAGTTTTAATGAATCTTTAATTAGATTGAAATAATTGAGAATGGAGTATCACCAGTTTTGCCCCAGGCGATAGTTAAATATTTAATTAGATTTGAACGTGAAATGGTAATTGAATTTACCGATAAGACCGTGGTGTTAGATATGAAGTATGACTAGTTTTACTTCATCGAATGAATAGGTTGGGATTGGGAAATAAAATAAATGATTACTTCGGTGTGGTTTGCTAATCCCGACTAATTTGAATTGATATTCAAAAGAAGATTAAAGGATAAATTTAAATTTATTTTTGATAAAATTAATGGGAACCTTTCCCAAAGTATAAGAATATTTGAATAAAAGAATATTCTAAATTGGAATGAGGCGTATGTTGTGTTTATGTAACACTTGTTTATTATATACGCGAGTTATTCAGAAAGACCGGGTTTATCCTACTCTGAATAACTGATTCGACGATGTGTCGAGGATGAAGACGGTGGTCGAAGACCGGAGGTCTTCACATCGTTTGGATAATTGCTGATGATCTTGATTGGGCTGTACACCCAAGAGGAGGGAATCAGTTGGTGATCGCCCAGACGTACTTGGAGATCGATGGATATGCGAAGTACAAGGTGCCTCCGGTTTCGTTCAGACCCAGAACGAACTTGTAAATGGACTGTGTGTCTGACATTGGATTTTATTCTGTGTAATTGATTTCTATTAAATATATATTTGTTTGGCAGCGGGGAATTTATTCTCTTGCTTAACGCCCTTCTCTGAGACGTACGAACTCAGAGGTTGCATATTGATGGATATCAATCGCATGGAGTGATTTGCCTGTGTGGCATGCTTACGTGGCAAATGATTAAGGTTTTTGTTGAAAACCAGAGTCTTGTGGTTGATGATCAAAGCACGGCCTATGTGGCATAGCTTTGTGTAGCGTTAATTCACGAGCCTCACACCCCGGTTGTGAACCAGAAATGGGAGAGGATTGCAGGGAGGGCATGTGTTTCCTTCTAGCTAGGGTGGTGTCAGTGACGTACCAGCCCTGGCATTTATATTATTTTCACCTGTGTGGTTGTTGGATTGCGAGGCGCCTCGGATATATCGGTGACTATGCGGAGCCAATGGAGTCATTTGGCTCATTTATGCCCCAAAGTGCGGGGAAACAAAGTGTCCAGGGTTTAAGTTTAATCCACATCGGTGGACTAGCCCTGAAGATCCATGGGGCAGTTGCGGCTGTTCCTGAGACATGGGTTAGATTGTCTCGAATCGGTAGAGGACTATCTTTTGCCTTGGTTCACAAATGGAAATCCAACTTCCAATATGTGACTTTGCGGTTTTGATTGTAGAGCCTAGTATTGGCGACATGACATATGGTACCCATGCCGTTTATGATTGATACTTATGATTGAAATTGTTTTGACACTATACACTTATAGTAATAATAAAAGTTGAAATTTAGCGTATCAAGTATTCTTTGGCTATTATAAGGTAAAACCCTATCCTCCAGCTTGTGTTGCATTGTGTGATGGGACCTGGGTCTTATAATAGCTTCATTGTTCTTTATTTAGCATTGCGATACTGTTTTATGCACTGGTATTCCTAGGAGGAAACCTGTTCCGTGTTATACGGCGTGGTCCCTTGATTTACCTAACCTTAAAATAAAGATAAATAACTGTTTTAGTTCTCACACCAGTCAAATGACTGACCTGGAGTTTATTGTTTTAACCTAAACTCTGGGTGCCCCTATTTTCCGTACGGGCAGCTAGTAGTTTTGGTTTTGCAGATTTGTATTCACAGGATCCTGATTTACAACTGGAACGATATCCGGAAAGCTCTGTATCCGTATATCTCTTTCAGTTGTGTTTTGTACTATTTTCCGCTGCTATGTAATGCATTGTAATCTCTGATATCTTATGATGTATATTGTTTATTCATACTCTGTATATTCTCGTATTCTGATGAAACTTTTGTAATATACAATGAAATGTTCTTCTGTTTGCATTCCAATTTTTCGTGTTCTCAAAACAAACAAGGGTTTCAAACGGTCTTAGTCAGTTTGGCGATCGATTCGGATCGAGCGAAATTCTTTATCGTCACATGTGGTATCACATATAATAATGAATATTCCCAATATATATATAAATACGATCACGATATAATCAAGATATAATCACTTTTGGCCAATCAGAGACAACCCAAGACAAAACAGTGTTATCATGATATTTATTTAAAACAAACTGGTTTTTAAAAGGATTATCCCCCCTTTCCTAATCCGATATATAAATTTCTTTATATGTTAGCCGGTGTCCTACGTGTCAACAAGTCAAAAGCAATCAGCAGAAGCTCGCTGGATTGTTACAACCGTTGGAGATATCACGTGTGACGACCCACAAACCCCCATACGACGGTAGCAAGGGTAATCTTTGGAATATAACACATAAACAGATAACAGTAGAATAGAACTAAATAAAAACACCAGATAATGTATAATAGAATACTCTGAATAAACATAATCATTACACTTACACAATATACAGGACCATACTTAGTACAAAATACAGTTCAGCTTTACATAAAATGTCTACAGCAGAAATCTAAACATAATATTTACAACAGGAGCTGAACAACATAAAAGAGATGAATGACAGAATCCATCTTTAGCTCCAGCTATCCAGAAAGAGCCTGCTAAAACCTGAATACAAGGTCGCCCGTGTATAAATAGGGGCACCCGAGTTTGGAAGTGAAACAAACTACGAGTCGGTCATGGGACTGGTATGAGAAATCTATTTTAACTTATTTTACTATTTAGCCAATCACAGGACCACACCACTTTCACGGAACGGGTTTACTCCATTGGATTGCCAGTGCTTTAAAACAAGTAAATCTTTTTAATATCGCAATGCTTTTTATAAAAATGAAGCCATTATAAGACTCAGTTCCCATCACACAATGCAACACAAACTGGAGGATAGAGTTTTACCTTATAATGGCCGAAATATGCTTAATACGAACAAAACAAAAGCATTTGATATTATTACTAGTGTTTATAGGTTTCAAAAATAATTTCAATCATAACTATCAATCATAGACGGCATGGGTACCATATATCATGTCGCCATATATAAGTATACAATCAAAACCGCACGGTGTCGTATTTGGAAATTGGATTTCCGTCATGAACCAAGGAAAAAGATAGTCCTTACCGAATTCGAGACAATCTAGCCTACCATGTCTCAGGCAAGCGCGCAGGCAAGCCTTGGAGCAACAGGGCCGGTCCACTCGATGTGGATTAAACTTAAACCCTGGCCAATACGTGTCCCCACCCTATGGGGCATAAATGAGCCCAATGACTCCACTTCCGAGGTACCTCGTATTCCATCAACCACACAGGTGAAAATAATATAAATGTCAGGGATGGTAGGTCACTGACACCACCTCTAGCTAGAAAGAGACACATGTCCTCCCTGTTGTCCTCTCCTGTTTTTGGTTCATACCGGGGTGTGAGCCTCGCGAATTAACGCTATACACAAAGCTATGCCACACAGGCCGTGCTTTGATTATCCACCACAAGACTTTGCTTTTCAATAGAAGCCTTGATCATCTGCCACTTAGGCATGCCACACAGGCAATTCACTCCATGCGATGAATATCTTTCTAATGAATCTGAAAAATCGAAGTTTTGTAGCGGGAATCAAAAGTTATGGCCAAATGAATTTTCCAAAAGGTCGCTATAGAATATGTATAGCCCGTGAAAACAGCCATTTTGCAAATGACCTCATAAATCAACGAAATTAGTTTTATTGGGACCGTATCGTCAAAACATAGCTAGAATTATTTTTTTGGAATTTTAGGGATCAGTATATGGCCGCGGCAAATTGAAATGTACGTTCAAATCAAATATTGAATGTTTTATATTTTGATTTGAAAAGAAACTGACTGAGACAGTCGAATGGGCCTATGAAACATATCCCATTGTGTTCGGAACGGGGGTATTTAGCTAGGGATGATAGTCGTTGGGTTTGGATTGGAGTTCGTTTGGAGAATACCCTAATTTTTGAAGTATATAAATTTATATAAAGAATTCATCAGAGATTGGACTAGTAATATCCAATAAGAATGGCTCGTTAAAGATGGGATCGGTAGTATCCTAGAATGAGCCGGAAGAGTGTATTTTTAAAATCAAAAATTGAAAACAATTTTTTTTTTGAAAATTAAATTCAAGTATACGTATTTGAATATTTTATTTGTATTGAATTTGGACAATCGAGTATATAAAAATTTGGGTGCGTTTTTTACAAGTCCTTATTATGTTTTAAAATATAAAAAAAGTCCATCCATAAAAAGTATACGAATTACATCCCTGTTTTTTGAAAATCGGATAATAAAAATTCCAACTATATCCTTCGAAACTGTCAAACCCTTGTTCACCGAATTATTGTTTCATTAATCAAATCGCATAATTAGCGCAGACGATCAATGGAAAAAATCAAAACTTTTCAGCTGATTTTCAGTTTGGTAATCTAGATCGAGTGAAAAGACCTAAAATCAGTGCCTATTATACCTTTTGTGTTAATGCCGGCGGCATTTTCTTTCTAAATTTCTGAACTTCAAATTCGTGCGATATGAAATTCAATTTCATCGGCAATTTTTCTAGAGATTTATTTTGATCGAGCTTTTTTTTATAAACTGGATCCATCCTCGTCAAGGTAATTTACACTGTATTTTTTTTTAATTTTGTATACTGATTTCATTTTTGCAATCGATTCTTGTTGATTCATTATTCTACATTAGTTTAATCGTCTAGTTTTATTGATGGATTGTTTAATTATTTCATAAATTTTTACCTTTATTGTTGATTGTGCAGTCGTATAAATTAATTTGTCAACATATTTCTTCATCTGTTCTGCATAAGTGTATAAAAATATGCATACAATGTTAATATGAGCATATAATAATGCAACTATTGGCATAATACGTGTGTTTGGATGTATTCAGAAAAGTTTGCGTGTAAGTATGCATATTTTCTGTATATATGCGTACAAAGAATCAGCTCTTTTGAATTTCTGTTTGTTTCCGTGCCTGTTGATTAGTTGCGTACATGTATGAATATATTCTAAATATATGCATATTACAAGTGTTCTGGATCTATTTTTAAATAAAATATGTGCAAATATTTTGAAATTTTGCATATAAGTATGCAGATGTTACTATTATTTGTGTATAACTATGCAGCTAGTTATAGTTATATGAATATGACTTTGTAATTTTATTTGATTACTGTAGATTAGTCTGATTAATGTTTTTTTTCAAACAGTGGTCCTGCAAATATTGCTGTATCGATTGTGACAAACTTAAGTCCGATCTTCGTCAAGTTTCTTCTTCTTGGAATAGCGTTTTATGTCTTGTTGATGAAACTCGGTTACGGAATCTACATGTAGAAGGAGCTTTGTGCTTTGTCATTAAATCAAGTGAATATAATGTTGAAGTTCATTTTCCAATCCATCAATTTATTGATTTATATAATAGATTTTATTCTTGTAATGTGTGGCAAATTATTCTACGTAGCTTGATAGAAGTATGCAATTATCATGTATAGTTGGATAGATGTATGCAATTATTATGTATAGTTGGATAGAAGTATGCAATTATACTGCATATCAGTATTTTAACGATAATTCTGTGTTTTTAACAGTTATTTTTGTTTAAAACTCTTGTGTACACAATTATTTTATATAGTTGGATAGAAGTATGCAATTACTATGTATAATTGCATAGATATACGCAATTATGCTGCATATTTCTATCAACTTTGTCACTTTTTTTCATATATGAATAAATGTATAAAAAAATTCATAGTAGCAATATACAGGTACAAAATTATTCTTGTAAAAGGATAATTTATACAAGTATTATTCATTGTTGCATACAAGTGTGCAACTATTCTCTTTTTTTGCATGCAAGTATTTAAAATTTAGTGCTTAAGCATACTTTGTTTTAACTTTGACTATTTTTTCCCCTTTTTAATGCTGAATTAATTAATTTAACCAGATAATTCTATAATTTGGATTTCATAACTTATTCCTTGCATTTTATGACGTTTAGTTCCTACAGTCAGTATTTAATATAAAAAAATAGAATCATCTGTTGGAGTAATGCTTCAAATATTTGTAATTACCTCAGGAATTATATTGAATACATGCATATAAGTATGAAAAATATTATAAATAACTGTACACATGAACGCATCAATTCATAATTTCATGTAAAAGTAGAAGAACTTAATTAAGTGCACAAAATAACAAAATAATTCAGTTTACACATGTATAATCATGCCCACGTAGTTCAAAAAACAAAATAGCAGTCAACATTTTTATAACAAATATAAACACCCCTTTTATACATTTTAATCACTAAGTTTGTTTTTCTTTTGATAGCAAGAACTTCCGTGTCAGACAATTCTCTTCAGTTCAACTATAAAGTTTGCAATTGAGTATCTCGTGAGCAAGCTCAGCACGTTGTTGATTAATAGCCATAGCACTATGTATTTCTTCATCTTTAATGATTTCTTTTTCCTCATATCTATGTTTCATTATGTTAATAAGAAACATGCCACAATTAACGCTGCAAAAATTTATAAAACATTATTAATTTGTTTGAATAAATTTATTTGGTATTATAACAAGCGTAAAAATATGTAATCATTCTAAATATCTTGGAACTAGTAAATGTTTTCAACTTTGTAAAAAACCCAGCATACATGTATGTTATTATTTACAAAATCTGCATACTTGTACGCTAGTATTCAAATTACATACATACATTGAAAATACATTTAACTTGTATACAAGCATGCAAAGATTGCCATTATCTGCATACACGCATGCAGATATTGCTAATATGTGTGTACAAGCATTCAGATATAGTCAACATCTGCATACAAACATGCCGATACTGCAAATATATGCATACAAGTATTCAAAAAACACTAGATATTTTCATATAAGCATGCATATATTAACAATTTTTTTATAGGTCTTTGCAAATGAACTGGATTTATTTTCTTATTTATGGCCTTGTTGTGGGGAATTAAACTTTTCAAGCTGTCTGGGTTGCTGAAAATTCTTCTTATCCAATTTTTTCATCACTCCATTGACGTAAGTTCTCTGCATCAAAACAAATATATACATACGCGCATATATATATATATACACACACACACACACAAAAATGTTGTTAATGGTTTATATGACAACTTGCATATAAATATGTTCAATTTACATACAATATATTAAAGATGGTAGAAATATATTAGTACTGATCTAAACAACTAATCTGAATTCTTGCATAAATGTATGCAATAGCTTATTATATTTGCATACAAGTATTCAACATTTCTAATTTCTAAATGTGCATATAAACTCAAAATTTTTCGATATAAGTATGAAAAAATAATTTATATCCTCATAAAAGCATGCAAATATTGTAAATATCTATTACAAGAACGCATAAACTCAGAAAATTTGTAGTAGATATATGCATTCAGAAATACAGAAATTGTCAATAGCTGCATACAATAGTGCAATAATTCGTATTAACATCATACAACCTTGCAAGAATTCTTATTAGCAGTTAACAATCATGCAAAATTATTATGAACAATATACAATGACGAAAATTATTTCGTCTACTCTTATTAGAGTATATTATAAGAAGTTCTTATCAATAGTCGGATAAGAAATAATACAATCAGAATTATACCTTCGTTCTCGCTGTTCTCGCCGTCTTCCTCGAAGGAGAAACATCCATCCTTTAAACGAAGGATCGATCCAATTCAATATCTGAAAGAAATTGCAGATTTAAGTTGAAAATTTTAAAATCGAAGACCGCGCCGCCATTAACACAGAAAGGGTTAAGAAAAAAAAATAAAACCCTAATACATAATATCGTTCATGTTAATTACGCCGTGAATTTGAAGAAGGGCAATTGTGGAAAAGTAATAGCAGCTATTTAAAAATAGGGATGAAATTTATATGTTTCAAAACAGGAGGATGTGAGCTTAATTAACTTTGGTTTTAGGGATGTGTGCCTAATTTTCACTAAAGATTTTGCATATATGCGTCATGAACGTATATTTGAAGTTTTAATATGCTGGATAGATATAGAATCACACTCTAGTTGCCCTGAGGTGCTCCGATGGTGGTTCGAAACATCATCAGAATTTGTGTTCGCGTTTCGAAAGGTGTGATGTCTATATATTTCCATTAGACTGGTGTGAGAACCAAAACTAGATAGGGTTATTGTTGTGATTTGGCATCAAAAACATGATTTTCTATATATATATATATATCAAAATTATGAATTTGAAACGATAATCCACTAATTGATTGCTGATTGTGCTGTTTGATTATTGGTTTGATTAATTAAAATTCTGAACCATTATGCCAAATTGAATCGAATATTGAACTGTACTGAAAAATGATTACAATTGCATGCATATACATGTATATCCATTTAACAGGTCATTGCAAAGAGGCTAGAGCAGAGGAATAAAATTGTTAGCCCGACAAATAGGTACATGTTTATTGTATTTCTTGGGGTTTTGATGATTTCATGAGTCGATCGGCTAGCCGCTTGGATTTTTCTTTTTCTTTTGGATTGGTGAAGGCCATGGGAGCCTATTTGAAATATCCTGAAGCTCTCGGTGTAGGGGAGGTTATGGCAAAAAATATCGGAAATTTAGGGTGTTAGCCAAATTTTTGAAGAAACCGAAAAGTTAAAGAACTTGAGCCGTGATGAAAATAATGAAAGTTGAGTTGGTTTGTAAAACAACTTTCAGCTTCGTTCCTTTTTGGGGACGAAAAGTTTTAAGTGGGGGAGAATGTAACAACCCGGAAAATCCGAGCCAATTTAAAATTTTTATTTTGGCAATTTTGATGAATTTTGAATATTTAAAATGAATTATTTTAAATAATAACGATGAGAACTTTATTTTGAATAGAATTAGAATGTATATATATATATTTGAATCGTCATTAGAATACAAATATTTATTTATAATTATAAAAGGAATTGGAATGGCGCGGTAGTTTGGAAATTCGATTTCAAACTTCAAATGAATGCACAGGATTCAAAATAAATCGGATTTTAGAGAAACTAAAAATATTTGAATCTATTTGAGAATATCTTTCCAATGAATCCGAAAAATTGAGATTTCATAACGGGAATAAACAGTTATGCCCAACTGAAAATTCAGAATAGTCGCTATGGAATTCTGGCCCTTAAAAAGGGAAATTTTGCAAATGACCTCGGTTTTCGACGAAACCACTTTTGTTGGATCCGTGATGTCAAATTATTGCTAGATTTCAAAATTAATAATTTTTGAAAACAATATGTGAGGGTGGCAAAAGAAAACGTATTTTGGCAGTTTCAGTCAATTTCGTTCGACCTGAAAATGGACATTTTTCAAACGATCTCAGAATTTGACGAAATTAGTTTTGTTAGGACCGTATCGTCAATACAAATCTAGAAATAATTTTTCTGGAATTTTTAGAGTCCATATGTGACCCAGTAAATTGAAATGTGCGTTCAAATTCAATATATAGATTTATATTTTGATTTTTGAAGAAAACTGGTCAGAACGATCGAATCAGCTTACGATACATATCCCATTGTGTTCGGAATAAGGGTAATTAGCTAGGGATGACAGGCGGTGGGTCTCGTTTGGAGATCGAAATTTAAAGTTGCCTTTTGGGGATTTAAAATAATAAAAAAATATTTGGTCAACTCTTCACACTCTCTCTCCTCCTTATACCGTTCAGCCCCCCCGGTTCACTTCTAATCTCCAAATCGAAAAAAAAGAAAAAGAAAAGAGAAAGGGGGGATCGCACTCTCCCTAAGGCGATCCATCGCCCTCGCCGCCGCCGCAGGTGGCGGAGCAGCGCCGCCCCCTCCCCCTTCAAGCCCGCGCCTCCATCCCCTCTTCCCCCACGCTGCAGCGCCCCCCTCCTCTTCCTCCACACGAGAACAGCGGCCACCAAAACCCTAGCGTGCCTCCCTAGGCTGCGCCGCCACATCCTCGACCCCCCTTCAAATCGAAGAAGTTGTAAGTTTTTTATTTATTTATATTTATTTCAGTTTATTTAACATATGATTTTCAGTTTTAATTCCCATGAATAGGAAGTGAAAAAGATTAGATTTTTATGGTAAATAAAAAGTAGTTTTTTATATAAGAAAAGGTCGGATTTTTAGAATAGAAAAGGTCAGATTTTAGAATAGAAAAGGTTGGATTTTTAGAATAGAAAAGGTCAGATTTTTAATGTAAAAAAGAGAGGATTTTTATATAAGTAGTTTTAAAGTTAAAATACGATTTTTAGGAATTAAAAATATGATTTTTATTCTATGTACGCCGTGATAAAAATTTGATTTTTATTTATAAATTAGCAAACAAAAATATGATTTATATATATATATTTTAGCAAAGTAAAAATACGATTTTTAGGAATTAAGAATATGATTTTTGTTTATGTAGTAAAGTAAAAATATAATTTTTGTGTATGTAGAGAAGTAAAAATATAATTTTTATTATATTACTAGCAAGATAAAAATATGATTTTTATCATGGAAGTAGCGGTGTAAAGGAGAGATTTTTATATATGTAATAGAGATATAAAAACACGATCTTTATATATAAAAATGTGATTTTTATATAGAGAATAGTTTGATAAAAATATGATCTTTATTATATGAACAACGGTATAAAAATAAAATTTTTATCTATATAGTAGCAGTATAAAAATGTGATTCTTAGCCATATAGTGTAGTTATAAAAATGTGATTTTTATATGCATAGCAATAATATAAAAATGTGATTTTTATATATGTAGCGAACACGGATGACGAAAGTGACAAAATGCGAGCACGGCGAAGATTTTCTGCATATGAAGAGTCGTGGTGCTTGGTTTAGCTATCGATGAGAACTTCTCACTTTAATTCTTGTTTTCTAGTTAAAATTATATACTATGATGCAGACGGTGCTTAACAGCACCAGACACCCATTGTCCACAGACCATGGACGACTTGTTTGATTTTGTTGTGTGGTGAAAATTGATTGTGATGTGGAATGAATGAAAATATATATTCATGTGTTAAAATAAATTGTTTATCATTAAAAATATAAATTTAACGTGAATGTGAAGAAATAAAAATTCATTTACAAATCGAATGATTTGTTTATGTCCATCCATTTGAAGGATATTGATTGGGACGATAAATTTTACACATCGCCCAACTGCACAAATAATATTCAGTGTTTGTTGATTTGAAACCCCACACGGGTGTTGGGATGATATGTGGCGTACACTAATCCCAGTTATTTAGTTGTATGTCGATCGATTGGTTGATAGACTGTGTAAGCGTTAATTGTTTATATTTAATGCTTATGCAGTTGTGTGGTGCACTTAGATGATGGTTGATTATTTATCATTGCTATTATATACATGTGTTGTATGGAATCCATATAATTAATGTTATATGGTAATTGATTGGGCCTCATTCCAATTTGGAAAATTAAGAATATTATAAAATAAAGATTCATGTGTTGAATAGAATAAATAGTCATGTGTTGACGATACTCATGTGTTGAGAATATTCATGTGTTGAAACTTATCGTGTGTTGAATGAAACATTTTAATAATAAAATTCACATCTTTATCATATATAAAATTAGAAACAAACTGGAAACTAGTTAAGATGAGTGATTTCCTTGGTATTGATCTGATGTTGTTTCGACCTTCTGGGTTAATACTTAGGGAATCGTTCTCTTACTAATTTACGTTTGAAGTCTAATTAAGAATTAAACGATATAAATCATAATTTTATAAAATATATTAAATAACAAAAATAGTCAAGTGTGGATGATACTCATGTGTTGAGAATATTCATGTGTTGAAAGAAATATATATTCATGTGTTGAAGAAAATATTCATTTGTTGAATAGAATAATGAAGTTATTGAAATATATAAAACCATGTTGATTTGATATGCGCCATTTTGACGCGAACAATATTTATATCGATTATATTCGTTTTTATAATGAATATACAAAAGGAAGTGATTTCAAAATATAACGTTTTGAAAATATTATCATTTATATATTAATGATATGGAATATTCAATTTTGATTTAAAATTGAATATGAAGTTGAAATTGTTTTGAAAACGAATTTAAAACGATTTATAAAATACGTTTAGAACTGAAATCGACGAAATATATATAATATATATAATATATATTATATATATTAAATGGCCTGAATAGAACGCACCGCGCCGCGGTAGTTTGCGAATTTCGACCATTGAATTTGAATTGACATTGCGGGAGATCCAACCGTCGGATTCCCCTAAAACAGGAACCGTTGGGTTCATATCGAAAAGTGCTTTTCAATGAATATTAGAAATTTGGAATCTAACGGTTGGATTTGGAATTATATCCAAAACAAATTTGGAAGAGGTCGTTGTAAGTGCAGTTTGACAACCGTTATTGGAAATCGACTGTACGAGCCTTGATAAAATTATTAAAAATATCAATAATTTGTGTAAAATCATAATATATGAATTGGGAAGAACTGGGATTAAAAATTCCACATTTGTGAGGACAAAAATATATTTTTGACAAAATGAACTAGTTATGAACTAGAACTATGATCCAATGTTTTTGAATAAATAAATTGGATTTGAAATGGTTTTGAAAATAATCAGAATTTCCAATATACGAATTGGAATGGATTTGAATCGAAATTATCTTCGGAATATTTCAATGTTGGATTTCGTGATTATACAGATATGGTTGTGAAAATTTGAAAGATATATTTATATCATTATTTCCAATACGATATTTGTTGGTTTCAGAATTTGATATTGAATATAAGCCGATATATTTTCTATTCAGAGCCTTGTATTTAATATCAAATGGGATTTTGGGTTCGTCGTGAATGGTGTCTTATATAACACTGTTCTTGGACCCAGTTTAGAAAAGAATAAATCTTTTAATTAAGATTTAGTGAAATTGTCCAGTTAATTAGTATTTAATTGGAATTGAATTTAAATTGATTTTTGGGGTTTATCGTGAGCGGTGTTTTGAATAACACCTGTTCTTTAACCCGATTAACAATGGAATGTGATTTTTGGTTTATCGTGAACCATGTTTTAGATGACATTGGTTCTTTAACCTAGTTAAAGACAGGATATTGATTTTTGGGAAGATTAAAACTAAGTGGAGTTTTAATGGATCTCTAATTAGATTAAAGTGATCGAGAATGGAGTATCACCTGTTTTGCTCCAAACGATAGTTAAATCTTTAATTAGATTTGAACGTGAAATGGTAATTAATATTTATCGATAACACCGTGGTGTTAGATATGGAGTATTACCAGTTTTTATCCATGGGAGAATAGGTTGGGATTGGGAAATAAAATAAATAATTACTTCGGCGTGGTTCGCTAATCCCGACTAGTTTGGAAAACCTTAACATGGTTTGAAATGATATCCAAAGGAAGATTAAAGAATAAATTTAGAAGAATTTATCTTTAATAAAATTAATGGGAACCTTTCCCTAAGAATGTGTATATTTGAATAAAGAATATTCTGAATTGGAATGCGGCGTATGTTGCATTTGTGTAACACTTGTTTATTATATATGCGGGTTATTCGGAAAGGCCAGGTTTATACCCATTCTGAATAACCGATTCGACGATAAGTCGAAGATGAAGACAGTGGTTGAAGACTGTAGGTCATCACATCGTTTGGATGATTATTGATGATCTCAATTGGGTTGTACACCCAAGAGGAGGGAATCAGTTGGTGATCGTCCAGACGTACTTGGAGATCGATGGATATACGAGGAATAAGGTTCCTCCGGCATCGTTCAGACCCAGAATGAACTTGTAAATGGACTGTGTGCCTGACATTGGATTTTATTCTATGTGATTGATTTCTATTAAATATATATCTGTTTAGCGGCGGAGAATTTATTCTCTTGCTTAGCGCCATTCTTTGAGACGTACGAGCTTAGAGGTTATATATCGATAGATATCAATCGCATGGCATGAATTGCATGTGTGGCATGCCTAATTGGCAGATGATCAAGGCTTTTGTTG
This sequence comes from Allium sativum, assembly GCA_030737875.1. Lineage (NCBI taxonomy): Eukaryota > Viridiplantae > Streptophyta > Magnoliopsida > Asparagales > Amaryllidaceae > Allium > Allium sativum. The sequence goes on from CM060915.1 coordinate 979,644,300, forward strand.
AAAAGCAAAGTCTTGTGGTTGATGATCAAAGCACGGCCTGTGTGGCATAGCTTTGTGTATATCATTAATTTGCGAGCCTCACACCTCGGTATGATTCAAAAATGGGATAAGGACCGTTGGGTGAACACGACGTTTATTTCTAGCTATAAGTGATGTCAGTAACCTACCAGCCCTGACATTTATATACTTTTTACCTGTGTGGTTGTTGGAATGCGGGGCGCCTCGGATATAGGTCTGATAGGACCGGGAAACGTGTGTTCAGGAATTGCTAATCCTCAAAAGTAAGAGAGGACTGGCCCAACCGATTCCAAGGATCGATGTGTGTGGTCCTGATACATTTGCCAGAGTGTCTCGAACGGAGAGGAGTTTGCCCCTTGCCTCGATTCATGATGGAAGCCAATTTCCTATACGTGACATTGCAGTTTTAATTGTAGAACTAGTATGGCAACATGATATATAGTACCCATGCCGTCTATGATTAATACATTTATATTTGAAGTTGATTTCTTCACTTATAGTAATAATAAAATATGAAATTTCATGTATCAAGCATTCTTTGACTATTATAAGGGAAAACCCTATCCTCCGGCTTGCGTTGCATAGTGTGATGGGACCTGGGTCTTATAATAGCTTCATTTTCTTTATTTAGCATTGCGCTGTTGTGCCATGCACTAGTATTTTTGGGGTAAAAACCTGTTCCGTGTGTTACGGCGTGGTCCCTTGATTTACCTATCTTTAAAAATAAAGATTAATAACTGTTTTAGTTATCACACCAGTCACATGACTTACCTAGAGTTTATTGTTTTAACCTAAACTTTGGGTGCCCCTATTTTCCACACGGGCAGCTAGTAGTTGGGTTTTGCGGATTTATATTCACAGGATCCTGGTTTACAGCTGGAACGATACTCGGAAAGCTCTGTATCCGTGTATTACTTTCAGTTGTGTGTTGTATTATTTTCCGCTGCTATGTAATTTATTGTAATATCTGATATTTAGTAAATGTGTAATATTTTTTCATACTCTGCATATTCTTGTATTCTGATGGAATTGTTGTAATAGACAATGAAATGTTCTTCTGTTTGCGTTCCGATGTGTGTTGTTCTCATCTCAATCCGGGCTTTCCTTCACGGGGTAGTTCGAGTTGTTATTGAATTTCTTTAAAGAAATTAGTTTTTATTACAACACTGCCAGTCAATTGGAGATATATAGTTATTGAATTTCTGATATTTATATAAATCGTAAGATTTATATTCCAACGGTTGCAACAATGCAACCTATACGTCATTTTTAATTTTTAGCCGTACTTTATCCCAGCTTTCGTTGGAGATCGATACAAGTTTACCAATGCGACTGCCTATTTTTCCTACATTTTTTTAAACGGGAACTCCATATGCATTTATGTCAACTTTCTCGGGTTGTGTTATTGATGATTGCGTAGACTGGGTTGGAGCTTCTCGGGATTCTGACATTCTTTATTCGAACAATTGGTAATCCGCACATATATAAATAAGGACTATAAGTTCGGTAATAAAGTTCAATGATCTAAAAAACTAACATGCCTTTCCTTCATTGATAGGTAGGTTTTCATACTAGTGGATCACTACATTCACTAATGTGATAGAAGTAAATTACTAATCCCTTAATGTATGTGTAAAACTGAATTAATACTGAACACTTAAACACTTAAACTTAGTGTCGTCTAATCCCTTCATATCTAAATGAATGAAAAGTTAAACATTTAAACTTTACGCACTAAACATTACTGAAATTGTTAAAAAAAAGGGAAATAAATTTTGCGTATAAAGATTTAAATTTCAATATCAATATCATATAATTTGATACTCTATAAAATTGAGACTTTCATAAAAACATTAGACATAAGGCCAAGCACAAAGGACACAAATAGGGCCATTGTAACAACCCGGAAATTTTGAACCAATTTAAAAATTTTATTTTAGATAATTTAATGGATTTTAATATTTAAAATAATTTATTTTAAATAACAACAAAGAAAAAATTTATTTAAATTGAAGTTAGAACATATAAATTTATTTAAATTATAAAACGAGCCTGAAATGGCTTGGCAGTTTGAAATTTCGATTTCAAATTTCAATTGAATGTGCAGGATTCAAAATAAATCGGATTTTAGTGAAACAAGAAATATTTGAATCTGTTTGAAAATATCTTTCCAGCGAATGTGAAAAATCCAGATTTCATAGTGCGAATTGAATGTTATGCCTAGTTTAAAATTCAAAATAGTCGCTATGGATTTATATATATATATTAATATAATAAATAGCCATTTTACAAATGACCTCCGTTTTCGACGAGACCACTTTTGTTGGATCCAGAATGTCAAATTATTGTTAGATTCCAATTTTCATAATTTTTGGAATCAATATGTGAGCATGGCAAAAGAAAACGTGTTTTGTCAATTTCTGTTGAATTGGATCGACCATAAAATGACCATTTTTCAAACGGTCTCCAAATTCGACGAAATTAGTTTTGTTAGGACCGTATTGTCAAAACATAGCTAGATTTATTTTTCGGGAATTTTTGGAGTCAGTATGTGGCCCCAGTAAATTAAAATGTACGTTTAAAATTTAATATATTGATTTATATTTTAATTTAAAGAAAAACTGATTGGAACAGTCAAATCGGCTTACGAAACATATCCCATTGTGTCTAGAATAGAGGTATTTGGCTAGGGGCGACAATCATTAGGTCTCATTTGGAGTTCGGGTGGTTTAACAAGTTATTTTTGAATTTAATAATTAAATAATATAAAATATATTTTAAATACCCTTGCCAATCAGAACCCTAACACTCTTTCTATCTGCGCCGCCATCGTTTTCTTACGAACGAATGAAACCGTCCCAATTTGTTCCCTCAATTGCACAAAATCCACACAATAATTTCAGGAAATTCTAAAGCAAAAATGAAAGAGCAATCGAAGATCTACAACTCCATACGGACATAATCGAATATGGTATCATAATTAAGGAGAAATCAGCCCTTTAAGGCACCGTGTTCAAGTTGAAATTCATGGCCCCCAGGACCACCGAGATGCGCGCACCTCTAGGCGGAAAGGGAGGAGACGTAGGCGGTCGGCGTGGCGGGTTCAGATCGACGGTCGATGGCCAGTATGGAGGTGCGGTGGTGGATTGTTAACGTGAGCTATAGGTTTTTCGATGTCTGTGTTAATCAACAAAGAAGCAAGAAGAACAGGAGGGAGTAGTAACAGTTGTTTAACGTTATGGAAAAAGGTTAATTAAGTTTGTATTTATATAAATTAGTATTATTTATAAACTCTGAAATTTCAAATGCAAATAACATTGCCATAAGAATATGTTTTCTATAATTAAATAACATTGATTTATTTTTAGATTTTTAAATAAGAAAAACAATAAGAAAAAAATGAATTTTTATTTATACATAACATTGTTTTTAAATGTAATTTTTGTACATTTATAAAATTAGTTTTTAAATATATAATAGCATAATTAAAAATATGTTTTTAAAATAAAGAGCATTGTAAATAAAATATACCATGTTTTTGTAAATAAAATATACAATTTTTTTAAAATAAAATATACATTGTTTTTGTAAATAAAATATACATTGTTTTCAAATAAAATTCGCATTGTTTTGTAAATAGAAAATCGCATTGTTGTGTAAATAAATTCGCATTGTTTTTAAATTAACATTAGCATTGTTTTTTTAAAATAAAACTAGAATTGTTGTTAATCATAAAATTAGAATTGATTTTGAGAATATAATAGAGCATTGTTTTAAATGCAAATAAAATTGTGAAATAAAAATGTGTCATTTTCATATATGAAACATAGAAATAAAACTATGTTATTTTATTTATATAAAGCATTTTAATAAAAATATGATTTTTATATATATAATAGCGTTATAAAAATATGGTTTTTAATATCTATAGCATTATAAAAATGTGATTTTTATTTATAAAGATTGTTGTTTAAAATGTGATTTTTAACATAAACCGCGTGACACAAATTGCGATGGAACCAACTGGAAGCAAAACGTAATCCAAACCATCGTCCGATAAATACTGACGGAGTGGAAACCATAGGTGAGAACTCCTCACTTAAAATTATGCACAGTTATTTATTTATTTTCATAATTGGAAAATATATAGAATTGCCAGTTTAGATTTTTATCAGTTTTATCATTATAAATCATATAAAGTGCTTGTTAGATCACTTCCCTTGTCCACAGACCATGGACGATTTAAATTAACTGTATTGTATGTTGTTTGTGATGTTGAACATATTAAAAATAATGTTAACATTAATGTGGCAGTTGGAATTAAATTATAAATATTTATTTATAATTTATAATTTAAAATAGTGAAAATTGGTTAAGTTTAATAATAATTCAATTTGAATTAGAATTGGTTAAATTTATTAACCAATAATTTATTTAAATAAACTTTTGTTGTTTGAAAACCCCACACGGGTATTGGGATGATACTTGACATACACTAGTCCCAATATTCATTTATATGTCAATCGATGGATTGACAGCCTGTGATGAGTGTTATTTATTTATTTTAATGTTCACATAGTTGTAAATTTCACTCTGGTTGTGAGTGGACTGTTTGTTGATTTTTTATCATTATTGTTGCATACATGCGATGTATGAAATCCATATAACTGAAATTATATGGTAATTGATTGAGTCGAATTCCAATTCAGAAATAAATAATGTTTTATAAAAAGACATTTTAGAATTAAAAAGACATTTTAGAATTAAAAAGGCATTTTAAATTAAAATGTAATCATTTTAATGTAATTGAACATTTTTAATGTAAATAATGTAAAAGAATCATTTTATGTAAAAGAATCACTTTTATGTAATTGAACATTTTTAATGTAAATAAAGTAAAAGAATCATTTTAATGTAATCGAACATTTTTAATGTAAATAATGTAAAAGAACATCTTAATATAAAGAATATTTTTAAAATAAAGAATATTTTTAATATAAAGAATCTTTTAAAATAAAGAATCTATTAAAATAAAATGCTTTAACAATAAAATTCACATTTTTATTGTATGAACGAAAATAAAATAGTCGTTTGTTAAATTATATTTTTGTACATTGAAATTGTTACCTTTAAAATGTTAATGAAAATAAAATAATCATTTGTTAAATTATTATTTTTTGTACATTAAAAATGTTACCTTTAAGAAGTTAACGAAAATAAAATAATCATTTGTTAAATTATATTTTTGTACATTAAAAATGTCATCTTTAATATGTCAATGAAAATGAAAAGAATAATATGTTAAAATATTTTTGTTAGATAAAGATATTATTTTTAGCGTGTTAATGAAGTAAATAAAATATGCATGTATTGAACAAAATTTTTGAACAATAAAAATATCATTTTTTTTAGTGTATAAACCATATAAAATATTCATGTGTTGAATAATATTTTTGAACGATAAAATAGTTATGCAGTTAAACGCCCTTTTTATCGATCGAGTTATTCACTTTATAATGAATATCGGAAAAGTAATGATTTCAAAATTTAATATTTTGAAAATATTATCATTTTAATATGATAAAGATATAGAATATTCAATGTTGATTTAAAATTGAAAATGAAGTTGGAATCGTTTTAAAACGAATATTTACAAAATATGTTTTAAATGGAAATCTCTAATGAACTTTCGGTAAAATACGTTTATAAAGATATAGATTCTTCTTTGTTAGCCTTGTAAGTGGAGCTGAGATTTTCGCGAAATCTCTAATGAACTTTCGGTAAAAACAGGCTAGCCCAAGAAAGCTTCGGACTTCGGTTGCATTTCTTGGTGTCTTCCAATCTTGCACTGCCACCACTTTCGCGGGGTCCACAGCTAACCCCTCTTTGGACACTACATGTCCAAGAAACCTTACCTCTTCTCTCCAGAAGTGGCACTTGGAGAATTTTGCTTTTAGCTGATGTGCACGGAGAGTATCCATGATTTCCTTCAGATGCTAAGCATGTTCTTCCTCATTCTTTGAGAAGATCAAAATATCGTCTACGAAGACCACCACGAACTTATTGAGGAATTCTCTAAACACCCTGCTCATTAGGTATACGAAATAAGCGGGTGCGTTTGTCAAGCCGAAAGGCATGACAAGCCACTCGAAGAAACCGTCTGGGGTTCTGAACGCCTTTTTATCAATGCTATCTTCAGCTACCCTTAGCTGATGGAACCCAGTAGCCAGATCAAGTTGTTAGAAGACCGACGCACCTACAAGCTGATCAAACAAATCGTCTATTATGGGAAGCGGGCACCTATTCTTCTTAGTCATCTTGTTTAGCTCCCTATAATCCACACAAAGATGTAGTGAGCCATCTGCTTTGGTGGCAAACACCACTGGAGCACCCCATTCCGAGATACTCCGCCTTATAAACCCCTTCTCGAGAAGCTCCTTAACTTGCTTACTGATATCTTTTCTCTCCTTTGGAGCCATATGTCTAACAGGTAAAGCTACGGGCTTTTGCTTTATCAACAGGATATATGCGGAAGTCTATTTCCCGCCTCGGAGGTAAGCTCTTTACCTCTTCAAAGGCATCCGGATATTCACGGACCACTCTAACCGACTGCATATTCTCAACAGAAGCATCAAGCGACTGTTGATAACTAAGCATAACAGCATTCAAGGGATTACAAGAAATTACTAGAGTGTTACTGAGCCAAGTCAAGAGTCTAACCTCTCTTTTCTCACAATCAAGAATGGCACCATTACTGGATAACCAGTCCATGCCTAAGATCAGTCCATATCTCGAGAAGCCCAAAACAAAGGCACTGCATCTAAACTCAACACTTAGAATAGAGATTTTCAAATCCAAACAAACCATTGACAAATAAGCTGAGCCCCCAATTGGATTTGAAACAAGCAAGGGATTTTCTACCATATTAGTGTCTAGGTGCAGAGATTCTACTAAAGCAGATGAAATAAAGGAGTGTGATGCACCAGAATCAAAGAGAGTGCGAACTGGATGATCATAGAGTTAAACTAAGCTTTCTACAGAAATATTTCTACCTCGTTCCTGCGGAGGTGCCACCAGCGCGTGAGCCTTTCCCCCTGAAGTGGATCCAGTTCTCTGTCCCTGCTCCCGCTTCTTTGGGCAGTCCTTAGCCATATGTCCAGTCTCGCCACAATGGAAACATCCACCATTCATCTTCACCTTCTTCTTTCTGCAGTCTTTCACTATATGTCCAGCAATGCCACATAAATTACACTTTCTTTTTTCATGGGGTTTGTTGTTCTTCCCGCCTTTCTTTGAATCAGCCTTCTTGTTATGCGATCCTTCCCCCTTCTTGTCTTGAGGCACTTCTGCTTTTGCCCCTTTCTTGCCTTTATCTTCCTCATGTAGCAGCGCCTTGTCCACCAAGCTTTCATAAGTCGCTCCCATGGGTATATGGGTCATAGCAAGGCTTTGTAGTGGCTCATTCAGACCTTTGATGAAGCGAAGGGCCTTCTTGTGTTGGGTGTTTACTAAATACAGCCCAAATCTGGCCATTTGATTAAACTGATTGACGTACTCCCTGATCGTCATACTCCCTTGTTTAAGAGTTAGGAACTTCTCCGTCTGCAGGCTTCTTTCAGCTTGGGAGAGGAATTTCATCTCAAACCTCATCCTGAAATCTTCCCAAGTTTCCACTGGCCTCTCAACATGGGTAACTTCCCACCAATAGGAAACTTCATCTTTAAGCAACCACACTGCTAGCTGTATCTTTTGCCTGTCGTCAACTTTGAAGATGACGAACAAATCTTCGGTCTCCTTCAGCCAGTTCCTTGGTACCACAAAGGAGTCAGTTCCATAAAAGTCCTTTCCACCCATAGTCTTGAAGTCTCTACACGTCTTAGTGAAAGTATTTCCATGAGGAGGAGGAGGAGGAACCACTGCCACTGTGGGAGGAGGAATGTCTGTTGGGCCCGCACCATTGACCTTAGCCTCTAGGTACCTTTGGAACAAGTCAAGTATCGGTACTCCTTCTGGAAGGTTAAGATCTCCAGACATGCTGGATCAAAAAGGAAAGTATTTAAGACAAAAGGATAGAGAGATAGTGCATATGGCTTTGGGGGACTATGCCTTTTAAAAACAATGCTTTTCCTTGAAAAAATATGCTTCTTTAAACTCTTTTTTTGAAAATAGTTTCAAAAACCTTTATCTAATCTGGTAAATCTATGCTTTGATACCAAGTGAAACATCCCACCTCCATTGAGGTCACTCACAAAGGGAATTCCTTAACTTCGGTGGAGGTTTATAAGTAAAAGTCACAGATAAAACAAAAGACAGATATAAACACATATGTATAAGCAACGGAAAACAAACAGACTTTCATTTCATAAATAAGTGTTCATACAAAACATTTCCATAATTGTTTTATAATAACTTCCAAAACATTACATCTTCATTTTTGTCTTGATTATTAAATAAAGAAGCATAAAACATAATAAAAGCTGCATAAATCCCCATAGAACGTGTCCAAAAGCCATAGCCAATGAAAGAGAGTCCAAACCATACATCTACTATCTTGAAGCTTGCAAAGAGTCTGACTAAGCTGGGTTGTTTCCTCCCTGTGGACCTGAGGGAGGGGGGAATGGAAGAAAAGAAGATGAAAGAAAATAGAGTTAGACTTCAGTATGAGAATAAGAAAAAGGGCATGATAGGTATAAACTGGAAATAGGAAAGTTTCATAAATTAAGATAAAGCAGTTTTGAATAGAATATACTATCGCACCCCACACTATATCTCTGCACCTACTTGCATTGTCCCAACTGGCACCCCATGATCGGGGTGAAGTGATCCCCTTTCTAAAGATCGGCTCCTACTCGCAAAATCATAAGTGTCATATGGCCCCTAATGATTGTAGATACCTATGATGGTCCCACCATGGGGTGTATCAAGTCCCATGGTGGCAGTCCGACACAATTCTAGAATGCATAGGTTATACTACTGGTGCCCAGTGCCCTGTTTGTCTGCTCTGAAGTGTGTGCACGACCGCACTCCGTTAGAACCCACACTGCTGCACCAACCGCCGTCGCTTTTGACCGCTTACAATCAGCCTAGTAATCGTGCCCCACCCTGCCTAGTTTTAGGGTACCATGATACCTAATTGGGTTACTGCTGAAATGGGTCCCCGTTACTAGGGTTTTCTAGTCAAACATGTTAAGTGGTTAAGTGTCTGTATTTACCTAACCCCACCCATCAGTTTAATTAACATGTTGAATTGGTTAAGTGTTTAGTTAACTTAACCCTACCATCCTGACTTGTCTGTACTTAGCTTTATAGAGCACCGACCACTCACATTAGACAGGTATTGTTACGGTTACTGGATATGCCGGTCGGTACGGGCAGGTTTATGGTACAGTCTAACCTTGGGTCCTTATTGGGCTCAATGCTTAACCTCTCACATTGGATAGGTATTGTTGTGATTACTGGACAACCGGGCGGGTCCGGGCAGGTTTACATCACAACTCAATCCAACCTCGGGTTAAGCGTACTCGTATTTTCTAAATTTACATATTTGTCTCTATTACTTGTTATATGTAAATTTGTTAATAATTAAATGTTGTGGCCCACTTTCCAAGTTCATCATTTTTGGTATAAGAATTTTATACCATTTAAGTGCCACCAATTATTTGCATGTGCCAAACATGCCAATACATATATTTTTCACCAATTTATGTCAAGTTTCCTATAATTATCAACTTTTCCCAACGTTACTCCGTCTAAATATTAGGCTAACAATCTTAGCCTAATTTTTCGTCCGCATGATTTTTAGCATATAATATTAGGCTAAAAACTTAGCCTAATTTAGCGTACACAAAATTGGTATAAAGAAATTCATTAACATAAACATGGCATAGGTGTAAACTCTGCATTTTCGGCATAGTCAATATGAACATCATAGGTGTGAACTTGCAAAATAATCAACATGAATATCATAGGTGTGAACTTGCAACGTAGACTAAATCAACATACATATATGTGAATTTGCAACATAGACTAAATCAACTTACATATATGTGTGCATTGAAATAGGGATCTAACTAAATAGGTGTCACATGAATTAGCATATTATTTAGACAACATAAGCCTAAACATGTTTAGATCTAGGCATAACATCGAACATCACTAGCATATGACAAGAAAATGACATGTCCATAAAGTATGTATAATTTTATCACATGTGTGAACTAGATCCAATCATATGTCCAATTATAACATGAAACATGTATTAAAGTGGATCTTGGCATGGATCCAATTATGAACTTGCAACTTTTGTATAAACATATGAGCATGTATATGAACTTAATCTTTTAGGCATAGAGGTTTAGCATAAAGTATATACATGAGATCTTAATCACATACAACCTATATAATCACATAAATATATAGGTGTAGATATGAACCAAATAACTTGTATGTGAATTTGAATAGATCCAACATCAACTAGATTAATCCACAAACATTCTAATGGATCCAACATCAAGTCAATTATACCACAATATCCAATACCATTCACAAAAAAATCATTGCAACACATAGATATGAATTAACATCGTCGTTATACAATAGCACAATTCCATTTCCATTTTACATCGAATCAAATCTTAATTTTATTCCCATCAGAAAAATCATTATACTTACAAGAAACGATGAACTTGAATTCTGGATTCTGAGTTCTGAATTTGCAATGCTTTCTGTAACACCCCACCTCCATTAAGGTCACTCATAAAGGGAATGCCTTAACTTTGGTGGAGCATTTTAGTAAACAGAACAGAAATTTACAAGACAGATAAACAATACTTGAGAAATTATCACTTTATTACAGTGGAAAACAGAAATCAGTTTGGTTACATCTTTACCAAAAACTCAAGTACATAAATATCAGTCTTGTTCAGAAAATCATCAGAGTGCAAAACTTTAAAATCATAATCTTTAAGCACTCTGAGTACTTCAAGCAGAAGAAATCCGGATCAAGCTAAAGTATTCCCTCCTTGGAAAACCTGGGGGGAACGGAAGAAAAAGGGGCAAAAACAAGCAAGGTCAGACATAAAGTCTGGCAAGTCCAGTGACTTTCAGCATATGAACAGATATAATAATCATGGCATGCAAATAAAACTGGATGAGAGACAACAGTAACAGGAGCAGCAGATGTACTTAGGTTAAACAGAAGAAAGAGAATAATATTCATTTTCATTTCTCTACACTAATACTAGTATAACAGGATTAGGTGTTACCCTTATGTCTAAACTGAAACAGAAACGGGAACAAAATAATTTCACAGAAGAGAATACCAGTAATGGGCCTTTACCACCCCAACAGAAACAGAATGCTAATAATGGGCCTTTACTACCCGAACAGAAACAGAATGCTAATAATGGGCCTTTACCACCCGAATAGAAGGTACAGAAACAGAAACAGATTAATCCCTACGGAAACAGAATGTAGAATTAGGTGTACACTAGTTAATGGGCCTTTACCACCCGAACAGATGGTACCACGCAGACAGGTGTTGCCATGCAACAGAAACAGACGGTACCAACAGAAACAGACATAACTAAGTGTACCCTAAAACCCTACCCCAAGCGATCGGCTCCCTAATACATAACTAGTCTGTGTCGGCTCCACAGTAGGGTGTATCACTCCCTAAAGTGACAACCAATTGGCACAGACCTATTTACAGATGTCATGACGTCTTACATCCTCAGAGACAGACCGGGATCCATGCATGCACATGACCCGGTTGGAACGCACCATCAACACCCCTCGCCATTATCAGAATGAACCACTTATAATTAGTTCAGTAAGCATGCCCGGACCCTACCTACTGTTGGGTCAAAGTTTTGATACCAGAAAGGTTTACTGACTAATATGGGTCCCAAACAACAGATGACACAAGTAATTTCCCTCCTAAACATGTGTCCCCAGACTAACAGATTTCAGATTAACTTGTATACAAGTTCAGACATACAGAGTTCAGATCAACTAGTTCACAGATCAGACAAGTTTTCAGACTAACGGATCAGATATACGGATTTTACAGATTTACAGATTTGTCTAATTTTGTAATTGGGCCTACAGATTCACGAAACAAGTTTGCTTAATTCATTAGTCCAATTGGTTTAACCCTATCCATCCAACACGTTTTAAACATCATATTTATCCCAGATTTGCATTAATATTAATGCACAGACCTCTCACATTAGGTTGGTAGCTTGTGGCCGCTGGATATACCGGGCGGTTCCGGGTAGACTTCTGCCACAAGCCAGACATAACCTCGAGTCTAAGCATATTTTTAGTTATGCCTACGACCTCTCACATTAGACTGACAGTTTGTGGTCGCTGGTTAAGCCGGTTGGTTCCGAGCAGGCTTCTACCGCAAACAGAGTCTAACCTCGTGTCATAGCCAATTCATTCCAATACAGATTTTTCAGATATCAGACTAATTCTGTTTATTTAACAGATTAAACTTCTGTACAAGTTACAGTAGATTATTCGAGGTTCTATTAACAAGTTTTGCTCAAATTTTAAGTCGAGCCTACAGATTCACATACTTCAAATTTCAGCATTTCAGTTCCAATAGATTACGTCATTCAATAGATTAAACAGATAACAGATCTTGTAGATTAGGCTATTTAGCAGATTTAGCAGATAAGGCAATTTAACATAATTAGCAGATTAGGCAATTCAATCCAATTAGAAGTTTAGGCAATATAACATAACTAGCAGGTTAGGCAATATAGCAGATTTAGCAGATAACAGATTTAGCAGATCATATATATATATATCTAAAACTCTATTTAAATATCTTGCCCAATCATAAATTTAGCCTAAAATTACATGCCTAAATCAATGTCATAATTCATAATACAATATATGCCCCAAATTTTAGCCTTAATATTCCCATTTACAGTTCATGTCAAAACTAGAATTAATATTTTAGTTCACCATTTATGTCCAAGACTAATACACATGTAAATCATTCTCTATTATAGCAAACTCAGATTATGCCAACATATTTGCTATGCCAGATTTACTTAATTAAGCTACGCCCAATCCCCGTAAAACATGTTTCCACAAGTTCTCTAAATACTCATGAAACGGCCCTATTGGCTCGATGTACATAACAGTGAATGGGAATAAACCAGCAAAGTTACATAATAAATATGAGATCTAACATCATTAAGGGAATAGGCATAAGAAACTAACTAGAATAGTTATAGGCAACTAACCACAATAGTCATGGGCGACTACTTTCAATAGTTTCTTATTCAATGTCATAGGCAATAGTCTCATGGTCATGAATCATAGTCATAGGCAATAGTCTCATAGTCAATGAATCATAGTCATGGGCAATAGTCTCATAGTCAATGAATCATAGTCATGGGCAATAGTCTAATAAGCAATAGTTTCATGTCCAATTATGCATTATTATTTGCCCCAAAGTTTAGCGTTCGTGCGTTAATCTCTTATGAGATTCGGCGCAGGCTTGTAGTAGCCTGCCTATAGAACAGAAAGAAGAAAGAGGTATAGAATAGTCACAGAAAAACAGATCTGACAGATAAAAATATACATAACCTCAGATTCAGATTTATAATCATGTCACAATTATAATTACAGTTTATAGCGGAAAATAACTGTACTTGCCTTTCGTGGTTTTAAGAAAGGATAATAAACTGTTGTCGATGCATAAATGTTGAATTACTCCTCTTTAATTGTTGTTGTGGCTCTAAACTTTGATTTGAGATTTGATTTATCTTTTAATTCTATTTCAGGTTGGAAGATGATGCATCAGTCCAAGTTTTGATTCTAACAGAGTAGCGATGCCATTTTTATTTTTAATTAGAACTGAGGCAGAATATAGACAAAATGAAATTTTGTAGATAAAATGAGGCTAGGGGGCTGTTTACATAGGATTAGGCGGACGAATCTAGACATAAACGAAACCGGATACATCAGAATGAACCAGGTTAAAAAAACTGGGTTTTGGGAGCAGGTCGACCCCCAGGTCGACACTATGGTCGACCTGGCCCCTGGAAGGTCGACACTATGGTTGACCCCCAGGTCGACCTGGTCCATGGGCGGGAATTTTCTCGCCAGCCTATTCTGGGATTTTGAATTTGAATTTGAATTTGAATTTTCGAGCTGTTTTCGATTCTGAAATTCTCTGAAACTTCGGAGGGCCATATCTCCCTCATACGGACTCCGTTTCTCGAAAACTCGGACTCGTTTCTAAGCAGAATTTCGAGACGAACGCAATAGCACAACTCATTTCCCTTGATTCTTATTTTATAATTTAATTATTCTCTGATTTGTTACTTATACGATCACAGAAAATACGGGGTGTTACATTCTCCCCTTCTTAAAGGATTTCGTCCCCGAAATCTTCAAGTTGAGAAGAATGTGTCGTACCATCTAGTCATCCATCTACTCAACCATCATCCACAAGCATCCGTTGTCCTTAGAAAACTTCTAATGTTATATGAACATATGCAAAAGTGTGTTTATATGTTCCTTATCTAATGCAAAGATCAGTCGGTCCACTGATTCAGTTGACCTCCTTAATGCGAATTATGTTAGTGCCATTAGTCCAACATGTATGAAATTTTCCATTTTGATACAATATCATTCTTATATGAGTGACAACCATTCATTCATATGCAACATCCATGTGATGAGTCAATCATTTTGCATCCACAGAAATTGAAAATGCTCACACATCCATATGCAGTATGAGAGTGTTTTCGAGCCGATCTAGTGCCTAGTGTGTGTATATGCATCCACGAGCAACCAATAGCAACCACTTGCATCCACTTGCAACCATCAAACATAACATGTCTCAAACACATGTTTACATCCATAGGATTCCTATCTATAGGTCGAAGACTCGATTGATAGGATACAGTCGAGTGATGGGAGCGAGTGCAGATAAACAAAAACTTGGTTTCATTAGACCTTGGTTGAGAGACAAATTCCCCTAAGTATCAACCCCGAAGGCCGAAATCAACATCAGATTGACACCCAGAGGATTACCCTCTTTAGACAATATCAAAACTGGAAATCTTAACCTTATCAAAAATATTCAGATATTTACAGATTACCGGTACAGATCAGACTACTAAATGATTCATAGGAAACCAAGCATGATAAAAACCCAGAATGTATGCGTCATAGTCAACTTAACGCTCAACACAGATATCCAACTTATCACAATTGGATGAGTCATAACCCTTATGGGTCTGAGTCTACAGCAGAATCAGAAACAATACTAGTATTCAAGTGCAGAGTATCGATTACAAAATCGAAATACCAGAATAAGAAAAGAGTTTTAACTCAAAAATCAGATAGAGAAATCAAACCTCCTACAGAAAGTTTTCCTATTTCTATCCTATCCACTAGCCTCGAGAGTGTTCGCCTGCCTTCCAGAAGTCGGTCCTGCCCTCTGCCCTTGCCCTCGTTTCTTTGGACAGTCCCTAATGAAGTGTCCCATCTCACCATAGTTGAAGCAAGTGCCCTTTCTTTTTCTACAATCCTTGTTCAGATGAGTCGAGCTTCCACAAGTAAAGCACTTTTTCTCCTTCTTATCTTCAGACTTTTCACCCTTCTTTTGTGTTTCCTTTTTGGGCCATGCTTTCTTGTTCTGTGGTTTATCCTTCTTTGCCTCTTTCTTGTCGTTGTCTTCCTCGTGCAGTAGTGCCATATCCACCAATCTCTTGTAAGTCGCTCCGATGGGTACATGGGTCATGGCTAGGCTGTGCAGTGGCTCGTTCAATCCTTTAACAAAGCGGAGAGCCTTTTTATGCTGGGTGTTGACTGAATCTAGTCCGAACCTAGCCAGTTGGTTGAACTGGTTGACGTATTCCTTGACCGTCATACTTCCTTGCTAAAGAGATAAGAACTTTTCCATTTGTAGACTTCGTTCAGCTTACGAGAGGAATTTCGCCTCAAACCTTGTTCTGAAATCCATCCATGTTTCAACCGTCTCTCGGCGTTAGTGACTTCCCACCAATAGGAAGCTTCGTCCTAGAGCAACCACACCGCCAATTGTACCTTCTGCCTATCATCCAGCTCGAAGATAACGAACAGATCCTCAGTTTCTTTGAGCCAGTTCCTCGCTTCTACGAATGATTCAGTTCCCTTGAAATCCTTTCCACCCATGGCCCTAAAATCTTTACAGATCTTTGAAAAAGCAATTGCATGAGGAGGGGGTGGAGGAGGAGGAATCGCTGCAGCTGGAGGAGGAATATCTGTTGGGCCTGCATCGTTGGCCCTAGCCTCTAAGTACCTCTCGAACCAGCCAGGTATTGGCACGCCCTCTGGAAAGTTAAGATTCCCAGACATGCTAGAATGAAAGAAAAAGATTTAAAACGGAGAACAGAAAAGATAGATATATGGCTCTTTGGGGATTATGTTTTTCAAAATAAACTTTATTTTTGAAAATACTTCCTTTTAAAACCTTTTTGAAAATAGTTTTCAAAAACTTTACCCAATCTGGTAACCTTCAGCTTTGATACCAAGTGTAACACCCCACCTCCATTAAGGTCACTCACAAAAGGAATGCCTTAACTTTGGTGGAGCATTTTAGTAAACAGAACAGAAATTTACAAGACAGATAAACAATACTTGAGAAATTATCACTTTATTACAACGGAAAACAGAAATCAGTTTGGTTACATCTTTACCAACAACTCAAGTACATAAATATCAGTCTTGTTCAGAAAATCATCAGAGTGCAAAACTTTAAAATCATAATCCACACAGAAGCTGCCATAAAGAGTCAAGCCATACTTTAAGCACTCTGAGTACTTCAAGCAGAAGAAATCCGGATCAAGCTAAAGTATTCCCTCCTTGGAAAACCTGGGGGGAAATGGAAGAAAAAGGGGCGAAAACAAGCAAGGTCAGACATAAAGTCTGGCAAGTCCAGTGACTTTCAGCATATGAACAGATAATAATAATCATGGCATGCAAATAAAACTGGATGGGAAATAACAGTAACAGGAGCAGCAGATGTACTTAGGTTAAACAAAAGAAACATAATAATATTACTTTTCATTTCTCTGCACTAATACTAGTATAATAGGATTAGGTGTCACCCTAATCTCCAAACTTAAACAGAAACGGGAACAGAATAATTTCACATAAGAGAATACTAATAATGTGCCTTTACCACCCCAACATAAATAGACAGAAACAGAATGCTAATAATGGGCCTTTACTACCCGAACAGAAACAGAATGCTAATAATGGGCCTTTAACACCTGAACAGAAGGTACAGAAACAGAAACATATTAATCCCTACGGAAACAGAATGTAGAACTAGGTGTACACTAGTAAATGGGCCTTTACCATCTGAACAGACGGTACCACGCAGACAGGTGTTGCCACCCAACAGAAACAGACGGTACCAACAGAAACAGACATAACTAAGTGTACCCTAAAACCCTACCCCAAGCGATCGACTCCCTAATAAATAAATAGTCTGTGTCGGCTCCACAGTAGGGTGTATCACTCCCTAAAGTGACAACCAATTGGCACAGACCTATTTACAGATGTCACGACGTCTTACATCCTCAGAGATAGACCGGGATCCACGCACGCACATGACCCGGTTGGAACGCACCATCAACACCCCTCGCTATTATCAGAATGAACCACTTATAATTAGTTCAGTAAGCGTGCCCGGACCCTACCTACTATTGGGTCAAAGTTTTGATACCAGAAAGGGTTACTGACTAATATGGGTCCCAAACAACAGATGACACAAGTAATTTCCCTCCTAACCTTGTGTCCCCACACTAACAGATTTTAGATTAACTTGTTTACAAGTTTAGACATACAGAGTTCAGATCAACTAGTTCACAGATCAGACAAGTTTTCAGACTAACGGATCAGATATACGAATTTAACAGATTTACAGATTTGTCTAACTTTGTAATTGGGCCTATAGATTCACGAAACGGGTTTGTTTAATTCATTAGTCCAATTGGTTTAACTCTATCCACCCAACACATTTTAGACATCATATTTATCCCAGATTTGCATTAATATTAATGCACAGACCTCTCACATTAGGTCGGTAGCTTGTGGCCGCTGGATATGCCAGGCGATTCCGGGCAGACTTCTGCCATAAGCCAGACCTAACCTCGTGTCTAAGCATATTTTTAGTTATGCCTACGACCTCTCACATTAGACTGACAGTTTGCGGTCGCTGGTTAAGTCGGTTGGTTCCGGGCAGGCTTCTACCGCAAACAGAGTCTAACCTCGTGTCATAGCCAATTCATTCCAATACAGATTTTTCAGATATCAGACTAATTCTGTTTATTTAACAGATTAAACTTTTGTACAAGTTACACCAGATTATTCGAGGTTCTATTAACAAGTTTTGCTCAAATTTTAAGTCGAGCCTACAGATTCACATACTTCAAATTTCATCATTTCAGTTCCAACAAATTACGTCATTCAACAGATTAAACAGATAACAGATCTTCCAGATTAGGTTATTTAGCAGATTTAGCAGATAAGGCAATTTAACATAATTAGCAGATTAGGCAATTCAATCCAATTAGCAGTTTAGGCAATATAATAGAACTAGCAGGTTAGGCAATATAGCAGATTTAGCAGATCATATATATCTAAAACTCTATTTACATATCTTGCCCAATCATAAATTTAGCCTAAACTTACATGCCTAAATCAATGTCATAATTCATACTATAATATATGCCCCAAATTTTAGCCTTAATATTCCCATTTACAGTTCATGTCAAAACTAGATTTAATATTCTAGTTCACCATTTATGTCCAAGACTAATACACATGTAAATCATTCTCTATTATAGCCAACTCAGATTATGCCAACATATTTGCTATGCCAGATTTACTTAATTAAGCTACGCCCAATCCCCGTAAAACATGTTTCCACAAGTTCTCTAAACACTCATGAAATGGCCCTATAGGCTCGATGTACATAACAGTGAATGGGAATAAACAAGCAAAGTTACATAATAAATATGAGATCTAACATCATTAAGGGAATAGGCATAAGAAACTAAGTACAATTGTTATAGGCAACTAACCACAATAGTCATGGGCGACTAATTTCAATAGTTTCTTATTCAATGTCATAGGCAATAGTCTCATGGTCATGAATCATAGTCATGGGCAATAGTCTCATAGTCAATGAATCATAGTCATAGGCAATAGTCTCATAGGCAACAGTTTCATGTCCGACTATGCATTATTATTTGTCCCAAAGTTTAGCGTTCGTGCGTTAATCTCTAATGAGATTCGGCGCAGACTCGTAGTAGCCTAGCTATAGAACAGAAAGAAGAAAGAGGTACAGAATGGTCACAGAAAAACAAATCCGACAGATAAAAATATACATAACCTCAGATTCAGATTTATAATCATGTCACAATTATAATTACAGTTTATAGGTGAAAATAACTGTACTTGCCTTTCGCGGTTTTAAGAAAGGATAGTAAACTGTTGTTGATGCAGAAATGTTGAATAACTCCTCTTTAATTGTTGTTGTGGCTCTAAACTTTGATTTAAGATTTGATTTAGCTTTTAATTCTATTTCAGGTTGGAAGAAGATGCATCAGTCCAAGTTTTGATTCCAGCAGAGTAGCAACGCCATTTTTATTTTTAATTAGAACAGAGGCAGAATATAGACAAAATGAAATTGTGTAGAGAAAATGGGGCTAGGGGCTGTTTATATAGGATTAGGCAGACGAATCTAGATAGAAACGAGACCGGATACATCAGAATGAACCAGGTTAAAAAAACTGGGTTTCGGGAGCAGGTCGACCCCCAGGTCGACACTATGGTCGACCTGGTCTGGCCAGGTCGACCCCCAGGTCGACACTATGGTCGACCTGGCCCCTGGGAGGTCGACACTATGGTCGATCCCCAGGTCAACCTGGTCTATGGGCGGGAATTTTCCTGCCCAGCCTGTTCTGGGATTTTGAATTCGAATTTGAATTCGAATTTTCGAGCTATTTTCAATTCTAAAATTCTCGGAAACTTCGGAGGGCCATATATCCCTCATATGGACTACGTTTCTCGAAAACTCGGACTCGTTTCTAAGTAGAATTTCGAGACAAACGCAATGGCGCAACCCGTTTCCCTTGATTCTTATTTTATAATTTAATTATTCTCTGATTTGTTACTTATACGATCACAGAAAATACGGGGTGTTACACTTTCCTTTGGGTAGATAAACATTGTTTGATTCTTGTTTTTTTAGTTTTGCTCGTCTCTAATCTTTCTTCAAGTGGAGGCTACTCTTGGCTTCCTTCCAGCAGCATGACGGCTCTAGCTCTATTTTATTTGTGTGAATTTAGGTTGAAGACTAAGGTTGTTTATATAGAATTTCAAACTAATTAGAGCCGTCGATGAAGCTAGAGTTAATCAAGGCCATCCATCTTAAGAGAAGCCAATCAGAAAGTGATAAATCAGCCCTAGTGACACAACTAAGCCCCAGAAACTGAGCCAGGACCAGACCAAGTAGGTCGACCCCCAGGTCGACTACATGGTCGACCAGGGTACCCAGGTCGACCCCCTGGTCGACCTGCGTCCTGGGCGGGAAATCCGCCCCCCCCCAGCCCAGTTCTGGTCCAGTTTTGAATTTTGAACTTGTTTTCGTGCTGTTTTGAATTTTAAATCGAATTCTGAAACTTCCGAAGGTCATAACTCCTTCATACGAAGTCTGATTTACGCAAACTCGGACTCTATCCAAGTATAATTCCGAGACGAACGCAATGGCATAACCCGTTTCCCTTAATTCTATAATTTAGAATTAATTATACTTTAATTTGTTAATTTACTGTTAATAGAAAATTCGGGGTGTTACAGTGACTAAGCGGTCTTTTTTGGATTTTAGCAACATTTTGAAGACCAATAATTTGCTGTAAGTACAAAAAATGAAACTCATATTGAATGCATACTAACCGTGCAATGAATAGTAGTATGTCATATGGTTAATTCAAGAAACTTATCAATTACTAATGCCCCTATTATGCATAAGTGAAAAATAGCAAGTGAAAATTAACGATTCAAGTGAAAAATAGTAAGTAGAATTCAACATTTTTTTACACACAATTTCTAGTCACTTCATACATCAAAGAAATGCTTCCACTCAATTCCCATAAGAAATGCATTTAATATCAACAAACATGTTTTGTAAGGTCTTCTAACTTCTCATTATCTTTAAAAGATGATTGGTAAATAGTAGGAAACTCACTGTCATCCACATTACTAGTCAACCGTTTTGATGTGTGTAAAACCACAAACCATCTGTCATGTTTTAAATCTTTCAAGTAGAACACTTGAGTCGCTTCTGATGCAAGAATAAACGAAGCTCATCATTCCCTCTGTCTTTGCTCTTCAATTTTCCTAAGTTAACCATTATCAAGTTTGAAATGGGATCAATCTTGCAACCCTTGACCTTGTCTTCAACCTTTACCCAATCACAATAGAAAACCGTTTGTTTAAAGTTAATGTAATCCAACTCAATTATTTTTTGAATAACTCCGTAATACTTGGTTTCTGCTTCCTTGTAATTTTTCTCCTTCCCGCTCGCTCTAAATTTTGTAATTGCTCTCATACATACAACACTGTCTTGTGTTAGCAACTGCTCTTTGTAAATTTTCGGGGAAAATATGAATCCGTTTACTTGGTACTTCACATAACTGCGTGTCTTGAACATCGTCTCATTCACCCGCCGCCAAAGAGTTAGATCAACATCGTCGATCATCGCCAACTAAAAAAAATTAGTATGTGGGAAGTATGTTCATGAAGGAGTAAGATCAGTTAAATGCACGTGAAATATTTAATACAATGTTATATTTACCTCATCACGTAACCATAGAGTAAAACTTTGACAAGTTTCTGTAGGAATAACTCCACCACAAGATTGTAATTTAGTATTTTTCACATAGATTTCATACCTTCTACAACACATAAATTTAAAAACGTATAAGAAAATTGATTTATGCTAATGGAAATTAAAGAAAAATTCTTAAACTTACTTCTCCCATTCTTCCAACCCATCGTGCTTACTAGTATAACTGCATAACGGTGGAAAAACCGACCGTTAGATTATATAATATCTAAAACAAAATCTATGTTCACATTTTTCCATTGAACGTAAATTTCATGAGAAACTAATTGCCAAATTAATTGCATTATCTTCTTTAAAAAAATGTAAGTGCATGGAAAACTATAAATTCAGTTAAACTAAGATTTGTACATATAAGCTAGCTTGATATTAAAGATTATGTATTGATATGAATCACTCACTAACATATACATACATGTTAATTATGTCAAGAATGATTAACATTGTCTAAATAAAGAACATCAAGGAGGGAGGCGGGTTAATGTTAGTAAGAACACTCAAAGGTGAAGAGAAGTACATCTAAAAAAAATTATACTAATTTTCAAGCTTTGTGTAAAGACAAATATTTCCAAGTGCATTCACTAGCACTCTAAAATATGTATTATTCTTTAAAATTTATTCTCTAAAACAAGTTTAATTTTAATTGTCTATCTCAACAAATTCACCATGCATCAAATGTTAAAAAATAGCAATGCAAATAAACTGTAAACATTTTTTTTATAACTTTACCACATACAACCCATAAGTTATAGACTAGCGGCTTAATAATGAAAAAGCAATCAGACTATTACAAGACATTGTACTTTTCATTTGAAACAGTGTCGCTGTGATGTAAATAAACACATGCAGTAAAGCAAAAACGTGTCAAAAGGTAGGATATAAATCTTTTGTGGCGTGTTATTATAGAATTTTATGTGAAAATTATAAAACACTGCGTTAAAGTTTAATGCAACTTTTTTCCAGTGGCTTTAGCATCACCCATGCTCTTTTATGGTGATCGCCATGCTCTTTTAGGTTCCCACTGCAAGCTTTTTCGGTAACACGTCAGCTAATCATCAGCATAAGGTAAGGATAAGTAGGCATACCGTGGAATATATTACAAAACTATAACAATAATATTAAAATCTATTTCCTTTACTACAGTCAAAAAAAACATCCAAGTCCCTAAATAATAAGACTATTGTGATCTTTTATAGACAAAATAAATGAGCATCATATTTAGAAACAAACATGGATGCATAATATGTTTGTCTTAAAAATCTAAATTAAATCAATTATTGTAGGTATGCTAATTAAAGTGTAGATAATGACCAAAGACAAATAGATGCAAACATTAATAAATTTATATCTAGATTATCTTGACATTTATACTTTTAGGTGTAGTTATCTATTGATTTATTGGCAAAACATTTTGTTTGCGTAAATATTAATGTAGATATCTCTGTGTCGGTCTTTAAATAAGATTGATTTGGCCATCAAAATAATATTTTATACATGTCAATCACTCAGATGTAACCGTGCTAAATTTATATAGTCAAGTTTACAGCTATCATTTATTCATAAAGTGTAACTAATTTGGAATGGTTTAAGTTTATAATTGAATTCAAAACTTCTTAAGTATGGAATTAGTTTTAGTAGCAACGTTAATACGAAAATTACATATTGCAATGTAATATTAATTTCAAATGAAATTTGAAACTAAATTTTAGTTTCTGTTAGAATTCTGAAGACCTTTTAGTTTCAAATTTTAGGACTTAATGTTAGTCCCGAGATTTCTTTTGGATTTACAATAATAACTAAACAGCTAGACTTAAATTGATGTTTCAAGACTCAATCCATAAATTGGAAAATCCATTTTAACACATGAATCAACTACCAATTTAAGTACATTTTACTTTATGTTGTAATTTTTTTATTTATGGAATCAAGGCCAATATAGTTTGGCTTCTACCTTCACCCCTCGCAACATCTCAGTATCATTGGCTTCGTAAATAAGAAACATCAACAAATCATTTCAATCCTTACATGAAAAAGGAAGAGAGTTGATTAATCAAAATCTTATGAGCAAATTTTAAACATGAAATATGTACATATAATTTCAGATACATACCTCCATTTAGCCAAAGAAGAAGTGTAACAACCCGGAATCTTGAGGCCAATTTAAAATTTTTATTTTAGAAATTTTAATGGACTTTAATATTTAAAATAATTTATTTTAAATAATAACGGATACAATTTTTATTTTAAAACGAATAAATTTAATTTAATTATAAAAGGAGTTTAAAACAGCGCTGTAGTTTGAAAATTTGAATTTGAACTTTGACTGAATATACAGGATTCATTTTAAATCAAAATTGAGCGAAAAAAGAAATATTTAGATCTATTTAATCATACTTTCCAACGAACATGAAAAATCTAAATTTTGTTTTAAAAATCAAAGTTATGTCCAGTTTAAAATTTAGAAAAGTCGCTGTAGAATTTATATATATATTAATATAATATATAGCCCTTAAAAATAGTCATTTTTCAAACGACCTCGGTTTTCGACGAAACCACTTCTGTTGGAACCGGAATGTCAAATTATTGTTATGTTTATTTTTTCATAATTTTTCGAATAAATATGTGAGCATGGTGAAAGAAAATGTGTTTTGTCAGTTTAAGTCAAATTTAATCGACTTGAAAAAGGCCATTTTTCAAACAGTCTCAGAATTCAACGAAATTAGTCTCGTTAGAACCGTATCGTCAAAACATAATTAGAAATAATTTTTCTGTAATTTTTATAGGTCGTATGTGGCCCCGGTAATTTAAAATGTACGTTTGAATTTAATAATTAATTGATTTATATTTTAAATTAAAGAAAAACATATCATAACAGCCGAATTGGGTTACGAAACAAATTCCATTGCGTCCGGGATGGGGGTTATTAGCTAGGGGCGACACTTGTTGGGTTCGATTCAGAGTTCGTATCAATATACATGAATTTTTGAAATAAAAGAATTGAATAAAATGGAAAATACGTATAAATACACCTACCGTATACCATATACCGTAACCCTATTCTAAACAAAACACCCAGCCACCACTAATATAAATCAATGGCCATCCTCTTCAGAAATTCGTCCCTCAAGATCTTCAAATCCGATCAATGGATTTCGAAACTTCAAAAGGGAAATTCAAGAACTTTTCAACCTCTTCCATTCCATAGGGTGATGATCGAATTTAGTTGAGTGTACTGCGTGAATCTGTGGCACAAAGGCCGAGCGTTGGGACCCGATTTCGAGGCCACATGGGCGCTCGAGCTCCTCTATATGGTGGTCGTGGGGTGGTGTTGGCACGGCGGACGGTGGTGGGGTCTCTGATGGAGCTCCGGTGGTGTTTGAAGGGAGCGAGGACGGTGGATTCAATGCGACGTTGGGTTCAAGTTACAGCCGAAGGGTTTCAACGCGGAAGATGATTAACAGAGGTTAATTAAATTAAATCCTTAATTAAGTTAAGATAATTATCCAATTAAATTGTCTAAAGTTTATAAAAAGTTCATATCTTATGCAAATCAAAGCAGAATCGAATGAAACTGGAAGCGTTGGAACCGTGACGAAGAGGTCTACGCCATGAGGCTGACTAGAGCTTAAACAGGGAACGATGGAAATTTCGGATCTGAATTGATTGGTGAGATTTCTCTTTTAAATATTAATTAAATTATTATTTTCTTTCCATTCGAAATCGATATATGTATGTGATAAAAATCAGATCTGTGATTTGTGGATTGAAATTCGTTTGTTACTGTGATTGATTTGCGATGCTCATATGTTGTTAGATCAGTAATGTTAATATAGAAAATATCATATTTGGTTAAATCAGTAATGTTAACATACGAATATGATTTTTAGTGTTTTATCAAAATAGAATTATCGACAAAACAAGATTATCATTTTTGATCAATTACATTAACAATAAGATTAACATTTTTATGAAAACATGATTATAGAGCTAAAAATCACATTTTTGTCAAAAACATGTTATTGAAACCAATTCAACATTTGTATTTGAATATTTAGGATATAAAAAGATTATAAATAAAAGAATCGAAATTTTTTTATCATTTTGTTGAAATAAAAGAATCGAAACAGAATTTATCATTTTGTTGAAATAAAAGAATCGAAACAAAATTTATCATTTTGTTGAAATAAAAGAAGCGAAACAAAATTTATCATTTTTGTTGAAATAAAGGAGTCGAAGCAAAATTTTCATGTTTGTTGAAACAAGAATGAAGTTGTCCCTTTTATTTCATTCTGTTAAAAATAGAATAATGGATAAAATAAAATTGTCACTTTTATTTTATTTGAATTGACATCATTGAAAAGGTCATTTTTGTCGCATTATAATCGGCAAACAAAAATGTCATTTAAAATCATATTATTTTGATTACATAAGAGGATTAGAACAAATTCATATTTTGTTTACATTAAGAGGATATAACCAGAAAATGCATATTTTTGTACATTTAAAAGAATAGATTTAGTTGAACCTTCTTTTCAAACAAGAGAACAGATTTTTAAGTATCATTCTTTTCAATAAAAAGAAGTCAGGTTTTTTTGTCATATTTGATTACAATAAAGAATTTGAATTAAACAAGGTTTTCATTGTTGTTTACCATAAAAGAATTAGACAAATTTCTTATTTTGATTTCATTAAAAGAATTAGACAAAGTTATCGGTTTTGGTCATTTACAAGAATGAATTAAAAATGTAAAAATGATAAAAAGGACATTTCGTTTACCAAAATGTTAATTATATTATGAAGGACAAAATGAACATTTTTGTTATGAAATGTTACACTAGACATAAAATAACATTTTAATTTTAAAATGTTTATTGGATTAAAATTTGTTACTTTTGTGTTAAATTAGAAATGCATATTTTGTACATTAAAGAAGAGTTAGGTAAAATAATCATATTTTGTACATTAAAGAAGAGTTAGACAAAATAATCATATTTTGTACATTAAAGAAGAGTTATACAAAACTATCATATTTTGTACATAAATAGGAATTAGACAAAATTATAATTTTTTTCATTTTAAATATAATTAGAACAAAGAATACATTTTTGTTAGAAATGTAATTAGAATAATGTATACATTTTTGTTAGAAATGTAATTAGAATAAAGGATTACACAAAAGATAGGAAGGTTATTATTTTTATTTGTCGATTGGTCACAATAAAAAGGCCATATGTTAAAAATATGATGTTAATGATGGCTTAAAATATATGTATGTGTTGATGAAGTGTTTGATGTATTTAATATAATGTTAGTGTATTCAAAACTGAATATTACTCTTCCATTTACAAGTCATCCGACTTGTCTATGTGATTGGGTTGATAATTTTCACACATCGCCCAAGTGCACAAATAATTTATTCTTTGATTGTTGGATGAAACCCCACACGGGTGTTGGAATGTTATTTGATCTACACTAGTCCCAATATTTAGTGTAGAATCCACTCTGGTTGATTATTTGGATGCTTGATAAATATTTATCATAATCGTTGATTTCATGCAATATATGGTTGTTGATTAGGTCACATTCCACTAAAGAATATTCTGAAAAAAGAATATTTTAGAAAATATTTTAGAAAAGAATATATTTTGGAAAAATATATTATTATTGAATGAACTAGTTATTAACTAGAATAAATCATAAAATTTAGATTTAATGAGTTTTCCAATTTGCTAATATTCAATTTAAATTAAATAAATTGGATTTTGGGTTTGTCGTAAATAGTGTCTTGAATAACACTGTTCTTAAAACCCCGTATGAAAAGAATAATCTTTTAATTTAGATTATTAAAGTTTTCAATTATATTTAATAATTGGAAAAAAATGAAGTGTGAGTTGGGTTTATTGTGAACTGTGTTATAAGCGACATTTGTTCTTTAACCCAACTGACAGTGAAAATATGATTTGAAATTTATAATTCTTTTATTAAGTTTTAAATGGAAATTTTCCAAAAGTAAAGTTTTCCAATTTAATATATTAAATTGGAGTTGAATGGAATTCGAATTAATTATAACTAAGATAAGCTTTTGTAAAGGAAAACCGATACTACATATGGAATTTAAGAGGCTTTGCCGTTATTCCATTTGTATTATTGATCGGATACATAAACTTATAACGATTATATATTGATTTGATTTCTGTGAAGATTCCATATTTTATGGAAGATGATTGCGGGTTTACCGTGAAATATGTTTTAAATGACATTAGTTCTTTAACCCAGTTAAAGTTAAGATTAATTTCATAAACTTAAATAATCATTGAACAATGATTTTTGGTATTTAAAACCTAATTGAAGTTTTGGTAAATCTTTAAAGAAAGGATTTAAGGATAATTTAAAGAATTTATCTTGGATATAATAATGCGGATATCTATTAGAAGAATATTCTAAATTGGAATGAGATGTTGGATGTGTTTTTTATAGTACTTGATTTTTAATTATAAAATACGTGAGTTATTCGGAAAGACCGGGTTTAACCCATTCAGAATAATTACTACGACGATGAAGAGTCAAAGATGAAGACGGTGGTTGAAGGCCGACGATCTTCACATCGAATGGATGTGTTGCTACAGAGACCCTTGATGGGAGTAGCTACCTTGAAGGGGCTTCAGTGGTGGCCGTCCGGACTATGGTTGATTGTTCGGATTTGGTTTTCGCTCAGACCCAGAGCATAAGCTAGTAAATGGATGCATGTCTGACATTGGATTTCGTTCCATGTGAATTAAATCGATTTCTATTAATGTATGCCTGTTTGGTGGTGGAGAATTTATTCTCTACTTAACACCCTGGTATATATTAATAGTGATTGATCACATGGCGTGAATTGTCAATGTGGCACGCCAAGATGCAAATGATCAAGGCTTTTGTTGAAAAGCAGGGCCTTGTGGGGTGATCAAAGTATAGCCTATTACGGCATACCTTTGTGTATAGCGTAACCTCACGAGCCTCACAACCCGGTATGAGTCGAAAACGAGAGAAGGGAATGCAGGGAGTGCACACGTTATCTTTCTAGCTAGAGTAGTGTCAGGGACCTACTAACGCTGACATTTTACTTATGTGGTTGATGAACTATGAGGTACCTCATGTTTTATAGGCCGTTAGTGGTCATATTATAGGTCCAAAAGGACCGGGAAACGTGTGTTCAGGCATAACTAATCCACGACCCTTCGGAGTGGACCGACCCTGCAACTATCCAAGGGTTGCCCATAGGTGTGATCCTGGGGCATTTGCTAGAGTGTCTCGAATCGGTAAGGAGCTCCTCCCTAGCCTTGACTCATGATGGAAACCAAATTTCCAATACGACCCCATGCGGTTTTGATTGTAGAACTAGTATGGAGACATAGTAGGATGGGGTACTATGCCGTCTACGATTAATACATTATGATTGAAAATGTTTTTGAAATATATATATACCCATATACATACACACTAATATTAAATCCGTTTTATCGTATCAAGCATCTTTGGACCATTATAAGGTAAAACCCTATCCTCCGGTTTGCGTTGCATTGTGTGATGGGACTTGGGTCTTATAATGGTTTCATTTTCCTAAAAAGCATTGAGTTGTTTAACGTTTTACTTTATTTTATGCACTGGCAATCCAATGGAGTAAACCCGTTCAGCGTTAGCGGCGTGGTCCTGTGATTTGCCTTATTATTAGATAAGTTAAGTAAGATTTCTCATACCAGTCCCATGACTGACCTGTAGTTTGTTTCACTGGCAAACTCGGGTGCCCTTATTTTCTACACGGGCAGTCGAGTAGCTTTTTGCAGATATATTTACAGGATCCTGGTTTACAGCTGAAGCGGTATTCGGAAAGCTCTGTATCCGTGTATTCCTTTCGGTTGTATATTTGTATTATTTTCCGCTGCTATTTAAATGTAATTTGAAACTCTGATATTATTGTATTCCTATTATGTAATAAGTATTCATACTCTGTTACATTCTTGTACTCTGATGTAATTGTTGTGATCAGCAATAAAATGTTCTTCAGTTTTTTGTTCTAATGTGTATTGTTCTCAAAGCAATCAAGCCTTTCCTTTACTGGGAAGTTTGGGTCATTTCAGTTGGTATCAGAGCTTTGGTTTACAGAGCTTGAGAACAAGACACATTAGAACTGAACAAAAGAATTCATCAGAAATTGGATTAGTAATATCCAGTGAGACTAACTCGTTAGAGATGGGATCAGTAGTATCCTAGAACGAGTGTGGAGTATTATTTTCTTTTGAATAAAAATGAAAAGAAATTTAGTTTTGAAAATTTTATCTAAATATAAGTATTTGAGAATATTATTATATTCTAGTATGGACAATCGAGTATATAAAGATTTCGAATATACGAGTAATTAACGGATATTCGAAGTTTTAATATACTGGATAGATATAGAATCACACTCTAGTCGCCCGGGGGTAATTCTGGTGATGCGGCCGCATCATCAGTATTTATGTCCGAGTCTCGAAAGTGGTATATCTATATAATTCCATTGACTGGTATGAGAACCAACACTTAGTTAGAACACACTACTGTGATTTACACTAAAATATGATTTTTGACTATATATAAAAGTTATATATATTTAAAAAGTTAATCACCTAATTGATTGCTGGTTGTGATGTTTGATAATTTGTTTCACTAATTAAAATATTAGAATGATAATTAATTTAACTAACAAAATTATTGAAACAATATATAAAAATTTAGTTAAGTTAGTTAATTAAACAACTTTTAGCTACGTTCCTTTTTTAGGACGAAAAGATTTTAAGTGGGGGCGATTGTAACAACCCGGAATCTTGGGGCCAATTTAAAATTTTTATTTTAGAAATTTTAATGGACTTTAATATTTAAAATAATTTATTTTAAATAATAATGGTTAAAAAAATTATTTTAAAACGAATAAATTTAATTTAATTATAAAAGGAGTTTAAAACAGCGCTGCAGTTTGAAAATTTGAATTTGAACTTTGACTGAATATACAGGATTCATTTTAAATCAAAATTGAGCGAAACAAGAAATATTTAGATCTATTTAATCATATCTTTCTAGCAAACCTAAAAAATATAAATTTCGTTTTAAAAATCAAAAGTTATGTCCAGTTTAAAATTTAGAGAAGTCGCTGTAGAATTTATATATATTAATATAATATATAGCACTTAAAAATAGTCATTTTTCAAACGACCTCGGTTTTCGACGAAACCACTTCTGTTGGAACCGAAATGTCAAATTATTGTTATGTTTAATTTTTCATAATTTTTCGAATAGATATGTGAGCATGGTGAAAGAAAATGTGTTTTGTCAGTTTCAGTCAAATTTAATCGACTTGAAAAAGGCCATTTTTCAAACAGTCTCATAATTCAACGAAATTAGTCTCGTTAGAACCATATCGTCAAAACATAATTAGAAATAATTTTTCTGTAATTTTTAAAGGTCGTATGTGGCCCCGGTAATTTAAAATGTACGTTTGAATTTAATAATTAATTGATTTATATTTTAAATTAAAGAAAAACATATCGTAATAGCCGAATTGGGTTACAAAACATATTCCATTGCGTCCGGGATGGGGGTTGTTAGCTAGGGGCGACACTTGTTGGGTTCGATTCAGAGTTCGTATCAATATACATGAATTTTTGAAATAAAAGAATTGAATAAAATGGAAAATACGTATAAATACACCTACCGTATACCATATACCGTAACCCTATTCTAAACAAAACACCTAGTCGCCACTAATATAAATCAATGGCCATCCTCTTCAGAAATTCGTCCCTCAAGATCTTCAAATCCGATCAATGGATTTCGAATCTTCAATAGGGAAATTCAAGAACTTTTCAACCTCTTCCATTCCATAGGGTGATGAACGAATTTAGTTAAGTGTACTGCGTGAATCTGTTGCACAAAGGCCGAGCGTTGGGACCCGATTTCGAGGCCACATGGGCGCTCGAGCTCCTCTATACGGCGGTCGTGGGGTGGTGTTGGCACGGCGGACGGTGGTGGGGTCTCTGATGGAGCTCTGGTGGTGTTTGAAGGGAGCGAGGACGGTGGATTCAATGCGACGTTGGGTTCGAGTTACAGCCGAAGGGTTTCAACGTGGAAGATGATTAACAGAGGTTAATTAAATTAAATCCTTAATTAAGTTAAGATAATTATCCAATTAAATTGTCTAAAGTTTATTAAAAAAATCATATCTTATGCAAATCAAAGCAGAATTGAACGAAACTGGAAGCGTTGGAACCGTGACGAAGAGTTCTACGCCATGAGGCTGACTAGAACTTAAACAAGGAACGACGGAAATTTCAGATCTAAATTGATTGGTGAGATTTCTCTTTTAAATATTAGTTAAATTATTATTTTGTTTCCATTCGAAATCGATATATGTATGTGATAAAAATATGATCTGTGATTTGTGGATTGAAATTCGTTTATTACTATGATTGATTTGCGATGCTCATATGTTGTTAGATCAGTAATGTTAACATAGAAATATCGTATTTGGTTAAATCAGTAATGTTAACATACGAATATGATTTTTAGTGTTTTATCGAAATAGAATTATCGACAAAACAAGATTATCATTTTTGATCAATTATATTATCAATAAGATTAACATTTTGGTGAAAACATGATTATAGAGCTAAAAATCACATTTTTGTCAAAAACATGTTATTGAAACCAATTCAACATTTGTGTTAGAATATTTAGGATATAAAAAGATTATAAATAAAAGAATCGAAACAAAATTTATCGTTTTGTTGAAATAAAAGAATCGAAACAAAATTTATCATTTTGTTGAAATAAAAGAATCGAAACAAAATTTATCATTCTGTTGAAATAAAAGAATCGAAACAAAATTTATCATTTTGTTCAAATAAAAGAATCGAAACAAAATTTATCATTTTTGTTGAAATAAAGGAGTCAAAGCAAAAATTTCATGTTTGTTGAAACAAGAATGAAGTTGTCCCTTTTATTTCATTCTGTTAAAAATAGAATAATGGATAAAATAAAATTGTCACTTTTATTTTATTTGAATTGACATCATTGAAAAGGTCATTTTTGTCGCATTAGAATCGGCAAACAAAAATGTCATTTAAAATCATATTATTTTGATTACATAAGAGGATTAGAACAAATTCATATTTTGTTTACATTAAGTGGATATAACCAGAAAATCAATATTTTTATACATTTAAAAGAATAGATTTTGTTGAACCTTCTTTTCAAACAAGAGAACAGATTTTTAAGTATCATTCTTTTCAATAAAAAGAAGTCAGGTTGTATTGTCATATTTGATTACAATAAAGAATTTGAATTAAACAAGGTTTTCATTGTTGTTTACCTTAAAAGAATTAGACAAATTTCTTATTTTGATTTCATTAAAAGAATTAGACAAAGTTATCAGTTTTGGTCATTTACAAGAATGAATTAAAAATGTTAATATGATAAAAAGGACATTTCATTTACAAAAATGTTAATTAGATTATAAAGGACAAAATGAATGTAACACCCCACGTCCATTAATGTCACTCACAAAGGGAATGCATTAACTTCCATGGAGGTTTTAAGTGAATATAGAACAGTAAAATTACAACAAGACAGATATAAAATAGTACTTTGAAATTCAAAAACTTTATTTCATTGTAGCAGAAGTCAAAACATGTTTGATTACATCATAACACCATATTCAATGTCAAGTACAATATCTATCTTGATAAAACAAGTACATAATCCCATTACATGAATAGCCATTAAAAAGAAAGATAACAAGCTGGACTTTACTTCAGCAGTCCAAGCTTTCCCGAAGATAAGCGATCCAACTAGACTCCACTAGAACTTGGCCCAACCTGCGGACCTGAAGGGAGAAAAAGGATGGAAAAGAGGGGGTCAGACATAAAGTCTGGTGAATATGATAATTCTACAATACTATTACCAAAATAACTGGACTAAGGCATAAGCTGGAAAACAAGAAAATGTCTATGAAGAGCAGATTAAGGACATAGACAATCGCTAAAGGCAACGTTATAGGCGCTCCTAAATACTAAAGGATAAACACTATACTGCACCACACCAGTCACCCTAAAGATTCATCCCACTTAGCTTCACTTAGAAACTTTCCCAATGGCTTTACGTACCCCTAGCTGACTACATAGGTGCCGCCTGCCCCTATCTCCACTAGGTGTACCCTACTTCCCATTATTCGATCGGCTCCCTAACTCGTAGATACCCGTGCTGGCCCCACAGTGGGGTGTATCACTCCCCTAAAGTGGCAACCTGATACAACGGACATGCACGGCTTATACCTACACGATGCAACAACGTCTTACCTACCAGCCCGGGTCCACACACGCATATGAAACCCGTTGGACTTGCGTTGCCACCGCTCCCTGTTTTGGCCTCTTATAGTCAAACCCAGTATGCGTGTCCCATCCTCGACTTGGGTCGAGCCCACAAAGATACGTTTTGGGATACTGGTTGAAATGGGCCCCCACTATTTACCACAAGCATTCCACCTAAGCTTGTCCCCATTATTCCATCCCACTTAACCCACTTAGTCATGTTCATTTACATGTGTGTTTGGTTAAGTCTAATCGTATTTCAAATGCCTCTAAAGGCAACCACCAGATTCCTCATGCCACCCAAGGCACCTACTTAACCCCCATGTCCCACCTTACATGATTATTTGGTTAAGTATTTCTTAGTTCATTAAGGCCATAACCTCATAAAGACCTCTCACATTAGACTGGCATTTATGGCAGCTGGATTTGTCGGGCGGGTCCGGGCAGTCTTACACCATAAAAGAGTCTAACCTCGTGTCTTTACAACTGTTATGCTTTAGTTTGGGCCTAGGACCTCTCACATTGGGCCGACATTTGTGACTACTGGATTTGCCGGGCGGGTCCGGGCAGGTTTACATCACAAACGGGTCCAACCTCGTGTCCTAAGCATTGATTATTAATAATAATCCACTTTCCCCCAATTTTAATAATTCCCTACTTGAATTATTAATTACTTCCAATTTTTAACAATGTCCATAATTGACTCAATTATGGACATTCATTCATGGTATGCAACATCTTACAAAATTGCACCCAGTTTATTAATTCCTAATATTACCCCTACCCCACGTTTGAACGTTTATTCGCAAAATATATGTTAGACTCGAATAGCCTAACTCATAGCATAAAAGAGATTATCATAATAACAACATGTATATGTGACCAAATGAATCATAATAAGGGGTGAAACTTGCATATGTCCAACTTGCATAGATTATACATGTCATGGATCTAAAGGTGTCAACTTGTTCAAAATTCACCTAATATGATCTCAATCAATTTTCATAAACTTACATATGAACATGTGTGAATCAACATCATCTAATTTTTTAACAACATGGTTTTATATGGGTACACCTAACTCAATAGGCAAATTCCCATAATCAAGTTTTATTTAATTATAGTTTCAAGTTTATGGGTACACCTAACCTAATAGGCAAATTCCCATAAACAAGATCCATTTAAATTAAGAAAAAAAAAACATAACTTTAAGCATGATCCAACAACATCATGATTTTTCAACATAATATAGCATGATTTATAACATGGCATAGTATGATAGTATAACATAGCTTGACATGATTCTCAACATAGCACGACATAGCATAAGAGAATTTACAACATAGCATGACATAGCATATATAATTTACATCATACGACAACATAATAACATAATAAGAGATCCACAATATATAGAATTTACAATTACAAATCACATCACTTTCTTGTGATCCATTCATAACTGAGTCAAATTAGTTTGTAATAGTCTTGTGAGAATCATCATACTCACCAACAAAAGAAAAGAATTAGAGAAAGAGAGATCTTTTGATTTGATTTGTGTAGATTTAGTTGTAGATGATTAGGCTTCCTCTTCTTAATTTGTGACGGCTATGCTGAACTCCATGGCAGCAGCATGACGGTAGCTTCTCTAATTTTACAAGTGATTTAGGTCTAGGGTCTACCCACTTATTTATAGATTTTAGAATTCATTTAGGCCATTAGATTTAACCTAGAAATAACCGCAGCCGTTCAGACAAGATGGGGTTTATCTTGTTGACTCAGCAATGAGTCAGAAGTGACTCAGCAAACACTCAGCAAATTAATAAACTTCTATTCATGTTTGCATTAACTGCCCATATATATATATATATATATATATATATATATATATATATATATATATTCTACAATGTACATATTAGATACATCCCACTTTACTTATTATTGTTTTTATATACATATTAGATACATCCCCTCTCTTACACACTTATTAATATTTTTATATGCATATTAGATACATCCCCTCTTTTACACACTTATTATTATTTTTATATGCATATTAGATACATCCCCTCTCTTACACACTTTTATATTCATATTAGATACATCCCCTCTCTTACACACTTATTAATATTTTTATATTCATATTAGATACATCCCCTCTCTTACACACTTATTAATATTTTAGCAACTTTAGTGTTAATAGAAAATTCGGGGTGTTACATTCTCCCCTCCTTTTAGGATTTCGTCCCCGAAATCTTCAAGTCTGGAAGAATGTATATCCTACCATCCAAACGTCCATCTACTCATCCATCACACACAGGCATCCATTGTCCTTCGAAGACTTCTAATGCTTTATGATCATATGCAAGTGTGTGTACATGTCCTTACCTAATGCGAAATCAGGCGGTCTACTGATTCAGTTGACCTCCTTAATGCAAATTATGTAAGTGTCATGAATCCATTATGTATGCAAAAGATCCTAATTGCTTACATACTACTTCTATATGCGTGCACACCCATTCAACCGAATGCAGCATCCATATGATGGTACAACCATTATCCATCTAAATACATCCATATATATGCAATATGTAATATGAAGTGACTGAGCCGATCTAGTGGCTGAAGTGTGTGTATATATGCATCCACGAGCAACCACTAGCAAACACTTGCATCCATTTTGCATCCATCATACATAACATGTCTCAAACACATGTTTCAACCATAGGATTATCCTAACTAAAGGTCAAAGATACTAATGAGAGGACATACTAAAGATAAGATAAGATAAGCTAAGCGATAAAGGAGAAATTAAAAGACATACCCTCAAAAAGAAAAGGGTACAACGAACGCATCTTCTCTTCTGTCTCCCAAGTTGCGTTGCTCTCATCATCTCCCCATTGCACTTTAACCAGTCTGACCTCTCGATTCCTCAACTTTTTGATCTCCAACCCAAGAATGCATGTAGGAGCTCGTCTAATTGTTGCATCACGCTCTATTTCCACCTCTTTAAGCAAGCTCGGCTCTACCACCTCCGCGGTCTTGTGCAAACACTTCCTCAAATGTGATACATGGAATACATCGTGTACTCCACTAAGTTTCTCAGGCAACTCCACCCTATATGCCATCTTCCCAATCCTGTTTTTTTTTACAGGAAACGGCCCTACAAACCTTGGTGCTAATTTCCCCACGGACCCAAAGCGAACAACATTCTGTAACGGAGATACTTTGATAAAAACCATGTCCCCAATGTCAAACTCAAGATCTGTCCTCCTCTTATCAGCATACGATTTTTGCCTATCTTGTGCTGCTTTCATCCTCCTTCGAATCAACTCAATCTTCTCCGAGGTTTCCCTAACCATATCGGGCCCAAGTAGGATTTTATCGGTAGATTCCCACCAACATGTAGGCGAACGGCAAGGCCTTCCATAAAGAGCTTCGAAAGGTGCCATGCCAATACTAGACTGAAAGCTATTATTATATGCGAATTCTACTAACGGAAGGTGCTCTTTCCATGTACCCCCAAAGTCTAGGATACAAAGCCTTAAAAGATCCTCTAGAATGCGATTCACCCTCTCGGTCTGGCCGTCTGTCTGAGGATGATATGCGGTGCTCAAACATAGCTGAGTCCCTACCACCTCTTGTAAACTCTTCCAAAATTCGCTAGTAAAGATGGGGTCACGGTCGCTTACTATACTAGAAGGAATACCGTGCAAACGAACTACCTCCTTAATGTATACAGAAGCCAACCACGGAGCAGTCCTCTTACTTTTCACGGGAATAAAATGGGCGCTTTTAGTAAGTCTATCTACTATAACCCAAATCCCCGTGTTACCCTTCCTTGATCTCGGTAATCCATCCACAAAATCCATTGAGATGCTTTCCCATTTCCATAGTGGAACTTCTAATGGGTGAAGCAACCCACCGGGTTTCTTTTGTTCTGCTTTAACTCGTTGGCACACCAAGCATCTAGCGACGTACTCGGCCACATCCTTTTTCATACCGGCCCAAAAGAAAACCCGCTTCATATCTTTGTACATCTTATCCCCGCCAGGATGAATGGTCATTTTTGAGCGATGAGCATCATCAAGAATGGCCTTCCTTAAGTCTTCGTCTTGTGGTACACAAAGTCTATTATCCCTTCGTAACCAACCCTTATCGTCTAGGGTATACCTACGAAGATGGCTTGACGACTGCCCCCCTTTGAGCTTTTCTACTATCTCAACCAACTGTGGGTCGTCTCGCTGTGCCTCACCAACCCGTCCTAGAAGTGTAGGTCTAACCTCCAAGGATGCTAACAGACCGGGTACTAAGTCAACGGAGGGTCTAAAGTCAAACATAGAGATGAATTCTAAGCTTTGTCGTTCAACAAACAACGGACTCAAGGACAACCTTTTCCTACTTAAGGCGTCTGCCACCACGTTACCCTTGCCCGGGGTATATGCTATTTCAAAATCGTAGGAGGCTAAGAATTCCATCCACCGTTGCTGCCTTAAATTCAAATCCTTCTGAGAGAATAAGTATTTTAATGATTTGTGGTCAGTGAACAGTTCGAATTTCTCACCAAGAAGATAGTGACGCCAAGACTTAAGCGCGAAAACAATTGCGGCTAGCTCTAAGTCATGCGTGGGGTAATTCTTTTCATGAACCCTCAACTGCCTTCCACCATAGGCTATTACTCTTCCCTCTTGCATGAGGACCGCGCCAAGTCCCGTCCCACAAGCATCAGTATAGATGGTAAACGGTTTATTCCCGTCTGGCAGCACTAAGACTGGGGCTGAAGTTAAGGCTCTCTTTAAACGTTGGAACGCATCATCGCAATCTTTGTCCCACGTAAAAACCAGGTTCTTTTTCGTTAACCGTGTTAATGGAGCTGATATTTTTGCGAAGTCTTTGATAAACTTCCTATAATAGCCAGCCAACCCCAAGAAACTTCTTACTTCGGTTGCATTTTTAGGGACCTTCCAATCTTGGATGGCCACCACCTTTGCGGGATCCACTGCTATCCCTTTTTTTGGAAACCACGTGCCCTAAGAACCGTACTTCCTTCCTCCAGAAGTGACACTTAGAAAATTTTGCCTTAAGGTTATGCGCTCGAAGGGTTTCCAACACTTCCCTAAGATGTAGGGAGTGCTCTTCTTTATTCTTAGAAAAGACTAAGATGTCATCCACAAAGACTACCACGAATTTGTTAAGGTATTCCCTAAACACCCTACTCATCAAATCAACAAAATATGCAGGGGCGTTTGTCAAACCAAAGGGCATCACTAGCCATTCATAGAATCCGTCAGGAGTCCTAAAAGCAGTCTTATCTATACTATCCTCAGCCACTCTCAGTTGATGAAAGCCAGTGGCTAAGTCCAACTGCGAAAACACTGAGGCGCCAACTAACTGATCAAAGAGATCGTCAATCCTCGGCAGTGGGTATCGGTTCTTTTTAGTAAGCTTGTTTAGTTCTCTATAGTCCATACAAAGTCTAAGAGACCCATCCGCCTTTGTGGCAAAAACTACTGGAGCACCCCACTCCGATATACTACGTCTTATGAACCCCTTCTCAAGCAACTCCTTTACTTGCTTATTGAGTTCCCTCCTTTCACAAGGAGCTATGTGGCGCACTGGCAAAAATACGGGTTTAGCATTATCCACAAGATAAATTCGAAAGTCTATCTCCCGCTTTGGAGGTAAGCCCTTCACCTCCTCAAACACATCCGGATATTCCCGGACCACTTCTACCGATCGCAAGTTCTCTACAGACGCGTCAAGCGATTCAAGATAACTTAGCATAACGGAATTTATGGGATTACAAAAGATGTCAAGAGCATTACCAAGGCGAGTCACAAGCCTAACTACTCTCCTTTCACAATCAAGAATGGCCCTATTTCTAGACAACCAATTCATTCCTAAAATTAGCCCATAGCCCGTGAAGCCCAATACATAAGCATCACATCTAAATTCAACGCTAAGTATAGAGATTTTCAAATCCAAACATATCATGGTCAAATGAGCCGAACCCCCAATTGGATTTGAAACGACCAAGGGATCCTCTACTAAACTGGTGTTCAAGTGCAGTGATTCAACTAATGATGCAGAGATAAACGAATGAGATGCGCCAGAATCGAATAAGGTACGGACAGGATGATCAAACAGAAAAACTAAGCTTTCAACAGAAATTGTTCTACCTCTTTCTTGCAGCGGTGGGGCCGCAATAGCCTGAACTTGCCCCCTTGCCTGCCCTGGTGCCATAAGAGCCTGCACCTGTCCTCCCGAGGTAGACCCTGCCCTCTGCCCCTTCTTTGGACAGTCCTTCACTAAATGTCCCGCATCTCCACAATGAAAACAACCAGTCTTCTTTTTCTTTCTACAATCTTTGCTAAGATGGCCAGGCGTCCCACAATTGAAGCATTTCTTCTTCCCTTTGCCATTATTGTTTTTACCACCCTTCTTATTTTGCTGTTGGGGTTTCTTCTGATCCCCTTTCTTTTCAACTGCCTTATCCTCATGCATAAGTGCCATTTCTACTAGCTTTTCAAAGGTGGCTCCCATAGGGATGTGGGTCATAGCCAACCCTTGCAACGGTTCATTCAAGCCTCTAACGAACCTCAAAGCTTTCTTCTCTGGCGTGTTCACCAACTCCAAGCCAAACCTTGCTAACTGATTAAATTTATTGACATATTCCTTTACTGATGAGCTCCCTTGCTTTAGTGCCAGGAATTTTTCCATATTTAAGTTCTCCTCTGCCCTTGAAAGAAACTTTGCCTCAAACCTTCGTCTGAAATCCGCCCATGAATCAACTGGACGTTCCCCGTTAGTGACCTCCCACCAAAACGAGGCCTCTCCCTTCATTAACCAAGCAGCTAAACGGACTTTCCTCCCATCTTCCACTTCAAAGATATCCAACAATTCCTCAGTCTCCTTAAGCCAATCTCTGGCCTCCACAAACGTCTCAGTCCCTTGAAAAGTTTTTCCTCCCATAGCCTTGAATTCCTTGCACGTCTTTGCAAAAGTGTCAACACGAGGAGGAGGAGGAGGAGGAATGGGTGCAACTAGGGGTGGAGGAGTATCCGCTGGGCCTGCAGTGGTGGCCCTAGCCTCCAAGTATCTCCTAAACCACCCTGGAATCGTCACACCTTCTGGGAGATTAAGATCTTCAGCCATGCTGAAACGAAAAAGGAAAGATTCAAAATGGAGAATTCGAAAGATAAAGATAAGGATATGGCTATTTGGGATTATGTTTTTCATAAAAACTCTCTTTAAATAACATGTTTTTTTTTTGAAAGCACTTCTTCCAAAAATACTTTAGAAAAAAAAAATTTTTCTAAAAAAAATTTTTATTTGTTCTGGTAACCTTATGCTCTGATACCACGTGTAACACCCCACGTCCATTAATGTCACTCACAAAGGGAATGCATTAACTTCCATGGAGGTTTTAAGTGAATATAGAACAGTAAAATTACAACAAGACAGATATAAAATAGTACTTGGAAATTCAAAAACTTTATTTCATTGTAGCAGAAGTCAAAACATGTTTGATTACATCATAACACCATATTCAATGTCAAGTACAATATCTATCTTGATAAAACAAGTACATAATCCCATTACATGAATAGCCATTAAAAAGAAAGATAACAAGCTGGACTTTACTTCAGCAGTCCAAGCTTTCCCGAAGATAAGCGATCCAACTAGACTCCACTAGAACTTGGCCCAACCTGCGGACCTGAAGGGAGAAAAAGGATGGAAAAGAGGGGGTCAGACATAAAGTCTGGTGAATATGATAATTCTACAATACTATTACCAAAATAACTGGACTAAGGCATAAGCTGGAAAACAAGAAAATGTCTATGAAGAGCAGATTAAGGACATAGACAATCGCTAAAGGCAACGTTATAGGCGCTCCTAAATACTAAAGGATAAACACTATACTGCACCATACCAGTCACCCTAAAGATTCATCCCACTTAGCTTCACTTAGAAACTTTCCCAATGGCTTTGCGTACCCCTAGCTGACTACATAGGTGCCGCCTGCCCCTATCTCCACTAGGTGTACCCTACTTCCCATTATTCGATCGGCTCCCTAACTCGTAGATACCCGTGCTGGCCCCACAGTGGGGTGTATCACTCCCATAAAGTGGCAACCTGATACAACGGACATGCACGGCTTATACCTACACGATGCAACAACGTCTTACCTACCAGCCCGGGTCCACACACGCATATGAAACCCGTTGGACTTGCGTTGCCACCGCTCCCTGTTTTGGCCTCTTATAGTCAAACCCAGTATGCGTGTCCCGTCCTCGACTTGGGTCGAGCCCACAAAGATACGTTTTGGGATACTGGTTGAAATGGGCCCCCACTATTTACCACAAGCATTCCACCTAAGCTTGTCCCCATTAGTCCATCCCACTTAACCCACTTAGTCATGTTCATTTACATGTGTGTTTGGTTAAGTCTAATCGTATTTCAAATGCCTCTAAAGGCAACCACCAGATTCCTCATGCCACCCAAGGCACCTACTTAACCCCCATGTCCCACCTTACATGATTATCTGGTTAAGTATTTCTTAGTTCATTAAGGCCATAACCTCATAAAGACCTCTCACATTAGACTGGCATTTATGGCAGCTGGATTTGCCGGGCGGGTCCGGGCAGTCTTACACCATAAAAGAGTCTAACCTCGTGTCTTTACAACTG
Organism: Allium sativum; assembly: GCA_030737875.1. NCBI lineage: Eukaryota > Viridiplantae > Streptophyta > Magnoliopsida > Asparagales > Amaryllidaceae > Allium > Allium sativum. Next base: position 979,687,319 of record CM060915.1, read on the forward strand.
TTATGCTTTAGTTTGGGCCTAGGACCTCTCACATTGGGCCGACATTTGTGACTACTGGATTTGCCGGGCGGGTCCGGGCAGGTTTACATCACAAACGGGTCCAACCTCGTGTCCTAAGCATTGATTATTAATAATAATCCACTTTCCCCCAATTTTAATAATTCCCTACTTGAATTATTAATTACTTCCAATTTTTAACAATGCCCATAATTGACTCAATTATGAACATTCATTCATGGTATGCAACATCTTACAAAATTGCACCCAATTTATTAATTCCTAATATTACCCTACCCCACGTTTGAACGTTTATTCGCAAAATATATGTTAGACTCGAATAGCCTAACTCATAGCATAAAAGAGATTATCATAATAACAACATGTATATGTGACCAAATGAATCATAATAAGGGGTGAAACTTGCATATGTCCAACTTGCATAGATTATACATGTCATGGATCTAAAAGTGTCAACTTGTTCAAAATTCACCTAATATGATCTCAATCAATTTTCATAAACTTACATATGAACATGTGTGAATCAACATCATCTAATTTTTTAACAACATGGTTTTATATGGGTACACCTAACTCAATAGGCAAATTCCCATAATCAAGTTTTATTTAATTATAGTTTCAAGTTTATGGGTACACCTAACCTAATAGGCAAATTCCCATAAACAAGATCCATTTAAATTAATAAAAAAAACATAACTTTAAGCATGATCCAACAACATCATGATTTTTCAACATAATATAGCATGATTTATAACATGGCATAGTATGATAGTATAACATAGCTTGACATGATTCTCAACATAGCACGACATAGCATAAGAGAATTTACAACATAGCATGACATAGCATATATAATTTACATCATACGACAACATAATAACATAATAAGAGATCCACAATATATAGAATTTACAATTACAAATCACATCACTTTCTTGTGATCCATTCATAACTGAGTCAAATTAGTTTGTAATAGTCTTGTGAGAATCATCATACTCACCAACAAAAGAAAAGAATTAGAGAAAGAGAGATCTTTTGATTTGATTTGTGTAGATTTAGTTGTAGATGATTAGGCTTCCTCTTCTTAGTTTGTGACGGCTATGCTGAACTCCATGGCAGCAGCATGACGGTAGCTTCTCTAATTTTACAAGTGATTTAGGTCTAGGGTCTACCCACTTATTTATAGATTTTAGAATTCATTTAGGCCATTAGATTTAACCTAGAAATAACCGCAGCCGTTCAGACAAGATGGGGTTTATCTTGTTGACTCAGCAATGAGTCAGAAGTGACTCAGCAAACACTCAGCAAATTAATAAACTTCTATTCATGTTTGCATTAACTGCCCATATATATATATATATATATATATATATATATATTCTACAATGTACATATTAGATACATCCCCCTTTACTTATTATTGTTTTTATATACATATTAGATACATCCCCTCTCTTACACACTTATTAATATTTTTATATGCATATTAGATACATCCCCTCTTTTACACACTTATTATTATTTTTATATGCATATTAGATACATCCCCTCTCTTACACACTTTTATATTCATATTAGATACATCCCCTCTCTTACACACTTATTAATATTTTTATATTCATATTAGATACATCCCCTCTCTTACACACTTATTAATATTTTAGCAACTTTAGTGTTAATAGAAAATTCGGGGTGTTACAATGAACGTTTTTGTTATGAAATGTTACACTAGACATAAAATAACATTTTATTTTAAAATGTTTATTGGATTAAAATTTGTTACTTTTATGTTAAATTAGAAATGCATATTTTGTACATTAAAGAAGAGTTAGACAAAATAATCATATTTTGTACATTAAAGAAGAGTTAGACAAAATAGTCATATTTTGTACATTGAAGAGGATTTAGACAAAATAATCATATTTTGTACATTAAAGAAGAGTTAGACAAAATAATCATATTTTGTACATGAATAGGAGTTAGACAAAACTATCATATTTTGTACATAAATAGGAATTAGGCAAAATTATAATTTTTGTCATTTTAAATATAATTAGAACAAAGAATACATTTTTGTTAGAAATGTAATTAGAATAACGTATGCATTTCTGTTAGAAATGTAATTAGAATAAAGGATTACACAAAAGATAGGAAGGTTATTATTTTTATTTGTCGATTGGTCACAATAAAAAGACCATATGTTAAAAATATGATGTTAATGATGGCTTAGAATATATATATGTGTTGATGAAGTGTTTGATGTATTTAATATAATGTTAGTGTATTCAAAACTGAATATTACTCTTCCATTTACAAGTCATCCGACTTGTCTATGTGATTAGGTTGATAATTTTCACACATCACCCAAGTGCATAAATAATTTATTCTTTGATTGTTGGATGAAACCCCACACGGGTGTTGGGATGTTATTTGATCTACACTAGTCCCAATATTTAGTGTAGAATCCACTCTAGTTGATTATTTGGAAGCTTGATAATTATTTATCTTAATCGTCGATTTCATGCAATATATAGTTGTTGATTGGGTCACATTCCAATAAAGAATATTTTGGAAAAAGAAAATATTTTAGAAAAGAATATATTTTGGAAAAATATATTATTATTGAAATGAACTAGTTATTAACTAGAATAAATCATAAAATTTAGATTTAATGAGTTTTCCAATTTGCTAATATTCAATTGAAATTAAATAAATTGGATTTTAGGTTTGTCGTGAATAGTGTCTTGAATAACACTGTTCTTAAAACCCTGTATGAAAAGAATAATCTTTAATTTAGATTATTAAATTTTTCAATTATATTTAATTATTGGAAAAAAGATGAAGTGTGAGTTGGGTTTATTGTGAACTGTGTTTTAAGCGACATTTGTTCTTTAACCCAACTGACAGTGAAAATATGATTTGAAATTTATAAATCTTTTATTAAGTTTTAAATGGAAATTTTCCAAAAGTAAAGTTTTCCAATTTAATATATTAAATTGGAGTTGAATGGAATTCGAATTAATTATAACTGAGATAAGCTTTTGTAACGAAAAACCGATACTACATATGGAATTTAAGAGGCTTTGCCGTTATTCCATTTATATTATTGGTCGGATACAAAAATTTATAACGATTATATATTGATTTGATTTCTGTGAAGATTCCATATTTATGGAAGATGAGTGTGGGTTTACCATGAAATATGTTTTAAATGACATTAGTTCTTTAACCCAGTTATAGTTAAGATTAATTTCTTAAACTTAAATAATCATTGAATAATGATTTTTGGTATTTAAAACGCAATTGAAGTTTTGGTAAATCTTTAAAGAAAGTATTTAAGGATAATTTAAAGAATTTATCTTGGATATAATACTGCGAATATCTATTAGAAGAATATTCTGAATTGGAATGAGACGTTGGATGTGTTTTTTATAGTACTTGATTTTTAATTATAAAATACGTGAGTTATTCGGAAAGACTGGGTTTAACCCATTCCGAATAATTACTACGACGATGAAGAGTCAAAGATGAAGACGGTGGTTGAAGGTCGACGATCTTCACATCGAATGGATGTGTTGCTACAGAGACCCTTGATGGGAGTAGCTACCTTGAAGGGGCTTCAGTGGTGGCCGTCCGGACTATGGTTGATTGTTCGGATTTGGTTTTCGCGACCCAGAGCATAAGCTAGTAAATGGATGCGTGTCTGACATTGGATTTCGTTCCATGTGAATTAAATCGATTTCTATTAATGTATGCCTGTTTGCTAGTGGAGAATTTATTCTCTACTTAACACCCTGGTATATATTAATAGTGATTGATCGCATGACGTGAATTGTCAATGTGGCACGCCAAGATGCAAATGATCAAGGCTTTTGTTGAAAAGCAGGGCCTTGTGGGATGATCAAAGTATAGCCTATTACGGCATACCTTTGTGTATAGCGTAACCTCACGAGCCTCACAGCCCGGTATGAGATGAAAACGGGAGAAGGGAACGCAGGGAGTGCACACATTATCTTTCTATCTAGAGTAGTGTCAGGGACCTACCAGCGCTGACATTTTACTTATGTGGTTGATGGATTATGAGGTACCTCGTGTTTTGGCCGTTAGTGGTCATATTATAGGTCCAAAAGGACCGGGAAACGTGTGTTCAGGCATAACTAATCCACGATCCTTCGGAGTGGACCGACCTTGCAGCTATCCAAGGGTTGCCCATAGGTGTGATCCTGGGGCATTTGCTAGAGTGTCTCGAATCGGTAAGGAGCTCCTCCCTAGCCTTGACTCATGATGGAAACCAAATTTCCAATACGACCCCATGTGGTTTTGATTGTAGAACTAGTATGGCGACATAGTAGGATGGGGTACTATGTGGTCTATGATTAATACATTATGATTGAAAATGTTTTTGAAATATATATACCCATATATATACACACTAATATTAAATCCGTTTTATCGTATCAAGCATCTTTTGACCATTATAAGGTAAAACCCTATCCTCCGGTTTGCGTTGCATTGTGTGATGGGACTTGGGTCTTATAATGGTTTCATTTTCCTAAAAAGCATTACGTTGTTTAACGTTTTACTTTATTTTATGCACTGGCAATCCAATGGAGTAAACCCGTTCAGCGTTAGCGGCGTGGTCCTGTGATTTGCCTTATTATTAGATAAGTTAAGTAAGATTTCTCATACCAGTCCCATGACTGACCTGTAATTTGTTTCACTGGCAAACTCGGGTGCCCTTATTTTCCACACGGGCAGTCGAGTAGCTATTTGCAGTTATATTTACAGGATCCTGGTTTACAGCTGAAGCGGTATTCGGAAAGCTCTGTATCTGTGTATTCCTTTCGGTTGTATATTTGTATTATTTTCCGCTGCTATTTAAATGTAATTTGAAACTCTGATATTATTGTATTCCTATTATGTAATAAGTATTCATACTCTGTTACATTCTTGTACTTTGATGTAATTGTTGTAATCAGCAATAAAATGTTCTTCAGTTTTGTGTTCTAATGTGTGTTGTTCTCAAAGCAATCCTGCCTTTCCTTTACTGGGAAGTTTGGGTCGTTTCAAGAAGAGGTTTGCTCCTAAATTTGGTAGTAGCTTCAAAGAACCAATAAGACAATGCTCCCCTAGTGCTCCCCTAAGGGCCAACATTGTTATCGTGCTTATTAAGGACCCATCTACGAACTTGTTTATACTGCACTTGGGTCAAGATTATAACTTTACCATTATCTATAGGCATCTCACTAGCGAACTCGTCATTCATCGTCTAAAACCAACTCACGGGTATGTTTTTGAGTGTTGTCGCCTCCTTTCGTCATATACTCAATGCAATAAAGGCTAGATTCTTGACCAATATATCCTTCTGCAATGCACCCTTCAATATGTCTTTTGTTGCGGACATATCCTTTATATATTTTCATCAACCTATGAAAGATATAAATTATAAATAATCAATAGTTGTTTAAATCAAACGATGGTGAATAAAAGTGAAATTAGTAATTTACTGTTCAAAGGATACATCCACCTGTATCTAACATGACCGCAAGTCAATGCTTCATCGGCTAAATGGACCATAAGATGGATGCTGATATCGAAAAATGCAGGTGGAAAATGTTTCTCAAGCACACAAATGACTTATACCAAACTATCCTTTGCTTTTAATAGATATTCCCTATTTATCACCTTTGAGCATAAAATGTAAAAGAATAGGCTAATATGATGTATGGCATTACGTAGATCCTTATGTTGCGGATAACATGCCAAAGCAGTACAGGAAGTAATAGTTGCATTATGACGTGATAAACAAGCGATTTCGTATTCATCAGTTCAACAGGATTGATGCTCACATTATTATGGAAGTTCGAAGAGAATTTGCTAGGTACTTTCAAGTTTCTCAAAATGGTGTAAAATCGTAACTTTTCTTCCATGTTTAAGGTGAAAGTAGCTTTTGGCATAGCTGTTTTATTTGTTTCAGGATCTTCCATCACCTACAATTTCTACCTTATACCCTTTTTTTTCAAATTCTTCTGTGCATTGATGCCATCTTTTGATTTGTCTTTATGACCTAAAATAGTGCTAATGAGATGTTCAATGACATTCTTTTCAGCATGCATAACATCAATATTATGTCGGACCAAATTTGCTTTCCAATACGCCAAATCAAAGAGGATGGACCTCCTGTACCATGCAGGAATACTTTTATATTCTTCTTCTTCGACTTTCTTTTTTCTTTTTCGACCAATTTCAAGTTTATCTTTACCAACTTTCATCTTGATATTCGCTACCTTCTCTTCAACTTGATAACCACTCAGTGACCTTGGAGGATGACGATGCTCTAGTTTATTATTAAAATTTGGTTTTTCATCATGAAATTTGTGTTTGGAAGGAAGGAACCTTTGATGATCCATGTAACACATCTTATTACTAGCAAAAAGATAATAAGAACATGTTTCTTCTCCACATATAGGACATGCAAAATAGCCATGAGTTGTACACCCCGATAATGTCCCAAATGCAAGATGATCATGAATAGACCACAACACCCTAGCTCTCATTGTTAACTCATTTTTGTTAAACGATTCAAAAGTCATTACTCCTTCCCATAGCCTCTTTAACTTGTCTATCAACGGTTACAGATAAATATCAATATCCTTCCCTGGTTGTTTTAGTCAAGCGATCAACAGTGTCAACATTGAAAACTCTCTTTTCATGCGCATTGATGGAGGAAGATTATATGGTACTACAATTACTGGCCAACAACTGTAGCGGGTACTTAGAGATGCATATGGACTGGAACCATCCGTTGAGATTCCCAGCGTAACATTTCGTGGTTCAACGACAAATGTATTATCAAAAGAATCTATAGTTCTCCACTGCGAAGTGTCGCATGGGTGACGCATTACAGCTGGATCTGATTTTGCATGACTATGCCAAGTCATAGCTTCTGCTATCTATGGTATTGTGTAAAGTCTCCTCAATCTGGGAATTAAAGGGAAATGTCTCGAAATCTTTTATGCTACCTTGGTGGCCCTTTTTTCTTCACTAAATGTTGTCTTATATCTTTGTTCGTTGCAGATTCTACAAGAAACACTGTTTGCATCATCTTTCCAATATAGCATGCAGTCATTAATGCAAGCATCATAAGATTATTAATCCACCCCAACTAGTTTAATTATCTTCTTCATGTCCGAATATTTTGTTGGTCATCTGTTATCTTCAGGAATTAACTCGTTTATAAATTCAAGGAGTGCTATCACAATATTGTCGTAAAAACCGTATTACGTCTTCAAACCATTCAGCTTCACAATGGCGTACAATTTTGTTATCCCTTTTGGACAAGAAGGATACAATGGCTATTTTGCACTATCAAAAAGTGATTTTTACTTCTTACTTTGATCAGTCTGCCAGTCAACATCAATGATAGGCGGTTCATCAACATTATCATGGAATTGACTTGTTGATTAAAAATTATGAAAATTATCGGCATCATTGATTAGATCTTCCATTTTGGGATATTCGCCATCATCGACATGCATGGCTTTACTGGTGGGTTGTTTTTCCTTTCTCGTCAATTCTTCTCTATTAAAATGCCAAACGGTATACGCTTGATCAATTCCCATCTAAGCAAGTGAAAATGAATATCCTCTAATTTAATCTTTTTCGTTATATTTCGGCATTTAGCGCAAGGACAAGAATAGATTTCTTATTACCACCATTTTCTTCAGCGAAATTAATAAACTCATGCACTTCTTCCAAATATCATGGAGTTCTATGATTGGTTTCTTTCATCCACTGTTCGTTAATGCTAGAAGACATAGCGACCCATGTATCAAATATAACAGGCCATGAATTATTTTTCTTTGGCCAAGTAATTAAATAGAGTCGGCTTGCTACTTTATGTTAGCCTTGCCTACTTTGAACAAATCTTTGGAGCTAATATTTAATAAATTAAAAATCTAATTTGTGGTTACTAATTTCATGTCTTTTCAGTAATATGTCATGGCTTTCCGCTACATTTTAGAGCTTTGGATATATTGAAACTTTTATACCAACACTACAAGAGGAACAGTGGATTCCAAAGATTCTGCTGGTATATGGATAATTTATACTTTGCTGGTGGGTTATCCTACCTCCCATTACAAATACAATAACGTAGTTAAATCGCATAAATCTTTTCAATTTATTTGATTCAACAAAATTTCGGTAGCACTTCGCTTTAGTTCCCTGGATAATACACAATTGCATGTACGTAGGGAACATAAAGGAAGCGCTTACGAAATTTTTAGAACCGTTTAAAATGAAATGATTTACGAGATTTAATTTCATTATTGTGTTCATAACTTGTCCAATACAAAGGACAAATCCAACAAATATCGTATAGGATGAATATAAATGTCTGTTTTGTTAATAAAACGAACATTCACATAACGATCGTACATAATACTTATCAGACGGGGACGAAAAAACTCTCTAAGGATTTATAAATATAATATATTACGGTTGGTGCTTTTCAATCCCTAGTTGTACATATATGAATTTAAACACATAAACATATATTTTCAACATTCAATCCAACTAACCATACATTATATATAAAATTAAATATCATTTTCGATAAATTAAATATCGTTTTCGACGAATTGGGCCTCAATCAATTCAACAAATACATAGATTAATTAGGTATACATGATAGTTAATTGAGGAATTTCAAAACACGGTGGGTATTTCAAAAGAATCGGAGAAAGCATATGCAACCATCGACATAGAAAAAGCGAGGGCTGGTCGAACAAGACTGAATAAAACTGATCAAACTAAGAAATAATCAATAGTTTATCAAAAGTCAACTACTAATTTTAAAACAAAATTATTGAAGGCTTGAAGCCTCGTGTGTTTTGAATCTCAATTTCAGTTTAAAAAAGAGGCATAAAATGGTAAAAAGAAGTAACAACATAACTGAATTGAAGAATCTAGGTTCTAGAGATAAAATATTACTAAAATTACATACATTTAGATATACATTCAAAATGGATATACTTATATGTAGGAGTGGAAAATGTTGACACTTATCTTGCCCTTTGTTATTCCACCACGTAATAAAAAATATCTTCAGTTTGGTCCACTAATTTTCTACTGTTGCATTTATCTTAATATTCAATAGCCCACATAGAGTCAATGTCGGCCCACATGGAGTCAACGTCACTTACAGGTTTGATCTAACAAAGACCATATGCTATTTTTTTGCCTAACACATTCTAACAAATTTGTAGACATGACATATGTGGCAAAGTCTATTACAGTCAGAACTTCTAATACCCTTTACGTACCTTAATTTTATGAACTTATATTCAATATAGCACATTAGAGTTGGGGAAGTGTATGTTCGGACGTCAGATACCTTACGGTCGTACACTATTTTTTAGAACGAAACGAAGGGAAGAGAGAAAAACACATTTGCATCCAATGCATTGAAAATGGGTGAGGGTGGAGAGGGAGACAGATCGTCCAACATGTGAGACGCAATGCGATTTCCTCTCAACTTTTGCTCGTTCGTCCCTTTTTTGTTTCCCTTTTTGACACTACATTACTGATTATACAATGAATATGTTCGCACCACGCTATATTGACAAATCCAGAAGAGCAGATTACTTGACGCATTGCATGACTTCCCTACGGCGTGTGTCTTGAAAACTGGGTGAATTACGAATAGAAGTCCACTCTTTTCTTTTCTTTTAACTAATTTCTTTTAATGAATGAATGCAGATAAGCTAGTATATAATACCAATTTCATGGCAGATGTCCAGTAATTTAACGCTGAATATATTTAACACCATACATCGCCATCATTACAAATTTGCTAATACTCAGTGACCAAGTGATTAGAGTCTCAAATTAAAATTTGAAAGGTAAGGGCAAAGCATCAATTTGAATGCCATTTTAATAACTCATTCTCGAATTTTGTTTGCAATTTGCAAATTTTCGATTATAGTCTTTCTCAGATCTTGTTTGAATTTGCAAATTTTCAATCAAACTTAATTTTCCAAATGTATATATTCTTTCTATTTCACTGGTGGATTGAAAGGGAGATGATGACATCACCCGTTGTGGCATCTTAAGTAATAATAATAAATATACATATGTAAAACTAATAACTGATATGGAACCTTCACGTTTTATGTATGTTAACAACGACAGAAGTCTGAAAATGGTTCACAAATTCATTTCTAGATCGGTCAAAGTCCACATGCCATGAAGATTTGAACTTGTAAAACATTACTAGATTAGATTTTTCTGCTCCACATAATATTTTCTTGAGTCACAAGAATGTTACTTCATTGTGAAGCTTAAACACCAACATAGCAGCAAAAACAAAAGGTGAAAAAGTCTTCCTTATGCACTAATTGACTATGCCTGTATATATAGAGAGAGATATAAGTATCATAATGTCAGTTAAACTCTCATAATGCAAATAAATGGTTCAAAAGAAAGTAGAACAAAAAAATTGCTGCAAGGAGGAATGAAGAAGATGAAGAGAAGAGTTGGTTCTTCCAGCAATAGCACTGATATTGCAAGATCTTCTTCTGCCACAATCATCACAACTACAAGTGGGCAAGTGATGACAGTCTTTGAGTTTATCAGGGCTTGGTAAGAGCGATATCAATTCCTTTGAATCATGTATAGATTTAATAACAACATATGTTCGAATAGTTTGTCACCCCGTTTATTTCAACGATTCATAAACTTAAAAGCAACTTGCAAAGCATCCTTTCCCTCATTCACATACACATTTCTCCCTCGTCTTCATTAATGGGGAAAGAGAAAAAGAAATCTAACATTACATTCTCTCTAGCCTACTCTTCACCTCGTTTTGTCATCAGTTTCTAAAAGCTGAAACATATCTAGTCTAATTTCATCAAATGGCCTTGAAACGTATTTGGTCTCTCAAACTTTATCTCTTTGAGTTTCAAGAAAAAAAGAAACTATGCCTCAATATCTCGTTCTTCTCCACCCTGCTAACCGACTTTTGCTCCAGCCAAATGCACCACCTCTAGCCAACTCTTGACCTCCTCAGGCAACTAGTGAGTGGCCCGTATATTTTAATTTTGGTTTGCAATTTTGTTCAAAGTGTAAATAACAAAAAAGTTCAAACATATGGGAACGCAATATGGGACAGTGATTGTATACTTGGTTTGGACCTTTATTGTATGCAATGGAGGGACGATTACTACGATGAAAAAAGATTGTTACATAAATGAAGAAATCAAGTAATGTTATGCGTAAATTTGTTTGTGTGGGTGTCGAAATTTTTAGGTCTGACTATTTAACCAAACATCGAATTTATGCTACATGAATACAAATGAAGTACACATTGACAAAACCATTATGCTAGCAGTGACTGCACAAGGCATTAACTGGAATACATGGTCTAAACATATAACCAATCCTTAATAACTCATTCCCAAAAATGACATCAACACACATACCACGTGTGTGCAGGAAAAATAAAGTTTTAGGATAACGTAGAAGAGTCATATCGATTACATGGTATCGTAAAAAAAGGATGGCGTAAGCAAACAAGATGAAATGATTCTAAGGATATTGCAAATCTAATGTCAACTGAAAAGATGAAAATGGAAACTGATCTGAGTAAAAAGTTAATAAACTTGGACAGGAGAAAGACCTAGGGATTCATGCTTGTTGTAAGTTTAGGAGAGCACGTGCGCATTAGCAGCTGTAGTTGTGTCAACATGCATGGTTGTGCTGGGCAGCAGAGGGTTATGTAGGGTGCTTGCATGTGAGATTGCTAGTGTTTACTACTGCAACTGCATACAAGTTTTTACTTGCATGTCAAGGGATGAGTGGGATTGTGTTCTTGTGAATCAAAATTTTGTTTGTATGTTTTAATGTGTTTAGGAGTGTGTCTGTCTTGTGTCATACATTATTAGGACTGTATTGTTTCACATTTAAGAAGATTCAGATTGTACTTATATAAGTTTTAGTTGATGTATGGACATGGATTTGTTCTCAATCTATAATTCAAAAATAAACTTGTTTTGGTGATCATTCCAAGGATCAAATACTTATAACACAGCCATAATAAATACTTATAACACAGCCGTAATAAATCAAACAAATATTATTTTAACACATCGTTATATTTTTTTGAATACTCAATTAAAGAAGATGAATAATGCAATAATAAATGTAATAAATAAATCATATATTAACGGACTACACTTTAGCTCACTTTTTGTAACTTCATGGAATTGCTCTGTTTTTAAGTAACATTAATAGCATAGGGAATATACATAATTCTATGTATGATTGATAAGGTGAACAATGTAAAATCTGTCAACGAAATTAGATGGCAATCAGTGTCAATATGCCACTTAAACAACGAAGATGAACCATAATTCATTTATGATCGGTGGATTCTTGCTCGCAAAAATAGCACATCGCTATTTGTACTAGCGACAACTTATAACTATTAGTGGTTGACAGTAATTTGTAGAGTACTGCATTATCATTTCTTGTTATTTTGTGCAGCACCCAAGTATTTAACTGATATTGAGATTGTTCTCTCATACTTGCATAATACTAAACAAACAAATCTCATCTAAGGGCAAATATAGCATGAGACAAAGTTGTCACACATATATGTTTTCTAATGGTAATGAGTTAATAAACAATGTATTTACAAAATATAGAAGCAATAGGAGCAATCTTTTGGAGAAAAATCAACGGATCTTCAGATTCCCCTTTAGATCGGTAGAAAACAAATCGCAATTCTGAGTCAATCGAGATTCTTAGAAAATAAAATGGATTGATGACAAATGATTGAAACGAAGAACAGTTCCATACCTTGAGTCAATCGAGATTAGGGTCTTCGATTGAAATCGCAATCTTCAATTTGGAATTGGACTGGAAATGAGCTTCGATTTGGGATCGAGAGTTGATGCTAAGGTTTTTGCTTTCGTTTCTTTTTTTTATTTTGGAATGTTTTGGGAAAAGCGAGTGTACTGATTTGGACAACACGGTATGTTTTGGGAAAAGGGAGCGTATTGGTTTGACCAAGAGGGGGGAGGGAGGTAGGGAAGTACAATTGCCAATTAGAATGACCTAAAGCCATTGCAAAAGATGAAACGATGGGGACCAATTGTCTAAAGAGCTTTGTAACGGCCTCAAGACATTGCAAATTAGCAACGGCTCAAAGCTACCACATTAAGGAGTTGCGAAATTCCCGATATGGTGTAGTGATGGTTAGGCTTAACACGATGAGTTGGTACTTGGCAAGTTATTGGTGGCATATTTATTTGAGATGGATTCATAATTTTAACGTTGTTTGAGATTTGGGAATTTGATCTTTACGATCATATATTGAGATTGAGTTTCTGTTTTGATTTTAATTGGATCGGGATGATCCTACATTTGAGATGAGTTTGGACATATGATCCATATATTTTGAGATTTTGGGATTTTGGAGTATGATGCTCCTCTTATTGTTGATTTTAATCTCTTGAGCCTCTTATGTCGATTTTAGGGACTTTGGGAATTGAGTTTACCTGTTCTTGGGAGCTTCTGCATAGCTGCTTAATTTCGAGTTTTTGTATTCGAGTTTTCTATTTCCATTATTGTATCAAGCTGTATTATTGAATGAGTCTGTATATCCATTTATATTGTAGCACATGTATTTGTTGTACTCTAATGATGTAATATTGTGTAACTGTTCTGTGCACTATGATTGTGTTTGTATATGTACTGTGTTCTGAGCTGATCCTGTAGCCACCGTGGAGTTGTATTACGTAAGTATTAAGTATGTCAAGCCACATGAAGAAAATTTAGATATCATTTTTATCGACGTACTTAAGACTTGTTGATGCAAATCTATGAGTGGTCGCCCTTAACCAACCTTATTATTCTCACTATAGACGATATTACCTAGTAATGCTCTTTATTAGGGTCGGTCTTGGAGTGAGGCATTACAAAATTTCTCATTTTAATACTAAAATAATAAATATAATTTTTAATAATATTATTTTTGTGTACAATGCTCAGGTTACATGCTACTTTATTTCATAAAAATAGTAACCATGAGCCTTAAGCTCATGCATATTCACTTAAACTTATTTTATTATTATGATAAACTTGAATAAATTTCTGCCATTTTAAACGTATCTTATAGCATGATTTCTTTGCCATGTCATTAGGACTGTCAATAGATACCCAAAAAATTCGAAATCCGCCTGTATTTGCAACGGATAGATATTCGACATTCTAAAAACATATGTGGATGCGAATATAGACACATTCACATTCGAAATTATCTATTCGCTTTTTTATGATTATAGTTTAAATTATGTGTATCTTAGCATAATGAAATATTCAAATTTATTATTTTGTTAAGTTGAAATTTTATATTATACACACTAAACACATATTATTTACTTAAAATTATTTATTATCATCATATTCGTTTATTTTTAGAATTTTAAAAGTCAATTGGATTAAAGAAAATAATAATGTTTAATTAAATTTTTTTATTTAAATTTCTTGATTACCAATCGTTGACGGATCGGATAATTATTCGATATCCGTCTGTATCCGTAGATGTGAATAACCGATGTCCAAAAATGATTTCGAATGGAGATGCAAATATGACACTATCCATATTCGAAAGCATCCATTGACAGCTTTACATGACTTCACTTTTGTATATATTCAACTTTTTACTTCATATGTGGTCAACTAGGTCTTTGTTTTATTCATCTTGCTGGATTTTAATGTATATTCTCTAGCATTTTTAGCATTGAAGCAGATCATAGAAGGTGTCATAAATGAGTCATGGAATTTCTTCATAATTAAATATAGTTTTCATTTATTTGTCTGCATGAGTTAATCGACATTATTAACTTTAATTTTGTTATTAGTAAAAGTGGAATGCCAGCACCCCTTACTGAACAAGCTACTGAACTGATATCCCTGCAATTATTGGCAATTAAACATGTGCTGGAGTCATTTTTTACTTAAATTCAAAATAAAAAATATGTTTCACTCAATCAAAATAGCAACTGTGGCGATTGAAAGTGTTGCTCGAGTGATAGCAGACCTCTTAGAGCACAACCAACAATGGCTTGTTCAGTTACTAAACAGGCCACGGAGCAACCAGGTATGGCTTTTTCAGTCAACCGTAGCTAGTCTGTGGCTTCTTTAGAGCTCGTTGGTGGCTGGTGCACTGGACAAGGGTTGGTGGATATATGTCGTGTCGTATAGCAGATGGCCCTATTAAATCAAACGATGCTGCATGTGTAATCGTGTTTGAGGACCCGATGAAAAATCTGCGCCAGAAGGCAAGGTATGACTCTCCGGTGATAACAAAGCTCTCGGTCGTCCACCAGCCTGCTACCCAGGCTTTCCCTAGCTGCTCAGACGGGTAAATCATACACCGATAAGCATGTGGGTGTGGATCATCGGGAATAGCGTCGAAGTCATACAACTGTCTCCAGCACCTCTCACCAAGAAACCAATAAGCACCTACCACCGAGGGATAAGATATAAGTGGAAATCTCCGTCCAGCAAGCATCCTAGCAATATATGTATAATACCAAGACCAAATATGTACTCTGCTCAAATGGATGCGATATAATCTGATCCCTATACATCCTCAGGTCGATCCGGTTATGGGCAACTGGATACACATGGCATGACTCATTATCCCGGGACCCCCAGTTGTCCGCAGTCCAAAAGTGTATACGGGGGAAAAAGTCGACGGGTCTGAAGTACGGGTGCCAAAATGAAAGTTCCTAGAGTACTCAAAATACCAATATTGTAACAACTCCCAGAAGCCATATAAAGAAACATGAGAATCAGAGATGGTGCACTGAATGTCGAGACATCTGTATAGGTATGCAAGGATAGGTGTGCCCCAATCATATAAAATCGCCCCATCGGCATTTAACCCAGCCGCGACCGTAACAAATCCGACAGGCAAACTACTGCTCGCAGAACTACATAATAGGTTACCCATAAGGTATAACCCAAATAATCGAGCAAGCTCCAAGTCGCCATCAACAGAGTACTGAGCGAGTATGCTATCCACGGCCGCACGGATGGCGCTCACTCTAATTGTGCCTTCTTCCTGATACGATGCATCAGAAACGTCAAAATGAGGCAGTAGATCATGAAGAAGTGCACGATCAAGCCATCGACCATCATCAAAAGGCAGTGGGGGATAAGCATATACTCCAATACTAATACGAGTAAGCATGGAGAAATCAAGCGGTGTAAGTCCTAACTCACCACAAGGAAAGTGAAATGTGTGGGTGGTTTTGTACCACCGTAGAGCAATGGTCGCACGCAATTGAACATCAACATTTATAACATGGTTTATTCCTAAAATTGTAAAGTGCACAATAAGATAAACTAGGACTAATAAATTATCCACTTGTTTCATTAAAAGGTCTTTAATATTACCTAGAAAAAAATGAAATCCAAGAGCATGTAACAGTGCTACGAACCCTTCACTACAAGAATTAAACAGTATAGCAACGAACCTTTCCAACGGCCTCAAACGGAGTTGCCAACGGCTTCCAACGGAAGCCAAATTTTGGAAATTTCTTATGGGTACAAAAATACACCATTGAAAGCCGTTGATTTTAAGGCCGTTGGAGGTCGTTGATAACTGATACACGGGTCGAGCAGAAATTTCCCGAAACTTGCTCCTCCTTCCTCATTCCTCAAACCCACGAATTCTTTTCACTTTCCCCCAATTCTTCCCCCCATCGATTCTGAAATCAACCCCTCCACGCCATCAACCGCTTAGGATCTGTCCAGCTCATTCAAGGCACTCTCTCCTCCTCTTTAATCTCCTATTTCAAGGTATAAATTAACCTAATTTTGTTTAATTCCCTATAAATTTAGTAATTTAAGAATAATTAGAATGTAATTGTGTGTCTATTGTTGTTTTAGTTGCTAATATAGGGTTTAATCATTTTAGTTGCTAAACTAGGTTTTTATTTATAAATTAGTTAGTTGTTACTCTAGGGTTTATTTAGTTTAATTAGTTGTTGCTACAGAGTTTGTATTTATACACTTAATTGATTATGTTGCTAATCTAGGTTTTAATTAGTTCAAGTTGTATATGTATACATGCATATATGTAGTGTTGTATGTATATATAGTTGGTAATCAATCTATGTATTTTGTTTATTTGGTTGAGCCCCAATTCATTGAAAATGATATTTAATTTGTCAAAAACGTGTAGTGGAAATGGAAATATTTAAGTTTATGTTTTATAAAAATTTAGCGAAAATGACATTTAATTTTGTATATAACGTACTATTATATACTTTGATTTAATGTTGAAAATATACGTGCATGTGATAAAATTCATATATGTTGAAAATATACATATAAGTTGAATTTTCGAAATCGAAGTTGAAAAAAAACCTAAATTCATGAAAAAAACAAATCCTAATATGTTATATTCATAAAGCCTTACAGAGTTTTTTTGGCCCCGTCTGATAAGTATTGTATATGATCGTTATATGATTGTTCATTTTATTAGTGGAACGGACATTTATATTCATTGTATACAATATTTGTTGGATTTTCACTTTGTATTGGACAAGTTATGAATACAATAACGAAATTAAATCTCGTAAAATATTTCATTTTAAATGGTTCTCAAAATTTCAAAAGCACTTCCTTTATGTTCCCTGTGTACACGCAATTTGTACTATTCAGGGAACTAAAGGGAAGTGCTACCGAAATTTTGTTGAATCATTTAAATTGAAAAGATTTACGCGATTTAATTACGTTATTGTATTTGTAATGAGAGGTAGGATAACCCACCAGTAAATGATCAATTAACATAACATGCATTATGCACTAAAATTGTTTTAACACATTGTCAATGCAAATTTTATCATCATAATTAATACGTAAAATAAATGTTTTCATTAAAATACAATATTAACGTTTGAGCGATCGGACACAAAAATTATGAATCTAGTTTTATATCATACTTCCTAATTTTATATGTACGTAGGAAAAATGGACGATTATTTTAATGATCGAAGCTGGATGTACAAACGAAGAGAAACTGATGGCACAATAAACAAACATTTTATTAATGGTGTCAGCGTGTTTATTGATTTCGCTTTAAGTAACAACAGAAATGACGTTGAAATCCGTTGTCCATGTAGTAGATGCAAGTTATTGAAGCATTTGATACCGCAAATGGTTAGAGTTCATTTGCGTCAGTACGGTTTTGTGCCGAACTATTTAGTTTGGGATCGTTATGGAGAACCGTTAGCATCTACTTTTATACAAGTTGAAGAGGTAGCGAATAATGAAATTGCAACGACGAATCTCGTAGAACAATTGGTTGAAGATGCTACACGTTCTATGTTCCCGCTTCAACAATTTAATGAAAACGATGTTAATGATGAAGAAGAACCAAATATTGAAGTCAAAAAATTATATGATTTATTAGATGCCGCGAAAAAACCCCTTTGGGAAGGCTGTGAAAACGGAACTCAAATATCTGTAATTGCTGAATACATTGCGATGAAATCTAAATACAACCTCACAGAAGTTAGATTTACAGCTGTTGTACAAGCTGCGAAGCGGCATATGCCTCCCAATAATTTAATATGCGAAAACCATTATGAAGTAAAAAAAATGATGTCCGCCTTTGGTTTACCATATCAAAAAATAGATACATGTCTAAAGGGTTGCGTGCTATTTTGGAAGGAAGATATCAACCGTAAGAATTATAGAATATGTAATCCAGAAAGATACCAACCAAGAAAGAAAAAGGGAAAGGAAGTCCCGTATAAACGTATGCATTATTTACCTATTATTCTTAGACTTCAAAGGTTATATGCTTCTTCTGTAACCGCGCAACATATGAGATGGCACAAGGTGAGAACACGGGAAGAAGGTATATTAACACACCCATCCAATGGAGAAGCATGGAAGCATTTTGATCAAAAGTATCCCAATTTTGCATCTGAGAGTCGCAATGTTAGACTTGGTTTATGTACGGATGGGTTTTCACCATTTTCTCAATTTGGTTCTACATATTCATCCTGGCCAGTAATTGTAACACCTTATAATTTACCTCCGTGGATGTGTGTGAAAACTCCTTATATGTTTCTTACAATTGTCTTCCCTGGTCCTGATGATCCGACAGAAGGAATTGATGTTTATTTACAACCGTTGATTGAAGAATTAAAAAAAATTGTGGTGTGAAAGGGTAGAAACATATGATATTTTCCAAAAGAAAATTTTTCGTATGCATGCTTCTCTGTTGTGGACAAGTAGCGATTTTCCTACTTATGCAATGCTTTCAGGTTAGAGTACGGCTAGTCGTCTAACTTGTCCGTACTGTATGGAAGAAACAAGAGTATTTTCTTTAACTATTGGAAAGAAAATTTCATGGTTTGACTGTCATAGATGTTTTCTTCATATTAATCATCCTTTTAGAAGAGATAAGAAAATCTTTACATCTAATAGACTTGAAACTTTACAACCACCTAAAGTATGGACAAGTGAGGAAATTTATGAACTTGTACAAGATTTTCCCAAGGTTTATGAAACTGGAGTACAGACAGAAATTCAAGGTAAATCAACAATTCATAATTGGTGGAAACAAAGCATATTTTGGGAGTTGCCTTATTGGAAAGATCTTCTGATTCGTCATAATATTGACGTGATGCATAATGAGATAAACGTGTTTGATAATGTAAACAACACAATTTTGAATGTCAAAGGGAAGACGAAAGATGATTTGAAATCAAGACGTTGTATTGAAGTAATATGTAATTGTCCGGAGCTTCATATAAAGCCAAATGACACCAGAAAACCAAAAGCGTGCTATGAACTGGATAATAATCAAATAAAAATATTTTTAAAATGGATGGAAGGATTAAGATTCCTGGATGGTATATTTTCCAATCTTCGTAGATGTGTTAACTATAAAAATAGTAAACTTAGTGGGATGAAAAGCCATGACTGTCATGCTATGTATTGCCCGTCGCTTTCAAAGAACTATTGTCCGTAAAAGTTTGGATTGTTGTAACAGAACTTAGTTTGTTCTATAAATAGCTTTGTTCATCTACATTAAAAATTGACCGTCTACGTAAACTAGAGGAAGAACTCCCCATATTACTCTGCAAATTGGAAAAAATATTTCCTCTATGGTTTTTCAATGTTATGGAGCATTTACCTATTCATCTTCTATCAGAAGCACGTCTTCGAGGGCCTGTGCAATACGGATGGATGTATCCATTTGAAAGGTATATTAATATTCAGTTAATTAAATTTTGGTTAATGAAATGCATGAAAAAATAATTTACAATAATTCTAAATAGGTATTTAAATCATCTAAAGAAAAAAGTGAGGCAGAAAGCTCGAGTTGAACGTTCTATTTGTAAATCATACATCAAAGAAGAAGCTTCATTTTTTTTTCTCATTATTTTAGTGATCATATAAACATCTCATTTGCAAGTACTGCACGTAATGATGAAAGCATTGATCAAGATGATTGTCAAGCGACTTTATCTATTTTTAAAAAACATGGTCAGCCTTCTGGTAGATGTGTGGAAGAATGGCTGAATGATAAAGATTATAATGCAGCACACACATATATTCTTCTCAATTGCACCGAAGTTGCACCTTTCGTTAAGTAATGCGAACTTATGCATCTATGTATACATGTATTGTATCTTTAATCATATATGTAACGTATGTCCTATAATTGCAGCATTTATGAATCACAGTATCCAAACGGCGATATCAGCAAAGAATTCGCTAGTTGGTTTACTCATTATGTTTTTGATCCAACAAATTGTATTGTGGATGAAGGATTGAAACATTTGACATTGGGACCTAAAAGAATTGTGAAGACATATCCAATATTCTTTGTCAATGGATATAAATTTAACATAAAGAATATGGTGCTCAAAAATTAACTGACAATAGCAGTGTATTTGTTAAGGGTAGTGATGATCCAAACGACCATATACACGATTTTTATGGCGTGCTAAACCAGATTCTGCAAGTGACATATTTCACAAGACCAGCAGAAGACGTATTTTTGTTTAAATGCAACTGGTTCAGCAACATTATAGGTTCTGGAATCAACGTGCACCCCAAAATATAATCTTATAGAAGTAAGACATACTTCTCATTATTATAAGTATGATCCTTTTGTACTTTCCAAACATGCTCTTCAACTATATTATGCTCCTTATCCTTTTATGAGAAGAGACAAAATAGATTGGTGGGCTGTTTTCAAAACAAAAGCAAGGTTTACATTTGACGGGCGTAATATTCCCGATGCCAAGCTTATCAAGCAGACGTCTAGGAAAATGCAGAAATAGTAATAACCGATGATCAAACAGATTTCGGACCTCTAAACGATGAATCAAATGCATTAATTGATGTATTTGAGACTATAGATGAACCATATATGGAGGAGGAAATAGAGCCGGAATCTGAAAGTGATGAGGACGACTAATTAATACTCCTCATTTTCAAAAGATAATTTTATGTTCATTTTTACATAGTAAGACTCGAATTCATATTTATTTTTATGACATTTCTATGAATTAAACTCATATGTTAACTAGACATATCTATGAATCAAACTTATATTTAACACTTCTATGAATCAAACTCATATGTTAACTACACATATATATGAATCAAACTTATATTTAACACTTCTATGAATCAAACTTGTAATGTTAACGAGACATATGTTATGACATTTCTATTATCAAGTACTTATGTTATCTAATACCATGTTTTTACATATAGCTCATTCATGTCATGTTATGTTACGTTATGTTGTTGTCTGTAACAGGTATGGCGTCAGGTGGCGATGAGGGTGGTCCATCGTCGGAGTTATCCCGTCCTGTGGTCTGGCTTAAGCCAAAAGCATCCAGAGGGTAAAAACTAAGTTTTAGTATAAATTTAATTTAAGTACAATTAATTATTTAAATTGTTATTCTAGTAACCATGTATTTTTTTCCGTTTCACAGGGGGTTTGAGTTGGATCCGTCCAATACCATTTTGAGGATATCAAAACGTGCTTATCAGGCCCGCATGACTGCATGTTGGCCCACATGGAGCTCGATACCCGACATAGTTAAGGAGACCATGTGGCAGGATTTTTTTGTACGTATGTATGATATAACATTTATTACGTTAAGTTGTCATGCTCCTATTTGATAAGTTCATATGTATGCTATTTTTATAAACAACGCAGGGTGCGGTGGATCTTCAGGAGACGGATTTGGATCTCGTTAAGCGCCACTGGAATAGCAAAATAGCAACAAATTACAGACAGACAATGAACACTTTAAAAATAGGTGGGAAAAGGTAGTCGTGGGCGAGCGAATCGGTGTGGAATGATCTACTTACTTATTGGAATAGTAATGAGGACTTTCTGGTAAATTTTACTGCATATTTAATTCAAATTATTCTATTCATTCAATATGTGATTTAGAATAATACATTTTTTTTTAATTTAAATGTATAGGCCTCGTCTGAGAGAAATGCAGCTAATAGGAGCAAGCATCCGGTTACGCATCGAGGTGGGTCCAAGTCATTCCAGCATCATCGTGAGGATCTAGTATATTTTGTAATTGCAAAGTTTAAAATTTTAATTCATAACTTGTTAAAATTAATAGTTGATTTAAGTGTAAGTTTTAATTTACATATGTGCTTGCTTATTTCAGGAGAGAGCGCGTATGGCTCTTGTGTCGTACTGAGATGTTTTCGAGCATACACATTCATTGAGTCAGACTGACGACACAGGCTCAGTTTCGTACACTTGGAACCATGATGATAAGGCGCGTGAGAGATATGTAAGTGTAAAATAGTTAAGTAGACTTATAATTTAATTAAAATATTGTTATCTAAATTTATTTGTTTTTTGTTTAACAGGAGAAATTTCAAGAACAAAGGGCGCATGTACTGGAATCTACAGGGAGGACTGAGCTGACCAAGGAAGATGAGGACAGGATATTTGATGCTGTCATGGATCCTGCTACCCGAAACAGACGATATGGCTATGGAAATCTAGAGGTAATACTAAAATTTATAATACAAACTCAAACGTATTCGAAACACTATTATGAAATACTGAAAATCTGAAATTAGATACAGATTACAGCATCTCAGCAGATGTATCAGAAGGCTCGGGAAAAGGAAGAAATCGCATAGCTGAAAGCAGAGATTGCAGAGCTTCATGAGCGTGGTCGTCATCGTGAACAACATATGGAGTTGCTTAACCAGCGATTGACAGAGTACATTGCCCAGCACGGTATGTAGGTGGAGAGAGTTGATCAGGTTAGCTTGTTTTGATGTGTTTTGAGAGTTGGTGAGGTTTGCTACATGGTAGTTGCATATATTATTATGATGGTTTGGACATGATGTTATGATGGTTTGGTGATGGTACGTTTTGGACATGGTGTTGGTTATGTTGTTTGGACGTGATTATGTTGTTTTGGCGACGTTTGGTTGTTACGTTATGTAAATATTGGTTAATTTTTGTGTTTGTTTTTTATTTTATATTGTGTTTGGGTGTATATATGGTTGAGATTATGAGTTATATGCTCGAAATGGAGCAGTTCAGAATGTTATATATGTGGTGTGTGGCTTGAAGTGGAAAATCTGAAATCTGTAAAAAAAAAAAAAAAAAACCAAATTTCCAACGGCGTTAAACAGATTGTGACGACTATATGGTCATGCCATACCAACGGTTTCCAACAACCTATTTGCTAGAAACATAATACACGTGTCCTCATATGTCAGTTGGAAGCCGTTGGAAAGTAAGCATCGTGTGCGTTGGAAGTCGTTAAAAGCCGTTGATCCATATAAACGGATTGACCAACGGCTTCCAACGGGGTTTCCAATGGTCGCCAACGGCCCTGGCCGTTGGAAACCCCTGTTCCTCTTGTAGTGCCTCCTTACCTGCCAAATGTGCAAGATAATATCTAAGCGTAGTCGTTAATGAACTACGTGAACGTATATTCCGCGACTGTCAACAGTTCAATAAAATGTTATACTATTTACCCAATATCTAATACTCAAAGAATATTATTTAAATAATACTAAAAATACTTACGGTCAAACTCGACTGTGTGCTAACGTATACTTCGCCTTCTGGAAGAATGCGAAAGTTGGATAGCATAGGAAGCTTCACAGCGCTGAGGTTCGGATTCAGACAATCATCGAGATCGGCCTGTCTAGCGGAAATCGATCCAACAGCTCTACGCGACCTGCCTGCTCGTCTGCCCCTATGGTCGTCGCGTCCACGGCGGCCGCCTTCCTCTTGCGCCCCTACTTCTTGGTTCTCCATGTTTTCGGCGACTGTAAGCAAATCTTCTATTTCGGGCACGTGCGGTGCGACTGGTTGTTTGTCACTACCCCCTGCACCACTCTCGCTTGCGCCACTACCCCGGTGCCACCATCGTCGTCGCCGTACATGAATTTTTTGCGATTTTTTTTAGTAATCTAGCCATATTTTCGAACGAATATCTCAAATACGGTAGTTAATTTGTTTAAAAGCTGACAGATTGGTGAATTGGTGAAAAAATTTGGGTGAAAAATGGGGAATGAAATGGGTTTTCGGGTTTGGAAATTGGGGAAGGAGAATGAGGATGAGGGGGTGGCGGCGGGGGGTTTTCTGGGTTTGGGTTTATAACGGCAAAGTGTTTGCTGTTATAATGTTACAACGGCAAAGAATTTGCTGTTGTAATCTTCTAACGGCAGACTCTTTGCCGTTGTAAACCCTTCTGTGGCTAGCCCGCGGCTGCTTCCGCCCTTCTGATTGCTCGGCTCGTTGGACCAGTTGCAAAATAAGAGAGAGAATAACTGAACATAATGGATTGTTGGTTATGGTCTTAGTAATATACTTTCCATTTATTTTCCTTCCATGTTTCTACTTTAGTTTGCAAAATTTTGTCTATAGGATTCAGCTTTGGCAATTACTAAATCTCGTGCTCATTATTCTGCGTAACTTCCATGATATGCTCCTTCATTTTCCCCTTATTATTGCGTGGGAGCCTTCATGCACCATTTGTATTGGATAAACATTTGTACAGGATTTGATTCTCAAATGGATCCATTATTCTGATTAATCACTTGTTTCGTGATACAACCATCTTCAACTACAACCAATAACGTCAGTGTTATGTCGATCAAATTTACAAAAAGAACTGTTGTAGTTGAACTTGTTAATCCTTTCTTGATTTGTTGGCACATATAACTCTTATACAACTGTAAATCAGTACCGGCCGGATCTACTCTGTTGCCCTAGACAAGCGTTGGAGAAAAAAAGTGGGTTAAAATTGGATGAATGGAAAATGAACGCGATCGATATTGAACCTGCATCATTCAACTAAATATACAATACCAAACTACTTACCCTAGTTGCTGTTCTACCTACGTGATTATAATGCAATTCACTTTAACGGTTGCCTCTCCTCAACTTCCGTCTGTATGGCTTTAGAGGAACATCTTGCCTACCATGCCCATGGTCTGTCCTACTATAAATAATCATCTGCATGTATCAATGATAAGTTTTACATCCATATATTTGAGGAAATGAAAATGGGCGTTTGGGGCTGTAACAAACCAGGTTTTTAGCTATGTCACATACACAATTCTCTTTTAATGCTTTTTGTTTAATATTTATCATATTAGTGTAGTTTTTCTCATGTAGTAATTTGACATTTAGGAAAGCATTCTTGTTTAGATGAGTTTCAGAGTGTAATAAATAAAGGTAGAACTTAAGTTATCTAAATATAAATTGCACTCTAAATTGCAAGAATACACTATGTTGAAAAGTTGAACGGTAACAACAATAAATGCAGGGTTGTCGATGGATGCTTTCGAATACGAATAGTGTCATATCCGTATCCGCATCTAAAACTATTTTCGGATATCGGATATCTGTGTCAGCGGATAATGCCGGATATCGAATAATATTCCTATCCGTTAGCGATCAATAATTAAAGAAACGTAAATAGAAATTCTTGTTTTAACATGATATTTTTTTTAATGTCATGAATTATAAAAGTATGCAAATCAATAAGTAAAATAATAATAAATAGTTTTGAGTAGTTAATATGCATTAAATGCATAAAATATAAACTATTTACTTAAGGAAAACAATAAATTGTCATTGTTTATTATGCTAAAATACATATCAAATAAGTTATAACTTTGACAAAAATCGATTGGATACTTTTTGACTTCGAAAACTTTCGTATCTGCATCCACATCCGCTTTTTCGGATATCGGATATCTATCCGTTTTTCGGATACACATGTGGACGGATTTCGAATTATTTTAATTGAAAGCCGTAGATAAATGTTGTTCGTTTTTTCTACCAAAACTATATGATCATTAATTGTTCAATTGAAATTAATAAAAAGATATTAAATGTTTTTAATTTAAATTATATGATTAAACAGTTGATTTAACCATCGTTACACGGTTATAACAGTTACTGGAAATTTGGTTTTAGCGACCGTATTTTACACATTTTTTTTCCAAGCATCGGTTTCAAAAAATAAGTTTCTAGGCCATCGTATATATACCGCGCCCTTTTCTTTTCCTTTCCTTTCCTTTCGCGATCGCATCTCTTTATCGATAAAAATAAGTTTCCGCACTACATCTCGAAATTGATAAGAAAAAATAATTATGTTACCGCATTTTCTTCCAAACATCATCTCTATGTCAAATTGGATAATCGATGTGTAGATTTTAACGACAGATTATTGATTTCAGGTAACTTCAACTATTTATTCAAAGTTTTTTATTATTGATTTCAGGTAATGTCAGATTATTTATCTTAACGTCATATTTGAAAGTCAATTTATCAATTCGACTATTAATTTGATTATCAATTCGTTCCATTTGTCATGCTATTTTTGACTGTTTTCTACAAAGTATTATTTTTGGTTGGTTGTTTTTTGGTTTGGCTGTAGGAAGATGAATATTGCAGATGATCGGAGATAAACATAATAAATTTGTGTTAATATAATTTTGGTGTGATGATAAATAGTTTTGTCTTTTTTCTGTTTTTTACAATAGTGTTCCAACTGACGTTCCAAGTGTTTTGGTTGCCATCGATTTTAAGAAAAACAAATTTAGTATTAGGCTTTCTCTGGATTTTGTCATTTCTTACTTGTGAAATAAGATATGTGAAGTTTGGGATCATCTTATTCCCTTATTCTTTGATATCCTTTATGTTCGGGATTCCAAGAATACATTTGTTTAAACTGACAGTGATTTGCAAGCCATTCTATGCTTAGTACATTTCAAGAAAGAAGATGTTACAACCAAAATTAACTCCGGAACCAGCTGACGGTGAAGGAGTATCGGAGGAGCACAATCACGGAAGTACCTGCCGAAAGTAGGAAGCCTAATAATAGAAAGAACCAAAAGCAGAAAAGAATGATCTTAAAATAGCATAAACAGGCACCTTCCAGGAAGGAAGAAGCTCAAAGTCTATAGAATGCCAACAAAGTTCATCCGGCAGGGTCCACCCGACAGGGACTACTCGGCGAGAAGTTCTGTAGCGCAAGATCATCTAAGTCATAAATTAAGTAAGAGGAAGATAAGAGCTCTGCTCATTGAAACCCGAAAGAGCTATTGATATTAGCTCACTTAACACTGATACATCAAGAGGTGAAGACACCAAAAGTATCATGTCGAAAGTTTACAGAGATCATCCGGAACCATCTTCCGAATCATCCTCCGCATGAATACTGAAAGTTCACATTGGTAGACCATAACACATCATCGGGAGCTAACTTCTGTAGGACCAGAAAATCCAAAAAACTCCACCGGGAAGTCGACCAGAACCCTAGCGAAGATACAGGCTATCCATAGTAATCTACTTAGTACGAACACCGACAACGGTTTCGAACTGGCCACTACAACAGAAATTGTCTTTTATAGTGGTATATAGCCGCTCTTAATAACAGTTATAGCGATTTGATAAACGATGTATATTAACATGTTATACAAAACTGCTGAATATTTATAACACCAAAAAAGCCGCTATAAAAAAGCTTAATTTTATAACGCAAATTTTCCGCTATGTTGTTCAAAGACGATAGCTCATCCTCACCGATATTGAACATCTAAATCTCAACAAAAGTGAGAACATTTATAACACATTATAGCTGCTATAACATATTTATCCGATAACGGCTATATGACGCTATTAAATCAACATATTATAGTAATCAAAATGAATCTTCATAATAATTTAAAAGCAATGTATGAACGAAAAAAATATAATAATCAGCAAATATAATGCATATGATAACAAAAAAAAAGTATCAACTAACAAAAACTAATTCCAATCCATGAATTATCAAATTCAATACATAGAATTTCAATTCCATATTGATGTCAATTTGAGTACACAAACATAGTTCATATTTAAAGGTTACAAGTATCAAATGTTGTGACTTACAAAATCGAGCACAATAAGAGGAGCGAATGCTGTAACTTGCAACATGAAGGCCAAAAGAACAGCCAAAGCAGCAAACATAGAGAAAATGCGGCATGCAGGCATTGTAATAAAACTTCCAACAGCAAAAGCTAGAACTTCAGATAGACTAGCAAGGGTTATAGAAGGCCCAACTTCAACAAGTGCATTTCTTACTCATCCCTCCAAAGGAAGTTCTTGAGATTGTCTCTTCACAGCGTGAACAAGTATGCGCATATTGTCCACATCTACTGCTAAAACAAGAAAACATGCTTAGCTCAACACAGAATAGGAGGCCAAAGTAAACATGCTTGCATGTTTCACCACTTTACAAAGTAAACATCAACTCTAATAATTTTTCTTTTTACTTCGTACAATGGACTACGTGAATATTGCAAGAAGTTTTACTTCAAAATGTCAAAACATTGCCTTTTGAGGCCAATGTGAATATGTAAATAATGATGCATCCAAATAAGTATAATATAATCAAAATATATAGGAAATAATTTCAATGTAGTTTGTTACACCATATTCTTCAGATCATTGAATTCAATTTAAAATTATATCACTATATTATTTAGATAATCAAATTGAATTGGAAATATTTATTTGAATTAAAATTGAATTGGACAAGTATCAAACAAACATAGCAAAAGTCGACACATAAACATCCAGCAATTGTAAAAAATAGGCGCTTTCTTATTAGCTGAATCATTTCAAACTTATATTTTCAGGAATATCTTACTCAAAGATGGAAAAAAGAAAGGCAACCTCTCCACTGTGTTATGCATCTAAATCAACAAATTCAATCAGCCCTTTCAAATCCACTTTAGTTTAAATAAGAACAAAAACATTTCGGATTTGAAGTGAAGTACCAAAACATTTGACTGAAAATCTACGAACAACCCAACGTTTACCAAGTGAAGAAAAATATATAAACATTTGAATGTTTTCTATGCTCTATCCTATAATTGAGCATACCACTATTTTCTTAGCAAAAACCGTGTATCGATATCATTAGCAAACACCACTGAAAATAAAAATAGTGTCAATAAGTCAAAAATGGCATAGGAAAAACATTAAATGAAATTATCTATTTTCTATCATAGAAAATTTATCATTTTTTATTACCGTTTTCCTGATAAATAATATTTTTCTTTTATTGATTTTCTTTAAAGTTTAAACTAATTGTTTTCAAGTGTTATCCTGAAAACTTGTATTATTCTGAACTAAGAAGTTCTTAAACTGAAAATCCTACATATCAACTTACTTCAAGAAAAATAGCCCATAAATATATTTAGAGAATAATCAACAGCCATGTTGCATATTGGTACAAGTTGTGGTTCGTTAGGCATATGTGTGTGCCACGGCATAATCCCGAGTACAAGCATTAGCCAGGAGGCACTTCTCTGATAGCTAGTCTTGTGAACCTGCATAAATTTCAATGTCATCACACATGCATCAGTATCCTTTTCTTTCAGGTATAAACGCACCGCACTCAGTCAAATGAGTAACACAATGTAGGGTGTCTTTACTACATTTTAAATATATATAATGCATTAGGAATCAAATGCAATATAGTGAAGATGAAAGAAGAAGAATACAAAATTGCATGTAATCTTAAAGGCAGGTGTTAAACATATTCATCACCTTCACGGTGATGTCATGACATCCACGGAATACCGATCTATAATTCATCTGAAATTCGAACATAAAAGAATGTGATTTTTTTTTACCGAATCTAGTACGCTTCAAATCCTTGATATCTTCTTCGGTAAGATTTTGGTAATCTAATGGGTATTCAACCCGGTAACTAACCTGCTAAAGAAAAACTATCAATTTTAGAACTTGCAAACTTTGATGATAGGATTAGAGGAAAAAGTTCAGATATAATTCCAAAATATAATTCTTATTTTTCCCGCTATGTGGTATTATCCTATAACTACAATGGTCAATACTCGAAAAGCATGAAAGTTCTCAAAAAGCATGCATAATATAGATTATAATATTCATCCTTCATGTAAAATCGTTATACATATAGCAAAAAAGCAAATACAACCTTGTGAAAAATCATATGTACAAACTATTGCAAAGGACATGATCAATATGATAGTCTGATACGCAATGCTACAAATGTCCACACGTCTATTTGTGTTAAAGAAAATATTACCAAAGATACTAGCATTTCATATGATAGACGAAACATTTGCAGCCTCCGATTTCTCTCCGTTTCAACTGTAGCTTCTGGATTATTTGAAGAGTATGCATCCCTGCTACAGTTGGGTCAATTAATTTAACTTGTTACTATCGCTCGTTTCCAAATAATGACATGTATTACCTTCCAGTTAGCTTAATCTGGAGACAATGCCAGAAATTGTAGGTCATTGAACAAATATCGTAATCAGGATGAGATGCAACTTCAAGCAATGCTTGAACAATCAACATAGATTCTTCAGAGCCTGCAAATGAATGATTGAAATGTGATTAAAAAACAAAAAAAGTTGCGGATCGTTACAAATACCTTAAATTTTAAGGGACTCAAAAACTCCAAATAACATCGAACACTCTTGGAGAAGATAAACAGCTGAGTATAGCAACTACATTATGATTTATACATCTCTGCTTTTGTTAATGAAGGAGAAAAAATTGCAATAACACTTTTTTTGTGCATGAGAAATGCATTTTCCCTATCAACATTTTGAAAAATTATTATAAGTGATCCCCTCACTATATTTGGTATATGTTTAATAGATTGTAAGTCAAGATCCAATGATAAGATCTCTAGATTCTGTTAAAGAAGTTTTGGGTTTGATTGCTCAATACACCAAAATGGGTTTTTTAATTAAGTATTACTGTTATCAGTAAATTATGCCAAATGCATCAGGCATCCTGTCCGGTTAGGTTACGCATTATCATTTAAATGTGAGTCATTTAAATTTTCAGTTAAAAATGTGGTTTTGGATCTGAACGTACATTAAATTATAATAGATGCAATGATACTTGCATATATTTTAATTTTATTCCTGCCACAAGAAAACAAGAATTTTCTCCTCTAGAAAACGAGGTTTTTATTTGAAAATAAAGAACCCAAAAACAGGGTCAAAGCATCAATAATCTCTTATGAAATTCCGATACTACACTTGTAATCATGGAAAGGGAGAATGGCCTATTGATAAGACCCTCCTAATTGAACACGAGAAGGGAAAATGACACTAGTCTTCCTACGTAGCGTTGCACAACCATGGCACGGGATATGGGCAACAATAAATTCTAGGACGCCAGCATAACTTCACCGGCTGCTCCTCTATTGCTAGGCAACATCTTTATTTTCAAACTTCCTAAATGTTTTCTTCTAGTCTACTTCAGATCCAGTTAAATTCTTCATTTCTTTAAACTCCGCATCGCATTAGCTTGAAAAATCATAATGTCTTTACAGCATTACTAGAAAACAAAGATAATACTTAGAAATATCTTTGTATACATATTGCATATGGTACGTGAGGTTTACTGATTAACATATCAGAATAATTCAAGATAATATTTGATACACATACACATATGTACTTGGAAAAAATAAGGAAAAGAACTTAAAAAAACCAATAACACTTATTTCCACAACAGATAACTGCATAGGAATGCAACATTATAATATAGCTAATTAAAAAAAGATTTGACATGAAATATTTCATGCCAATTGATTTTTTTGTTTAATATGTGTCATAGTTATGTTATTTCATAACGATCGACCTGTTGCTATAACTACAATAAGAATACAACATACCTAGATTTTCTCTTGTGTGGGTTTATGCCTTTTTCCTTTCTAAATCCATCATTGTTTTGCTTCTATATAGTTTCTTCTCGCTCATGCCACATAGAAAGAGCTCCATCATCTCTTATTTTCTATCAAGGCATTTTTGTGGATTTTTCCTACCCTATTTGCTAGATTTCAATGTTTAACAATTTTCACGGACCTTCGTTGCAATTTCAGGATTCAGAGTGCGCATAACCAACTTCAACTAATGATTTCTGGATTTTGCAGCTTCTATTAGACAAAAAAACTTTGAGGAGCTGTTTAATGAAGACACAATGCAATAGAGGCAAGAAATCGTGGGTTGCAATGGAGGCGAGCAGATAGCGGAAGGTAAAGGGTTAGGGTATGCAAGAGGTTTTTTCCAATTTTAGCAATCCTTATTTAGTTTTGTGGATGGCAGTGGATGAGAGTAGTGCCAAGCAACATCACCTCATAGTTTATATACAATAAGAATTAGTATAATTTGAATAATATGAGATTAATGTGTGTATTTTTGGCGTAAGCTTTGGTATAATTAGTGATAACATATCGCAAGATGAGAGAAGGCAAACAAATAAAATAAAAGAGGAAGCATTAACCATTGTTCTAGTCTAGAAGGGAGTAAACTACCAATTAATATGCTATAAAATCTTAATGCAAAATAAAAAGCCATTACAAACTGTAAGATGTAGAATTCATTGGCAGGCTCTTAGAATGACAAACAAAAAACAGGAATCTTTTTCTAAAGCAAACAAAGTGGGCAAGTGGCGTTGAGTCTTCAAAGCAAAGTGGCTTTAAATCCTCCAGACGTACTTATGCTAAAATCATGACCAGGAAAGCCCAATAAGAAGTTACCATCTTAAGAATAGAAGAAATAAAAGAAATTCAGAATACTGTTCAAGATGAATCACAGAGCATACTACAAAATAATGTAGATTACTTATAAAGAAATTTAAAAGCAACCAACAATCAATAATCCGCAATTCAACATAGATTACTTATAAAGCAAGTTGATACTACAAAATAGAAAGTCCATCACGGGTAATACTAGCCTATTTACATCAAGCAAGCAACAATCACACATTTCTAATGAATAGGTACCATGCACCATTTATGTAGGTTATAACTCGAGTAACAAAATAATGTGTGATTTTCCACTTGAAAAAATTTCGACATGCCTAATACCCTTTTTGCGCCTTACATCATCTTACATTGATGCTAGTTGTCCTCTCCTAAGAGTGGTACCCTAAAAGCTAAAACAATTGAACTATTTCTATTTTCTTATACTTGTATAACCTTCTCAGATAACAAAAAGGATACCAACTATATTTCGCCTAAATCTTGGTACATAAAATGGAAGGGCTACTATAGAAATAATGCAACACATCAATAAAATTTAAAGAAAACAGTTCAATGTTCGAGCATAAAAAACAAACCTGTTGCCTCAGTTCCTCAAAACCCAAGTAAGTAATCAATAGATCAAAAGCAACTTCAGTTGATGATGAAAGATCTTTTTCGAATTGACGGCATCTTTCAGCCCGAGCTGCTATTTTGTAGTTGGGTGATTCCTAATGTTAAATACAATTGCCTAACAGGTTACATATTCTCACAGTGAATGGCTCAGAAACATGTGAAGAACACAAAAATGGGTACCTAAAGGTTCTTGAAGAAGAAAAAGGTGGAGTGGATGTTTATGTCATTAAAGCACAAAAATAATTTACTGCTAGTTTGATATATCATTATAATATACTTATAATTCATGGTTTGAAAATCCATTTTGGTTCATTCAAAATTTTCAAAATGCCAGTTTTGTTTGGGTAACACATTTCTCAATATCATTACTAATTAGAATTTGTATATACAAGAAAAATAACTAATAATCAAGATTTGTATAATTGTTATCGTAGTTTATTAACTTTACAAGTATAATTACGACTGCCGTTTTAGTTTAATATTATTATAATTTAACCAGCCATATCATTAAAAAAATACCGACCTTAAGATTATATTTATGTCCATAAAGTCTGCCCAGATTTAACAGAAAAAAACAAGCCCAATCAAAACTGCCCTAAGTATAAAATAT
Organism: Allium sativum; assembly: GCA_030737875.1. Classification (NCBI taxonomy): domain Eukaryota; kingdom Viridiplantae; phylum Streptophyta; class Magnoliopsida; order Asparagales; family Amaryllidaceae; genus Allium; species Allium sativum. The sequence continues at coordinate 979,721,732 of CM060915.1, forward strand.
ATCTTCTACACCTGTGCCTTGAAAGAAGAGAACATATCTTTCATGGAAAAGCCTAAATCAGTATTATTATTATTTTTCTCTTTTCTTTGATTGATGTCGCTGCCTTTATCTTGCCCAATGGTCAATGTTGCTGCCTTTTCTTCATCAATGCTCCTAGTTATTGCCTTTCTCTCACTTGATTATTCAAGTTTGCTATCCTTACATATGCAATTGTATTTTTATTTTATTTTGTCACTGTCTAGAACTGGAGTTTTAAGTAAATCCTGGCCCAGGTGACATGGAAATCAAATGGAACAGACTGAATTTTAACTTGCAGCCCACAATTTTAAACTTGAGGGAAAAAAGGAGGGAAAAACATTTGGGGCTAAGTAGATAATATTAGTTTCGGTAAAATATCAATTAAGGACCAATATGTGGTATTTGAAAATATCAAAATAATATCAATACATTGCTAGTAAGCTTTATAAAATATGGTAAACAATAGAAGGTGTAGTATTCTCGTTTAGTGCATTATCCAATTGTCAGATTGTTTAAATATATATTTATATAGTGAGGTTGTGCGCATAATATAATATGAGATACTCCTGCATTCTGATATTTGACTGCTTTCATTAATATTTGCATCAAATACCGCTCTAATATCACAATTAAGTCGATAAAAATCACCAATACATTTGCAACCATCACTAGTAATCACAAACATGTCATTAGTTGACATTTTAACCAATATTTTAAAGTAAAAAATTCGTTTGTAGTCTGATATGTGACATATCAGCAATATATCATTGACTGAACTTCAAACTACATAGCTTTAAGGTATTATTAATGTTACTATTTTGGTAGCGAAAGTCGTCTCTTGATGCACTCACGTTAAGGGTGCCAAAATGAGACTAATTTATTCACTTGTTAACAGTGATTAAGTCAAATGCTAAAGCATCTCAAGGCACTAAAGGTATCTTAAATAATCATGAATGACATGGAAACAAAATACTTATTTAATAATTTCTGCAAGGAGAAACATAATATTTCTAGAAACATAAGTTAAAGAGGATGCTTATTAATAAATATCCAAGTGTCCTCTGCCATGTAATGTAATAATTGAAAAGGAATGTGGCGAATTGGTTATGAAATTTAGAGATAAATCAAATGGTAGGAGCTCCAGACTATTATCTTTTGCTTATAGAGTGAAATTAGTGCATATAGTCATAATACTAAAGTTAGATTTTAGGTTCGAACTAATCAGTTTCAAGAATGCTCCACATAAAAGTAGAATCAGTTTGTATCAATTTCATATGGAGAGGAATTCATAAAGTTAACTATAATATTCTTTATAGACTTAAACAAGAAGAGGGTTGATTCAATCAAACTCAAAAAGATGAAAATGGTTATAACTTAAATCCAGCATGAAAAATTATAAATTCTTAACTCTTTAGACAAAATGGATTTGAACTATGACACATCAAAGACAGTTTCTAGGCCATGCAGTGTGACAACAAAGCATCAGTGATGTGGAACAATATACTAGCTAGGACAGATATTTTGGAAAAACACATACAAGGAAATATTTCAAATGGAACAAACACCCGCATACGAAAAAAATTATTAGCTAAATGGTTGGTGCCTTGTCTCTAAACTAGGTTGGGTTATAGTTGCTACACACCCTATTGATGTGATATTTCAAGATTCATGTAAGGGCATTTGATAGCAAATTGAACAAAATATTTTCCCTATACAAACACCACACATGAAATCTGAGTTACATGCAAGTCATTAAATATGAATTGGAATATTTCCCAATATATATAAATCATGACATAGATACACGGACATTGAGCAACAAAAAGATGAAGAATTCACTGCTAAAACCACTAGGAAACAAGCAGACGAAAATAAAAATTTATAATCATGGGCAATACATATTTGAGGAAAATCAAATAACCCAAAAATGGATATATAAAACTATAAATTATGAATTTCCTATAATAGACAAACTATCTAAATGGGTCTGCAAATAAATCTAATTTGTAAATTACATGAGAAACTAAATGAGAGTCACACTGACCAATTTTTCCAATGTGAATACAAGAGTAAAATCGAAGATCCAAAATGATTACCAGAATCCAAATCGAAGATTAGATGCAAAACACACAAACCAGCCCTAGCTTCGACAGATCGATTGAGGAGATCGGAGATGGAAGAAGTTCGGTTCCTTCAATCGGGTGAGGATATTAGAGCGAAACAATCTACGGCGAAATAGTTTTGGAGGGAGGGGAAATCGTTTTCGAGGGAGGGAGAAAATAATTTGTGAAGATGGAGGGAGAACGTGAATAAATTTTGTGAAGGGAGCGTGAAGTTTGAGTGAGACCTTTTTTTTTCAACGGAGCATTAGAGCATCTCCAACAACATTAGGGTCGTAACGTTACGACCCATAACATGTTGGAAGATATCTTTGATATCTCCCAACGGGCACGAGTCGATTTTATCGGCTCGTAGCTTGCGAGCCGATAAAATCGGCTCACGAAGCTCCCGCGCCTATATATGGCGCGAGGGGTTGTTTATACTTTCCCTTTTTCCTCCTTTTTTATTTTTTTTATTTGTTAGTACGTCGGGATGCCGCCATGCGTAACGAAGATGGGGAGATAGACAGTTCCAGTTATGCCAGACGACGCATCTGGTCCAGCTCACCTTCCTCCACCAGCGGGGACGACGATTGAGGACTTACGTATCCTCCACGAGCTGCCACAACCATTCACTCATCGATCTTTTACCACGCCGGCCACCGTTCCGGTATTAATTTTAATTTTTTTAATATTTGTAATTACTGAACTGTTAAAAAGTATGCCCTGTTGGTTTTATGTTATAGTTTAGTGCATGTACGTTATACGTTTTAATAGTATGAACAATTGGTTTTATAGTCATTTAACTGGTATAATTTTAATAGACTGAATACGTCTACCTTCGCAGGAGTTGGGCGAAGTTTGTTACACATGCCCTTGACATATTACCATTACATATTCGAGAGAGGCTACTTGCTAGTCCATTCAGACTCTTTTTACGTATTATACCTCCCCAGTCCTTCGATCAACCTTTGGTAGACGCCTTAGCAGAGAGATGGTGGCCTACGACACACACTTTTCACTTTCCGCATTTTGAGCTAGATATCACCCTACCCGATTTTTACATGCTTACGGGGATTGAGATAGGCCTTCCAGATAGAGTCACTTGTCCATTTGATGCCCCTTAAGAGTCACCCGCTTCCTACCTACAGTATTTACTAGATTTGTCAGCGGCTCATATAGCTAATGGTGTCGTTTCAGTCACATATTTACTTCAGTATATTATAGCGCATTTCGATGTGGTAGATTTCCACGACATAGTATACAGGGCTACCATTTTATACCTCCTTGGTTCGACATTCTTTTCGAACCAACGAAGTATGATTAGGCTGGGCTACCTGTAGCACTAGTCGAGCTAGAGCAGCTGCATATGATTGATTGGGGCTCTGCCATATTAGGTTATCTATACACCGCTCTAGACTCCTATGCTTTTGGAGAGGTTCGCCAGATGTTCGATTTTGGTAAATATTGTCATGCTGGTACTACGACATATGACTGATTGGGGCTCTGCCATATTGGATTATCTATACGCCACTCTTGACTCCTATGCTTTTGGAGTGGTTCGCCAGATGTTCGGTTTTTGGTACATGTTGCCGTGCTGGTACTACGAGTACACGGCCAACATGCATCCATGCATACAGCCCACCGCCAGTCATGCTGCTGAGACCTTTTTCTCATGCATGCGTAGATGGGAGAGTACTCACGGAGTTCGGCATGCTCCTGCTGGTGTGAGACATGACTTGATGGAGGCTCGTACTCAGTTAGATATGAGGGAGAGGAGAACATATTACGAGCACCTTGGAATTCTTATTGGTTGTTACTTTCAGCGGATGGCCCACTACCTGATGCCCGTCCATTAGCCATTGCATGTCGCTTATCTACTCGAAGTGTCCTCTTGTTCCCATAGGCCCACCTTCCTATTTGGAACTTGGGAGATCGATGTTATTTCCAGGGTCCCGGTCAGTTGCGAGTACATGGAGATCCACCTCTGCCACTTGATATGTTCAGGCCACAGCATTCTATTGGAAGACAGTATGTGGATGGTCTGAGACAGGCAGGATGGGTCGATACGACCGATTTTCACTTACCCGACACAGAGTTTGGTCCTTATTGGGTTCGGGTAGCTCCTAGACGGTACTTGCTATCGGATTATAAGTGGGGTGTGAACTCCGATCACATTGGTCCCCGACTGGTTAGTTGTAGAGTTCATCCTCCACCGTTTACTTTTGACCCGACCCCTTCACAGATCTCCGACCCTCCTACGGATTTCGGTTTGGCCGATACATTTCATACATTTGATCTGCCTATTGTTTACCCACCTGCACACATGGTGCAAGGTGTCCCTACTGCTGGATTATATCTGCCACATAGGGTAAAATTTGTTCTTGTGAATTTATGTTATATGTTATACGCTATAGAAGCTGGTTTTATATGTTCTGTATATGCAGTATGCACCTCGGTTAGACCGGCATAGGCTACATATTGCGGCTATTCAGGAGAATGCCCTGCTACATTCTCAATCCTTATATCAGGAGCACAGGAGCAGATTGATGACTTACACGCCAGATTAGAGGCAATAGAGGGTGGTGATACAGCAGCATCAGGTACCGCTGTAGGGTCATGTACTGGTGGAGGTTCAGGAGGCGGACTAGGAGGGGTTCATGGATCAGGTGGTGATGGCGGGCTAGGAGGGGGTGACGGACTAGTAGGGTGCGATCGATCAGGTAGTGATGGTGGAGTAGGAGGGGGTGATGACAGACTAGGGGGGTGACGGACTAGGAGGGGGTGACGGATTAGGTGGTGATGGCGGACTAGGAGGGGGTGACAGACTAGGTAGGGCAGCGGTTCAAGAGGTGGTAGTGATGATGACAATATTCTGTATTATGACCCTTCTGATACCGGGATGACATGTCTTTGGATGGTTTTGATGATGATGCCGCAGATTTATCATGATGTATATTTGTGTATGTCGCGATGTATATATGTATGGCTCGATATATATATGTGCATGTCTCGATGTTTTGGACGTTATGTTATTTTATAATGTGTTTTGTGTAATGTTTGCTCGTTTACTATGTTCTGTGTAACGTTTGCTCGTTTATTATGTTTTGTGTAATGTTTGCTCATTTATTATGTTCTGTGTAATGTTTGCTCGTTTGGCAAATCTGGTACTTTGGCAAGTGCCAAATCTGGTACTTTGGCAAGTGCCATATCTGGTACCTTGCCAAGTGCCAAATCTGGTACTTTTCCAAGTGCCATATCTGGTACCTTGCCAAGTGCCAAATCTGGTACTTTGCCAAGGGCCAAATCTGGTACTTTGGCAAGGGCCAAATCTGGTACCTTGCCAAGTGCCACATCTGGCACCTTGCCAAGTGCCAGATACCTTGCCAAGTGCCAAATCTGGTACCTTGGCAAGTGACAAATCTGGTACTTTGGCAAGTGCCAAATCTGGTACTTTGGCAAGTGCCAAATCTGGTACCTTGCCAGCTGCCAAATCTGGTACTTGCCAAGTGCCAAATCTTGTACTTTGCCAAGTGCCAAATCTGCTACTTTGCCAAGTGCCAAATCTGGTACTTTGCCAAGTGCCAAATCTGGTACTTTGCCAAGTGCCAAATCTGGTTTATAATTTAATTATAAAACGAATTGCAGAGGCGTTGTAGTTCATTTTATAATGTTTCGAACTTCAATTGGTCGTACGAAATCCAATCTAAGTCGGATTTCCTCATAACAAGACACGATCACATCTAATCGACAATATTTTTTTAGTGGTAGAGAAAAAATCGGTTTTCATGTTGTAGATTTTGTTTTATGTCCAAATCAAAATTCCAAAAAGTCTCGGTGGAAATGGTTTATAAAATATATGGTTTACATATATAAGTTAAAGGATTTTTATAAAATAAAATGGGGACGACCCTCATTTTTAACTCCTTCGTGTGCTTAAATGTTTAAATTATGAGGGTAAATGGACGACCCTCGTTTTATAACATTCCTAACTTCAAAATGTGTAAATAATACGGGTAAGTGGACGACCCCGGACCCACACTCTTGTTTTCCCTATATATAGCGGTTTCTATGAAACTCTTAATCACAATTTATTTTCTTCCAGCCGCCACCTCCTTCCTCTTTCCCCAAAGGAGCCAAGTTGTTAAGAAAAGAGTATACTTCCCTTTTTGGAGTATGTCAGAACAGGGAAAAGAAAGTGTAGCCTAACATGGACAAATGGGAAAATGACGATGAGAGGGTAGCAAATCAAAGACTTGGAAAAGAAATGGTTGTTGAAGGACATGTTCTCAAGCCAGTACGTCTAGGTGGATCCAACCCTATGTGTCATTGTGGAGAATAATCGGTCGTCCTTGTTTTGAAGACTGAAAAAGATGTTGGACGTCGATTTTTTGGTTGTGCAGCCTACCAGGATCACACCGTTTTCCTGACGAAATTGACTATTGTTACTTCAAGCAGTGGATAAACCCACTGATATGCGAACGTGGAGTTCAATATGCATTGGAAGCGCAAGCCGAAGTATGACGTTTGAACAAGAATGTTGCTGAGGCAGCTAGAGTTGGATTTTACCCACGTCCGTGGTAGGTGTGGGTGGAAACTATCGTATCGTTTATTACTGTACTTTAAATTTGATGTTTATGTGTTCAATTGTTGTAGTTCCTTCAATTGTACTTTGGCATTTGTGCATGTTGTAATTGTCATTGTTGTAAGCTTCTAAATTATGTAATGCAAAATATTTATGTAATGCAAAATATTTATGTAATGCAAAATATTTATGTAATGCAAGCTATTCACTGTTCAATTAAAGACCATTCGTACAATTTGTTGGAGCCTTGACAGAGAATCTACACTGTGCACTATTTAAAGTCCAATTATAGACCATTCGTACCATTAAAAGACCATTCGTGCCAATTTATTGGAGCCATGAGAGAGGATCTACACTGTGCGCTATTTACTGTACAATTAAAGACCATTCGTACCAATAAACGAGGTCTATGTCCAATAAAGGTGCACTCCGTCCAATAAAGGAACACTCTTACCAATAAGGGAGCACTCTGTCCAATAAAGAACACTCTATCCAGTAAAGGAGCACTCTATCCAATAAAGGACACTCTGTCCAATAAAGAGGCACTCGTACCAATAAAGGAGCACCATGTCGATAAAGGAACACTCTGTCTAATAAAGGATCACTTAATCCAATAAAGGAGAACACTCCACCAACAAAAGCTACCCACTTACCAATACCGCATACCTTATATAAAACAGCAACATTGCAATTCATATCTCAAATCAAAACTTATTCACAAATATAAACGGATTCCAGTTTTACGAAATGTGTGCTGGCTTTTGATAGTGATTCGGAGGAAGATGAAATCCTTCAAGAGGAAGCGGAAGAAATATAAGAAATACAAGACCTATACCGTGAAGTGTATGGTTCATTATCCACAACTAGAAGGGGATCAGTTGCTGGAAGGAGGTTTATACACCGAAATCGTGCTAAATACCATAAGTCTTTGATACAAGATTACTTCGACGACGACTGCACTTACGGGCCTAATATGTTTCGTAGAAGATATAGGATGCAGAGAAATCTATTTCTTTAGATATTGGCTAGTATTCAAAGAAACAATGATTACTTTAAGTACAAACAAAATGCATCGAAGACACAGGGGTTGTCCGGTGAATAGAAAATGACGGCCGCTATGAGAGTGTTAGCTTATGCCACACCAGCCGATGCTTTTGACGATGCATACCGCATAGCAGAGAGCACGACACTTGAAAAACTTGAAACTTTCTGTCAAATAGTCGTGGACGTCTACGGGGAAGAATACTTACGGTCTCCGAACGAAGCAGATGTAGTGCGAATCAGAGAGATGTACGAAAGCAGGGGTTGGCCAGGAATGTTAGGAAGTCTGGACTCTATGTAATGGGAACGGAAAAACTGTCCTAAGAGATTACAAGGTGCATACAATGGCAAGTAAAGGCGAACAACCATCATTTTGGAAGCTGTGGCATCATATGATCCGTGGATATGACACGCTTTCTTTGGAATCCCTGGTTCGAATAATGACTTAAATGTTGTAGAAAGATCCCATCTGTTTAATGATCTTGCTCAAGGCCAGGTACCTCCTTTAATATTTACACTCAGTCAAAATACTTACGAGAATGGCTATTACCTAGGTGATGGCATTTACCCGAAATGGAGCATCATTATTAAAACATATCCAAATCCATTGACTCCTAAACAAGTCAGATTCGCGACGATGTAGGAGGCACAAAGGAAAGATGTAGAACGTGCTTTCGGTGTTTTACAATCTAGATTTGCAATGATCGGTAATCCATGTCGGTTGTGGTCTAGGAAAAATATGTCTACAGTCATGTTTGCTTGCGTCATTCTACACAACATGATTATAGAAGATGAAAGAGATATGGATGAAGAGCAACGTCACTATGAATATGAGGGTGCTTCGCAACCACTGCAAGTATTCTGACCAAACCGTCCACTAACAGAGGAGGACTTCAACGTTCATTTGACCCGTCAGGTTATGTTTAGAGATGCAGAACTCCATAACCGGTTGCAGAAGGATCTTATGAATCATTTATGGAACCACTATGGCGATACTTAGTTATGAAGCACCCTTATCCGAATTCATGTTTTATTTTATGCTTGTCCGAACTTATCGATCATGTATGCAGTAAAGATGTTGTTCTTTTCTATTGTACCATCGTGTTCTCTTGTATTCATAAGGGTTATTAATCATTTATTATTATGTTTCAAATTTGTTTATTCTACGAAAATACTAATAGTTTTTTTTTGTCATATTAGAAAATAAGGTAGGATAGGGGAAACAAAAAAATTCCTAACTAGACACGAGCCGATTAAATCGGCGCGCACCGAAAAAATCGGCTCACGACTTCATGAGCCAATAAAATGGGCTCACGTGTCACATTCAGAAATCTGAATTGCCCCCATAATTGGGTGCAAAAACAACCCAAATTCATCTCCTTAACATGAATATGATCCACTGTTGGACATGCTCTTACACTTACATGGTTAAAGCAAAATCACGAAGGGAGCAAATAATTAAGTGTAAATAATAGCACTTCAGAATATCGTGTTATTAATATACTATTTTGTTGTAGTGGGCAGCTATCCTCATACATCAGGAGAACAAGCTCCTCTAAGTATACACGGGAAAGCCAGAAGCCTACATCTGGAAACTTATATCCGAGACCCAACACCCAGGATCCACTACCGAAAGTTCAAATGCCGTCCAAAATTCACTACATCAACAAGCTCATCTCAATCTCAAAGAAGCCCCGATCGACTGGTACCCTCACTTCAGAGGCCATAACTAGCACCACAAAAGCAGTCGGAAGCCAAACATCTGAGACCAAGGAGAAAAGTGGTCGACAAAGGCACCTGTAGGCCCAATAGCCCAACATCGAAAGGGGTCCCGAATTCTCTTTAAATTAGATCCCATGGGTCACATTTCATGGGGGATCCTCTGATTCTATTTCTTGTACTCCCTCTCTCTAAACCCTAAGACAGGGATCAATAGGAGGATTTCTTCTATTTTGTTCATGTATTCTAAATCAAAGATTAATGAAAAGCGCACCTATACTTTGTGTATTTTCATGTGAGTTCATCATATTATTTTTTATTTATTGTTGCTACGATTTACTGTTTGCTTCCCACATATGTGTGGATTCTTGTTCAAATCTTCCCGCAGATTGGATGAGACACCTTTTTCCATAGACTTAAACCCATCCTGTAAGCCTAGGTCCTCCTTATGAGGTTAGATCTTTCCACGAGCCTGGTGTGGAATCCCTTTCTAACATCCGTTAAATCCTTCGCCAAGAGCAGCATGTAGCGATCCTTATCCTCTAGGCCTTGACACCCAGGAGCAGCAATCTGACCAAAACTCACAAAGGCTTAAACAACCCATCTTTCCCTTTGGTCCATTTCCATTGACCTATCTCCGGTGTTGACGAAAAATATCGTTAACATTTTGGTGCTAGAAGGAGGGCTTGAACCTCCGACCTTGTGGTCAACAACCACATATCCATCTGTGTTGTTCCATCCCGGATGGGACTAAACCTTGAAGAGGTGAACATTATGAATAAAAAGTCTCCACCCATTACTAATGGGCTTCGCATGGTTGGGATCAAGTATAGGGGAGTCGTGGGCGACCGAGAGATTCAAATCAGAAACCCTGCATATCCAAGAGAAAGATAAGGATGTAGACCCTTATGACCCTGATCGATGGAGCATTAGCCCCTTCACCTAGTACCGACTACAATTTTTGCCCTAAATCGGCCCTCGATGGTTAGATATAACTCTGTTCTCCACATTAAAGAAGCTATCCTAACACAGTATAGGGGAACCATATTCGACCAGGAAGTTGAGAAAGCATCCACTCCACTTACCAAGAAAATGTCCGGAAAAGATGTACCCTCATGTCAAAAGGCAGTTAAAAGGAAGTTTAAGAACGAGGAAGGAATAACAAAACCAAGTAATAAAAGGACCAAAATGCAACAATGAAAGAGGGATTTCGAGTCAAGGTTGCCAAAAGGTTGTAAGCTCACAACATCAATCGAGGGTATCTACTTCCTAACTAGGCACGAGTTAAACTTTTGGCCATCATTGAAGAAGACACCCAAAAATGAAGCTAAAAGGGAGGGCGTATTGCTACTACCATATAGTAAACGGACATGAAACAAACCATTGCAGGGTCTTAGAAGGAACGATCATCAACTTCTTTGGTCAAAGAAAACTACAAAAATATGTAAAGAAGGCATAGGAAGTTATGCTAGTAATATCTTCTAGAAAGGAAAAAGGTTATCTACCTGATTGCAAAGAAGAAGATTCCCACGAACTTGAAATGACCAAAGACAAGTCAGGCCATAAATGGATATAAGAAAAAAAAACCTTGTCTTCACCAAATTGGTTAGGGCAAGGCATCCCCCGGAGGAGGGTGTGTGTTAATCTTTTTCCATGCCTAAATCAGAGAGGGCTAGGTTAAAGCATCAAAAGCGTAAGCCTCCATTTCACACCATAAATGGTCGTAGCGGTGCATCTAAAATTAGTATGCCCTACCTCTGCCCGTAGAAGAGTATGCCTTACCTCTGTTAGAACTAAGCACGTCCTACCTATGCTCGCAGAAGAGCACGTCCTACCTCTGCTTATGTTCCGCGTTACCCATAGAAGGGAACACAAACACCTATAATCACCTACGATGGTCAGGATAGGGAACCCCTCGGAGGGGGGTGGCATGTAAGCCTCTATCAGTACCTACAATGGTCAGTTTAGAACATTCAAAGAGTAAACCTTAGTTTTGTGCCTACGATGGCCCCTTCTAAGTTTCTAAGACCTTATCACCATCTACGATGGTCAGGATAAGGTGCCTCCTGGAGGAAAGTTGGGTAAGTACTTGGGCCTTGCTTGTGGATAAGCTAGTTAAGCGCACCGGACGAACAGGCCTAGTGAGTGGCTAACAAAGCATGTATATCATTTGCTTTAACATCAAAAGCCCAGAGATCGGCTAAGGAAGCATGTACAACCTCTGCTTCACAAATTAAAACCAAGTGGACACCAAAACATTAATGCCGGAGGAAGTTTTTGGTCTTTAATATTTAAATACCCGAATTTGGGTTGCTTCGGCTCTTCACAAATGCCGAAAGGAGATTTCCGGACTTCGATTCTTAATTACCGAATAAGGGTCGGTTCGGGACCTCTATTAATATCGGAAGTGGATTTCCAGTACCCAATCTTTAATTACTTGAACAAGGGTTGATTCAAGTCCTCTATATCATACCCAAATCAAAGATAATCCAGCCCTTAACAAAGGCCAGATGCGAACTTCCGGTCTCTTGTTTAAATAACCTGAATATGGGTTTGGAAGGACCTTCGCAAAGTGCCAAGAGAGGGATCCCGGTCTTATCTTAACACCGAAATCAGATGATTCAACTCTCCATAAAGACCGGAAGCAGGTTCCCGACCTCCTACAATGAATAACTTGAATCTGGGTTGATTTGGTTTACATCAAATGCCGAAAGAGAATTTCCAGTCTTACACCGATATCTAAATCTGAATAATTACTTGAAACAGATTCGGAAGGTGGTAATTGACTAACAAAAGAACTCCGAAGCAGTTATCTCAAATTAGAACAACCATATATGTGCTCATGGGAGACGGGCCACAAAAAAATTGGAAGGAAAAGAGAAGTTCAGCATCAAAACAATTCCGGATAAAAGGGTTATCTCTTTCCTTACTCTGGGAAACTTCATGAGCTATTTATATGCAAGCAATTGTTATCCATGTTTCATATCTACAGCTATTTACATAATAGACGTTGTCAATACACAAGTTCATTCACCCAAATATTACATTCTCAACACCCTGATTATGGGTATAGTTATATGTCACTATTACAAAATATTACTAAATATCTAGGTCCTCTCCTTCCTCAGGCAAAGGAAGGTCGATGGCATGACAAAACGTAATGCCCAGTGACTTGTTAAGCTATCGTATTGCCCTACTCGTTTCGTCTAAATGATCAAAAGGTTTAACCTGAAGTTTCAAGGCTCTGTCATAGGCCCTACACATTGCCCTATGTGACTTGTTCCCTTTTCCAACTTGAAAATATTCATATGCAAATCGCTCCTTTCCTCTTGTACACACTTAATTTAATCAGCATACCTGACGACACGTCATGAGAATCTTTAATTAACTTGGTGGCATAGGTCCCTTTCATCTTAGCTACCACTCTTTTGCACCACTCAGAAATGGCTAATTCCTTTTACCCTAAGGAGGGTTATTCAAGTAATAAAACTTCTAACGGACAGGGGTCTTGCGAGAGGTTGCAACACTAGAAGATGAAGGTCCCGTCATGGTAGGAATATTCTTGAAACAATATTCCCACGTCTTGCACTTTGTAGTGACATTGTTTAAATCAATTTCCAAGTTGATAATACGTTGGCGTAAACGCCTCAATTCATCCTCAAACTCAATAGCGGGTGTGGTCTTTATGTATGCCCTCAATCTAAGAATAGTCTTATCTCTCTCTTCTAACTGTTCTTTTAAAGCAATCATTCTCTTAAGCAAATGTTTGATGGATAAATTCTAATGTAAAATCTTCCTCTCTTGAGACATAGAAGGAATCTCTTTTGCCGGCAATGCTCCGCTCCGAGACGGAAGGATCTCACGACGGTCAACCTACCCACGGACACACAGGAAAATAGATACGATTATGTTTTACTTTTCAATTTGCAAGAATAAAACCCCTTTTCTTATATAACTTTGTGCGAGTTAAATCCGAAACTAATCTACCATGGAACATAGATAAAAAGGGAATTACAAAAAGATCACTTTCACTTGATTAATACATTTATTGTTTACATAACATCTCAGCATGTTTAACCCTAAAACTCTTTAGTATTGCTTCACGATCTCCGCTCAAAAAATTAAAAGAGGCTAAGGGAATTCAATGTAAACACTCTTAAGTTCCTCAAGAAAACGCTTTTTCCTGAAAGCGTGAGTAGATGTTGTTAGAAACTCCTTTTTCAGTTTACAAGTCAAACATAATGCATCTTCATAGTAAACAAAATTCTGTCATGGTATTAGCCTTCACATATAGTAAAGGGGACTCCATACAAATGTTGCATAGATCGCTGAATTAAGTTTACAAGTGTGCCTTTTACTCTACATAAGAAGAGTTTAAATCCTTCTGTTTGTTACCAAACTCTTCTAATGGAAGGAAACAACTTTTATTTTGTCTATTGTAATGACAAAAGACTAGTTATAGTCAAATATTTAGGAAAAGAGAAAAATACTACTGGAGCAAGAATTTACCCGAGGAAAAGGAGCTTCAGGACCAACAACTTTCTTCCCTCCTGAAAGACCGGAGGGGCCACCTTCTTCAGGCAATGATGATTCATAGTCATGGACAATATGGGAACCTCATACCTTAGAACCACTCTTAATGGAGTCATGGAAAGCTTCGGCACCCAAAAGAGGACCGTTTCTATCCCAATAATGTTTGTCCTAGCGGCCACTACCTTCAGAATCATGGTCGTCATTCTCCCTACCGTTTCCAACAAAAGCATAAGTCTCCCCTTCTTTACCTAAATCATCCAAAAGATTTTCAATATATAAAAGGTCCTCGACTTTAGATTCACTCCTCCGCGGTACCTCAACGCCCTGTTTTCTCAGCTTAATCCTTTCCATAACTCAATCCCGGACTAAAGGAGGAACTTTGGTGGCTCGAAGCTCAGGAAAACTTTGAAGGTTATAGGTGAGAAGGTGAAATAAGGCATCTTCATAACAATCAGACTTAATATGCCGAACATGAACTTGCAAGAAAGTAGAAATCTTATCTTTAGCTGCATAGATATTCTGCGCAGCGCATGAAATCTTCTCATCCTTCTTCTGAAACTCATCGACATGAGTAACCACATCTTCCGTTATTTGATGTTCTAAGGCCAACACTATTTCGGGAATTACATCCCTAGTCCGCCTTTCTTTCTCGAAAGCTGCCTCGGCGTGTTCCAAGGAAGCTTTCAACCCCTCACATTCATCACTTAAAGCTTCGTTTGCTTGTCAAAGCCAAACGATTTCAGTGGCAGAGGAAGAAGGAATTGGCTTAGACAAGTGCCATCCCTTGATAATCTGGGAAATTAGAAGCGTTCAGTATGCAGTCGCAACAAACCGGAAGTCCAGATTAAAATTTTTGTACCTTAATTTGTCGGGTGATCAATTGCTTGTAGAATCCACCATGTTTGAAGAAGAGGAGGGTAACAAGATGTCAGAAAATTCTGGACCAGAAAGAACAAGCTTCACAAAATCAGTAAAATCCATTGAAGGATCAAGAGGCCTCGAAGGCTCTACGGACTGAGAAGTTGGAATACGCGGCGTAACATCTGCACCGGCTCTTGACGTATTCAGAAGGGATGACGAAAAATCACTACCTCCTATTTCTCTATTGGAAGCACCCTCGGAAGTAACAGAAGCAGGAAAATCAAACTTTCGTTTCTTAAATGGCGGGTTGACAGGAATCTCAGCCAACCTTTTATCAACAACAACAGTAGATCGATTCAGAACGTCAGTGAGGGTCATTATTTCAAATATCGCAAATATCGCCTGAGATTTCCTTTGAGATCTCATTTTAGGCTCCTTCCAAAATGAAACAACAAGTATCACTCTAAATCTCCTTTCGAATATATAGCCTGAGATATTGCAATATCGAACGATATACCGACCGAGAGGAAATATAGTATATCGTCTGAGATCTTAGGTTTTTTGTTAAAATTCAAATTTGTGTCTGAACTAGAACAATAATTAATAAACTCAAATCTAGCCATGATAATCTTTTGTTATTTTACATTTTGCATGTTAAATGACCATATTGTATGTTCATACACGTTCTACAATGCTTATGACTTTCATATTCGTCTTTTTTACATACATGTTACCTGTGAAATTATGTATTTTATGGTCTATTTATGTTGAATTTTTTAATGTCTTGGATCCTTTTAATGTTTTATGTCTAACAATATTTCTGTTTTAAGCATATTACGATTTAGAGTATGAATGATCTTTCACAAAATAAAGAATAATGAAGTTATTTTGCAATTCAAGTTTAGGTAGCATGTTTTAATAGCATTAATATAAATCATTTTGTAAAAATATCATTTTTTTTTAACATATCATGTAACCCAAATTATTCCGATATGAACTTTTAGACCGGAGATGGAAATCCAAGACACATTCCTAAGTTAGACTCATCTCGTCCGAAATCTCCTTCAATACAAGATCAAGTCTATAAAATCCTCGAGATGAAACGTGACTGATATTCGAGATTTAAAACCTTGGTGAGGGTAGAGACATCCAAAGTCAAAACTCCTAGTCAAACAGAAAACCAAAGAAAAATTCAAGAATGCGAAACTTGGGTACCAAAGAGACCTCGATAAAGAAACTATCGAATCAACAAAACATACTAAGAAATAAGGGAGTAGAGGAAGCAAACATTTCTGAGCCTAAAAATAAACATTTAGAGCCTGGAAAACGAATAGGTAGACACCCCAAAACCTTTTGTCTATTAGGAAGGAGGTCATAATGAAACAACTTGTCCTTGGTTAAAAGAGCAGACTGACCTAGCGGCTTTTCGAGTAGCATCAAAATGAGCTCAAATAAAAGAGATTCGCTTTCGGTTAAAGGCACTCTCTTAGAAGCAAGATCTGAAAGAAAACGATTAAAGATAAGTCACAAATGAGAAAAATAGTCACTCACAAAGGGTTAGAGGATTCACCATAATCAGCAAATTTTCCTGAAATACCGATGGGACATCTGATGAAGAAGAACTGATCTTCCCAAGATATAGTCTTACATGTACCATCAATAATAATCTTCCGCAAGGAGGTACCATGGAATATAGGGAAGTCAGCACCTCTTGAAAAACGCATCAGGTGTTGAATAAGGTTAGGAGTAAGAGAAGCCTGGTCCGTTTCAAGAGCAAGTACTTCAAGAAATAAAAGTAGCATATAAGTGCTTGGTAAGAGTTGAATGGGCGCAATCTCCAAGTCCCGTAGAAGTCGAAACATGAAGGATGGAAAAGGGAATAAACCCCCATGCCAAGTATAAGCAACTGAATAAGCGAAATATCTTTCAAGAGGATTCATGATGTCATCGCAATAAGCAGTAGGGATGGCCTCCACATTGTCTATTCGAAAGCTAGCGAGAATGGAGTTTACTTCATCTTTGGAAGTGATCAAAGATTTCTTCAAGGTAAAAGATTTCCTCCTCCGAGAAATGCCACAAACACCAGTTGATGATAGACCGGAACTCCTTTTATCAGACGTAGCGCTGCCAAGTGATATAATTCCATAAAAACGTAAAATTCATATTACACTCATTAGAATACCATGGAGTGATAACACGTACACCTACTAGTAACAAGTGACCAGGAAGTGCACATTAAAATGATCCCAAATACTAGTTTAGGTTAAACACACAACAAATGTTGCATTTAACGAAAAATAATTAAGCCTTTAATAATAGAAGGATTGGTTTTTCTTAAGGATAATGCTAAAGAGGCTCAAAGGGAAAAGTAACAACTGGATCAGAAGCAGGCAACCATAGGTCAGCACTGAAGACATAGTTGGTTCTCGGCACCAACAAAATCTTTGGTGCTAGCAGCACCATTTCCATTACTTAGTTTTAAAAACATTTTCTTTTTTTCAATTTGCATATCCCAAACCCTAGAAATTAATATTTTTGGGGAAAAAGTATATGTGTAGCTCACCATGAATCAAAGTACATATCATGGACACTCAAGCAATTTATGTCCAAAACGCAAACCATTAATTAGGTTAGACAGAGCGGTTTAATTCCTATTTAAGGTTCGAAGCAGAAATATTTACCAGAAATTCAGTCAAGAAATCCTCGAAGTAAGCTTTAAATCCTTAATGAACAAATAGTTTGGTTCGAGAAAGTTAATGTTGCAGGTAAAAAGTAAAGAAGAAGAAGGAACAATGGTGATTATGCAAAAAAAAGTTTTACCTCTAATCCATACAGTACAAACGAAGACCAATCAATGCCCAAGATGGAGGAAGATCAAAAGACATAGAAATGACACTTGGAAAAGACAAAAAGGTTGACTTGAAAAGTCGAAAACGCCCCTTTACTAGAGGGGGACAAATGTTACTACCAAAATTAACTCTAGAACCAGCTGATGGTGAAGGGATATCGTAGGAGCACAAGCACAGAAGAACCGACTGAAAGTAGGAAGCCTAATAATAAAAAGAACCGAAAGCAGGAAAGAATGATCTGAGAACAACATAAAGTGGCACCTTCCAGGAAGGAAGAAGCTCAAATTCTGCAAAATGCCAATAAAATTCATCTGGCAGGGTCCACCCAAAAGGGCCTGGTAGGCGGGAAATTCTATAGAGAAAAATCATCTATGTCAGAAATTAAGAAAGAGGAAGATAAGAGCTCTGCTCAATGAAATCCGGAAGGGCTATCGACATTATCTCACCTAATACCGATACATCAAGAGGTGAAGACATCAAAAGTATCACGCCGAAAGTATATAAAGATCATCTAGAACTAGCTTCCGAAGCATCTGCCACATGAATACTGAAAGGTCACATTGGTAGATAATAACACGTCATCAGGAGATACCTTCCGTAGGACCAGAAAATTCAAAAAAAATCCACCGGGAGGCCTACCAGAACCCTAGAGAAGATACATGCAATCCATACTAATCTACTTAGTACGAACATCGATAGCAGTTTTGAACCGGCAGGTATCCACATACATCAGGAGGACAAGCTCCTCCAAGTATACACGGGAAAGCCGGAAGCCTACATCTGGAAATTTATGTCTGAGAGCAAACACCCGGAAGTTCAAATGTCGTCTGAAATTCACCACATCAACAAGCTCATCTCAATCTCAAAGAAGCCCCGATCGACTGGTACCCTCACTTCAGAGGCCATAACCAGCGCCACAAAACGGTTGGAAGCTAAACATTCGAGACTAAGGAGAAAAGTGGCCAACAAAGGCACCAGCAGGCCCAATAGCCCAATAGCGGAAAGGACCCCAAATTCTCTTTAAATAAGACCCCATGGGTCACATTTCTTGGGGGATCCTCTGATTCTATTTCTTGTACTCCCTCTCTCTAAACCCTAAAACGGGGATCAATAGGAGGATTTCTTCTATTCTGTTCATGTATTCTAAATCAAAGATTAATGAAGAGCACATCTATACTTTGAGTATTTTCTTGTGAGTTTATCATACTATTTCTTAGTTATTGTGGAATCCCTTTTGAGGTCCTATTTCTTAGTATTTTCTTAGTATTTCTTAGTATTTCTTAGTATTTTCTTGTGAGTATTTTCTTGTGAGTTCATCTATCAAAGATTAATGAAGAGCCTAGGTCCTCCTTATGAGGTTAGATCTTTTCACGAGCCTAGTGTGGAATCCCTTTCTAACATGCGTTGAGTCCTTTGTCAAGAGAAGCATGTAGCGATCCTTATCCTCTAGGCCTTGACACCCAGGAGTGGTAATCTGACCAAAACTCGCAAAGTCTAAAACAACTCATTTTTCCCTTAGGTCCATTTCTATTGGCCTATCTCCGGTGTTGACGAAAAATATCGTTAATAGAAGATTTTTTAGTTATGTTTGTTAAGTTGAAGTAATTGTCTCGTCTTACCGTTGGCAATAGTAGTAGATCTTGTTCCACTAGTAAGTCACTTCGTGTTGAAGATATAATGAATAGTGAATGCGATGGAGTTGATAGCAGAGAATTTAGCTTTGACAAAGTACGTGATTTTATTGAGTTGATGAAGAAAGGTTCTAACTTGGAATTTTTTACGGGGGTTGGTCAGAAATTTTAGTCTGCTTCTGATTTTCGTAAAACTGTTATGGCATATTGTGCTAAAAAATGGGTTCAAACCAAAAATTTTGAAGAATTATAAAGAGAGAATAACAGTTCAACGTGATGTTGAGGGTTGAACTTTTAATAATCATGCTTCTTATAAGTTGTAACAGTTGGATCATTTTTTGGCTAGAAGATTTAAATTTACTCATAGTTGTGGTGATGAATTTCGATTAATTAATAGTCCTTTGATTAAAAGTGATCTTGTAAGTACTTTGATTTTTGATCAAGTTCAAGATGAACCAACAAGAAAAATTGGTGATATTATTGCAAGTTTCGAAAGGAGTTACAACGTATTTGAGTTATTATTATGTGTATATGGGTTAAAAAATGGCTTTAAAGGAAATTTTGGCAATGAAGAGCAATCATACAATGATTTGGTTTGGTACTTGAAAGCAATTGATAAAAGTAATCCCAATAGTCACTCTGGTATGGCGGTTGATGAGAATACTAATCAATTTGAAAAAGTATTTATACCATATGAAGCCTGTACTTACGGATTCAAGCATTGCCGAACAATGATATTTCTAGATGGCACTTTTTTTAAAGGTAGAAACAGTTGTTTAATGGTTGCAACAACTAAAAATGGGAATCAAGGTATATGAGTTGCTTTTTTGATTCACTTGATTTATTTTCTTGTGCTTTAACAAAATAACGTTTTGCTACCTAATATAATTTTCTTTGTACATTACTGTATGCAACTACTGTTGGGGTTTTGTGCACTACATAAGTTTGACAAAACACCTGAAAAACGTGACCTTTTCACCCAATCACTTGAAGATAAATTTTATTGAAAATAACAACACAATAAATCAAAAATAATATAAATACACATGATATTCTACCCAACCACACCTTTTATTGATTCACCAAAAAATTTTTTTTACACTCAACGGGTTAAAACTAAAATAAACAAAATACAATTGAATCAATAACCTTATTGAGACAGGCAAATAATATCTAGATGACTACAAATACTATTGGAGCAGAAGAGCAATAAAGAATGACGACAAACCCTTAGACAATATGGAGGCACCAACTACATCTTTCAACGGTAAATGGGAATAGCTACTCTCGGCCCAAATTCCTAATCTTCCTCTCCAAGGCGCAAGCCCTTGGGGGTAGACAACCTCTTCAGATATGTTTACATGGTTTCTTATTGTTGTACTGATCTAATCAAGAAGGCTGCATATATAGAGAATAGAAGACCAAGGCAAATATCCAAATTGTCCCTTCAAAATATCTCTAGAATATAAACTTTCATTTCTTTCCTTCTATGATAAAATCAATCAACCAATCAATCAAACCAATTAGTTAATTAACTAACCAATTAATCAATCAATCAATTAATCAAATCAGTCAAATCGATTAATTGATTACATCCTCTTCATAAAATATTTGAATCAAAAAATTCAACACTCCGCCTTGATTCAAATATCACATATCTCTAACAATCCATAAACAAAACCTAGCTCTTTCAACGACACCTACTCTCAATTAAAACCAACCTCGATTTTCAGCCAATGAGGTACACCCCACCTGTTTTCGGAGTACAGGGACTCAATTGGTTTCAGGGCCATAATCACACTCATCCGATTTGAAAGGACTATGATCACACCTTAATTACCAACACAATCCACTGCCTGTAAAGGATGCATCTACCACCTGAGCTACACCACAAAAAAACCAATGGCCTAAAGTTGCTTGTAATACCATAAGATCTCCGACTTGTGGATTTTTCCATATCAACACCCGTCTTCCGCTTGACATGATCTCTTCATCTCCGGGGTCCCACGAGCATCATCAACATCTAGACCCCTGTCGATACCATGATCCTCCACCTTAGGACCATCAAAAGTGACTATATTAACCTCTCCACCTTGTTGCGGACTAGGTTCTTCATCCATTGCCTACCTTCTTCTTTGTCTTCTTCCAACTTCCCTCATCCATATCGGAGGGCTTCTTCTCATCTCCATCAATTAGACCATTGAGGTACGAAGCATCCACCAATATAGGCCTTCAAAATCAACTAATATCTGCTATAAAAATAGTCATTCATGAAAGCAACATCATCTCCGACATCTACAATCTTCAATCCAAAATCACTCCAAGCTATGTGATGAACCGTGCTCTAATACAACCTGTTAGGGTTTTGTGCACAACAAAATTTTGACAAAACGCCCGAAACGTGGTCTTTTTCACCCAATCACTTGGAGCTGAATTTGATTGAAAATAACAATATAATAAATCAGAAATAATAGCAATACACAAGATATTCCACCCAACCCCCCTCTTTATTGATTCATCAAAAAAAATTTGCCTACACTCAATGGATTGAAACCGAAATAAACAAAATACAATTGAATCAATAACCCTATTGAGATAGGCAAAGAATATCTAGATAACCAGAAATATTGTTGGAGCAGAAAAGCAATGAAGAACGATGACAAACCCTTGGACAATCCGGAGGCACCAACTACATCTTTCAGCAATAAATAGGAATAGTTATTCTCAGCCCAAAATGCTACATCTTCCACTCCAAGGCACAAGACCCTAGAGGTAGACAACCTCTCTAGATATGTTTACATGATTTCTTATTGTTGTACTAATCGAATCATGAAGGCTGCATATATAGAGAATAGAAGACCTAGGTAAATATCCAAATTGCCTATTCAAAATAACTCCAGAATATAAACTTTCATTTCTTTCCTTCCATGAATAAATCAATCAGTCAAATCAATCAATCAATCAAATCAATTAGTCAATTAATTAATCAATCAAATCAATCAATTAATCAAATCAACTAATTGATTGCATTCTCTTCATAAAATATTTGAATCAAAAAATTCAACAACTATTGTGGGTGATATATAGAAATATGTATGTCAGCCAATTTCTGCCTTTAAGTAAATATTTGTGTTTTTTTTTGTTTAAGATGGTGTATTATAAAATAATAAACTATTTTATCATTTTCATTTAGTTGTGGTTTAAAAAGTACACTGCAATACAATTTTCAAACAAAACTGTTAGCTTCCCTAAATTTCATTTGACATGTAACTTGTAGAATTGTTTATAAACATAAGTTGCATAATTTTGTTATGTTGGTGGAACATTCATTAATTTAGAAGACTAGCTAACAGTACTGTGAAGTATGTTAAGTCTGCACTTAGACAAATTGCTTGTGTAGAATGTAATAATTGATAATAGATTTTATCATTTTATGTTTTAACTCCACTAGCTTTTTGGACACACATCAATTTTGTTACATTGATACTCTGGAATTTATGAATAATGGAGAAAAAATATAAAGTGATTATGCATGGTTGGTGAGTTTGATTCGGCTTTTTGTTTAACAATTTGTTGCTAAAATTGTTTAATAAAGTGATTATGCATGGTCGGTGAATTGATGCTTTAAATAGTTTAAATTTTTTTAATTTTTATTGTTTGTTGGATATTTACAATTGATATGCAATGTATCGTGCATAACATATGTTTAGAACACACTACTAACAATATGCAGTAAACTTAGTAATGACAATGAAATAACATTCATTTTTAAAAGAAGAATGGACGTGCGTGGATATGAGTAATGCTTTTGTAACGGCCCGCAAATCCGTACTACCAGAGTTGACTAATAACACCACACGTCCAACCCAAATTTCACAGAAATACGAATCATTATTTGAAAGAAGTTAGAGGATGAGAAATAGAAAGAAAGAAAAGTTAGAATAGAACAAAAACGAAGAACACAAAACTCACAGCAGAACGAATAAAGTATATTAAATAATATAACTTTTGAAATGCAAATCAGTAACAGTATATACATACCATCATCAGAGCACAACAGCTATTTCTAGAACAGTTATAAACACCTGTTTCCAGATACAACATAGTACACAGCAGAAATATGATAGTCTATAGCTACTGGTGAAGCCTCTTGCTTCCAGCTCTTCCAAGTGAATCTGAAAAATCCCGACTACTTGACTGCCCGTACAAATTTGGGCACCCAAGAGTTTAGGGAAAATAAACAAAATAAACTCTGGGTCAGTCATGGGACTGGTGTGAGTAAACTCCAACCATTTGTTTAACTTTCAAAATCCTTTCGAAAGAAAAGATAATAGTAAGACCAGCCCACACATAAACATGAATGGTTTTTATCTTACTATAACCCAAAACACTTTGATACGAAAATCCAGTGATATTATAATAGTGTCTAAATCAAATAAATAACAATCTAGCGGAACGCTTGCATCTCCCGCTCCACATACATAGTATAAAATCAAAAACCACAAGGCGCTTATTGGAGATTGGATTTCCAACATGACAAGGTATGGAACCACCTTCCAATAGTGTATCTCTAGATAGGAATACACAGGGTTCAACAAGAACATCTTGCAACCCGGCCCACACATGACCGACCACTCATTTCTCTTGAGTGTATCGAATGTATATCACCAACGGTTGGGATTGGCAACCGTTTCCGAAAAGGGACAGCATCGATAGAATGAAGAAGTAAAAGGAATTTCTCCAGATAGCTGATTATGCACCCTAATGGGAGCGACCCACATAGCCATGTTGCCTACCCGATTTTTGTCATTTCCCGGTTGTTGAGGCCTGAGGCTACGATTTCCTATCATTCATTGATAGCGCAATCACTTTGAATGCCACATTGTCAGATCCGTTAATCATTAATTGATTTGCACAAATATATTCTGGATATTATGATAAGAGAATGAATTCTCTGCCACCATATATATTTGTACAAAACAATTTTATGCGATCAATGGAAATACTCTGTCAGAAATTCGTCCATATACGTTCGTTCTGGGACTGAATGAAACCGAAGGCACAGTTTCTATTAATAGAAAAGGCCCTTGCACTTTACTTCGTCTTCGATTATCTTCATATAATCTGATTCTCAATGCTACTGCCAATACGGAGTGGTTCACGGATAATAATCCAACCGGTCTTCCATATTGACAACGATATTGGCAAGTACTTCGATAGTCGGTTATTTAACTATCTAAGAAAAACAAACATCCATTCATCCATAACATTAAACCATCATTGGGCCTTTAAATCAATATTTCATTAATTAAAACACTCCTACATTTCCTTATCCATATTCGTTAGCACGATATTTTCGATAATAGTCTTCTTGGCCTCTTATGCTATTTGGAAAACATTTCCATATATCGTCTTCTTTTATTTTCTATATTTAGAAAATATCTTCTATTTATAATTGGAAAACATTCCAATTACTTATTTCTTGCTCGACTCATTTAATTCTACTCTCAGGAAATATATATTATTATAATTCCAAAACTCCACTTATTTGGGTTAAAATGAATGCTGTGTAAAATATCATTACAATAACCCAAAATATTTCATTCAACTATCTTTTATTCAACCGTTGATCTTCGAGACTGGATCTTCGCTATTTATCGGTTAAAAGTGAAATCAATCGAGTTGGGGTAAAATTACCTCTCAGACCTTGACTGAAAACATTCTTAACTTCAAAACAGACAAGACCATTATTCCCGAATAATCAACACCATAAAAACCAATTATCCATTTCTAAAACACGTATACGCTTCTCTTTCTATTTTTAACAAATCTAATTTATAGATTTCCTTTTTGTTTATCATATTCTATTTTTAAGTTCATTTACTTATCGAATTCTATATATATCGGTACATTGGTTTCTAACTATCAAATTTTCTTAAAAATACTCTAACTCCTTAAATTTCCGGAAAATTTCGCCATAACCTCCTTTGTACCGGAAGCATTGGGAAAATCCGCAAACCGCCACACAGGCCTCTCCAATCAAAAAGAAAAAGAAAAAGCCAAGCGGCTTGCCGATACAATGCATAAAACCTCATATGGAATTTAAACATGTACCTTATTGTCGAGCTCTAACTCTGTAAACTTCATACTCTTCATATACTTCATTCCATGCTTGTCTAACACATCCAAATATTCCCATTTGGTTTCACTCATTCTATTTGTCTTAACCCAATTCGCTAATTTATTTTCTAGTTAGCTATTTTGCCTATTTTACTTCTTTGTTTGAACATAACATGTTCAAATAAAATATTTAACTTGCTTATAACCAAATTGAATTCCAATTTCAATTCAAGATTCCTTTTCGATTTCGAATATAAATTTCCAAATCGAATTCACTTATTCAAAGCCCAATATCAATTCAAAATCTCATTGACCAACTACTATCCAAATTAGTTAATTATATTCAATAATTGAAAATCATATTTTATTTTCAAAAATCAGATTCATTTACACAAATTGAGTACGCATATATTTTACAACTCAAATCTGAAATTTTCTAAATAGAAATTCAGATTTTATTCGCTTAAAATCCTTTTAAAAAAATTAAAAAAACTGTTATGGTTTTAAAATAGTTATGGCGCTGTTTTTCTGAAAATTTGATTTTGACATAACTCAAAATATATATGAAGAAATTCAGAATTTTCTCTTCCATTAGAAAACTAATATCTAATTGGTCCTGACTATTCTTGTTTCAAAGAATTCTGACTTAATTTGGGTTCTATATACTCAATTGAAGTTCGAATCGCCAATTTATGAACTATAGTGCTGCGGCGAGTTCGTTTTAATTTTATTTGTATATATAAACATTTAAACTTCGTTTATAATAAATTTAACTCCATTCTGATATATTTTTAATATATATCAAATCAGTTTCCCAATTCAACATAATATTTTCGATTATCCGTAATTGTCGATTTTTCCTTATTCAGTCATAGATTTATTTATACTTCCATCTTCTATATTTATTTCCAATTCCTTTTATAAATAAATTATTTATAAAATTCGATATAATCGAATTTCAATTATAAACCCGTTGAATTTTCTCAATTCAGCTTATATTTCGGATTCCGAAATAAAATCAATCGTTCTGTTTCAAAAGACTTCCCAGCTTACTTTCAAATTCCTACTTGAATTTAAATGGTTCAAATTATCCAAATGATAATTTATTTTACCAAATTTATAACACTATTTATAAATTCAACTTCCTTGTTTCATATATTTAAATAAGTCCCCTTCTCAAAATTTATTTGAAACTCCATCCCTTTGATATTCCGAATTGCGGAATAAAAACCTTTGTTCCCTTTCGAATGATTTCCAATTTCTATTTTTAAATTCATATTTGAATTTAAATATTCAAATTATCTCTTGATAATTAATTCATTATATTTATAAACACCTATTTATAAATTTCCTTGTTTTATATTTAAACAAGTCTATTTCGAAATCTATTTAAAACTAAAATCTTATTTTGGAAATTTCTATTTATAATAACTTATAAATATAGCAACCAACTTATTTTCATATTTAATTTAACTTCTATTTAAATAAATTTGAATTAATCGAATTCAAATCATAAATCCTTACGGATTTATTTTAGTTCAATTTATATTATGAACATCAGAATAAATTCCATTGTTTATTTCTTTAAAATGGTTCACCCATTTCTATTTTTAAATTCACATTTGAATTTAAATATTCAAATTATCTAATGATAAATTTTCTTCCATTTCTACTTATAAACATTGTTTATAAATTCATTTCAATTCCCTGATTATCCAGTGAAAATCATTTCGTTTTATTTATAAACATCGTTTATAAATTCATCACTTTAATTTCCTGTATAATTTATAAACTTTGTTTATAAATTCAATACTTGCGTTATATATTCAAAACAAGTTAATATTTCTTTAGCCCATTCTAAATTCAAATTCTATTTTAGATAAATAGATTTTTCCCTTTGAATCTCAAATATCATTTTCACGATATTTTTATATATCAACATTTTAGCCCAGTGATATTTAAATATCCAAAAACACTCAATTATCAAATCATGGGTTTTATAACACATCATATATGATAATATATATGTGAAAACAAACAGTAATAATTTTTTTAAGGAATCCAGTTGGATTCTTCCAACCTGTTTTTCCTGCATCCACAGACGTTAGCCAACATAAATAATACCCATCCGGCTTCGAGGCAGGATATCGTGGTATAGAAGGTCATGCACTATCATATCGTGGGGCGTATAGGGTCATCCGCTAATGGTACTGCGGGAATCCAATCACCAATATATATATATATATATAAAATAGTCAAAACCAAGCCTAAATAACTAATATAATTAATTATCATAATTGATGACAAATAAATAAATGCATCCAAGCAGCCAACAATTTATTTTAACGATAAAAATAATTTAAATAAATTTCAGAGTGAGAATTTACTCACATTGATTTATTTGCTGAATATCGATTACCATTCGATTTAAATTAAATTCAGGTAAATTCTGATTTGACTTTAAATGGGTTACTTCACACTTTTCCAACCTTGTATACATTAAATATATCGCATTATAAATTTTCGACTACATAAAATTTAAATGAATTAACTAAATTAAGTATTTAATTATACCTTAATTCATGTTTTACCATCTTCCACGTTTGAAACTCTCCAACGTCTCATCTTTGTAGCTATACGAACCATAGTTGAACCTCATCCATTCAAGCTCCTTCTACTTTCCACCAAACTGCAATCAGACCTCACTAACATAAACTTGATTTATTATTCTAAATCTCTTAAACTTCTTCCCTACCAATGCTAATCCCCACTTCAGTAAAACAAACACACTCGCACTTCAACTTTTCTCGTTTAAGAAAAATAAATGAACTGTAGTAGCATTTAAAACCCCATGAACCACTATAGGAAAAAAACAACAAAAAAACAGATTTCCTTTTTTTTTTAAAAAATCAACTTTAGATCCAAACTTCCCTGACATCAGTAGATCCAAAACCATCACTTACTGATGAACCCTCTGCTCCCCTAATTCACCATCCAACACATGCACTTCCAAACCCAACTCGCACCCCTTCGATGCAGTCAACATTGATTTGCTCAAAGTCTGAATCGAACAAGGTTCAATCCCAAATTCCGACCGAAAGAAACAAACTTCGTAACCCCCCCTCCCCCATAACCACCATCGCGACTTCGCAGGATGCCCTCACTCCATCGCGTTCCCTTTCTGAAGCCAAACCCAAACCAATAGCGATCAACGAACCCCAATCCAGCCTCAAACTGTCACCACGCTTCCTCCGACTTTGCCATACTCGAGCGCAACCCTAGGTCGCGATTCTGACACAAAGCCCTGCTTATAATCTTCGAATGATATTTTAAAAATGATGCTTTGATTTTCGAATTTTATTTACAGATGAGGATTAAAGGGAGGAACTTGTTTTTGATTTTACTTGAACGCTTTTGAGAGGAATGGCCTCGGTTATTTTAATCAGTTGCCTGGAACCGAAATGAAATGGGATAACCGAAGAAGGGGTCATCACATATATTTTTAAACAAAGGGAGGAATAGATTCGTATTTCGTAATTAAATTTGTGTTTTACTTTGTCAAGAAGGCAGGGTGCAGGAGGTACGTGAAGTGAAAGGAGATGGAAGCTAGAGTAGGTTTACAAAAGAAACTTCGATATAAAGGAATAGCTTTTATATTTTATTTATTTTAATTTAATTTGATTTGACTTCGAATTTTAATTGATTTGATATAAAGCAATTTTTAGTTTATTTAAATAGATACCGACTTGATTTCGTGCTTATCTACTGGTCAATTATCTCGGGGTCTATAACTAAAAATGTGAACCGCTATTTTAGCGTACCGACCAACATTTCAATATAATAAATCTATTCTGAACTCAATAGTAAATATTCTGAAATTTCATTTCAACGTATGTACCATATTAAATTAATATAATATAATTTAAATTCGAAAACCACAAATTCTTTGATTATAAATTATTACTTATTATCGTATATATCAAATAAAATTCCTACTTATCATCTGAATCATTTTGACTCAGTTTTTAACTTTGATTTCAATTATATTTTGTATTACAAAAATATCGGTATATTCTAAATTAAATTATATTCGATTATTAAATCGATAACTCAATATAAATATCGATTTATATTAATAACTAAATATATAAAATAAATATTAAATATTTAAAAATAAATTGATAAAAATACGGGTCGTTACATTCTCCCCGCTTAAAAGAATTTCGTCCCCGAAATTACTAAGCTAGGAAAAAGGCTATAACCCATTTATTTTCCAAAAACCACTTATGTTGAAATTGAACTCTTCAAATTTCAACAAATTTAATTCTACCAAAAATTTTGGTTTTCCATTCCTATTGCACATCATTTATACTCACATTCATTTATTCTGAATGATTTATCATCAATTCGTATTACATTCATATGTATTCAAATTTATTTAGATTGATTCAAAATCAATTTATCTATTTCAATTTATTTAACTTGATTTAGTTAAATTTAAATTTCAGAATTCAAATTCCCGGGTTTTTATTTCAAATCCTTTTGAAATCACATAAATATATACATATATTTATAACCATTTCAAATTCAAAAATTTGAATATTCAAACCAATTTGTTTTCTTTTAAACAAATTTCCATCAAAAATTTTCTAAGGTAGCAACCCATCACTTAGAAACTCGAAAACGTACACTGATAATGCTACAGTCATTATCAGAATTATTTTCCAGCAACTGAAGTGAGTTCAGTGCTTAATTATTTTCCAAAATCCTTTGAAAACAATTTTTATTCAAGAATCCTTTTAAACAAAAGGTATATTATCTTAATACACTTTAGAAAATATTTTCCAAACACCCAGGATTTAAATTTCAAGTTCTTATTTAAACCCAATTCAAGTACATCTCATTTGTATATTTCATTCTTATACAATTTATATTTGGTTATATATAACCATTTCATTTTTATAATCTCGTTTGATTATAATTCTAACAATCAACACATCCATATACTATAATAACTCTAGAAAATTATTCCTTTTCTATCAAAGTAGAATATTGGGTATAATTATTTCATTTACCCACTTAAAAACAATATCCTGTTCAATCTTCTATTCAAGTATTTACAAACTCTTATCGATGTCGTGGCGTCCCACAATTCGACCAGAATTCATAAACCACCCAACAGACTAGCCAACAGAATATAAAATAGTTTTAATATCAATTAACAAATACGCACTCTCATATATAAACAGTCAACTCATTCTAGGGTACTACTGACCCTATCTCTAATGAGTACAACCCCACCAAAGCCTAGATATTCGCTTAACCTAAGCTCTGATACCAACTGTAGCGGCTCGCAAATCCGTACTATCAGAGTTGACTAATAACACCATGCGTCCAACCCAAATTGCACAGAAATATGAATCATTATTTGAAAGAAGTTAGAGGATGAGAAATGGAAAGAAAGAAAAGTTAGAATAGAAGAAAAACGAAGAACACAAAACTCAAAGCGGAACGAATAAAATATATTAAATAACATAACTTTTGAAATACAAATCAGTAACTGTATATACATACCATCATCAGAGCATGACAGTTGTTTCTGGAACAGTCATAAACACATGTTTCCAGATCCAACATAGTACACAGCGGAAATATGATAGTCTATAGCTACTAGTGAAGCCTCCTGCTTCCAGCTCTTCCAAGTGAATCTGAAAAATCCCGACTACTTGACTGCCCGTACAAATTTGGGCACCCTAGAGTTCAGGGAAAACAAACAAAATAAACTCTGGGTCAGTCATGGGACTGGTGTGAGTAAACTCCAACCATTTGTTTAATTTTCAAAATCCTTTTGAAAGGAAAGATAATAGTAAGGCCAGCCCACACATAAACATGGATGGTTTTTATCTTACTATAACCCAAAACACTTTAATACGAAAATCCAGTGATATTATAATAGTGTCTAAATCAAAAAAATAACAATATAACGAAACGCTTGCATCTCACACTCCATATACACAGTATAAAATCAAAAACAGCAAGGCGCTTATTGGAGATTGGATTTTCAACATGACAAGGTATGGAACAACCTTCCGATAGTGCATCTCTATAGAGGAATAAACTGGGTTCAACAAGAACATCTTGCAACCCGTCCCACACATGACCGACCACTTATTTTTCTTGAGCGTATCGAATATATATCACCAACGGTTGGGATCAGCAATTGTTTCCCGAAAAGGGACAACACCGATAGATTAAAGAAGTAAAAGGAATTTCTCTAGATAGGTGATTATACACTCTAATGGGAGCGACCCACATAGCCATGATGCCTTCCCGATTTTTGTCATTTCCCGGTTATTGAGGCCTGAGGCTACAATTTCTTATCATTCATTGATAGCACAATCACTTTGAATGCCACATTATCAGGTCCATTAATCATTAATAGATTCGCACAAATATATTCTGGATATTATGCTAAGAGAATAAATTCTCCGCCACCATATATATTTGTACAGAACAATTTTATGTGATCATTGGAAATACTCTGTCAGACATTCGACCATATATGTTCGTTATGGGACTAAACGAAACTGAAGGCACAATTTCTATTAATAGAAAAAGCCCTTGCACTTTACTCCATCTTCGATTATCTTCATATAATCTGATTCGCAATGCTACTGCCATTACAGATTGGTTCACGGACAATAATCCAACCGGTCTCTCCATATTGGCAAGTACTTCAATAGTCAGTTATTTAACTATCGAAGAAAAACAAACATCCATTCATCCGTAACATCAAACCATCACTGGGCCTTTAAATTAATAATTCATTAATTAAAACACTTCTCCATTTCCTTGTCCATATTCGTTAGCACGATATTTTCGATAATCATCTTCTTGGCCTCTTACGCTATTTGGAAAACATTTCCATATATCGTCTTCTTTTATTTTCTATATTTAGAAAATATCTTCTATTTATAATTGGAAAACATTCCAATTACTTATCTCTTGCTCGACTCATTTAATTCTACTCTCAGGAAATATATATTATTATATTTCCAAAATTCTACTTATTTGGTTAAAATGAATGTTGTGTAAAACATCGTTACAGCAACCCAAAATATTTCATTCAACTATCTTTTATTCAACCGTTGATCTTCAAGACTGGATCTTCGCTATTTATCGGTTAAAAGTGAAATCAATCGAGTTGAGGTAAAATTACCTCTCAGACCTTGACTGAAAACATTCTTAACTTCAAAACAGACAAGACCATTATTCCCGAATAATCAACACCATAAAAACCAATTATCCATTTCTAAAACACGTATATGCTTCTCTTTCTATTTTTAACAAATCTAATTTATAGATATCCTTTTTGTTTATAATATTCTATTTTTAAGTTCATTTACTTATCGAATTCTATATATATCGATACATTGATTTCTAACTATTAAATTTCTTAAAAATATTCTAACTCCTTAAATTTCCGGAAAATTTCGCCATAACGTCCTTTGTACCGGGAGCATCGGGAAAATCCCCAAACCGCCACACAGGCCTCTCCAATCAAAAAGAAAAAGAAAAAGCCAAGCAGCTTGCTGATACGGCGCATAATACCTCATATGGAATTTAAACATATACCTTATTGTCGAGCACTAACTCTATAAACTTCATACTCTTCATATACTTCATTCCATACCTGTCTAACACATCCAAATATTCCTATTTGGTTTCACTCAATCCATTCGTCTTAACCCAATTCGCTAATTTATTTTCTAATTAGCTATTTTGCCTAATTTACTTCTTTGTTTGAACATAACATGTTCAAATATAATATTTAACTTGCTTATAACCAAATTGAATTCCAATTTCAATTCAAGTTTCCTTTCGATTTGGAATATAAATTTCCAAATTGAATTAACTTATTCAAAGCCCAATATCAATTCAAAATCTCATTGTCCAATTACTATTCAAATTAGTTAATTCTATCCAATAATTAATAATCATATTTTTGTTTCAAAAATCAGATTCATTGAGTTCGCATATATTTTACAACTCAAATCTGAAATTTTCTAAATAGAAATTCAGATATTATTCGCTTAAAATCCTTTTATAAAATTAAATAAACCGTTATGGTTTTAAAATGGTTATGGCGCTGTTTTTCTGAAAATATGATTTTGACATAACTCAAAATATATATGACGAAATTCAGAATTTTCTCTTCCATTAGAAAACTATTATCTAATTCATCCTGATGTTCACGTTTCAAAGAATTCCGACTTAATTTGGGTTCTATATCCTCAATTGAAGTTCGAATCGCCAATTTACGAACTGCAGCGCTACAGTGAGTTCGTTCTAATTATATTTATATATAAAAACGTTTAAACTTCATTTATAATAAATTCAACTCCATTCTGATATATTTTTAATATATATCAAATCAGTTTCCCAATTCAACATAATATTTTCGATTATCCATAATTGTCGATTTTTCCTTATTCAGTAATAAATTTATTTATGCTTCCATCTTCTATATTTAATTCCAATTCCTTTTATAAAAAAAACTATTTATAAAATTAGATATAATCGAATTTCAATTATAAACCCGTTGAATTTTCTCAATTCAACTTATATTTCGGATTTCGAAATAAAATCAATCGTTCTGTTTCGAAAGACTTCCCAACTTACTTTCAAATTCCTATTTGAATTTAAGTGGTTCAAATTATCCAAATGATAATTTATTTTACCAAATTTATAACACTAATTATAAATTCAACTTCCTTGTTTCATATATTTAAACAAGTCCCCTTTTCAAAATTTCTGCTTGAAACTCCATTCCTTCGATATTCCGAATTGCGGAATAAAAACCTTTGTTCCCTTTCGAATGATTTCCAATTTCTATTTTTAAATTCATATTTGAATTTAAATATTCAAATTATCTCTGGATAATTAATTCATTATATTTATAAACACCATTTTATAAAATTCCTTATTTTATATTTAAACAAGTCTATTTCGAAATCTATTTAAAACCAAAATCTTATTTTGGAAATTTTTATTTATAATAGCTTATAAATATAGCACCCAACTTATTTTCATATTTAATTTAACTTCTATTTAAATAAATTCGAATTAATCGAATTCGAATTAATCGAATTCAAATCATAAATCCTTACGGATTTATTTTAGTTCAATTTATATTCTAAACATTAGAATAAATTCCATTGTTTATTTCTTTAAAAGGATTTCCCCATTTCTATTTTTAAATTCACATTTGAATTTAAATATTCAAATTATCCAATGATAAATTTTCTTCCATTTCTACTTATAAACATTAATTATAAATTCGTTTCAATTCCCTGATTATCCTGTGAAAATCATTTCGTTTTATATATAAACATCGTTTATAAATTCATCACTTCAATTTCCTGTATAATTTATAAACTTCGTTTATAAATTCAATACTTGTGTTATATATTCAAAACAAGTTAATATTTCTTTAGCCCATTCTAAATTCAAATTCTATTTTAGATAAATAGAGTTTTCCCTTTGAATCTCAAATACCATTCTCACGATTTTTTTATATATCAACATATTAGCCCAATGATATTTAAATATCCAAAAACACTCAATTATCAAATCACGGGTTTTATAACACATCATATATGATAATATATATTTGAAAACAAACAGTAATAATTTTTTTGAGGAATCCAGTTGGATTCCTCCAACTTGTTTTTCCTGCATCCACAGAAGTTAGCCAACATAAATAATACCTATCCTTCGAGGTAGGATATCGCGGTATAGAAGGTCATCCACTATCATAGCGTGGGGACGTATAGGGTCATCCGCTAATGATACTACAGGCATCCGCTAATGGTACTACGGGAATCCAATCACCAATATATATATAATAGCCACAACCAAGCCTAAATAACCAATATAATTTATTATCATAATTGATGACAAATAAATAAATGCATCCAAGCAGCCAACAATTTATTTTAACGATAAAAAGTAATTTAAATAAATTTCAGAGTGAGAATTTACTCACATTGATTTATTTGCTGAATATCGAATACCATTCGATTTAAATTAAATCCAGGTAAATTCTGATTTGACTTTAAATGGGTTACTTCACGCTTTTCCAACCTTGAATACATTAAATATATCACATTATAAATTTTTGAATATATAAAATTTAAACGAATTAACTAAATTAAGTATTTATTTATACCTTAATTCATGTTTTACCATCTTCCATGTTTGAAACTCTCCAACGTCTCATCTTTGTAGCTATATGAACCATAGTTGAACCTCATCCATTCAAGCTCCTTCCACTTTCCACCAAACTGCAATCCGACCTCAATAACATAAACTTGATTTATTATTCTAAATCTCTTAAACTTCTTCCCTACCGATGCTAATCCCCACTTCAGTAAAACAAACACACTCGCACTTCCACTTTTCTCGTTTTAGAAAAAATAAATGAACTATAGTCGTATTTAAAACCCCATGAACCACTATAGGAAAAATGCAACAAAAAACTGATTTCCTTTTTTTTAATTTCAACTTCAGATCCAAACTTCCTTGATGTCAGCAGATCCAAAACCATCACTTACGGATGAACCCTCTACTCCCCTAATTCACCATCCAACGCACGCACTTCGAAACCCAACTCGCACCCCTTCGATGGAGTGAACATCGATTTGCTCAAAGACTGAATCGAACAAGGTTCAATCCCAAATTCCGACCACAAGAAACAAACTTCGTAACCCCCCTCCCCCAATAACCACCATCGCGTCTTCGCAATATGCCCTCACTCCATCGCGTTCCCTTTCTAAAGCCAAACCCTAACCAATAGCGATCAACGAACCCCAATCCAACCTCAAACTGTCACCACGCTTCCTCCGACTTTGCCATACTCGACCGCAACCCTAGGTCGCGATTCTAACACAAAGCCCTGCTCGCGATGACCCATTATAATCTTCGAATGATATTTTAAAAATGACGCTTTGATTTTCGAATTTCATTTACAGATGAGGATTAAAGGGAGGAACTTGTTTTTGATTTCACTTGAATGCTTTTGAGAGGAATGGCCTTGATTATTTTAATCAGTTGCCTGGAACCAAAATGAAATGGGAAAACAAAAGAAGTGGTCAACGCGTTTATTTATAAACAAAGGGGGAAATAGATTCGTATTTCGACATTAAATTTGTGTTTTACTTTATCATGAAGGCAGGGAGCAGGAGGTACATCAAGTGAAAGGAAATGGCAACTAGAGTTGGTTTATAGAAGAAACTTCGGTATAAAGGAATAGCTTTTATATTTAATTTAATTTAATTTGATTTGACTTCGAATTTTAATCGATTTGACATAAAGCGATTGTAACGACCCGCATTCTACGCATCGGAAGATCGTAGAATATTTATTTCTTTTTCTTAGTAAGTCGTATGGTCGTGTACTTTTGGGAAACGACTAGTAGGGTCATTTCCCATGTTCATGATTTTTGTTGATTCTTAAGTGACCGTTTTGCCCCTAGTTGAACTTGTTTTGACCATAACTTTTGACTGGAAAGGAATTTTGACATGAAACCACTTCCATTGGATTCGGATGATGGTTTACAATTCCGTAGAGTGGTCATATTAGCCAAAAGGACTCACCGTTTGGGAGATATGGCTAAAACAAGTTTCAGATGGTGAAAAACAGCTTAATTGGGCTTAACCGGGTGATTAACAACTAGGCCCAAAGGGGAATTTCGGGATTAGGAGTTTAAAAGGGCTGTTAGGGTTTGGAGAATACCTTTTTCTCATTTTTCAGCCGTCACTATTCATTCCTCTTAACCTAGCCATGGCCTCCACCCTCTAAATCTCTTCAAAACACCTCTTAATCACTTTCTAATTGAAGATTAGGCTTAGCAAACATCAAATCAAGGAGTATTAGCATGAGAACCGAGGTAGAGCTGCTGTGTAAGATTGGGAACAGCGCCAAATCAGAGAATATTTCAGTTTTGGGGTTTAGCTGTGGCAAAGGTGAGTGATTAGCTTGCTTTTACACTAATTACGGTTAATTATGGGTAATTAGTGAAGATTAGCGGATTTATACAGTAATAAATTCTGAAAAAATTCCTAAAATTCTATAATGATGTTTTATGGCTCTGATAAAAATTTGGGCTAATTTGGATAAGTTTTGCTAATTGTATGCTTAATGATGGTTAAGAAGGATTAAGGGGAAAACATGGGTTTTTGGGTATGTTTGATCTAAAGTATTTCATGTAAATGATGTTTTAATGTTTTTGATTGATTCTATATGTTGTTACTGCTGTTTGGAATGTTTTGTAATGTCATAGGAAGTTTAGAATGGTTGAAAACGTCATCGTTCGGCGAAAATAGCTTGCTGGAAAAAGTTGCAGATTTTCAGAACCGCTTAGGAAGAACACCCGATCCGAACCGGATAGGAGGAGGAGATCCGATCCGAACCGGATAGAAGGAGGAGATTCGAACCGAATCGAGTAGGAAGAACATCCGATCCGAACCAGATAGGAGGAGGAGATCCGAACCGAACCGAATAGAAGGAGGAGATCCGAACCGGATAGGAAGAGACACCCGAACCGAACCGAATAGAAGGAGGAGATCTGAACCGAACCGGATAGGAGGAGACACCCGAACCAAACCGGATAGGAGGAGGAGATCCGAACCGAACCGGATATAGGAGGAGATCCGAACTGAACCGGATAGGAGGAGGATGCCCGAACCGAACCGAATAGGAGGAAGAGACCCGAACCGAACCGGAGAAGACCATAACCCGGGAGGCAAAGGAAGTTCAAATGAGAAGCTAGAGCTCAAGATCCAGATGGGAATCAACGAGTTCGCTTCATGATTGTGCTTTGCTGCGGGACGCGTGTTAAGGGGTTATCGATGTCTATAGCTTTGGACCACTATGGTAGGAAGGACGAAGGCGGATTCAGGGCCATTATGGCATTGGTAGGACCAAGGGCTACGACCAATGTGGTGGGTCATTGAAATGTTTGGTCATGACTCCATGTGTTTAGCTTGGTCATAGCAGGGTTTCTACAAGTTGGGATTCGTCGTTAGCTCAATTTGTCTAGTGTTCCAAAGTGGTAGATATCGTATGCTTTACGCACTGAGTGAGAGATGTGAGGATGGTTGCCATGATTGAATTGTTTGCTATCACTATGACATGCACACCCCCACCCCCGTATTTCTTTACACCATATGTTGATGGCACCTTAGAGTATTGTACAGTATGTAGTGCTAACTCTTTGGTTGCAGGTCCAGGTTCAGGTATGGTTTAGCATACCTGTTATTATTCTGTTTAGTTACTTACCGCTCATACCAGACTTTTTGTCTGACCCAGAGTTTTATGTCTCTTCTTATTACTCTGGGTGCTCACACGAGCAGACTAGAGACAGGTTAGGAGGTATGCACGAGTAGCTGATCCGGAGACGAGCAGGAGGCTTCCACGTATGATATAGATATTCTCCCTGTGTTGTTGAAGATCACTGCTTGGGCATTAGAAGTGCATCTTCTACTGTTGCTTTCTTTTGCTTTAGAGACAGTTTTAAAAGTTGTAATAAGCTGTATTTTGGATTTCCGCTACTCTGATGTTGTTTAGTTTTGGTTTCAGTTCATGCACTGTCTCGCCTGTTTTATGTCAAGTATCTTGCTATTATATTTTATTCCATGCGCTGTGAGACATTCTACAGGTTATGTGTTAGTTCTTCACCTTCTTTCTTTTCTAATGACGACCGTTCCATGCCAGTTGGACATGTGTACAGCGCACACTTGGAGGAAGTGTCGGTTGGTGCGTGGCGGGCCGTCACACTTGGTATCAGAGCTCTAGGTTGCATAGTTAACCTAGGGACGTTATCAGGGAGAGATAGTATACGTATACGAGAGAGCGTATTTGTGATTATTTTGGTTTTCAAAAGCTATATATATATACTATTAGTAGTATAAGAATGAAGTCGTGCTGCACTAGCACCACTATGGGGTCGTTAATCGTTTCCTTTTTCAGATTGACGATGAGCCGATATGTTAGAGGTACCGGTAGAGGGGCCAATAATGGGAATGCTGCTGACATGAGTACGATGTTTACTAACCTCATGGGAGAGATGCTTAGAGATGTACAGAGGGCAGCTCCCAATGGTGGAAATGGTGGTGGTCCAATAGTGCAGGCGCCGAGGGTCGACTTCGCCAAGCTGAATAAGGATTATACTAACCTTGGTGGGAAGCCATTTCACGGAACGGAGTCGACCACGGATGTTCAAGATTGGTTGGATAGTTGCGAACGTATATTCGAGGATTTGGGTATCGAGGATGCGATGAAGAGAAAGCTAGCGTCCCGTCAGCTGCAAGGGCGGGCAATGAATTGGTGGAATGCTATAAAGGCAGCTACTCCCAAAGATCAGATTACTTGGGAGCAGTTTAAGGCTCGCTTTAGCGAGAAGTTCATTCCAGCTGCTCAGAAGTCAGTGCTGTTTAAGAAATTCTTGGAGCTCAAGCAGAATGGCAGAGCTGTCTCGGAGTACATTGCTGAATTTGACACTTTGTCAAAATATGGGTTATCTCTTATTGATACTGCCGAGAAAAAGAATGAGAAATTCATAACTGTTTTGGATCAGTACTTGGGGGAAAGACTTATTAACCACATCGATGAGACGTTTGAATCGATTGTGGGGAAAGCATTAAGATCAGAAAGTCTCTACCCTAAGCCGAAGACTGAGGTTGCATCCACAGATGAGCCAAAGCCACAAGCAAGTGGTGGAGGCAAGGGTGGTTCCCAGAATAAAAGAAAGCAGAGTCAGACTAAGGATGGCCAGAAGAAAAAGAATAAGCAAGATGTTGAGTGCTTCAGCTGTGGTAAGAAGGGCCATTATGCTAGTAATTGTCGGGCCAAGCCAGCGGATAGGAAGTGCTTCAACTGTGGCCAAATGGGACACCACAAGGACAAGTGTCCACAGCCCCCTAAAGAAAAGCAAATGGTGAAAGCATATGCTCTCAATGCTATTCCTTCTTCGTCGAATGCCCCAACCGCGGTGGAGAAGGGAAAGAATGTCATCATTCAAGGTATGCTTTCTGTTTATGATGTTCCTGTTATAGTTTTATTTGATACCGAAGCTTCCAGTTCTTTCATATCTAGTGACCTGGTAGATAGGTTGGGATTGGAGCCCGAGATTGCAGATGGACCTTTAGTAGTGACGAACCCGATTGGTGGTTCGACTAGCCTTAGCATGATTTGTCGTAATGTGGTCCTATCGAGTCATGGATGCATGTTTGTTTGTGATTGCTTTGTTTTGGGCTTTACCGGGTTTGGCATTATTTTGGGAATAGATTGGCTCCAAAGATACGGGGTGGTGGTAGACTGTGAGGGCTTTTTAGTGACAGCTAGAGCGGATGATGGGCGGAGGATAATGTTTGGTGGTCTACCCAGTAAGGGGGTATTGGCTAGTTTTCTAAACTCCCTCGACATTCTGCATAGTGAGTTGTCAGGTTTGCCCGTGGTTGGCCAATATCCGGATGTTTTCGAAGAAGTGACCGGACTTCCACCACACCGAGAGATTGAGTTTCGTATTGATTTGGTAAAGGATGTCAGGCCTATAGTGATGCCACTTCGTCGTATGGCACCAAGGGAGCAGCGAGAGCTCGAGGTACAAGTCAGCGATCTTTTGAAGAAGGGATTTATCATAAGGAGTGTTTCTGAATGGGGAGCACCAGTTGTGTTTGCTACCAAGGCGGATGGTTCCCTTCGTTTGTGTGTAGACTAAAGCGAGTTGAATAAAGTGACAAGGAAGAACAAGTATCCTCTACCGTGGATAGATGATTTGTTCGATCAGTTGAGTGGCGCGAGAGTATTTTCTCAGTTGGATCTCGCGACAGGTTTTCATCAGCTTAGAGTGGAAGCTGAGAGTATAGCTAAAACGGCATTTCGAACGCCGTCTGGATTTTATGAGTGGTTGGTCATGCCATTCGGACTGACCAATGCCCCAGCATATTTTGTGGATCTTATGAATAGGATATTCAGAGATCAGTTGAATAAGTTTGTCCTTGTGTTCGTTGATGATATTTTGTTCTATTCGAGGACAGAGGAAGAACACAAGGAACATTTAAGAGTAGTGATGGAGGTGTTGAGAAAACACCAATTGAAAGCAAAGTTTTCTAAGTGTCACTTCTGGAAGAGGGAAGTGAGGTTCTTGGGCCATGTTGTATCAGAGAATGGTATTGCCGTGGACCCGGCGAAAGTGGCTACGGTACAGGATTGGCCTACGCCCAAGAGTGCAACAGATGTAAGAAGTTTCTTGGGGTTAGCTGGATATTATCGTAAGTTTATCCAAGGTTTCTCCAAGATAGCAGCACCATTGACCCAGTTGACCAAGAAGAATCAAGCTTTTGTCTGGGATGGAAGGTGCGAGAATGCATTTAAGAGTCTGAAGGATAAGTTGACAAGCGCACCAGTGTTAGTCATTCCTAAGGGGAATAAGAGATGACAGTATACACGGATGCCTGCGGTATCGGACTGGGTGCTGTATTGATGCAAGGCGGTAGGGTTGTAGCTTATGCAAGTTGGCAATTGAAACCGCACGAGAGAAGATACCCCACCCATGACTTGGAATTGGCAGCGATCGTGTTCGCGTTAAAGATGTGGAGACACTATCTCTTGGGAGAAAGATTTGAGCTATTTACAGATCATAAGTCGTTGAAGTATCTCTTCTCCCAGAAGGATCTAAATCTCCGGCAACAAAGGTGGTTAGAGTTCTTGGCTTCCTATGATTTTGACATCGCATATACACCGGGAAAGGGCAATGCGGTGGCTGATGCATTGAGTAGAAGACATGCCAGCGTAGGGGCTATGTTCCTTGAATGGAAGCAACTGGAGTATATCGCGGAGTTTGATTTCATACCAAAGTGCGAATTGGATCCAGAAATGTTAGCAAGTTTGACGATCAGACCCACTTTAATAGAGCGGATCAGCTCTAGTCAGAGGGACGATCCTAACCTATTGGAAATCATCTCCAAGATAAAGATGGATATCGATGAGGAAATGAACAAGTATGGGCTTGATCGAGAAGGATGGCTTAGAAAGAATGGAAAGCTCGTTGTACCCAATGTCAATGGACTGAGAGGTGAAGTGCTTAGAGAATGTCATCACTCAAAGATGACTATACACCCCGGTGGTAACAAGATGTATCGAGATATGAAGCAGACTTACTACTGGGAAGGGATGAAAAGAGACGTTGGGAAGTTTATATCCAAGTGCATGAATTGTCAGCTAGTTAAAGCCGAGCAAAAGAAGCCTAGTGGGTTGTTACAGCCCTTAGAAATTCCCGAATGGAAATGGGAGCAAGTCTCGATGGATTTCATTGATGGTTTACCAAGGACTAGATCGGGACATGATAGCATTTGTGTAGTTGTGGATCGACTGACTAAAAGTGCAAGATTTATACCAGTCAAATCGACCAGAACGGCAGCTAAGTTAACAGAATTGTATATGAAGTGGGTAGTGAGATTTCATGGAATACCTAAAAGCGTTGTGAGTGACCGAGACCCGTTGTTCACTAGTCGGTTTTGGAAGAGCTTACAAGAGACTCTAGGGTCAGAGTTACATCTCAGTACCGCATATCATCCTCAGACCAACGGTTAGACGGAGAGGGTGAATCGTATTTTGGAAGATCTCTTGAGAGCATGTATATTGGATTTTGGTGGATCATGGGATGACCATTTGCATCTAGTAGAGTTTGCATATAATAATAGCTACCAACCCAGTATCGGTATGGCTCCGTTTGAAGCTTTGTACGGAAGACCATGCAACTCACCATCATGTTGGATAGAGACTGGCGAGAAGTTTATGCTTGGACCAGATGTGGGTAGGGAAACTTCAGATAAAATCAAGACCATTCAACAACGAATGAAGGCTGCCCAAAATAGGCAGAAGAGTTATGCTGATAAGAGGATAAGAGACTTAAAATTCTCCGTTGGTGACTTGGTGTTTGTCAAGATTTCTCCGTTGAAGAGCGTAATACGATTTGGCAGGGGAGGCAAGTTGGCACCAAGGTTTGTTGGCCCATTCCCAGTTCTCGAACTAGTTGGAAGTTTGGCATATAAAGTTGAATTACTGGACAAGATGGCGGGAGTTC
Source organism: Allium sativum (assembly GCA_030737875.1). Classification (NCBI taxonomy): domain Eukaryota; kingdom Viridiplantae; phylum Streptophyta; class Magnoliopsida; order Asparagales; family Amaryllidaceae; genus Allium; species Allium sativum. The sequence continues at coordinate 979,765,336 of CM060915.1, forward strand.
ACAACGTATTTCATGTTTCCCAGTTAAGGAAGTTTGTGCACGACCCTAATGTGGCTATTTCACCTGATCAGTTGGATGATATCGAGGTTGAACCTGAGGCGGTTGGGAACCGTAGGCATATGCGTATCGTTGGGAACGATACGAAGCAACTTCGAAGGAAGGCGGTGAAACTAGTCAAAGTCCAGTGGGGTGAGGATGAGAAAGACTGTACTTGGGAAACAGAGGAGGACATAAGGAAGAAGTATCCAGAACTCTTTGCCTGGTAAGATTTTATTAGCGATTTAGTTTTCCACATGCTAGGTTATGTTTGTTTTGCTTGTTTTGCATGTTTGATTGCTGTGAATGATTGTTAGGCATGCGGGATTCATTGTTTGTTTCTTTGTTAAGGAATTTCGGGGGCGAAATTTCTCAAGGGGGGGAGAATGTAACGACCCGCATTCTACGCATCGGAAGATCGTAGAATATTTATTTCTTTTTCTTAGTAAGTCGTATGGTCGTGTACTTTTGGGAAACGACTAGTAGGGTCATTTCCCATGTTCATGGTTTTTGTTGATTCTTAAATGACCGTTTTGCCCCTAGTTGAACTTGTTTTGCCCATAACTTTTGACTGGAAAGGAATTTTGACATGAAACTACTTCCATTGGATCTGGATGATGGTTTACAATTCCGTAGAGTGGTCATATTAGCCAAACGGACTCACCGTTTGGGAGATATGGCTGAAACAAGTTTCAGATGGTGAAAAACAGCTTAATTGGGCTTAACCGGGTGATTAACAGCTAGGCCCAAAGGGGAATTTCGGGATTAGGAGTTTAAAAGGGCTGTTAGGGTTTGGAGAATACCTTTTTCTCATTTTTCAGCCGTCACTATTCATTCCTCTTAACCTAGCCATGGCCTCCACCCTCTAAATCTCTTCAAAACACCTCTTAATCACTTTCTAATTGAAGAATAAGCTTAGCAAACATCAAATCAAGGAGTATTAGCACGAGAACCGAGGTAGAGCTGCTGTGTAAGATTGGGAACAGCGCCAAATCAGAGAATATTTCAGTTTTGGGGTTTAGTTGTGGCAAAGGTGAGTGATTAGCTTGCTTTTACACTAATTACGGTTAATTATGGGTAATTAGTGAAGATTAGCGGATTTATACATTAATAAATTCTGAAAAAAATTCCTAAAATTCTATAATGATTTTTTATGGCTCTGATAAAAATTTGGGCTAATTTGGATAAGTTTTGCTAATTGTATGCTTAATCATGGTTAAGAAGGATTAAGGGGAAAACATGGGTTTTTGGGTATGTTTGATCTAAAGTATTTCATGTAAATGATGTTTTAATGTTTTTGATTGATTCTATATGTTGTTACTGCTGTTTGGAATGTTTTGTAATGTCATAGGAAGTTTAGAATGGTTGAAAACGCCGTCGTTCGGCGAAAATAGCTTGCTGGAAAAAGTTGCAGATTTTCAGAACCGGTTAGGAAGAACACTCGATCCGAACCGGATAGGAGGAGGAGATCCGATCCGAACCGGATAGAAAGAGGAGATCCGAACCGAATCGAGTAGGAAGAACATCCGATCCGAACCGGATAGGAGGAGGAGATCCGAACCGAACCGAATAGAAGGAAGAGATCCGAACCGAACCGGATAGGAAGAGACACCCGAACCGAACCGAATAGAAGGAGGAGATCCGAACTAGGGGTGAGCGTTTGGTTGGTTCGGTTTATCCGATGATGGAAATTGGCAAACCAAACTAAAACCGATAAAAATGAAAACCAAACCAAACCAACCAAATTAAGTTTGGTTGGTTCGGTTGGTTATCCAATTTAACCGAACTAAAAATATTTTAGACCTTACGTTTGTAGTATTAACTATAATTTGAAATATATCATAAATATATTATTAGAGTATTATCGTTTATGATTCTTATGCTTTTTAGAAGTAATTTTGACACATATGTGATGATTAAAATTTACATGGATAACTAATCTAACCTAAAATATTTATTAAAATATTGATAATTTTGAAAATATAATAAAAGTTCGGTTAATTTGGTTAAACCGATAACCAAATTAAATAATTTTTCAAACCGATTACAAACCGGTCTTGTTTCAAAACCAAACCAAACCGACCAAAATTAATTGGTTCGGTCGGTTTATTTGGTTTAACCAATTAATGCTCACCCCTAATCCGAACTGAACCGGATAGGAGGAGACACCCGAACTGAACCGGATAGGAGGAGGAGATCCGAACCGAACCGGATAGAGGAGGAGATCCGAACTGAACCGGATAGGAGGAGGATGCCCGAACCGAACCGAATAGGAGGAAGAGACCCGAACCGAACCGGAGAAGACCATAACCCGAGAGGCAAAGGAAGTTCAAATGAGAAGCTAGAGCTCAAGATCCAGATGGGAATCAACGAGTTCGCTTCATGATTGGGCTTTGCTGCGGGACGCGTGTTAAGGGGTTATCGATGTCTATAGCTTTGGACCACTATGGTAGGAAGGACGAAGGCGGATTCAGGGCCATTATGGCATTGGTAGGACCAAGGGCTACGACCAATGTGGTGGGTCATTGAAATGTTTGGTCATGACTCCATGTGTTTAGCTTGGTCATAGCAGGATTTCTACAAGTCGGGATTCGTCGTTAGCTCAATTTATCTAGTGTTCCAAAGTGGTAGATATCGTATGCTTTACGCACTGAGTGAGAGATGTGAGGATGGTTGCCATGATTGAATTGTTTGCTATCACTATGACATGCACACCCCCACCCCCGTATTTCTTTACACCATATGTTGATGGCACCTTAGAGTATTGTACAGTATGTAGTGCTAACTCTTTGGTTGCAGGTCCAGGTTCAGGTATGGTTTAGTATACCTGTTATTGTTCTGTTTAGCTGCTTATCGCTCATACCAGACTTTTTGTCTGACCCAGAGTTTTATGTCTCTTCTTATTACTCTGGGTGCTCACACGAGCAGACTAGAGACAGGTTAGGAGGTATGCACGAGTAGCTGATCCGGAGACGAGCAGGAGGCTTCCACGTATGATATAGATATTCTCCCTGTGTTGTTGAAGATCACTGCTTGGGCATTAGAAGTGCATCTTCTACTGTTGCTTTCTTTTGCTTTAGAGATAGTTTTAAAAGTTGTAATAAGCTGTATTTTGGATTTCCGTTACTCTGATGTTGTTTAGTTTTGGTTTCAGTTTATGCACTGTCTCGCCTGTTTTATGTCAAGTATCTTGCTATTATATTTTATTCGATGCGCTGTGAGACATTCTACAGGTTATGTGTTAGTTCTTCACCTTCTTTCTTTTCTTATGACGACCGTTCCGTGCCAGTTGGACATGTGTACAGCGCACACTTGGAGGAAGTTTCGGTTGGTGCGGGGCGGGCCGTCACAGCGATTTTTAGTTTATTTTAATAGATACTGATTTGATTTCGTGCTTATTCACTGATCAATTATCTCGCGGTCTATAACTAAAAATGTGAACCGCTATTTTAGCGTACCGACCAACATTTCAATATAATAACTCTATTCTAAACTCAATAGTAAATATTCTGAAATTTCATTTCAACATATATACCATATTAAATTAATATAATATAATTTAAGTTCGAAAACCACAAATTCTTTGATAATAAATTATTATTTATTATTGTATATATCAAATAAAATTACTACTTATCATCTGAATCATTTTGATTCAGTTTTAAACTTTGATTTCAATTATGTTTCGAATTACAAAAATATTGGTATATTCTAAATTAAATTATATTCGATTATTAAATCGATAACTCAATACAAATATCGATTTATATTAACAACTAAATATACAAAATAAATATTAAATATTTAAAAATAAATCGATAAAAATACGGGTCATTACAGCTTTTATCATTTTAAATTGGGAGGATATTTATGTGTATTTGTTTTGTTTATTCTATAACAGTTTTAATTTTAATTTCAGGTTTTCCCTTTGGCAATGGCTATTGCTGGAAAGGAAATAAAGAAAATTGGTCTTGGTTTTTAGATCAATTAAAATGTTCAATTAGAGTTGATCATCCTTTTCTATTTCTGATAGGCATTGGGGTTTTCTTTTAAGTATTACTAAAGTTTTTTCAATGTATTTCCATTCATATTATTTGCATCACATACAAAATAATGTTGCTTGCATTGTAAAAAGTGGAAAAAGATTGTGGGTGGCTCATCTGTTGGAACGGTTTGTTGTAGCTTCTACCCATTATGGTTTTGAAAAAGCTATAACAAAATATATGCAAATTGGAGGTGAAAATCTATTGAGTTTCTAAAGGATAAGCTTTTCGATCACAGAGCTGATATAATTTTGAAAAAGCTATAACAAAATATAGGAAAATTGGAGATGAAAAAGCTATTGAGTTTTTAAAGGATAAGCCTTTCGATCACTGGGCTGATTTTTTTTTTTTTTTGGGAAACAGGGATGGTGAGAATAAATTAAATGCTGCGGAAATCTTTAACTCTTGGATTTCGAAAGAAAGAAATCTTCCGATTACTTGTTGTTTAGATGGAATCCGAATTAAGCTTATGAATCAAATGTCAAAACGTAGAGAAAAAGCTTCTAATTGGTATAGTGTACTTTGTCCTAAGATAAAAATCATCTATTGAAATTAAAAGAAGAAGTTTTTGGTTGGAATGTTTCTCGATCTTCTAATTTTTCTTTTGAAGTGCATTCTCTATTTCTCCCAAAGTTGATCTTGAAAATTGGATTTGCACTTGTAATCAGTGGAGAGTTACTTGTTTTCCTTGTATAAATTCTTTAAAGTGCCTTATTATGTCAAGATTTAATGTTTATGATTTTACTGAATATTATTTCACGACCAAGGCTTATGGAGCTTCTTACTCATATGTCATCAATCATAATCCTACTTTTAACAAGAAAGATATAATTTCTAAAGGGTCTTCTATTGTTCATCCTCCTAAGGCTACTCGTGGAGCTGGTAGACCAAGAGTTAATAGACTTGATGGGTTGGATATATTTAATGGGAAGTAAAATAAGTGCGGCAAGTGTAAGAATTTAGGGCATAATCGTAGAAGTTGTCCATTGAGTGGTTGAATTTTTTATGTTTGTTTGTTTTATGGTAGACCTATAATTAACATGCTTAATGTTTTTATGTTTATCTTTGTTTGAGATATTGTTGGATTGTGAGAATTATTGCATCAAAGTTTATTTTATTATTTATTATTGTAAAGATGTGATTTGTTGTTGTTATGAAGTATTATATGATGAGTTTCATGTTTTGTTGTTGAAAATGGCTTGTTTTGGATACCTTAGGAAGGTAGTTTCATTCTGATGGTGTTGTTTTTAGTTTTTTGAAGTGAGTGATGTTTTTGTACACTGGTTTTGTAGTTTGATAATTTTTTTAGTATTATAGGAGAATTTTCTGTACATTGCACAAATGTGATTTGCAAAGGCAACCTTGTATTATGTAGTTCAATTTTATTGTTTAAAAAGATAAATTGCATTTTTGTTATTTTTCAATTTTTTTGGGTTAAGTTGTTTACATTTGTGATTTATGTATGTTGTAGTTTTGAAAACCAAGATTGTGATGTGTGAAGTCACGGCTATTTCGTATATTTCAATTTTGTTGTTTAAAAATATAAATTGCTTTATCCTTATTTTTTACTTTTTATTCTAGTTTATTTTATTTGTTCAATTTTCTACACTTGATGTATGGTATGTCTACAGGTGAATAAATTGGTTGTGTATACTGTGAAAATAGATAAAAGATTTTATCTTTTTTATGTTGTTTTTATTTAACTTACTGTATTTATTTTCTATATTTTATATATATTAAGTTTATTTTATTTTTTGTAACAGCCATCATTTTACGTATCGGAGGATCGTAAACTATTTTTATTTTATTCGCTAAGGGTTGGATCATTCTCATATTTTAATATTTTGTTTATAGGGATGTGAGACATGTCCATAATTTTTACTAATTTTGTTTGTGACCATTTTTCTTCTCTCAGTCTTGTACAGGACATATGATGAGACCTGTGCCATTGAAAAGGAAATGATGATTACCTTTCCATAGATTGGTTACATTAAAGATTTGGCTTAGCAGTTTAGGAGGAATCGTTGTTTTAATGTTTAACAATTGGTTGTTCAGGTTTGTGAAGCCTTAATGGGTTGATTTGTAGAGGTGCATTAGTGGGCTGGTGGAAAGCTATAAATAGGGGGTGAGAGATATAGGAAAGGGTTTAGTTTTTCTATTCACTCATTTGGTGGCCTATGTTCCTCCTTCCTCTCACACCTTTCCACCATTACAAATCAAAATCTAAGGAAGGAATTCTAATATCTACACCATTGGAGGCTAGGCCTACATCATTCGAAATGTGAGTTCATCGGATCAAGGGGTTGTGTTCGAATTGTTTACTGTCCGGAATCTTAATTCATTGTTTTTGCTTTGATTTAGAGAATTGGTGAGTGATGTGCATCTCTCACATAGATTCAATGAAGTATATGAATGTTTGACCATGTTTTCATCAAATTCAAGCATTTTCCCATAAATCTATACCTTGGTAAGTCCACTTTCATATAAATCACCCTAGGATCTAAGTTAGCATGTTTAAACTGGTAATTCTTGTGCCATATTATATGTATAGGCAAGTTAGATCTGCAAATTAGATCATATATTCATTTATCATTATTTTGGTGAAATTGTGTAATTGTGGTGATAATCGTTGTTTTCATGTTGCTAGTGACTTCATATCATGTTTGTGGTCATGTTTGATGGTTTGGACTAGTTTGTTTCGTCAAATTTATTGTTTTGCGAAGTTTTGGTCGAATTCGAAGGTGAACGGGGTCTGTGTAGGTTTTGGGTCGAGCGTACAGGCCACGAGTCGAGCGTAGTACAAGTGTAGTATAACTTGTGGTCGGTTCGAGCAAAAATACACTGGGTCGATCGCACACAACATAGTGATCGGGCAAGAATGCAAAGGGTCGGTCGTGCATGTATGGTCGAGCAAGGTCTGGCCGAGTAGGGTTCTAATCAAGCAGTTCATGTATAGGTCGAGCAGTGTATGGGCTTGAGCAAGGCGGGTTGAGCATAGGGGACCAAATCAGTCTGGTTCGGTCGAGCAGGCATTAATTCTAGCCGTGATTGCGTTCGAGTCGAGCACAAAGGGGGGTTAGGACACCAAGGAATGGTCGAGCATGAGGTGGTTAGTCACCAAGGGCGGGTCGAGCACAATAAAGTCGGTCATGAGGAGCTTGGTGGTCGGTCACATAGTGTTATTTTCTGGAAATTTATATTTTTGGGTACCCCCCAAACCCTAGCCGCAGCGCAGTGATGTAATTGGCTCGGTGATGGTGTGACTTCGAAGGATATTCAAGTAGGAAGGTTCGAAGTGTTGAGAGGTGTTCATTGGTCGATGTAGAACAGTGAATGAGGTGACAACTCAAAGGTCGTGAGTTAGTGGATAATGGTTGCTCGAGAAGGTTGCTTAAGCTATGAAAAGTCGTCGAATTGGATGACTAAAGATGCGAAGACCGAGAAGTTATCATTGTTGTAAGTTCTAACAAACTCAAAGCATGGGTACAATGGGGGCACCCAAAAGACTGGAAGGTTGCTGGTCAAGTACCCTGGGCATCTTTGAAAGGCCTAGTTGTTAAGGTTGGACAAACATGCGTACCGTTGAAAGGCGTGTGGATTTTATGCTAGAATTGGGTTACAATTAGCCCTTGGCATGTGTCAAGGTCGGCCATCGTACGACTAACAATGGTTTTGAAGCAGTATTGGCGGTGATATCCAGATCCTATCATGGTTGATTAGTTTCCTTGTTTGAACCGTCTCATGTAGATTGTCCAACGTCGAAGGAGATGTTCCTTGGGTGCTTGTCTAATATTGGTTTAGGCCTTTGAGGCTTGTCCTTGAGGGATGTTGAGTTTGATTAGGATAGTTTACATAAGATATATAATTTGGACGTCGTGAGTGCTTTGCCATGATTGAATGGGTGTTTTGGTTTCCATGGATGTATGGTTGAAATGTTGTTGTAAAGGCTATCACTGTCCGATGTGGGGAAGATAGGGTTGAGTTCCTCTCTGGTGTTGTGGGTAGATCAGCATGTTTATGTATCCATTCTCATATACTTTATTATTGATGTTTGTTAGCTATTTTTTCGCTCAATAAGACTATTGTTTGACTCAAGGTTTTATGTTTCCCTCTTATTACCTTGGGTTGTTCATCTGGCAGTGGATGGGCAGACTAAGTGGCAGGTCACATGTGATTAATGAGGACGATGTTGCAGTTCGGAGGCGAGATGGAGGCTTACGTACCAGTTGTATTACTATCTACTATTTTTGTTTCAGCTATTTGAGCTACTCTATGAGTGTTATAGTGAGGCTTTATGTACAGACTTTGGTATTTCCTATGATTTTTGGATAATCTTTCAAGACGTTGTGAAAGTTTCAAAAGTTTGTTATATGATGCTTCACTATTATTACCTATTGTATATTTTCTACTATATTTTATCCTTGCGTTGTGAGTTCTACGACTGGTTCTGATGATGTTGTTCACCCATGATGATCATCCACAGCTGCTTGGCACACCTTTCAGCGCATTATTCCTCTTGTTTAGTGAAGTGTTGTAGGCGGTTTTCATGTTTGGTATCAGAGCTTTGGTTAACAATTTTAGCCAAAGTTCGAAGATGTAATTACGTATAAGAGAAGTATTTGTAGATTTTCAGTTGGATGTATTATATATGATATTATATAGTATAATAGCATTTGTACTTCTTTAGTAGTTTTCTTACAAGTGGCTAATCAATCTAATTTGCAGATTTTGAATGAGTAGACGAACTACAAGACACACTACTAGGGAATGGGTTATGCCTGGAGGGGGTAATGGCGGTATACCATACTACCCATCCATGTTTGAGGCCATGATGGAAGCGGCCATGCGAAGGGCACCCGCTCCAGTGGCAGCCACGGTAGATGTAGGTGTGTGATATCCTCGGGTTGTGGATTTTGCGAAGCTGTGCAAAGATTATACATCTCTAAGGGGAAAACCATTCAAAGGAACTGAACCAGCTGAAGAGGTTCAGAGGTGGATGGATTCTTGTGCCCGTATTTTTGAAGACTTGGGGTTGGATGATGCAACTAAGAGAAAGCTTGCGTCAAGGCAGTTGCAAGGCAGGGCCATGGAGTGGGAGAATTCTGTTACACTTGAGACTCCAAAAGAGGAAATTTCATGGGGGCAATAACAAGATAACTTTGAAGCAAAGTTTATCTCCACGCTCAAAATTCTGCTCTATTCAAGAAGTTCGTAGTGCTGAAACAGAATAGTCGTTCTGTGCTTGATTATGTTTCTGATTTTGAGGCCTTGTCCAAATATGCTCATTCATACATTGACACACTTTATTAGAAGAATGAGAAGTTCGTTATGGGGCTGGATACCTACATTGGAAGGCCATTGGTGGATCATTTTGACGATCCATTCAAGAAGATTGTCAAAAAAGTTGTTCGTCATGAGAGCTTGTTTCCTAAGGAAGCAAATGTTGTCGCTGCAACCAAGGAAGTTCCAAAACCACAACAAGGTGGTAATAATAAGAAGAGGAAGAAGCAACAGTAGAAAGGAAAGGATGGCCAAAAGAAGCCAAAGAGTGAGATGGTTTGCTTTAACTACCAACAGAAGGATCATTACTCGAATGAGTGCAAGAATCCCAAAGCTGAGAAGAAGTGCTTCAAGTGTGGAAAGTTTGAACATGAGAAGAAAGACTGTCCAGAATCAACTAAAGGAAAGAAGGTTATGTAGGCATATGCTTTGGAAGCTATACAGACTTCTTCAACATCTCCTTCTACAGAGGAGAAGGGAAAGGGTGTCTTTGCTCAAGGTACTATTTCAGTTAATGGTGTTTCAGTTTGTGTGTTATTCGATACTGGAGCATCGTATTCATTCATTCTCAATGAGCTTGTGCTCCGCTTGGATTTGGAACCCGAGATTTGTGATAGGCCATTGGTCGTGACTAATCCAGTTGGGGGTTCGTCCAGTTTGTGCATGTTGTGTCGTGGTCCAGTGTTGTCGAGTCATAGTTGCTCTTTTGTGTGTGATTGCTTTATTCTTAACTTCGCTGGGTTTGGCACCATCTTGGGTATGGATTGGCTCAAGAGGAATGTGGTAAGGGTGAATTGTGAGAAGCTAAAGGTGAGAGTTGGGGATGTGGAAGGGCGAAAGGTGTTGATTAGATGTAAGCACGAAAAGGGTGTCTTCGTGAGCTATCTATATACGCTTGGGATTCCACAGGTAGACTTTTCATTTGTGCCGATCACTAATGATTATGAAGATGTCTTTGACGAGGTCAAAGGATTGCTGCCACATCGTAAGATCGAGTTTAGGATCGATTTGGTCGAGGGTGCTAGAACAATCGTTATGCCTCTTAGGCGGATGACACCTAAGGAACAACGAGGAGGTACAGCTTCGTGACCTTTTACGAAAAGGGTTCATTTGAAGGAGTGTATCCAAATGGGGTGCACCTGTCGTGTTTTCAAATAAGGAAGATGACTCGTTAAGATTTTGTGTGGACCGTCGTGAGCTGATCAAGGTAACCAAAAAAACAAGTATCCGTTTCCAAGGATATACGACTTGTTTGATCAGCTTCATAAAGCCAAAGTGTTTTCTCAAATGGATTTGGCATTGAGATTTCTCTAGATGAGGGTGGCAAAGGATTGTGTGCCAAATACTACTTTTAGGAAACCATCTGGTTTCTTCGAATGGTTGGTAATGCCATTCGGGTTAACAAAGGCGCCAGCGTATTTTGTAGATCTTATGAATAGAATTTTCAGAGATCAGTTGAACAAGTTCATGCTTGTGTTCATGAATGATACTCTGGTTTATTCTCAGAATGAAGAAGAACACAAGACTCACTTGAGACTTGTGTTGGAAATCTTGTGAAAGCATCAGTTGAGAGCCAAGTTTTTGAAGTGTTGCTTCTGGAAGAGCGAAGTAAGGTTCTTAGGCCATGTTGTTTTTGGAAATGGAATAGCGGCTGACCCCGCTAAAGTGGCAGCAATGCAGGACTGGGATAGACCTCAGAATGCGATGGATGTGAGAAGTTTCCTTAGGTTGGCTGGTTATTAACGATGGTTTATCAAGGATTTCTCCAAGATAGCTGCACCGTTAATAGGATTAACAAGAAGAATCAAGTGTTCACATGAGATGCAAAGTGTAAGCAAGCGTTTGGAATCTTGAAGGAGAAACCGATGAATGCTCATTTTTTGACCAATACAAGTAGGAATGAATAGATGATTGTGTATACTGATGCATGTGGTACTGGAATTGGAGTAGTGCTGATGCAGAAGGATAAGGTTGTGGCCTACGTGAGTCGACAGGTGAAGTCGCATGAAAGACATTACCCAACTCATGATTTAGAGTTGGCGGCGATTGTGTTTGCTTTGAAAATGTGGAGTCATTACCTATTGGGACTTCTATTTAAGTTGTTCACGGATCACAAGTCGTTGAAGTATCTTTTCTCCCAAAAGGATTTGAATCTTCGACAGCAACGATGGTTAGAGTTTCTAGCATCGTATGATTTCGATATAGCCTATACTCCTGGTAAAGATAACACGATTGCAGATGCATTGATCGAAGAAATGCAAGTTTGGGGGCGATGTTTTCGGAATGGAAGAGCCTCGAGTATTTGGAAAGGTTCGATTTCAAGCCAAGGTGTGAGTTGGAACCTGAAATGTTGGCAAGCTTATCAATAAGACCTACTCTTATTAAAAGAATTGGCAAGGGCCAAAAGCGAGATGTAAAGCTTGTCGAGTTTATCCAGAAACTGGAACCAGAGAATAAAGAGTTCTACATTGATGGAGAAGGTTGGCTTTGAAAGCAAGGACGACTAGTTGTTCCTGATATCAACGGATTGAGAGATGAAGTTTTGAGGGTATGTCATCCCTCCAAGTTGACGATTCATCCCGGTGGTAATAAGATGTATCCGGACATGAAGTGAATCTACTACTGGGAGGGGATAAAGAGATATATTGGAAAGTTTGTTCCCAAGTGATGAACTGCCAGTTGGTGAAGGCTGAACAACAAAAGCTGAGTGGTTTGCTTCAGCCATTGGAAGTTCCTACATGGAAGTGGGAGAAGATATCAATGGACTTCATCGTGGACTACCTAGAACTAGGGAAGGAAACGAAGGAATTTGGGTCATCATGGATCGCTTGACCAAAAGTGCAAGGTTCATTTATGTCAACTCAACTAGGGCAGCATTGAAATTGGCTGAACTTTATGTGAAATGGATAGTTCGATTCCATGGATCCCAAGGAGCATAGTAAGTGACTGAGGTCCATTATTTACGAGTGGATTTTGGAAGAGTTTGCATGAAGCTTTGGGAACCGAGTTGTGCTTAAGTACGGCTAATCATCCCCAAATAGATGGTCAAACCAAGAGGGTTAATCGAGTTTTGGAAGATCTCCTAAGAGCTTGTGTCTTAGTTTTTGGGGGATCATGGGAAGACCATCTACATCTGGTTGAGTATGCATATAATAATAGCTACCTGTCTAGTATTGGGATGGCACCATACGAGGCATTGTATGGTAGACCGCGTAATTCTCCATTATGTTTGTTAGAAACTGGAGATAATTTGATACTTAGGCCAAAAATGATTAGGGAAACGTCGGAATGTATCAAGATCGTTCGGCAACAATGAAGGCAGCCCATGATCATCAGAAGAATTACGCCATTAAGCGTCATGCGGACTTGGAATTCGACGTAGGCGATATGGTTTTCTTGAAGACTTTTCTATTGAAGCACGTGGTTCAATTTGGAAACAAAGGAAAGTTAGATCCAAGGTTCATTGGGCCATTTCCGATAGTCGAGCACATTGGAAAGCTCGCATATAGATTGGAGTTACCAAAGAAGATGTCGAGTGTACATAATGCATCCCATGTGTCGTTTCTACGTAAGTTTGTGCATGATTCGAATGTAGTGGTACCTCTAGAGCAGTACGAAGGTCTAGAAGTAGAGACCATAATTGCAAGACCTCGTAAGTCGCTGCGTGTTGTGAAAAATGACAGGAAACAGCTCAGGAGGAATATGGTTAAGTTAGTTAAGGTACAATGGAGAGAAAATGGAGATGATTGTACGTGGGAGACTGAAGAGAGCATGAGGGCGAATCATCCAGAATTCTTCATCGGTAGGAACCTTTGATATCATATCATCATTATATCGTTGTAACTTGTTGTTGTTTGATAGAATTTCGCATGCTCGGATAAGGCTATGGATGCATGGCTTGATGGTTGCTAGTTTGGATGATAGAGTTGGCTTCTCATAGATGATAGGCATGCGGAATTATTGTGGTTGCTTGGAATTTTAGGGGAGAAATTCTTAAGGGTGGAGAACGTAATAACACACATTTTACGTATTGGAGGATCGTAAAATATTTTTATTTTATTCCCTGAGGGTTGGACCATTCTTATATTTTAATATGTTGTTTATGGGGATGTGAGACATGTCCATAATTTTTACCAATTTTGTTTATGACCATTTTGCCGCTGTCAGTCCTGTACAGGGAATAATTTTTTACTCAGGTTGAATCAGGTAGTGAGACCTATGCCATTGGAAAGGAAATGATGATTTACTATCTGTAGAGTGGTTACATTAAAGATTTGGCTCAGCGGTTTGGGTGTAATCGTTATTTTAAGGTTTAACAGTTGGCTGTACAAGTTTGTAAAGCCTTAATGGTAGGATATGTTGAGGCCCATTAGTGGGCTGGTGGAAAGCTATAAATAGGGAGTGGGAGATATAGGGAAATGGTTTAGTTTTTTTACTCACTCATTTGGTGGCCTATGTTCCTCCTTCTTCTAAAACCTTTCCACCATTAAAAATCAAAATCTAAGGAAGGAATTCGAAGATATACACCATTGAAGGCTAGGCTTACATCATTCGAAGTGTGAGTTCATCGGATCAAGGGGTTGGGTTGGAATTGTTTGCTGTCCAGAATCTTAATTCATTGTTTTTGCTTTTATTTGGAGAACTAGTGAGTGATATGCATCTCTCACATAGATCCAGGAATGTTTGACCATGTTTTTCATCAAATTCAAGCATTTTCCCATAAATCTATACCTTGGTAAGTCCATTTTCATATGAATCACCCTAGGATCTAAGTTAGTCATGTTTAAACGGTAATTCTTATGTCATATTATATGTATATGCAAGTTAGAACCGCAAATTAGATCATATATTCATTTTATCCTTATTTTGGTGAAATTGTGGTGATAATCATTGTTTTCATGTTGCTAGTGACTTCATATCACGTTTGTGGTCATGTTTGATGATTTGGACTAGTTTGTTTCATTTGATTTGTTGTTTGGTGAAGTTCTGGTTGAATTTGGAGGTGAACGGGGTCTGTGCAGGTTTTGGGTCGAGCATACAGGCCACGGGTCGAGTGTAGTACAAGTGTAGTATAACGTAGTACAATTTGTAGTCGGTTCGAGCAGAAATACACTGGGTCGGTCGCGCACAACATGTTGGTCGGGCAAGAATGCAAAGGGTCGATCGTGCACGTATAGTCGAGCAGGGTCTAGCTGAGCAGGGTTCTGGTTATGTAGCTCATGTACAGGTAGAGCAGTGTATGGGCTCGAGCAAAGCGGGTCGAGCACGGGGGACCTGGTCGGTCTGGCTAGGTTGAGCAAGCCTCAATTCGAGCCCAGATTGTGTTCGGGTCGAGCACAATGGGGAGGGGTCGGTCACCAAGGAGTGGTCGAGCACAAGGGGGTCGGTCACCAAGGGCGGGTCGAGCACAATGTGGTCGATCGTGAGGAGCTTGGTGGTCGATCACACAGTGTTATTTTCTAAAAAAAATATTTTCAGGTACCCCCAAACCCTAGCCGCAACGCAATGATGTAATTGGCTTGGTGATGGTGTAACCAAGGTTTTAAATCTTGGATATCGGTCGCATTTTGTCTTGGGGATTTTATAGACTCGGTCTTGTATCGGGGAGATCTCGGACAAGATGAGTCTAACTCGGGAGTTCGTCTCAGATTTTCATCTCAGGTCTGAAAGTTCATATTGGAACAATATCGGGGTACATGATATGTTAAAAATGATATTTTAACAAAATGATTTTTATGAATGCTATCAAAAACTTAGTAACTTAAACTTAAAATGCAAAATAACTTTATTATTCTTTATTTTGCGAAAGATCATTCATACTCTAAATCGTAATATGCTTAAAACAGGAATATTGTTACACTGAAAACATTAAAAGGATCCAAAACATCAAAAAATTCAGCATAAATAGACCATAAAATACATAATTTCATAAGTAACATGTATGTATGAATATGAAAATCATAAGCATTGTAAAACATATACGAACATACAATATAGTCATTTAACATGCAAAATGTAAAATAACAAATGATTGATATGGCAAGATTTGAGTTTTTTAATTATAGTTCTAGTTCAGACACAAATTTAAATTTTAACAAAAAAACTAAGATCTCGGACGATATTCCAGTATTTCGTCTCGGTCGTTATACCGTTTGATATTGCAATACCTCGGGCGATATATTCGAAAGGAGATTTAGAGTGATATTTGCTATTTCATTTCGGAAGGAGCCCAAAACGAGATCTCGGAGGAGATCTCGGGCGATATTTGTGAGATTTGAAACAGTGGGTGTGACTTCAAAGGAAATTCAAGTTGGAAGGATCGAACTGCTGAGAGGTGTTCGTTGGTCGATGTAGAACAACGAATGAGGTGACAACTCAAAGGTCATGAGTTGGTGGATAATGGTTGCTCGAGAAGGTTGCTTGAGCTATGAAAAGTCATCGAGTTGGATGGCTAGAGTTGTCAAGGCTGAGAAGTTATCATTGTCGTAAGTTCTAGCAGGCTCAAAGCAGGGGTACGATGGGGGCACCTAAAAGACTGGAAGGTTGCTGGTCGAATACCCTAGGCATCGTTGAAAGGCCTAATTGTCAAGGTTGGACAAACATACGTATCATTGAAAGGCGTACGGAGTTTATGCTAGAATTGGTGTTACCATTAGCCCTTGACATATGGCAAGGCTGGTCGTCGTACGATTAACGATGGTTCCGAAGCAGGATTGACGGTGATAGCCAGAGTCTGTCATGGTTGATTAGTTGCCTTATTTGAACCGTCTCATGTAGATTGTCCAACATCGAAGGAGATGTTCCTTGGGTGCTTGTCTGATATTGGTTTAGGCCTCTGGGGCTTGTGCTTGAGGGATGTTGAGTTTGATTCAGATGGTTTACATAAGATATATGATTTGGATGTCATGAGTGCTTTTCTAGGATTGAATAGGTGTTCTGCTTTCTATGGATGTATGGTTGAAATGTTGTTGTAAAGGCTATCACTTTTCGATGTGGGGAAGATACGGTTGAGTTCTTCTCTGGTGTTATGGGTAGATTAGTATGTTTATCTATCCATTCTCACATACTTTATTGTTGATGTTTGTTAGTTGTTTTATCGCTCACTAAGACTGTTGTCTGACTCAAGGTTTTATGTTTGCCTCTTATTACCTTGGGTTGTTCATCCGGTTGTGAATGGGCAGACTAGGTGGCAGGTGATTATTGACGACGATGTTGCAGTTCGGAGGCGAGCTGGAGGCTTACATACCAGTTTTATTACTATCTAATGTTTCTGTTTCCGCTATTTCAGCTACTCTATGAGTGTTGTAGTGAGGCTTTATGTACAGACTTTGATATTTCCTATGATGTTTGGATAATCTTTCAGGGTG
This sequence comes from Allium sativum, assembly GCA_030737875.1. Lineage (NCBI taxonomy): Eukaryota > Viridiplantae > Streptophyta > Magnoliopsida > Asparagales > Amaryllidaceae > Allium > Allium sativum. The sequence goes on from CM060915.1 coordinate 979,782,062, forward strand.
TTGTGAAAATTTCAAAAGTTTGTTATATGATGCTTCACTGTTATTACCAGTTGTATATTTTCTACTATATTTTATCCTTGCACTATGAGTTCAACGACAGGTTCCGATGATGTTATTTACCTATGATGATCATCCACAACTGCCTGGCACACCTTTTAACGCATTATTCCTCTTGATTAGTGCATGGGTTGTGGGCGGTAATCACATTTTTTGTTCACATATGCGTATTATATATTGTTTATCTATTATATTTTACAGTTTTTTGATAGATTTTTAAAATTTTAGTTATGGTTTTATAAAATGATAATTCATTTTTTTAGTTATGCTTTAACAAGTATGCGGCAATACAGCTTCAACTGATCTTTAGTACGACTCTTTCTCTGACTGTTTTTTATGCATGTTGTTAGTTCTTTGAGACGACCCGATTTCCCGTTCTCACAGAAACAAGGTTATCTTTGGAATATAACACAGAAACAGATAATGGCAGAACATAATTAAATAAATACACCAGAATGAACAACAAAATATACTGGATAAAAGTAATCATCAGAGTTACACAGTATACAGGATCTTACTTAGTACAAATACAGTTCAGCTATACATAAATGTCTACAGCGGAAATAAACAAAATATGTACAATAGGAGCTGAACAGCATAAAAAGGAATAAATGATAGAATCCATCTTCAGCTCCAGCTATCCAGAAAGAACCAGCTAAACCTGAATACAAGGCTGCCCGTGTAGAAAAAGGGGCACCCGAGTTTGAGAGTGAAACAAACTACGAGTCAGTCATGGGACTGGTATGAGAAATCTACTCAACACATATATTTTGGCAAATCACAGGACCACGCCACTTTCGTGGAACGGGTTTACTCCATTGGATTGCCAGTGCTTTAAAACAAATCTTTCTTTTTAACATCGCTATGCTTCTTATAAAAATGAAGCCATTATAAGACTCAATTCCCATCACACAATGCAACGCAAACCGGAGGATAGAGTTTTACCTTATAATGGCCAAAATATGATTGATACGAATAAAACAAAGGCAGTTGATATTATTGCTAGTGTTTATATGTTTTTGAAAACAATTTCAAATCATAACTATCAATCATAGATGGCATGGGTACCATATATCATGTCGCCATATATATATACAATCAAAACCGCACGATGTCGTATTTGGAAATTGGATTTCCGTCATGAACCAAGGCAAAAGATAGTCCTTACCGAATTCGAGACGCTCTAGCCCTGTCTCAGGATTAGAGCTCGAGTGACCCTAGGAGCGACAGGGCCGGTCCACCGATGTGGATTAAAATTCCTGAACAATACGTTTCCCCGCCCTTTGGGGCGTCAACGAGCCAACGAATGACTCCATCGGACCCGGATCGTCCGATCAAACCGAGGCGCCTCGCAACAGCAACAACCACATAGGTGAAAAGTATATAAATGTCAGGGCTGGTAGGTCACTGACACCACCCTAGCTAGAAGAAAACGCATGTCCTCCCTGAGGTCCTTCCTCCCGTTTCTGGTTCATACCGGGGTGTGAGGCTCGCGAATTTACGTTATACACAAAGCTACGCCACACAGGCGGTGCTTTGATCATCACCACAAGACTTTGCTTTTCAACAGAAGCCCTGATCACTGCATCTTAGCATGCCACACAGGCAATTCACACCGTGCAACTGATGGCTATCAATCACACAGAACAAATTCCAATGTCGGACACACAGTCCATTTACAAGTCCGTTCTGGGTCTGAACGAAACCGGAGGCACTAAATACCTCGCAAACCCTTCGATCACCACGTACGTCTGGACGATCACCACTCATTATCCGTATTTCGGGATGCCTCCCAATCAGGACCTCGGTTACCATCCAAACGAGGTGAAGATCTCCGGTCTTCGACCATCGTCTTCATCTTTGAATTTCAATCGTCGGTCAATTATTCGAAATGAGAATTAACTCGGCCTTTTCAAATAATTCACGTATATTTAGAATTTCAAATCGATTTATTTCAATGGTTAAATTATTCGACAACACCAATATTGTTCTTTAATATAGTTTTCACACCAAACACATTCAACCATCAAATACAACATAAATCAAGCAAATTCAGTTTATTTCCATTCCATATCGCTTATGATATTTTATAACTATTTATCGCTATTTTTATTTATTTTAAAATAGCTATTTTATTCAAAACGACGCTTCGGGCCATAATGCGGCCGTGGCGCTGTTTTTCTTCAGATTTGATTTACACATATATGAAAATCTAACCGTTGGATCTTCACAAAATTTACATCATTAGAAAGGTCTTTTCAAAACGAATCCGACGGTTCCAGTTTCGGGAAAATCCGACGGTCGGATCTCCCGGTACAATCGTTTGAAGTTTCGATTTAAAAATACGAACTACAGCGTCGTTATTCGATTAAATATATAATTATATTTATATATATAAATATAATCGCTTCTGGCGCTGTTTTTCTTCAGATTTGAATTAAACATTCCAGACAATCCAACCGTTGGATTTTTTCAAGGTTGGTGCCGTTGGAAAGATATTTCCAAGGCGAACCCGACGGTTGAGGTTTCGGGAAAATCCAATGGTCGGATTTCCCGTACTAGTCGTTTGAAATCACGGTTTCAAAATACGAACTGCACGGCTTCGTTTCGTTTTAATTTTATTTATATTTATATATTTATATAAATATAGTTCATTCAATGATTTCCATATCGTTTTAACTTCAAATATTTTTCTAACGCCTTAAATTTTGGAAAAATTTCGCCATAACCTCCCCTGCACCGGGAGCATCGGGAAATCGCAAATAGCGTCCCGGTCCTTCTAATCTCAAAAAGAAAAAGAAAAAGCCAAGCGGCTAGCCAACAGGCTCAAAATCATCACCCAAACAAATCAGTAAATGTGTACCTATTTGTCGGGCACAAAATTTTATTCCTCTTCTCTAGCCCCTTTGCTATAACCTGTTCAATGAATATTGCATGTACATATATATACAGTTCTTATCATTTATCATTTTCTATTCGACTTCATATTTGATTTCTATTCGGTATAAAAACACCATTCCTTCTAATGCTACATAAATAGGTGCAAATCATTTCATTAGCTAATTAATGAATATTTCAACTCATATATGTTTATTTTGAACAAGTGGCTATTTTTAACAATTCACATTTCAACGATTTATGCATACAATAAAAATGTGATTTTTATTGTAAAACAATTCTTTTCAAAACACTATTTTTCTATATAGTTCATATAGTCGATAAAAGGTGATTTTTTTTATTATCAAACAATTTATTTCAAAATATGAATACCATTCAACACATGAATTTCTAAACAACGAATGAATATCAATTCAACACATGAATGTTTTCTATAGTTTCTATATATAGATAAAAATGTGATTTTTATTATCGAACAATTTATTTCAAAATATGAATACCATTCAACACATGAATTTCTAAACAACGAATGAATATCAATTCAACACATGAATGTTTTCTATGGTTTTTATATATAGATAAAAATGTGATTTTTATTATCGAACAATTTATTTCAAAATATGAATACCATTCAACACATGAATTTCTAAACAACGAATGAATATCAATTCAACACATGAATGTTTTCTATGGTTTTTATATATAGATAAAAATGTGATTTTTATTATCGAACCATTTATTCAAAATATGAATACCATTCAACACATGAATTTCTAAACAACGAATGAATATCAATTCAACACATGAATGTTCCTATAGTTTTTATATATCGATAAAAATGTGATTTTTATTATCGAACAATTTATTTCAAAATATGAATACCATTCAACACATGAATTTCTAAACAACGAATGAATATCAATTCAACACATGAATGTTTTCTATAGTTTTTATATATAGATAAAAATGTGATTTTTATTATCGAACAATTTATTTCAAAATATGAATACCATTCAACACATGAATTTCTAAACAACGAATGAATATCAATTCAACACATGAATGTTTTCTATGGTTTTTATATATAGATAAAAATGTGATTTTTATTATCGAACAATTTATTTCAAAATATGAATACCATTCAACACATGAATTTCTAAACAACGAATGAATATCAATTCAACACATGAATGTTTTCTATACAATGAATAAATATAGTTTAAGCATATGAAAATAATTCAAACACACAAATATTATTCAAAATTTCGGCAGCATAACGGCAGGGTAGTTACACCGGCACCGTCCCTAGTACGGCTCCTCGCTCTACCTTAAAACCTCGCGGTTTTTGACAATGGGGATCATGCATCTAGTTCGCACGCAGGCGGCATGTATATATTTATTTCATTTCCACAAACTAATCCTATGTGGTTTCAACCAAATATTTCACAACCACAAATGGGTATTTTTCAACCACAATCAACCAATATCAATCACAAATAATCCCAGACAACCATTCGCTATCAATCAATTATCACAACAATTTCAATCAATAAATATCGTCCATGGTTTGTGGACGAGGGGCGTATATATATATATATATATATATATATATATATATATATATATATTTATATATATAGATATTTATATATAGCAATTCACTTTCATTTCACACATATCTAATATTTTTAAAACAGAAATCTCACCAATAGCTATCCAACTTCACGGCACTTCCTTTAGAGAAATCTTCGCCTTTTGTCGCTTTCGCCCGTATTCTCTACACATGTAAAAATCGAATTTTTACGATGCTATTCAATATATAAAAATATGATTTTTACTTCGACTTTCAATATATAAAAATATGATTTTTACTTTGACTTTCAATATATAAAAATATGATTTTTACTTCGACTTTCAATATATAAAAATATGATTTTTACTTCGACTTTCAATATATAAAAATACGATTTTTACTTCGACTTTCAATATATAAAAATATGATTTTTACTTCGACTTTCAATATATAAAAATATGATTTTTCTTTCGACTTTCGATATATAAAAATATGATTTTTCTTTCGACTTTCGATATATAAAAATATGATTTTTACTTTTTTAAAAACAAATCAGTTTTATACGTTTTAAAATTTCAGTTTTATACTTTTTAAAATTTCAGTTTTTTTTAATCTTTTACAAATCAGTTTTTACTTTTTATTAAAAACAGTTTTATACTTTTTAAAAATTCAGTTTTTTTACTTTTTAAAAATTCAGTTTTTTTACTTTTTAAAAATTCAGTTTTTTACTTTTAAAAAGAAATCCAGTTTTTACTGCTTTTAAAAATTCAGTTTTTATTGCTTTAAAAATCTAATCTTTCCTTTATGATAAAAACCCAATCTTGATTAACATAAAAATATAAACTTTCCTCATGATGTTTACTAAAACCGCATTTTTATTTCTGTGGACACACTATAAAAATCTTATATTTTTAATGTTAAAAATCAAAGCTTCTTCTATTAAAAATCAAAGCTTCTTTTATTAAAAATAAAATCAAAGCTTTATATATTTTAAAGATCTATATTTTCTAAACTGAAAAGCATAAATAAAAACTGGAAATCATGTCTAAAAACTTACTTTCGCTCGATGGAGGAGGGAGTGGAGGTACAGGCGTCGGGTGGGGGAAGAACGAAGGTGGAGGCGCGGCAGGTGGGGGAGGCGGTCGATAATGAGCGCGGCGGTTTGTGGTGTTGGAGGCGGCATTCCTTCGAGCTGGGGGTGGTTCGATTGGGTGTGGAGTGAAGAGCAGGCGGAGGAGGGGAGAAGAAGGGGGCGACGACGGGGTTCGCTGGCCGGAGGTGGCGCCGAGGCGTGGTGAACGGCGGCGATGTCGTGGTGGCTAGGGCACAAGCCCCTTTATTTTTTAATTTTAATTTCTGAAATGTATAGATCGTGGAGAGAGAAGAGGAAAAAAGGGGGGTGTATAATTTAATTTATTTATTATATATATATATATTTGTTTTATTCTCCTTTAATGTTAACTTTCTATCTGAACCCCAAATGACACCCAATGACTGTTGCCCCTAGCTAATTACACTCATTCCGAACACAATGGGACATGTTTCGTAAGCCAGTTTGGTCGTTTCGATCAGTTTTCGTCAAAATCAAAATATAACTCTTATATATTGAATTTGAATGCACATTTCAATTTACCAGGGCCACATACTAACTCTAAAAATTACTGAAAAATTATTTCTAGTTTCGTATTGACGATACAGTCCTAACAAAACTAATTTCATCAAATTTGAAGATCATTTGAAAAATGGCCAATTTCCATTCGATTAAAATCAACAGAAATTGGTCAAACGCGTTTTCCTTTGCCACGCTCACATATTGATTCGAAAAATTATGAAATTTGAAACCTAACAATAACTTGACCCTGCGGATCCAACAAAAGTGGTTTCGTCGAAATCCGAGGTCATTTGCAAAATGTCCATTTTTAAGGGCCTGAATTCCATAGCGACTATTCAGAATTTTCAACTGGACATATCTTTTGATTCCCGCTATCAAATTTCGATTGGTCGGATTCGTTAGAAAGATATTACCAATTAGATCCTAATGTTTTTGGTTTCATTAAAATCCGGATTGTTTTGCACCCGGTACAGTCCGACAAAGTTTGAATTCAATTTTTGAAACTGCCACGCCATTTTAGGCCTTGTTTATAATTATAATTAATTATATTCGTTTTCAATTGTCGTTTCAAACTTAGTTTTCATCGCCATTATTTAAAATATTTATTTTAAATATTTAAAATCCATTATTTTAGCCAATTTAAAAATTTTAAATTGGTTCAGATTTTCTGGGTCGTTACAATCTCCCCCACTTAAAACTTTTCGTCCCCGAAAAGGAACAAAGTCGAAAGTGGTTTGATAAATCTACAATCACACAACACAACAACCAATCCAATTGTTTTTAACCTTCTTAACTTTTCAAATATATATCTTTTTTATATTCAAAAATTATATTTCTAAAACCAGACTATATATATAATCACAAATACGTTATTTAAAAACATATTACTCTCGACTCGTTCTGAGGCACTTCTGACCCCATCTCTAACGAGTTGTTCTGATTCTGCTATACTCATACTAGGATATTACTGATCCTATCTGTATAGAGTTACCCGTCCTAGAACACTACTGGTTCTATTTCTGACGAGTTCGTTCAAATGTTATATTCCAGAACTAAGCTTAACCAAAGCTCTGATACCACGATGAGACGACCCGATTTCCCGTTCTCACGGAAACAAGGTTATCTTTGGAATATAACACAGAAACAGATAATGGCAGAACAGAATTAAATAAATACACCAGAATGAACAACAAAATATACTGGATAAAAGTAATCATCAGAGTTACACAGTATACAGGATCTTACTTAGTACAAATACAGTTCAGCTATACATAAATGTCTACAGCGGAAATAAACAAAATATGTACAATAGGAGCTGAACAGCATAAAAAGGAATAAATGATAGAATCCATCTTCAGCTCCAGCTATCCAGAAAGAACCAGCTAAACCTGAATACAAGGCTGCCCGTGTAGAAAAAGGGGCACCCGAGTTTGAGAGTGAAACAAACTACGAGTCAGTCATGGGACTGGTATGAGAAATCTACTCAACACATATATTTTGGCAAATCACAGGACCACGACACTTTCGTGGAACGGGTTTACTCCATTGGATTGCCAGTGCTTTAAAACAAATCTTTCTTTTTAACATCGCTATGCTTCTTATAAAAATGAAGCCATTATAAGACTCAATTCCCATCACACAATGCAACGCAAACCGGAGGATAGAGTTTTACCTTATAATGGCCAAAATATGATTGATACGAATAAAACAAAGGCAGTTGATATTATTGCTAGTGTTTATATGTTTTTGAAAACAATTTCAAATCATAACTATCAATCATAGACGGCATGGGTACCATATATCATGTCGCCATATATATATACAATCAAAACCGCACGATGTCGTATTTGGAAATTGGATTTCCGTCATGAACCAAGGCAAAAGATAGTCCTTACCGAATTCGAGACGCTCTAGCCCGTGTCTCAGGATCAGAGCTCGAGTGACCCTAGGAGCGACAGGGCCGGTCCACCGATGTGGATTAAAATTCCTGAACAATACGTTTCCCCGCCCTTTGGGGCGTCAACGAGCCAACGAATGACTCCATCGGACCCGGATCATCCGATCAAACCGAGGCGCCTCGCAACAGCAACAACCACATAGGTGAAAAGTATATAAATGTCAGGGCTGGTAGGTCACTGACACCACCCTAGCTAGAAGAAAACGCATGTCCTCCCTGAGGTCCTTCCTCCCGTTTCTGGTTCATACCGGGGTGTGAGGCTCGCAAATTTACGTTATACACAAAGTTACGCCACACAGGCGGTGCTTTGATCATCACCACAAGACTTTGCTTTTCAACAGAAGCCCTGATCACTGCATCTTAGCATGCCACACAGGCAATTCACACCGTGCAACTGATGGCTATCAATCACACAGAACAAATTCCAATGTCGGACACACAGTCCATTTACAAGTCCGTTCTGGGTCTGAACGAAACCGGAGGCACTAAATACCTCGCAAACCCTTCGATCACCACGTACGTCTGGACGATCACCACTCATTATCCGTATTTCGGGATGCCTCCCAATCAGGACCTCGGTTACCATCCAAACGAGGTGAAGATCTCCGGTCTTCGACCATCGTCTTCATCTTTGAATTTCAATCGTCGGTCAATTATTCGAAATGAGAATTAACTCGGCCTTTTCAAATAATTCACGTATATTTAGAATTTCAAATCGATTTATTTCAATGGTTAAATTATTCGACAACACCAATATTGTTCTTTAATATAGTTTTCACACCAAACACATTCAACCATCAAATACAACATAAATCAAGCAAATTCAGTTTATTTCCATTCCATATCGCTTATGATATTTTATAACTATTTATCGCTATTTTTATTTATTTTAAAATAGCTATTTTATTCAAAACGACGCTTCGGGCCATAAGGCGGCCGTGGCGCTGTTTTTCTTCAGATTTGATTTACACATATATGAAAATCTAACCGTTGGATCTTCACAAAATTTACATCATTAGAAAGGTCTTTTCAAAACGAATCCGACGGTTCCAGTTTCGGGAAAATCCGACGGTCGGATCTCCCGGTACAATCGTTTGAAGTTTCGATTTCAAAATACGAACTGCAGCGTCGTTATTCGATTAAATATATAATTATATTTATATATATATAAATATAATCGCTTTTGGCGCTGTTTTTCTTCAGATTTGAATTAAACATTCCAGACAATCCAACCGTTGGATTTTTTCAAGGTTGGTGCCGTTGGAAAGATATTTCCAAGGCGAACCCGACGGTTGAGGTTTCGGGAAAATCCAATGGTCGGATTTCCCGTACTAGTCGTTTGAAATCACGGTTTCAAAATACGAACTGCACGGCTTCATTTCGTTTTAATTTTATTTATATTTATATATTTATATAAATATAGTTCATTCAATGATTTCCATATCGTTTTAACTTCAAATATTTTTCTAACGCCTTAAATTTTGGAAAAATTTCGCCATAACCTCCCCTGCACCGGGAGCATCGGGAAATCGCAAATAGCGTCCCGGTCCTTCTAATCTCAAAAAGAAAAAGAAAAAGCCAAGCGGCTAGCCAACAGGCTCAAAATCATCACCCAAACAAATCAGTAAATGTGTACCTATTTGTCGGGCACAAAATTTTATTCCTCTTCTCTAGCCCCTTTGCTATAACCTGTTCAATGAATATTGCATGTACATATATATACAGTTCTTATCATTTATCATTTTCTATTCGACTTCCTATTTGATTTCTATTCGGTTTAAAAACACCATTCCTTCTAATGCTACATAAATAGGTGCAAATCATTTCATTAGCTAATTAATGAATATTTCAACTCATATATGTTTATTTTGAACAAGTGGCTATTTTTAACAATTCACATTTCAACGATTTATGCATACAATAAAAATGTGATTTTTATTGTAAAACAATTCTTTTCAAAACACTATTTTTCTATATAGTTCATATAGTCGATAAAAGGTGATTTTTTTTATTATCAAACAATTTATTTCAAAATATGAATACCATTCAACACATGAATTTCTAAACAACGAATGAATATCAATTCAACACATGAATGTTTTCTATAGTTTCTATATATAGATAAAAATGTGATTTTTATTATCGAACAATTTATTTCAAAATATGAATACCATTCAACACATGAATTTCTAAACAACGAATGAATATCAATTCAACACATGAATGTTTTCTATGGTTTTTATATATAGATAAAAATGTGATTTTTATTATCGAACAATTTATTTCAAAATATGAATACCATTCAACACATGAATTTCTAAACAACGAATGAATATCAATTCAACACATGAATGTTTTCTATGGTTTTTATATATAGATAAAAATGTGATTTTTATTATCGAACCATTTATTCAAAATATGAATACCATTCAACACATGAATTTCTAAACAACGAATGAATATCAATTCAACACATGAATGTTCCTATAGTTTTTATATATCGATAAAAATGTGATTTTTATTATCGAACAATTTATTTCAAAATATGAATACCATTCAACACATGAATTTCTAAACAACGAATGAATATCAATTCAACACATGAATGTTTTCTATAGTTTTTATATATAGATAAAAATGTGATTTTTATTATCGAACAATTTATTTCAAAATATGAATACCATTCAACACATGAATTTCTAAACAACGAATGAATATCAATTCAACACATGAATGTTTTCTATACAATGAATAAATATAGTTTAAGCATATGAAAATAATTCAAACACACAAATATTATTCAAAATTTCGGCAGCATAACGGCAGGGTAGTTACACCGGCACCGTCCCTAGTACGGCTCCTCGCTCTACCTTAAAACCTCGCGGTTTTTGACAATGGGGATCATGCATCTAGTTCGCACGCAGGCGGCATGTATATATTTATTTCATTTCCACAAACTAATCCTATGTGGTTTCAACCAAATATTTCACAACCACAAATGGGTATTTTTCAACCACAATCAACCAATATCAATCACAAACAATCCCAGACAACCATTCGCTATCAATCAATTATCACAACAATTTCAATCAATAAATATCGTCCATGGTTTGTGGACGAGGGGCATATATATATATATATATATAGATATTTATATATAGCAATTCACTTTCATTTCACACATATCTAATATTTTTAAAACAGAAATCTCACCAATAGCTATCCAACTTCACGGCACTTCCTTTAGAGAAATCTTCGCCTTTTGTCGCTTTCGCCCGTATTCTCTACACATGTAAAAATCGAATTTTTACGATGCTATTCAATATATAAAAATATGATTTTTACTTCGACTTTCAATATATAAAAATATGATTTTTACTTCGACTTTCAATATATAAAAATATGATTTTTACTTCGACTTTCAATATATAAAAATATGATTTTTACTTCGACTTTCAATATATAAAAATATGATTTTTACTTCGACTTTCAATATATAAAAATATGATTTTTACTTCGACTTTCAATATATAAAAATATGATTTTTACTTCGACTTTCAATATATAAAAATATGATTTTTCTTTCGACTTTCGATATATAAAAATATGATTTTTCTTTCGACTTTCGATATATAAAAATATGATTTTTACTTTTTTAAAAACAAATCAGTTTTATACGTTTTAAAATTTCAGTTTTATACTTTTTAAAATTTCAGTTTTTTTTAATCTTTTACAAATCAGTTTTTACTTTTTATTAAAAACAGTTCTATACTTTTTAAAAATTCAGTTTTTTTACTTTTTAAAAATTCAGTTTTTTTACTTTTTAAAAATTCAGTTTTTTACTTTTAAAAAGAAATCCAGTTTTTACTGCTTTTAAAAATTCAGTTTTTATTGCTTTAAAAATCTAATCTTTCCTTTATGATAAAAACCCAATCTTGATTAACATAAAAATATAAACTTTCCTCATGATGTTTACTAAAACCGCATTTTTATTTCTGTGGACACACTATAAAAATCTTATATTTTTAATGTTAAAAATCAAAGCTTCTTCTATTAAAAATCAAAGCTTCTTTTATTAAAAATAAAATCAAAGCTTTATATATTTTAAAGATCTCTATTTTCTAAACTGAAAAGCATAAATAAAAACTGGAAATCGTGTCTAAAAACTTACTTTCGCTCGATGGAGGAGGGAGTGGAGGTACAGGCGTCGGGTGGGGGAAGAACGAAGGTGGAGGCGCGGCAGGTGGGGGAGGCGGTCGATAATGAGCGCGGCGGTTTATGGTGTTGGAGGCGGCATTCCTTCGAGCTGGGGGTGGTTCGATTGGGTGTGGAGTGAAGAGCAGGCGGAGGAGGGGAGAAGAAGGGGGCGACGACGGGGTTCGCTGGCCGGAGGTGGCGCCGAGGCGTGGTGAACGGCGGCGATGTCGTGGTGGCTAGGGCACAAGCCCCTTTATTTTTTAATTTTAATTTCTGAAATGTATAGATCGTGGAGAGAGAAGAGAAAAAAAGGGGGGTGTATAATTTAATTTATTTATTATATATATATATATATTTGTTTTATTCTCCTTTAATGTTAACTTTCTATCCGAACCCCAAATGACACCCAATGACTGTTGCCCCTAGCAAATTACACCCATTCCGAACACAATGGGACATGTTTCGTAAGCCAGTTTGGTCGTTTCGATCAGTTTTCGTCAAAATCAAAATATAACTCTTATATATTGAATTTGAATGCACATTTCAATTTACCAGGGCCACATACTAACTCTAAAAATTACTGAAAAATTATTTCTAGTTTCGTATTGACGATACGGTCCTAACAAAACTAATTTCATCAAATTTGAAGATCATTTGAAAAATGGCCAATTTCCATTCGATTAAAATCAACAGAAACTGGTCAAACGCGTTTTCCTTTGCCACGCTCACATATTGATTCGAAAAATTATGAAATTTGAAACCTAACAATAACTTGACCCTGCGGATCCAACAAAAGTGGTTTCGTCGAAATCCGAGGTCATTTGCAAAATGTCCATTTTTAAGGGCCTGAATTCCATAGCGACTATTCAGAATTTTCAACTGGACATATCTTTTGATTCCCGCTATCAAATTTCGATTGGTCGGATTCGTTAGAAAGATATTACCAATTAGATCCTAATGTTTTTGGTTTCATTAAAATCCGGATTGTTTTGCACCCGGTACAGTCCGACAAAGTTTGAATTCAATTTTTGAAACTGCCACGCCATTTTAGGCCTTGTTTATAATTATAATTAATTATATTCGTTTTCAATTGTCGTTTCAAACTTAGTTTTCATCGCCATTATTTAAAATATTTATTTTAAATATTTAAAATCCATTATTTTAGCCAATTTAAAAATTTTAAATTGGTTCAGATTTTCTGGGTCGTTACATTCTTACATCTTTATAGGTTTAATTTAGGTTGTTTACTTGGTGGGGGATGATGTATAGGAATGATCAGCATTACGTAGGTTTTGAATTTTCTTATTTGTTTAAGATAAAAACTAATAAGTTTTGTAATGCCTCTTGTAAAAGCATGTTTTTATGTTTTCTTCGTATCTACATGTATATTCTGTATTTTATTTGCTAAGCTTGAGTGATATGTTCATGTACATTTTTTTATATTTGCTAGAAACATATATCAGAATTATATAAATATATGTTGAGACTATAAGTTAAAAATATGTGAATGTCATATACAGTAATTGATTTCACTTAACAAGTTGTTCTTCTTTTTCTGAAAAAGATAAAAGTATTTATCTTTGTCTGAAAAAGGTAAAAATATGTACATGTTCAGATGTTCTTGAGTCAGTCCCTTTATCTATGAGACCTCCCTTGCAACGGCTTCTTTATTGTTTGCAATTTTACTTGTATTGTAGTACACAATATTAAAGAAGTTTAAAGTATGTTAGTATGATATAGGTCATTCCTTTCTGCAAGTGGTTCTTACTTTTCTGAAAATGATAAAAGTATTTATCTTTATCTGAAAAAGATAAAAAAAAATATTTTTTGTATATTCATAAGTTATTACTCTAGAAAAGAACAGGAACTATGGAAAAGAACAGGAAGTAGACATAAAGATGCAATGCACTTTACTATAAAATTTCTTCCATAAAAACCAACAGAGGCCCTCGAGCTCTCTTCATCTCTGACAGTCTTAAAAATGACTGTATTTATTTATCCTCTACATGTAAGATTGAAGACTTACAATTTATAACATATTATTAATCGTATATAATGTTTTCTTGGAATCTTGATAAATTCCTGCAAGTTGTTCTTCCTTTTCTGGAAAAGATAAAAGTATTTATCTTTATTTGAAAAAGATAAGAATATATTTATTGTATATTCACAAGTTATTACTCTAGAAATAAATACTTTATGTAGTAGTTTGTAGGTTGTTGATCATGTCTATTTGTTGGCACATTTGCCTGCGTTTCTTTCTTTGTATAGTATGGTCTTTGTCCTATTTTTATTTATAATTATTGTATACTTTGGAACTTGAGATAGGCTATGTAAAAAAAACAATTGGAATTGCATCTCATTCTCATTACTTAGTGGATAATGGTTATGCACTATAAATGAATTTACTTCCACTTTACTTTAAATGGACTTGTCAAATGTGATGGTTCGATATTAAACAAAATAAAAGTGCATTAGTTATGAGTATACAGCACATAAGTTAAATAAAAAATTTATAACAATTTCCATAATGAACGATAGAGTACACAGAATATGTTTAACAGGAAAAAATCTGCACTTTTCAGCACTGTCTCCCAACATGGAGCAATGCATCGCATAATACAGATGCATTTTCTACACTTATCATTCCACAATAGTGCATAACAACAACAAATTCAAACTGTAACAATTGAAGCACATAAATGGATACAAACATCTATATCATAGGCTGAATGTGGCTAAAACCCATGCACCCAGAAGATTCAACTAGTTGAACCAATTCACCTCAACCTTTTACAGCATGGATGTAAGCTTTCTAGCCTGGTTCATGTCCTCTGTCCTTTGCAGCGCGGTGCCTTCGCAATGCATCGCCTTTATTGACATAATGCCCATTCATTTCTGAGCATGGCACTTTGTAGCATCTCTAAACCCCCTTCAATTAATTCACTCATAATGCAGTTCCCTACAACATTCAAGTTCTCCTATTTGCACTACTTCAACAATCCACTCATAATTGTGACGACCGCTCACAACTTCAGCACTTAACAAGGGAAATAATGCGCTGAAAGATGCGTCGGGCGACTATGGACGATCATCAGGGTAGGATAACATAAGAGAAACATGTCGTATAACTCACAGCATAAGGATAAAATATTATGGAACATACACAACAGGCAGTATAGTGAAGCAGAATTGAGCAGAATCTTAATCTCTTTCATATCACCATGAAATACCCATACAACCTTAGATAATATTGTAAGAGTCTGTACAATAAGACTCACTATAAACACTCAAAGAATACATCATACAGCGGAAAACAAGAAAAAACTAGATAATAGAAAATAATATGCCATCCTCCTGCTCGTCATCGCCCAGCAGCATCGTCCTCATCAAGATTTATCACCTGTCACCTGCTACTTAGTTTGCCCATCTACAAGAGGATGAACAACCCAAGGTAATAAGAGGGAGACATAAAACCCTGAGTCAGATAATAGACCTAGTGAGCGATAAAACCTCTATCTAACATTATCAATAAAGTATATGAGAACAGGCGGATTAATCAACTAATCTACCAACATCAACAGAGAAGAACTCCCACCCGTCTTCCCCACATCCGACAGTGATAGCCTTTACAATAAACGTTTAGGAACAACAATACAATCATGGAAATTAGTTATCTAACATAGACCATCCTAATCAATATCGACATCTCTCCAAGCACAAGTCCCGAAGGCCTAAGCCAACATCAGACAAGCACCTAAGAGATATTTCCTTTGACATTGAATGATCTACACAAGACGATACAAGCGAAACAATCATCATCCATGACTCTGGCTATCATTGCCAATCCTGCTTTGAAACCATCGTTAATCGTATAGCTGGCTCAACACTCCTTGTCATCCATCAAGGGATAATGGTTAACCCCGGTTCTAGAAAAACTCCATATGCCAAACAATGTAATGTATCTAGGCCCATCGAGCTGCCTAGGGACTCGACCAGTCACTTCTAGTCTTTTGGGCATCCCCATTATACCCCTGCTTTGAGTCCGCTAGAACTTACGGCAACGGTAATTCCTCGACCTTTAATATCTCTAGCCATCCAACCTAATGACTATTCATAAGTTCAAGCCATTTCTCGAACAACCATTGTCTACGAACTCACCACCTTGATTCGTCTTCACATTCGTCGTATTACAACGATCAATGAACAAATTACAACACTTCGACATTCTTGCTTGAATTCACTTCGAAGTCACATACATCACCAAACCAAAATAACACCAATATTTGGTACATCACAACCAAATCGTTCTTTGCCCAATAATCAAGTCGTCAAACGAACTAACTTGTTAAAATACCCTAACGACCTAACTCCCCAGGTCGTTCCAACAACCCATCACCTCCATAGCGACCCGACTTAACCTAGATGCTCCACGACCTATCTCTTTGAAGCACCAACGACCCATCATTCGAATGAACTGAGCCATAGATGCCCGAAAGACCCGCTTCAACATGTTGGACCCACGACCCGAAGCTTTCCGAGCTCCAATGACTTGACTCCTGTAGAAGCCAACGACCCGATGTCCATAGCCTAAAGCCAATGACTCGAGCTTCAACCCATCCATTTCTTGAGCAATAAGTCACACGACTTAAGCATTATGCCACGTCACCAATGACCTAAGAATAAAACAACCCGACTCCAAATCTAACCAATCTAGCTCAAATATTGACCAATCCGTCACCAAAAAACAACATCGATGCAAACAACTCATCCAGATCATCTGATTCAACCATAAACACTTTATGAAATCATCATCAAAACTAAAACAACAATTATTTATCAATAATCATATAGAATTCACCACATCATGACAAATCAATGAATAAACAAAATCATTGATTTAAACTTGCATAAACATATGAATTAACATAGAAATTACCGGTTTAAGTTGCTAGGTTAGATCCTATGGTGATTCAATTGAAAATATACTTACCATGATGTAGATCTAGGTGAAAACAACTTGTAAACGATGGAAATAAGATCAAACAACCCATATACTTGATTGAATCCTTTTGAGTTCTAAATAATTTGAAATCGCTAAATTCCCAACATGAACAGAGAAGAATTGCTTCAAATCTCTTAAGTTGATGCAATCTTCCTTTACCCGATGTAGATCTAGCTTTACTCGATGTAGATCTTCGATCTTCTCGCGTAAATCTAGAATTTTTATAGTGGAAAGGTGTATTTGATTGCGCAAGGAGGATCACAACTCAACCAAATGAGAGAATGAAGAAAGTAAACTATTCTCCATGCCCTTACCCCCTATTTATAGCCTCTAACCAACCCACTAATGGGCCACACCAAATCAGCCCATCAATGGCTTATAAAACCTGAACAAAAATTTTATAGCAATAAAACGACGATTCCTCCCAAACTGGTGAATCAAATCTTTAATGTGACCACTCTACAGGATTGGCAATACTAATGAAATCGATCTCAACACCTGATTTGATCCCAATCAAAAGTTATTCCCTGTACAAGACTGACATGGGCAAAATGATCACAAATAAAATTGGTAAAAATTATGGAAATGTCTCACATCCCCATAAACAACATATCAAAATATGAGAATGATCCAACTTTCAAGGAATTAAATAAAAATATTTTACGATCCTCCAATATGGGAAATATGGGTTGTTACAATAATCCACTCATTATACACGCAAACCTAACTACAAACTAATATATTTATTGTGTATTTGCCACTTAGCTAACATGACAACAAATGCTATCATTCCATTAAACCATTAACATTAATAGTAACAAATATAGACATTAAATGGCAAAACATAAGTGGCAAAGTTATCAGTCCATTCAACCATCAACAAACACAGACAATTGTTTGTATTTGTTAACATTTCAACAATGATAGTAACATTTGAATTAGAGATAAACTATGATGTTAACAATTTCAAATTACATCAATGTACTAGAACATAAATACTATTTAGAACTACAAATTAATTCCTATATCAAACTGAAATCATCCATGTATTAAAATCCCTAAGTGTCTAGCAGTACTAAAGTCATCCTTGAAGTATCCAGTAGAACTACAAACAAATAAATTTATCACATTTTTATATGCAGGTCTTTAAGATGAAGAGCAGAATTTACCCATAGTCCAGCAATATGGCTCATCTTGTAAGATTGCAGATACATAATTTGCTCTTAATTGGTAAACATCTTCCTTTGAAATGCTTGCAATAATATTTCTTCCTTGTGCCAAATTTCTTAAGTTCATAATGACAAATAGTGTGCAACCATATCTGTTCTAAGAAGAAAAAACTTGGGGAGGTTAAATGAGAATAAAAAGTGTAAATAATAACATTTTAATGGAGAAAACTGGGAAAAAAGGTGTTCATTATATTTGTGCTATGCAAGTTTGTGCTGCACCAGTGAAACATAAAAATGAATGTTTGAGAAATCAAGTCATATGGGTAATCCACTTATCATAGCTCCCTATTAGAAATCAAGTCATATGGGATCATTGATTTACCATCTTTAAATTTCCTTTTAGTAATTTTTATTCTAATTTCTCTCCAATCAAAATTGTTTTCGCAAGGCTAGAATAATGCTTTTCCATTGGTATGGTCCATTTTTATTTTTATTCGACGTATTTGTCAGTCATCCATTTTGGCCAAAGCGCTTATCCTTCTAAACATTACCAAAATAGTTTCAGATGGTAGACAGAACTTAGACATTTAAAGCTTCTTATTAATGCCTTTTAAGGAGGTAGTATCCAGATGGACATGACCAACTAACCTTTAAAGCCAACAAGGTAGGAAAACCGAAGGGAGACCATAAAGCCTAAAAAACAACCAAGACAAAACTAACAAGGCTAATGTTGGTTCATAAAAAAAAACTCACAACTTAGACATCATCGAACTAATGGACCAATATCGATTCATCCTATGGGATGGTATCAAATCTTGAGAGTTCATCCTAGTTACACCAAATCCAATGCACACCCAAGCTATTTTGTCCCATCGCATGCATCAGTGATTGAACTCTTAAAATCTACAACTTCATTCTTCCATCGATCCATCAATTGACCTTAGAAGAATTTAGATAAGAATGCAAACAAGTTGGAAATCATGAGGCTCGCCACAAAAAGCATCTGTCCAAGATACTCATAGCGACCTATAAGTTAATCTTATGGATTGGTGTCGACCCGAGATCAGGGATTGGTACCAATCTATAACGATTAATTAGAAGTCCACCATTTTCTTGGGAAAACTGGTCTTCTGCATAGCAAAATAAGGTGAGATCATGATGGCCAATTTTCAAGCAACCTGCACCTATAAATTGGAGGATATTGTTTCACCTTAAATGACAATTTTTGCGCTCTATAGATTTTCTATAATTTTCCTATAACCGTCGCCGATCCATACCGACCTGCAAGGACTTCACTGGCCAAAACAATAGTAAAATTAAAGAAAATTTAAAGTGGACGTTGGCCGAAGTATGGTGAAACAATATAAATTTTACCAGTTTTTTTTTTTTTTTTTTTTTTTTTTTTTTTAACTCATTTTCATTTATTTTCTTTAATTTTGTTATGTTTTAAGTTTTATTGGGTGTTTGTGCTATTATCGGTCCAAACATTTTGCCACTATCACTAAGAGCACACTTGAGCTCAGTGAACTGAGATTTAGAGTAATTCAAGATAACAAGACAATCTACTAGGAAATATATTTCTGAAGCAAATCAAATGGAGGCAACAAGGAGCCACATGCTGTGGAGCCAAACCCCATTTCATTTACACAACCAAGGACGAAATTGAAACAATAATGAATCAACTGCAGGAGAAGATGATTGCTTGCCAAAAAGGAATGATGGAGCGTTTCATTAGAAGAATAGTATAGATGGGAATAACTAGGGTTGCTAGAAGCCAGAACCGAAGTTAGAGAAAACATGCTAAGAATTATAATAAAGCATGCCAAGGTAAACCCAAGATAAAATTACTAACCAATGCCGACAGCCGACCTATCGATACAGAACCACGAGATTGATCATCTTTTCCTCGAAGGAAATAATGTGCGTCGAGAGAGAACATTGCTTGGATTTTAAATGCGGGTCAACGCATAAATGGAGGAACAGAGTAAGTGCTAGAATATCCACGTGCAAATGAGGGGAAGGCTGAGATTACAAACTAGAGAGTTCTTTTAGATCACAACGGTAGGATTTTTGAGATGATGAAATGATCTGTGATAGGTGGATTGCCTAACTGGAGCTTGGATGATGTGAACAAAGCGTTTTACTCCTAACGTTCGATAGAAGGACAACTGAATTTTTACACATAATACAAAATTATACTAAGAACAAATAGACTTGTAGAAAAAAGCAAAATTATATGGGTAATCCACCTATCTTTGTAGTGTAATAAAGTAAAATTATACTGACATTAAGCAAAATTATACTGACAACAGTGTAATAAAGCAGAATACAGTATTCACATGAGTGTAGAAACAATAAAGCTAATAACTATAATTACCCATTATTCTGTTGACCGCACCCCACTAGTGTAAGGACAGCTGATTTTTTTTTGTTTTTTCTTTGCTTTCTTCATTTTGAAGATTCTTGTTTATTTCATTGACAATTTTTTTGCTGTTTATTATAATAAGAAGATTTTTAATGATTCAGTTAACATAGAAAAATTCATAATTGAAAATGGCTTACAATTTTTATGGTTGCTTTTTTGTGTCTGCTGCTTATTCTTCCATTCCTTGATCTATTGCATAGAGAATCATAAAGTGTCCATGTTAACATTTCAGGTTCAACATTTTGAAGTGTTCAGTGTGCATCATCATGGACTGGAAATAACAGCATACATCACAGTGGATCTTGTAGTACTTGTGTCACTGTTGGAATAAACATTTTAATTCTGAAATTTGTTGTGTTAGCAGTAGCACCTTTCTATTAAAAGATACAAATGTTTAAGTTATACAAAATTTATTAGTTAATGAATTATTAGATGTATGTCTATAAAATTGATCTTACCGTCATGGTGGTATTTATCTATGCTATGCTCGAACTGTCATCCCAATTTTTGGCTACTCTAAACAAGTACCGATCGATGAACTGGACATCGAATACCATTAAAGTATTTAAAACAATAAACATATTCGATAAAGCAAATAGATATTATTTTGATATGTTACAAATGATTGAGTAGTATTTAATATAATTAGAAAATCAATTAACTGAATAGAGAAAACAAATTAGAAAATAAAGTATCTGCATGATCAATTTATTTGAAGCAAAAAGGAAATGCTTGAACAAAACAATTCAAGTTGTCTATTATTTTGTTATGTCTTCAAGATGTGTTTAGTAATATTGTTATAATATTTTCTGTAAAAAGTTTAGTTGTATATCTTTTGGTCTAACTGTTTTTGTATGAAAAACATAAGTGAGTTAAAAAGACAAATGCATTTATCTTTTGGTGATGTACTTGTTTCTGTATGAAAAAGATAAAAAAATTGCATAAACCATATAAAATAATAAACTTATTACATAAAGCATAATAGTTTATTAAATAAATATGTATAAGTTGTATAATAAAACATAAATTGTTTAAAAAGATAAATGTATTCATCTTTTTTCTAGTTTATTAAATAAATTATTCAAAATAATAAACATACTCGACAGAATGCAAAATAATTTTACAATATTTTGTAAAAAAAAATAGTATTACGTACATGTTGGGAAAAATATTAATTGTTTGAAAAGATAAACGTATTTATCTTTTTGTCACTTTACTAACATAAATTACTGTTCAAAATGATAAGATATCAGAAGATAGATGATCACCTGAGCTTCTAAAAATGATAATTTTTGTTACTTACAATCATATGAAAACATATGATATGATAAAATATTAATATGAATATTATCTTGTATGAAAACAAATAACTTGTTTAAAAAGATAAATATATTTATCTTTTCAAAATAATAAACATATTAAAGTCATATAATCACCAGAGCTTCTTTTTTTCAGCATATGGTAAATTCTCTTACTCATAATCATACGAAAACATATGATACGATAAAATATTAACATGTATATTATCATGCATGAAAACAAATAACTATTTTAAAAAGATAAATGTATTTATCCTTTTAAAATAATAAACATCTTAAAATCTTATGATCACCTGAGCTTCTTTATTTCAACATATGATAAATTCTCTTACTCACAATCATATGAAAACATATGATATGATAAAATATTAATATGTATATTATCTTGTATGAAAACAAATAACTTGTTTAAAAGGATAAATGTATTTATCTTTTCAAAATAATAAACATATTAAAATCATATGATCTCCTGAGCTTCTTTGTTTCAGCATATGGTAAATTCTCTTACTCACAAATATATGATATGATAAAATATTAATATGTATATTATCTTGTATGGAAACAAATAACTTATTTAAAAAGATAAATGTATTTATCTTTTTAAAATAATAAATATATTAAAATTATATGATCATCTGAGCTTGTTTATTTCATCATAAGGTAAATTCTCTTACTCACAATCATATGAAAACATATGATATAATAAAATATTAATATGTATAATATCTTGTATGAAAACAAAAAAACTTGTTTAAAAAGATAAATGTATTTATCTTTTTAAAATAATAAACATATTAAAATTATATGATCACCTAATCTTCTTTGTTTCAGCATATGCTAAGTTTAAATGATGTCAGTGAGATGAACAATAAGTTGTGTCTATGAGATGTACTATTAATGTTGTTAACAATAGAACAAACCATGTACACATTATTACTCACAACCCCTAACACATGTGCCCACACATATATGTGTAACCTCATACAAATATGTACACACCCATCACTGTCATAACTCGCATTAATATGAAATACTAACCTAGACAAAAATAAAATCACCGAAAATCATATCTTCAAGCATATCCTTGTGTATGACAGAAAAAAAGATCAGAGGATACAGAAGAGAAAAATAAACTTTGTTATTTCATTATTGTAATTAGAATTGATACAAAGTGTATAGAGTAAACCTCTATTTATAGTACAAGAAATAAATGTAAATAAGCTTGAATAATTGGCATGTGACCGTTGCTTTGTTATAATGGCATGTGACCGTTGGGAATGTGACGTTGTTTTGCTATAATAGGCATGTGACCGTTGCTTTGTTATAATGGACATGCGACCGTTGCTTTGTTATAATGGGCAAACCGTTGCTTTCCTATTATTCTTTCTTTTCCTTATTACATCCCCTCAAATTAAGGTTAGGGTTTGCAACCCTAATTTGTCATTTCGTGAACTGAAGCAGGTAAAATGTAAGCAATTTCAATCCTTCGTCATACTGGTGAAGATACAGGTAAGATCCAGATATGAAAGTTCCATCTTTTACTTGGCATTTGTTTGTAAACTCTTTGATTCCAAGTACACCTCTGAATCTGTGGAAGTTTTTAGCTAAAAGTGACTTTGTGAGCATGTTTGCCCTCTGATAATAGGCCGGAATATGATTTACTTGTAGATTTTTCTTTTGAACTTGTTCTTGAACAAAATATCAATATTATGTGTTTGTGCGATTATGTTGAATAAGATTTGCAGTCATGTCGATTGTGCTTAAAATGTCACACCAAATTATAGGGTTTTCGCTGGATGATAACTTTAGCTCCTTTAATAATGATTGTAACCATAAGATCTCGGCTGTAGTGCTAGCAACACTCCTATATTCTTCTTCTATGCTTGATCTCGAGATAGTTGTTTGCTTTTTAGAACACCAAGAAATAAGATTTTCTCCTACATAAATGCAGTAACCAGAAACTGATTTTCTATCATCTATGTCTGTAGCTTAGTCAGCATCTGAATAAGCCATAATGTTTAAGTCTTTGCTGCCTTTTAATGATATGCCAAAGTTGATTGTTGTTTTTAAAAATCTGAGTATTCGTTTCACTACTATCCAATGCTCACATTTGGGTTCCTGCAAAAATTGTGACACTTTGTTAACACCAAAAGAGATGTCAGGTCGTGTTATAGTATCATATTGTAGTGCTCTTACAACATTCCTATATTTTTTTTATATTTGAGATAGCTTCCCCCTGTTCTTTGATAAGTGTTGATTTGAGATCATAAGAGTGGGTTAACCATTTGCTTCAATCATATTTGTTTTGTTCGGAAATTCTGCAATGTACTTTCTTTGACAAAGATGAATTTCTTTATCTGATTTGCTTTTGACTTCTATTCTAAGAAAATAAGATAATTCACCCAAGTCTTTTATTGAGAACCGACTGTTTAAGAGTCTGCCAGTTTTCTGATTCCAGTTTCACTGCTGCCTGTGATAATTAAATCATCCATATATATATATATATATATATATATATATATGGTAGGTTTCACTGAATTTTATGAATAGAGATGCATCAGATATGGTAGGTGAATACCCCAATGTTGATAAGCTTGCTTTTAGTCTTTCAAACCATACTCTAGGTGCTTGCTTTAGACCATAGATAGTCTTATTTAGTTTGCTACTAGTGTTGGATCCTGTATGTAACCTTGTGGTTGTTGCATGAATATTTCTTCATGTAGATTTCCATTTATGAATGCATTGTTGACATCTAGCTGCTTGATTTTCCAATTATTATTTAATGTTGTAGTCAATGTAAGTCTAATAGTTGAGGGTTTTACAACTGGTGAGAAAATTTCATTGTAATCAAAATCAAATTCTTGTGTGAACCCCTTTGCAACAAGTCTTGCTTTGTATCTATTAATGAACCCATCTGGGTTCTTTTTCAGTTTATATACCCACTTGCACGCCATAATATTCTTGTTGCTCGGTGGATGCACTAGTTCCCATGTACGGTTGTTCATCAATGCTTGATATTGTTCATCCATTGCTTTTCTCCATTCTTTGTATTTAACTACTTGTTGATAACTATTTGGTTCTTCTGCAGTGAAGACTGTAGTATAAGTCTTTGGTTTGAATATGCCTCTTTTGGATTTGGTTATCATTGGATGTCCAATTTGATGTTGTGGTGGTTGAGTAGGTGAGTCATTGTTGATTTCTTCTCTCACTGCTTCTGATTGTCTGCAACTTCATTCTGTAGGTGATTGAACGGCATGACTAGTTTGCTTTGGAAAATCATCATCAGTTTCATTATCTCAGTGGTGGACTTCAGAGTTACTAGTAGCCTTGTCACCTTTCTCATGATGCCACTTGTCAGTAATACTATGCAGATCAGGTATACTAATCTTTGGATTGTATATCTTGTTTGCGGTTTGTATATTTGATCTACTATAAGGGAAGATATTCTCTTCAAAAATAACATGTCTGCTTGTAAATATTCTACTAGACTTATCTATACATCTAAACCCCTTTTTATTATTACAGTAACCTATGGATGTACAGGGTCTAGATCTATAGTCAAGTTTGTGATTGTTATAAGGTCTTAAGCAAGGAAAATGTAACACCCCGTAATTCTGTAACACTAGGATTCACAAATCAAGGCAGAATTAAAATTTAAAATCAAAATCAAGGGAAACGGGTTATGCCATTGCGTTCGCCTCGGAATTCTGCATGAAAACAAACCCGAGTTTGCAAGAATCGGAGTCTGTATGAAGGAGATATGACCCTCCGAAGTTTCAGGAAATTTCAGAATCGAAAACAGCACGAAATTCGAATTCAAAATTCGAATTCAAACCCAGAAGCGGGCTGGGCGGGAAATTTCCCGCCCAGGACCCAGGTCGACTGGGGAGTCGACTGGGTAGTCGACCCCCCCCCCCCCAGGTCGACTGGGGAGTCGACTGGGTAGTCAACCTCCCCCCTGACCAGGTCGACTGGGTAGTCGACCTGGGGGTCGACCTGCTCCCGAAATCCAGTTTTTGAACTTGGTTCGTTCTGATGTATTTGGTCACGTTTTCTGCCTAGATTCATCCCCCTAATCCTATATAAACAGCCTTAGTCTCCTTCTCTATTCACAATTCTTTTCTATCCTTGTGTTGCCTCTGAGAAAATGTATAAATAAATAAAATAAAATAGTAAATCAAGACGAGGGAATGCTGCTCAAGACTTTCAAGAAGAGGAGATTCAAAACAAGCTAGGATTCAAGCGAAGATTCAAACGACTGTTTTTCTACGAATCTAATCTAATCTTTGTAAGTCGGTTACTTTTTAGATTTGAACGTTTTCTCTATTCGTGACATGAAATTAAAGGAATAAAAGAATATGCCACATCTTTCTATTCGAATCAGTGCTTATATCTTTGGACTTAATTAAAAACTATTATGATTCGATGACCAATAAGACTGTGACTATGAAACTATGGACCTTAAAACCATATACCTCTTTGACTATGAACATTGCCTATGACTATGAACACTGCCTATGATTGTGACTCATGACTATGAGAATTATTTCCTTGACTATGAACACAAGCCTATGCCTTTGATTAGGAAACATAAACTATTGCCTATGACATAACAAGAACAACTGTGATTAAACACCTATGATTCATGACTAGGAAAGTGTTGCTTAAGTTTTGGTGACTGTGAAATTGGGTCTAAACCTGATTATCTATTCTGTCTATTCTTGGTTTTCTTTGGTTTTAGACCTTGGGAATTTACCTATTAAGTTAGGTCTACCCATGTTCTTGAACCTATGTCGTTATTCAACCCTTTTTATGTCATAAGATTTTCAGACCTATAGGCCTTCGATGTTTTAGATCAATTTTAGTGTAATTCGTTAGGTCTGTAATTAGTAAATTATCATTTTATGCCAGTTGTTATGTCTATCTTTTTCATAGCATCTTTGGTTCATTCCTTATTTTCTACGAATCTAGATTTATCTATAATCAAGATTGAATCACGATTATACGAACGATGGGAATACGATTTGGGCAAAATATGAAATTTACTAAAAAAACGTAGTTATAAACTTGGAAATTGGCATAAATTGGGAACATGTATTATGGCATGTTCATAGAAATGCAAATTGGATAAATTTGACATGAATTATAGGATGTGTAATTTGAATTTAGTATTGACTTGTAAATCTAGCATTTACATGAATTGTGAACTAGAATAATAAGTCTAGTTTGACATGAACTGTAATTAGAATGTTAAATCAGAATTGGATTAGCTAATTTGGCATAAATAGTATACTGGCATAAATTAGAAATTCTCCTTAATTGCGAGTAATTGTCATGTTTGGCAAAAATCATGGTTAGTGACACTTAATTTGGTATAGTTTACATACGAAAAAACATAAATATGATATAGAGGGGAAAATGGGCCATAAGAATAAATGTTGACAATTTACATTAGAGGAGTAATTAGGAAATAAGTAAATTAGGAATGATTTACTTATAGAATTTGTCCTAAATGAGAAAATGTAAATATAAACAAATTAAAGGTTTATTAGCGACATCTCTTTTAATAATACACCAGAAAGTTCTAGGGTGACAGAGAGGATAGTGTCTAGGCTTGGGTTTGGAAGTTACAAGTTTGCTGCTCTCCCTGGCTATACCTAACTGATCCTACGGACGGGATGGTTACTTTCAAAACCTGATTTGAAAATTAATCAAAACCCTTTTGAACTTAGAAAACACGAATATGCTTAAGCCGAGGTTCGACTGAGTTGCGATGTAAACCTGCCCGGAACCAACCGGCACATCCAGTAATCGCAACAATATCTGTCTAATGTGAGTGGTCGCGGCTTTAATTTATTTAGTTAAAGCTAGAACAAGAATGGTAGGGTTAAGTTAACTACGACACTTAACCAATTCAACATGATAACCAGACCGGTAGGTGGGGTTAGGTTCATACAGACACTTAACACAGTTAAGCTAGAATGGGAGGGTTAAGTCCATAGGAACACTTAACCAACTTAACGCAGTTAAGCTAGAATGGGAGGGCTAAGTCCATAGGGAAATTTAACCAACTTAACATGGTAACAAGACAAGATTTGTAGGGGTTAAGTAACTAAGAAAACACTTAGCCAAATTAACATGTTAATTAGACTAGAAGTTGGGGTAATTAACATGTTAACTAGACTAGAAGGTGGGGTTAAGTAAAGTTAATGCACTTAGCCAATTCGACATGTTAGCTGGACTAGACCGCAGGGTTAAGTAAACTAGAACACTTAACCATCAGATTGTGATAAAGGAATAGGGTTAAGTCTAAAACATGAAGGGATAATACTTAACCATAAATAAAATGTTAGTTAAAAACAGATGGGCAAGGTTAAGTTAAGAAGGAACACTTAACCGATACAGGATAAATGGGTAGGGTTAAGTAATAAGAAATACTTAACCAATATAACTTGGCTTGTGGTAGGGTTAAGTGAACATGAAGTACTGATAACACTTAACCAGTTTAACAGGATAAATGAAGAGGGTTAAGTTAGCCTGAATTGACTAATGACGCTTAACCAATCCAAACTGACGAGAAAGAGAACTAAGTAGTAAACCTTAGTTAAAAGGAGCTAAGTAGTAAACCTTAGTTAAGAAAACAACGATTCTGGAAACTAAGTGGTAAACCTTAGTTTGCAAAACTAAGTAGTAATTCTTAGTATAACACGGGAAGGAGCGAACGTCCGTATGATTAAAACGAAGGCTCCAACGAATTGGGTTATGAAGCCCGAGGCTTCGAGGGGACATGAGGGTACTCTTGGTATCCCTCTATGAGGCTGCAGATGATCCTCCTGGGCTCACAGAGGTTAAGGTCTGCGTTAGAAGAACCAGGGGTATGCCTTGGTTGCAATATATGGCAACCTAAAGACTAGGATTGACCAGCGTGATTCGGCGAGAAAATGGTAGCCCTGTGATAGCAACTCGTCATCTACCATCCATCTTGAGTCAGTCGACATACGTGAAGCGGAAAGGCGGAGAACTCCAAAAGACCATATACTTGCTATCTAGTTATGGGTGAGGATGGCCATAGGATAGTGGGGCATAGGGGGCCAGCGTATAGTTCTCATTTTTCAAGGTGTGCCTTTCATTAGTTGAGGGAGGGGTCGAGTGGGACCATAGCCACTAGAATAAAAACAGACCTTAGCATCTGCATCGGTAGATATCTGAAAGCTCCCGACCGAGTTCTGTGTTTCTTGATTTGCCCTGCCACAGGACTCGGGCCGCACATTACAGGATATGTGCATCTAGACATGCGATAACGATTCGCGATACATGCGTGGGGAAGTATAGGAACATATACCACTCTAGATAGTGTGTCCTAGACTTGGGGGCATCGTTCGACAGGTAGCATAATCCCTAGTTGGACTAGGTGGCATAAACCCTGAATCCGAGAAGCGTTCAGCAGATAGTGTAAACTCTAGTTGAAACTAGAAAGCACTTGATAGAAAACCCTAGATTAGATCTAGGTAATAAATAATAAGTGTATGCCTGAAGGCAATGGAAACGACAGGGATTGGGATCACGTTATCATTACTAGTTGGGACACTAGTTAGGTGGTGCAGAGATATAGAACCCATATAACAAGGAAATAGCGAAGCGGCGAAAGTATTAGAGCATATCCAGTTTATCTTATATTAGCAAATCTTGTGATTTTCTTGTCTAATCTTGCTGACCCTATCGTCATGGTGTTATCTTGTATTCAGTTAATTCATGCCATTTTGTTTTTCCATGTTCACATGCTAGAAGTAACTGAACTTACTCAGGCTTTATGTCTGACTCTGTTTTTCTTTCGTCTTCTTTTCTTCCGTTCCCCCCCCCCAGGTAGTAAGGGAGGGAATAGTATAGCTCAGGTTAAGTTGGACTGTCACTCTTTCCCCAAGCTTGAAGATTCTTGGACAAAGTGCTTTGGACTCTCCTTTTCGCTGTTATGGCTGGCTTATCCTACATTGGGGAATATAAATGTATTTTTATGCTTCTTTATTTTGTAAGACAGATGATACTCTGATATTGGAAAACAATTGTTGTACAAACTATCTTATCAATAAAGTAAAGTTTTATTTTCCGCTGTTTAATTTTTTGTCTGTCTTGTAATTTATCTGCATCTTTTACCCTAAATGCTCCGCAGAACTTAGTGCATTCCCTTTGTGAGTGACACTAACGGATGTGGGGTGTTACACGTGGTATCAGAGCTGAAGGTTACCAAATCAGATAAAGGATTTGAAAAATTATTTTCAAAACGGTTTTAAAAGAAGCATTTTCAAAAGAAAAGATTTGTTTTAAAGGCATATTCCCCAAAGACATACGCACTATCTTCTCTTCCTCTGTTTGAATTCTTGTCTCCTTCTTTCTTGAGTCTCTGGGGCTCCTGGCATTCTAGGAGGTAACCTCATCGATGGGCGAAGTAGCGCCCGACTTCCATCTATAACCGTAGTAGTTTCACTTACGACCAGTTTTCTTTCAAGCTTATAGGATTTTCTGTACGATGGAAGCAGCTTTCGAGAGATTTGTCAACATGACTACACACGGAAGAGGATGAGGAATTCATGGATGTAGATTTAGCTCACAAAGGAGGAAGGAATTATAAAACCTAAGACAAGAGGAAGTATCTTTACTATGGTGTAATAGGGCATGCAATTAAGGACAAGGGCAAGAACGAGGAACAAGATTTTCAGAAGGGCAAGTACCTACTGTCGCCACCAAGCGTACCTAGGAGAAAGGTAGTAAAGTTCTATTGGAAGAGTCTAGTTTTGATGTTCGTACTCTTTCCTTTGGTTTTAGCGCTTCGCATTTGTTCATATCCACTTCCATAGTTGTGTCTCTGCACCACAGTACTTGTATAGTAGAAAGATCCCACTAGAGTCTCAAATCCAATTGGTGGTCCGACCAGTTTATTTTTGGTCAGTAGGGATTTGAGAATAACTATCGAGTTTGCTTATATCATCTCACGTAGATCGTCTAAATTCGGAGGAGATATTCCTTTGGTGCTTGTCTGATATTGGTTTAGGCCTTTGGGGTTTGTACTTGAGGAATGTCGAGTTCGACTAGGATGGTTTGCGTGAGAGATGAATAGTTGTGGCAGGCACTCCAAAAAGCACGTAGTGACCTTTCGACCCTTATAGTTATGGCATGGTGGATAAGAGGGAGACCTCTAATCATCTTAGTACATACACTTGGTACCGTGATTGACATCTGTTTATTTTGGAAATAGAGATCAGAAACTTCACAATCGTGAAGTTAAATTAGTTACGATACAGTGGAGTAAAGCTTAAGAAGGCTAGATACTAGCATCATACCCTTTTCCTTAAGGGTGCATCCTTGATTTCCTTTGTAGGAGCTTTACGCATAATTGTTTCTCTCTTTCCAAAGTATATCCTCTAGGTCGTATCTTCGACCCTTAGGTAGAAGCCAATGGATGTAAACATGTAGTTGAAACATGTTGTGGTTGATGGTTGCAAATGGTTGCTCGTGAATGCATATGCATACGTATTAGGCACTAGATCAGTTCGGACGCTTTCATATTGCATTTACAGATATGTATTTGTTTGTAAGTTGAACTTGATATGTTATCATATGGATGTTGCATATGGATGAATGGTTGTGCACGCATGTAGTATTTACATAACTAGGGATGCTTGCATACATGATTGGACATATGGCACTGACATGATTCACATTAAGGAGGTCAACTGAATCAGTAGACCGCCTGATTTTGCATTAGATAAAGACATATACACACACTATGCATATGAACATGAAAGCATTAGAAATCTTTTAAGGACAATGAATGGCTATGATTGAATGGTTGAGTAGATGGGTGATTGGATGGTAGGACACATTCTTCCTAACTTGGAGATTTCGGGGACGAAATCCTTTTAAGTGGGGGAGAATGTAACACCCCGTAATTCTGTAACACTAGGATTCACAAATCAAGGCAGAATTAAATTTTAAAATCAAAATCAAGGGAAATGGGATAAGCCATTGCGTTCTTCTCGGAATTTTGCATGAAAACGAGTCCGAGTTTGCAAGAATCGGAGTCCGTATGAAGGAGATATGACCCTCCGAAGTTTCAGGAATTTTCAGAATCGAAAACAGCTCGAAATTCAAATTCAAAATTCGAATTCAAACCCAGAAGCGGGTTGGGCAGGAAATTTCCCGCCCAGGACCCAGGTCGACTAGGGAGTCGACTGGGTAGTCGACCCCCGCCCCCAGTTTGACTGGGGAGTCGACTGGGTAGTCGACCCCCCTGACCAGGTCGACTGGGTAGTCGACCTGGGGGTCGACCTGCTCCCGAAATCCAGTTTTTGAACCTGGTTCGTTCTGATGTATTTGGTCACGTTTTCTGCCTAGATTCATCCCCCTAATCCTATATAAACATCCTTAGTCTCCTTCTCTATTCACAATTCTTTTCCATCCTTATGTTGCCTCTGAGAAAATGTATAAATAAATAAAATAAAATAATAAATCAAGACGAGGGAATGTTGCTCAAGACTTTCTAGAAGAGGAGATTCAAAACAAGCTAGGATTCAAGCGAAGATTCAAACGACTTCAACGACTGTTTTTCTACGAATCTAATCTAATCTCTGTAAGTTGGTTACTTTTTAGATTTGAACGTTTTCTCTATTCGTGACATGAAATTAAAGGAATAAAAGAATATGCCACATCTTTCTATTCGAATTAGTGCTTATATCTTTGGACCTAATTAAGAACTGTTATGATTCGATGACCAATAAGGCTGTGACTATGAAACTGTGGACCTTAAAACCATAGGCCTCTTTGACTATGAACATTGCCTATGACTATGAACACTGCCTATGACTGTGACTCATGACTATGAGAATTATTTCCTTGACTATGAACACAAGCCTTTGATTAGGAAACATAAACTATTGCCTATGACATAACAAGAACAGCTGTGATTAAACATATATGATTCATGACTAGGAAAGTGTTGCTTAAGTTTTGGTGACTGTGAAATTGGGTCTAAACCTGATTATCTATTCTGTCTATTCTTGGTTTTTTTTTGTTTTAGACCTTGGGAATTTACCTATTAAGTTAGGTCTACCCATGTTCTTGAACCTACGTCGTTATTCAACCCTTTTTATGTCATAAGATTTTCATACCTATAGGCCTTTGATGTTTTAGATCAATTTCAGTGTAATTCGTTAGGTCTGTAATTAGTAAATTATCATTTTATGCCAGTTGTTATGTCTATTTTTTCATAGCATCTTTGGTTCATTCCCTATTTTCTACGAATCTAGATTTATCTATAATCTAGATTGAATCACGATTATACGAACGATGGGAATACGATTTGGGCAAAATATTAAATTTACTAAAAAAAACGTAGTTATAAACTTGGAAATTGGCATAAATTGGGAACATGTATTATGGCATGTTCATAGAAATGCAAATTGGATAAATTTGACATGAATTATAGGATGTGTAATTTGAATTTAGTATTGACTTGTAAATCTAGCATTTACATGAATTGTGAACTAGAATAATAAGTCTAGTTTGACATGAACTGTAATTGGAATGTTAAATCTGAATTGGATTAGCTAATTTGGCATAAATAGTATATTGGCATAAATTTGAAATTGGCCATAATTGCGAGTAATTGTCATGTTTGGCAAAAATCATGGTTAGTGACACTTAATTTGGTATAGTTTACATACCAAAAAACATAAATATGATATAGAGGGGAAAATGGGCCATAAGAATAAATGTTGACAATTTACATTAGAGGAGTAATTAGGAAATAAGTAAATTAGGAATGGTTTACTTATAGAATTTGTCCTAAATGAGAAAATGTAAATTTAGACAAATTAAAGGTTTACTAACGACATCTCTTTTAATAATACACTAGAAAGTTCTAGGGTGACAGAGAGGATAGTGTCTAGGCTTGGGTTTGGAAAATACAAGTTTCCTGCTCTCCCTGGCTATCCCTAACTGATCCGACGGACGGGATGGTTACTTTCAAAACCTGATTTGAAAATTAATCAAAACCCTTTTGAACTTAGAAAACACGAATATGCCTAACCCGAGGTTAGACTGAGTTGCGATGTAAACCTGCCCGGAACCAACCGGCACATCCAGTAATCGCAACAATATCTGTCTAATGTGAGTGGTCGCGGCTTTAATTTATTTAGTTAAAGATAGAACAAGAATGGTAGGGTTAAGTTAACTAAGACACTTAACCAATTCAACATGATAACCAGACCGGTGGGTGGGGTTAGGTTCATACAGACACTTAACACAGTTAAGCTAGAATGGGAGGGTTAAGTCCATAGGAACACTTAACCAACTTAACGCAGTTAAGCTAGAATGGGAGGGCTAAGTTCATAGGAACACTTAATCAACTTAAAATGGTAACAAGACAAGATTTGTAGGGGTTAAGTAACTAAGAAAACACTTAGCCAAATTAACATGTTAACTAGACTAGAAGGTGGGGTAATTAACATGTTAACTAGACTAGAAGGTGGGGTAATTAACATGTTAACTAGACTAGAAGGTGGGGTTAAGTAAAGTTAATGCACTTAGCCAATTTGACATGTTAGCTGGACTAGACCGCAGGGTTAAGTAAACTAGAACACTTAACCATCAGATTGTGATAAAGGAATAGGGTTAAGTCTAAAACATGAAGGGATAATACTTAACCATAAATAAAATGTTAGTTAAAAATAGATGGGCAAGGTTAAGTTAAGAAGGAACACTTAACCGATACAGGATAAATGGGTAGGGTTAAGTAATAAGAAATACTTAACCAATTTAACTTGGCTTGTGGTAGGGTTAAGTCAACATGAAGTACTGATAACACTTAACCATATTAACAGGATAAATGAAGAGGGTTAGGTTAGCCTGAATTGAAAAATGACGCTTAACCAATCCAAACTGACGAGAAAGAGAACTAAGTAGTAAACCTTAGTTAAAAGGAGCTAAGTAGTAAACCTTAGTTAAGAAAACAACGATTCTGGAAACTAAGTGGTAAACCTTAGTTTGCAAAACTAATTAGTAATTCTTAGTATAACACGGGAAGGAGGGAACGTCCGTCTGATTAAAAGGAAGGCTCCAACGAATTGGGTTACGAAGCCCGAGGCTTCGAGGGGACGTGAGGGTACTCTTGGTATCCCATTGTGAGGCTGCAGATGATCCTCCTGGGCTCACAGAGGTTAAGGTCTGCGTTAGAAGAACCAGGGGTATGCCTTGGTTGCAATATATGGCAACCTAAAGACTAGGATGGACCAGCGTGATTCGGCGAGAAAACGGTAGCCCTGTGATAGCAACTCGTCGTCTACCATCCATCTTGAGTCAGCCGAGATACGTGAAGCGGAAAGGGGGAGAACTCCAAAAGACCATATACTTGCTATCTAGTTATGGGTGAGGATGGCCATAGGATAGTGGGGCATAGGGGGCCTGCGTATAGTTCTCATTTTTCAAGGTGTGCCTTTCATTAGTTGAGGGAGGGGTCGAGTGGGACCATAGCCACTGGAATAAAAACAGACCTTAGCATCTGCATCGGCATATATCTGAAAGCTCCCGACCGAGTTCTGTGTTTCTTGATTTGCCCTGCCACAGGACTCGGGCCGCACATTACAGGACATGTGCATCTAGACATGCGATAACGATTCACGATACATGCGTGGGGAAGTATAGAAACATATACCACTCTAGATAGTGTGTCCTAGACTTGGGGGCATCGTTCGACAGGTAGCATAATCCCTAGTTGGATTAGGTGGCATAAACCCTGAATCCGAGAAGCGTTCAGCAGATAGCGTAAACTCTAGTTGAAACTAGCAAGCACTTGATAGAAAACCCTAGATTAGATCTAGGTAATAAATAATAAGTGTATGCCTGAAGGCAATGGAAACTACAGGGATTGGGATCACGTTATCGTTACTAGTTGGGACACTAGTTAGGTGGTGCAGAGATATAGAAACCCGTATAACAAGGAAATAGAGAAGCGGCGAAAGTATTAGAGCATATCCAGTTTATCTTATATTAGCATGTCTAGTGATTATCTTGTCTAATCTTGTTGACCCTATCGTCATGGTGTTATCTTGTATTCAGTTAATTCATGTCGTTTTGTTTTTCAATGTTCACATGCTAGAAGTAACTGAACTTACTCAGGCTTTATGTCTGACTCTGTTTTTCTTTCGTCTTCTTTTCTTCCGTCCCCCCCCCCAAAGGTAGTAAGGGAGGGAATAGTGTAGCTCAGGTTAAGTTGGACTGTCACTCTTTCCCCAAGCTTGAAGATTCTTGGACAAAGTGCTTTGGACTCTCCTTTTCTCTGCTATGGCTGGCTTATGCTACATTGGGGAATATAAATGTATTTTTATGCTTCTTTATTTTGTAAGACAGATGATACTCTGATATTGGAAAACAATTGTTGTACAAACTATCTTATCAATAAAGTAAAGTTTTATTTTCCGCTGTTTAATTTTTTGTCTGTCTTGTAATTTATCTGCATCTTTTACCCTAAATGCTCCACAGAACTTAGTGCATTCCCTTTGTGAGTGACACTAACGGATGTGGGGTGTTACAGAAAACATAAACAACCAACAGTTTTTAGACTATTGTAATCAAATTTTTCATTAAGTAACCTTTTAAGAGGAGTGTCTTTCAGTACTCTAGTGGGCACTCTATTTATTAGATATACTGCAGTACTGAAAGCATCAGGCCAAAACTTAAGTGGTAAAGATGCTTGGGCTAGTAAAGTTAAACCTGATTCAACTATGTGTCTATGTTTCCTCTCAACTATGTCATTCTTCTCACAGGTATAGGGGCATGTCATTATGTGTATAATGCCCTTACTTTTGAAGTAATTAGTTAGGCTTTCGATGGTTGCAATTGCATTATCAGAAGCTGATGAAGCAGTTTCATTGGCTATGATGACCAATTAATGAGTTCAAGAAGTTGGATCAATGGCTGTTAAGCCAAGTACAGATCTTTGATACCATGAAAACAAAGAAGATCAAAGGATTCAGAAGAGAAAAATAAACTTTGATATTTCGTTATTGTAATTTGAATTGATTCAAAGTGTATAGAGTAAACCTCTATTGTAACAACCCGGAAATTCTGAGCCAATTTAAAGTTTTTATTTTGGCAATTTTAATGAATTTTGAATATTTAAAATGGATTATTTTAAATAATAATGATGAGAAATTTATTTTGAATAGAATTAGAAGCATATATTTATATAGATCGTTGTTAGAATATAAATATTTATTTTTAATTATAAAAGGAATTGGAAATGGCGCGGTAGTTTGAAATTACGATTTCGAATTTCAAATGAATGTGCACAATTCAAAATAAACTCGATTTTAGCAAAAGCAAAAATATTTGAATATATTTGAAAATATCTTTCCAATGAATCCAAAAATTTGAAATTTCCTAGCGGGAATAAAAAGTTAAGCCCAGTAGAAAATTCAAAATAGTCGCAATGGAATTTTGGCCCTTAGAAATGGAAATTTTGCAAGCGGCCTCTGTTTTCGACGAAACCACTTTTTTTAAATCCGGGATGTCGAATTATTGCTAGATTCCAAAATTTGTAATTTTCTGAATCAATGTGTGAGCGTGGCGAGGTTAAACGTGTTTTGTCAGTTTCAGTCAATTTCGATCGACCAGAAAATGGCCATTTTTCAAACGGTCTCAGAATTTGACGAAATTAGTTTTGTTAGGACCGTATCGTTAATACGAAGCTAGAAAATATTTTTTTGGAATTTTTAGAGCCTTGTATTTGATATCAGATGAGATTTTGGGTTCATCGTGAATGGTGTCTTAAATAGCACTGTTCTTGGACCCAGTTTAGAAAAGAATAAATCTTTTAATTAAGATTTAGTGAAATTGTCCAGTTAATTGGTATTTAATTGGAATTGAATTTAAATTGATTTTTAGGTTTATCGTGAGCGGTGTTTTGAATAACACATGTTCTTTAACCCGATTAACAATGGAATGTGATTTTGGGTTTATCGTGAACCGTGTTTTAGATGACATTGGTTCTTTAACCCAGTTAAAGACAGGATATTGAATTTTGGGAAGATTAAAAATAAGTGGAGTTTTAATGAATTTTTAATTAGATTGAAATAACGAATGGAGTATCATTGGTTTTTCTCCAAAGCGATAGTTAATTCTTTAATTATATTTGAACGTGAAATGGTAATTAATATTTACCGATAACACCGTGGTGTTAGATATGGAGTATTACCAGTTTTGCTCCATGGGATGAATAGGTTGTGATTGGGAAATAAAATAAATAAATAATTCGGTGTGGTTCGCTAATCCCTACCAGTTTGGAAAACCTTAACATGGTTTGAAATGATATCCAAAGGAAGATTAAAGAATAAATTTAGAAGAATTTATCTTTGATAAAATTAATGGGAACTTTCCCTAAGAATGTGACTATTTGAATAAAAGAATACTCTGAATTGGAATGAGGCGTATGTTGTGTTTATGTGACACTTATTTATAATATACGCGGGTTATTCGGAAAGGCCGGGTTTATACCCATTCCGAATAACTGATTCAACGATAAGTCGAAGATGAAGACGGTGGTTGAAGACTGGAGGTCTTCACATCGTTTGGATGATTACTGATGATCTTGATTGGGATTTACACCCAAGAGGAGGGAATCAGTTGGTGATCGTCCGGACGTATTTGGAGATCGATGGATATGCGAGGAATAAGGTTCCTCCGGTTTCGTTCAGACCCAGAATGAACTTGTAAATGGACTCTGTGTTTAACATTGGGTTTTATTCTGTGTGATTGATTTTTATTAAATATTTATCTGTTTGGCGGCGGAGAATTTATTCTCTTACTTAACGCCCTTCTCTGAGACGTACGAGCTCAGAGGTTATATATTGATGGATATCAATCGCATGGCATGAATTGCCTGTGTGGCATGCCTAAGTGGCAAATGATCAAGGCTTCTGTTGAAAAGCAAAGTCGTGTGGTTGACGATTAAAGCACGGCCTGTGTGGCATAGCTTTGTGTATGGCGTTAATTCGCGAGTCTCACACCTCGGTATGAGTCAAAAACGGGATCGGACTACAGGGATAACACGACGTTTCTTTCTAGCTATGGGTAGTGTCAGTGACCTACCAGCCCTGACATTTACATTATTTTTCACCTGTATGGTTATTGGAATGCAAGGCGCCTCGGATATTGGTCTGATAGGACCGGGAAATGTATGTTCAGAAATAATTAATCCTCAAAAGTAAGAGAGGACCAGCCCTGAAGCATCCAGGATCGCTGTGTGTGTGGTCCTGAGACATTTGCTAGAGTGTCTCGAACGGAGAGGAGCTTTCCCCTTGCCTCGACTCGTGATGGAAATTCAATTTCCAATACGTGACATTTCGGTTTTATTTGTAAAGCCTAGTATGGAGACATGATATATGGTACCCATGTCGTCTATGATCGATACATTTATATTCGAAGTTGTTTTCTTCACTTATAGTAATAATAAAAGATGGAATTTAGCGTATCAAGCATTCTTTGGCTATTATAAGGTAAAACCCTATCCTCCGGCTTGTGTTGCATTGTGTGATGGGGCCTGGATCTTATAATAGCTTCATTTTTCTTTATTTAGCATTGCGTTGTTGTTTTATGCAATGGTATTCT
This sequence comes from Allium sativum, assembly GCA_030737875.1. Taxonomy (NCBI): domain Eukaryota; kingdom Viridiplantae; phylum Streptophyta; class Magnoliopsida; order Asparagales; family Amaryllidaceae; genus Allium; species Allium sativum. The sequence continues at coordinate 979,821,929 of CM060915.1, forward strand.
TGGGAGGAAACCCGTTCCGTGTTATAAGGCGTGGTCCCATGATTTACCTAACTTTAAAATAAAGATTAATTACTGTTTTAGTTCTCACACCAGTCACATGACTGACCTGGAGTTTATTGTTTTAACCTAAACTCTGGGTGCCCTTATTTTCCGCACGAGCAGCTAGTGGTTGGGTTTTGCAGATTTATATTCACAGGATCCTGGTTTATAGCTGGAATGATACTCGGAAAGCTCTGTATCCGTGTATTTCTTTCAGTTGTGCTTTGTATTATTTTTCCGCTGATATGTATTTAAATGTAATTTAAATCTCTGATATTTGTCAAATGTGTAATATTTGTTCATACTCTGTATATTCTTTTATTCTGATGGAACTGTTATGATAAACAATGAAATGTTCTTCTGTTTGTGTTCCAATTTATCGTGTTCTCAAAACAATCAGGTGTTCTGAACGGTCTTGGTCAGTTTAGCAATCGATTCGGATCGAGCGAAATTCCCAATTGTTACAGTTGGTATCAGAGCTTTGGTTTACAGAGCTCGAATTAGAACCAAAAGAAATAATTCATTAGAGATTTGATTAGTAATATCCAATGAGAATGACTTGTTGGAGATGGGATCAGTAGTGTCCTAGAGCTAGTCGAAAGAGTGTTATTTTTTAAAATGAAAACGAAAACAAGTTTTGTTTTGAAAATTTAAACCATTTTGTGCGTATTTGAATATTTTATTTGTACTGAATTTGGACAATCAAGTATTAAAGATTTTGCATACATGCGTCATGAACGTATATTCGAAGTTTTAATATACTGGATAGATATAAATCACAGTTTAGTCTCCCGGAGACGTTCCTGATTATAGTCTAGACATCATCAGCATTTGTGTTCGAGTTTCGAAAAGAGGGATATCTATATATTTCCATCACATTGGTGTGAGAACCAAAAATTAGATAGGTTTATTGTTGTGATTTGGCATCAAAAACATGATTTTCTGTATATATATATATCAAAGTTATGAATTTGAAAAGATAATCCACTAATTGATTGCTGATTGTGTTGTTTGATTATTGGTTTCATTTATTAAAATTTTGAACCATTTTGCCTAATGAACCAAATTTAGAACTGAATTAAAAATTGATTACAATTGCATGCATATACATGTATATCCATTGAGCAGGTCATTGCAAGGAGGCTAGAGAAGAGGAATAAAATTGTCTGCCCGACAAATAGGTACATGTTTACTAATTTCTTGGGTTTTGGATGATTTTATGAGCCAATTGGCTAGCTATTTGGTTGTTTATATTTCTTTTTGGATTGGAAAGTCCTATATGGAAATTTCGGGATTTTCCCGATGCTCCCGTGTAGGGGAGGTTATGGCAAAAAAAATCGAAAATTTAGGGTGTTAGTTAAATTTTTGAAAAATTCGTAGAAACTGAAAAGTAAGCCATAAAGAAAACAATGGAAGTTGAGTTGGTTTGTAAAACAACATTCAGCTTCGTTCCTTTTCGAGGTCGAAAAGATTTTAAGTGGGGGAGATTGTAACAACCTGGAAATTCTGAGCCAATTTAAAATTTTTATTTTGACAATTTTAATGAATTTCGAATATTTAAAATGGATTATTTTAAATAATGATGATGAGAAATTTATTTTGAATAGAATTAGAAGTATATATTTATATAGATCGTCGTTAGAATATAAATATTTATTTTTAATTATAAAAGGAATTGAAAATGGCGCGGTAGTTTGAAATTTCGATTTCGAATTTCAAATGAATGTGCATGATTCAAAATAAACCGGATTTTATAGAAACCAAAAATATTTGAATCTATTTGAAAATATCTTTCCAACAAATCCAAAAAATTGAAATTTCACAGCGGGAATAAAAAGTTATGCCCAGTCGAAAGTTCAGAATAGTCGCTATGGAATTTTGGCCCTTAAGAATGGAAATTTTGCAAACAACCTCTGTTTTCAACGAAACCACTTTTATTGGATTCGGGATGTCGAATTATTGATAGATTCCAAAATTCATAATTTTTTGAATCAATGTGTGAGCGTGGCAAGGTTAAACGTGTTTTGTCAGTTTCAGTCAATTTCGATTGACCAGAAAATGGCCATTTTTCAAACGGTCTTAGAATTTGACGAAATTAGTTTTGTTAGGACTGTATCATCAATACGAAGCTAGAAAATATTTTTCTGGAATTTTTAGAGCCTTGTATTTAATATCAGATGGGATTTTGGGTTCGTCGTGAATGGTGTCTTAAATAACACTGTTCTTGGACCCAGTTTAGAAAAGTATAAATCTTTTAATTAAGATTTAGTGAAATTGTCCAGTTAATTGGTATTTAATTGGAATTGAATTTAAATTGGTGTTTGGGTTTATCGTGAGCGGTGTTTTGAATAACACCTGTTCTTTAACCCGATTAACAATGGAATGTGATTTTGGGTTTATCGTGAACCGTGTTTTAGATGACATTGGTTCTTTAACCTAGTTAAAGACAGGATATTGATTTTTGGGAAGATTAAAACTAAGTGGAGTTTTAATGAATCTTTAATTAGATTGAAATAATCGAGAATGGAGTATCATCGGTTTTGCTCCAAAGCGATAGTTAATTCTTTAATTATATTTGAACGTGAAATGGTAATCAATATTTACCAATAACACCGTGGTGTTAGATATGAAGTATTACCAGTTTTGCTCCATGGGATGAAAAGGTTGGCATTGGGAAATAAAATAAATAATTACTTCGGTGTGGTTAGCTAATCACGACTAGTTTGGAAAACCTTAACATGGTTTGAAATGATATCCAAAGGAAGATTAAAGAATAAATTTAGAAGAATTTATCTTTGATAAAATTAATGGGAACCTTTCCCTAAGAATGTGAATATTTGAATAAAAGAATACTCTGAATTGGAATGAGGCGTATGTTGCGTTTGTGTAACACTTGTTTATTATATACGCAGGTTATTCGGAAAGGCCGGGTTTATACCCATTCTGAATAACTGATTCGACGATAAGTCGAAGATGAAGACGGTGGTTGAAGACCGGAGGTCTTCATATCATTTGGATGATTACTGATGATCTTGATCGGGATGTACACCCAAGAGGAGGGAATCAGTTGGTGATCGTCCGGACGTACTTGGAGATCGATGGATATGCGAGGAATAAGGTTCCTCCGGTTTCGTTCAGACCCAGAACGAACTTGTAAATGGATTGTGTGTCTGACATTGGATTTTATTCTGTGTGATTGATTTTTATTAAATATTTATCTGTTTGGCGGCGGAGAATTTATTCTCTTGCGTAATGCCTTTCTCTGAGACGTACGAGCTCAGAGGTTATATATTGATGGATATCAATCGCATGGCATGAATTGCCTGTATGGCATGCCTAAGTAGCAAATGATCAAGGCTTTTGTTGAAAAGCAAAGTCATGTGGTTGATGATCAAAGCATAGCCTGTGTGGCATAGCTTTGTGTATGGCGTTAATTCGCGAGCCTCACACCTCGGTATGAGTCAAAAACGGGACCGGACTGCAGGGAGAACACGACGTTTCTTTCTAGCTATGGGTGGTGTCAGTGACCTACCAGCCCTGACATTTACATTACTTTTGACCTGTGTGGTTGTTGGAATGCGAGGCGCCTCGGATATAGGTCTGATAGGACTGGGAAACGTGTTCAGGAATAATTAATCCTCAGAAGTAAGAGGGGACCGGCCCTGAAGCATCCAGGATCGCTGTGTGTGGTCATAAGAAATTTGCTAGAGTGTCTCGAACGGAGAGGAGCTTGCCCTTTGCCTCGACTCATGACGAAAATCCAATTTCCAATACGTGACATTTCGGTTTTATTTGTAGAGCCTAGTATGGCGACATGATATATGGTACCCATGCCGTCTATGATTGATACATTTATATTTGAAGTTGTTTTCTTCACTTATAGTTATAACAAAAGATGGAATTTAGTGTATCAAGCATTCTTTGGCTATTATAAGGTAAAACCCTATCCTCCGGCTTGTGTTGCATTGTGTGATGGGACCTGGGTCTTATAATGGCTTCATTTTTCTTTATTTAACATTGCGTTGTTGTTTTATGCACTGGTATTCTTGGGAGGAAACCTGTTCCGTGTTATACGGTGTGGTCCTTGATTTACCTTACTTTAAAGTAAAGATTAATAACTGTTTTAGTTCTCACACCAGTCACATGACTGACCTGGAGTTTATTGTTTTAACCTAAACTCTGGGTGCCCTTATTTTCCGCATGGACAACTAGTGGTTTGGTTTTGCAGATTTATTTTCACAGGATCCTGGTTTACAGCTGGAATGATACTCGGAAAGCTCTGTATCTGTGTATTTCTTTCAGTTGTGCTTTGTATTATTTTTCCGCTGCTATGTACTTAAATGTAATTTAAATCTCTGATATTTGACAAATGTGTAATATTTATTCATACTCTGTATATTCTTGTATTCTGATGGAATTGTTGTGATAAACAATGAAATGTTCTTCTGTTTGTGTTCCGATTTGTCGTGTTCTCAAAACAATCAGGGGTTCCGAACGGTCTTGGTCGGGTTAGCGATCGATGCGGATCGAGAGAAATTCCCAATTGTTACATCTATTTATAATACAAGAAATAAATGTAAATAGGCTTGAATAATTGGCATGTGACCGTTGCTTTGTTATAATGGGCTGTGACCGTTGCTTTGTTATAATAGGCATGTGACATTTGCTTTGTTATAATGGGCATATGACCGTTGCTTTGTTATAACGGGTATGTGACCACTGCTTTCCTATTATACTTTCTTTCCTTTATTAATGACAATCATGTTTTCATCTTTTGAATTGAAAGCCTCTTCACTAAAAAGAAAATAAACTTATAATCTAAGAATATGGTTTCTCCATGCAATTTAGGAAATCCATGCTTAAATAACAAGTTTCATCAAAGATCAAGGGAAACGGTCCTACACCATGTCCATGTAGAAACTATCAACTATGTAAATTAAATGGCTAGAGATAATATTGCTTGCTACTTGAATTAAACTGGCCTACAAATGGTTATCGTAAGGTTGCTAACATGATAGGCAATCCTTTAAAGCTTATTGAACGTACCATAAATGTAACAAGGTTACGGCTTGCTTAGATCCTAATAATGATCAGTGCTAACTCTATCTTCCTAGACAAGATCAGAAATAAAGACTGTAAAGTTAATTTCTACTTGCAAAATGTCAAGTACAAGTTCAAGCCTCCTAAACATATAAAACAAGAACACTTTGGACATACAAATTCATATTGTAGCACTACAAACAGAGCGATCCAAAAATTGTAGAGTGAAAACCAAAAATCACCTTTGCATTCTCAGAATATGTGCCAAAAATAATATGCAACCTGAGTGTTCAGTCACTAATTACAACCATTTACAGGAGCTGAATATTGATGATGGTTTGGTTCATTATTATTCACATAATTGGAAGTTAATGAACATAACTATTATATACTTTAATGAAAACCCTTGTAAACAGACCCTTGTAAACTTCAATTATTGTCTATGCATTGAGATTAGTAAGTTACAATACACTTCAATCAACAATTTAATAAGATTTCATTTAAATAAATAATAGGAATGCCAAACCTATATGCAGATAGTCATTCAAATTAAAAAAGTAAATATTGGAAGCTCAATTCCCATTTTATACAGAAAAAGAGAAATTGGAATATTGAGAAATAAAAATTAATAAATAAATTGCATGAAATCATCTTTTAAAGTTGTTTACAAGGTTGTGACATTCATCAATTCCGGGCTGGCCCTGAGTATTTGTAGGCCTAGTGCAGAAAGAAAATTTTGGGACCTTAATTTTGTTTTTTTTATGAAATTGAAGTTAAGTGAAAATGTGCTTTTTCTACTGTGCGTTTCCATTGGGAAAATTGCGTGTCTCAGCAAATTCATAAAGTTTTTGCCCATAGGGCCCATTAGGTCATACGAAGGATAATATGATAACCATGCGTTATTCCATCGGGCCCATTAGATTCAATCCTTTACAGTCCACCACCTAGATTCACTCTTTCAACAATTCTATCCAGTACAAGTTAAATATAGTTTTTTTATGGCCCCACTGACCTAATGGGCCCTGTGCAGCCGCACAGCTGGCACTAGGCCAGGGCCGGCGGTGCATCAATCATGCAAGACGTCCATATTTTAAGGAACTATTACCTACACTGTTGCATACACTACACATATGTATTATATATATGTATGTATGTATGTGTATATATATATATATATATATATCACTGAAGAGGCTTTTAATTAATAAATTGTATGTACATAAAATTATTGTATACACAAGCAACAAGATTTAAAGCAGGCATCGTCATAGTTGAAAAAATATGTGTCACTAACATATGACTAAAAATCATCCATATAATTTTACAAATGTATAGGCTTAATCTTCTATTTTCTTTTACTTCTCTTCTTTTCTTTCTTTTCTAGTATGCTCATAATGTCCAAACCTATTGGGGTTTTTTTCTTGTTTGTATACATAATTTGGATCTTTTTTGTCTTGCACACCTTTTGGTTGATCCTTTTTTGCATTGAACTTGGTTTAATAAACTGTCTTTTTCCTTTTCTTGCTTGTTTCTTTTCTTCATCTTTTTCAAGTTCATGCTGCTTTGGTTCTCTTTCATTTTCGTCATCTTCTTTTTCGTCACCATGTGATTATTCACTTGTTCCATCATCCTTCTTTAACAGTAATGCTTGAATATTTTGTGAGTCAATTAGACTGAAAGCAGGCCCGACCCTTCACCAAAGCAGAAGAAGCGATCGCTTGGGGCACCAAAATTTCTAGGGCACCAAACAGCATCGGGCGATAGAAAAAGAAATCCCAAATATGTTGGCGATGCAAGCATTCAGGAATAGGTAGGCGATGAGATTCTCCATTTAAACTCCGGTTCATTCACAGATTAAGGATCTTTCATCTAGGCACTAATTTCAATGAAATCGAATTCTCTTTTCGCAGTCGGTTTTTCATCTTGGCACATAGCAGCGCCGAATTCAATCAATCGACATGAGTAAATTAGGTTGCTTGTTGCAATAGTCGACTAAGTCCAAGCAAAACTCCAATTTAGTGGATGTGGTTGTTTCCTGCAGTGTTTTCCAACTTGGTTATTTTCTGTCGGTGTAGCGTTTAACAAAATTGGTTGTTGGTGAAGTGGGTAATTTGGAATTTTATTGGTATGGTTGTATATTCTGAAGTGAGATGAAGAGGCTCTGTTGTTTTGTGCTGAATGAGAAAACCGATTTTGATGATTTTGTTAGAAATCGATCATTGTTTTTGTGTGCTCCTAAATGCACATGGTGGAGCTGCAACCACTAAAATTTCAAATTACAGGAGCGTTAAGATTAGATAGTTGCTTTAACTTGTAGTTTAATCTGTTTGCTTAGAATGGTAGGAATTTTTTCTATGTGAAAGAAAGCAACATCACTGTTTTCTTTTTGAGAAAAGAACAACTTATTATTATTAAATTATGGCTGTTTTTTTTATCCATAGAATGATTATTTTAGAATTGTACCCTGATACAAATTCATATTCTTGTGTATCTACATTAGCAAATTATAATACAAGTTTCAAGTAATTTTAACATTGTTGTAAGTTAACATCATAAGTGCTTTGCTTATTAATTGAAATCATCATATCATTTACAATGAGAATAGACTACTTAATTTTTAATAATAAAAGATTTGTTCGTTAACTTTTTCAGTTCAAACAACTTTAATAACCATAGGGCTGGCTTTGACTCTAATACATTAAAGCTTACTCTACTCAGGATTTGTCAGCTACTAAATGGTTCGTGAGGCATTTGATGCTGGGAAGTCTGGGTTCGGGAACCTTTTTTCAGGTGTTAATGTTTCTTCTCAAGTGGACAGGTTTTACATAAGGGGGCTTGGAGAGCGAGGGAAGTCCGGAATTGCATATCAGAGCCTACAAGGCTATGGCCCTCATTCGCTCCTTCAAATGTCAAAGAGAGTTTTGGTTGTTGATCTTGGCATTATTTCTCATCGAGCTTCTGTGTTAGCAAAGAGCGCTTATACCACAGTTATTTCGTCTATAAATAAAAATGACGGTGGACTTTTGCCTCTTAAATGCTGCTTGATGTCCATATCTTTGCCGTTGGAACATATTACACATGATCTTTTTAAAGGAACCCACCTGTAAATATATGATAGCTGATGAAGCACTGTATTTTTGCACAAAATGTGGATAACCTCAGGCTGTTGGCAGAAAATACTAAGATACTATATCATGTTATTTGTTATATACTTACACTAGGTATAGATTCACTGCCATTTTCTAATGGGTGATGACATTACCATTGTAATTGTCTTAGTATTTTCATTTGTGGTTGTGGTGAATTATATAAATAATATGAAAAGGAAGACTCCATTTCCTTTTAAAAAAAGAGTCATGGAATGATGATATATTTATTAATGGTTAACGAATTTTTAATGATTTGTTAACATACAATTCATCGATATTTTCTTTTAATGACATATATTTATATTTTCGAAATTGGTATGTAAAGTTTTTAATTCTAATCAATTACTTAAAAATAATTTTTTCTTTGATGCTTTGGTACTTTTATCGATTGAACAAGATATAGTCAGTGAACTTAAATATGATAATATTATTGATAATTTTCAAGTCAGAAGGCTAGAAAAAGTTCAAAACTAATTACTATTTATTTTGTTGTATCACATGAATTATTAATGCAATACAATTCTTTTTTCTCTTCTCGTTTTTTTAAACAATATAAATTGTTTTGGTGTGGTACATTAACTTATGTACAAGGGCCTCATTTTTGTATTTTTGCTTTAGGCATCAAAAGTCCTAGGACCAGCCCTCCTGAAAGAAGGATAATCCTTAGACCTATTGATATGACTGAATATATTCTCTTCTGCAATTTTAGTCACGTTGTGTGCTTCTTTCAATTTATTTTCGATTTTTGCTCTCAAACTTTTTCAACTTCTAATTCTTTCTCTTTCAATTGAAGGCTCTTTTCCAAGTCTGTAACTTTTTTTCAAATTTCCAATGCCTTTTTCCTTCTTTTCAATTTGTGCATGTAAAAACTATTTTCCTTCTCCTCTACTTCCTTCGCACTTCTATCCTCTTTGTTTTTAATTTCTTCAATGTTTTTTCTCTTTCATCAGCCATTATTTTTTAAATCTTCTGACAACTTGAAAAAAATGATATATTTAAAACAAATATATATCAAACACATAATGTGCATTTTTTATTTGATTTGGGTACAACTTTGGGGTAATAGAAATTGTGGCATTAAGTTATCCCAGGAAGTAGTGGAAACAGTACCATCTCCCTAAGTTATTTTTGAATGTATGGCATGTCTCTGTATTGTAGCCCGATTGATTAGATCTATCAGTATACAACTAAGGTTTAACAAACTATGATTTATTGTCATTTTTGGGTGTAGGCTAAGTTTTGTATTGTTGGACTGCTTTTAAATGAGCATGTAGTTCATACATGATGAACAAACAGCTGGTCTTATGGTGTTTGGTGACTATTTTTCTGGAAATGATTAAGTGGCGTATAGTTGTTTGTATTCTATGTTAAAATGGGTATATATAATTAACATAATAAGTAAAAAAAATCCTGAAGTGATAGTAAATAATAAGATTCAATCCACACTTCTAATCTTGAAAATTCATGATGAATATAACAAATGAGCAAAAACAAATCAAAAAATTTGCAAATGTGCAAAAAAAAAAAAAAAACCCAAAAAAAATATATATTATGCATATAACAGATTAGTTTCAATCCACACTTCTAATCCTAAATCAACAACAAATAAAAAGCTCTGGTCTATAAAATAAGAAAAGATTAAAAACAAAACCTTTTTTGGCTTAATGGATTTAATTGATACGCTTTTCAATAGCGATAAATTCCATTTTACTATTCTCGGGATTGCATTTTCACATTTCTCTTTAACCTTTATGATTTGTGTCTTTTCACAAATCCAATATTGTAAAATAAAAGTAAATATGTTCATTTACATTGTTAAATAATTTTAACGTGCATTTTAAAAGTAATAATACATACCAATAAAATCATGGAGCATCCAGGCATGCTTCTTGGATCTTGAGCAAACTTTTCAACATTTTTTAACACATGAGTATAAATAGAATTTTCCCAAGGGACTGAATTGATGTTACTTAAATTCAACAACTTTGGAATAAATCCTCATTGTAGATTAGATTGGTTGTTGGGAAAGAGGAATGTGATAATTAGTTACAAAGGAAGAAATTTCATCAAATCTTCATCTCCATTTCTTTTTTCGATCATTATTTTAATTCTCTGACTTAAAGTTTTCTTGTTTATTCCCTCATTACCTTCAAAAGTTCGATCAAGAAAAACTAAATACTCCTTATCTAAGTTGTTTCTGCTAATAATTCTGATTGGGAATATATCTTTTCCAACCAGAGGCAGAAGAGTGTGTCATTTGACTAAATTTTTTTGGAAAAAATATATATATTGAATATACGAACATTTAAAATATAATAACAAAGAAAATTACCTTAAACTAGCTAGAATCGACTTGAAATAGGAGGCATAAGAGGAGGAGAGAGATGGAAACAGAGAAGCATAAAGTGAGGAGAAGAAGAACGGGGAATTTATAGGGAAGGGGAGGGAGGTTGTAACAACCCAAATTTTTATAACATGTTAAGACCATAAATCAAGGAAGAATTAAATTTTAAAATAAGAATCAAGGGAAATGGGTTGCGCCATTGCGTTCGTCTCGAAATTCTGCTTGGAAACAATCCGAGTTTTCGAGAAACGGAGTCCGTATGAGGGAGATATGACCCTCCGAAGTTTCAGGAATTTTCAAAATCGAAAACAACTCGAAATTCGAATTCAAACCCTAGCGCAGACTGGGCGGGAATTTTCCCGCCCAGGACCCAGTCGACCTGGGGGTCGACACTATGGTCGACCTCCCAGGGACAAGGTCGACCCTATGATCGACCTGGGGGTCGACCTGGTGCCAAAACCCAGTTTTGAGTCTAGGTTCATTCTGATGTATCTGGTCTCGTTTTCAGTCTAGATTCGCCCGCCTAATCCTATTTAAACCGCCCCTTAGCCCCATTCTCTTTACACCATTCTTCTCTCCTTATGTTGCCTCTGAGATAATAGAAATAAATAAATAAAATAATGGCGTCGCTACTCTGCTGGGATCAAAACTAGAATTAGTGCATCTTCTTCCAAATCTGAATAAGATTAGAAAAGAACAACTGCAACTCTTCTTCTATAATCCAATCAAGGCAAGTGCATTTTTTTCCGATATGAAATTTAATCATGATCTTGACATAAATATAAATCTGAATATGAGACTAGGCCCTTTTTCTATTTATCATATATGTCCCTCTGTTTTATTATTCTATTTGTTCTGTGTTTCTTCCTCCTTTCTTTCTTTTTGTTTGATAGCTAGGCTACCACGAGCCTGAGCCAAGTCTCATAAGAGATGAATGCATAAATGCTAAATTTGAGAAGAATATTGAATGAGGCATATTTGGGCAAAATCGATTTGTAACTAATTTGAGGACACAACGCATGTTGTAATTCCGGACATAAATTTGAGACATATTGCATAAGATGATCTATGACTTGGAAGAAGAGGATTATAGCGACTTAGAACATAAAGAACATATTTCATAATTTAAGATCTGGATCTGGGCGCATTAAATCTGATAGTTTGTCATTTGGAAGTAGGAGAATTAATTTGCATATGACTTAGGTGTAAAAACCTATATTAAGATTTGATGACTATTAAGTGTGAATACACCTAAGTAAGAGGGGGGTTTTGGATATGTGACATGCATTGCAATCAATGGCTATATTTGGCATAATTTATATGTGAATCACGATTAGGGTTTTTGGAGAATATTCTGAATTATGCAAGTTTAACTAAAATTTGGGACATATGTTATATGATGGATTATGACCATAATTTGGGCATATAAGTTTAGGCTTACTTTATGAATTAGGCAAGATATATGAATAGGACTTTAAGGAATGTTTAAATCGGCTAAAACTGTTATCTGCTTAATATGTTAAATTTGCCTAATCTGCTAAATTCGTTACCTTTTTAATTTGTTGAATTTCCTAAACTGTTAAATATGTTGAATCGCCTAATCTGCCAATTATGCCTAATCTGCTAAATCTGTTGAGTTGCCTAATATGCTAAATTGGTTGAACCGCCCGAGCTGCTAAATCTGTTAAATTTGTTGAGAAGTTGAATGATAGTAATCTGTGTATGAAAATCCGTAGTCTCGATCTAAGATTGAGTAAAACATGTTAATTTGATTAATCTACTGCGACTTGAAAAGAAGTCAAATCTGTTAAATTGACATAATTAGTCTGATAGTTGTATAATTTGTAATGGAATAAATTAGTCATAATAAAAATGCAGAGACACGAGGTTAGACTCATGTTTGTGGTAGAAGCCTGCCCGGACCCAACCGGCTTAACCAGCAACCGCAAACTGCTAGTCTAATGTGAGAGGTCGAAGGCATAACTAAAATACGCTTAGACACGAGGTTAGGTCAGCTTGTGGCAGAAGTCTGCCCGGAACCGCCCAGCTTATCCAGCGGCCACAAGCTGCCGACCTAATGTGAGAGATCTGCGCATTAATATTTAATTAATGCAAATCTGATATAAATATGATGCCTAAAACGTGTTGGGTGGATAGGGCTAAACCAACTGGACTGATGAAGTAATAAATTTGTTTCGTGAATCTATAGGCCCAATACAAAGTTAGACAATCTGTAAGTCTGTTAAAACTGTACATCTGATCCGTTAGTCTGAAAACCTATTGACTTGATTTTCTGATCTGTGAACTAGTTGATCTGAACTCTGTAGGTCTGAAAACTTGTAAACAACTTAATCTGAAATCCATTAGTCTGGGGACACAAGGTTAGAAGGGAAAATACTTGTGTCATCTGTTGTTTGGGACCCTTATTAGTCAGTAACCCTTTCTGGTATCAAAACTATGACCCAACAGTAGGTAGGGTCCGGGCACACTTACTGAATTAATTATAAGGGGTTCATTATGATAATGGTGAGGGGTGTTGATGGCGCGTTCCAACCGAGTCATGTGCGTGCATGGATCCCGGTCTGCCTCTGAGGATGTAAGACGTCGTGACATTTGTAAATTGGTTCGTGACATTCAAAGGTTGCCACTTTAGGGAGTGATACACCCTTCTGTGGGGTTGCACAGGGTATTTATGTATTAGGGAGCCGATCGCTTGGGGGTAGATTTAGGGTAAACTTAGTTCTGTCTATTTCCATTAGTGTACCGTCTGTTTCTGTTGGGTGGTAACACCTATCTGTTTCTGCATGGTACCGTCTATTGGGGTGGTAAAGGCCCATTTACTAGTGTACACCTAATTCTAACATTCTGTTTCCGTAGGAATTATTCTGTTTCCGTCTCTGATTCTGTTTATGTACCTTCTGTCTGTTGGGGTGGTAAAGGCCCATTTCTGGCATTCTGGTTCTGTATAGATTATTCTGTTGTGTTTCTGTTTTAGTTTAGACATTAGGGTAACACCTAATCCTGCTATACTAGTATTAGTGCAGAGAGGTAATATATAAGTAAGAAGCATAACTTGGGCTATATCATTCTATTTATTCTGTTTATCTTAAGTATAACAGTTACTCCTGTTGCTGTTGTCTCTTATCCAGCTTTATTTTCATGTCATGATATTATTATCTGTTCATATGCTGAAAGTCACTGGACTTGCCAGACTTTATGTCTGACCTTGCTTATTTTCGCCCTTTTTCTTTTGTCCCCCCCCCCCCCCCCCGTTTTTAGGGTGGAAATATAGGAGCTTGATTCGGATTTTCTCTGCTTGAAGTATCGCATGGCCTTGGCTCTATTTTTCCATGGTAGTTTATGTTGGGGATTATGACTTTAAAAACTATGCATTCTGAAGGCTTTTGTACAAGATCGGTATTTTGTACTTGAATTCTGATATTATGATTTGAAAATATGTAACCAAACTTATTTTGGTTTCTGTTGTAATAAAGTTATAAATTTTTCAAGTACTGTTTTATCTGTCTTGTAAATTTCTGTTCTGTCTACTAAAACGCTCCATCAAAGTTAAGGCATTCCCTTTGTGAGTGACCTTAACGGAGGTGGGGTGTTACACTTGGTATCAGATCTGAAGGTTACCAGATTTTATAAAAAGTGTTGGAAAACTATTTTCAAAAAGGTTTTTAAAAAGGAAGTATTTTAAAAAGTAGAGTTTATTTTGAAAAACATAATCCCCAAAGCCATAGCCTATCTTCCTATCCTTTGTTTTGACTCTTTCCTTTTTCTTTCGTTTCAGCATGTCTGGGGATCTTAACCTTCCGGAGGGCGTACCGATACTTGGCTGGTTCAGGAGGTACCTAGAAGTTAGGGCTAATGATGCGGGCCCAACAAATGTCCCTCCTCCCCCAGCTGCAGCGGTTCCTCCTCCTCCTCCGCGCGTGAATACTTTCCCGAAGATATGTAGAGACTTTTGAGCCATGGGTGGGAAGAACTTTAATGGAACTGAATCCTTCGTGGAAGCAAGGAACTAGCTCAAAGAAACTGAGGATTTGTTCGTTATCTTTAAGGTGGACGATTGGCGAAAGATACAGTTGGCGGTATGGTTGCTTAAGGACGAAGCTTCTTTTTGGTGGGAGGTCACAAATGGAGAGCGTCCGGTAGAGAGATGGATAGATTTCAGGCATAGGTTCAAGATGAAATTTCTCTCACGAGCGGAAGAGAGTCTATATGTAGAAAGGTTCTTGGCGTTGAAGCAGGGGAAATTATCAGTGAGAGAGTACGTCAACAAGTTTAATCAATTGGCAAGATTCAGCTTAGAATTGGTAAATACACCGCATAAGAAGGCACTAAGGTTTGCTAAAGGTTTGAATGAGCCGCTACACGGATTGGCGATGTCCCACATTCCTATGGGGGAAACCTTCAAAAAATTGGTGGACATGGCGTTAATGCATGAAGAGGAAGCCGAAAGTAAAAAGAAAGAGGAAAAGCTTGAAGGACCACAGAACAAGAAGGCGGGGCCCAAGAACGAAACAAAAAAGAAGGATGAGAAGACTGAAGATAAGAAGGAGAAGAAGTGCTTTACTTGTGGAAGCTCGACCCATCTGAACAAGAATTGCAGAAAAAGGAGGGGCACTAGCTTCAACTGTGGAGAAATGGGGAACTTCAGAAGGGACTGCCCAAAGAAACGGGGACGAGTGCAGAGGGCAGAACCCACTTCTGGAGGACAGGCGAATGCTCAAGTAACTGGTAGATAGGGTAGAAATAAGAAAATTTATGTAGAAGGTTTAATTTCCTTATCTGATTGAGGAGTTAAAAACTCTTTCTGATTCTGGCATTTTGATTCTGTAATTGAAACTTTGCACTTTAATACTAGTCTTGTTTCTGGTTCCGTTATAGTCTCAGACCCCATGAGGGTTACGACTCATCTGTTTGTGATAAGTTGGGGTTTGAGGGCTTCTGTGCTGGGCGTTAAGTTGACCATGACGCATACATTCTGAGTTTTTATCATGCTTAGCTTCCTAAGAATCGTTTGGTAATCTGATCTGTATCAGTAGTCTATAGGTTTCTGAAAAGGATAGGAGTTTCTACTCAAAGTGTGAAATAGATTTCTAGTTGGGCATTTGTTTAATGAGAGTGATTCTCTGAGTATTGATCTGATGTTGATTTCGGTCTTCGGGGTTGATACTTAGGGAGTTATTCTCTTAAACCGATGTCTAATGGGAAACTAGCTTTAGTTTTAATTATACTTGCTTCTATCACTCGACTTTATCCTTCGACCTTTAGGTAGAAACTAATGGGTGTAAACATTTGTTTGAGACATGTTATGTTTGATGTTGGCAAGTGGATGCAAGTGGTTGCTAATGATTTCTCGTGGATGCATATACACACACTAGGCACTAGATCAGCTCAAAAACACTCTCATACTGCATATGGATGTGTGTGCATTGTTTAAAAAAAATTATGGATGCAAAATGGTTGACTCAGCACATGGATGTTGCATATGAATGAACGATTGTACACTCAAACAGAAATGATATGTGTCAAATAGGAAAATTGCATACATGTTGGACTCGTGGCACTGACATAATTCGTATTAAGGAGGTCAACTGAATCAGTGGACTGCCTGATCTTTGCATTAGATAAGTACATATACACACACTCTTTCATAAGTTCATACAGCATTAGAAATCTTTTAAGGACAATGGTTTCTTGTGGATGATGGTTGAGTAGATGGATGATTGGATGATAGGATGCATTCCTCTTAACTTGAAGATTTCGGGGAAGAAATCCTTTAAGGAGGGGAGAATGTAACAAACCGAATTTTTATAACATGTTAAGACCATAAATCAAGGCAGAATTAAATTTTAAAATAAGAATCAAGGGAAATGGGTTGCGCCATTGCGTTCGTCTCGGAATTCTTCTTGGAAGCAATCCGAGTTTTCGAGAAATGGAGTCCGTATGAGGGAGATATGGCACTCCGAAGTCTCAAGAATTTTCAGAATTGAAAACAGCTCGAAATTCGAATTCAAACCCCAGCGCAGACTGGGTGGGAATTTTCCCGCCCAGGACTAGGTTGACCTGGGGGTCGACACTATGGTCGACCTTCCAGGGGCCAGGTCGACCCTATGGTCGACCTGGGGGTCGACCTGGTGCCAGAACCTTGTTTTGAGCCTGGGTTCATTCTGATGTATCTGGTCTCGTTTTCAGTCTAGATTCTCCCGCCTAATCCTATATAAACAACCCCCTAGCCCCATTCTCTTTACACCATTCTTCTCTCCTTATGCTGCCTCTAAGATAATAGAAATAAATAAATAAAATAATGGCGTCGCTACTCTGCTGGGATCAAAACTAGGACTAGTGCATCTTCTTCCAAATCTGAATAAGATTAAAAGAGAACAACCGCAACTCTTCTACTATAATCCAATCAAGGCAAGTGCAATTATTTTCCGATATGAAATTTAATCATGATCTTGACATAATTATAAATCTAAATCTGAGACTAGGCCGTTTTTCTATTTATCAGATCTGTTCCTCTGTTTTATTATTCTGTTTGTTCTGTATTTCTTCCTCCTTTCTTTCTTTTTGTTTGATCGCCAGGCTACCACGAGCCTGAGCCAAGTCTCATAAGAGATGAACACATAAACGCTAAATGTATTTGGGCACAATCGATTTGTAACTAATTTGAGGACACAACGCATGTTGTAATTCTGGACATAAATTTGAGACATACTGCATAAGATGATCTATGACTTGGAAGAAGAAGATTATAGTGACTTAGAATATAAAGAACATATTTCATAATTTAAGATCTGGATCTGGGCATATTAAATCTGATAGTTTGTCATTTGGAAGTAGGAGAATTAATTTACATATGACTTAGGTGTAAAAACCTATACTAAGATTTGATGACTATTAAGTGTGAATACACCTAAGTAAGAGGGTTTTTTTGGATATGTGACATGCATTGTAATCAATGGCTATATTTGGCATAATTTATATGTGAATCACGATTAGGGTTTTTGGAGAATATTCTGAACTATGCAAGTTTAACTAAAATTTGGGACATATGTTATATGGTGGATTATGACCATAATTTGGGCATATAAGTTTAGGTTTACTTTATGAATTAGGCAAGATATGTGAATAGGACTTTAAGGAATGTTTAAATCGGCTAAAACTGTTATCTGCTTAATATGTTAAATTTGCCTAATCTGCTAAATATGTTACCTGTTTAATCTGTTGAATTGCCTAAACTGTTAAATATGTTGAATCGCCTAATATGCTAATTAGGCCTAATCTGCTAAATCTGTTGAGTTGCCAAATCTGCTAAATCGGTTGAACCGCCCGAGCTACTAAATCTGTTAAATCTGTTGAGAAGCTGAATGATTGCAATCTGTGTATGAAAATCCGTAGGTTCGATCTAAGATTGAGTAAAACATGGTATTTTTATTAAACTGCTACGACTTGAAAAGATGTCAAATCTGTTAAATTGACATAATTAGTCTGATAGTTGTATAATTTATAATGGAATAAATTGGTTATAATAAAAATGCAGAGACACGAGGTTAGACTCATGTTTGTGGTAGAAGCCTGCCCGGACCCAACCGGCTTAATCAGCAATCGCAAACTGCTAGTCTAATGTGAGAGGTCGTAGGCATAACTAAAATATGATTAGACACGAGGTTAGGTCTGGCTTGTGGCAGAAGTCTGCCCGGAACCGCCCGGCTTATCCAGCGGCCACAAGCTACCGACCTAATGTGAGAGGTCTGCGCATTAATATTTAATTAATGAAAATCTGAGATAAATATGATGTCTAAAACGTGTTGGATGGATAGGGCTAAACCAACTGGACTGATGAATTAATAAACCTGTTTCGTGAAACTATAGGCCCAATACAAAGTTAGACAATCTGTAAGTGTTAAAACTGTACATCTGATCCGTTAGTCTGAAAACATGTTGACTTGATTTTCTGACCTGTGAACTAGTTGATCTGAACTCTGTAGGTCTGAAAACTTGTATAATATGAAATCCATTAGTCTAGGGACACAAGGTTAGGAGGGAAAATACTTGTGTCATCTGTTGTTTGGGACCCTTATTAGTCAGTAACCATTTCTGGTATCAAAACGATGACCCAACAGTAGGTAGGGTCCGGACACGCTTACTGAACTAATTATAAGCGGTTCCTTCTGATAATGGCGAGGGGTGTTGATGGTGCGTTCCAACCGGGTCATGTGCGTGCATGGATCCCGGTCTGCCTCTGAGGATGTAAGACACCGTGACATCTGTAAATAGATATGTGTCATTCAAAGGTTGCCACTTTAGGGAGTGATACACCCTTCTGTGGGGCTGGCACAGGGTATTTATGTATTAGGGAGCCTATCGCTTGGGGTTGATTTAGGGTACACTTAGTTTTATCTATTTCCGTTGGGGTACCATCTGTTTTTGTTGGGTGGTAACACATGTCTGTTTCTGCATGGTACCGTCTGTTGGGGTGGTAAATGCCCATTTACTAGTGTACACCTAATTCTAACATTCTGTTTCCGTAGGTATTATTCTGTTTCCGTCTCTGATTCCATTTATGTACCTTCTGTCTGTTGGGGTGGTAAAGGCCCATTTCTGGCATTCTGTTTCTGTATAGATTATTCTGTTCCGTTTATGCTTCAGTTTAGACATTAGGGTAACACCTAATCGTGTTATACTAGTATTAGTGTAGAGAGGTAAGATATAAGTAAGAAGCATAACTTGGGCTATATTATTATATGTCTTCCGTTTAGCTTAAGTATACCAGTTACTCCTGTTGTTGTTGTCTCTTATCCAGCTTTATTTTCATGTCATGATATTATTATCTGTTCATATGCTGAAAGTCACTGGACTTGCCAGACTTTATGTCTGACCTTTCTTGTTTTCACCCCTTTTCTTTTGTCCCCCCCCCCAAGGTTTTTAGGGTGGAAATATAGGAGCTTGATTCGGATTTTCTCTGCTTGAAGTATCGCATGGCCTTGGATCTATTTTTCTATGGTAGTTTATGTTTGGGATTATGACTTTAAAAACTATGCATTCTGAAGGCTTTTGTACAAGACCGATATTTTGTACTTGAATTCTGATATTGTGATTTGAAAAGATGTAACCAAACTTATTTCGGTTTCTGTTGTAATAAAGTTATAAATTTTTCAAGTATTGTTTTATCTGTCTTGTAAATTTCTGTTCTGTCTACTAAAACGCTCCATCAAAGTTAAGGTATTCCCTATGTGAGTGACCTTAACGGAGGTGGGGTGTTACAGAGGAGCCTAACGAGACGAATTTGAGAAGGGAACGACGCATCATACACTCGTGGCCCAACGGCTCTAATTTGAGCCATTGGGCCAGCGATCCAAAATGGACCGTTGGATAACGAACGCATCCATTATCCAAACGGTTTGTTTTGGACTGCCGAATGGACCCCTAGTTGTGTGCATATTATTTTCTGTACATAAGGACAGAATGAGCAAGCTGTCTTGTTGGTATGCGGGCACGTATAAATGGCTTTATGTTTTCTTTGCTCCTTTATAATAATATATATTGTGCCAGGACTAGCTCCCTGATACTATTTAAACCATGCTAGTGTTGGATTACGTTAACACACGTTGCACATTATATATTAGGAGAATGTTACATTTTTTTCTTCTTTATGCTTTTACAGTATTATTCACAACATTTTTTCTTTTCGTCTTCATGATAATAAATAAAATTCATGGAAAACATCACTAAACTTGAGTTCAACTATTGGACATATCTAGAGACAATTATATGTCGTGGATACTGGATGAAGAGATCCGTTTGCAATCTCAATGCTTAGAGAACGCCAATAAAAATGGTAATAATATGTCCCAGTAGGACAAAGTAAATACTCTAATATTTTTAAGTTGTCGCATCCATGATGATCTAAAAACAGAATATGTAACTGAAAAAGATCCTCTCCACTTATAGAACTCCCTGAAGAACGTTATGCCCACTAGAAGATTGTCATACTTCCAAACACAAGGCAAGAGTGGTTGAACCTAAGGTTTCAAGACTTTAAAAATGTAAGGGAATGCAATTCTGTTATGTTTAGAATTACTTCTGAGCTGAAATTATGTAGAGAAAAGGTAGATAATGCACACATGTTGGAAAAGACCTTCTCAACATTTCATGCCTCGAATATACTCCTGTAGAAGCAATATCAAGAGCGTCATTTTATAAAATATTATGAACTCATTGAATGTTTGTTAATTGTTGAGCAAAATAATGAATTGCTTAATAAAAATAACTCCCCAAGACCAACTAGTTCAGCTTCATTACTGGAAGTTAATGCTAATTTTGTCCACTCCGGAAGAGGTCATGACAAAGGTAGAGGACGTAGACATGGATACAACCCTAACAGAGGTAGTTATAGTGGTTTTGGAGGCAATGAAACTACTAATTTTCAAAAAGAGCAAAAGAAAAATGAGCTTGGAAATAGTAATAATTTAGTTGTAGAAAATGAAAAGCATTATGAGGATGTTTGTTATAGATGCAGATGTTCTGGTCGTTGGTCACTTGCAGATAGTCGAAGAAAATAGTGGAAGAATATAAAGAGTCAGAGAATATTGAGACAAATAATATTGAGGGATTGGTTGTTAATACTAACTTGAATTTATACGAATTTTTTGAAGATTATGATAAAAATTTATTTGGCGATGAAAATTTAAATGCAATATTTGAAGATATGACCAAACTGATCAATTAGTAACCTAAAGCTTATCATGTGGTTTTTATTTTGTTTCCTTTCCTTTTAGCATGTATTAGTTTGAAATTTTTGTTAGTTTATTCTTATGGACTTGCAGAAATAATGTATAACGTTGGACTTTGATAAGTAGTTTATTCTTATGGAAATTTATCTATATTTATAAGTTATTTCACTTATTGACTAATTGTGTTGTCTTTAATTCTTAAGGTATGGGCCATCAATGTTTAAGTGACGATATATGTCTGCTTGATAGTGCAATACTCATACGATTTTGGAAAATCCTAATTTTGTCTTTGAATTATCTGAAAATATTTCATCTAAAGTTTGAACTATATTCGGTTCAGCTAGTATAATTGAAGGGCCTGACGCTTCGAAAGCCATTAGAAAATGAACATCGGAAGTTGTCATCCTTCCTGCCGAAATAATAAGCTTTTCTAGTAGTGATTTCATAAATATTTTCCCATAAAAAAATTAGGTTAGGCTCGTCTCAAAAAGAGAGAACCCAAAGGGGAAGAGATTGTGTTGTGAATAATGAACTAGGTATAGGGATCTATGTATAGGTTAGGCTAGGTATATTTGGTCATTGGATTTCAAGATTAAATCTAGGTCAGCCGCGTCACGCAACCGATAAGAACTTGCCACATTAGCTAGATTTTCAAAACTAGCAAATAAAAACAAGCTACATCAACTTTTAGTTATAATCATTCATTTTGGCGAATTTTCGTCCAGGCCTCAATTGGCTCGACCGGACCCCCTGTTGGGTCGACCCGGCCCTTTATATTTTATTTTTCATGGTAACTTCTTCATTTTAACCCCATTTCTAACAAACAAATATGAAAATTGATCATAAAATTGTCACAGATCCAATGGTGCAACTCTCATAGTCAAATTCTGATAATTTTACAAAATTATTATTTTATTAATTAAGTTGTCCTAAAAATTCGGGTTGTTACACGAGGGCCTAGCGACCTCGCAAGTAGGAGCCGATGAGTTAAGTTCGTGTTGCAAAGCAGAACCTGGATCGGCCAGAGAAAATCAATTCGGATTTTCCTAGCTTGTTGGTCTTGACTCGGCCTTGAGCTGGGTGTGTTAAGCTATACTTCCAGCTTCGTTCGCTTCAATTCTACGGTGTGAACCTCTCTTGCTCCCATCTGAATTTGATGAGGCTTCAGAATCGTAATGTGGTAAAGTAGGAGCACCTCCTCAATTCATTCCACTATGGAGTCATTTGATTCATCTGGGTCTTCAACTCTATGTTATCCCTTATGTGTAAATTTAGAGCCTTACTAGTTTCTCTAGGTTTCTTCATCATCGCCATCAAATCATCGCATGTACTATGATCATATTTGAATATGGCATGGCCGTGATCTTTTTGGTGGTATCCATCACGTTTCTAGCATTGCTAGGTTGTTCAATAACTTCATCGTGGGACAGATTCATCTGCCCAGAAGAGGTAGCTCCCTTCTTAGTAACTGTTGCTTGTTGGTTAATTAGAAAAACACAAAATTTATAGCAAGGTGAAAAACCTAGACATTCTTAATGGATTTGTAAATCCTCTAATTGATTAAAAGGATCCGATGCTAAGAATCTCATTTTCTCAATGAAAGCACCAAAAATGTTGATAGCAAAAAAGATTCAACACCCTCAAAAAGTCAATGAAGAGAATGAAATTGAAGAAATATGGTGTTAAAAAGAAAAAAAAGACAAAATACATGATTTTTGGTGTCTGAGCTAGGATTTGTCGACGTCCACTTTAATTTTAGCTCTTTATTAATCAATTTTGAATGATTACACGTTTTCGGAGTAACCTTGAGTACGACTTTAATAATAAAGGAAGATTACAAGAGTGCCAAATTCTGAATGTTCCCATGGATCTTTTATTACAGACTATAACAGGTTCGAATCAACTAAATATTCAAAAGAAAAATTTGAAGTCATGGGACGACCACTTCCAGACAAATCCACAAAGCGTGAGTTTCAGATAGATGTCCAATCTGGATCAGAGCCAAATCGAAATCACGTAAAATTTGTTGAATTACTTTGATGCTGACCTTGATCTAGGAGTTGACATTCATGTGCAATGTTGCATAAAATCCATGTTTCGATCGGTTATGTAAAGTGTTCACTTACACCGAGCTCTGACATTGATATGATCAAGCCAGGCTTGATGCCACAATCATCGGATTTGATGCTATTTCGACATTATGATCCACCCTTATCTACGGCGCCTTGGAGTGACTGGAAGTCAATATTCCAAGTCTAAGTTTCACCAAACCTTAAAGTGATTGCACCAATCCTTGAGATCGATCCTAGCATGACCGATCGGGGGCCATACTACTAAATAGTCTGAGGTGTGAGTGTCAATCTGATCACCGAAAGCATGGTCAATCCGCAATATGGGCCGATCTGAAGGAGTTATCAATGAAACTGATTTGATTCAAAGAAGATCCATTGCCCAATTTGAGGATTGAGAGTAGTCCTACCTGAAAGCATGAACATCGATGATCCCTATTTGGTTAATACTAGACTTACTAAATTGGTTTGTTTCCTTCGTTCTCTTCGTCCTTTTTGTTCTCCGCGATTTACGCTAAGTGCAACAGGATTGAGAGTCTTCCCTTTTGATCAGATATTCTCTCTCTATCCGACTTGGGGTTTTCTATCTCTGTTTTGGATGGCGACTTTAATGTTGCCTCAAGCCAAGTAGAAAAACATGGAGGCAATGCCATTAACTGCTTGGCAGTTGCGAATGTCAATGCTTCCATCACCAGCTCGGGAATTTCTGAAGTATCTTTTGTAGGATCGGCCTTTACTTGGCGTAACGTCCAAGAAGGGCCAAACTGGATTCTCTCTAAACTTGATAGAGTCGTGGCTTCTGAAGGGTGGTTCAACCTACCCTTCACGTTTACTATCTTCCATTTGCACCATACCTTCTCTGACCATGCTCCTATGTTTCTTAGTTGTTCTCCACTTTCCCTTTCTAGCCCATCCTCCATTAGGATCCAGAGTACGTGGAGATCTCGTCATACATTCCACAATGTTGTGGAAGATTCTTGGAACCCTCTATGAGTAGCTCTCCATTTGTGGTGTTTTCTCGTAAGCTGAAGCGTCTTACGGCTTGCCCTAAGACGTGGAATCTTCTTGTTTTCAAGAATATCTTCGACCCCGTTCGGACGATTAAGGAAATTGTTGTCCTAGTTCAGGCGGATTTTGATTAGGATCCCACTGCTGCCAACAAGGAGACATGGGCGGTGGCCCAGCTTGGCTTCTCGTCAGAGCTTTATATAGAATAAGACCATCTTCGCCAAAAGGTGAGGATTAAATGGATTGTTGAAGGTGATAAGAACTCTAGGTTTTCTCACTCGTCTATTCGTAAGAAGAATAGTCTTTTCAGGATTCACTAGATACAGCGTCATGACCACTCCATGGCTTCTACCCCGGATGAACTCAAAGATACTCTTCTGTCCCACTTCCAGTCCTTCCTTAGTTCTGCCTTGGTGTCAGATTCGGACCCAACCCTGCAAGCCATTATTCGTAGATTGGTCCTCCTTTTGATAGCTCCAACCTTGTTGCACATCCTTCCTCGGATAAAATATGTTCTTGCGTATTTTCTCTAAGTAAGGATATTGCGAATAGCCAGATGGATTCAATGGGGTTTTAACAGGCGTGTATGGCTGGTTATACGGGCGGACTTCTGTCGCACTATTCAGTCCTTCTTCTCTAGTGGAGATCTCCGTCCACCAACCTTGTCCTCACCCCTAAATGCGATCATCCTAACTCTTATGCGGATTTCCAACTGATTAGCTTGTGTAATTTCTCAAACAAGGTCATATCTAAAGTTCTAACCTCTAGGTTAGCACCATTTCTCGTGCGTCTTATTTCTTCTTCCCAGGCTAGTTCTGTAAAAGGACATTTGATCACTGATAACGTTCTTTTAGCCTAGGAGCTGGTTTCCCAGATCGATAAGAAGGTCCAAGGCTTGCGGCCGCATGTCTTAGTTTTTCATCATTAAAATTCTAAGGGCTTTCAATTTTCCGGAATCCATTATCGATGTTATTTGGCGGCTTATCTCCAACTTCTGGTTTTCTGTTTCATCAATAGATGGGCCACTATTTATTTGAGGTACGGGAGGGGTCTTCGACAGTGAGTCTCCCTTTCCCCTTCTCTATTCGTTATAGCTGCCGAAGCGTTCGTTCAAGGTCTACACTCTTTAACGATAGCGGAGAAGATTCATAGGTTCGACATCCCTGGGTGTTGTCCCTCTTATTTCTTCCTTGTCTTTCGCTGATGACATCATCATTTTTACTAATGGTAGTCGTTGATCTATCCTCATCCTGTTGTTTCTTATTCAACAGTATGAGAGATGCTCGGGGTAACTTGTTAACTCATCTAAAATCTACTTTGTGTCTGCAAAAGACCTTTCTTCGGGTAGATCGTCCCGGATTGAGATATCAACCGGTTTCAAGACGGCCTCGCTTCCGCTTCCTTACCTCGTTATAGTATTGTATCAAGGAAGGAAGCTCAACGCCGTCTTCGATCTCCTAAATGACAAAGTCAGGGGCAAGATTATTCAGTGCAATGCAACCCTCCTCTCTCAAATTGGCAGACTGGTTCTTATTAAATCTGTCCTTGACTCTATGGGATCTCGTATCTTTGCTACTATGACTCCAACTGCTTCCTTCTTTCGCTCTTACTACTCCTTGGCTGCTTCCTTTTTCTGGGGATCTAAGGACATTGCTTCTCGCCATCACTAGATTTCTTGGAACTCCATTTTTCATCTCAAGAGTGAGGGAGACCTAGGCCCACGTAACCCTAAGAACATCTGCTCGGCCTTCGCTTGCAAACTATGGGAGGGTTTCGAGCGAATGACTTCCTATGTGCGACGTTCCTCCATGCTAAGTACCACAGGTTGTCTGTTACAAATTAAACTAGTGTCCCATTCTATGCTAGTAAGACGTGGAAATGGATTCAATCTATGAAGGCGTTAACGGATGCGCATGGTGATGGAACCATTTAGGATGGTAGTCCCTTCTCGCTAAAGGCGGCGTGGAATTCTATGAGATCTCTAGGTCCACGTCTCCATCTTTTCTATTTCGTTTGGAATGTCTGAATTCCCCCGAAGGTCTCTCTGTTTATGAGTAAAACACTGCATGATGGGTTACTAGTAGATCAGAACCTCCAGAGAATCGACATCCGTTTTGTGTCTAAGTGCAGGTGTTGTAGTGCTAGATGCTTGGAATCCACTTCTCATTTATTGTTATCTTGGGCTTGTGCCAGGTTTGTTTGGAATTACTTTGTAAACCTGATGGGTTGCCGAGGTAATGCCACCTCGCTTGAAGAATTCATGAAATTCTAGTGATCCGACATCTCAGGTAAATCTTTCCACTCGATCCTACTTCGTCTGATTCCTTGTCTTATCTACTGGTACATATGGTGCTCGCGGAATAAGGCAGTTTTTGATGAAGTGGATATGGACCCTCCTACCATTATCCAGAGAGTAAGGAATGGTGTATTCCTCGCGTTTCGTGGTAGACCTTTTCTGGGCATCTTTGGCTCCAGGTCTAGGAGTTTGGTAGTTACTTTTGATGTTTCCTCATTGTCATCCACTCCCAGGGCAAGTATTGGTTGAATTTTGCTTATATGTATACTGTGCTTCTGACACTTTCTCACACTACCCCCTCCCCCCGATCGCTCTTATGTCATTTGCTACTTTTGCAGATCCTGTTTTAGGTTTTTGGATTTGATCTAGTGGAGCTGGAGAGTTGATACGCTGCTCTGGAGACTTTGCCACCATGGATTTGATGGAGCGTGTGGAGCTGTAGCTTTTAGAGTTTCAAGGCGGCAGTTTGGGCTTCCTTGCCTTTGCCAAATAAATCCCTTGGAGGGCACAACCATTGCTTTTTCTCTTTCTGCGTCCTTTGAGAAGCTTTGAGATTTCAGCGTCGCTCTTCGGTTCAGGAGGCTTCATCTTCCATGCATGTTTCCTTCCTAGCTTTTTGGCTATTGACCATCTTTTGTTATTAGTTATACTTGTTCTATTTCTATTATTTTTCTGTGAGTGCACGGTTTCTCCAGTCTATAGAAACTGTTTTTGTGAGCCGTTGGAGATTGGCTAGTTTCTCCCTTTCATTATATTATATTTTCCTATTTAAAAAAAAGACTTACTAAATTGCCAAATTTCCAGACTTTGGGGCACAAGGCTGATCCAAGGGCTTGGAGGTGGGCAGGCATGTCTAATCTAGTACCCATATACATAACCGATATGAGTCATGTAAATTCAAAAGCACAAGTATTTATTGAATCCATCGCTTTGTCCAAACGCCTCCGAAATTATGTAAGTGTATGCATAAGTCTTGAATGGTCCCACAATATAAAATTTGAAGTGTCATGTCATTATGAAAACGCACAACACAAAAACTACGTTGGAATAGTGCTAGAATATCTTAATCGTTGAATTTCCAAAACTACCCATATATACAACCGAAAGGTCTAGAACAAAAGGTAAAATCATTATAAAACAACGACAGGTTCAGTTTGGGTGTTTTATTTATTAATGACGATAGAAACTATCTTCTTCCTTTCTTTGATTAAATCTTCTCTTTCACCTTCATTACCTCTAATTTCTTATCGATCCCTTTCAGTCTCCTCTTCTTTCTCCTCGTTCATGCTTTTGTCAATATGGATAAAACCCAAACTTGTTCATACTTGTCAGTTCTGAACCTTTATCTCCTTTCTCCCTAACTTCACTGATCCTACTCACATAATCACCGGACGCCCTAGATTACTCCAGGTAACCCTACCCCAACGTAGGGTGGTGCAAGGTTTTAAATCTCGGATATCAGTCGCATTTTGTCCCGGGGATTATATAGACTCAGTCTCATATCGGGGGAGATCTTGGACAAGATAAGTCTAACTCGGGAGTTCATCTCGGATTTTCATCTCAGGTCTGAAAGTTCATATCGGAACAGTCTCGGGGTACATGATATGTTAAAATGATATTTTAACACAATGATTTTTATGAATTCTATCGAAAACATAATAACTTAAACTTAAAATGCAAAATAACTTTATTATTCTTCATTTTGCGAAAGATCATTCATACTCTAAATCGTAATACGCTTAAAACAGGAATATTGTTAGACAGAAAACATTAAAAGGATCCAAAACATTAAAATATCCAGCGTAAATTGACCATAAATGCATAATTTCATAAGTAACATGTATGTAAAAAGACGAATATGAAAATCATAAGCATTGTAAAACATATACGAGCATGCAATATAGTCATTTAACATGCAAAATGTAAAATAACAAAAATTGAAATGGATAGATTTGAGATTTTTAGTTATAGTTCTAGTTCAGACACAAATTTAAATTTTAACCAAAAAAACTAAGATCTCGGACGATATTCCAATATTTCGTCTCGGACGATATATCGTTCGATATTGCAATATCTCAGGCGATATATTCGAAAGGAGATTTAGAGTGATATTTGCTGTTTTGTTTCGGAAGGAGCCCAAAATGAGATCTCGGAGGAGATCTCGGGTGATATTTGCTAGATTTGAAACAGTGGGGTGGTGTCCCTCCTATCTTTTGCTTGTCTATTTTTGAAATCTATGTAGATCTGATTTTGCGACTCCTTGTTGTTCATATTCTATAATGTGCTACGCGAGGAATCCAAGCGAGTGTGTTCATAGTGATTGCTTTGTCAACTTATGTCCGTTGTAAGTCTTGCTCACGCCAGGAGATCTGGGGTGGTATGGTGTGTTGGTGCTCCTGCGTACTATTCGATTGTGGGTTCCTATTAGCTAGAAGTGGTTCGACTTGTTGTGGGTGTGGTGGTTTCAGTTCCAGTGTGTTGTCCCTAGTTCACAACATTGTTATTAACCTTCTTTGTTTCACGACTTTCCTACAAATGTGCCTGGTATGACTTGCTTATTAATTTCCTGTATTAACCAAGAAATCCATGGGGAAGTAGTTTGTTCTCTTGCTTGGTGAGCAACGCTGGAGATTACCAGGGTCCAAGGTAAGTTTTGTTGGTCTGTGTTGGGCAACTAAAATGTATGAACGTCTATCTTATTCGGGGACGTTAAGTTGGCATTGAGTTGTTATCTATGTGGTACATTAGGGTTGTAGTTTTGTTGTGTGAGTTCTTGGATCGTTTCCTCCGGAAGATTTGGAGTTTGGAAATTTGTTTGTTAATCTAGTCCATGCCATGTTCTCTTCATGGTACACACTACTATAAAAGTGGGCATATTCAGCACTAATGTGTGTACGTTGCATGAAAAATATGGCGAAAGCTATGCTTTCTTTGATCTTCTGCCACAATATTCATATGTTGTTGCATTAGACGTGAATGCACTAATGCAGTTGGAATTCTAGTGCTATGACGTGCATCACCACTTCAAAGCGTAGCTTTACATAAATACAATCCAGGTCAGCGTTCTGCGTTATCAGAATAAACGAATAAACAACCGTAGATGATGATTTAATCCAACGGTTCAAACCAATCCCTGCTTTCTATCTAAAACATTACTCCATCATCCAATCAGTGACAACCACCTCACTGAACTCTTCTGCTATGTGAAATTTGAGCACGGATTTTTGCCCCTAAAGTTTAAACTTAAATTCTCGTCGTCTTCGATTCCCTACCCCATCGCATTTATTCCCTCCAATCTCTTCCCGATTCAAATGAGTCGTTCACTAGTATCTAATCTGCTACATGCATTGGTATTTTCCATTTGATTTTGGAAACTACCAATTTCAATGTTTTGATTTGAAGAGTATCGGCGTTGACTTGTTGTGGTCTTTCTCCCCTGTGTGATTTATCCTACAAATCCATATAAAATGACGTCAGAGTAGACGGTGGTACAGCCATTTTATAAGTATGAGCTAAGTTTGTGTCCTTTGCTTTACTATGAATTTGTTTGTATTCTTTCTAAAGCATTTATGTATATATGAGTTGTGAAACGTGGACGCCCTGGCTATTGAATTTTAGGTAGGATCGAATAAGTAAATCCATTTCTTTTGAGGTTTAGCTATCACGTTTTAAAGCAGTATGTCCAAGGATTGCCTCTGCTTTCAGTGTGGTTATACATTTTGTGTGTTTCTCAAGATTAGAGGAGCCACTACACCATAAGTAATTATGTACTTGGATAGTTATATTTGGGTTTGCAAATTACTTTTCAATGTAAGTCAGTTGGGAGGAAGCATGATCATGAAGTCTAAATATGAAGTCAAAAGTAAGTCAGTTGTAGGCATTATTTACTGAAAGTCTTCCACCTGGATCCCTCGCTTTCAGGTGCTAAACATGTATTAGCCTGATCATCGGTGTGTAACTAAATTTGAACGTATGCTCATTTTTGCAAACTGAGCTCACATACGCATCCGAATTAGTTTGTAAGCAATGATATCTTTGGTGCTTCATATGTTTTGTTATTGGAATAGTACATAATTTTCATTGAGTTTTTTCTTCTGACTCAAAATCAAGTCTACGATTACTATTTTTTTTTATTATAGCCCTTGTCGTAGGGCTAGGTCCTAGTATTCCTAGAAACATCTTTGATTGAATTCAGGTATGCATACATATTATGTTGTGCTTGCATTTTCTCTGCTCTGTAGATATTAACAAGTAAAGGAAACGGCTTAAACAATAGATTCAATCGAGTCCACTCAAAAATATTGCTATAAGATCTGACGATGTCTGCATTCCTCATAGTGTATCAGCCCTGCTTTGGACAAAGTTATGTTGTGGGAGTTTGATCCAAAAAAATTATGTGAAATGTTTATTCTGCATTCCTCATGATTGTCTTTTTTTAGTTAATCGGTCTTTTTTTAGTCGAACGGTTGTGTAGCATGGTGCTACACAGTCTATTAATTTATATAATACGTAGTAATAAGCCCAACTGACAAGCACTGTTGGTAGCGAGCATCAAAAGGCATCAAAAAAGTATCATAAAGCAGTCATACATAAAACATAACTTAATACATACATATATAGACACCCAAACAATGACATTAGTAGCATCAGTTCAAACCAGATCAGGGCTTTGCGGCTGTGGAACTTCCAACTGGTTCGTTAGGGCTTTGCGGCTATGGGAGAGCCAGTCTGAAGTGAGCAGCAGCATGTGATGGACCCACAGCATCAGGACAAGGGGTGAGGTAGTTTGGCTAATCATATTCCATGTCCCTATCCAGCTGAGGAGGTGAAGGAAGCAAAGGTGGTGACTGGCGAAGAGGGAAATAAGCTTCCTGATCTACATCCTGATCTACCCACTGATCATTCATCTGGTTCATTGGGGATTAGTTATCAACATGTATGTCATGGGTGGCTTCAGGAAATAAGCTTGGAAAGGGGTAGAAAAGTATCTTTATGTATCATCGTGTCAAATCTTTCATCTGAATCCATTTCCACTCTATGATCACACAAACATGGAACCACCTGTTCCTCCTTATTGCCCAGAAAAAAAAGTCCATGCCTTGTTCCAGGATGAGCATAGGTACAACGTTGAACCTTAATGAGCTAAACATTGTTATTGAATCGAGCAGAAAAAGTATTGATAGAGACAATGCCTTCATAAAATTGCATTTTCAGGTAGAAAGATCTATGGTCAAAATGAGACCAGTCACAGTCGTCAATTGCAAGCACATGTCCCATTGGCTTCATTATTTCTTCAACATCAGGAAAATTATTATATAGGAACTCGGGAAAGCCATCAAATTTATCCCCTGATTCCACTTCTAAAGCTGGTTCAGCCTTAAATTCTTCATCAGACCATTCTTGCAGATAAATAACACCTTCAGGTTTTGTTAAGACTTTCAACATTAGCGCATGATCACGCTTTGTAACAACCCTGAATTTTGGGGCCAATTTAAAATTTATTTTAAGTGATTTCAATGAGTTTTGATATTTAAAATAATCTATTTTAAATAATAATGATCACAAATTTGATTCAAATCGAAGTTAGAATGAATAATTTAATTTTAATTATAAAAAGAGTTAGAAATAGCGCGGTAGTTTGAAAAGTCAAACTTGAACTTTGATTGACCGTACAGGATGAAAAATCTAACGGATTTTAGTGAAACCAAAAATATTAGAATCTATTTAAAAATATCTTTCCAACGAATCCGAAAAATCGAAATTTCATAGCAGGAATCAAAAGTTATGCCCAAATTAATATTTAGAAAGGTCGCTAGGTAATTTGCATAAGTCAAAAATGCTACTTTTTGCATATAAAGGAATTTGAACTCGAAACCACTTCCATTGAGTTCAGAATGATGTTTCTACAATGAAAAACAGTAAATACTTATATATTTCGAGTTTCGGAAATTATTTGTTTAAAAATGTATTTTTAATATTAAATATATAGCCCTTGAAAATAGTCATTTTGCAAACGACCTCCGTTTTCGACGAAACCACTTTTGTTCGATCCGGAATGTCAAAATATTGTTAAATTTAATTTTTCATAATTTTTGGAATTAATTTGTGGCCGTGGCAAAAAGATTTCTGTTCTGTCAATTTACAGTGAATTTTAATCGACTGAAAATTAGCCATTTTTCAAAAAGTCTCAGAATTCAACGAAATAAATTTTGTTAGGACCGTATCGTCATAAGAAAGCCAAAAACAATTTTTCTGGATTTTTCTGAGTTAATTTGTGTCCCCGGTAAAATTATTTGTACGGAAAAATTAGAAATAAAGGACTTAGATTTTAAAACTGAAAAACAGAGGCCAAGATGACAGTTTGGGCTAACGGGACAGGTCCAGATGAGTCCGGAATGGGGGCAAAATGGTAGGAATGATAGTCGTTGGGCCTGAATCGGAGTTCGGACCAAAACGGACTTAAACGGGCTAATTAAATAATAATTAGATTAACCTAATAAAATAATATTATAAAATGATCGGGTTCTTCTTCCTCCGTTGTCTTTCAGCCGTGAGAACCCATAGCCGCCCCTTTCTTCAAAAATTCATTCTCCGATTTCTCCCTCAATTCTCAACGAAAACCTTCGTATAAATACACGTTTCGAAGAGATTTACGAGCTCTTTCTTCTCCGACAAGAATCACCACCTCTCATCGATCGTAGCCACCACCGCAAGCCTCCAAAGCCGTTGCCTTCGCGCCCCCACCGCGCCACCCACAAGCCGCCGTACCTCCTCCAACTCCCGGTGAAGATAGCCCTCTCGTAGCTCTCCATTCTCCCGCAAACCATTCGTAAAACCGCCGATCGTAGCTCGAGTTATCTCGATTCAAAGTTTTGAACTTTAGGTAATGTTTATTTCAGATTTTGTCACGCTTTGTAGCGTCGCTATGTCAGTTGTTAAAGGCTGAATTTTGATTTTTCATACGAATTTGAATTTGAACCATTCCAGATCCGAAATCGCTTTGAATCCAAACACAAGACCTGATCAAAGTTGACAATTCATTTCAGATCCGAGCTAGGTGAGAATTTATTTTTAATTTAATCTAATTTATTTAATTATTAATTCTTAGTTATTAAAAATATTTATTGATAGATCTGTTATGTCATGATATTTTAAATATGGATCTGAATTGTTTATTCCGTATGATGTTAGATCTGCAAATCTAAATATTAGATCTGAATTTATTGATTAATTAGAATTAATTATTTGTTAATTTTATTGAATCATGCCTCATTGATTTGTCATATGCTAATGTAAACATCACCCTGTATATTACCTTGATGTGAATTGTTAGATTTAGTCATGTTGGTTTATTTGAATGTTGTTGTTGTTTGGATGTGACATGAAATACGATGTGGTAAATGGTAAAGGCTTAATCTTTACATTGTAAATAGAAAGACTAACTTTTATATATTGAATTTTTGATTTAAATTATTAAAGGCTGAATTTTCAATTGAAATATTAAAGATGTAAATTTTCATGAAAATATTAAAAGATGATATTTTTCATGTAAAAGAGTAAAATTTACATTGTAATTTAAGAATAAATTTTACATTGTAAATGAAAGATGAAATTTTTAGATTAAAAATCAAAAGATATGTTTCATTGTAAATAATAAAAGGTATGATTTTTCATTCTCTATGAAAGGAATGGATTTTTGTAATGAATTATTAAGGAACGAATTTTTGCAATGAATTATTAAGGAATGAATTTTTGCAATGAATTATTAAAGAATGAAATTTTCAATGAATCATTAAAGAATAGATTTTATTTTTTCATTAAATTATTAAGTAGGATTTACTTGGAATATAAAAGTAGGACTTATAATGTAAATATAAAGTAAAGGTCTCATGAATTAAAGATGACATTTTTATATGTTATTTTAATGTAAAATTTAACGATGAATTAAAGATGACATTTTTATATGTTATTTTAATGTAAAATTTAACGATGAATTAAAGATGACATTTTTGTATGTTATTTTAATGTGAAATTGAACGATGAAATAAAGATGACATTTTTATATGTTAATTTAATGTAAATTAGAACGATAAAGTATAAATGACATTTTTTTTAGATGTGATTATAATGAGAATATTCACCGTATAAAAAGTTTACATTTTTATTAATGCGAATATATAGAATATTCACCGTATGAAAGGTTTACATTTTTATTAATGTAAATATATAGGAATTTCACCGTATGTAAAGTCTTTTATTTTTCTTAATGTAAAGTAAATAAGAATTTCACCGTATGAAATTTACATTATCTTTAGTGTGAATAAAATAGAAATTCCATCGTATGTTAAAATTTACATTTTTATATGTAAATTATAAAGTGAATTTATACCGTATGTTGAAAATTACATTTTTCATTGTAATTAACAAGTGAATTTCATCGTATGTTAAAATTTACATTTTTTTTATGTAAATTATAAAGTGAATTAATGTTGTATGTTAAAAATTACATTTTTCTTTGTAATTAAAAGGTGAATTCCATATTATGTCAGAATTTACATTTTTATATGTAAATTATAAAGTGAATTTATGCCGTATGTTAAAAATTACATTTTTCTTTATAATTAATATGAGAATTCCATCGTATGTTAAAATTTACATTTTTATATGTAAATTATAAAGTGAATTTATGTCGTATGTTAAAAATTACATTTTCCTTTGTAATTAACATGGAAATTTCATCGTATGTTAAAATTTACATTTTTATATGTAAATTATATAAGGAATTACACCGTAGGATAAAATTTAAATTTTTATATGTAATTAAAACATGAATTTACATTGTGTGTTAAATATTACATTTTTATATGTAATGTCTATAGGAAAGTATACTGTATGACAAAACTACATTTTTCTATGCAATTAAAGGATGCAATTTCATTGTATGATCGAAACTGCATTTTTCTTATGTATATATGTAACATAAAATGAGAATGAACATTAGAAATAAAATTGATTTATTTCATATGTAATTTAGATGTAGAAATGTGGCATTGTAATTAAAAATTATATTTTTACAATGTGAATTAGATGTAGCGTTTGCATTGTAATTAAAAATTATATTTTTACAATGTGAATTAGATGTAGTGTTTGCATTGTAATTAAAAATTATATTTTTACAATGTGAATTAGATGTAGTGTTTGCATTGTAATTAAAAATTATATTTTTACAATGTGAATTAGATGTAGTGTTTGCATTGTAATTAAAAATTATATTTTTACAATGTGAATTAGATGTAGTGTTTGCATTGTAATTAAAAATTATATTTTAACAATGTGAATTAGATGTAGTGTTTGCATTGTAATTAAAAATTATATTTTTACAATGTGAATTAGATGTGGTGTTTGCATTGTATTTAAAAATTATATTTTTACAATGAAAATTAGATGTAGTGTTTGCATTGTAATTAAAAATTATATTTTTACAATGTGAATTAGATGTAGTGTTTGCATTGTAATTACAAATCATGTTTTCACAATGTGAATTAAGAGTAGAGTTTGCATTGTCATTAGAAATTATATTTTTGTATGTAATTTAAAGATTTTGAGTGTATCAAAATTTACATTTTCAATGTAAGGAAAGAATGAATTTAGGTTGCGGTAATATTATCTTCATTTTCAAATGAATTAAAATTTAGTAAGTATCGGTAATTGTGTGGAGTGTTGTTTTAATCAAACGACGTTATTACGATTCAATGATTATATATATAATCAAAATTAAACGAATAGGGCGTGGTAGTTCGCGTTTTGAAATCGTACTTTTAAATGACTATACAAGAAGATCCGACCGTCGGATTTTCTTGAAACTGAAACCGTTAGGACCGTCTTGGAAAAATCTTTCTAATGATATATATTACGTTAAGATCCAACGGTTAGATTCTGAGAAATGTAAAAATCAAAATTGGTTGAATGCAGCGCCATAGTCGCCCATGGACTTAAGGCGTCGTTATATAAAAATTTAATTATTTTAAATAATTAAAATAGGAATGAATCGTTAATAAAAATAATTATTAATGTGTAAGAAGGATTTTCAATATATATATATATATATATACGAGGATTATTTGGAAAGTCCGAGTTTATAGCATTCCAAATAATTAAACGACGTTTAAAAATCCAAGACTGGAAGACGGCGATTGAAGACCGTCAAATCTCCACATCGAATGGACGATGATGACTGTTGCCTTAGAATGGCTCGCTACCATGATAAGGTAATAGTAGGAGTTGCCCAAACGTAGTGTTGATTTGTACGGATTTGGCTTTCGCTCAGACCCAGAGCATAAGCTTATAAATAGATTGTGTGTCTGACATCGTACTCCATTATATATCATGTTATTAATCTTCTGTCGAATGTATGGATGTTTGGTGGCGGAGAATTTATTCTCTTGCTTAACACCCGTTCATATATTTCGGCAAAGGATTGGTAGTGTGATATGGAGTGATGATGTGGCATGCTAAGATGCATATGATCAAGGCTTTGTTGAAAAGCAGGCCTCGTGGGACGATCAAAGCATAGTCTGTTTAGGCATAGCTTTGTGTATAGCGTGACTTCGCGAGCCTTACACACCGGCGGAGTCTAAAACGGGAGAAGGGAACGCAGGGAGAGCAGCACGTTTCTTTCTAGCTAGAGTGGTGTCAGTGACCTACCAGCCCTGACATTTTACTTTTGTGGATGATGGAATGAGGCGCCTCAGATAGGTCCTATAGGACCAGGAAACGTGTGTTCAGGAATTTCCAATCCACGAAGCTGTATGTGTGGACCGGCCCTGCAGGATCCAAGGGTTAACTGCGGGGAACCCTGAGACATTAGCTAGAGTGTCTCGAATCGGTAAGGAGCTCCTCCCTAGCCTTGACTCCTGATGGAAACTCTATTTTCAATACGCCCCATTCGGTTTTGATTGTATTACTAGTATGGAGGCATAGTAGTATGGGATACTATTCTTCCTAGGATTGATACATTATGATTGAAATTGTTTTAAAAACATATACACACTAATAATAATATCAAATTCGTTTTTAACGTATCAAGCATGTTTAATCACCATAACGAAAAACTCTATCCTCTGGTGTATGTTGCATTGTGTGATGGGACCTGAGTCTTATGGTGATTTCATTTTTCTAAAAAGCATTGCGTTGTTTTACGATTTACTTTAAGTTATGCACGGCAATCCATTGGAATAAAACCCGTTCCGCATTAGCGGCGTGGTCCATGGATTTGCCTTATTACTATTAGTTAAATTAGTTAAGAATTCTCACACCAGTCCCATGACTGACCCGTTGTTCGTTTCCACCTTTACAAACTCGGGTGCCCTCTTCTCCACACGGGCAGTCGACACTACAACAAAGCAGTGCTTTTACAACGGGCAAAAACCGTTGTTATATGCTTTTCACAACGGGCAAAAGCCCGTCCTAATATGCATCGCCGTAATAGGTCCTCACTAAATTACAACGGTCTACGACTGCTGTAAAAGACCGTTGTAATAACGTGCTTTGTCACGTGCAACAACTCTATGACAATGGCTATAAACCCGTTGTAATACATTATATTACAACGGGCATTGCCCGTTGTAAAAAGTCTATTTTGTTTAAAAAATATATATATATGTAGTAATAAAAAAATATTGCATAAATTAAAATATGGAACTCAAAATTTCTTATTTTAATATATTTTAATATATTTTATTACATTCTTGAACAATACATAGTTTTATTTCTTTCTATTACACAATTACTATACAAAATATGAAAATACTCATTTGTACAAATATTATTTCACTACATACACTTAGTTACACTCACTCACACCATCTCATGCTCAATGTCTTCGTCTTCGGTGATTGATCCAAAATGTGCATTAAAAGAACTGGATCAAGAAGAACAAACAGGTTAAAAAATGTGCATTGAAGAAGAACAAACAGTTTTAAATTTCTGAATTTTATTGACCATGAACATACATTGTATAGTACTATATCTTATCATCTAGTAGTAATACATACCCTCTCCATCTGGAGAAATCCACTTGAGCTCTTCCATGTCACTAGAGACGGATCAAAACATCTTTTGTTTTGAATATTAATTTGTGTGTTTCATTTGCTATCCTGCATAATAAAAAAAGAAATAATTTTAAAAACAATATCCACAACATCCTAAGAAAATATCTAAAAAGCAATTTCCAGCATCCTAACCTTGTTCCACATGCGAAACATGTAGCACAGCCACAATGTTCACAAGGGAACAAGAAGTACAAGGGCCTTAACCATGTATATTATATATGTGTCTATTCACATAGGCGTGGCTGCTCATAAACATTGAGAATGCTGAATGACTCAAGCTAAACGTTCAACAATAACCAAATTTACTCTTTATTACTCCATGAGCATCATTAATCAACTGTTACTAGGGAATTAAAATTTCAGAGCAGTAATACTTGGATCCTAAAATTGAGGTT
Source organism: Allium sativum (assembly GCA_030737875.1). NCBI lineage: Eukaryota > Viridiplantae > Streptophyta > Magnoliopsida > Asparagales > Amaryllidaceae > Allium > Allium sativum. Next base: position 979,861,127 of record CM060915.1, read on the forward strand.
AGCATACGATCTATATAATAATTTCTTTTGCACTCCAAAGCCTTAGCCAAAATATAATCCACTACCACTCTATGAACGGGCTCGAATAATCACTTGCCTTTACATCAAAATATAAATCAATATACACACACATATGCTTGAAAGCTGTGTAAAAAAGGTAAATTTTCATATAACCAAAAAAATACAATATTGTGTCAACATCAAACCTTATTATTCTATTGTTACGCTTTCTGATTCACACACAGTATATTTTAATGAAATTTAAGCAGCATATGAATTTTTTTAGACAGTACTTGAAAATGCATGATTTTACATTTAAAAACATGAACCTTTCACGACGAACATCAATTTGGAAAATGGAATGATAAACAAGAATCCAACTAGCAAAATTTTATGCTAGCAAGTTAACCAAATCTGGTTTACAAAAGTGAACGGTAAAATGAGAATTTCCATACCTGTTAGCAACATCTTTTCTGACTTCATACAATAAATTCTCCTCAAAAGACAGGTTCTTCCTTTTCTCCATATATCTCAATAAAGAAGCTGCTCTTTGAGGATTGCTCCATGAACGAGGATAGTCATTTGCAAGCTAGTAAAAAATACACTCAGTTATAAGCATTTTTTAAGTAGTTAAAATAAAATTAGTGGATAAAAAGTCTTTTATTTTGTTGCTGCTAGATTGAACAGACAACAAAATTGAAAGAAAACCCTTTAAAAACATGTCAACTTAGACATTTGTAAAGCAGATATAAAATTATTTCAAAGTTGACTAAACTTATGACACAATTATTTCAATAGGCTGCGAAGTGCCTCCAGCCAAAATGACAGCATAATCTTCTTCAAGAATCTGCATATTAGCATATTCAAAAGCATAAAATCATTATTACTTCTATAATTCAGACATATATACTATGGAAAAGACTCTCTCCAAAAAGCATAATAAATTTAATGTAGCCTTCTTTTAGTCTATCCAAGGCAAGAAAGCTTTTGCATCGAAATTATTATTCTTCCTTCGCTATATCACTTAGGGATATTAAGATGTCAAGCAATGTTGGAAATCCAAATAGAGCAGTTCCTTCTAGACTATTGTCTTTTTGTGGATTGACCAATTTGGTTGCATATCCATTGATCTGATGATAACAATAAAATATTAGTTTTATGAAATAACTGCACATGTATTTCTAAAAGAGAAAACGGGTACACCTTATGAACAATTTTTTCTTTCTTATAAAGGATTTAGAGAATTATTATCACAAATTTTTTTAAAGCAAAACATAATCCACTGATCCATAAAGCATTATATTGCAATATCCCATGTTACTTGCAGTCAATGATAAAGGGTTTAGCTGAACAAATGGTGTCAATTATCAATTATCATGTTATAAACACTAGATAAATGAATAATGAGCCTGCACTCAACTGGTGGAGTCTAAATTGATTGGATCCGCAAATGATGCAAGGATGGAGGCACTGATCAAAACTAGCGCTAGTCAGGGTTTCAACTTTGATTACAGTAGTAGTGGATGAATTACGCTAAATCATATATTTTATGCTTTATAAAAAAAAATGCATCTCCATTTGCAGGATAGTATTGCATCAACAAAGAGAAAAGATGAGCTATACGTATAAAAAAAAGATAGTCTACAAGAGGAATTATTGATTCAGACCAAATCATATCAAGACTCAACCATGAATATAGTGAAACTGTCACATTTATTTAAGTATAACCAGTCAATATTTGAAACAAACAGGCAAAAAGCCTCAGTCCTGAACTAAAAATACAATCAACGTTTTTGCTCTAGGCTATCTAGCCTTAAAAATTTCACATTGAAAAAGCTGGGAAACTCACTACTTGTGTAATATAAATTTAATAGAGTTTCAGAGAGAAACTAACAAGTTACCAACTAATCGAAGAATAAACCATACACCCCTGTTCATGAAAATTGACATTGACCTTTTGACCACTGTAGCAAAAAAGTTGATGTAACAGGAAATGAGAATAAAGCAGCAATCGACCATGGTGCACCGAGTGTTTCCATAGATTAGCTTATATTGTTCTCATGCAAATTTGATGTAGATCTCGAAAAAATGTGAAATTTGATGTAAATTTTGAAAAAATGTAAAATTGATGAAAATATTTTAGTCATAAGGCATATCTTATACTTGAAAACAGTCGCAAACAAACATCAAAAATCAAAACTTGATAACATTTGCAAACAAAAACAATAATAAAAACAAATTGCAACAGCACTTACGTATATTACGCGAGAGAATGAAGACAGAGTAATTGCCCTTTGCAGATTCAAAGAAGCGAATACGGTGGTTTCCAAACAATGAAAGAAGGGACTTCATCTTGGATCTGAGGAAACGCCTCATTTTCCGATCGAATTAGATTAACAAGCAGAGCTAGGGTTATCGTCCTTTGCAAATTGGAGGATAAATTAGGAGAAGATTTGGGATTCTGGAGATAAGTCGACGACGAACTGGAGATTCGTTTGCCCTAGATTTCATTTGGGGGAGAACGATTGTAATTTTGTTCGTTTACAAATGCGAAGAGGCAAGAGGAGAATACGAGGCGGAACTAAAGGACAACAAAAATATTTATGAACATAACCCTGTTTTTACGAACGTATCTCTGTTTGTAACCCAACTTTTTAAAAAAACCCATATATTGAAAATTACTTGTGAATATAAACAAATTGTTAAGTAAACCTTTAATAAATATATTATCCTATTACACAAAATTACTACGGTAATATAAAACAAAATTGCTAAAATTAGTACGTAAACACGAGTTTAACTTAACATAAAAATTTCAATTTTGATTTCTTTCCTATAGTATGTTAGTTTGTTAAAAAATTCTTTTTATATTTTATTTTGAAAAGTTTTGCATATAATTACGTACTAACAACACGAAATTAAAACGAAGTCTATTAAAATACAAATCGAACCTCCTATGATGTCTAGAACAATCAAAGATAATAATAATAGGTTCACTGTTAATACTTAATATGTATATATTATTAGTTTTTAATTTTTAGCATTAATTTTTTTATTTTCAATAATAATATTATTAATCATAAATATTTAATATTTTCTATTAATTATAAATTATTATATATTTGATATTAATTGCTCGATATTATTTACTAATAACTGGAAAGTATAATTAAGCCCATTGGAATACTGGATATACATAATAATTAGTAATTATTTATTATTTATTAATTATTATAAGTTATAAATTATTAATATAATATTATAAATCATTAATTATTAAATATTAATAAATATATGATATTATTTATTATTGGTATTTAGTAATATAATATTATAGTTAGTAATTAGTAATATATGATTAATATAATATTATTAATGATTAATTATTAAATAATAAAAAATAATCAATGTTAATTTTAAGAAAATAATGTAATTATTAATTATTGATTATCGAAAAGTGGTAATAGACATTCATTACAATGGACATTTTATGATCATTACAAAATATGCCCTCAATTTATGACCGTTTTAAAATTGTCATCTATTACAACGTGCATTACCCGTTGTAAAATTGGTATCTTTTACAAGGGGCATTTAATGACCGTTGTAAAATTGGCATCTTATACAACTGGCATTTATTGACCGTTGTAAAATTGACATATGTTACAACGGACTTGAGACGACCGTTGTAATAGCACTCTATTACAACGGGCAGACTTTGCCTGTTGTGAAAAGGGTGTTGTATATGACATCTATTACAACTGTCCAGATATGACCGTTGTAATACCATTCTATTACAATGGGCAACCAATACCCATTGTAAAAATGACGTTGTAATAAAGCATTTTTGTTGTAGTGCGAGTAGTTTATCTACAGGTCCTTATCTCGAGCAGGATGCTGGATTGAAGCTTAAAGCTGTGTCCAGAGCATAGTTATCTTCCGCTGTACCTATTTTATTGTTTCCGCTGCAATGTATTAAATATATTGTAATTTATCTTCCGCTGTAATTTTATTTCGATGTACTCTGATATATTCTGTACTCAGATGTTATATTACCATGATGTAATAAAAGTCTGTTGTTATTGTTATGATGTGTTGTATGCCCAGAGTTAATGCATTCGAGAATTTCTAACTTTTGGGTCAGATCTGTGTGGTTTATGGTCGGTCCAAAGGGCAGGGATTTTCGAGTCATTACATATGGTATCAGAGCTTTGGTTAGCTCGAATCTTTGGGGCACAACTCATTAGAACTGAACAAAAGGCTCATCAGAGATTGGATTAGTAATATCCAATAAGAATACTCATTAGAGAAAGGATCAGCAGTATCCTAGAATGAGAAAACTCATTAGAGATAGGGTTAGTAATGCCTTAGAATGAGTTGAGAGTAGCAAGCCTATAATATACATATTTGTGATTAATTATACTCTATTTTGGAAAATATGATTTTGAATATATAAAAAGTTATATATTTGAAAGTTAATTAACTAATGAAATTATTTAAACTAATGGAGAAAAAATATGTATAAATTAGTTAGTTAATTAATCAACTTTTAGCTTCGTCCCTTTTCGAGGACGAAAAGTTTTTAAGTGGGGGAGACTGTAACAACCCAGAATTTTGGGGCCAATTTAAAATTTATTTTAAGTGATTTTATTGAGTTTTGATATTTAAAATAATCTATTTTAAATAATAATGATCACAAATTTGATTCAAATCGAAGTTAGAATGAATAATTTAATTTTAATTATAAAAAGAGTTAGAAATAGCGCGGTAATTTGAAAAGTCAAACTTGAACTTTGACTGACCATACAGGATGCAAAATTTAACGGATTTTAGTGAAACCAAAAATATTAGAATCTATTTAAAAATATCTTTCCAACGAATCCGAAAAATCGAAATTTCATAGCAGGAATCAAAAGTTATGCCCAAATTAAATTTAGAAAGGTCGCTAGGTAATTTGCATAGGTCAAAAATGCTACTTTTTGCATATAAAGGAATTTGAACTCGAAACCACTTCCATTGAGTTCAGAATGATGTTTCTACATTGAAAAACAGTAAATACTTATATATTTCGAGTTTTGGAAATTATTTGTTTAAAAATGTATTTTTAATATTAAATATATAGCCCTTGAAAATAGTCATTTTGCAAACGACCTCCATTTTCGACGAAACCACTTTTGTTGGATCCGGAATGTCAAAATATTGTTAAGTTTAATTTTTCATAATTTTTGGAATTAATTGGTGGCCGTGGCAAAAAGATTTCCGTTCTGTCAATTTACAGTGAATTTTAATCGACTGAAAAATAATCATTTTTCAAAAAGTCTCAGAATTCGTCGAAATAAATTTTGTTAGGACCGCATCGTCATAAGAAAGCCAAAAATAATTTTTCTGGATTTTTCTGAGTTAATTTGTGTCCCCGGTAAAATTATTTGTACGGAAAAATTAGAAATAAAGGACTTAGATTTTAAAACTGAAAAACGGAGGCCAAGATGACAGTTTGGGCTAATGGGATAGGTCCAGATGAGTCCAGAATGGGGGCTAAATGGTAGGAACGACAGTCGTTGGGCCTGAATCGGAGTTCGGACCAAAACGGACTTAAACGGGCTAATTAAATAATAATTAGATTAACGTAATAAAATAATATTATAAAATGATCGGGTTCTTCTTCCTCATGTTGTCTTTCAGCCGTGAGAACCCATAGCCGCCCATTTCTTCAAAAATTCATTCTCCGATTTCTCCCTCAATTCTCAACGAAAACCTTCGTATAAATACACGTTTCGAAGAGAATTTCGAGCTCTTTCTTCTCCGACAAGAATCACCACCTCTCATCGACCGTAGCCACCACCACAAGCCTCCAAAGCCACGGCCTTTACGCCCCCACCGCGCCACCCACAAACCGCCGCACCTCCTCCAACTCCCGGTGAAGATATCCCTCTCGTAGCTCTCTAATCTCCCGCAAACCGTTCGTAAAGTCGTCGATCGTAGCTCGAGTTATCTCGATTCAAAGTTTTGAACTTTAGGTAATGTTTATTTCAGATTTTGTCACGCTTTGTAGCGTCGCTGTGTCAATTGTTAAAGGCTGAATTTTGTTTTTTCATACGAATTTGAATTTGAACCATTCCAGATCCGAAATCGCTTTGAATCCAAACACAAGACGTGATCAAAGTTGACAATTCATTTCAGATCCGAGCTAGGTGAGAATTTATTTTTAATTTAATTTAATTAATTATTAATTCTTAGTTATTAAAAATATTTATTGATAGATCTGCTATGTCGTGATATTTTAAATATGGATCTGAATTGTTTATTCCATATGATGTTAGATCTGCAAATCTAAATATTAGATCTGAATTTATTGATTAATTAGAATTAACTATTTGTTAATTTTATGGAATCATGCCCCGTTAATTTGTCATATGCCAATGTAAACATCACCCTGTATATTACTTTGATGTGAATTGTTAGATTTAGTCATGTTGGTTTATTTGAATGTTGTTGTTGTTTGGATGTGACATGAAATACGATGTGGTAAATGGTAAAGGCTTAATCTTTACATTGTAAATAGAAAGACTAACTTTTATATATTGAATTTTTGATTTAAATTATTAAAGGCTGAATTTTCAATTAAAATATTAAAGATGTAAATTTTCATGAAAATATTAAAAGATGATATTTTTCATGTAAAAGAGTAAAATTTACATTGTAATTTAAGAATAAATTTTACATTGTAAATGAAAGATGAAATTTTTAGATTAAAAATCAAAAGATATGTTTCATTGTAAATAATAAAAGGTATGATTTTTCATTGTCTATGAAAGGAATGAATTTTTGTAATGAATTATTAAGGAATGAACTTTTGCAATGAATTATTAAGGAATGAAATTTTGCAATGAATTATTAAAGAATGAAATTTTCAATGAATCATTAAAGAATAGATTTTTTTTCATTAAATTATTAAGTAGGATTTACTTGGAATATAAAAGTAGGACTTATAATGTAAATATAAAGTATAGGTCTCATGAATTAAAGATGACATTTTTATATGTTATTTTAATGTAAAATTTAACGATGAATTAAAGATGACATTTTTATATGTTATTTTAATGTAAAATTTAACGATCAATTAAAGATGACATTTTTATATGTTATTTTAATGTGAAATTGAACGCATAAATAAAGATGACATTTTTATATGTTAATTTAATGTAAATTAGAACGATAAAGTATAAATGACATTTTTTTTAGATGTGATTATAATGAGAATATTCACCGTATAAAAAGTTTACATTTTTATTAATGCGAATATATAGAATATTCACCGTATGAAAGGTTTACATTTTTATTAATGTAAATATATAGGAATTTCACCTTATGTAAAGTCTATTTTTTTTTTCTTAATGTAAAGTAAATAAGAATTTCACCGTATGAAATTTACATTATCTTTAGTGTGAATAAAATAGAAATTCCATCGTATGTTAAAATTTACATTTTTATATGTAAATTATAAAGTGAATTTATATCGTATGTTGAAAATTACATTTTTCTTTGTAATTAACAAGTGAATTTCATCGTATGTTAAAATTTACATATTTTTATGTAAATTATAAAGTGAATTAATGTTGTATGTTAAAAATTACATTTTTCTTTGTAATTAAAAGGTGAATTCCATCGTATGTCAGAATTTACATTTTTATATGTAAATTATAAAGTGAATTTATGTCGTATGTTAAAAATTACATTTTTCTTTGTAATTAATATGAGAATTCCATCGTATGTTAAAATTTACATTTTTATATGTAAATTATAAAGTGAATTTATGCCGTATGTTAAAAATTACATTTTCCTTTGTAATTAACATGGAAGTTTCATCGTATGTTAAAATTTACATTTTTATATGTAAATTATATAAGGAATTACACCGTAGGATAAAATTTACATTTTTATATGTAATTAAAACATGAATTTACATTATGTGTTAAATATTACATTTTTATATGTAATGTCTATAGGAAAGTATACCGTATGACAAAACTACATTTTTCTATGCAATTAAAGGATGCAATTTCATTGTATGATCGAAATTGCATTTTTCTTATGTATATATGTAACATAAAATGAGAATGAACATTAGAAATAAAATTGATTTATTTCATATGTAATTTAGATGTAGAAATGTGGCATTGTAATTAAAAATTATATTTTTACAATGTGAATTAGATGTAGTGTTTGCATTGTAATTAAAAATTATATTTTTACAATGTGAATTAGATGTAGTGTTTGCATTGTAATTAAAAATTATATGTTTACAATGTGAATTAGATGTAGTGTTTGCATTGTATTTAAAAATTATATTTTTACAATGTGAATTAGATGTAGTGTTTGCATTGTAATTAAAATTTATATTTTTACAATGTGAATTAGATGTAGTGTTTGCATTGTAATTAAAAATTATATTTTTACAATGTGAATTAGATGTAGTGTTTGCATTTTAATTAAAAATTATATTTTTACAATGTGAATTAGATGTAGTGTTTGCATTGTAATTAAAAATTATACTTTTACAATGTGAATTAGATGTAGTGTTTGCATTGTATTTAAAAATTATATTTTTACAATGTGAATTAGATGTAGTGTTTGCATTATAATTAAAAATTATATTTTTACAATGTGAATTAGATGTAGTGTTTGCATTGTAATTACAAATCATGTTTTCACAATGTGAATTAAGAGTAGAGTTTGCATTGTCATTAGAAATTATATTTTTATATGTAATTTAAAGATTTTGAGTGTATCAAAATTTACATTTTCAATGTAAGGAAAGAATGAATTTAGGATGCGGTAATATTATCTTCATTTTCAAATGAATTAAAATTTAGTAAGTATCGGTAATTGTGTGGAGTGTTGTTTTAATCAAACGACGTTATTACGATTCAATGATTATATATATATAATCAAAATTGAACGAATAGGGCGTGATAGTTCGCGTTTTGAAATCGTACTTTTATATGACTATACAAGAAGATCCGACCGTCGGATTTTCTTGAAACTGAAACCGTTAGGACCGTCTTGGAAAAATCTTTCTAATGATATATATTACGTTAAGATCCAACGGTTAGATTCTGAGAAATGTAAAAATTAAAATTGGTTAAATGCAGCGCCATAGTCGCCCATGGACTTAAGGCGTCGTTATATAAAAATTTAATTATTTTAAATAATTAAAATAGGAATGAATCGTTAATAAAAATAATTATTAATGTGTAAGAAGGATTTTCAATATATATATATATATACAAGGATTATTTGGAAAGTCCGAGTTTATCTCATTCCAAATAATTAAACGACGTTTAAAAATCCAAGATTGGAAGACGGCGATTGAAGACCGTCAAATCTCCACATCGAATGGACGATGATGACTGTTGCCTTAGAATGGCTCGCTACCATGATAAGGTAATAGTAGGAGTTGCCCAGACGTAGTGTTGATTTGTACGGATTTGGCTTTCGCTCAGACCCAGAGCATAAGCTTATAACTAGATTGTGTGTCTGACATCGTACTCCATTATATATCATGTTATTAATCTTCTGTCGAATGTATGGATGTTTGGTGGCGGAGAATTTATTCTCTTGCTTAACACCCGTTCATATATTTCGGCAAAGGATTGGTAGTGTGATATGGAGTGATGATGTGACATGCTAAGATGCATATGATCAAGGCTTTGTTGAAAAGCATGCATCGTGGGACGATCAAAGCATAGTCTGTTTAGGCATAGCTTTGTGTATAGCATGACTTTGCGAGCCTCACACACTGGCGGAGTCTAAAACAGGAGAAGGGAACGCAGGGAGAGCAGCATGTTTCTTTCTAGCTAGAGTGGTGTCAGTGACCTACCAACCCTGACATTTTACTTATGTGGATGATGGAATGAGGCGCCTCGGATAGGTCCTATAGGACTGGGAAACGTGTGTTCAGGAATTGCCAATCCACGAAGCTGTATGTGTGGACCGGCCCTGCAGGATCCAAGGGTTAACTGCGGGGAACCCTGAGACATTAGCTAGAGTGTCTCGAATCGGTAAGGAGCTCCTCCCTAGCCTTGACTCATGATGGAAACTCTATTTCCAATACGCCCCCATTCGGTTTTGATTGTATTACTAGTATGGAGGCATAGTAGTATGGGATACTATTCTTCCTAGGATTGATACATTATGATTGAAATTGTTTTTAAAGCATATACACACTAATAATAATATCAAATTCGTTTTTAACGTATCAAGCATGTTTAATCACCATAAGGTAAAACTCTATCCTCTGGTGTGTGTTGCATTGTGTGATGGGACCTGAGTCTTATGGTGATTTCATTTTTCTAAAAAGCATTGCGTTGTTTTACGATTTACTTTAAGTTATGCACGGCAATCCAGTGGAATAAAACCCGTTCCGCATTAGCGGTGTGGTCCATAGATTTTCCTTATTACTATTAGTTAAATTAGTTAAGAATTCTCACACCAGTCCCATGACTGATCCGTTGTTTGTGTCCACCTTTACAAACTTGGGTGCCCTCTTCTCCACACGGGAAGTCGAGTAGTTTATCTACAGGTCCTTATCTCGAGCAGGATGCTGGATTGAAGCTTAAAGCTGTGTCCAGAGCATAGTTATCTTCCGCTGTACCTATTTTATTGTTTCCGCTGTAATGTATTAAATATATTGTAATTTATCTTACGCTGTAATTTTATTTCGATGTACTTTGATATATTATGTACTCTGATGTTATATTACCATAATGTAATAAAAGTCTGTTGTTATTGTTCTGATGTGTTGTATGCCCAGAGTTAATGCATTCGAGAATTTCTAACTTTTGGGTCAGACCTGTGTGGTTTATGGTCGGTCCAAAGGGCGGGGATTTTCGGGTCATTACACGCTTACTGTAAGATGGGCATGATACTAGAAAAGAGTTATTGGACATACCACATAGGCCACACATTATGATTCAGAGTCACCTCGAGCGTGTGATGCACGGATTCAACATTCCAATGTCCTTTAAGAACAGTGGCAGTGATGTATAGGGACGAGTCCCCTATTGACTTTTTTTTGAAAATTTCGAAGCTTGAGGTTTAGGGGATATGGGGATGGTGATGGTTCTGAAGCTTGAAAGGATACGCAAGGGACCCGCTGTAAGGTGTCAAAAAATATGCGAACTGGAAATGTTATGCACAAAAGACGAAGCATACTGAAAGTGCTTATTAGTGGGCATCGCTGGCAGGAGTGACCAATGGTGAATGGTCAATTACTATAACTGTATGTAAGATTTAGTTAAGATGGCCAGATGGTTCATTGCTATGATATATTTATATGATACATGCACTTATCAAATAACTTGTGAAAATCAAATTGCAGGACCTAAAATGACGTGGAGAGATAAAATGACGTGGAGAGATACAGCTGGCAAGGTAAATATTTTCGTAGTGGAGGACCTGAAATGACATAGAGAGAAACAGTTTCTGGTAGAATGCATTGTTACCTTGTAGAATGCATTCGAGCTATCACTTGTATTGAAGGTGGTATGTGTTGGCACTTGTGGCATGTAGAATATTTGAATTGTACTTTTAAATTATGTATTTGTTCGTATGTGTTGGCACTTGTGGTATACTTGAAAATTTGGTATGGTATGTAAAATATTTTGGATGGTTTGAATGTGATGATGAATGTTTTGGATATGTTTCATCTATGTATGAAACTGATATTGCAAAATTTATAATCAAAGCGTTGTATTTGCCTTCTTTTACTATTGCATTTGTTTTTTTACTGATGTTATATTTCAAGATATTGGTGTTGCATTCCATAACACAGTGGTGTTGCATTACATAAAATAGTATTAATTCCACATGGCACGTGGACCCACGGATGACGTGGCATGTGACATATTCGCAAAATGGATATTCTATTAAATTAGAAAACCGTTAACACGGAATATCGTGATAATACCGCAAGCGCACGACGTACAATTATTAGCATGTGGTGAATACGAGTCGATCCGCAAGGAAAGAATTAATTCTAGATTTTACTCAATCAAATTAAACCAAATTCAAGTGAAGTTTTAACTAAATAAAGCTAGTGAAAACTATGAACTAAGTTGGTAGCTAAATATGAAATAAAAACAATTTAGAGGCAAATCAACTCTCACATTTATGTAAGTTATCAAAAATACAATTTATGATCTCCATTAAGTGATATAAGTGCAATATTTAAACCACTTATGATTCTCATGTAAATGGAACTAAAGAAAAACTATTCTAAGTATGGTCCATGAATTATTAACTAAAACTATAGAACATCAAATTTTGTTCTTACTTCCATTTCAAAATCAATAACCACTTAGCAAATATTGATGTAATTTGTGTTTACATTGACTAAGCATAGCCTGTTTTGTTGTCGACAAACATAGACTATATAAACCATTTGTATAAACTTACATCAACATTCACTAACATGAAACACAAATTAGAGAACACAAATCATACAAATGTTGAACTTACATAAAGTTAGAGAGCATCATTACCCCTAAATCAAGGGATTAGCCACTCATATGGGTTATCATATCAATATATGTAAGTTTCAACATTAGAAAATAAAGCAAAATGAAAGAAGAACTAAGTAGAACAAGAAGAGAACTAAACTAAGAACATAAAGTAAATGAACATGAAAGTAAATCTAAGCTATGAACATGAATATAAATCTAAGCTCTGAACATGAAAGTAAAGAGCATAGAAATTAAACTGCATTAAAACAAAGAAGTTACATAAAGAAAATGGCTATGTAGCCATGGAAATACAAGAGAGCTTGTGCTCCTCTCAACTAAACTAAAGAAGGGGATAAAAGAGAAGGATAAGAGAAAAAAATACATGAACATAAAGTGGGTATATATACATGCTACAAACCCTAAAACCTTAATCACTCATAATGGGAAATCCCTATAATGTCTACTTCATGAAGCTTCTAATCCTCTCTTAGCCACTAATGAGTCATGTAGGATGCATGAGACCTTTTGTTTTATTCAATTAGTCTTTAATAAGAAGCTTAAGAGAAAGAGGGTAATTTGAGAGTTGGGGTCCTCAATGATCATGTATGAGAATTATTTCCACTTCATTCCTTTGTATGCATGCATTTGTGCTCCAAAATTCTTATAAGAGACAAGTACAAAGAACAAGTAAATGCAATCACAAATTAAAACATGCACAAGTGACCATTTTTTTCCAAAACGAGTGGTTATTTTGAAAATATTTAAAATATGATTTGATCGTATAAAATACCCAAAAATGTTCATTTATTTAATTAAACAAGAATAAATATATGAATATAAATGTGCATTTTTACGTGCACATCAAATACCCCCACACTTATCTTTTTATTTGTCCTCGAATAAAGAAAAAACTAAGATAGATTCGTTTTCGTAGGGAAACACGATTGCATTGAGTGTATGCAATAAGCCGTTAAACCTCTGGGCGTCCCTAGTAGGACGAGTGTTGTTTCGTGAGGGTTTTCAGCGGATACTACCCACAAAATCCAAATGTTAAATGCAAAAAAATATTTACAAAATGCATGATTAGAAAATATTTACAAGATGAATGCAAGTTTTAAAAAGAATATTTATAAATGGATAATTTACTTTTAAATTTGACACGAGTGAGTTAAATACAATTTGGGTCGTCATTGTGAAATTTAAGTCCATTACTAATCAAAACTTCAAACAAAAGTCAGTTATCGTTACAAACTCCTCTAGCTTGGCCAGTTGTTTTGGTAGAAACATAGTGCAAATATGAAATGAATTCTATAATCGATATCAACAACCGTAAAATGACATTTTTATTTACTTTTGGTTAACAAGTTAGGTCAAATAAGTGAAGAGTTTGCTTGGATTCCAAGTACTAATTCTCTCTTTATTACAAAATATTTACATTATTATTATTTACAAATACCTAGGTATACCACCTCTCCACTGTATTACGACTTACGTGAGGGTCAGTAATCCTAAGGTGTCCAACTCATAAAATGAGATCAAGGTATACCGATGCTGACTTTGTCAACAAGTTGTCGGAAAGAGCTTGGCAGGTTTGCACACCAACGCTAGATGTACTAGCAATGTTGGATACCCTTGGATTATTATTATATATATATATATATATTCCCTTTTTTTACATAAGATAGGGAGTTTAGCGAGAATATCTTAGCACTACTTCACTTAAACGATCTAAAATGTTATCGCAAGGAATCTAAATCAACCCTTCATTTAATTGGATTACAATTTAGAAAACATTTCATACTCATCACCTACGAATCTTCCTATATACCAGTTACACTAAATTTGCACATAATTCAAACTTTCCTTTCGTTATCCGTTAAGAGAAGTAAAATTCCAAATATTTTAATCGTACGACCAAAACCATATATTTACTTCATCGTGCCCATTTAAAAGTAAACTAAAATGCAAATTTTTTTCTTTGATTTTTTTTTTTTGATGAAAAAAGAAAAGAAAAGCGAAATCTATGCAAAACCAAATTAAATATGAAACTCCCCCCACACTTGATTTTGACTGTGTCCCCACAATCAACCAAAGTGGAAGGAGAAAAGAAAAGAATTTTTTTGAAAAGACACCTTATATTTATAAAAGAAAAGGAAAAAAGTATTTATAGTATATTAGAAAGTATATTGACAAGAAGTAAGCGAAACGGTCTTCTAAAGGCCTGTTCATTTGTCTCTTCAAGTATGAGAGACACAGCTCAAACTCGAAAAACCAAATTGTATAAGCTTTCAAAGTTAGACGTAGATTTGGAAAAACAAATGTCGTTTATTAAATATCGAATGAGTTAAATTATTTTCGATGATTTTTAGGGTCGACTGGTTGATGGATTGAATTTCATGTTTAATTTTACCAATTTGAATTTCAAAATTATCATTTAAAATTTGTTCAAAAATATTGATTTCAAAATCCAAACGACGATTCAAATATACACTTTCACATTTCAACTCATCTTCGAATAGACAAAAAAAATTGTGTTCATCGTCTTCCTTTGAATTATTCACAACTTCATTGCATAAATCATTTTCAGATTCTAAAGTTGTGGTTTGAAATTCATTATTTTCAGAAAGAGGAAGATCGATTTTGAGATTTGGTTCAACCTCTCAAAATAATTATAATCCAACTCAATTACCGTGTTATTAACGAATTCGTTAAGATTGTCATTTTCCATTTCGGAAGTTGTTATTTGAAATCATCATTTGCGGGTAAAGGTGGATTATCGTTCAAATCGCCACATTTTGAAACTTGATTCTGTTGGTCATGTCGTTTCAAGTATGTTTCAAACACCAAATCCGTGTGATTTTCAAAAATTTCATTCATTTGCTCAACAAAATCAAACTTATAATTATTAACCTGAGAAGTTTCAGTTTGAAATTGTTGAGAATAGAAATCGTTAACCGCACCATCATTGAAATTATTTCCACTGTCAAAATCATTTGTAAAGTGATTCACATTTCCATTTTGAATTTGAAATTCATTTTGGAGTTCGAAATTGAATTGGCAAGGATTATATTCAAAATCATTTGAATTTGGAAGTAAATTCAAATTTTTAATATTTTGATAACTTTGACATGAATTGTTGCACAAATATGAATTACACCATTCATTTATTCTTTGATTTTGTTTTGTGCTCCTTTCAAGTAAAGATTCAATTTGTGTTTCAAGGGTTGAAGGTTGATCGTTAGTTTGAAAATTATGAACAGTTGGTGGTGTAAAATTCAAATTATTTGTACAATAGTTGTTATTAAAATATCCATATGAATTTGGTGTATAATTTTATGGATTATATTGATTTTCACAACTATCGTAAAATCCGCGGGAATAAGGAAATTGAGACATTTTCAAGAAAGCTTCTCTTTTTTTTTTGAATTTATTTTTAAGAGAAAAAGAAATTTTTACAAAAGAAAATTGTTTTTTTTTTTTTTTTTTAGATTTTGGATTTTTGTACTTTTGTTTTTTCGTTTTTATATGTGCATAAACCTAATGCAACTATATGAATGCAAATTACTTATTTACAATTTTTCTAACATTATATAATGACGATTAGATTTATTTCAACAAAAGATTTCTCAGCCAGTTAACGGACAAGAGTTATTGGTGCACCAGGATTCACCCTAGCAATGCAGTCGAAGGTTTAAGTACCTTCGGAGGAACAATCGATATAATACTTACGAATCACCATAATACTTATAAATAGTTATTACTCTACCGTAGTCTAGACACCGAAAAATAAATCGTTGGAAAGAAACCAATTTATCATTATATAATAATGCCCTTAAAAATAAAATAAAAATAAGATGAATGCAAAACAGAAAATAAACGTGGATTAACGATGCAACTACGAATGAATTTTTGTTTTGTTTTTGGATTTTTGATGCAAATGCAAGCTAACAACAATACAATTAAATAAAAATAAGGGAGAAGAGAACAATACCAAAGCGTCTGAATTTATTAGCAATTTTTTTAAGCAAGCAAAACGGCGCACAAAGCAAAGCAAAGCCAAACAAGCTGGCAATTCCTATTTTTAAATTCTGCAACCTGAAAAGAAGCCGAAAACGATATATATACAAAAGCCCAAGGTAAGTTAAAACATAAACTCAGAGGAAAAAAAGAAAATGAAGCAAAACAAATTGATTTTTTTTCTTCAATAAAACAAAATGAAAAAGGAACTTAAAAAGGAGTTGGGGAGAATGAAATAAAATAAAATTTAAAGCAAGTCTACTCAAACTTAGCCCAATAACAAACAAGGAAGCCCAAGATCCAAAGACAAAGCCCAATATCCCAAAATTTCATCTCATCTTTTAAAATCAAAATCCCTCAGCTAATAAGAAACAAAACTTCCGAGGAAAAACAACCACAAATTATCTTGTAATTCCTTTTCTTTTGGGGTTAATCAAATATTACCAGCCCACAAGGCCGCAAGCCAAGTTCCCATGCCGCCCGGAAGAATAAAAAATTGAATCCAGGTTACTTAAGGCCCAAGCCAATTCAACTTCTCAAAACTTTAGTTCGTGAAATTCTTATCTCCCCAATTTCTCAATCGAGAACACCATATATCCAAAATTAGACAATTCGCTGAAATCAAACTCAAAACAATTCGCTGAACATGACGAAGCGGTTCTTAGGTGGTTCGAAGTCGCGAGTTCGGTGTGAGATGATCGGGTTTGAGGATTTTCGATTTGGGATTTCACAGTTAGGAGGTGGAGGAGACTGCGTTTTGGTTTTCGAAGCCAGGTGAGTGGTTTCGGTGGTTACGATTGGGGTTTTTGGTGGTGAGGGGCATGTGAAATGGTGATGAAGCGGTTTGTATTGACTGGTGTAGGTGGTTTGGAATTCGGGTTTTACGAAGTGAGGTTGCTGTGTAAAATTGGTAGGTTGCGAGTAGGTTTTGAGATGGTGAACTGGTCCGATTTCGAATTGGTGATTCCCTGGTCTGAGGTGATTTCGGTGCTTTCGGTTCAGGCAAGTGAATTTGCTTGGGGAAATGTGGGAGCTTTGAATGGAATTTTGCTGTGAAGTCGTTTGTCAGCTGGGTGCAGACTGGTGTGATGCGAACTGAATTGTGGTAGTAGATGTTTTCGTGAGTTGAAGTGTGGGTGGTTTTGAATGTGGTTGTGTATGAAGCAGTGCAGTTCTGGGAGATTTGTTGAACTGTGAAGTGGGGTACTTGTTTGTTGCAAGAAGTGGAGTGTACTAGGGAGATGGGTTATGGAGGGTAGTTGCTGTATGGCCGAAGTGGTGGTGGAAGCAAGGAAAAAGTAGAGGAAGATGGTTGATTGTCGGATATGGATGTGCAGTGACTGTGCTCGATTGGATGAACTGGTGGAAGTTGGGTGGTAATTGAATGGTAGGAGAAACAAGAAATTGAATGGTAGGAAAAAAAACAGAACAGGGAGAAAACTGAAATAGTAGTTGAAATGTAAAACAGAAGTTGATGTAAACAGTGAAACATAAATTGTAGAACTGTGAAACAGATGTATAAAATAGAATTGTGCAATGCAAATTGTTCAAAACAGAAACAGACCTGTCTCTCTTTCTTTTCTTTTTTCTTTTTCTTTCTACAGCCAGACTACCAGTATAGAACCTATGCAAAATGAAATTAAATTGCAAACAGAACAACAAAAAACTATGCACAGAACTTGAAAACTAAAGTTCAGAAGAGAAACAAACAAATTTGCACAAAACAAAAAACTGAAGTTCCCTTTCTTTCTTTCTTTCTTTTTTTTTTCTTTTCTTTTTTTTTTCTTTTTTTGTTTTTTGCTTTTTTTTTTTTTTTTTGAAACAGAAAACTGTTTTTGAATAGAAAACAAAAAATGCCCAGGACAGTAGAAATAAGGAAAATATGCAAGTTTTCTTTTTGTTTTTTTGTTTTTTAATAGAGTAAAAAGAGAAGAACTAACACACTAACGAAACAACAAACACACACAAAATCTATACAAAAGACACAAAATGAACACAAATTGCAACACACGAAACACCTTTTTTTTTTAAATAATAATAACAAGAGAACTAACACTAAAAGAAAATGAACACACACAAAAACAAACAAAAGTGAACAAAATGAAACAAAACAAACACACATTTTTTTTAAGAGAACAACAAACTAGAAAATTAATCTGAAGAATAAAACTAAAATTAAATTCTTTCCCCAGCAACGGCACCTAAAACTTGTTCGCTAAACGGATATTCTATTAAATTAGAAAATCGTTAACACGGAATATCGTGATAATACCGCAAGCGCACGGCGTACAATTATTAGTATGTGGTGAATACGAGTCGATCCGCAAGGAAAGAATTAATTCTAGATTTTACTCAATCAAATTAAACCAAATTCAAGTGAAGTTTTAACTAATAAAAGCTAATGAAAACTATGAACTAAGTTGAGAGCTAAATATGAAATGAAAACAATTTATAGGCAAATCAACTCTCACATTTATGTAAGTTATCAAAATGCAATTTATGATCTCCATTAAGTGATATAAATGCAATATTTAAACCACTTATGATTCTCATGAAAATGGAACTAAAACAAAACTATTCTAAGTATAGCCTATGAATTATTAACTAAAACTATAGACCATCAAATTTTGTTCTTACTTTCATTTCAAAATCAATAACCACTTAGCAAATATTAATGTAATTTGTGTTTACATTGACTAAGCATAGCCTATTTTGTTGTCAACAAACATAGACTATATAAACCATTTGTATAAAGTTACATCAACATTCACTAACATGAAGCACAAATTAGAGAACATAAATCATACAAATGTTGAACTTACATAAAGTTAGAGAGCATCATTACCCCTAAATCAAGGGATTAGCCACTCAAATGGGTTATCATATCAACACATGTAAGTTTCAACATTAGAAAATAAAGCAAAATGAAAGAAGAACTAAGTAGAACAAGAAGAGAACTAAACTAAGAACATAAAGTAAATGAACATGAAAGTAAATCTAAGTTATGAACATGAATGTAAATCTAAGCTCTGAACATGAAAGTAAAGAGCATAAAAATTAAATTGCATTAAACAAAGAAGTTACATAAAGAAAATGGCTATATAGCCATGGAAATACAAGAGAGCTTGTGCTCCTCTCAACTAAACTAAAGGGGATAAAAGAGAAGGATAAGAGAGAAAAAAATACATGAACATAAAGGGGGTATATATGCATGTTACAAACCCTAAAACCCTAATCACTCATAATGGGAAATCCCCAAAATGCCCACTTCATGAAGCTTCTAATCCTCTCTTAGCCACTAATGAGTCATGTAGGATGAATGTGACCTTTTGTCTTATTCAATTAGTCTTTAATAAGAAGCTTAAGAGAAAGAGGGTAATTTGAGAGGTGGGGTCCTCAATGATCATGTATGAGAATTATTTCCTCTTCATTCCTTTGTATGTATGCATTTGTGCTTCAAAATTTCTATGAGAGACAAATACAAAGAACAAGTAAATGCAATCACAAATTAAAACATGCACAAGTGATCATTTTTTTCCAAAATGAGTGGTTATTTTGAAAATATTTAAAATATGGTTTGATCGTATAAAATACCCAAAAATGTTCATTTATTTAATTAAACAAGAATAAATATATGAATATAAATGTGCATTTTTACGTGCACATCATGACATGTGGGCAGCTGACGTGGAGAGCTGACGTGTCGTGTGACACGTAGGCAGCCGACGTGGCCCCACTATCGTGACTTGGAAGCCAGTCTCTAACTAATGCTCAAGCAACGCTGAATATTGTTGCATTACGTGCAAATAGTGTTGCATTACGTTTGTAATGCAACATTTTCTTTCCGTGGCAGTAGATGGGCAAAAACGTTGCCTTAGAGTGTTAAGGCAACGGCCGCGGATGCCACACCCCTCTAGTGTTGCCTATTTGAAAAAAAAGGGAAAATGCAATGCTTTTTCGATCTAAGGCCACATAAAACTTATGTCGTATTTGCCCACTTTTGTAGTAGACAATTGTTTGGCTTCAAGGTAGGAGGCAATTCTTTTTGGCATGTGCACGGGTGTCCTTCAACTTTGAGGTGGTGTAGTCTTGACTGTGCTGCCTTGGTGCGATGTATCTTTGGATACACGATGGGGTGCTATTGTAGTTTGCTTCCTTTGGAGGTGACACGTGATTGGACGGTTGTTAGGTCCTGTTGTATGTGATGTGTCTTTGGCGCACTGTGTTGCCTGCCTATTACTATTTCCTTTCAGCTGTTGGTATCAATAGGGCAATATGTTAAATTGTGTTGTACTGTTGTTCTGTTATCTTTTGCATTGTTTTAGAATAGGCATTCGTTTGGTTGTCTGTTTTAATGTAATGTGTTATGTGAATCGTCTCCCTACGTGGAGAAAGTAATTAGTAGTCTAGTCTTTGTTAACCAGCTCCTTTGCTCTAAGCTAAAATATATAGCAGTGGATGATCCACTGTAAAAACGTATGTGGTGGAAGGTCCACCATAAAACCAAAGTAGTGGGTTGACATCATGTCAGTTTCCTATATTAATGTAATGTAGTTAATTTTCGTTGCGACCACTTTAAAAATCGGACGGCTCTACAAAAAAAGAAGGTGGTAAAATCTACTTTCAAACGAAAATTTTGTAACATAAATTAGGCTAATAATCTGAAACCCTCTTAGGTTTTACCAAATTTCGGTCTCCTAGCAAATCATGACTTGCTTTATCCAATAGAAAATACATTTCTTTATGATTTTCAATTTGTTTGTGTTAGGATTACGTGGTATTTTTAAATTTTACTACTCCCAACGGTACATAATATAAGACGTTTTAAGTTATTTTATTTGTTTCAAAATATAAGATGTTTTACTTTGTTATTCCTATTTTATCCTTGATCTTTAACAAGACTCAATGGTTGTTTTACAATATTATATGCATGAAAATAGGAGTGATAATTAGGTTGCATATAAAAAAAGAACTTAATTTATGGGATCTACTTAATATAAGTATGGACTAAAGTGTCAATAAATTTTTTCCTTGATACCCGTGTAAATTTCTAAAATATCTTACATTATGAATCGGAAGGAGTATTTTATAAGAGTTTTTAGATTTTCGTAAGTTGCACCTGCAATAAAGTCTTTGAAGTTATTTGAAGATATTTAAACAAAATACTAACTACATGTAACGGATAGTGGATACGTGGATGTGATAAATCATCAATGGCAGAAATAAAAACACCGGCCTAGGGGAAAGGGAAAAGAAAAGGAAGATGTGCTAACTGCTGAGCTCAAACACAAATCAGCTTGTAATGTACACCACTGAAATCATATATCACTGTGCAATAATAACTGAACAACTGATATATTGAGGAGATAGGTTGACAATTAACATATTATCCAACACATGTTAACGTTTTGAAAACATGGATATCCAAACATGGACCGGTGCTAATACCGTAATACTAAGGGGTCGTTCGCAGACAAAAGGTGTCACGTTTACTATTGCGTTCACGTCCGACGCATGGTAATTTTTGACTGTTCAGAAGCAACGATTCTCGAAAGTTGGAGAATGAATCATTGGCGTTCGACGCGTCGGACACCAACAACTCATTTCCAATGTTCGATCTCACTTTGTATAAATCAGCCCTCTCCCCTACTCTTTTCCAGTTTTCCTCCATCTCCAACAGCAAACCTCTTCCCTCTTCCACTTGTTTAATTTTTTTCACGACGAACGTAGCTGCAAAATAGGTTCTTTTATACCGTTGTGTTTAATTTTCTTAATTATATATTATATATTTTTTTGAAATTTTTCTGATTTTTTTTCTGTTTTGCAGTATGTCTTCAGATTCTAGCTCTGCTTCTTCATTGATGCGAGTATTGAGTTTCTGGCATAGCGAACAGGCGGCGCAATCAGTTTTCATGGGACGGCCGCAAGGGGTGTAAATGGGTTGGACCGGACGGAATTGTGTCCAAGCTCTGTCCTATAAGAGATTCGAAAGAACACGAATCGTACAAGCATTAAGTTCGAACACTATTCGCACGAGCCGGATAACGGACGGACAATATAAATATATCGAACATTTTGGATCGAACCGGACTCTAGTGTGTCTAACCTCTTCCTATAAGAGAATCGGACGGACATGGACCAGACACTTTATATTTTCGGACCGAGCCGGACAACGGACTGTCCTATCCGATATACAGCCCTAACGATCGCGGTGGCTTTGAACGGCCGTTTTAATCTAGGTTACACAAAAACCCAGATTAAAAACAGGTGGGATAATCTAAAACGGTCGTTTTGTGATTAGGGCAGACTGCTGCGGACACCGGACGAATAATGAGATCTAGTACAGGATATGTTGGACAGTCCAGACGAGTGGTAGGCTAGCGGCGCTGGCAGACCATATAGGCGATTCAGAAGAAATCCGTCGATGAAGTTTCGAGAGCTAGACATAATATTTGGCGGTTGTTTGGATACGTCTGCTTGCATATATCATATCCCTACTATTCCATCTGCTACTGCACCTGCACTAGCACCAGCATAGTTGATTCTTTCACTGTTGCCGACGTCGGTTACTATTCCGATTATATGACTACTAGCAACCCGCCATCTAGTCAGCCCTTTAGGCGCAGACACACCGAGCGTGGTAGTTCGAGCTGCTCTTTTGTGACCCCCACATGTCGGACGTTGCTACCCGTTGCTATATATTGTTCGAGCAGTGGCAGATGTCGAGCGATGGAAAATTATGATGATTTTCTGCAATGATCCGCGAAATCTGGAGATTGTCGACGATGATGTACGGGGGTTTATTTTAGCGCTGTTGAGGAGATTGGAGCATCGTCACCATTTGTTGTTGTTTTTTTTATCGTTTTATTTTCAATGTACTAGTTGTATTCATATTTGTATTTTCGATCGTTTAATGAAATGTAGTCGTTTTCTTTTGTGTAATTAGTATTTATTTAAATCAAAAAAATAAGTACCTCGTTCAAATATCCCGCTCATATACCCCGTTCGTAGCAAAAAAAAACGCATTCTCCGTTCACAACAGTGTCACACTCAAATGTACCATTACCGTTCGTCAAAAACGCACCCTAAGTTATAAACATAATTATAGCATACACGGTAACTGATCATAAACTTGCAATTAGGTTTCCCCAATTTAGCATAAATATTTGTGCTAAATTGTTTTAACATACGGGGAAGAATACATCGTACCAAGGGCTGTAAATTTTGCACGAACATCTAATGTCCGTTCTTGTCCGCGACCGAAATATGTATGTTCGAGCCCGACAGATTTTCATTTAGAACACAAGTTACAACAACAAAAAATTGTATAAGAAAAATCACGTTCAATCCGTATTGGTTCGAATTGGTCTAAATTTCACGTAATTCGATATATAATCCAAAGAAATTCTAGTAAACGGAATAAAAATTTAATATAAATAGTCATCTCCGACCAGGTCCGTGTCCACCGATTTCATTTAGCACACGAGTTATGACAATAAAATTTGTACAAAAGAAAAAAAATTCATTCAATCCATGATCGATCCGATTTTATTTAAAACAAAAACTGAATACACTTCCGTCCGGTTCGACCCGACCGATTTACAGTCCTAATCATATCTAATAAAAAACCTCTTCAGAAAAGAAAAAAAAATGCAAATTTTACAGATTAAGCACTGTTGTTTCAAAAACTACAAAGTGCCTAAACATAAATATCATTTGCAGGATTATTCTTCAAGTAAAAATCAGAAACAAACATCATTTGTAAGATCATTCTTCAAGTAAAAATCAGAAACAAACATCATTTGCAGGATCATTCTTCAAGTAAAAATCAGAAACACCATTATTAAACGGGCAACGAATAACATAAATATCATAAACATCATAAGCACCAAACTGGATATAAAAAAGGTGACGAATAACATAAATATCAGAATAACCTACACACACCATTATAACAAAATAGCCTACATACTTGCACAATGACCGTATCCAATAACAGATGTGTGGAAATAACTCCAGAACAAAACTGAGTACAATCAAAACTTGGAATAAATAGGGAGCTTTTAAGTTAGTTTGCATATTATGCTCTCATACTCCAGATTTCTGAATCCTGTTGAAGAGCTTAATTTTGAGGCAGTTGCTCTTCCAAAGTACCAGTCCTGCATTAACAACAAAAGCAGTAAATGACGATTTCATGTCAACTTATATTCCTGCTTCATGATCGTACCCAAAATTTATGAACAGAAGCAAAAAAATTGTAACTGATAAGGTTGCAATGCAGACAACACCGACGAGATAAAAAAATAAAAATACAGGTCTCAAGTTCTCATTTCTTACTATACTAGTAAATACAAACTCGAATATGAAATTGAGGCTAATGATGCACACCTTCTGAAAGTTCCTCTCCAATAATACAGTTACAAACGTCTTTCGTTAACCAGATCATCACTCAAATGAAGTGATGCATGTAAATTTACATGGATCAATGTTACCAGGCCAGTGGCACGTACAATGATGACAAAAATACAAATGGGAAAAGGAAAAATAAACACTACATATTGCATAACACACACACACACACCAAAAAAAAAAAAAAACTAACATGATATGCTCGGTTAAAGAGATGAACGGTTGACCAATACCAATGTTCCAACTGTTAAGCGCTTCAACTTTGATGTGAGAGATTATTTATTCGAAACTAGCATAATACGATTCGAAAAATATTGACATATGATATGTTATATACTACCTAAGGATTTAATACTAATGTACTACGATCTAGGTACCTAATTTCAATGCACAACTATATGTGTATATATGTAACACGAAGTATAAATTTAACCAACACTATTGGGGTATTTTCTATAAGTTATAAGAATATGGGCACACAGTTTCCAGTATCTCCTAATATGACCAAAATATCTGAGACCCCGTTTCATGCCAAGATAAAATGAGACATCTAAATGTCATTCATATCCTTTGATGCTCATCTCGTTTGAATATTTGACTTTCATCCAAAATATGAGTTTAAATCTCAATATAAGATCTCACCTGGAATAATTTTTATTGTTATTTACATGACATTTATCACTACTCATACGGATCTACTCAATCGAATTATTATTTATTAACTTTTACTTTTAATCCACAACAAAAGACTTCATATTTTCCAATGTCCATATAAAGGATATTATTCAGTCATTACCAAACCAATCAAGAAAACTTCATAATTTCCAATGTTCAAATATAAAAAGGGTATTATGCAATGAAGCTGCTATCTTCTTCCATAAAACATTTAACTTTTTTCTATGCAAATCAAATATGCTAGAACTTTAAATTTTTATTTATTTTATAAATTACAATTAGTAAAAAAATAATTAAAACGTCAATTGAAATTTGAAAATACATAAGTTACTCAAAGATATTTTTAAAATTTACTTAGCATTCGAGATAACAATCCTACATATACAATCGAAATACACCCAGTTAAACCAAGATCATACCTTGCATGAAAACCCTAAAATGAAACATGATCAAAATCAGAGATTTAAATCCTTGCATGGACAACAACGTAACAATATCAGCATTACTATAAATGAGACTGAACACCATCATCATTCTAAAACACACTCTCTTTTGAGCTAATTTTCCTCTACTGTTTTCACAAAATAAAAAATAGCATACACAACCATAGTTTTGGGTTTACGTGTTCACAAGGATAAAATGATAATTGTATTCTTTAGTTTCAAATCAGGATACGTAAAGAAAATGGCGAGGTATAACATAATCAACCAAAAAATGTGATGCTGATGCAATCATGTCTTGCCAGTCCAGGATACACAATATAATAAAGGTAATAAGCGGTATGCTTCATGGAATTGGTTAGTAGACCATAAATGTTCAACATACAGTTAAACCAAGATCATACCTTGCATGAAGACCCCAAAATGAAACATGATCAAAATCAGAGATTTAAATCCTTGGATGGACAACAACGTAACAATATCAGCATTACTATAAATGAGACCGAACACCATCATCATTCTAAATCGCACTCTCTTTTGAGCTAATTTTCCTCGACTGTTTTCACAAAATAAAAAATAGCATACACAACCATAGTTTTGGGTTTACGTGTTCACAAGGATAAAACGATAATTGTATTCTTTAGTTTTAAATCAGGATATGTAAAGAAAATGGCGAGGTATAACATAATCAACCAAAAAATGTGACGCTGATGCAATCATGTCTTGCCAGTCCAGGATACACAATATAATAAAGGTAATAAGCGGTATGCTTCATGAAATTGGTTAGTAGACCATAAATGTTCAACATACACAAAGGAGTCGCAAAGTCATAAAAGGTGACGTGATCACAAGACACAATGGATTTCTAACAAAGATATTCTGAATCGGGAATAAAAAAGGTTGAATAGGAATTTTGGATGACAATGGATTTACTCATATTACCAAATTCACAATGCGAAATGGATAGTTTATGATACATTTATATATAATAGTAACCTGACTTATATAATGGCTTGCTTTTCGTATTATGATATAGTTATACAGTTATATATAATGGAAACTTGCCTTATACCAAAATTTGCTTCTGTATTCTAATAGAAACTTTCAAATCAAGGTAAATAATCAGTATTTTCTGCAATCACTTGCCTCGTTACCATATTCATAAATGTTTAGATACTAAAATTACATGCTAAATTTTATAAGGGTATAAAAAAAGATAGACGAATTAATGTTAGGACTTGGGATAATATTTCACACTCGAACGTCACATTGTTATTATGTAATCAACAAACCATGCTAGCATATTTTGATAAAAACATCAACTATGACCAATAACAGTTGCTATCAGCTTAGTATGATAACAGGCAAGGTTTATGATGTGCAATTTTAGTATTGCGCTAAGTTTTTTTTCTTGAATCACTGTGGGAGACAGGATCCTAGTTAAAACACCAAAACAAAAACTAGTAAAACACCCTAGCAATTGTCAACTCCCTTCAGGACAAATCCAGCACATAAATAAAGAGCGGGTGCACTTTTACCACCATTTTTTTTTTTCGTGATTTTTTCTCGATGCAACCTACACCCAGATACCCAACATACTTAAACCCATCACACAAAAAATATCAGCAAAAATAATATTTGGAAAATAGTAAGAGACCTATCTATGCCAGATTAAATTTCTCAGTAACTGATTGACATAAAACATAGTGCTTCAGCGGGTGAAAATTCACCCACCAATTTCTTATTGCATGAGATTGGTTGCTAATTTGTCACAAGCTTAGTCCAGATTCGGGTTGTTCTCACAATACTCACATATTTCAGACGACGACACATGTGAACCCTTTTCGAGAAGACCTTGATGAATTTGCAACAAACATGAGTTGTACAGGATTGGACACTGAGCTAAATTTATTACTGCAATAGCCTAATCCAATGCCATATGCAAGAGAACATGACATGATCTAAATAACATAAAAGCACACTAAAAAGGAATGATGACTGAATTGAAAAACTGTAAGCATATTATTGACAGAAATGTTAAAGACTGATCAGATATTTCAAAATCAAATAAGTTTATTGGACATGTTATATGGACTGAAGGATTGGACAAATGCATCTTTGAACTTATGTTAGCTGCTTCTGGTTAATTATTCAAAAGGTGTAGGGAATGCTGAAGAATTGAAGATATAAAGAACATGTGCAACTCAGTTGAAATGGATAATGGATATAAAAGAGGCTTACTCTGAACTTCAAGAAAGATACCAGTTTGACATGAATTACCATATGGTATTGGATTATGATGTTGAATTACCATACGGCATAACATTGATGGGAAGATATGCATTGCAATATGTGTGCTAAAAATCAAAAGTGTGTGTAATTTGTAAATGGTGAAGATAAACAATATATCTGTTTATAGAACACAAGACAGGAAATCATCACTTGCAATGGTTCAATCTTTGTCTAAACTTATCACAAAGAAGGCCGTAGAAAGCAAATTGTAAGAAAACAATGGAACACGAAGAAGAAGATGATGAATATAGCAGGAGTTAATAATGTCAACATTATGACTGAAAATAACTATCCCCCAGTATGTCAAATAGGTTTTTTTTTTTTCTTGGAATTGTGTACTTCATAATTCATATGCAAGTTCGAATCCATGACCTCTTGCACCATGTCCAAGTGCCTGAACCAATTTGGACAACGGTGCTTTTGTGTCCAAAAGTTGAGAGAACCAAGGTAGTAACTTTTTAAAGACACAAAGAAAATGATCTAAATAAACCAATGAAACCAACTGAATCAAAGAATGTCAGCAAAAAAGAAGTGTCTGTCTCAAAGTTTGAACTAGCTAGACTAACTGGAAGGTGGAATATATCTGATAAGCTACGGAGTTTCTTCAGCTATTTAAAATACATAATAGTCCAACACATTATCACCTTAGTGGCCTGAGGACAAGGCCAGCTCTATTGTGAACTCACGCTTATATACAGGCTTAAATAAGGCAAAAATTATGATAATGCAATTCACAGAAGACCAAAATAAAGAAGCAGACTTAAACAAAGAAGTAGCTCTTTTTTTCAAGATCAATTACTTAAAAATCATTCAACATACTAGTTCATTTAGCTTTATTACAGTTTTGCTTTGTAAAAAAAAAATGATGTACCTTTCATATATACAATAAAATTTATGTATTGCTTAAAGCACCACAAAAAAATATGTACTAATACCATTAAAAAAATTGCACGATTCCTGCTACCAAAGCCATTTTACATGGCAATCACCCACCATTCAAAATAATTTAGCACGGCAACCAACCACCGACCAACACAAGTTTCCAGCAATCAATCACCGTACTTTAGTTCGGTGGTTGATGGTCATGAAAAATTATGTGGTCGACAGTTGATTACCATGCAAAAAAAAATCAAAATTGATGTTATTGGTTATCCCTTTAAAAGTTTGGTATTACGAAGAGCATAAACTGAAACAGTCTGGTATATTTTAGCAATGAATTACTAAGCACTTTTGTAGGTGTCTTAGCACCACGCTAAGATTTTGCAGTTCTTAATACTTAAAATTAGAAAGAAAAAACAAGTTCCCAAACAAAAACATAAAAGCAATGCCCGAAAAGTATACATTTAAGCGACGCAAATATAGATAAGGTAGTCACACATAGTAAATAACATTTTAAATTGGATGAAACATGCGCTTGATTGAAAATGTTAATTCGACATTAAAACAAAACTTATTTTAATTAGATGTATTATCTTTATTAACATTTGTAATAACTTTGATGTTACACCTAGTGTTAGCGTTTACTGCCAAAAACACCCATCAACAAATATTAAGAATCCAATATCCCTCATAAGTAGGATTTTACAAATTAATTTACTTTACCTGTTCAAACCGTCTCTCTATGGACATAACTAATATATTTAAAAATAATATCATACAAATAAGCTTTCTATACCAGTTCAAAACGTGTACCTACAAATACTACCAAAATTTACTATCACTTAGAATTACAATCTAACATATAAACTTTTTTTACAGTTTCGTTCATTATTAATTGACAATAGAAATAGAAATTCAAACATAAAAAACTTTAGATATTGCAACTTAAACATAAAAATTAAAGTCACATGATACCAACGCAAATGTGGTTGTATGCATGTTTGTGTATGTTAAGTAAATCAATTTTTTGAATATCTGAACATAATAAAATTTGTAGAAAAATATACACATGCTCAAGCGCGTGATGTAACGCTCGTTTACAGTATTACCGTTGTAGTCATAGTGAGCATATATACAAATAAAATTTCAGTTGAATATGGTTGTCCAGAACATATTTTAATTATGTTTGTCTCAAATGGTTTTTATTCTTATAAGTGATTCATGCACCGACCCCCTACTTAAAGCAAAAATGGTCTAAAAAGTCCCCAGCCCTTGCCTAGGGTTATTGCGCCTGGGGTTTCACTGGATGTCTTGAGCATCAATCTTTCGGTTTTACAACCAAAAATTGCAATTAAAAATACACTAAAATTCAATTTTTGGCTTCAAAAATTGCATATAAATGCATTATTCAAAATAAAACATCATGAGATCGTATAAATGATTAAACAGATTTTCAACTAAAAGGATTTGTGGTTAAAAAAAATTATATTTCAATGAATAATATCATGAATCAGCTAAATACATATAAATGATAAATCAGATTATTTTTTTTAATCAACTAAAATATATGCCAGAGCCAGCGGCGAGAAGGCTAGCAAAGGAAGATAGCCCCGAACAGGTTGGTTGGTGGCAAATAGTATGGCGACAGCAGCGAAAATGCTGGTGCCGAATTAGACTGGCATGGCCCATTTCAATCTAGATTTTTTTTTTTTTTTTTTTTCATATTGAAAGAATGATGTTTCTTAATGTTCCATATTGAAGTCGAGATGAATAAACAATTTTTTTTCTTGCCGATGGATTTGGAAATGTAATTGGGCTCCATATTGGACCAAATCCAGAAACTTTTTTCCCCTGCATATTGTTCACAAGGCGCATTTTTTTAGCGCTTCAAAACTTGAGCGCTTTGGCGCCTTTGGGGCTTTTTTAACGCCTTACGGATCGACGGTGCTTTGAAAGGTAAAAATTAGGGCTCTTTGACTTCTAGGCACGCTAAGATAAGGGCTGTAATAACTATGGTTGACCTAAATGTTAACTTATAATAAGGATGTATACCTAAGTGAAGATGCATCCTCCTCAACTTGAGGTTTTGTGGGATCGTTAACTGCTGGCTTTCTCCAAGCCCTCTCCGTCTTATCTGCCCGCCCAAATTCTCTCCTCCCATCAATCCCACTCGCTTCTTGAATCTTAACATTTTCAAATTTTTCCTCAATCTCCTTCCAATCCTTTCCTTTCTCCTTCAGCACTTCCTCCCTAGGCCTTGCTCCCCCAAACGGATTCACCCCTTTGCTCCCACCACCAACAGCAGCTACCTCTTCACTTTTCACCTCTTCGTTACCATTACTACTGACCACCACATTCTCAATAGGAAGAGTCCTCGGCTGCAATACAATCCTTGGCCTTCCACTACTTGCACTACTATTGCCGCTGTCCTCTCTTCTTCTTCCCCAACTCTCTGAATCCACTCCACTACCATCTTTATTGAACATATCATATCCTCTCCTCTCTCTGCGACCAGAATCATTGCTCATTGGGGGTGCAGCACCTTTTTTTGACACCCAGTTGTCAGATTCATCGGCTCTAGACTCCCCAAAAAATCCACCTCCACCACGGCTGCTTCCACTGTCCCTCCTTTCAAACCCAACAGGGGACTTCTTAGTTTTGCCCCAATCATCAGCCTCATCAGCACGTGAAGGGCCCAAAGGCTCCCTAGACTCCCTCGGCCCTCTTCTAGAAGATTCGTCTGAAACCCTAGAATTATTAGAGTTTCCCCACCTAGAAGAAGAATCTTCTCCTCTTCGCCCATACCTCGAATTTTGGATCTCTTCTGCGGATCTCTCCCGCGGACCAGTAGGAAGACTCAGAGTCTCGTTGGTAAATATGGACTGGGATTTGGTGGCTGCTGCAGATCCGACAGAATTGAATTCAGCCAAAGAGAGGGCTTTATTTTTCTTCTTTTTAGGGATCTTGGCGGCGGCGGCGAGGGAGAGGGAGGGAAAATCGTTGGATTGATGGGAATCGGAAGAGGAGTAGCCGCTCTTCTCCTGTTGCTGATCGATTGCATCCTGCTCTTCTGCTTCCTGCGCCCATGATGACGGTTTGCCCCACGCAGAAACTGCCGCCATTGAAACTGAGGTATTAATTTTTCCTTTTCTTTCTTTATAGCTTAGTTGCGTGCGAAGATTTGAGAATTGATTGCTGTTTTTTTATTCACTTGATTTGTATACCCGCTAACGCTAACATCAGCAGAATCATACTTCCAAGATTAGATGAGACCTAAGCAACGTGGTCAACAAGGTTTTCACATATTTCGGGTAGGATGACTTGCGGGTATCTCTCTAATCCATTTCACAAAGTTTATAAAAACCCCCAAGTTTCTTCGACCTAATACCATGAGTGGTATTAAGAATTGTAAAACTGGGTGCTTTTAGCATAATACCACAATGTGATGCTAAAAACACTCAGCTTTAAACTTCTTAATACCATGTATGGTATTTTAAAAAAAAAATTATGTGCTTTTATCGACACTCTTTCACAAATTATTTGAATATACAAGTTTAATTAGAGAAGGAAATTTAATCCACGGGAATGGATACCCGCGGAGATCCACGGCTAATCAGGTGGGGATTCGTCGACTTATCGGGTAATGGGACGAGGGCGGAGGATGATTTCAATACCCGAAACGGATGCAGAGGTAATACTATTCGCCTCATATCCGACCCGATATACATTTCCTATTAAAGAACGTGTACATTAGGCATATATACATTAGACATATGTACATTAAGTAGAAACATACATTATTGTGCACTTATGCTGTGTCTATTCAGCTTAACCAATTGTATCCTTTCACACGCGGTTGTGCTTATTAAATTCTATTTACTAATAACACATATTCATATCATGTGTGTTGTTTGTTGTGCCTAAATTTTCTAAGTTGCTGACGCGACATTGAAATTGTCTAGACCGTTTCTTTAGCATTTAAGTGTATTGTTATACACTTGAGTTAAAGGTTATTGGTTACTCGACTGGTCCTCCAAAACCGTTGGGTATTCTCCTACCCGAATCCGTTTGATATTAAGTGGGGATGTGGTGGGTATGGATGACATAAATGGGTAGTGGGGATGGAGGCAGAGGATGTATTCCCCGCATATTATCCGCCCCACTTCCATCCCTAAGCTTAATTCAATGATTACGTAGGAGACATATAATTTTGCTCTATTGCAAATGATCAAAAAAGATCAATCTTTTACATGTGTCATTCTCTATTTGTATGTAATTAAAAAGAAAATATATTAGGATACAAGATATAATCAAAATTAGTGATACAATGAATTCTCATAATTAGATTTTGGCAAATTCTATTTAAACCCATAAACTTGCCGAGTAATCTATTAGGATACAAGATATAATCAAAATTAGTGATACAATGAATTCTCATAATTAGATTTTGGCAAATTCTATTTAAACCCATAAACTTGCCGAGTATACCTATGAAATTTGAAAAAAAAAGGTAAAACCCAGTTTTTTTGTAATAACCCGGAATTTTTTAACCAATTTAAAATTTTTATTTTACCTATT
Organism: Allium sativum; assembly: GCA_030737875.1. Taxonomy (NCBI): domain Eukaryota; kingdom Viridiplantae; phylum Streptophyta; class Magnoliopsida; order Asparagales; family Amaryllidaceae; genus Allium; species Allium sativum. The sequence continues at coordinate 979,894,920 of CM060915.1, forward strand.
TTTAATGGATTTTGGATATTTAAAATGATTTATTTTAAATAATAACGATTTAAAATTTATTTAAATCGAAGTTAGAACGTATAAATTTATTTTAATTATAAAACGAGCCCGAAATGTCGTAGTGGTTTGAAAATTCGATTTTGAACTTTGAATGAATATACAGAATTCAATATAGATTGAATTTCAGTAAAATCAGAAATATTTGAATCTGTCTAACTATATCTTTCTGAAGAATGCAAGAAATTGAGATTTCACTTTATAAATTGAAAGTTATGTCCAGTTTAAAATTTAAAATAGTCGTTATGGAATTTATATATATGTATATGTATATATATATATATTATATAATGTATAGCCCTTAAAAATAGCCATTTTGCAAACGACCTCCGTTTTCGACGAAACCACTTTTGTTGGATCCAGAATGTCAAATTATAGCTAGGTTTCAAATTTCATAATTTTTGGAATTAATATGTGAGCGTGATAAATTTAAACGTGTTTTATACTTTCAGTTTAAATTCAATCGACTAGAAAATGACCATTTTTCAAATAAACTCCAAATTCGACGAAATTAGTTTTGTTAGGACCGTATCGTCAAAACATTACTAGATTTATTTTTCTGTAATTTTTGGAGTCGGTATGTGGCCCCGACAAATTAAAATATATGTTTAAATTCAGTATATATTGATTTATATTTTAATTTTGATGAAAACCGATCGAAACAACTGAATTGGCTTATGAAACATATCCCACTGTGTCCGAAATAGGGGTATTTGGTTAGGGACGATAGTCGTTGGGTTTGATTTGGAGTTTGTATCAATAAACGGGTATTGTTGGAAATAAAATAATTATATATATATATATATATATAATATAAAACCCTAAATTCCTTCATTAAAATTCTGGCCGCCTCAATAAAAAAAGGACGACGGAAATTGTTCAAATCTTTCTTTCCCTTTTTCTCTTAATCTACACAACAATTCCCAGAACATATTGAACGAAAATCCAAGTGCTTCGAGAGATCTTTAAATCTATATAAGCATTAGCATCTCTGGTGGAGTATTTTGTTCGGATTTTGGGAGCAAAGACCCGCCGTTTCAAGGCGTTTCCTAGTTTTGAGGCGCCGTCGAGTTTGATGGGATGGGTGGCCGGAGGCGCGACTCGCGACGGTGAAGAAGGTGGCACTAACCGATCATCGCTCGGCGTCTCCAATTTCCATCAAAGTGGAACCCTAATTTCGAACAGTAGTTCGAACCCAGTCTGAAGTGAACAACAAGGAAGAAAGGTGTTTGTTTAATTAATTATCTTATTAATTATCGTAAATAAAGCAATTAACCTATAAACTAGTGTGATTTTTTCATACAATGTTAGAAAATAGCAAACAAGGGCTCGTTGGAATCCTCTTATCGAGATCTACATTTCAGAACTGACCAAAATGGAAACGGGAACTGTTGGAGTTTTTGATAAAATTAAACAGTCGTTTGATTTTATTAAAACAATTCATAAATAAAGAATGACGGAGTGTGAACTCCTTCTCACTTAAAAAAAAAAAGTTATTTTATCATGTTATTGTATTCATGTAGAAAATATATAGAATCACCAGTATAGATTTTTATCATTTTTAATCATTATAAATTGTATGCGGTACCTGTTAGCCCACCTCCCTCGTCCACAGACCATGGACGATTTAAATTGATTGTATTGTGTGTTGTTCGTGATGTTGAAATGTTTAACGTATTAAAAAAAATGTTAACATTAATGTGGTAGTTGAAATTAAATTATAAATATCCATTTATAATTTAAATAGTGAAAATTGGTAAATCAGAAAAATAATTCAAATCGAATTAGAACTAGCTAAATTAATTAACCAGTGATTATTTTGAATAGACTGTTGTTGTTTGAAAACCCTACACGGGTCTGGGGATGGTAATTTATTTACATCTCCCCTGAATTTAATTATATGTCAATCGATGGGTTGACAGATTGTGATGAGCGTTATTTATTTATTTTAATGCTTATACAGTGGTAGAATGCACTCTGGATGATGTGTGGATGTTTAATGATTATTTATCATTATTGTGAATACATTCGATGTATGGAAATCCATATAAATATATTTATATGGCAATTGATCGAGTCTGATTCCAATTCAGAAACAACGAATAGTTTTAAAATAATATATAGTATGGTTTTCAAATATTATTCTGTATAGTCTTAAAATAATATATAGTATAGTTTTCAAATATTTTTCAGTATAGTTTTAAATTAATATTCTGTGTAGTTTTAAAATAATATTCAGTGAAGAATCAAAAATGTGATTTTGATGTCCGATTTTGGATGGACACGAAAATATTGAAATGTGAAGCCGAGTTAAGTAGTTAAACGCCATTTTAACCCGAACGGGTTTATCGATCGATTTTATTCATTTTATAATGAATACGAAAAGGAAATGGACTTCAAAATCTGATATTTTGAAAATATTATTGTAACGCCCCGGAATTTCCAACCAGTCAAAATTGCCGAAAACGCCGTGCGTCCAAAAACAACAAACAATGTTAGTTGCCATTTTATTTTACAACATCTCTAAATGCACTGGATGATTTTTTTTATAAAGATAATATAAATTTCATTTGTCCGAGTATGAATTAAACACAATTACCGTAAATCAACCATCGTGCAACTTTGACAAAATGGACATCGATATTCCTTCCCGCATCATCGATACCCCGGATTTTCATGCCAGTCAAAACTTAAAATTTCCAATTTAAACCACTCTTACATAATTTATAATAATTTTACAATATTTTTCCGTATTTTTAAAACATTAAAAATAGCTATTTATAGTTACGATCGATAACTGTACTTACAACGTTCTTTTCCGAAATAGTTTGAAATGTAACTTGAAAATTATACCCCGAAATTAAAATCTGCTTTCACTCATTTGAAAGCTTTTGTCAATTTAAATCAAACATTCTTCGTTTGGTGGAAATCTGATTTGGATTCCAAAAGTTATAAGCGTTTAAAGTTTGTAACTCAAATACGCCAATTCCATTGTATGATAGCTCTATCTTCACCGAAATAATAATTATTCTCCAATACGTTCAAAATACCTTAGATAACCCTTATATATTTATATGCACCCTCTAAATTATTTCGGGTTTAAAATTCAACTTTATTTCTTTTCCTGATAAAACGTCAGTATAGCTTAAATAATAAAACATGAAAGATGCACCACCACAAAACAAAAATATTTTTATTAATAAAGCAGCTGCGTCACTACCCCTTGTGACTGCCTACGTACCTTTATCTAATAGGGTAAGCAATTAGATAAAGGATCAAGCCAACGTAGTTCTTCTTTTACTTTCAAAATACTCTTTATATCATGTATAGATTCTCAAAAGTAATCTTAAATTACTTTTGTTAAATAAAATTATAAATTATTTCTAAACTCAAAAAATTTCAAATTAAATTTTGAAATTAACCATCCCGTCCTTCGGATCGGTTAGGGATAGCAGGAAACTATATTTTCCAAACTCAAGCCTAGACACTATCCTCTCTGTCACCCTAGAACATTCCAATCATTCATTTTGAAAGATACTTTATAAATATATGTGTATTCGCGCAACAATTAGGGTGTTATATCAGTAATAGGCAAATCTCCAACTTTTAAATTCATGCTTTTAAAGGGTTTAAGACAAAACCAAACTATCTCAAATTATTCCAATCTATGTTAAGAAGAACCTCGAAACTAGTTGAAACAAAGAAAGGGTAACATTTAAAAAGTACTATAAAAAGTTTCAGCATCATAAAATAAAAACTGCAGCGTTTTAAAAGTGTTAGGACAAGTTTTGGATGGTTTTAGGCTCAAAACAACTATCTACATCGTTTCAGCCATGCTATGGAAAGTTCTGGTTAGTCTGTAATGGTTTTAGACTAAATTCAGCTACTACAGCGTTTCTGCGCGCTATAAAAAGAGTTCTGGTCATGTTCAAGGCTTTATAACCAATTCAGTGAAAAGATAGCGCTTCAGAAGTGCTATAGAAAGTTCTATTTTTATACACTTCTGCATTAGGAACATTCAGAAAGCGTTTCAAATTTCCAAAGTATTTCAAGTTTCGAAAAATCAGCTTTTTTTCCAGTTTTTGGGTGAAATGTTTGACAATGTTTCTCTATAATAAAAATAAATTTTGACCCAAATTTTTTACAGAAAGAAGCTATCTTTGTCTACTTAATTATCATAAAAAGAAACCATTAAAATTATTTATCTATTCAATAAATAAAATTCAACAATACAAGGCGTTTTTAACATGTCTAATTCAAGCTGATTTTTACCTTACTTTGCATCCAGTTTTCGAGTATGAAAACGACCTAATTAGTAAAGGTGGCCGAAGATAAAGTTGTAGCCCTTTGAATTAGCTTTCCAAATTGATAGAGAAGTCGAAATTTCATTAAAAATTGCAAAAGTTATGCCCAAAATACCGAATGTCATTTTCAGGGGTTCACATCCAAACATTCGTTCATAGAATTCTCAACTTTTCTTCAAAATATGAAATGAATACATGAACTTAAATAGTTTTTCTCACCTTAGACTTGAAAATTGAACTTGTATTCCTTCCCTTGTCTTCTCCTAAAACTCTCTTCTTTTTCTTAGCTTAATTTTCATTTGTGAATCCATGAAATGAAATGAAACTTTCCACCCTTTATATAGTAGTTTTCAAGGCTAGTTTGGTAATTTGTTTTGGACACTTGTCCTCTTTATCTTCATGCATGCTTTAGGATTAAGACACATACCTACTTAGGTGTCTTAAGAGGTTTCTACACATGGACACCTAATGGGTGTATGTTTCTTAATCTTATTTATTTACAAGACATGTGTTCATTTCATTTGGCGACACGTGTCCCTATCATTTTAAGCTATTTCTCATTTTCTAGAAGATGTACAAATATACCACTTGTATGCTACTTTTATGATATGTACATGTACATATATGTGTTCTTCTAATCTTACTACATGCACATGATGTTCTAACAACTTTTAGCAAGTAAGACGTCGCTTATCAATAAAACTGTTTTCAGTCACATTATCGATATTTCTTCGAACTACTTATCTTCGTAAACAAAAATTCAACAACATGTTTCCTCCTCATTAATTATTATTTATAAAGGGATTTAATAAAGGTTATAAAACCATTAAATCCAAGTTTTAAATATTTAAATAACATCGATATTTAAATATTTACTGTCCGAAGTTTCAGGTTGTTACATTCTTTCCCCCTTAAAAGGAATTTCGTCCTCGAAATTTTATGCTATACTTAATCAAAAGTTCCACACATAAAACTCTAAGTATTCAAGGCATTTTCTTGAAAGCATACTTGTAAAACAATTTTATAAATTTAAATTCTAAGACATACCTGAACCTTTAAATTTGTGACCAACATTCCATCAAAATTGCAAGCTATTACTGGATCAGGCACGCCATAGCTTCTTTCCATGTCCAAATTCAGGATTATTTCTTTGCAATCCACATCGATACCCGGCCTCCTTCTCTTTTTGTGTGGTACCCATCGAAATGTAGCAAAGATTCATCATGCTTCGGCTCATCCGACTCATCATCATCAAGTAAGTACGTATTCTCCATATTGCGATACTCATCAAAACGTGCCAGAGAGTAATCTAGACATCTCATGTAATATCTTCAAAACATGGTTATATTCATCAAATTCAACTCATCAATTATGTTGTACTCTCCTTGTTACAGTACCCATCAAAATCTACCAGAGAGTAATACTTTTAAAATAGTCTCTAATCAATATTTTTTTATTAAGTCAAATAAGTTCTTTTTTTTGGTTAAAAACTAGGATCATATTCATCAAAGTGAATCCACACTCAATTTAGGATATTTTATCTTATTGCGGTCGACATCCGTTCATCAAATAGGATGTACTCTACTCGGCTTGATACCAACATAAAGTAATAGTTGCACTATCAAAGATCTATTGTCTTATGCCGGCATCCCGTCATCAAATAGCATGTACTCTACTCGGCTCGATACCAACATAGAGTAATAGTGCAGTACCGAAGATCTATTGTCTTATACCACACATCGTCATCGTCATCATCATCCGAAAGTATCCACCATTAATGAAATAATCCATAAAAATATTTAATAAGTTTAAACAGAGTATTCTCTCAAAGTACTTTTATACTTTGTAATCATTACTCCCATATGGATAGCCATTTCATTTTGGAAAATCCACACTCTCAACTTCAAAAATCATCTTAAGTATAAACCCCCCTTCTTCTTCTTCTTTTTGTCAAACACATAGTCAGTTTGCAACAATGTTTTGAGATAGAAAACTACCAAAATTTAAAATGTGTACGATATAAGTATTCTAAATAAGTAATCTAGCTTCCCAATAAGATTAACTTCGACTAAATGAAATTAATAGTTATGGCTGAATTGCTGGAGATGTTTTAGCGGCTTTAAGCTAACATCATCAGTGCTAAACAACTCTGATATCACATTAGGTAATAATATAATTATTTAAATAAATTTTCTTACCTTGGTTTTGCATGAATGCAGTACTCAGTTTACTCTTTTTGATCTTCCTCAGCTTTGCTTGCCCAAGCTCATTTAATTCCTTCCTTGGCACGCTGTTATCCCACATTCCTTTTAAGCCACTCCATTGCATCGATTTAATGTTTTCACATATATACCTTCTTTTATAAACCACTTCTTTCCCTCGCTACTTTATAACTAATCATATGCACTTACAAATTCATTATACCTCTTTATATGGCGCTTGAAAATGAATCAACATATTATTAGTATAAGCACTAAACAAAACTTAAACAAAAAAAATAATTATTAGTCATAACCCTGGTCAGAGGAATGGTGCCTTACCCTATCCAATTATATATTTAAGGTAACTTCATTTCAAACAAATTAGGATGATTTTCTAATCTTATGTGAAATTTTATTTAGGCACCTAACCTAAGCTCTGATACCACTTTGTAACGCCCCGGAATTTCCAACCAGTCGAAATTGCCGAAAACGCCGTGCGTCCAAAAACAACAAACAATGTTAGTTGCCATTTTATTTTACAACATCTCTAAATGCCTTGGATGATTTTTTTTATAAAGATAATATAAATTTCATTTGTTTGAGTATGAATTAAACACAATTACTGTAAATCAACCATCGTGCAACTTTGACAAAATGGACATCGATATTCCTTCCCGCATCCTCGATACCCCGGATTTTCATGCCAGTCAAAACTTAAAATTTCCAATTTAAACCACTCTTACATAATTAATAATAATTTTACAATATTTTTCCATATTTTTAAAACATTAAAAATAGCTATTTATAGTTACGATCGATAACTGTACTTACAACGTTCTTTTCCGAAGTAGTTTGAAATGTAACTTGAAAATTATACCCCGAAATTAAGATCTGCTTTCACTCATTTGAAAGCTTTTGTCAATATAAATCAAACATTCTTCATTTGGTGGAAATCTGATTTGGATTCCAAAAGTTATAAGCGTTTAAAGTTTATAACTCAAATACGCGAATTTCCATTGTATGATAGCTCTATCTTCACCGAAATAATAATTATTCTCCAATACGTTCAAAATACCTTAGATAACCCTTATATATTTATATGCACCCTCTAAATTATTTCGGGTTTAAAATTCAACTTTATTTCTTTTCTTGATAAAACGTCAGTATAACTTAAATGATAAAACATGAAAGATGCACCACCACAAAACAAAAATATTTTTATTAATAAAGCAGCTGCGTCACTACCCCTTGTGACTGCCTACGTACCTTTATCTAATAGGGTAAGCAATTAGATAAAGGATCAAGCCAACGTAGTTCTTTTACTTTCAAAATACTCTTTATATCATGTATAGATTCTCAAAAGTAATCTTAAATTACCTTTGTTAAATAAAATTCTAAACTATTTCTAAACTCAAAAAATTTCAAATTAAATTTTGAAATTAACCATCCCGTCCTTCGGATCGGTTAGGGATAGCCAGGGAGAGCAGGAAACTATATTTTCCAAACTCAAGCCTAGACACTATCCTCTCTGTCACCGTAGAACGTTCCAGTCATTCATTTTGAAAGATACTTTATAAATATATGTGTATTCACGCAACAATTAAGGTGTTATATCGGTAATAGGCAAATCTCCTACTTTTAAATTCATGCTTTTAAAGGGTTTAAGACAAAACCAAACTATCTCAAATTATTCCAATCTATGTTAAGAAGAACCTCGAAACTACTTGAAACAAAGAAAAGGTAACATTTAAAAAGTACTATAAAAAGTTTCAGCATCATAAAATAAAAATTGCAGCGTTTTAAAAGTGTTAGGACAAGTTTTGGATGGTTTTAGGCTCAAAACAGCTATCTACAGCGTTTCAGCCATGCTATGGAAAGTTCTGGTTAGTCTATAATGGTTTTAGACTAAATTCAGCTACTACAGCGTTTCTGCGCGCTATAAAAAGAGTTTTGGTCGTGTTCAAGGCTTTATAATCAACTAGGTTAGTCCCCGTGCGATGCACGACTGAAAAACCATATTTTAGATTAATACTTTTTGAAATATACATATAAATAATATATTATTTTTAAAATAATTATTTTCAATAATGATTTAACTTAATTTTTAATTTAGGTTACACATACAATTCAAAGGTAAATCTTGTTTGAGTACATCAGCATGTTGAAAGCTAAAAACATCGGCACATGGACCACGTCACGAAACAATTACAACTTATGGAGCATACATGTGAAATAGATGAGCAAAACCATCTAAAAACAGAGTTTCCATGGCTATGAGATTTCAGCACATGAAAGTCATTAAATCAACATCAAACTGCATAACTATTCTACAATTATACTGGAGATTCAATATTCTATTATGACCCAGAGTTTCCCTGACTATATGAGATTTCACATGAATACAACTTAATTCAACTAAACAGTGTCCATATATTTGAAACTATGCCTTCAAAATAACATCTGGAGGTCCCTATTATACAGGATCTCCGTACAACCTGAAAACACGTCTAAGAATAATAGAACTGGCTGTAAAGCGTTGTTGTGGGAAACAACTTGAGAACTTGGTATATTCATCCTTGGTGTCATCAACTCTGTTAAAGAAAAAAATAGAAAATATTACGCTAGTGGGAAGTAACTCTGATTATATATGTATATCATATCGTATTGTACTGATTAGATACAAAATATAGATAAAAATGTAACATAATGATTCTTCATCATTGAATTGCCCTCTGTTTTTCCGCCTTCAGTAGAAACCCAAAATGATCTAATGGTTTTGACCTTATGTGCCCCAGCTTATTCTACGTTTGTAACTAAATAGATGCTTACATATTTCAGGTTGATGATATACCTACAGCAAAGTCGATAAAAATGTTATTACAAATTAGATCAATTAACCAATTTAACACATCAGTTATTTCTTGGAAAGCATGTAAATTTTCAGATCAACATTATCTCATGTTGTAGATGATAATGAATTTTGATGCCATATCTCTGGAGAACTCCTTAATATTACTGTTATTTAAACTTATCATTAATCTTATGGTAAGGATAATCTCATTTCAAACAACATGATAAATGACTTACAAACGAAGAAAAGCTAAAGATAACAAAGAATCAAAGCGAGCAACCCACAAACCTTGCAGCGGCTACCATGTTGAATTTAAGAGCCACTTCGTGATAAATGCCATTGCATTACCTTGATAAACAAAGAGAATATGGCCACAAATTAAAATAAATTAAGCGAACCTTTGAAAATTACGCTATAATTTTCTATAATAAATTCAGAAAAGCATGGAAGAAAAACAACCTTAAATTGTTTGAGAACTAATCAATGTGCTAAAAAAGATCAAACAGTGAACCTTCGTAATAAAAAGCGACATCAAATCCTTTGCTATGGCAAACAAAAATAAAACAGTTGTAAGATGCTCTACCATGCCAGCTAGATTATTCAAACACAATTATGACTATGCAGCTACGAAGGAACAAACACTAACAAAAATTTATGTAATTAAAATTTATACAATTCAAGTGGTATAAACTCCACATTTAGATGGAAGAATAAGTTTCTTCTAGCAAAAAATTATACTCTCTTCCTACATTGAAACAAATCGACCAAGCCTTTGTTTCCATTTTGGAAAGTCATAATTTTGTTAAATCGTCATTTTAAAGAGAAAATAATATTTTTACTATTATTTCACTGCAAAAGTAATGTGGTACAATTGTAAATATTTGATGTGAAAATCAAATGTGTAGATCGACCAAGTATTAAAGTTTTGATCTTTGAGCAAATTATAATGTAAACTATAGAAAATACGTAAATTATAGAAAGAAACATGTACCTCTTTAATCACAATACACAAAGCATACGATTAACAGTTTGATGACGCTTAGAAGTGCACCTGTAACATATGAGTAGATGAACACATTAATATTATGAATTACCACCATAACTTTCATGCAAAAAAATGATGATTGTACTTTTGCAGAGTAGCATCAGCAACATTCATGTGTATAACTTATTCACTTGGTATCTCTTTTTGTTTCCAATATATAAAATATCATAGCACTTCCTATAACATGAAAAAAAAGGGTAACCCCATACAAATTACCCCATAAACCCAATGAAATAAAAGCTTATGCCAATGGTTGTTTGGACAACGAAAAAGGGGCGGGGGGCGAGGGGGGGGGGGAGTCAAGTCAGAAAACTAATCAAAACTCTTGTTAGAGCAGTGGGATTTTTGGTTAATAGATAATATTCAGTTGACAAATAAATCTTGTTTGTTCCTTACATGGAATGTCACTGCACCATGAAGTGTCAATCCATCCACTGATTTAATATTGAAACTAAAATATTAAGTGAATGCACAAAATAAAACCAAGGAAAAACATTTTTAGTTTTCACATGGAGCAATGTATTTATTGAATTGTAAAAGGAATATAAGTAATTAATGTTTAATCTCAATCAAATCAATAATAATTTAATTTCTGTTCCATTACGTGAATAATAAGTATAAAGTTAATAATATGAAAGTAATTTAAGAAAATAGCATTGAAATACTAATGTTAAAATCCATTATCCTATTGTAACATTGAAATTAATTTGAAAGTTAAAAATCTATAGAAACAAATTGATATAGTAGACTAATTGATGATCAAGTCCAAAATAAAATAAAAAATAAGAGATGCATAAACTATCATCCAAATAGAGAACAGATTGTTTAATGAATCGATTATTGAAGCAATTGTCAACTCATAGATGATAACTTTACAATCTGAAATGGCATTAAGGAAATTGAGCTTAGTAAATCCATTAAATAAATGCAAAACATAAAAGTTTTCCCATCTCACTTAGTTTTACTATGTTCAATTCATGAAAAAAGACAAAGTTGCATATAAGACAAAAATACTTATTCTTAGCATGCATGTAAATTTATCAAATATGAATCAAACCGTGCTTCTACTCCTTTTTTCCATATTTCTTAGCTTAGGATACAAACAGGGGATACCTAACTTAGATTTAATACCAATGTAGCTTAGCAAAGTATTCCCATATTACCCATAACAACCTTGTTCCAAATGGAAAATAAAATTTAAATAGAAGAATAACCATATTCCAAACATATTTATCCTTGAGAAACTTTATTCATAGGTAGGATTTTTCCTTAAAACTGGTTATCAGCAAACACTTTAGTAAGCAGGCTGCTTATCAATGGTAATAGATGAACAAAAACAGAAATAAATCATAGGAAAATATGAAAGAAAATGTAAACAAGGGACATCAGAAATTTATACATGATCCTACATTCAATAAATTAGCTTTTTAACAAAACAATGCAAAAACAGTATTACACACAAACACACAGATAAATACCATACACGGTAATTTTAGCTTAGGTCCTTTAGGAAAAATGACAAATACATATAAGTTCATTTTGTTTTGAACCCGAGACTTACAACTGAGAAACATGTTGTATATTCAATAGAAAATAGGATGAAGTGTATTTCTGCATGTGTAAGGATGGTAGTTTTTCCCATGGAGATCAATCAAATGAATATAATTTCTAAATAGAAGCAAGGAGAAAAAAGGCATCCCCAGTAATAACAATTAATAAGTAATGCATAACAGGAAATGCGTTTACAAATGGTAAACGATATCTTCAACGCAGAAGGCAACGGTTCAACGATAAAAGGCAAGTCAAACTGAAATTTAGATATGCTTGTTTCATCAATATTTTAGGTCTATCGCTAATTGAAGTGCGAAATCAAATATCCAAATATACTATTATGCTTAATATGTGAAGAATCAAAATTATCATAGCAACCATTAACATAAACAGAGTTTAAAAAAGTTAACAAAATCGAAGAATAGTACAAACTAATCACCAGGTGCATCGTGAAATCAAAAGATCCAAAAGTTGTAAATATATATATATATATATATATATATATATATATAATTCATACCTATATACGTTTTGAAGAAAAAAATACAAAAATAGAAGAAAAAAATTAACAAAATAATGCAAGAAAAAGTATTATACACACACGTTAATCGTAGTGAAGCCCCTTAGGCAAAATGATAAATACATGTAAGTGTAGTTTGTAATGAAAATAAAACTCATCTGAGAAACATGTTGTTTATTCATTAGAAAAAACGAAAGTTTTTTTTCTACATGTGCTGGGATGGTATTTCTTCCCATGAAAATTAACCACATGAATACAATTTCTAAATAGAAATAGGGTGAAAAAGGCATCCCCTATAATATCAATTATCAAGTAATATATAATAGGAAATATGTTTACAAATTTACAAATAGTAAATAATACCTTTAGTGCATAAGCCATTAGTTCAAACATAGAAGGTAATTTAGACTGCTTGTTTCATCAATATTTATGTAACAACCCGTATTTTCAATAACCTGTTATAACATAAATCGAGGCAGAATTTAATTTATAAATCTGAATCAAGGGAAACGGGCTATGCCATTGCGTTCGTCTCGGAAAAATACGCGAAATAGAGTCCGAGTTTTCGAAAATCGGAGTCCGTATGACCCGATTAAGGCCCAACGAAGTTTTCAGAAAAATTCAAAGTAAAAACAGATTTCAAATTCAAGTTTGAATTTGGAAATTAGGGTCAGATTGGGCCAGGCGGGAAAATTCCCGCCAGAGCACCCAAGTCGACAGCCCTGTCGACTTGGGAGTCGACTTGGTTGGATCCAAGTCGACAGCCCTGTCGACTTGGCTGTCGACTTGGTTCAGCCGGGCAGTTTTGCCTGGTGCACCATTTTGGAGTTGTGTTGAGTTTGGGGGGCCAGATTCGGTTTTGAGGGCTGAGATTAGAACTAGGGTTTAATCCTAAGGCTAAAACTAATCCTAATCTCTATAAATAAGCCCCTAACCTAACCCTAAATCATCATTATTCATTCATACAACTAAACTATGGCAAAATCACTCCTCTCATGGCCTCCACTCTCTTCATAAAATTCCTAAATAAATTTCTATGAGATATTTTCCATGCATACAAGTGTTTTCAAGCTTGTATGAGCATCATTAGCTTGCATTCAAGTCAAGTTTCTATATTTGCATCATAAAGCAAGGGTTTTGATCATTTTTGGCTCAAGGGTTTTTCTATTAGAGCTTGCATTTTGGGTCTAATTGATTGCTTAAGGGCTTTGTCATATTTTTGTGTCTTCACAAGCATTGTAAGCCCTTTTCTACTTTCATATTTAAACTCTAAAGTTAAATGAATGATGCAAGTTTGGTTGACCATTATATGCAAGTTTATCATGTTATGTTATGCAAGTTTGCCATGTTATGATATGCAAGTTTATCATGTTATGTTATGCAAGTATGCCATGTTATGATATGCAAGTTTATCATGTTATGTTATGCAAGTATGCCATGTTATGATATGCAAGTTTATCATGTTATGTTATGCAAGTATGCCATGTTATGATATGCAAGTTTACCATGTTATGCTATGCAAGTTTGCCATGTTATGATATGCAAGTTTACCATGTTATGCTATGCAAGTTTGCCATGTTGTGATATGCAAGTTTATCATGTTATGTTATGCAAGTTTGATATGCAAGTTTGTCATATGATATGCAAGTTATGTTATGCAAGTTTGGGTTGATCATTTTGTTCATGTTACCATGTTATGCAAGCTTATCTTGGGCTTATGAGCTTAAAGCTTCAAGCTTTATGCTAAAGGTTGCATTTTGGCAACATGTAAGTTATCATATCCCTTATGATAACTTGCATGTGAGGCTAAATGCGAACTTATGGCAACTTCTACATGTCATTTATCACCATGTATCACTTATATGCTAAGTTTGGTTTTATGCATGCTTTTGAGGCCTAAAAATGTAATGTGCAAGTATATGAACATATGTACATTTCATATGCCACCATGTTAAACTTGTGGCTTCAACACCTTTATGTCATGATTATGCCAAGTTCCCTCTTTCTATCCTTTATGCGCTATTGCGATATGTAAGCGATGGGATTGCGTTTGGGGTTGGGTAAACTTAAAAGACATAAAAACATAAAATTGGGAATTTACCTATTAAGTTAGGTCTACCCATTGGGAATTTACCTATTAAGTTAGGTCTACCCAAATGCTTGAAAACTTGTAATATGTTTTGGAAACATGATGGACATGACACTTAGAAAATATAAGTGTGACCAACTCGAGGTTGGGTTGAGTTTGTAGCGTAAAACTACCCGGAACCGACCGGCTTAACTAGTTGCTACAAACAATAGGACCCAATGTGAGAAGTTGGTCATGTTGTACCTTGAACCCGAGGTTAGACCAAGTTGTGGTGTAAAGCTACCCGGACCCGCCCGGCTTAACTAGTAACCACAACAAGGTCTAATGTGAGAGGTTAAGGCACATTAAATTAATTAATGCCTCATGATTAGGGTTAAGTCATGGTCCACTTAATACTTAACCAATTTGGGCTTGGTGGATTAATCGGGGTTAAGTCGTGAACCCATCGTTACACTTAACCAAGTTAATCCATGATTAGTAAAAGGGTTAAACCGTACTTAACCCACTAGAAAAATCCTAGCAATGGGGGTCCACTCCAGCAGTAATCCCAAGTTTGTATCATTAAGACCCTAGGGACTAGGCTAGGGAGGGGGCACGATTACTGGACTTGAGGTAAGTGACCAAAAACGACGGCAGAGTGGTACGCCGGTGTAGTTCCGGGCGGACTATGGTCGTGCACATAGTCCGAAGCCGGGGAAAACATGCACGGGTACCAGTAGATCGAGACTATGCACTTATGTTTATGGTGTCCAGGGGTTGACACCCTAGGGCTTGATACACCCGACGGGAGACCCTGCACAGTCCGACTACAATTATGTTTGGGCCGTAATGACACCAACACGTGATGAGTTAGGCTTAGGGAGCCGATCGATTAGACCGTTTGGTTGGACCTCGTATTAGGGTCACTTCATATTATTGGACCTCGTATTAGGGTCACTTCATATTATTGGACCTCGTATTAGGGTCACTTCATGTTATTGGACCTCGTATTAGGGTCACTTCATGTTATTGGGCCAAAGCTTGGGCCAAGGGATCAATACTTGTTTGTTCAAGTCATGTTAGTTTGCTAGTACACCTGTGGTGCAAAACCTTAATCTTGATTATGCGATGACACCTTTATCTACCTTGTTAGTTAATCATCATGCTAGTATGTTGTTATCCTTATGTTCATCCCTGCTTCTCATGCCAGTTAACTTTATCAATTTACATTGATTGTGGTAGGGCTTACTCAGTCTTTTTGACTGACCTGTTTTCTTTCGCCTCTTTTCTTCCGTTTCCCCCCCAGGTTCTCAGGGTGGGAATATTGGAGCTTAGCTTGGATTTCTGATCGCTTGCTTGTGGGATTTCAGCTCATGTACGGTTTCGACATGAAGCTAGCTATGGTTATCACTTATTTTGGGGATAGTACTTATGTATTTCAGTTTTTCAGTTGATGTTGTTTTTATCTAGACTTGTTTATTTGGAAAGTTGACATTATGTTGTACCAGACTTGTTTTGAAATAGTTTGAAATCTTCCGCTGTTTTACTTATCTTATTTACTCTGTTTACATATATACATATGTTCTTGTTCTGCCTTGATATATCATTATGCATGTTTACCTGATTCAAACGCCCCTCCAAAGTCAGAGTGCTTGCAAGAGACACCCTGGCAGAGGTGGGGTGTTACATTTGGTATCAGAGCATATGGTTTACGAGAAGGAACAAAAAGGTTTTTAAAACTTTTGTAAAACTATTTTCAAAACCAAGTATAAAGTATTTTCCAAAGAAAAGTCTAGTTTATTTTAAAGGCTATTCCCCAAAAAGCCATTAGCAAAATTCCTTCGTTTTTCTCCATTCTGAATCTGTCTTTTTCTTTGTTTTCAGTATGGCCGATAACTTTACTATTCCGGAGGGAGTGCACGTACCTGTTTGGTATAGGAGACTTTTGGAGGCTAGGGCGACCGAAGCCGGCCCCGCAGATGTTCCTCCTCCTCCTCCTCCGGTAGTTAATGTTTCTCCTCCTCCTGTCGCTGAGGTTCCTCTTCCTCCTCCCCCTCAGCATCCTCAAGCTGACTTCGCAAAGATTTGCAAAGACTTTAAGGCGATGGGTTGCAAGAATTTCATTGGAACCGAGACTTATGTAGAGGCAAGGAATTGGTTGAAAGAAACCGAAGATCTTTTTGCCTTCTTTGATATAGATGACCGTAGGAAGGTTTTATTGGCAGTGTGGTTGCTAAAGGAAGAAGCTGCACGTTGGTGGGTGGTCACCACCTCTACTAGGCCAATTGAGACTTGGGATGACTTTCGGGGAAAGTTTGGACTAAGGTTCCTATCACTGAAGCAAGGGGACATGACTATTAGGGAATACATAGATAAGTTTAATCAACTGGCTCGGGTCGGTTTAGACTTGGTTAACACAGCTCAGAAGAAGGCCCTATACTTTGCTCTAGGATTAAACGAGCCATTACATGGTTTAGCCATGACTCATATACCCTTGGGGGCAACTTTCGAGAGTTTGGTGAATATGGCCCTACTCAATGAAGAGAATAGGAGTGACAAGAAAGAGATCAAGATGAATGATACTCAAGCCAAGAAGACTGATTCCCAGTGGAAAGGAAATCAGGGTAATCCAAGTGGTCAGAGCAGTCAAGGCAATCAGAACAAGAACAAGAGTCAAGGCAACAAGGGGAACAATAGCAAGGGCAATAACGACAAGAGGAAGTGCCATTATTGCGGTTCAGTTGGGCATCTTATTAAGGATTGTAGGAAGAGAAAAAGGAAGAGTGGTGAATGCTTTCATTGTGGTGAGTTTGGACATTTCAGCAAAGATTGCCCGAAGAAGCAAGAGCAAGGTCAGACTCAGTGTGCAAGACCATCTGGAGGGCGAGTTCATCCCCTCAACATCGTTCTTCCAGCTCATGATCGAGGTAGTGTTTCTGTTAAAAGTCTTGTTTACATTTCTGATTTTCTGGTTCGTACTTTGTTTGATTCTGGCGCATCGCATAGTTTATTTCATCTGGTTTAGTTGAAAGTTTGCACCTAAGTACTAGTCTAGTTAATGATCCCGTGTGTGTCTCAAATCCAATTGGGGTTTCCGCCCATTTGTCTATTATCTACGTGGATTTGAAAATTTCTATCTTGAGTGTAGAATTCTCGTGTGATGCTTATATTCTCGGTTTCATGGGGTATGGGTTGATTTTTGGGCATGGATTGGTTGTCCAGTTTTGGAGCCATTCTTGATTTTTGAGCATAGGGTTGAGAGGCTCATGACTCGCCTCGGTAATACCCTAAAAATTTCTAGTAACCCTATGAGTCCAGTCATGTTGTGTTATCTTGAACCCCTCGACTCGTCTATCGATAATTTGCAATCGGTGAGGGTGGTCCGAGAATATCCTGATATCTTGGGTGAAGTGAAGGGGGTTACCCCTAAACGAGAGATAGATTTCCGCATTTATCTGGTTGATAATGCCAAGATAGTTTCGTGGCCGGTTAGGCACATGCCCCCGCAAGATGAGAGTTAAGAAAGCAAGTCAAGGAGTTGCTTGAGAAGAACTTCATTAGATGAAGTATATCTGAATGGGGAGCGCCTGTAGTATTTACTACCAAGGCAGATGGTTCTCTTCGACTTTGTGTTGATTATCGTGAGTTAAACAAAGAGAATAGACAACCATTGCCAAGGATCAATGATTTGTTTGATCAGCTTGTAGGAACATCTTTTTCTCTTGATCTTGCTACTAGATTCCATCAGCTCAGAGTAGCTGAGGATAGTATAGGCAAAACTGCGTTCAGAACTCCAGATGGATTCTTAGAATGGCTGGTCATGCCATTCGGTTTGACTAATGCACCCGCCTACTTCGTGGACTTGATGAGTAGGGTGTCTAGGGAGTTCCTGAACGAGTTTGTGGTAGTCTTTGTAGACGATATCCTGACTTTCTTAAAGAACGAGGAAGAACATGCTAGACATCTCAAGGAGGTGATGGATACGCTTAGAGCGCATCAGTTGAAAGCCAAGTCCTCCAAATGTCATTTTGGAGAAAAGAAGTTAGATTTCTTGGGCACATAGTTTCTAAGCAAGGCTTAGTGGTGGATCCTGCTAAAGTGGTCGCGGTTCAAAACCGAAAAGCTCCGACGAGGACAATTGAAGGACTTCGCAGAAAGAAGACCCGCAGTTAGTCGAGATCATGGACAAGTTGATTCAAGGCGAGATGGTAAGTCACCTCGCTATAGATGACAAGGGATGGCTAAGACGCGATGAGAGAAAGAAGGTTCTTGAAGATGCACATCACCCGAGGAGGTGGCCGAGTTTGTCCCAAGGTGCATGTTGTGCCAACAGGTTAAAGGCCGAGTCATAGAAGCCCGGTGGGATATTATATCCATTGGAGGTCCCCGCAATGGAAGAGGGAAAAGCGTCACGAAGGATTTCGTGGATGGACTGCCTAGATCAAGAAAGGGAATAAGAGCATGTAGGTCATAGTAGGTAGACTCACGAAGAGTGCTCATTTCACTCCGGTAAAGAGCGAAAGGACTCCATCATAGCTAGCGACAGTTTACTTTCAAGAAATAAAGCGGTTGCACGAGGTTCCCTAAAGTATAGTTAGTAACCATGACTCAATCTTCACCAGCCAGTTTTGGAATAGTCTACAGGAAGTCATGGGCAAGCAACTGAATCTAAGTACGGCCTATCATTCGCAGGCGGATGGTTCATTTCGTTCAAGCATGAGTTATAGAAAATCACGTTAGTAAGAGCAATTGGCAACGTGGATTGGTATTTTCAAGAAAAGTTCTGCTGTGTGGAATACTTTATAGTAAGTAAACGAGATCCAGGATTCACTAGTGAATTTTGGAGAGCTTGCATGAAACCATGAGGTCATAGTTATG
The DNA here is from genome assembly GCA_030737875.1 of Allium sativum. NCBI lineage: Eukaryota > Viridiplantae > Streptophyta > Magnoliopsida > Asparagales > Amaryllidaceae > Allium > Allium sativum. Next base: position 979,914,395 of record CM060915.1, read on the forward strand.
TTTAAGCCAAGAATGATAGAAGAGTAAGTAAAAGACGGTCAAAGCACAGTGGAGTTAAGCTCAAGGAAATGTGGCTTAGAAGACTGAAGGCTAGATACGCGCATCATATCTCTTTTTAAGAGCATATCCTTGATCCTTGTTTTCCTGTGGAACTTACTCGCATGTTATCTTTTTACGTATATCCTCTCGGTCCCATTCTCGGTCCTATTTCTGTCGGGAGGTATGACTTATTGGCTAGTAATACATGTCAGGGTTTGAAGGGGTCCGTTAGGTTGACTAAACCTTTTGGGCTTTTATAGGATTGGGGTTAAGTTAGGAAGGGATTTCTTGTAATCCAAAAGGAGTATATCTTGCTTATCTTCCCGATCTCTTTGTAGCATATCTTTCTTTTGCTATCCATGTTTGTCTTGTTTATCTTGTTATCATGTTAATCTTGTCATGAGAACCTTAGGTAGAAACCCTTTGGATGAAACATGTGTTTGAAACATGTTATGCTTGGTGGTTGCAAGTGGTTGCAAGTGTTTGCAAGTGGTTACTCGTGGATGCATTATACACATTAGGCACTAGATCGGCTCACACACTCCTCATATTGCATATGCATGAGTGTTTATGCTTATTCATGGATGAAAATTTTTGTGTTATCACATGGATGTTGCATATGGATGTATGTTATGTGCACACATGTAGATGTTATATATTATGTTAGGAATTGCATACATATGGATTCATTTCACTAACATAATTTGCATTGATGATATTTGCATTAGATAAGTACATATACACACACCTTTGCATATGTTCATACAACATTTAGAATCTTGTAAGGACAATGATTGCTCGTGGATGATGTTTTGAGTAGATGGATGTTGGATGGTAGGATACGTTCTTCCTAACTTGAAGATTTCGGGGACGAAATCCTTTAAGGAGGGGAGAATGTAACAACCCGTATTTTCAATAACCTGTTATAACATAAATCGAGGCAGAATTTAATTTATAAATCTGAATCAGGGGAAACGGGCTATGCCATTGCGTTCGTCTCGGAAAAATACGCGAAATAGAGTCCGAGTTTTCGAAAATCGGAGTCCGTATGACCCGATTAAGGCCCAACGAAGTTTTCAGAAAAATTCAAAGTAAAAACAGATTTCAAATTCAAGTTTGAATTTGGAAATTAGGGTCAGATTGGGCCAGGCGGGAAAATTCCCGCCAGAGCACCCAAGTCGACAGCCCTGTCGACTTGGGAGTCGACTTGGTTGGATCCAAGTCGACAGCCCTGTCGACTTGGCTGTCGACTTGGTTCAGCCGGGCAGTTTTGCCTGGTGCACCATTTTGGAGTTGTGTTGAGTTTGGGGGGCCAGATTCGGTTTTGAGGGCTGAGATTAGAACTAGGGTTTAATCCTAAGGCTAAAACTAATCCTAATCTCTATAAATAAGCCCCTAACCTAACCCTAAATCATCATTATTCATTCATACAACTAAACTATGGCAAAACCACTCCTCTCATGGCCTCCACTCTCTTCATAAAATTCCTAAATAAATTTCTATGAGATATTTTCCATGCATACAAGTGTTTTCAAGCTTGTATGAGCATCATTAGCTTGCATTCAAGTCAAGTTTCTATATTTGCATCATAAAGCAAGGGTTTTGATCATTTTTGGCTCAAGGGTTTTTCTATTAGAGCTTGCATTTTGGGTCTAATTGATTGCTTAAGGGCTTTGTCATATTTTTGTGTCTTCATAAGCATTGTAAGCCTTTTTCTACTTTCATATTTAAACTCTAAAGTTAAATGAATGATGCAAGTTTGGTTGACCATTATATGCAAGTTTATCATGTTATGTTATGCAAGTTTGCCATGTTATGATATGCAAGTTTATCATGTTATGTTATGCAAGTATGCCATGTTATGATATGCAAGTTTATCATGTTATGTTATGCAAGTATGCCATGTTATGATATGCAAGTATGCCATGTTATGTTATGATATGCAAGTATATGAACATGTGTACATTTCATATGCCACCATGTTAAACTTGTGGCTTCAACATCTTTATGTCATGATTATGCCAAGTTCCCTCTTTCTATCCTTTATGCGCTATTGCGATATGTAAGCGATGGGATTGCGTTTGGGGTTGGGTAAACTTAAAAGACATAAAAACATAAGATTGGGAATTTACCTATTAAGTTAGGTCTACCCAAATTCTTGAAAACTTGTAACATGTTTTGGAAACATGATGGACATGACACTTAGAAAATATAAGTGTGACCAACTCGAGGTTGGGTTGAGTTTGTAGCGTAAACCTACCCGGAACCGACCGGCTTAACTAGTTGCTACAAACAATAGGACCCAATGTGAGAAGTTGGTCATGTTGTACCTTGAACCCGAGGTTAGACCAAGTTGTGGTGTAAAGCTACCCGGAACCGACCGGCTTAACTAGTAACCGCAACGAAGTCTAATGTGAGAGGTTAAGGCACATTAATTAATTAATGCCTCATGATTAGGGTTTAAGTCATGGTCCACTCAATACTTAACCAATTTGGGCTTGGTAGATTAATCAAGGTTAAGTCGTGAACTCATCGTTACACTTAACCAAGTTAATCCATGATTAGCAAGAGGGTTAAATTGTACTTAACCCACTAGAAAATCCTAGCAATGGGGGTCCACTCCAGCAGTAATCCCAAGTTTGTATCATTAAGACCCTAGGGACTAGGCTAGGGAGGGGGCACGATTACTGGACTTGAGGTAAGTGACCAAAAACGACGGCAGAGTGGTACGCCGGTGTAGTTCCGGGCGGACTATGGTCGTGCACATAGTCCGAAGCCGGGGAAAACATGCACGGGTACTAGTAGATTGAGACTGTGCACTTATGTTTATGGTGTCCAGGGGTTGACACCCTAGGGCTTGATACACCCGACGGGAGACCCTGCACAGTCCGACTACAATTATGTTTGGGCCGTATTGACACCAACACGTGACGAGTTAGGCTTAGGGACCCGATCGATTAGACCGTTTGGTTGGACCTCGTATTAGGGTCACTTCATATTATTGGACCTCGTATTAGGGTCACTTCATATTATTGGACATCGTATTAGGGTCACTTCATGTTATTGGACCTCGTATTAGGGTCACTTCATGTTATTGAGCCAAAGCTTGGGCCAAGGGATCAATACTTGTTTGTTCAAGTCATGTTAGTTTGCTAGTACACCTGTGGTGCAAAACCTTAATCCTGATTATGCGATGACACCTTTATCTACCTTGTTAGTTAATCATCATGCTAGTATGTTGTTATCCTTATGTTCATCCCTGCTTCTCATGTCAGTTAACTTTATCAGTTTACATTGATTGTAGTAGGGCTTACTCAGTCTTTTTGACTGACCTGTTTTCTTTCGCCTCTTTTCTTCCGTTTCCCCCCCCAGGTTCTCAGGGTGGGAATATTGGAGCTTAGCTTGGATTTCTGATCGCTTGCTTGTGGGATTTAGCTCATGTACGGTTTGACATGAAGCTAGCTATGGTTATCACTTATTTTGGGGATAGTACTTATGTATCTCAGTTTTTCAGTTGATGTTGTTTTTATCTAGACTTGTTTATTTGGAAAGTTGACATTATGTTGTACCAGACTTGTTTTGAAATGGTTTGAAATCTTCCGCTGTTTTATTTATCTTATTTACTCTGTTTATATATATACATATGTTCTTGTTCTGCCTTGATATATCATTATGCATGTTTACCTGATTCAAACACCCCTCCAAAGTCAGAGTGCTTGCAAGAGACACCCTGGCGGAGGTGGGGTGTTACATTTAGGTCTATCTCTAATTGGAATCATCCGCAAAATCAAATATCAAAATATAGTATTATGCTTTACATGTGAAATATCAAAATTATCATATCAGTCACTAACATAAACATGGTTAAAAAAATGTCAACCAAATTATAAAATAGTAAAAAGTAATCACCAGGTGCATCCTGAAATCAAAAGGTCCAAAAAAAAATAAAAAAATAAAACAAAAGGACTCAAATTCAGACCTATAGATATTTTAGAGAGAAAAAAGATACAAAAATAGAAGAAAAAAAGTAGTAAGGAGAATAAATAAAGAAAATGAGATTATGACAATGCTGCGACAAAAAAATAAAACCATGTGCTTATTATCTTGTTAAGAGTTTTAAATATAGGGAAAAATGAATTATAGGAAAGAACAATATATATCACTAAAATAATGGTGCAATTGATCTATTTAATAAAATTAGTGGCAGTTTTATCTTTTAAATTGAATTTCCAAATGTGTAATAAGCGTAAAACCGAAAATAGAAGACACTTTCCACTTTTACATTATACATAATAAGTCAAGGAGGAAAATGTAAAATTATATATCAAGGCTATAGTATTTAGTTAGCTAGAATACAAAGTTGTATAACAACTTCTCTGTATGAATATATTAATAAACATGATATATCGATAATAATTTCAATCCAGTTGAAATGGAAAATCAAAAGAGTAAGTATATATTAATGGGTAATCAATCTGAATGTATAAGTAATGCAGTTATTGTCATAGTAATAAAATTTGACATATAAGTCACATCTCAAAAGAATTGAACTTTCACAGAAGATTAGAAAAGGAAGATTGATGATAAAAACTACAATTTTAGACTTAAAAACAACAAATGCTAAATAAAAACTAACATAAGAGGCAGAAATCCATACTTTAAACATGAGGAAAAATATAAGATATTTTCACCAAAGCTTTAAAAACAAACAGAGAAATAACTCAAAACATTAACCAAAAACATAATATTCATATGCTCTTAGCTATTCACCAAGAACACAAAAATGCATTTATTTAAGAGTATAATAAGCATCGACTTTTGATGCCTCTAACTTTGCCATAGTTCAGAACCCATGAATTGTCAATCATAATGGATAAAGGGTGGCAAAACATGCATTTCCAAAGAATGGGCAAACATGCCATAGTTACTACCAAAAAATGGATAAAGGATGGAAAAACATGCATTGCCAAAAAATGGGCAAACATGTCATAGTCAAGTTTTTTGTTTTTTCTATATAAATAATTTGTAAATCATGCCAACTTAACAGTCAGATTATATAAGATAATATCATGTTCCTTTGTAAATCATGCCAACTTAATAGTCAGATGATTAAGATAATACCATGTTCATTTGTAAATCATGACGAAAATTAAAAAAAAATCCATACTGACCTTTTTTATGTGCCAACTTAAAATTCCGTTGTCTTTGACTTTGGATCTCCACTGGCTGTTCCAACTGGTAGTGCAGCACAAACTTAGCAAAAGCAATAGCCTGCAGTAAAAAAACAATCATACAATTGAATTCCAGCAATAAAATTGACCACAACCTATAAGATAATACCATGCTCATTCGTAGATCATGACGAAAATAAAAAAAAATTACAAACTGACATTTTTTATGTGCCAATTAGGATTCCATTGTCTTTGCCTTTGGAGCTCCACCGGCTGTTCCAACTGGTAGTGTAGCACAAACCAACAGCCTGCAGTAAAAAACAATCATACAAATGAATTCCAGCAATAAATTTGAGCACGACCCAAAAAGGCACTGTAAAATTAGGTGTTTTATACCTACTAATAACATACGTTAATCCTTGAATCCATGCTTAAATAAGGAGTCTTACCCAACAATTTATGTGATAGGAATCACAATGAGTCGCTTCTGTATTCCAAAATGAAATTAGAAGCATTGGCTTTCCTAATCCGTGCCTAACTTAGTACTCGAATCCTTGAATTATAATCGCGTTTCATAGGATGGAAGGGATGTGTTTGGCGATTTTGCATCTTCCATATTTTGGGAGAAGAAGGCTAACACGTTGTAACGACCCGGAAAATCTGAACCAATTTAAAAATTTTAAATTGGCTAAAATAATGGATTTTAAATACTTAAAATAAATATTTCAAATAATAGCAATGAAAAGTGAGTTTGAATCGACGTTTGAAAACGAATATAATTAATTCTAATTATAAACAAGGCCGGAAATGGCGCGGTAGTTTCAAAATTTGAATTCAAAATTTGAATTCAAAATTTGACTGACTGTACCGGGTGCAAAACAAAACGGATTTGAGTGAAACCAAAAATATTTAAATCTGTTAGTGGATACCTTTCTAACGAATCTGTAAAATCGAAGTTTCATAGCGGAAAGCAAAAATTATGGCCAAATGAATTTTCAGAAAGGTCGATATGGAATTTATATAGCCCGTGAAATTGGCCATTTTGCAAACGACCTCGGATTTCGACGAAACCACTTTTATTGGATCCGGGATGTGAAGTTATTGCTAGGTTTCAAATTTCATAATTTTTGAAGCTAGTATGTGAGCGTGGCAAAGGAAAACGTGTTTTGGTCAATTACTGTTAAATTGGATCGACCAGAAATGGGCCTTTTTGCAAATGGTCTCAAGATTCGACGAAACTAGTTTTGTTGGGACCGTATCGTCAAAACATAGCCAGATTTATTTTTCTGGAATTTTTCAAATCAGCTTGTGGCCCTGGAAAATTGAAATGTACGTTCAAATCAAATATTGAATGTTTTATATTTTAATCTGAATGAAAACTGACTGAAACAGTCGAATGGGCCTACGAAACATATCCCATTATGTTCGGAATGGGGGTAAAACACTGGGGACGACAGTCGTTGGGTTTGAATTGGTGTTCGTGTGTGGAAGAGGGTATTTTATAGATTTTAAAATTTATAAATAAAAAAAATTCATTGGTCGATGCTTTTCTCTCTCCCCGCTCCTCTCAGAAACCCGACGGCGGAAATAGCTACAGACCTTCTCTCCTCTATTTCTTTTGATCCGCTCAATGAAATCCAACACCACAGTTATGGTTTTTGTAGTACTTCTCATGATCTTCAAATCCATATAAGTATTGGATTTTTTTCGTGTAGAATTGAAGGAGAATTTGAGCTCGAAAGTCGAGCCCTTCATCTCATCGCCGCCGTCAACCTGGGCCACCGAAGTGGGCCCCGCTCCAGGCGCCAGTGCGCCTCTCTCCCCTCTTTCTCGCTGCGAAGGTCGATCGTCGATCCGCTTCACCGTTTGATCGAAAAGATCAAACCTAGTTTTGAGGAATTCAGAGAGGTAATGGCTGATTTTCTTTGAACTGATTTTAACACCTTTAAACCGTTGCAAACTTTGAAAAATCATATCTTTTTCATTTCTTGTCAAAATCCAGTGAAACAAGAGACAGTGGACTCGTGTGGACGTCTCCTACATTCTAGAAGAGACTGCATATTTTTCTGAGCCTTCTGCTATTTTTGGTGGAGTGGAACCCAATGTGAGATTTCTAATTTATAAACGATATGGAAAATGACGATGTATAAATTATATAATCGATGTATGAGTTATATAAGCGTTGTACACCTCTTGTATAAGCATTGTATAAGTTGTACGTTCGATGTATAAGTTATATATGCGTTGTAAAAATTATATATGTGTTGAAATAGAAGTGAAATGCTATATATATATATATATATATATATATATATATACGCCCCTCGTCCACAAACCATGGACGATATTTATTGGTTGTGATTGGTGTGAAAATAGATTGATAGCGAATGGTTGGTTGAAATTGTTTGTGGTTGAAATTGATTGATTGTGGTTGAAAAATACCCGTTTATGGTTGAGAAATATTTGGTTGAAACCACATAGGATTAGTTTGTGGAAATGAAATAAATATACATGCCGCCTGCATGCGAACTAGATGCATGATTCCCCATTGTCAAAAACCGCGAGGTTTTAAGGTAGAGCGAGGAGCCGTACTAGGGACGGTCCCGGTTTTAACTACCCTGCCGTTATGCTGCCGAAATTTTGAATAATATTCATGTGTTAGAATTATTTTCATTTGTTGAAACTATATTTATTCGTTGTATAGAAAACCTTCATGTGTTGAATTGAAATTCATTCGTTGAATAGAATTCATGTGTTGAATGGTATTCGTGTTTTTAAATATAAAAATCACATTTTTGCCTATATATATAAACTATAGAAAATCTTCATGTGTTGAATCGATATTCATTCGTTGAATTGAAATTCATGTGTTGAATGGTATTCGTGTTTTAAATATAAAAATCACCTTTTTATCCATATATATAAACTATAGAAAACCTTCATGTGTTGAATAGATATTCATTCGTTGAATTGAAATTCATGTGTTGAATGGTATTCGTGTTTTTAAATATAAAAATCACCTTTTTATCTATATATATAAACTATAGAAAACCTTCATGTGTTGAATCGATATTCATTCGTTGAATTGAAATTCATATGTTGAATGGTATTCGTGTTTTAAATATAAAAATCACCTTTTTATCTATATATATAAACTATAGAAAACCTTCATGTGTTGAATCGATATTCATTCGTTGAATTGAAATTCATGTGTTGAATGGTATTCGTGTTTTAAATATAAAAATCACCTTTTTATCTATTTATATAAACTACAGAAAACCTTCATGTGTTGAATCGAAATTCATTCATTGAATTGAAATTCATGTGTTGAATGGTATTCATATTTTGAAAGAAATTGTTTTAGAATAAAAATCCTATTTTTATCATCGATATGAACTATATAAAATAATCTTGTTTTGAAATAAATTGTTTTATAATAAAAATCCTATTTTTATCACCAATATGAACTATAGAAAATAATCGTGTTTTGAAATGAATTATTTTATAATAAAAATCACATTTTTACTATATACAGGAATTGTTAAAAATAGTGAAGTGTTGAAATAGAAGACAGTTAGATAAAAATATCATTTTTATCAAATATATGAAAGGAATATAGTTTTGAAATCGAAGAATCGATATATATCGAATAACGAAGCTGCAGTTCGTATTTTAAAACCGTGATTTCAAACGATTAGTGCGATAGATCCGACCATCGGATTTTCCCGAAATCGCAACCGTTGGGTTCGCTTGGAAATATCTTTCCAACGGCACCAACTTTGTAAAAATCCAACGGTTGGATTGCCTGGAATGTTTAATTCAAATCTAAAGAAAAACAGCGCCAAAATCGATTATATTTATATATATATATAAATATAATTATATTTAATCGAATAACGACGCTGCAGTTCGTATTTTGAAATCGAAACTTCAAACGATCATACCGGGAGATCCGACTGTCGGATTTTCCCGAAACTGGAACCATTGGATTCGTTTTGAAAAGATCTTTCTAATGATGTAAATTATGTGAAGATCCAACGGTTAGATTTTCAGATATGTGTAAATCAAATCTGAAGAAAAACAGCGTCACGGCCGCGTTATGGCCCGAAGCGTCGTTTTGAATAAATTGGCTATTTTGAAATAAATAAAAATATCGATAAATCGTTATAAAATATTATAAACGATATGGATGTGAAATTTAGAAACTAACTTAAGGTTGGCTAAGTGAATGGTTTCTTGGGTATTGATCTGATGTTGGTTTCGGCCTTCGGGGTTAATATTTGGGAAATCGTTCTCTTACTGATTGACGGATAGTGACTAATGAATTGAAATGATGTGTAATAGTGTTTGTGTAGCACTTGTTTATTATATACGCGAGTTTCTCAGAAAGATCGGGTTTATCCCATTCTGAATAACTGAATCGACGATAAGTAATCGAAGATGAAGACGGTGGTCGAAGACTGGAGATCTTCACCTCGTTTGGATGGTAACCGAGGTCCTGATTGGGAGGCATCCCGAAATATGGATAATGAGTGGTGATCGTCCAGACGTACGTGGTGATCGATGGGTTTGCGAGGTATATAGTGCCTCCGGTTTCGTTCAGACTCAGAACGGACTTGCAAATGGACAGTATGTTGGACATTGGAATTTATTCTGCGTGATTGATAGCCATCAGTTGCACGGTGTGAATTGCCTGTGTGGCATGCTAAGATGCAGTGATCAGGGCTTCTGTTGAAAAGCAATGTCTTGTGGTGATGATCAAAGCACCGCCTGTGTGGCGTAGCTTTGTGTACAACGTGAATTTGCGAACCTCACACCCCGGTATGAACCAGAAACTGGAGAGGACCTCAAGGGGGACATGCATTTCTTCCTTGCTAGAAGTGGTGTCAGCGGTTTTACACGCCTTGACGAGTTTGACTTATGTGGTTGTTACTATTGCGAGGCGCCTCGGATATATCGGTCGATCCGGGACCGATGGAGTCATTCGTTGGCTCACTTACGCCCCAAAGGGCGGGGAAACGCATTGTTCAGGAATTTTAATCCACATCGGTGGACCGGCCCTGACGATCCAAGGGTCACTCGAGCTCTGATCCTGAGACTCGGGCTAGGCAATCTTGAAGTCGGTAAGGACTATCTTTTGCCTTGGTTTATGACGGAAATCCAATTTCCAAATACGTGACCGTGCGGTTTTGATTGTATACCTATTTATGGCGACATAGTGGTATGAGGCATTAATGCCGTCTATGATTGATACTTATGATTTGAAATTGATTTTGAAATATATAAACACTAGTAATAATATCAAATGCTTTTGTTTTATTCGTATCAAGCATATCTTGGCCATTATAAGGTAAAAACTCTATCCTCCGGTTTGCGTTGTATTGTGTGATGGGAACTGAGTCTTATAATGGCTTCATTTTTATAAAAAGCATTGCGATGTTTAAAAGAATGATTTGTTTTAAAGCACTGGCAATCCAATGGAGTAAACCCATTCCACGAAAGTGGCGTGGTCCTCTGATTACCCATATTTTAAATGTGTTGAGTAGATTTCTTATACCAGTCCCATGACTGACTCGTAGTTTGTTTCACTTTTAAACTCGGGTGCCCTTTTTTCTACACGGGCAGCCTTGTGTTCAGGTTTAGCAGGCTTTTCTGGATAGCTGGAGCTGAAGATGGATTCTATTATTTATCTCTTTTTATGTTGTTCAGCTCCTATTGTACATTATGTTTGTTTTCCGCTGTAGACATTTATGTATAGCTGAACTGTATTTGTACTAAGTATGATCCTGTATACTGTGTAACTCTGATGATTACGTTTATCCAGTATATTCTATTGTGCATTATCTGGTGTATTTATTTAATTCTGTTCTGCTGTTATCTGTTTATGTGTTATATTCCAAGGATTACCCTTGCCACCGTCAGTACGGGGTTTGGGGTCGTCTCACACGTCCACAACAGTTGAGGAGGAAGGAAACCTTGGGAAGTTCAAAAAGACGGCTAGTAAAAGGAGAAGACAGGGTGAGAAGCTTTTGTAAGGAAAAGGCAATTAAAGTGAAATAGATCTGAGTGTTAACAGGAGAAGGAGATTTAGACGATCATGGGAAAAGAGATTGCAGAACTATGAAATTGGAGAAAATAAACTTTCGCCATTGAGAAGAGGGGAAGGCCATGCGTAATTCAAAATGAAATGGGAGGAAGGAGAAATTAAGAAATCGATGACAGCTGGTGTAGGAACAATCGAGAAAAATCACGAGAGGAAAAGGGCATGGTAAATTGAAAAAGAAAAAGGTAAACATGACAACTTTTCTGCCGTCTACATTGAAAACCAAACCCAGTATATATAATCTTTCTATTATTATTATATTTACTTAGTAGTGCTGTGGAGGGAAAAGGGTCAGTTTTGAAGGGAAAGTTGGCCTTGCTTTAGTATACAGAGTAAGATGGGAAAATAAAATAAGAAAACTTTTTGTCCTCTAGCTGTCATCCTGTTATGCGTGAGGAGTGAATGGGAAGGGAATGTTGTCTTGTAGTTGTTGTCCTGTTATTATACTATTTAATTTAATTTATTTTAATTTAATTAGTGGTGTTGTGGAGGGAAAAAGGTGAATTTTGGAGGGATTTTATTTTTTTATTAGTGGTGTTGTGGAGGGAAAAAGGTGAGTTTTGGAGGGAAAGTTAGCCTTGCTTTAGTATAATGTAAGATTCAGTGAAAAGATAGCGCTTCAGAAGTGCTATAGAAAGTTCTGTTTTGATACACTTCTGCGTTAGGAACATTCAGAAAGTGTTTCAAATTTCCAAAGTGTTTCAAGTTTCGAAAAATCAGCTTTTTTTCCAGTTTTTGGGTGAAATGTTTGACACCGTTTCTCTGTGATAAAAATAGATTTTGACCCCAAATTTTTTACAGAAAGAAGCTATATTTGTCTACTTAATTATCATAAAAAGAAACCATTAAAATTATTTATCTATTCAATAAATAAAATTCAACAATACAAGGCGTTTTTAACATGTCTAATTCGAGTTGATTTTTACCTTACTTTACATCCAGTTTTCGAGTATGAAAATGACCGAATTAGTAAAGGTGGCCGAAGACAAAGTTGTAGCCCTTTGAACTAGCTTTCCAAATTGATAGAGAAGTCTAAATTTCATTAAAATTGCAAAAGTTATGCCCAAAATACCGAACGTCATTTTCAGGGGTTCACATCCAAATATTCGTTCATAGAATTCTCAACTTTTCTTCAAAATATGAAATGAATACATGAACTTAAATAGTTTTTCTCACCTTAGACTTGAAAATTGAACTTGTATTCCTTCCCTTGTCTTCTCCTAAAACTCTCTTCTTTTTCTTAGCTTAATTTTCATTTGTGAATCCATGAAATGAAATGAACCTTTCTACCGTTTATATAGTAATTTTCAAGGCTAATTTGGTAATTTGGTTTTGGACACTTGTCCTCTTTATCTTCATGCATGCTTTAGGATTAAGACACATGCCTACTTAGGTGTCTTAAGAGGTTTCTACACATGGACACCTAATGGGTGTATGTGTCTTAATCTTATTTATTTACAAGACATGTGTTCCTTTCATTTGGCGACACGTGTCCCTATCATTTTAAGCCATTTCTCATTTTCTAGAAGATGTACACATATACTATTTGTATGCTACTTTTATGATATGTACATACACATATATGTGTTCTTCTAATCTTACTACATGCACATGATGTTCTAACAACTTTTAGCAAGTAAGACGTCGCTTATCAATAAAACTGTTTTCGGTCACATTATCGATATTTCTTCGAACTACTTATCTTCGTAAACAAAAATTCAACAACATGTTTTCTCCTCATTAATTATTATTTATAAAGGGATTTAATAAAGGTTATAAAACCATTAAATCCAAGGTTTAAATATTTAAATAACATCGATATTTAAATATTTATTGTCCAAAGTTTCAGGTTGTTACAATTATCATTTTAATATTATAAGGATATGGAATATTCAATTTTGGTTAAAAATTGAAGTTGAAATCATTTTGAAATGAATTTGTAAACAAATTTATAAAATATGATTTGAATTTAAATCAATGATATATATATATATTATATATATTTAAATGGCCTGAATAGAATGTGCCGCGCAGCGACCGTTCGCGAATTTCGACCATTAACTTCAAATGGATGTAACGGGAGATCCGACCGTCAGATTCTCCTAAAACCGGAACCGTTGGGTTTGCTTCGAAAAGAGATTTCCAATGAATACAAAAGATTCAAAATATAACAGTTAGATTTTGAAATATTTCCAAATCAATTTCAGAAAAAGTCGCTATGGATGTAGTTCGGTGGCCATTATTGGAAACCGACTGTAAAGGCCTTAATAAAATTATTAAAAATATGGAAAATTTGTGTAAAATCATAATAAATGATTTGAAAAGATTTTGGATGAAAAATTCCAAGTTTGAAAAGATAAAAATATATTTTTATCAAAATGAACTAGTTATTAACTAGAAATAAATTGGATTTGAAATGGTTTTAAAATAACCAGAATTTTCCAATGAATAAATTGGAATGGATTGAAATGGAAATAATCTTTGGAATATTTCGATATTGGATTCCGTGGTTATACGGATATTGTTATAAGAATTTAGAAGATATAGATGTCGTTATTCCTAATACGATATCTGTTAGTTTCAAAATTTGATATTGAATATAAACCGATAGAATTTTTATTCAGAGCCTTGTAATATTAAATTGGATTTTGGGTTTGTCGTGAATGGTGTCTTCATTAACACTGTTCTTAAACCAAGTTGAGAAAAGAATAAATCTTTTAATTAAGATTTAGAGAAGTTTACTAGTTAATTAACATTTAATTGGAATTGAAATGAAAGTTGATTGTGGGTTTATCGTGAACTATGTTTTAAACGACATTTGTTCTTTAACCCAATTAACAGTGAAAATGTGATTTGGAATTTATAAATCTTTCTATTAAGATTTAATGGAAAATTTCTAAAGTAAACTTTTCCAATTTAATAAAAGAAATTGTAATCGAATGGAATTCGATTTGCTAATAATCGAGATGAGCTTCTGTGAAGGAAGACCGTTACTGTATATAGAATTTAAAAGGATTCGCCATTATTCCATTTGTAGTATTAGTTGGATACGGAAATTTATATTGATTATATACTGTTATGATTTCCGTGGAGATTCCATTTTAATGGAATAGAATTTTGGGGTTTATCGTGAACTATGTTTTAAGTAACATTGGTTCTTTAACCCAATTAAAGGCAAGATTGATTTTCTAAAGTTGAATAATCATTAAATAATGATTTTTAGGAAGATTAAAACCAATTGGAGTTTTAATAAATCTTTATTTAGATTGGAATGGCAATGGGATAATTAAATTTATCGAATTCATGAAATGATCGAGAATGGAGTACCACCAGTTTTACTTCAGGAGATAGTTAAATCTTTCATTAGATTTGAACGGGAAATGGTAATTAATTTTACCAATAATATAGTGGGTGTTAAATATGGATACCAGTTTTGCTCCATAGGATGAATAGGCTGGAATTGGGATCAATAAATAAATGATTACTTCGGTAAGGCTCGATAAACCCGACTAGTTTTACAAACTTTAATTTGGTTTAGAATTGTTAAAGATAAGATAAAATCTTTTGAATTGATATCAAAACGAAGACTAAAGAAGGAATTTAAAAGAATTTATCTTTGGTAAAATTAATGGGAACCTTTCCTTGAAGATGTGAGTATATGAATAAAAGAATATTATGGATTGGAATGAGGCATATGATATGATTTTATAGCACTTGATTATTGATTATAAAATACGTGAGTTATTCAGAAAGATCGGGTTTATCCCATTCTGAATAACCGATATGGCGACTAAAAGTCGATGATGAAGACGGTGGTTGACGACCGGAGATCTTCACATCGTTTGGATGGTTACTGATGTCTTGATTGGGCTGTACAACCAAGACAAGGTAATAAGTGGTGATCGTCCAGACGTACTTGGAGATCGACCGGATATGCGAGGACCTCTCTCCTATATTGGACATACGGGACGAGGAATAAGGTGCCTCCAGTTTTGTTCAGACCCATAACGGACTTGCAAATGGATAGTGTGTCTGACATTGTATTCCTTTATACTGTATTCGTTGAACTCTGCTAAATATATATCTGTTTAGTGGCGGAGAATTTATTCTCTTGCTTAACACCATTCTCTGAGACGTACGAGCTAAGAGGTTACATATTGGTGGAAATCAGTGATACGGTATGGATTAACAGTATGACATGCCGAGTTGCATGAAACAAAGCTTTTATTGAAAAGCAAGGCTTTGTGATTGATGATCAAAGCACAGCTTTAATTAGCATAGTTTTGTGTAGCGTTAATTTGTGAGCTTCACACCTCGGTATGATCCAGAAACGGGATGAATGATCCAGGGAGAACATGTTTTTCTTTCTAGCTAGGAGTGGTGTCATGGTATGGAGCCCAGACATTTTACTTATGTGGATGATGGAAAGCGAGGTACCTTGAATTTGAGTCCCTAATGGCTCTTGATATGGTCGCCAATGGCCAATTTTATGCCCCATAGGGTAGGGAAACATATTGTTCAGGAATTATAATCCACTAAAGTAAGTGTGGACCAGCCCAGCAGCTCCAGGTGCAGTTACGGATGAATCATGAGGCACGGGCTAGAGTGTCTCGAATCCGAAGGAGAGATCCCTTGCCTTGGTTCATGATGGAATCCAATTTCCAAATACGCGACTTTTCGGTTTTAGTTGTAAACCTATATGGCGACATAGTAGGATAGGGCGCTCATTCCGTCTATGACTGATACATTTATATTTGAAGTTGTTTTTGACATTATGCACTTATAGTAACATCAAAATGATTTTTTTAAACATACCAATCATGTATGGCTATTACAAGGGAAAACTCTATCCTTCGGCTTGCGTTGCATTGTGTGATGGGACCTGAGTCTTATAATAGCTTCATTTTCCAAAATGCATAGCATTGTTTTATTTTAAACAGATTCATATGGAGTAAACCCGTTCCGTGTTATATGGCGTGGTCCCATGATTTCCCAGCTTTTAAATTAAAGATTTAATAAATTTTTTAGTTCTCACACCAGTCCCATGACTGACTCGGATTTTATTGTTTCTACCTAAACTCTGGATGTCCATATTTTTCACATGGGCAGCTAGTAGTTTTGGTTTTCGCAGATACTTCTTTTCAAAGGATCCTTTATTACAGCTAGAGCTATATTCGGAAAGCTTTGTGTCCGTGTATTTCTTTCAGTTGTGCTAGTTAATGTATTTTTCGTTGTACATTGTATTTGTACATTTTAAAATTTCCGCTGCTATGTATTTTAATCTCTGATATTATTTTTCCGCTATGTAATATTTATTCGTACTCTGAAAAATTCTTTTACTCTGATGTAAATTGTTGTAATAGCAATGAAATGTTCTATTGTTTGCATCTGATGTGTCGTGCTCTCAAAGCAATCTGGGCTTTCCCGTAAGGGGAAGCTTGGGTCGTTTCATTTTTGCTGAGTTTACCTGTGCATAATTTAAAAAAAAGACAATTCTGCCCTCCCACGTAAGAACCCTACTCGGTGCCCTAAAGGTACCTCGTAGAGAAACTACGTGGTGCCTTTAGGATACCACGTAGTGCCCCTGTGTAACGACCTGGGAAATTCGACGTTCGAATTCCAACAATAATACACAAACCCGTATTACTTGTCATAACTCAAGTATCGAAAACACCAGATAGTTAACGAAAGAAAATAGAGGGTGAGATTAGAAAGAAAGAAATATTAGAATAGAAGAAGAAAAATAACACAACAACATCAGAATCTCACACCGCAGTGGAATAAAATAAAATAGGAACAAAACTTTATTGAGAGCCTTGAAATAAAAACTTACAATCATCAGAGTACATCAATACATCTGGACAGTTATTTTAATATGTCCTTATATACAACACACATCAGAATAAAATACTAGATATCAGACGAGCTGAAATATATACAAATGACAAACTTGTATTTCCAAGTTATGTTGTATACTATATTTCCGTTGTGAGATTCGTGTTACTCTGTTATGTGGTGATCTTCTTCTGCTTCTATTCTAAATTTCTTTCTTTCTATTTCTCACCCTCTAACTTCTTTCTATTAACGTTCAGATATTTTTGATTCTTGAATAGTTGACATGGTGTTGTATGTTGATTTTCGGAGTAAAAAATCCCGATTCGTTACTGTGGTATATATAAGTCGGATTTATTATTTATGTATTATTGTTGGAATTCGGGCGTCGAATCTCCCGGGTTGTTGCACCCTGCGTGTTGCCTTCATGGTATCACATAGTGGTCCTAAGTGGTGCCCTAAAGACACCACGCAGTTGCCCTACGAGGTGTGCTGAGAAATTAAAAAAATACTATTGAGTAGGGGTATTTTTGTCATAATTTTTTTTACAAAAACATGGGTATACTTAGCAAGTTTAAGGGTTTAAATAGAATTTGCTTTAGATTTTTCTTGATTTCCACGTTTCACATAAGGACAAAATGATCCACTGGTTCATGTCTTTTATGCCATCAATTGTATCAGATTTTATGTTCAAACATTCAGCTTTATAATTATATTAATCAGTATAATCTACTATTAATTACTTAAAATAAGACTTAATATTGTGATGTGTAACATCCAAAACTAAAAAATGCGCTTAATGGTAAAATATAAAAGTTTAAGCTTCATAGCCATTGAACAAAATATGGGGAAAAAATTCCTAAGTGATTATGTGACTTACATTACATCAAGATTAAATATTGGCTAATGATGCTCCAAATAATGGTGTAAAATTAACGGTCAGTGATATCTGGTGATATTATTTTGCTATGTAAATCTGGATCTATGTTTGCTTTCAAGTTTACTGAAAGCCATAATCAGAAACAGAGTTTAAATTAAACCTTTGTATTTTTCAGTGTAATTTTCCGTTGTTTGGAAACTAATTCTAAACTTAATCTAATGTTAATCGGACCTAACCTTTTCTTGAAAAAAAGTGCAAATGTTTGTAATAAAAACTACAAAAATTTACATTTTTTGTTGAAGCTAAAAACAATGGTGCTCTTTAAATACTGTTTTCGTGGATAGGCGACTTTATATTTTGAATCATAAAGAGATTATTTAATGTAAGTTCCCAAGTTAACACTGCAAAAATCATATGTAAATTGATGGTATAATAAGATTTATTTTGTTATACATTAAAAATTGTATAACAAGATATTGGATAGTAATAATTACAATATTGGATATCAATTAATAACCATAACAATTTGATCTCGCATAAGTATTAAATAAAGGTACTCTTTGTATAGTGATACACAAAAGGTTTACCAATACAGTTAGCAAAAAGATCTCAAATCCAATTTTGCTCCTACATGATAATAACAACCGTCCACTCGTAGTATAGGTTCCATGATATTTAAAACATCTGATTAACTTTTAAATAGTCATCATACACATACACACGTTGTATAAACTTTTATTATGAGTACTCATACATGAATTCAACCATATCAAATTCTCTTTTGATTTGTACGAGGTTGCAGTGTTTGAAAAAAGAGGGGAAAATGACATATGAGAAAACTAAAAGAAAATATGCATGCACGTAGAGGGACGGTGCCAATGATAAGAAGCTGTATTGAGTCCCTTTTTTAGTAAGATGAGCAATCCTAGATGTAAATGCTTGTGTAATTTTATTTTGCGCTTTACAAAAGAGCCACCAACGAACCTAACAAGTAGCATAATTTCCTTTTGTATAAATGAAAAGGCAATAGCCACTCTAAAACCTAAAACAAGGTCCTATGATGAGTTAATTTTTAGCTCAAAGCCTAACAATACATATCTCGGTAACAACTTAAAAAAACTGAAATGTAGAATACTTGAAGAACCACCAAAGATGAAATAACTAAAAGCAACATCACGTAATGAAGGAGAAGAGAAACATAAGCAAAAGATGGGAAGCACTCCCATCTCTAAACATAAAGGTTATGACAACCAACATATCAGGACACATCATTCCAAACCCAAAGTCTTGGGTTTTCATAGCTTGCATGATACATAGACAATTATAAATGTATAACATTTTACACTTTTAGATCACATACTAGAAAGAAGTGAAATACAAGTATTACAAATAACCAAATCAAATAACAAACTCAACATAAATGTGAAGTAGCTACTCGAAAATTCCTAAAACTCAACTCATAATTTTTTCATCTCTAATTTATGAATCTCAATTTCCACCCTCAATCGAAGGCTCTAATGAACCAGTGGCGGCCGAATCTAGCGTGAAGACAAGAGGTTCTCGTGTCTAATTATATCCTAAAGGTCATGTCCCTAGTTATTACTTTATAAGAAATATTATACGAATAAATATCTGTAACAACCTAGAGATTTGACTAGTTGAATAATGAATTCTTCTTAATAATGTATAAGCTGAAATAAAATTTACACAAAACTAAAACCATAACATAACATTAATCCATAGATTTTATAAAGCTTTTGATAACATGAAGCCATAACATTATAGAAAATGCTATTTTTTTTCCTAAGGCATGGACATGTGCCCATACATATGTCTACATGCATGCTACCATGCTTAGGAAGAGGACATGTGTTCCCTTAGGTGTAATCTTAAGAAGACCTCTCCATTCCTATAAATACACTACTTCCTTTTCCCTTTCCATTTATTTCATTCTTCTCCACTTCTCTACATTCCTTCCACCATTTCTCTACTCCCTTCTCTCCATTCCCTACCTCCTCTTCCCTCTCCATACGGCCCAAAGTCACCCCCTTTCCCACCATCTCGGACCCACCACCACACATACCTCATGCCCTATCTCCTCACCCCATCACCACTCACGCCTCTTCCTTTTCCTCCTAAAAACGGCCACGCCTCCTCCTCCAGCACTTAGGTCGAACCCCTTCCATGTATTAAAAAAATTATTAAAAAAATTGAAAAAAGGATAAAAGAAGTTAGGCGATTCGGAGCATTTATGAGTGAGGCAAGAGCTAGGAAGTCATACAGTAAAGTTAGGCGGAGTGGAACCCCAATGTGAGAAACTCTGGACTTATGTTTGTTTTATATGGTTGATATGTTGTTTGCTGTGAAATTATAATTAATTAGTTGGTTATGGAGTATAAGCGTTAATTACCATAGCGCTTATATTATAAATATTGTGATATGGATGAATGGTTGTTATGGATGTTATTATAGTTGTTATTAGTGATAATATAACAAATTTCACATACTACACCCAAATATATGGAATTATATAGGTTTTAATTAAGTCTCATTCCAACTTAACATTATAAATATTATATTCGTTTAATTGGAAAAAATGTGTAAAAATAAAAGTTGGAGATTTATATTGAATAGAAATGAAATTAAAGTGGTTAAGAAAAACTTTTGTGAAGGTGGAAATTTATTTGAACAAGAATTTGATATGAAATGGCATGACTAATTCCAAATAACTGAAATCAACAGCGAATTTTAAGTTGTATTTAAGTTAGCTATGTAAATGATGTTTTAAACTCAAATTGAAAGTTCCATGAATCTTATATAATGTTTAATTTGAGATATGGGAAGTTTGGATTTCAAAAAAAAAGTTAATTTTTGAAAAATATTAATATAATAACAATATAATATTCAATTACAATAAATAATTAGATTAAAAGTCAAAATATTGGAAATGTTGATCTGAAATGAAGTTATATAAAATGGTTTATAAAGCATATTAGAAGTAAATCAGACTGATTTCAGTATGAATTCAAAATATGGTTAGAATGAGCTAGTCGCACTGCGATAGTTCACGAATTTTTACCATTAACTTCAAATGAATGTACATGTTACAAATTAAATCAGATTTTCCTGAAATGGAAAACATTTATTTTTAAGTGATATTAGTTTTAAAATGATATTGGTTTTCAAATGAAAAAGGAATGTAATTTCAATGTATAGATTTTTAATTATGTTCAAATCAAATTTTAATAATAATCGCGGTACTACAATTCTATGACCAAATTTGGAAATCTTTAAAAACAACTATTTTTAAATAATTAAAATAAGAAAAAATTATGATAAATAATAATAAATGATTTAAAAGTGATTTGGATTAAAAATATATGAAGTTTTGAATAATGGAAAGATTAATTAAATCAAACAAGCCGATTTAAGCTATTTAGCAAAGCTTTTTCCATAACATTGAGATTAAAGGTTTTTAACTTAACGATTACTATTAAAAACTTTGGTAAACATTTCCAAATGATAAATGAAGTATTTTAATGATAATTTAAAAGTTCAAACATTTAGAAAATTTAGAAGGAAGGTTAAGTTATTAGATAAGATGGAGGAGACTTAATTAAAATCTTGTATATCCATATTATTTTAAAATAATGCTTATTATTCGGATAATAATACGACGTAATGGAGAAAGTGAAGATATTGAAGACGGTGTTAGAAGATAGGAAATCTTCACATTAAAAAGACTGTCTGTTGATTTTCTCTTCGCCGAGTTGCTTTAGTATGGAGATTGCCCTATTTAGCGATAAATCCATATGTATTTGGAGAATTTCTGGATTACAAGGGCTTCTCTCCTTTATTAGATGAGGAATAAAGCACCTTCGGTTTCGTTCAGTCCCAGAACGAACTTGTATGGATTGTATGTCAAACATTGCATTTTATGGCATAACAATTAATCTTTACAATATATATATGTTTGGTGAAAGAGAAATTACTCTCTTAGTTTAACACCCTTCTCTGAGACGTACAAACTTAGAGGTTATATATTGGTAGACATCAATTATGTTTTATGAATTGGCCATGTGGCATGCTAAGTAAAATGAGCTATGAATGATCAAAGCATGACTTTTGTGTAAAGTGTAGCTTTGTGTAACGAGACTTCTTTATCCCTCACATCCCATGAATGACTGAAACAGGATAAATGTAGCGATATTTAGTGGTTCGCTACTATTATGCTACAATTATTTCCTTCTAGATAAAATGTGTACCATGGTATAGAGCCCAGGTATTTTATTTATGTGGAAAATTATACTTATGTGGATGATGGAAGGAGCGTGCTCGATAAATGTCGGTTACGACCTAAGAATGACATATCCAGGAATGCTCTAAGTTATCCTGCAACAGGGATAACTCGTTCTTATGTAGCAGGGAGAAAGGTGCTCTCGGGATATCCCTCTAGAGGTGAACCCATCGGATAAGGAAGATCCATTGCCTGGTCATTATTTGAAACTCATTCTCTAATACGAGGCCATACGATTTTAGTTGTATAACCTGCCAGGAAATGAGAAGGTGTCAACATAATATAATGGTACCTATGCTTGCTAAGATTAATAGGTTTATCTGCAAAATGATTTTTTAACACCATGCACTAATAATAATATCAAATGATTTTACATATCAAAGACATTTCTAGTTAGCATAAGGAGAAACCTTGCCCAATGTGTATGATTCATTGTTTGTGTGCCAGGAGACCTTATGGTAGCTTCATTTTTCAAAAGATACGATTTTCTGCACAAAAACATATATTTTGAGTTTCTCACACCAGCCCCTTGACTGACCCAGAATTTATTGTTTCTTTTCTAAACTCTGGGTGCCCTTAATTTTTCATCGGGCAGCCTAGTAGTTAGGTTACCAGTATAAATACTTAGAGCTATAATAAGAGCATTTTGGATTTGAGCTCGGAATGAAGATGGAGCATTTTGGGATTCACTCATTGAAGTCTTGGTTATTTCCACTGTTCATTTTAGTACTGTATCTAGCATGTACTATAACACCCCGTGTTTTCTATGAACGTGTAAGTAACAAATCAGAGGATAATTAATCTTTAAAATAAGAATCAAGGGAAACGGGTTGCGCCATTGCGTTCATCTCGGAATTCTGCATGAAAACGAGTCCGAGTTTGCGAGAATCGGAGTCCGTATGAAGGAGATATGACCCTCCGAAGTTTCAGGAAATTTCAGAATTGAAAACAGCTCGAAATTCGAATTCAAAATCCGAATTCAAACCCAGAAGCGGGCTGGGCGGGAAATTTCCCGCCCAGGGCCCAAGTCGTCTGGGGAGTCGACTGGGCAGTCGACTCCCCAGGACCCAGGTCGACTGGGGAGTCGACTGGGCAGTCGACCCCCCAGACCAGGTCGACTGGGCAGTCGACCTGGGGGTCGAGCCCTGGTCGAACCTGGTGCGTGTGTGTGCGATTTTGTGGGCTGTGACGTGTTTGGACGGACCTGATGAGTTCTAGGGTTTATCTGAGGGCCTAAATGAGTTTCTACACCTATAAATACATCCTAGGACCTAGCCTTCTCTACACACAATTCTATTCTGCTTCTTCTCTGCCTCTGTTCTAAATAAAAATAAAAATGGCGTCGCTACTCTGCTGAAATCAAAACTAGAAGCTAATCAACATCAACCTAAGCAACTCAATTCAAATTAGAGATTAAAGCTTCTGCAACGATTCTACAACAACCAAAGTTCTTTCTTTAATCCAATCAAGGCAAGTACAGTTATTTTCCGATATAAACGTTAATTCTGATTGTGACATGAATTGTAAAATCTGAATCTGAGGTTATATCTGTTCTGTTCTGTTGAGATCTTATTTTGTATCTCTTTCCTCTTTCTGTTTTATAGCCAGGCTACCACGAGCCTGAGCCAATCTCATAAGAGATTAACATACGCTAAAATGTTTGGGACAGTAAAATGAATGATGCATAAATTGGGCATGACCAATAGGTGACTAATTTAAGGAAAGAACATGGACTGTAGCTAGAACGTAAATCTGATACATATGACTGGACATGTTATATTTATAACATAAAGGGGTATTGGACATATGATTTGAGATAAAGAGAATATAGCTTAGGTATAAAGACTTACATGAAAGTAGGGTATCTATTAATGTAAATAAACACCTAAGTAAGGGATCTTTGGGATATATGACATGCATAGTAATCGATGGCTATATTTGGTATAATTTATATATGGATCTTCTGTACTATGCAAGTTTAATAAAAATTGAAACATATGATATATAGTAAATTATGACCATAATCTATGCTATGTAAATTTAATGCGAACATGGGGTATATAATCAATCATGACCATTATTTATGCATGTGAACTTAGGCCAAATTTATAATTAGGCAAGAGATGTTTGTGAAACTTTAAGGAATGATTAAATCTGTAATATTTGCCTAATTTTCTAGTTCTGCTATATTTGTCTAATCTGCTAGTTCTGTTATATTGCCTAATATGCTAGTTCTATTATCTGCTAGTTCTGCTCTACTGCCTAGTCTGCTAGATTTGTTCATTTGCCAAATCTGTCATCTACTAAGTCTGTTGAAAATGCCAAATCTGCTAAACTAAATCTGTTGAGATGCCTAATCTGTTATCTGCTAGTTTGCTTAATCTGCTAAATCCGTTAAGTCGCCTAATCTGCAAAATCTGTTATCTGCTATATCTGTTGAGTTGATATAATTAGTCCGCTATTGACATAATTTGAATTGGCTATAGTTATGAATAATTGACATGTATATTAGGCGTGGGTATAAATGGTAAATCATTAATTAATTGGCCGCAAAGATAAACATGGCTAACTCGAGGTTAGAATGAGTTTGCGGCGTAATTCTGCCCGGAACCGCCCGGCATATTCTAGTGGCCGCAAACAATAGGTTCTAATGTGAGAAGTTAGTCATAACATGCTTGAAACCCGAGGTTAGACTCAGTTTGCGATAGAAACCTGCCCGGAACCAACCGGCCTAACCAGTAGCCGCAAACTGTCAGTCTAATGTGAGAGGTCTGGGCATTAATATTTAATTAATGAAAATCTGAGATAAATATGATGTCTAAAACGTGTTGGGTAGGTAAGGTTAAACCAATTGGACCAATGAATCTGATAAACCCGTTTCGTGAATCTGTAGGCCCAATACAAAGTTAGACAATCTGAAACCGGTTAATCTGTAACCAGTAAATCTGTAAGTCTGTTAATTTGTGAACTTGTTGATCTAAACTCTGTATGTCTGAAACTTGTAAACAAGTTAATCTGAAATCTGTTAGTCTGGGGACACAAGGTTAGGACGGGAATTACTTGTGTCATCTGTTGTTTGGGACCCATATTAGTCAGTAACTCTTTCTGGTATCAAAACTTTGACCCAACAGTAGGTAGGGTCCGGGCACGCTTACTGAACTAATTATAAGCGGTTCATTCTGATAATGGCGAGGAGTGTTGATGGTGCGTTCCAACCGGGTCATGTGCGTACATGGATCCCGGTCTGCCTCTGAGGATGTAAGACCCCGTGACATCTGTAAATAGGTATGTGCCAATTGGTTGTCACTTTAGGGAGTGATACACCCTACTGTGGGGCCGACACAGGATATTTATGTATTAGGGAGACGATCGCTTGGGGTTGGGTTTTAGGGTACACTTAGTTCTGTCTATTTCTGTTGGTACCGTCTGTTTCTATTGGGTGGCAACACCTGTCTGTTTCTGCGTGGTACCGTCTGTTCGGGTGGTAAAGGCCCAATTACTAGTGTACACCTAATTCTACATTCTGTTTCCGTAGGGATTAATCTGTTTCTGCTTCCGTCTGTTTCTGTTCGGGTGGTAAAGGCCCATTACTAGCACTCTCTTCCGTGGAAATTATTCTGCACCCGTTTCTGTTTCAGTTTAGACATTAGGGTGACACCTAATTCTGTTATACTAGTATTAGTGCAGAGGAGTGTAAAACAATAGCTTATATCATTCTGTTCTTCTGTTATATCTGCTACACCAGTTACAGTTATCTCTCATCCAGTTTTATGTTCATGTCATGTTATTATTATCTGTTCATAACTGAAAATCACTGGACTTGCCAGACTTTTTGTCTGACCCTTGTTGTTTCGCCTCCTTTCTTCCGTTTCCCCCCCAGGTTTTGTAGAAGGGAGTACTCTAGCTTGATCTAGATTTCTTCCGCTTGCAGTGCTTAAAGTATGGCTTGTCTTCTTCTATGGGGATTATGATTTTAAACTATGCATTCTGAAGGCTTTTATACAAGACTGATATTTTGTACTTGAATTCTGATATTGTGATTTGAAAGGATGTAACCAAGCTTCCGTTGAAATAAAGTTATATATTTTTCAAGTACTGTTTTATCTATCTTGTAAGTTTCTGTTCTGTTTACTAAAATGCTCCACCAAAGTTAAGGCATTCCCTTTGTGAGTGACCTTAACGGAGGTGGGGTGTTACATGTATTAACTCTGATCTTTCGCTTATGTAAACTTTATGTATCCTATGTAAATTATACTATATCGATAGTGAGAGTTGTTTCTATTTTATTATATTTTATTCTAATGTGTTATTACCCCCAACGACTTAGATTTCGACACTTGAATCTACGGTATTTGAATACTAAGGATGTATTAAGTGTTGATTTTCGAAGGTCAAAATCCAGATCGTTACAATATCTCTCGAAGAGTTACCTTTAGATATTCTACTAAGGAGATAGTATCAATGTCATATCAGACTTTTCAAGGAAGATTTAAATATCATCTTAAAGGGATTTGTATGTTCAACTAACATAGTTATTTCGTTATAAAATTCCAAGTGTTTGGCAAATGCGATTATTTCCTGCAAGTATATCTTTTTTTATTAGATTCTCCAGAAGAGATGCGAAAAATGTCTGCAATTATAATTTTGTTTTATTCTTTGATAAGTGTTTATAATTATGGTTCAAAAGTGATATTTGAGACATAACTGAGGAATAAAAATTAACAACTTGATGTTGTGTATATATTTTATTTAGATAAAATGTTCAATATGTTTCCAAACCGGTTGCTCTGAATGTTATCAAGTGGTCTTGAAGGATTCACATTGACATTAATCGATAAGTAGAAATTAATAATCTGGATCCTTGTAATAGTTTGTTTTAAAATCATTACTTGAACGAGAACATGAAAATCTATAATATATATGCAATACATAAGAAAATGTATATATCCATAAGTAAATGTACTTGACTAAAAACCTAAAGTTTATTACAAGCTCATCTTATACATTATGCATAGGTATCATTTAGTGATAAATGTTAAATGGCCTGAAGTCATGTATGTATTCAAATGATTACGTAATAAGTAAATTCCTCTGGCTGGTTAAATCATTGAACATGAATAAATTTTAAAAGAAGCAATATCAATGGAACATATTTTACCAATTAATAAAAGAATTATTCTCCTATAATGAATCTGTGTAGTGTATTAACCTAGTCATAAAACCGAAAGAAATATGCGTAGAATCTAAGTAAGAAGCAAGTTCGCTCGACCCTCGAGTCAGATGAAACTTTGCAAGAAAGGACTGGAAGCAAAGAATAAAGAGTACAAAAAGTGTGAGCCTCAAATAAACTATCTACATGGATCAATACCGGTCCATCTTCCATGGACCAGTACTAAACCATGGGAACAACTTACTTGGCCATGAAGGTTGTGCCGGGGCAATTTAAGATCTGCGTGAAGCCCATTGAAAAAGTTTGAAGTTAATATGATATGTCTAGGTACTAGTACTCGATAGACCGAAGGAAAAAAGCGAAGGCGACAAAGCTAGTGCATTATCAAATTAAGTTCAAGTGAAGCCAAATTCCACTTGAAGACCTAAGAAGGGATGGATAAGGCACTTGTGAAAACTAGCTAAAGTCCAAAATAATCTGTCACCATGGACCAACACTGGTCCATCTTCCATGGACCAGTACCGATCCATGTAGATACTGTATTTAGGACGCGGATTTCTGGGAAGGATCTGAGCACTACTCTGAGTCTTTCTGCGAAAAGGCTTGGCCCAACTACTCCAAAACCCATATAAATACTCCTTATGCTCCTACATGAAAGAGGATTCAATTCCTTTCTCTACCAAGGTGTTGGATCTATATTAACCCGAGAGGGGGGTGAATAGGATTTATAGGATTTTTACACAATATTAAAAGTATCAGAACACATATTGCAGTAGAAAATATAAATGCAGAAAGTAACATATATTTTACCCAGGTCCGGCAAACCCTGCCTACTGCTGCATTCCCTAAGGTTTTTACTAGAATTAAACAGACACCCGCATACAAAAACCTACAAACCCGCGAACCCTTCATTAACCATCTATACAGTTTTGTACACTCGCAAATCATGTTGCTGTTCTAATCCAACGCTTAAAACCTTGAACTGATTTCTATCCTCGAAACCAAATTTTCCTCTAGCTACATGCTCGTAGCTAGTAAATCCTAATTTTTAAAGGAAAAACTAGTAAACCCTAGAAATGAAAATACAAAAGAAAATTTTAAAGTGAAATACAAAATAAATTAAAACCCTAATCCCTTAAAAAAATAAACAAGTCGGCCTCTATCCTTTTATTTCATTTGAAAGGCTTTCCCTTTCAAGTAATGTCGATCATCTCAAAATTTTAGTGTTTTCCCAAAAATTCTAACTCATGGTTTCTGGAAAATTTTGAACTTTGTTCACTGATGATCGATTGATGTTGCTCATCTTCATTCGTTCTCTAGTTTGGGATTTCCTTGCGATCGAAAACATGGTGAGTAAATTCTGATTTTGCTTCCTTGTTGCTCTCGAGTTTGTTGTAGTTTTCGATATCATCAATGATGAAATGGGTGTGCTTTATATATAGGTTCATTAAACATAAATCTCTCTCTAATTACACATTACTTGCTCTGATTTTGCGTGTGGTCCCTTTCTGTTTCCACAATGTTGCGTGAATTTGGTTGCCTTGATTTGGATTGAAGATTTCGGTCCTGATTGTTGAAATGCTGATTTCTAATATGTTGCCTGTTTGTTTCCACTGCATTTATTTATTGGCATAAAAAATTTGCTGAATTTTGGAAAAAAAATAAAATTTCTTTCTGGAAAAATTTCTTGCCAAAAATACTTTGATAGATTGCATGTTTCCTTTGATGATATCTGGAAACAAAATAATTGTCTTCTATGTCCCTTATGTAATTGAAAAAAAAAATGGAAATAATTTTTTTGCTTGCTGAAAAACTGGAAACATATTGAATCTTTCTTGCCATTCATCTATGCTTGTGCATGTTGTTTTGGCTGAAGGCTTTTGGCTTTGACGGTCCAAAACTGAAAACACTTGAATCTTTGGTAAAACCGGAAACATTGGAATTTTCATTGTCCACTTGCCAAACTGGAATGTCTAAAAAATGACATTGTGATATCTGATGAATTGCTTTTCAAATATTCAATTTCCACACAATAAATTATGTGCATTTGGAATGAATATTTGTCCAACATTGTTTCATCTATTTCTAGAAATAAATCAATGCATTATAAACACTCATTGTCCAGTTTCGAGTATGTTCACCAGTGATTAATTTTATATTTCATATACTTACATATGTATATATATATATATAACATATATACATATATATGTACTTGATTTGAAAAACTTCTTCACTGCAGCATTTTGGTTTTGATATTGAGTTTGATGTACTGTGCATTGCTGTTGTTCCATTTGCAAATAAAAGAATTTATGGAAACACATGCAAATGCTTCTGCCCAAAGTTTGATTGCATATTTTTGTGAATTGGTTTTCATTTCTGGAAAGCCTTGAATTTGATTTTTTGCCACAACTAAATTGGTGTTCTATCTTCATGATTGTTTACTCATGTGTGTCTATATATGTACATACACACCTGAGTATTTGGCTTTTTTGAGTACTTTCTTGTATTCACCATGCTGTGCATTAACTTGTGCACTATTTTATTTGAACTATAAATGCTGCTTCAATCATGTTGTTTTTGCTATGTAGTAAATTCTTGTTGAAATCTCCCTTAAACTGTTTTCGTGAATTTGCACCTTCCTTGATGTGTGGACATGAACATCTGAATCTTCTCAGTGTACTTGGCTGTTGACTTGGCACTGTGCATGCTGAACCATTTGTGTTTTTGCTGAGTGTCCAAACCCTGTTGTTCCGTGTATATTGAACTATACACATTCAAGTGCACTGACTTGTGCACATATGTGCTCTGTCCTGGTTTGACCATTTGCTGCATCAACATGAATTTGCCATGTTTAAGCTATTTGCTTGTTCATTTGTTTTGTTGTGCACATCTGTGCACACTAGCTTGTATTTTTATGGCTTGACCATGCCGTTATGCCCATTTCTCATTGTCGCTTGACTACTTGGCTTGTACTTGCATATGAGCTCTTCGTAGCCATTTTGATATTGTTGAACCATTGTTCCTACTATAACTGTACACATTCAAGTGCACTGACTTGTGCACATATGTGCTCTGTCCTGGTTTGACCATTTGCTGCATCATCATGAATTTTCCATGTTTAAGCTATTTGCTTGTTCATTTGTTTTGTTGCACACACTCTGTGTACACTGGCTTGTATTTTTATGGCTTGACCATGCCGCTATGCCCATTTCTCATTGCTGCTTGACTACTTGGCTTGTACTTGCATATGAGCTCTTCGTAGCCATTTTGATATTGCTGAACCACTGTTCCTACTATGTGTGTATGTGTATATATATGTATGTATGTATGTATGTATATGTATATATGCAAAGACGTGTACATACATGTGTTTGTGTCTGCGTATGTAGTGGATTTCTTGGTTCATGCCCATTCACTGATTTGACCATGTTGTCCTTGCACAAAATATATGTGTATATACATACACATGCATGTGTATACATGTATGTGCAGAAAATATATTTATATAAATGTGAGTATTAAAAATATTGTCTACCTTATGGTATTTTGAGTGTATCATTGTGAATATCACAAGTTGTCTAGACATAGATGGATGTCCATATAAATCATATCAAGTCATGAAAAATGATGAGAAACACACCAAAACTATGAGGCAAATAAATTTTTAAAATAAAAATTATATCTGCTAGAATATAAAAATATTTTTGTTCCAAATTACCGTGTATGTTTCTGTCATAGATAAGCAAAAGACTGGACTGACTGAAGAAGCTGACAGAAGACAGATGACAGAAGACAAGGCTGTAACAGTGTCAGTGTATGTGTCAATGAATGTATGAGTGACTGAGGGTGAGTTTGTGCAATAGAGTGATGTAAATGAGAGAAAAAGGTATTGTAGTGAGGAACTGATGTAACAAATTAAACTGAATGTGAAATTGATTGTATTTCAGTGAAATATACAAATAGCGGAGTTATAAATTTGTACTATTCAAATGTAGAAATAAAATATTATATTTTAATAAAATACAATTTGAATATTTAAATTCTTGTGCAGTAATATTTTATTTAAGTATAAATATTATACACTGTCTGTGATGTATGGAATAGTACAATTACAAACACATTTATAATAATATATATGTTTGTTATCATCAAACAAAAATCATAGAATTGTTATATACAACAATATCCTCTTTTTGATGATGACAAACATAAAATAAGATATTGAAAATAATAAATGTGTTTGATAGTGAATTATGAAACTCCCCCTTTATGTATGTTCCACCTACAACAAAACTCCCCCTAGATATGTGCATAAGTGAAAAGAATAAATCATAGAATTGAAGTTTCAATATTAAATTTGCTAATGAGTATTCACTCATCGATCAAAATCTTAACCCATCCTCCCCTTTTTGTTATCATCAAAAGAATACAGAAATTAAAATAGTGATTAAAAATACAGACTAGTAATATCATATCAGCTTAAGAGGAAAAACGTTCATCATAAATCTCAATAAATCAAACAAAAATTATAATATTCTAAGAACTAATGGCAAATTTCACATTGTAGAATGATGAATTTACGATGAAATTTATATAAATGGAGAGAGTATAAAAAATATATGGATTCCAATTATTTTCAGAAGAATTTTAAAAGAAATGAGCACGAACAGTGATGCATTTGGATTACGATTATAAATTCAATTTAAGTGACAAAAACAAATAATACCATATCCCAATAGTTATCAATCAACAATCATAATATATCATAAAATATTAATATATTTCACAGATTAGAAAATGGATTGATAGGCTGGTTACTACACACCAAGGAGAATTTCATACAAATTTTTATTTGTTTCAAATATCTTTTTTTTAATTAAGAGCACACTGACTACACATAACCAGATCTTGGATTTTTAGACGAGGTTAGTTGCAATAAGTAATCTCATAACCATGCATGACTAGAGCTTGAATTTTTAAATGAGGTTAGAGAAACACTCATGTATATTATATATTTATTATTTTCTGTTCCAAATGAAAATCTCCTCAATATATAAAACCAATATGGATGATAGAAATATGGTAGGTGCAGAAATGACTGTGAAGTAAATTTCTAAATTATCATATTATGAAATATGCCCAACTGTACCGGGATTCTTGAAAAATATCAATTATCACTAATTTTGAAAAATAATATAATCACAATTCCATCACAAATTTGAAGCTATATATTCGTACGATGATTTTGAAAATATTAAACTCTCCACATTAATATAAAATCATGATGGATGGCAAAATGATAGTAGATAAAGAAGATGTTCATGAAATAGTCCCAATTCAAAGATAATATAAAAACTATTCAATCATCATGAAAATTTAAATAAAATTTCCTCTTGCTGTGAAGTTTACTGTAGTCACAACTCATCACAAATTCAAAATCTAATAATAATTTTGATGAATTCTAAATACAGTTCAATTTGGTTATTGATTTCAATTTTCTAAATAAATAATCAATAAATGATTTTAAAATTGAAAATCAATTACAAGAGGGACTTAAAAGATCTATACAGTTTGAAAATCAGATCAATTAAAGACAAATGAATGTGAAAAAATTACAAACACTTATAGTACCGATACCACTAGTTATCTCCGTTAACGAGAATTTTAATACCACCTTGGTGGCTAACAAATGTACCTCAGACAAGAATATCCAATTACCATGCCCAAGCATGCAAATTAAGCACACAAATTCCATCTATCAGAGCAGCAATCAATATTTACCAAAACAAGCAGTCATTAAAAAATATTTGCAAACCGATTCCTTTTATCAGAGCAGCACAACAACCAATTTCAAAGCAGACTTGTCAAGAGAAATTTTCATAAATATTTCTGACAGTTACAAAAGATGATTTATGATTCAAGAATAAAAATACGACTTATTTGAAATCATTTGAAGGAATATGAAAATCTAAAGATTCAATGAATCGATCACACCAGATTATAAATTTGCAATCCAGGATGAGTGTTTGATTCAAGAAATCAACAATTTCAAATGATTTCAAACAATCAAATATTCAAGGCAAATGATCATGAAATAGAAATGAGTTTCAAGATGCAAGACAATGATTCAAGTTAAATGATTTTCAATTCAGAGATATCCAAGCCAATTCAAAAATCAATGAAATTATCACAACTGAAAAATAGTATTGTGTTGTAATATATGTATAAATTTTCAAGTCTTTCTAAAATGAATTAGAAGATACTCAAACCAGCAAAAATGTGTGAAATTTCATTAATTTTTTTAGATGTTCAAAAATTTAGAATTCAAATTAACAGTGTTCAAGATATGACAAGAATACTTCAACACTGTTAGGAATTCAAAAATCAGAAAAGAATTAAACTTCAAAATAATTGCAAAAATTTACAATTTTGAATTCAAGATCTAGAAAACATTAAAACATCAGAGTTTTATACAAATGAAGTAACTTTCCAAAAGATCAAGAATATTGCAATTTTAAAGTTTAAGAAGAAGAAAAACATATAAAAAAGATATAGTAGTGTCAATACAGATAAGAAAAAATCATAAGGAGGAAAAAAAGGAATGTGACAAAGTCATTACACATCAGCAAACATAATCAGAAGAATCAAAAGAAAAAAATAGAAGGGGTAGGAGGAAAAAACAAAGAATATTAACAGAGATGAGTTTAGAGATCATACCAACTTTTTCAAAAGACATAGTGAATTCTCTAACTCTGCAAACTTGGGTAAGAAACTATGGATAATTCAATGATATGAAGCAATTTGAATTCAGTTCTCCTTTTGCAAAGCAGTTCTGCAGCCTTTCTTCAATACCTAAGCATTTAGGGAATCGAGTGGTTTAACAAAATTTGTAAAACAACACTTAGCTATGTTCACATCTTTAGGTACCCAAATTTTATATAACAATCCATTTAAGCCAATCATTGCACCCTTAGGAACCCAAACCTGTTTGAGTTTAGACGAATTCACTTTATTTCTTTTTGGGGTCCAAAATGGATTATATAGATTGTTATCAAACAAATTCTTATGTCATTTATGATTCAAAAACTCTTTCAAATTTTTAGAGTTCAAACTTTCGAAACGATCCTTCTTGAAGCAATTTGAGGGATTTTTAAAATCACAAGAATTCAGTTTTTTAAAATTATTTGTT
Source organism: Allium sativum (assembly GCA_030737875.1). NCBI lineage: Eukaryota > Viridiplantae > Streptophyta > Magnoliopsida > Asparagales > Amaryllidaceae > Allium > Allium sativum. The sequence goes on from CM060915.1 coordinate 979,949,079, forward strand.
TTCCCAAACCGAGACCACTCCTATTACCAGAAGGAAATTGATTTTTCAACAGCATATTCAAAGATTTTTCTCTGGTTGAAAAAGTTTTTAAACTCAATTCAAGATCGTTGATTTTGGATTTAAGATCAGAATTTTCTTTCATTAGATTTGAACAATCATTAATGCTGATCTTTCTCCTTTCAATATCATTTTGTTTCAAAATAAAATTTTCATTTTCAAACAGTTTGATTTTGGTCTTAGACTCAAAGATTTCAGATTCAAATTGAATTTGATTTTCAAACTCAAGTTTCTTGAATTTTTCAATCTCTTTTTCAAGCTCATTCAAGGTTGAATCATTTTCTGCGAATTTTCTTTTTCAACGATTTCATGTTTGGAATTTTTGATAGCCTTAAAATTTTTAAATCCCTTTTGCAAAGAACTGTTTGTACTTTTTAGCTCAATCTCAATATCTTTTAAAATCAGAATTTCCTCTTCGAACTTTTGAATGTTTTTATTGAGATAAACGAGATCAGATTTCAATTTCAAACAATTTTCACAATCAAAATTTTCTAATTTCATGACATTTGAAAGTTTTGATTCCAAACAGTTATTTTTGTTAGTCAACTTATGATTTTTAGATTTCGGAGATTTGTTTTTCCGTTGGAGTTTATCAACGGATTTAGTTAAATCAACACACATATAAACTAAATCTTCGTATGAGAAATTTCCTGTCTCATCTTCTGTTGAGTCTCCATCGTTTGATCTACTTGAATTTTCATATGTTTCTCCTTTCAAGCATAGATCTGAATCTAATTTGATTTTTTGGGGTTTTGAGCTGTTGTTGTCAATTCTTCCAAAGTTTGCATCAAGAGTATTCCAGATTTCCTATACAGACAAACAATGGGAGATATGGTTATATTGGATATCATAAACATAAGAATATAAAATATGAGTAGTGCGAGAATTAAACTCAATATCATTCCTATCTACACAATCGTATCCATTAATAATAGTACCCCAACGTTTAATATTAACAGATTTAAAATAGGACTCCATTAATGATTTCCAATTTAAAAATTATGTACCATTAAAAATAGTTAGAATATGACCGGACTGGCTCTCAGAGGACTGACAACTAGGGAACACCATTACTTTAGAGTCAATGAAAAAACTAAGCTCTGATACCACTTGTTGGATCTAGATTAACCCTAGAGGGGAGTGAATAGTGTTTATTGGATTTTTACAGAATAGAAAAATATTAGAACACAGATTGCACAGAGAATATAAATGCAGAAAGTAAATAACATTGATTTTACTCAGCTTTGGCAAACCCTTCCTACTGCTGTATTCCCCAAGGGTTTTACTAGAATTAAACAGACACCCGCATACAAAAACCTACAAACTTGCAAATCATGTTGTGTTCTAATCCTTCGCTCAAAACCCTGAACTGATTTCTATCCTTGAAACAAGATTTTCCCCTAGCAAAACAAACCCATAGCTAGTAAACCCTAGAAATGAAAATACAAAGAAAATTTCGAAGTGAAATACAAAATAAATAAAACCCGAAGCCCTTAAAAAATAAACAAGCCAACCCTCAATCCTTTAAGTTCATTTGAAAGGCTTTCCCTTTCGAGCAATGTCGGTCGTCTCAAAATCTTAGGGTTTTCCCAAAAATCCTAAATCGTGATTTCTGGAAATTTTGGAACTTCTTTCACTGATGATCGATTGTTGTTGGTCCTCGTCGTTTGTTCTCTGATTTGGGATTTCTTACAATCGAAAACTTGATGAGTAAATTCTGATTTTACTTCCTTGTTGCTCTCGAGTTTGTTGTAGTTTTCAATATCGTCAATGATGAAATGGGTGTGCTTTATATATAGGTTTATAAACCCTAAATCTCTTTGTGATTGCACATAATTGACTTTATCTGATTTTGCATGTTGTCCCTTTCTATTTCAACGATTTTGCGTGAATTTGGTTGCCTTGATTTGGATTGAAGATTTTGGTCCTGACTGTTGAAATGTTGATTTCTGATATGTTGTCTGGTTTGTTTCTATTGCATTGATTTGTTTCCATAAAAAAATTGTTTAATTTTGGAAACAAATAAAATTGCTTTATGGAAAATTTTCTTGCTACAAAGAACTTTTATAGATTGTCATGTACCTTTGACGATATCTGGAAACAAAATAATTATCTTCCATGCTCCTTGCGTGATTGGAAAAAAAATCTGCGGACATTTTTTTTTTTTTTTTTTGCATGCTAAAAAACTGGAAACAAATTCAATCTTTCTTGCCATTCATGTATGCTTGTGCATGCTGTTTTGGCTGAAGGATTTTGGCTTTGACAGTCCAAAACTGAAAACACTCGAATCTTTTTTTAAAACTAGAAACATTGGAATTTCATTTGTCCACTTGCCAAAACTGGAATGTCTGAAAAATGACAATGTGATATCTAAGAATTGCTTTTTAAATATTCAATTTCCACAGAATGAATTCTTTGCATTTCTAGAATGAATATTTTCCCAACATTGTTTCATGTATTTCTGGAAATAAATCAATGTATTATAAACACTCATTGTCCAGTTTTGAGTATGTTCACCGGTGATTGATTTTATATTTCATATACCTACATATGTGTATATATATAACATATATATGTACTTGATTTGAAAACTTCTTCACTGCAGCATTTTGGTTTTGATATTGAATTTTTTGTACTGTGCATTGATGTTGTTCCATTTGCGAAGAAAAGAATTTCTGGAAACATATGAAAATGCTTTGTTCCCAAAAGTTTAATTGCATATTTTAGTGAATTGGTTTTCATTTCTCGAAAGTCTTGAATTTGATTTTTTGCCACAACTAAATTGGTGCTTTATCTTTATAACTGTTTACTCATGTATACATACATGTAATATGTGTATACACACACACACACACACACACGACTATTTGGCTTGTTTAAGTACTTCCTTGTGTTCACCATGTTGTGCATTGACTTGTGCGCTATTTTCTTTGAACAGTAAATGCTGCTTCAATCATGTTGTTGTTGCTGTGTAGTAAATTCATGTTGAAATCTCCATTAAATTACTTTTGATGAATTTGTACCTTCCTTGCTGTGTGGACATGAACATTTGAATCTTCTCAGTGTACTTTGCTGTTGACTTGGCACTATGCATGCTGAACCATTTGTGTTTTTGTTGAGTTTCCAAACCCTGTTGTACCATGTATATTGAACTGTACAAATACAAATGCACAGACTTGTGCACATATGTGCTATGTCTTGGTTTTACCATTTGTTGTTGCATCATGAATTTATCATGTTTGAGCTATTTACTTGTTCATTTGTTTTGTTGTGCACACTCTATGTACACTAGCTTGTATTTGTATGGCTTGACCATGCCGCAATGCGCATTTCTCATTGCTGCTTGACTACTTTGCTTGTACTTACATATGAGCTCTTCGTAGCCATTTTGATATTGCTGAACCGCTATTCCTACTATGTATATACATATACATACATATACGTGTGTGTGTGTATATATATATATGTGTGTGTGTGTTTGTGTCTGCATAAGTACTGGATTTCTTGGTTCATGCCCATTCACTAATTTGACCATGTTGTCCCTGCACAATATATATGTATATATACATACACATGTATGTGTATACATGTATGTGCAGAAACATATTTATATAAATGTGAGTTTTAGAAATACTGTCTACCTTATGGTATTTAGAGTATATCACTGTAAATATCACAAGTTGTCTAGACATAGATGGATGTCCATATAAATCGTATCAAGTCACGAAAAATGATGAGAAACATGCCAAAATTCTGAGGCAAATAGAATTTTAAAATAAAAATTATATCTGCTAGAATATAATTTTTTTTTCCAAATTACTGTGAGTGTTTCCGTCACAGATAAGCAGAAGACTGGACTGACTGAAGAAGTTGACAGAAGACAGAAGACAAGACTGAAACAGTGTCAGTGTATGTGTCAATGAATGTATGAGTGACTGAGAGTGAGTTTGTACAACAGAGTGATGTAAATGAGAAACATAGTGCTGTAGTGAGGAACTGATGTAACAAATGAAACAAAATGTGAAATTGAATGTATTTTAGTGAAATGTACAAATAGTGGAGTTATAAATTTGTACTATTCGATTGTAGAAATAAAATATTATATTTTAATAAAATAATGTTTGAATTTTTAAATTATTCTGCAGTATTATTTTATTTAAATATAAATATTATTTTCTGTTTTTGATGTGTGAAATAGTACAATTACAAACACATTTGTAATAATATATATATATATATATATATATATATATATATATATTTGTTATCATCAAACAAAAATCACAGAATTGTTATATACAACACAATGTGATTCAATAGAGGATCTTCATCTATTCTTTATCTACAACAACCATTATTCATCTCCTACAACAAGACATCATCTCTAGAGATATTAATGTTAGGTCACCTAGATTGATTATTGAGATATATTCCAATAATCTTTAGTCCTTATGAATATTGGAAGAGCATGCACATTCCTCTGAATCTGATCAGAGAAGAGGAAATCCTGGAACTTCCCAAAGGATGCATGTTACCAATGTTGCTCGAAAAAGTGCAGGAAGGAATGAGGGTACTCTTCCTAAAAAATTGAATGTGGGAATTGATCAAGATTACCAAGTCAACAATGACAATGATCTGGATAGAAATGTCGGTTTCAGGTGATAATCGCGATCACAATATTGATGTTGAAAATGCTAATATTATTTTGGAAGAACAAAAATAGCCTGTGAGACCATCTTCCCAGAAAATCATAAGCACCACCGGAGGATCACTCCCGTGAGTTGGAGGAACAAGGGCCCAGATAGCTAACCTTGGTCGTCTACCGAGTCAAACACCTGGTAAACAACTGGAGCCCGCCTCGTGGAACAATACGATAACGAGAATACATCTCAAGGATGATTAAGAAAATCATAAAGGAAATCATGTCTACGAAGGACGGAGAGGAAGACTGGGTATTTATTCCTAGACGGACCCCATTTACGGGAAAAATATTGAATGCAAAATGCCCCAAGAAGTTTGTTCCACTGACTATGCAAACATACATTGGGACGACAGATCCAAAGTTGTTTCTTTTTAATAAGATTCCCAAATGAATAATGCTTGGGAAACTGATGAATTAATGTACCGATATTTCCCAGTATACTTGGAGGCGGTTGTTCGCTTTGGTTTACAAAGCTTGCACCAAAATCGATTGACAAATTCGAGGACTTGGCTCATAACTTTAAGTAGTATTTCCGATTATACACTTCAAATGCGAAAGATATCATGTCTCTATCAAGGTTGACTGAAGAGCATGGGGAACAATTGAAGTCCTTCTCGAATTGCTTCAATACCACAGTAACTTAAGTTGGCAATTTTGAGCCAAGGTTGGTGTTAATGGCTTTAGTTCGAGCTGTTAATAAAGATACTAAATTTGGAAAGTAGGTAAAAATGAAGAAACCAAACACACTTGAGAAATTATACAAAAAAGCTGATGAATTAGATTGGAAAAAATAGCTCCCATGGTCGAAAGTGATGCTGGCAGTGTACAAAATCGAAATGTTGGTGATTCGTAGGAGGGAAATGATGCATAATATGATGCAAAGAAGTTGGGAGGTCAAAAGAGGGTAAATGAAAACAAAGGTAAATGCAGGAAGGGTGAAAAACGTCTACGATAATTTAAGCTAGAGGATTTCACGCCCTTGAATAAAACACCCATGAATATCTTCCTAGCAACCAATGAGCAAGAACGCTACCATGGTCACCTCCCCTAAGAATGACGGATATATAGAAGAATTTTGGAAGCGCTTCCATAACTAGCCCAGTCACAACAATAATGAGTGCAAACAATTAAAGAGTATGATAGAGGACCTGATTAGAGAAAAAAGCTGCAGTGGTATATCTCAGGTAGCAGAGTCGTCCCCAACAACCCAAAGGTAAGTCGTCCCGACTAACCAGCCAGGGCCTAGCAACTGGAATGGCAGTCAGAATAATGGAAAATTGGTCATTCATACCATTTCTGGAGGGCCGCATTCAGTATGGAAAAGTTAGGGAGAAATGGAGAGATACTCAAGTGCCTTGAAATACACCTCGAAGGATGATAGTTGCCTCATCTTGGAAGATACGAGTCCAACGAAGCAGTAGAAAACCTTCAATGATCACATTGTCTTCAGAGCTAGGGACTCAGAGAGCATTAAGGCTCCAACATTTGACCCAATGGTGGTGACGATCAGAATTGGTCGGGCCATGGTTAAGAGAGTGCTAGTCGATTGTGAAGCATCCGTAAACATCCTTTTCAAAAAAAAACCTTCAATCAGATGAAATTTTCCATGACAGATGTGTCGGCATGTCAGATTAAGATCCAAAACCAATGAGGATGATTGATCTACTTGTTGAACTTGAAGAAGGTGAAAGTTGAGTGGGGTTGATTCAGACCACTATTATTGTCGATGAAATTTCTTCTTATAATGCACTTTTGAGAAGGCCCGCATTAATGGACTTCAAGATCGCCTTGGCCTTGTAATGAAATTTCCCATAGAAAATAGAGTCGGAATGATTAAGGGAGATTAGAGCGTTGCTCTAGAATGTTATATAACTGAATTGCACGAGGCCAAAAAGAAAGAGAAAGGGAAGAATGTGGAGGGGACCCTCTGCATTTAGGTACTTGCTTAATACAATTAAGGAAAAACCCCTGCATAGGGCAACATACTCAGGCTCGTTAGGCTATGGACCCTAGGAAGGAAGGTGCAGGGGACTGCAGGGTAACACCAGCAGAGATCACAATGCCTGTCTCGGTAGATCCCAATTACCCGACTAGAGTGTTGAATATTGGATCGCAACTTGGAGCGAGGATGCAAAGGGAACTGGTAATTTTCCTTAAAGTAAACCTAGACATGTTCGCTTGAAGCCACGCTGAAATGTGTGGTATTTTTCCAAAAGTGGCAAGCCATGCTCTGAACATTGATCCTCGATACACACAAGTAAAGTAGAAAAGACGGGCCCATGGCCCGGAAAGGTCAACAACGCTTAAGGAGGAAGCCGTTAGGTTGATGGAGAATGGATTTATCAAGGAATCGACATACTCGGATTGGGTGTCTTACCCAGTACTAGTTAAAAAATCCAATGGCAAGTGGTGAGTATGCATCGATTTCTCAGATCTCAACAAGGCATGTCCTAAAGATAGCTTCCCGCTGTCGTGAATTGTTTAGCTTGTGGATTGAACAACAGGGCATGAGTTATTATCTTTTATAAATATCTGTTCATGATATAATCAGATTATGATGTACGAGCCCGATCAAGAGAACACAAGCATCATTCCTGACTTGGGATTATATTGCTACTGAGTGATGTCATTCGGGCTGAAGAATGTTGGAGCAACTTACCAACGATTGGTTATATGATGTTCAGTCTCATATCGACAAGACCATAAAACGATATGTTGGTCAAGTTGTGGAAGGCTGTTGATTACATGGATAATTTAGCGAAGATGTTTGGAAACTTGTGAAAATATGGAATGAAGCTTAATCTGCTAAAATTCTCATTTAGAGTCTCTTCTGGAAAGATATGGGATTTATGGTCAATGCTAGGGGCATTGAGGTAACCCAACACAAGTTATGGCCATGAGAGAAGTAAGAGAACCAAGGAATAAGTGGGAACTTCAGAGTTTGAGTTGAATATTGCAGCATTAAGTAGGCTCATCTCGAAGGCAACCAACAAATGCATCCCTTTCTTCAATGCTTTGAAGAAAGGGAAGAAGAACTTTGAGTGGACTAAAGAGTGCCAAGCTGCCTTTGACGAACTGATAAGACACATGGAGACTCCACTAATGCTTTCCAAAACCAACGACAAAGAATATTTGTTCATATACTAAGTAGTGTCTTCCCAGGCTTTGAGTGTAGTCCTAGTTCGGGAAGAGTGTCGCATCCAATGGACTATGTATTACATCAACAAGTGATTTGCTGAGGCAGAAAAGAATTACCCTAAACTTGAGAAACTCACCTATTGTTTGTTGATTGCATCAAGAAAATTTCTACCTTACTTCCAGGCACACCCAATTAAGGTACTCATAGACCATCCATTAAAGAAAGTCTTATTTCACCCTAAAACTTCGATACGGTCATTGAAATGAAACAAGGAGCTAAGCCAATATGATATAACATATTATCCCTGAAGAGAGATTAATGGACAAGCGTTAGATGACTTCATTGTATGTGGATGGAGCAATGAATGATTATTGTTCAGGTGCAGGAGTGGTCTTGAAAACTTCTGAAGGGCATTAAATTTGTTACGCACTACGATGGAATTCTCAGCCACTAAAAATGAAGCAGAGTATGAGGCCCTAATTGCTGGACCAAAAATTGCAACGAAATTAAATCTCTGAACTCTTCAGATCCTCAGTGATTCGTAGCTCGTGGTGAGTCAGGTGCGAAGAGTGTTTCAGGCGAAAGTGGAAAACTTGGCTCCCTATTTGTCAAAGGCATTGGAACTACTCAAAGACTTTGATTATAACACCATCACTCACATTCAAAGAGAGGAAAATATAAAGGCCAATTCACTTGCAAAGTATGCATGTTTCGGAGAAACCCAACACTTAGGCTTGGTGTCCGTGGAATTTCTTTCCAATCCTAGTATTAATGATATGGAGGTGGAGTATGTTATGGAAACTATTGAGGAACCAGAGTCAAGGATGACCCCTATAAAAGAATATCTGGATAACGGGACACTCCCGACGAATCATATAAAAGGAAGAAGTTTCTCAGAAAGGCTCCAGGGTTTATCATTCAAGGTGGAAAGCTATGCAGATGAGGGTTCTCTATGCCATTGTTGTGATGTGTAACCTGGGAAGAAGCAAGAAGAATCCTAACTTAGATACATGAGGATGAATGTGGAGACCAATTTTGTGGTCAGACTCTGGACAAGAAAGTACTTCGATACGGTTATTTCTGGCAAGAAGTGAACATGGATGCTGCAGATTAAGCTTGGAAATGCGACAGATGTCAGAGATTCGCTAAAATCCCAAGAGCCCCGTCTTCATAATTAACGTAAATGATCAGCCCATGGTCGTTTGCTGTATAGGTAATCTATTTGATTAGAGTGTTACCAATGGCAAAAGCAGGCGCCAAATATGTCACTGTAGATTATTTCATATAGTGGGTTGATGTGGAAATGTTGGCTACAATTACCACTAAAAAGTTATTAACTTTGTGACTAAAAACATCATTTGTAGGTTTGGCGTTCCATAGAAAATAATCACCGACAACGGAACATAATTCGCGAGCGAGGAGTTTTAGAGCTTCTGTAAGTGGTATCAGATTCAGAAAATCTTAGCAGCTGTGGCACATCCACAGGATAACATGCAAGTGGAAGCAGTCAACAAAATCATTATATCCACCATCAAAAAGCGATTGACAAAATATAAAGGTGGATAGGTAGACGAATTACCACTTGCACTATGGACTTCTCGGACAACTCATAAATCTACGACTAGGCATATACCTTTTACTTTGGCATTTGGTTCAGAAGAGATAATACCTGTGCAATTAGAAGTCCTGACTTACCAGAGAATTCATTTCAACCAAGCCGAAAATGAGCAACTGCCACTAGAAGCTGTTGGATCTAGATTAACCCTAGAGGGGGGGGGGGGGGTAAATAGGGTTTATCACAGTTTTTAGCAAAGATAAAAATCTAACGGGATATATAAAAAAATAAACAGATCACAGAATATAGCAGAAACAGAAATGCAGAAAATAAATCACACACAAATATACCCAGCTTCGGCAAAACCCTGCCTACTGCTGCATTTCTAAGGTTTCTACTAGGTGATAAAAAAGATCCCGCATACAAGACCATGTACACTCGCAAACCCTGCTCCTATTCTAACCCTATGCTCAAAACCCTAGACTGACCGATATCCCTTCGATCAGATTTCCCAAACTACAAACCCGTAATCCGTAAACCTAGAAATTACAAACTCTAGTGGACTGTCAGTTAACCTTTAACTGAATTCTAAAATTTTACAGACTCCAGAAGACTGTTCAGACTGATTTTACAACAAGTTAAAATAACACAAAAATTAAAACAAAAATGAAAGCAAAAATGAAACTAAATAGAAACCCTAGGAGTTTAAATAATAAAGGGTCATCCCCTTTTTAAAACTTGGCCGGCCCATTTTGCATTGTCTCTTTGATAAAAAAAATGTCGGGTTCCACTTCCTTCTGAAATTGAAATGGAGGCTAGGGTTTCTCTTATTTTCCCCAAATCAAATCCATGCTTGATGAAATTTAGTTCTTTGATGCTCGAGATATTGCAGCTTGCTTTGGCTATGATTTGGATCTTGCTCGATCTCTGATACTTCGATTTGGACTTGCTCTCACTTTCTGGATCGAAACTGTGTGAGTAATTTTGATTGATTTTCTCCTTGAAAAAAAATAGTTATGGTTGGTTTTCAATCTATATATCTTTCCTGTGATGATGTGGTGTAGGTTATATAGGGTAAAAATAGAAAACCCTTAAACCCCTCTCTGATTTCATTATGTGGCCGATCTGATTTGTTGCCTTGAGTTGGATTGCGTGATTGTTGTCCATGATTTCAAACATGATTTTGAACTCGATTTAGTTTCCATATGACAGTGAATTCCATGATTCAATTTCTTGCCTTTTATTTCCTCGATTTATATCTGAATTGAACAATTCCTGAAATGATACCGTGACATTGTTGCCTTGTTTGAATTCTGGAAAATAAATTTGCCTCCTGTGAATAAATTTGTGGTCCCTTGAATACATGGAATCATTTCTGAAACCGATTTGATTTCTTGCTTAGTTTTCTGCCATGATTTCCTCTTTTGCCTTGAGAGTTTTAACAGCTTTGATTGCTTGCTAAAAATGTATTTTGATTTCTGGAAAATAATAATTTGATTGCTGATTTTCTGGAAACATTATTACTGCTTATCCATTCCATTCTGGAAATTTTAATTGTTGAACAATTCCTTGTCATCAACATATTGTGCCACTGTATTCACTGTCATGAGTCCATTCTCTGGACTGCAATGAATCATGCACTCGAGCATGTATTGCTGCACCATTTACACTTTAATTTCCTTTGGACAGAACTAATGCTTGAGTACTTTTGGTAACTTGGATACTTACTGCATGTTTCTCATCAGTTTGCTGTAGTGTTGTGGCCATGTAGATTTGCTTAGACATTTAGACATGTATAAGTCCACTAGTTTGATCATCATGTATGTACAAACTGCTGTGCATATAACTGGAGCAAAAGTTTAGTGATTCTGAAACTTGCAGTTGCATGCTCTTTCACTATGAATGCTTGAGATCATGACCAAATTCTTTGACAATGTTTGCACCTAGTTCATGCTGTATTGATGGCACTTTGGCACTTGCATTTGCTTGTAACATCTCGAACATTCTTTGTTGAACCATTTTTAAAATCTGAGATACACCAACATGTCATGTTTGCTGCTTTGCTTCGTAAAACTGGCTTGCTCCATTTTCTTTACATGCTGTACATGTGTGTTTGGCCACATTTGCTTGAACCTTTGAATTTCTGGGCTGATCATTGTTGTGATGCAAACTTCACTTGTCTTCACCAAAGCTGTTTGTGATCATTCCTGATTGTGCATTTGAGTCTTGCTGCTTGACTATATTGAGTTGAATCTGCACTTGACTTAACCATGAGTTATATGAGCTAGTTGGACCATGTCTACTTTTGTTCATTGAAATGCACACCCATGCAATAGATTTGTCATGCACCATATGTGATGCATCATCACCTTGCTGAGTCATTTGTCTTTGCTGTGTGTACTCCTGTTTCATTATGACTTGTCCACTTGATCACTGACTTGAATTGGCTCGACACATGTTTGAGCCATGTATGCATTTACATTTATCTCATTTCTGCACCACCTTGCTGTGTACAACTTGAACCATATAACACTTGTACATGTGGTGCCATGGTCATTTGCTTATGGCTCCATCATGTTTGTTACTGCTGCAGTACCTTGCTTGACCACTTTGACCATGTATTCTTGCTTGCTGACCACCTTTGAACGTGTTGACTTAGGCCATTTGTGTTGAGCTTGTCTCGACTTTGGTTGACTTGAACTTGTTGATAGCATCACTGTCTTGAAATGTGTTGAGTTGTGCACTGTGTCGAGCTTGGTCCATGTGACTGCTCCATAGCTGTATACACTGATTGGCGAGGCAGTGCACACGTGTATTTATACACGTGTGTATTTGCAGCTATCAGAAAAAAAATTCTATCCCTGCACTATATATATATACTGTCTAGACACAGTCGGATACAAATCAGATCAAGTCAGAAAAATGATGAGAAACACACCGAAATTCCGAGGCAAAAAAATTTTAAATTTTTTTTAAATAATATTTATATACGCGTGCATTCTGTTTTATTTCTATTGCAGTGTACTGTGTGTGTTTCCATTTTATTTGACAGGTAAGCAGAAGATGATGACTGGACTGACAGAGCTGTGAAGACTGGACTGACAGAGAAGACTGTGAAGACAGAAGATAGAAAATTTAGAACAAGAACAGTGTCAGTGAATGTTAGTACAAGTGTCTGTACATGAATATGAGTCTGTATAACCAAGTGTGAGTGATGTAGAAAGAAACTGTATGTTAAATTGAGTGTGTTGAAAAGTATATCAGTGATGTACAAATAGTGGAGTATAAAATCTGTACTGTTTAAATTTTGAAATAAAATATTCTGTTCAGATAAAATACTTTGTGAATATTTGGAATTTTGTACAGTCGTATTTTATTTAAACAGAAATATTATATTCTTGTCCGAGGTGTGATATATGAAACAGTACAGTATAACACATTTATAATTATATATATATTTGGTTGTTATCATCAAACAAAAATCATATAATTGTGTATACAACACCGTTATATACAACAATCTCCCCCTTTTGATGATGACAAACACATATTAAGATTTTGAATATAATAAATGTGTTTTACAGTGAACAACAGAAACTCCCCCTATTAGAATGCTCCCCCTACAACAAAAACTCCCCCTATAACTGTGCATGAGTGAACTGTATGATATGAAACATTATGAAATTTTCAAAATTAATAATATTTATAAAATATTCACTCATAAATCAAAATCTCAACCCATTCTCCCCCTTTTGTTATCATCAAAAGGATACATAAATTAAAATATAGATGAAAATTGACTAAAAATATAATTCAGCATAAGAGGAAGAACGATCATCATAAATTTCAATCAGTCAAACAAAAATCATAATATTCTGAGAACAGGTGGCATATTCCACATTGTAGAGAATGACGGATTTACAATGAATTTTATATAAAATGGAGGGAATTTTAAAAAACAATTCATTTCCAATTATTTTCAAAGGATTTTTATAAAAATAAAGCACAAAAAAATGACAGATTTGGACAATAATTAATAATTCAACTTAAGTGAGAAAATCGAATAATCTCAAATCCCAATACCTGTCAATCAACAAATCATAATACGTCATAAAATTTTAACACATTTCACAGACTAGAAGATGGATTGATAGGCCGGTTTTTATACTCAGAGGAGAATTTCAAATTTATTTCTATTTTTAGCACTTTATTTCAATTTTTTTATTAATTTATTTAAGAGCACACTGACCACACATAACCAGAGCTTGGATTTTTAAATGGGATCAGTTGCAGCTTAAATTATAAGACGTCTCATAACCATGCATAACCAGAGCTTGGATTTTTAAATGAGGTTAGAGACACTCTTATATATTAATTATATTTTTATCATTTTCAGCTTTATAAAGGAAAAACTCCTCGGTATATGAAACCAATATGATTGACAGAAATGTGGTAGGTACAGAAATGGACTGTGAAATAAATTTCTAAATTAATTATAATATGAAATAAGCTCGACTGTACCGGGATTATTGAAAATTTTCAATTATCACTAATTCTGAATAATAATATAGTCCCATTTCTGTCACAAATAATTTTCACTGTTTTAAACACAAGATGATTTTCCTTTTTTTTAAAGAAAAAAAAACTCTCCACATTAATATAAAATCATAACGGATGGCAGAAGGACGATAGGTAATGAAGATGGTCGTGAAATAATTGCCAGTTCAGAGATATTATAATACATGTTCAACTATCATGAAAATATAAATAAAATCTCCTCTTGTTGTGAAATATAATGCAGTCACAATTCATCACAATTTCAACATCTGATAATTATTTTGATGAATTACAAATACAGTTCAATTTTGATATTGATTTCAATTTCTGAATGAATAATTAATAAATAATTCTAAAATTGAAAATCAAATACAAGAGAAATATGCTGATCTATACACGACAAGAGGGGAAAATGTGTACAAGACAAAAAGAGTGTGTCGATTTATACATGGTGAAGATTTGAATCTAAGTACAGATGGGTGAGACAAATATAAGGCGCTTCTGATACCACTTGGTGTCTTTATTTACGAGGAATTTTAACATGATACTGAATAAGAATGTCATAGACAAAAAAAATTATTAAGTACCAAGCCCAAACAGACGAGATAATAGATTATGCACATGTATCAGAGCAGCAAGCATGAGATTCCAAAGCAAACATTTTTCAAAATAGTATCAGAGCAACACAGAACATAGTTTCAAATCATACTTGTCAGGATGATGATTCATGTCCTGAGATTAAAAAAAAAATACCGTTTATTTAAAATCATTTGATGAATATGAAGATATCAGAATTCAATGAATCGATCACACCAGATTATTAGTTTCACATTCAAGATGTGTGTATGATTTAGTAAATCAATAATTTCAAGTGAGTTTAAACAAACAGATATTCAAATTAAATTATCATGAAATAACAATGATTTTTAAGACTTGATTTTCAAATCAAATTTTCACAAAAAAATTTAGACAAGCCTAAAAGAAATCTCAGATCATCTATATCAATTTTGAAAGGTATTCATGATCCAGAAAAAAATAGAATAATTTATTTGAAATCACTTGAATCGATGTCAAGTTTTAGAATATAATGAATCACTCACACAAGGTTGATAATTTCAAATTTAGGAGGTGTGTGATTATTCAAAATATCAATAATTTCAGATGATTTCAAACAAACAAATTCTACCCATAATGATCATGAGTAATGACGGTTTTCAAGATGTATTACTGAGATTTAAGACAAATCAATATATCCAAGCCAATCTGAAAGTTTCTGAAATTATCACAAATGATAAGAAGCAGTGTACTGTAATGAGTATAATATTTTAAGCGTTTCCAAAATGAATTAGAAGAAACTCAAAAACAACATAAGTGTGTGAAATTTCAATAATTATTCAAATCTTCAAAAATTTAGAATTCTAATTAACAGTGTTCAAGATATGACAAGAATACATCAACACTGTTATGAATTCAGAAATTAGAAAAATGAACTTCAAATCAATTGCAGATATTTACATAAATAAATTCAAGATCTGGAAAAGATTAAACACATCAGAGTTTTATAGAAATGAAGCAAATTTCCAGAACGAATATGAATTCTGCAATATGAAGTTAATGAAGCCTAAGAAGTTACAAAGGTATGACAGTGACAAATCAAAACAAAAGAAAACAAAGAAAAAATAAACAGAAGGGATAGAAGGAGAAATAAACGAAGAAGAAAAATTTACAAAGATGAGTTCAGAGATTATACCTGAGATCCATGCAAAACAAAATCTCCAACTCAACAAATCTTGGCCAAGGAACTGTAAAGAATACAGAAGTATAGAACAACTTGAAATCAATCTCTTTTCAGCATAGCAGTTCCTCAACCTTCACTGGTACCTAACAGTTGAGTGAATTAAGTGGTCTAACAAAATTTGTAAAACCACTCTGAAATATGTTTACCACTTTTGGTACCCAAACCTGTTTGTATAACAAACCATCAAAATTAACCTTTGTACCCTTAGGAACCCAAATCTGTTTGAACTTGACGAAGTCCGTTTTATTTTTTGAGATCAAAGAATGTTTAAATGGTTTATTATAAAATGATTTCTCATCACAATTTTGACTCAAAAGACCTTTGAAATTCTCAGTGTTCAAATTTTCTGAGCAGTTCTTTCCAAAGCAGTTTGAGGAATTTTTCAAATCATTTGAATTTTGTTTTCCAAAAACATCATTTTTCCCAAAGCCAAGACCAGATTTATTTCCAATAGAAACTTGGTTTTGTAACAGCATATTCAACGATTTTTCCCCACTAGAAAATTTATCCAAAGTTGATTCTAATCGTTGAATTTTGGATTTTAGATTGCTATTTTCTTTTAGTAAATTTGTGCAATTATTTATAGCGATCTTCTGTTCAACATTGGACTGTTTCAAAACCAAATTCTCATTTTCAAGCAATTTAATTTTGGCTTGGGATTCGGAAATTTCAAGTTCAAATCGTTTTTGTTTTTCAGACTCAAAATTCTTGTATTTTTCAATCTCATTTTCAAGTTCTTTCAAAATCAAACCACTTTTCACCAAATTTTCATTTTCAGCAATTTCATATTTGGAATATATATCAGTCTTAAAATTTTCAAATTCCTTTTGTAAAAAGTTATTCAAACTTGATAACTCAATCTTGTTTTCTTTTAAGATCAGAATTTCCTTTTCAAACTTTTGAATATTTTTATTGAGATGAACAAGATTGGTTTTCAATTTTAAACAATTTTTGCAATCTGAATTTGAAGAATTTTTAAAATATTCAAGCTGTGATTCCAAATCATCAATTTTGCTGGTCAACTCAGAATTCCTAGATTTTAGAGATTTGTTTTTAGATTTGAGTTTATCAACAGATTTAGTTAAATCAACACACATATAAACCAAATCTTCGTATGAGAAATTTTCAACTTCAGCATCCGTTGATTCTCCATCATCTGATCCTTCTGAATTTTCGTTTGTAAATCCTGTTAAACAGAATTCTGAATCTGAGTTGACATTCTGGGGTTTTGAGCTGTTGTCAGATTTTCCATACTTCGTATTGAGAGTATCCCAGATTTCCTGTGCAGATAAACAATGGCAGATAAGATTAAACTATTCAGTACTAAGATAATCAAATATAATTTTCATGGCACGGGTATTGAAAGTAATATCTACACTATCAAATCCATGGATAACAACATTCCAACATTTAACATTAACAGATTTTAAATAAAATTCCATTTTGGATTTCCAGTTTAAAAAATCTGTTCCATCGAAAATAGTTGGAAAAGTACTGGACTGACTTTCTATCGACTGACAACTAGGAATCACCATTGCTCTAGAGTTAACAGAATACCTGCTCTGATACCACTTGTTGGATCTAGATTAACCCTAGAGGGGGGGTGAATAGGGTTTATCATAGTTTTTAGCAAAGATAAAAATCTAACGGGATATATAAAAAAATAAACAGATCACAAAATATAGCAGAAACAGAAATGCAGAAAATAAATCACACACATATATACCCAGCTTCGGCAAAACCCTGCCTACTGCTGCATTTCTAAGGTTTCTACTAGGTGATAGAACAGATCCCGCATACAAGACCATGTACACTCGCAAACCCTGCTCCTATTCCAACCCTATGCTCAAAACCCTAGACTGACCGATATCCCCTCAATCAGATTTCCCAAATTACAAACCCGTAATCCGTAAACCTAGAAATTACAGACTCTAGTAGACTGTCAGTTAACCTTTAACTGAATTCTAGAATTTTACAGACTCCAGAAGACTGTTCAGACTGATTTTACAACAAGTTAAAATAACACAAAAATTAAAACAAAAATGAAGGCAAAAATGAAACTAAATAGAAACCCTAGGAGTTTAAATAATAAAGGGTCATCCCCTTTTTAAAACTTGGCCAGCCCATTTTGCATTGTCTCTTTGATAAAAAAATGTCGGGTTCCACTTCCTTCTGAAATTGAAATGGCGGCTAGGGTTTCTCTTATTTTCCCCAAATCAAAGCCATGCTTGATGAAATTTAGTTCTTTGATGCTCGAGATACTGCGGCTTGCTTTGGCTACGATTTGGATCTTGCTCGATCTCTGATACTTCGATTTGGACTTGCTCTCACTTTCTCGATCGAAACCGTGTGAGTAATCTTGATTGATTTTCTCCTTGAAAAAAAATAGTTATGGTTGGTTTTCAATCTATATATCTTGCCTGTGATGATGTGGTGTAGGTTATATAGGGTAAAAATAGAAAACCCTTAAACCCCTCTCTGATTTCATTATGTGGCCGATCTGATTTGTTGCCTTGAGTTGGATTGCATGATTGATGTCCATGATTTCAGACATGATTTTGAACTCGATTTAATTTCCATATGACAGTGAATTCCATGATTCAATTTCTTGCCTTTTATTTCCTCGATTTAAATCTGAATTGAACAATTCCTGTAATGGTACCGTGACATTGTTGCCTTGTTTGAATTCTGGAAAATAAATTTGCCTCCTGTGAATAAATTTGTGGTCCCTTGAATACATGGAATCATTTCTGAAACCGATTTGATTTCTTGCTTAGTTTTCTGCCATGATTTCCTCTTTTTCCTTGAGAGTTTTAACAGCTTTGATTGCTTGCTAAAAATGTATTTTGATTTCTGGAAAGAAATAATTTGATTGATGATTTTCTGGAAACATTATTACTGCTTATCCATTCCATTCTGGAAATTTTAATTGTTGAACAATTCCTTGTCATCAACCTATTGTGCCACTGTATTCACTGTCATGAGTCCATTCTCTGGACTGCATTGAATCATGCACTCGAGCATGTATTGCTGCACCATTTACACTTTAATTTCCTTTGGACAGAACTAATGCTTGAGTACTTTTGGTAACTTGGATACTTACTGCATGTTTCTCATCAGTTTGCTGTAGTGTTGTGGCCATGTAGATCTGCTTAGACATTTAGACATGTATAAGTCCACTAGTTTGATCATCGTGTATGTACAAACTGCTGTGCATATAACTGGAGCCAAAGTTTAGTGATTCTGAAACTTGCAGTTGCATGCTCTTTCACTATGAATGCTTGAGATCATGACCAAATTCTTTGACAATGTTTGCACCTAGTTCATGCTGTATTGATGGCACTTTGGCACTTGCATTTTCTTGTAACATCTCGACCATTCTTTGTTGAACCATTTTTAAAATCTGAGATACACCAACATGGCATGTTTGCTGCTTTGCTTTGTAAAACTGGCTTGCTCCATTTTCTTTACATGCCGTACATGTGTGTTTGGCCACATTTGCTTGAACCTTTGAATTTCTGGGCTGATCATTGTTGTGATGCAAACTTCACTTGTCTTCACCAAAGCTATTTGTGATCATTCCTGATTGTGCATTTGAGTCTTGCTGCTTGACTACATTGAGTTGAATCTGCACTTGACTTAACCATGAGTTGTATGAGCTAGTTGGACCATGTCTACTTTTGTTCATTGAAATGCACACCCATGCAATAGATTTGCCATGCACCATATGTGATGCATCATCACCTTGCTGAGTCATTTGTCTTTGTTGTGTATACTCCTGTTTCATTATGACTTGTCCACTTGATCACTGACTTGAATTGGCTCGACACATGTTTGAGCCATGTATGCATTTACATTTATCTCATTTCTGCACCACCTTGCTGTGTACAACTTAAACCATATAACACTTGTACATGTGGTGCCATGGTCATTTGCTTATGGCTCCATCATGTTTGTTACTGCTGCAGTACCTTGCTTGACCACTTTGACCATGTATTCTTGCTTGCTGACCACCTTTGAACGTGTTGACTTCAGCCATTTGTGTTGAGCTTGTCTCGACATTGGTTGACTTGAACTTGTTGATAACATCACTGTCTTGAAATGTGTTGAGTTGTGCACTATGTCGAGCTTGGTCCATGTGACTGCTCCACAGCTGTATACACTGATTGGCGAGGAAGTGCACACGTGTATTTATACACGTGTGTATTTGCAGCCATCAGAAATTTTTTTTCTGTCCCTGCACTATATATATATACTGTCTAGACACAATCGGATTAACAAATCAGATCAAGTCAGAAAAATGATGAGAAACACACCGAAATTCTGAGGCAAATAAATTTTAATTTTTTTTAAATAATATTTATATATGCGTGCATTCTATTTTATTTCTATTGCAGTGTACTGTGTGTGTTTCCATTTTATTTGACAGGTAAGCAGAAGATGATGACTGGACTGACAGAGCTGTGAAGACTGGACTGACAGAGAAGACTATGAAGATAGAATATAGAAAATTTAGAACAAGAACAGTGTCAGTGAATGTTAGTACAAGTGTCTGTATATGAATATGAGTCTGTATAACCAAGTGTGAGTGATGTAGAAAGAAACTGTATGTTAAATTGAGTGTGTTGAAAAGTATATCAGTGATGTACAAATAGTGGAGTATAAAATTATTACTGTTTAAATTTTGAAATAAAATTTTCTATTCAGACAAAATACTTTGTGAATATTTGGAATTTTGTATAGTCGTATTTTATTTAAACAGAAATATTATATTCTTGTCCGAGGTGTGATATATGAAACAGTACAGTATAACACATTTATAATTATATATATATTTGGTTGTTATCATCAAACAAAAATCATATAATTGTGTATACAACACCGTTATATACAACAGAAGCTATTGAGCAGATTGATGAAAGAAAGGATGAAGCAGAACTTAGAATGATAGCACATCAGAAGGGGGTAGTGATACACTTTAATTCCATGGTCCATCATCACACTTTCGAAGTCGCCGATCTAGTATTAAAGCAGATAATGTCCAGCACTGGAGTGTTCGGACCGAACTGGGAAGGGCCCTATGTGATCGGGTAGAAACTATTTGATGGCACATTCAAGTTGACAACGGTGAATGGAATTCGAGTTCCTCGAGCAAGGAATAGTGACCATTTTCATCATTATTTTTAATGTGTTGTCTAGAAATTGTAATGCTTTTGTTACCTTACTCTTTTAAAAATAAGTCACCTGCATATGCTAGGTCATTATATCCAAACTTACGATATTTCTGATTATCAATAAGACCTGGTTCCAAATTATTTTGACTATGTATTTGCAAAAAACTTTATTCTTTAATTTGAAATTTCAAAATGCTAAGGTCGATTCAAACTTGCAGGCAACAAGTCTGATAACTTCAGCATAATTTATAAAAAAGCGCCATCCCTCAAAGCGACCCAAGCGGGGAAGCGCAAGCTAGCGAGGGTATGACAAGCATGCCAGGTTTGTGAAGGAAAGCTCAAAGGCGTTGCTAGCGATGGTGCGACAAAAGAAAGGTAAGATAACGTAACATCAAAAAAACGTTAGGTGTTTGATAAAAATAATAAAGTGTTTGGCCTAAGGAAACACGACCAGCCTAAGCAGGTCCGACCGTGGAAAAAGGCACATTACAATCGATAAAAATCAAATAGACAAAAAACCTCTCTCCTATGAGGCACGAATCAAAGGCATTCTCCCTCATCGCTAAAGCGCAATATGATCATAGAGAATATGAGGTGTCTGATAAAAATCGAATGGACAAAAAACATTCTCCTCACCTGCGAGACCCGACCCAAACTGAAGCTCTCTACTATGGTTATAAGGTACTCTCCTATAAGGGAGAATCTCCAAAGGGCCCAGCTCTCTCAGCAGCAACAATCCCTTTTTCATGTTTCAAGTCCTCTTGTTCTTTGGTGAGAGCAACCCGAGAGTCATCGTTCAAATAAAATGACAAAAGCTCCTCTATTGTGTAACCACCGTCAATGACTACGTGTAACACCCCACATCCTTTAGTGTCACTCACAAAGGGAATGCACTAAGTTCTGTGGAGCATTTAGGGTAAAAGATGCAGATAAATTACAAGACAGGCAAAATTAAAACAGCGGAAAATAAAACTTTACTTGATTGATAAAATAGTTTGTACAACAATTATTTTCCAATATCAGAGTATCATCTGTCTTACAAAATAAAGAAGCATAAAATAACATTTATATTCCCCAATGTAGCATAAGCCCGCCATAGCAGCAGAAAAAGAGAGTCCAAAGCACTTTGTCAAAGAATCTTCGAGCTTGGGAAGAGTGACGTCCAATCTAACCTGAGCTATACTATTCCTTCCTTAACTGCCTGGGGGGGGGGGGAAGCGGAAGAAAAGAAGACGAAAGAAAACTGGGTCAGATATAAAGTCTGGTAAGTTCAGTTACTTCTAGCATGTGAACAAGGAAAAACAAAACGACATGAATTAACTGAATACAAGACAATACCATGATGATAGGGCCAACAAGATAGGATAAGATTAACACAAGATATGCTAAGACAAGATAAACTAGATATGCTTTAATACTTTCTCCGCTTCGCTATTAACCTGTTATTATGGTTTCTATGTCTCTGCACCACCTATCTAGTGTCCCAACTAGTAATCTGTCTAAAATGATAACGCTATCCCAATCCCAGTAATTGTGGTTACCTTTAGGCATACATTTATTATTTATTACCTAGATCTAATCTAGGGTTTTATATCAAAGTACTTCCTAGATTCCACTTGGGTTTACGCGGCTTATCTAATGCTTCACAGATTCAGGGTTTATGCCACCTAGGTCCAACTAGGGATTACGCTACCTGTCGAATGATGCCCCTAGTCTAGGACACACTACCTAGAGCGATATATGTTCCTAGACTTTCCCCACGTATGTGTCGTGAATCGTTATTGCTGTCTAGATGCACATGTCCTCTATATGTGCGATCCGAGTCCCATGGCAGGGCAAATCAAGAAACACGGAACTCGGTCGGGAGCTTTAAGTTATCTGCCGATGCAGATGCTAAGGTCTGTTTTTTTCCAGTGGCTATGGTCTCACTTGACCCCTCCCTCAACTATTGAAAGGCACACCTTGAAAAATGAGAACTATACGCAGGCCCCCCTATGCCCCACTAACCTATGGCCATCAACAACCATAACTAGATAGCAAGTATATGGTCTTTTGGAGTTCTCCGCCTTTCCGTATCTCGATTGACTCAAGATGGTAGGTAGACGACGGGTCGCTATCACAGGGCCATTTGTCCCGCCGAATCACGTTGGTCCATCCTAGTCTTTAGGTAGCCTTATATTGCAACCAAGGCATACCCTTCGTTCTCCTAACGCAGACCTTAACCTCTGTGAGCCCAGGAGGATCATCTGCCGCCTCACAGAGGGATACCAAGAGTACCCTCACGTCCCCTCGAAGCCTCGGGCTTCGTAACCCAATTCGTTGAAGCCTTCTTTAAGATGTGTTATACTAAGGATTACTACTTAGTTTTCCTAACTAAGGTTTACCACTTGGTTTCCTGAATCGTCGTTTTCTTAACTAAGGTTTACCACTTAGTCCTTTTAACTAAGGTTTACTACTTAGTTCTCTTTCTCGTCAAGTAGGATTGGTTAAGTGTCATTAGTCGATACAAGTTAACTTAACCTATTCATTTGTCATGTTAAACTGGTTAAGTGTTACCAATAATTCACGTTGACTTAACCCTACCAGCATCAAGTTATATTGGTTAAGTATTTACTTAACCCTACCCATTCATCTTGTATTGGTTAAGTGTTCCTTTTTAACTTAACCTTGCCTATCTGTTTTAACTAACATGTTATAACGGTTAAGTGTTCCCTTAGTTAACTTAACCCTAACATTGGTTTGATTAACATGTTCTAATGGTTAAGTATTGTCCCTTCATGTTTTTAACTTAACCCTATTCATTTATCACACTCTGATGGTTAAGTGTTCAAGCTTACTTAACCCTACGGTCTAGTCCGGCTAACATATTAAATTGGCTAAGTGTATTAAATTTACTTAACCCCAACCTCTAGTCTAGTTAGCATGTTAAATTGGCTAAGTGTATTAACTTTACTTATCCCCAACCTCTAGTCTAGTTAACATGTTAAATTGGCTAAGTGTATTGAATTTACTTAACCCCCACTTTCTAGTCTGGTTAACATATTAAATTGGCTAAGTGTTTTTCTTGGTTACTTGACCCCTACAAATCTTGTCTTGTTACCATGTTAAGTTGGTTAAGTGTTCTAGTTAACTTTACCCTATCGTTCTAACTTAACTGTGTTAAGTTGGTTAAGTGTTCTTATGGACTTAACCCTCCCATTCTAGCTTAACTTTAATTGTCTTATTAAAGCACCAGCCACTCACATTAGACAGGTATTGTTGTGGCTGCCGGTATGCCGGTTGGTTCCGGGCAGTCTTACGCCACAACTCAGTCTAACCTCGGGCCTTTATCGGGCTCAATGCCTTAACCTCCCACATTGGATAGGTATTGTTGTGATCACTGGACAGCCGGGTGGGTCCGGGCAGGTTTACAGCACAACTCAATCCAACCTCGGGTTAAGCATGTTCGTATTGTCTAAATTTACTTTTCTCATTTAGGATAAATTCTATAAGTAAATTTTCCCTAATTTACTTATTCCATTATTACTCTTTTAATGTACATTGTCAACATTTATTATTATGGCCCATTTTCCCTATATATCATATTTATAGTTTTTGGTATGTAAATTATACCAAATTAAGTGTCACTAACCATGATTATTCTAAACATGACAATTTCTCACAATTATGACTAAATTCAAAATTTGTGCTAATATACTTATTATGCCAAATTAACTTAAATTGACCCAATTCTGATTTAACATCCTAATTTACAGTTTATGGCAAGACTAGAATTATTATTCTAGTTTACCGTTTACGCTTAAAACTTAGCTTACTTGCCAATACTAAATTTAATATGTCAAATTACATATTCCATAATTCATGTCAAATTTTCAAATTTGCATTCTAATAAACATGCCATAATATATGTTCTAAATTATGTCAATCATAATTATGTTCATGTTCCACATTATGCCAATTTCCAAGTTTACAACCATGTTTAAGTCAAATTTATGATTTTCCCAAATCGTATTCCCATCGTTCGTGTAATCGTGATTTCTTCCTAGATTATAGATAAATCTAGATTCGTGGATAAAAAGGGAATGAACCAAAATGCCATGAAAAGATAGACATAATGACTGGTAGAAGATGATAATTCACTAATCACGGATCTAATAAATTACACTGAATAAATTGATTAAAGCATCGAAGGCCTATAGATCTGATAATATTATGACATAAAAAGGGTTGAACAAATAACATAGGTTCAAGTATATGGGTAGATCTAACTTAATAGATAAATTCCCATAATCAAGATCCAAGGATAATTAAGAATAAACTGAATAGATAATCAAGTTTAGATCCAATCTCACAGTCATAATCCTAGGCAATAATATCATGTTCATGAATCATAGGTAATTATCCAATATTGTCCTTGTCATAGTCATAGGCATTGGTTTATGCTCCTAGTCAAAGGCTTATGTTCATAGTCAAAGGCTTATGGTTTTAAAGGCCACAGTTCCATAGTCATAATCTTAAGCATTGGCAATTTAGTCACAGTGTGTTTTAGGCCATAATCAAGAATCAGATCCAAAGTCATAAACTAGCACTGATTCAATGAAATGATAAGGCATATTTCTTATATTCTTTTAATTTCATGTCACAAATAGAAAAGGCGTTCAAATCTAAAAAGTAACCGACTTACATTGATTGGATCTAGAAAAGAATAGAAAGATAGCGTTGCTTGAAGCCGTTGAATCTTTACTTGAATCCTAACTTGTTTTGAATCTTCTCTTGAAAGACTTGAGCAGCATATCCTCATCTTGATTTATATTTTATTTTAATCTATTTATTTAGATTTAGAGGAAGAAGAAGAAGCCATATCCATCAAGAATTTGTGCAGCATAAGGTTAGAGAAGAATGGTGCAAAGAGAAGGAGACTAGGTGGCTGTTTATATAGGATTGCAAGTTAATTTGAGCCATCGATGAAGCCAAGGTTAATCAAAGCCATCCGTTCTAAAGAGAAGCCAATTATGTTCACAATTACTTTCTTAATGTACATTATTAACATTTATTATTAAATTTGTATGCACATTAGATACATCCCCCCTTTACACATTTATTATTAAATTTGTATGCACATTAGGTACATCTCCCCTTTACACATTTATTATTAAATTTGTATGCACATTAGATACATCTCCCCTTTACACATTTATTATTAAATTTGTATGCACATTAGATACATCTCTCCTTTACACATTTATTATTAAATTTGTATGCACATTAGATACATCTCCCCTTTACACATTTATTATATTAAGCATTGGTTATTCTTAAATTGGTAACTTTAGTGTTAACAGAAATACGGGGTGTTACATTCTCCCCTCCTTGAAGGATTTCGACCCCGAAATCTTCAAGTCAAGAAGAATGTAAATCCTACCATCCAATCATCCATCTACTCAACCATCAAACACAGGCATCCATTGTCCTTAAAGACTTCTAATGCTTGTATGTTCATATGCATAGTGTGTGTACATGTCTTTATCTAATGCAAAATCAGGCGGTCTACTGATTCAGTTGACCTCCTTAATGTAAATCATGTCAGTGCCATGCGTCCAATATGTATGCAAATCCTAATGATACATATTAGTTCTATATGAGTGCACAATCATTCACTCAAATGCGACATCCATATGATAACACATTAAGTTCAATTCATAAACAAATACATATATGTAAATGAAATATGAAGGCGTCTGAGCTGATCTAGTGCCTAATACGTGTGTATATGCATTCACAAGCAACCACTAGCAACCATTCGCAACCATCAACCATAACATGTTTCAAATACATGTTTACATCCAAAAGGGTTTCTACCTAAGGATCGATGATACGTCCTAGAGGATATACCTTCAAAGCTAGAAATTAGTATGCATAGAATTCCTAAAAAAAAGAATCAAGGATGTACCCTTAAGAAAAAGGGTATGAGGCGCGTATGCCTTATCTTCAATCTCCCGTATCACGTCTTCTTGAGCTTTACTCAACTGTACCTTAACAGATTCAACTTCATGATTGCGAAGTTTCTTGACCTCCATTTCCAAAATAAACAAATGTCAACCATGATACTGAGTGTATATACTAGGATGATCAGAGGTCTCTCCTCTTAGCTTATCCATCATGCCATAACTATGAGGGTCAAAAGGCCACTACGTACATTTTACCTCTCTTAAGGTTAGTCCTTCTCTATATAAAGCGCCTGCCACAACTATTCATCTCTCAAGCAAACCATCCTAGTCGAACTCGACATCCCTCCAGTATAAGCCCCAAAGGCCTAAACCAATATCAGACAAGCACCCGAGGAATGTCTCCTCCGAATTTGGACGATCTACGTGAGATGATCTAAGCAAAAACAACCAAACACTTGAGCACTAGTTGGGATCTTTGACTATACAAGTACTAAGGTGCAGAGACTCAACTATGGAAGCAAATATGAACAAATGTGAAGTGCTAAAACCAAAAGAAAGAGTACAAACAGAAAAGCTAGACTCTTCCAACAGAACTTTACTACCTTTCTCCTAGTTACGCTTAGTGGTGAAAACATGTACTTGCCCTTCTGAAAATCTTGTCCTTTGTTCTTAATTATATCCCCTATTCTGCCATAGTAAAGATACGTCCTCTTGTCTTAGGTTTTATAATTCCTTCCTCCTTCGTGAGTCAAGTCTACATCCATGAATTCCTCATCCTTGGGTTGTGCTCTTTAGCCAAACTCCTCATCCTCTTTCATGTGTAATCATGTTGACAAATCTCTCGAAAGCTGCCTCCATCGTACAGAAAACCCTACTAAGCTTGAAAGAAAACTAGCCGCAGATGAAACTACTACGGTTATAGATTGAAGTCGGGCACTACTTCGCCCTTCGATGAGGTTACCTACCAGAAAGCCTGGATCCCTAGAGACTCAAGAAAGAAGGGGAAAAGAATTCAAATAGAGAATCAGAAGATAGTGCGTATGACTTTTGGGGAATATGCCTTTAAAACAAAACTTTTCTTTTGAAAATGCTTCTTTTAAAACTGTTTGAAAATAATAATTTTTTTTCAAATCTTTTATATGATCCGGTAACCTTCATCTCTGATACCAAGTGTAACACCCCACATCCTTTAGTGTCACTCACAAAGGGAATGCACTAAGTTCTGTGGAGCATTTAGGGTAAAAGATGCAGATAAATTACAAGACAGACAAAATTAAAACAACGGAAAATAAAACTTTACTTTATTGATAAAATAGTTTGCACAACAATTGTTTTCCAATATCAGAGTATCATCTGTCTTACAAAATAAAGAAGCATAAAATAACATTTATATTCCCCAATGTAGCATAAGCCAGCCATAGCAGCAGAAAATGAGAGTCCAAAGCACTTTGTCAAAGAATCTTCGAGCTTGGGAAGAGTGATGGTCCAATCTAACCTGAGCTATACTATTCCTTCCTTAACTACCTGGGGAGGGGGGGGGGAACGGAAGAAAAGAAGACGAAAGAAAACTGGGTCAGACATAAAGTCTGGTAAGTTCAGTTACTTCTAGCATGTGAACAAGGAAAAACAAAACGACATGAATTAACTGAATACAAGACAATACCATGATGATAGGGCCAACAAGATAGGATAAGATTAACACAAGATATGCTAAGACAAGATAAACTAGATATGCTTTAATACTTTCTCCACTTCGCTATTAACCTGTTATTATGGTTTCTATGTCTCTGCACCACCTATCTAGTGTCCCAACTAGTAATCTGTCTAAAATGATAACGCGATCCCAATCCCAGTAATTGTGGTTGCCTTTAGGCGTACATTTATTATTTATTACCTAGATCTAATCTAGGGTTTTATATCAAAGTACTTCCTAGATTCTACTTGGGTTTACGCGGCTTATCTAATGCTTCACAGATTTAGGGTTTATGCCACCTAGGTCCAACTAGGGATTACGCTACCTGTAGAACGATGCCCCTAGTCTAGGACACACTACCTAGAGCGGTATATGTTCCTAGAATTTCCCCACGTATGTGTTGTGAATCGTTATCGCTGTCTAGATGCACATGTCCTCTATATGTGCGATCCGAGTCCCGAGGCAGGGCAAATCAAGAAACACGGAACTCGGTCGGGAGCTTTAAGTTATCTGCCGATGCAGATGCTAAGGTCTGTCTTTTACAGTGGCTATGGTCCCACTTGACCCCTCCCTCAACTATTGAAAGGCACACCTTGAAAAATGAGAACTATACGCAGGCCCCCCTATGCCCCACTAACCTATGGCCATCCGCAACCCTAACTAGATAGCAAGTATATGGTCTTTTGGAGTTCTCCGCATTTCCGTATCTTGATTGACTCAAGATGGTAGGTAGACGACGGGTCGCTATCACAGGGCCATTTGTCATGCCGAATCACGCTGGTTCATCCTAGTCTTTAGGTTGCCTTATATAGCAACCAAGGCATACCCTTGGTTCTCCTAACGCATACCTTAACCTCTGTGAGCCCAGGAGGATCATCTGCCACCTCACAGAGGGATACCAAGAGTACCCTCACGTCCCCTCGAAGCCTCGGGCTTCGTAACTCAATTCGTTGGAGCCTTCTTTAAGATCGTTCGCTCCTCCTCATGTTATACTAAGGATTACTACTTAGTTTTCCTAACTAAGGTTTACCACTTGGTTTCCTGAATCGTCGTTTTCTTAACTAAGGTTTACCACTTAGTCCTTTTAACTAAGGTTTACTATTTAGTTCTCTTTCTCATCAAGTTGGATTGGTTAAGTGTCATTAGTCGATACAAGTTAACTTAACCTATTCATTTGTCATGTTAAACCGGTTAAGTGTTACCAATAATTCACGTTGACTTAAACCTACCAGCATCAAGTTATATTGGTTAAGTATTTACTTAACCCTACCCATTCATCTTGTATTGGTTAAGTGTTCCTTTTTAACTTAACCTTGCCTATCTGTTTTAACTAACATTTTATAACGGTTAAGTGTTCCCTTAGTTAACTTAACCCTAACATTGGTTTGATTAACATGTTCTAATGGTTAAGTATTGTCCCTTCATGTGTTTAACTTAACCCTATTCATTTATCACACTCTGATAGTTAAGTGTTCAAGCTTACTTAACCCTACGGTCTAGTCCAGCTAACATATTAAATTGGCTAAGTGTAGTAAATTTACTTAACCCCAACCTCTAGTCTAGTAACCATGTTAAATTGGCTAAGTGTATTAACTTTACTTATCCCCAACCTCTAGTCTAGTTAACATGTTAAATTGGCTAAGTGTATTGAATTTACTTAACCCCCACTTTCTAGTCTGGTTAACATATTAAATTGGCTAAGTGTTTTTCTTAGTTACTTAACCCCGACAAATCTTGTCTTGTTACCATGTTAAGTTGGTTAAGTGTTCTAGTTAACTTAACCCTATCGTTCTAACTTAACTGTGTTAAGTTGGTTGAGTGTTCTTATGGACTTAACCATCCCATTCTAGCTTAACTTTAATTGTCTTATTAAAGCACCAGCCACTCACATTAGACAGGTATTGTTGTGGCTGCCGGTATGCCGGTTGGTTCCGGGAAGTCTTACGCCACAACTCAGTCTAACCTCGGGCCTTTATCGGGCTCAATGCCTTAACCTCCCACATTGGATAGGTATTTTTTGTGATCACTGGACAGTCGGGCGGGTCCGGGCAGGTTTACATCACAACTCAATCCAACCTCGGGTTAAGCATGTTCGTATTGTCTAAATTTACTTTTCTCATTTAGGATAAATTCTATAAGTAAATTTTCCCTAATTTACTTATTCCATTATTACTCTTTTAATGTACATTGTCAACATTTATTATTATGGCCCATTTTCCCTATATATCATATTTATAGTTTTTGGTATGTAAATTATACCAAATTAAGTGTCACTAACCATGATTATTCTAAACATGACAATTTTTCACAATTATGACTAAATTCAAAATTTGTGCTAATATACTTATTATGCCAAATTAACTTAAATTGACCCAATTCTGATTTAACATCCTAATTTACAGTTTATGGCAAGACTAGAATTATTATTCTAGTTTACCGTTTACGCCTAAAACTTAGCTTACTTGCCAATACTAAATTTAATATGTCAAATTACATATTCCATAATTCATGTCAAATTTTCAAATTTGCGTTCTAATAAACATGCCATAATACATGTTCTAAATTATGTCAATCATAATTATGTTCATGTTCCACATTATGTCAATTTCCAAGTTTATAACCATGTTTAAGTCAAATTTATGATTTGCCCAAATCGTATTCCCATCGTTCGTGTAATCGTGATTTCTTCCTAGATTATAGATAAATCTAGATTCGTGGATAAAAAGGGAATGAACCAAAATGCCATGAAAAGATAGACATAATGACTGGCAGAAGATGATAATTCACTAATCACAGATCTAACAAATTACACTGAATAAATTGATTAAAGCATCGAAGGCCTATAGATCTGATAATATTATGACATAAAAAGGGTTGAACAAATAACATAGGTTCAAGTATATAGGTAGATCTAACTTAATAGATAAGTTCCCGTAATCAAGATCCAAGGATAATTAAGAATAAACTGAATAGATAATCAAGTTAAGATCCAATCTCACAGTCATAATCCTAGGCAATAATATCATGTTCATGAATCATAGGTAATTATCCACTATTGTCCTTGTCATAGGCATTGGTTTATGCTCCTAGTCAAAGGCTTATGATCATAGTCAAAGGCTTATGTTCATAGTCAAAGGCTTATTGTTTTGAAGGCCACAGTTCCATAGTCATAATCTTAAGCATTGGCAATATAGTCACAACGTGTTCTAGGCCATAATCAAGAATCAGATCCAAAGTCATAAACAAGCACATATTCAATGAAATGATAAGGCATATTTCTTATATTATTTTAATTTCATGTCACAAATAGAAAAGGCGTTCAAATCTAAAAAGTAACCGACTTACATTGATTGGATCTAGAAAAGAATAGAAAGATAACATTGTGAGACGACCCCAAACCCCGTACTGACGGCGGCAAGGGTAATCCGTGGAATATAACACATAAACAGATAATAGCAGAACAGAAATAAATAAATACACCAGATAATGAACAATAGAATATATTGTATAAAAGTAATCATCGGAGTTACACAGTATACAGGATCATACTTAGTACAAATACAGTTCAACTATACATATATGTCTACAACGGAAACAAACAAAATATGTACAATAGGAGCTGAACAGCATAAAAAGAGATAAATGATAGAATCCATCTTCAGCTCCAGCTATCCAGAAAGAACCAGCTAAACCTGAATACAAGGCTGCCCGTGTAGAAAAAGGGGCACCCGAGTTTGAAAGTGAAACAAACTACGAGTCAGTCATGGGACTGGTATGAGAAATCTACTCAACACATATATAATTTGGCTAATCACAGGACCACGCCACTTTCGTGGAACGGGTTTTCTCCATTGGATTGCCAGTGCTTTAAAACAAATCTTTCTTTTAAACAACACAATGCATTTTATAAAAATGAAGCCATTATAAGACTCAGTTCCCATCACACAATGCAACGCAAATCGGAGGATAGAGTTTTTACCTTATAACGGCCAAAATATGCTTGATACAAATAAAACAAAGGCATTTGATATTATTGCTAGTGTTTATATGTTTCAAAAACAAGTTCAATCATAACTATCAATCATAGACGACATGGGTACCATATATCATGTCGCCATATATATATATATACAATCAAAATCGCACAGTCACGTATTTGGAAATTGGATTTCCGTCATGAACCAAGGCAAAAGATAGTCCTTACCGAATTCGCGACTCTTTAGCCCGAGCAACAGGATCAGAACGCATCAACCCTTTAGATCGTCAGGGCCGGTCCACCGATGTGGATTATTATGCCTGAACACTACGTCTCCCCGCCCTTTGGGGCGTAAACGAGCCAATGAATGACTCCATCGGACCCGGATCGTCCGATCAAACCGAGGCGCCTCGCAACAGCAACAACCACACAGGTGAAAAGTATATAAATGTCAGGGCTGGTAGGTCACTGACACCACCCTAGCTAGACAGAAACGCAGGCCCTCCCTGATGTCCTCTCCCGTTTCTGGTTCATACCGGGGTGTGAGGCTCGCGATTTCACGTTATGCACAAAGCTACGCCACACAGGCGGTGCTTTGATCATCACCACAAGACTTTGCTTTTCAACAGAAGCCCTGATCATTTGCCACTTAGGCATGCCACACTAGCAATTCATGCCATGCGACTGATGTCCATCGATATACAACCTCTGAGCTCGTGCGTCTCAGAGAAGAGCGTTAAGCAAACGAATAAATTCTCCGCCGCCAAACAGATGTATATTTAATAGAGATCAATCAACACAGAATAAAATCCAATGTTAGACACACAGTCCATTTACAAGTCCGTTCTGGGTCTGAACGAAACCGGGGGCACTAAATACCTCGCGAACCCATCGATCACCACGTACGTCTGGACGATCACCACTCATTATCCATATTTTGGGATGCCTCCCAATCAGGACCTCGGTTACCATCCAAACGAGGTGAAGACCTCCGGTCTTCGACCACCGTCTTCATCTTCGATTAATTATTGTCGATTCAGTTATTCAGAATGGGATAAACCCGGTCTTTCTGAGCAACTCGCGTATATAATAAACAAGTGCAACACTAACACACACACGCATCATTTCAATTCATTAGCCACTAACCGTCAATCAGTAAGAGAACGATTTCCCAAATATTAACCCCGAAGGCCGAAACCAACATCAGATCACTACCCAGGAAACCATTCGACTTAGCCAACCTTCAGTTAATTTCTAAATTTGCATCCATATCGTTTATAATATTTTATAACGATTTATCGCTATTTTTATTTATTTTTAAAATAGCCATTTTATTTCAAACGATGCTTCGGGCCATAACGCGGCCGTGGCGCTGTTTTTCTTCAGATTTGATTTACACATATCTGAAAATCTAACCATTGGATCTTCACAAAATTTACATCATTAGAAATATCTTTTCAAAACGAATCCAACGGTTCCAGTTTCGGGAAATTCCGACGGTCGGATCTTCCGGTATAATCGTTTGAAGTTTCGATTTCAAAATACGAACCGCAGCGTCGTTATTCGATTAATTATAATTATATATATATATATAAATATAATCGTTTCCGGCACTGTTTTTCTTCAGATTTGAATTAAACATTCCAGACAATCCAACCGTTGGATTTTTACAAAGTTGGTGCCGTTGGAAAGATTTTTCCAAAGCGAACCCAACGGTTGCGATTTCAGGAAAATCCGATGGTCGGATCTCCCATACTAATCGTTTGAAATCACGGTTTCAAAACACGAACTGCACGACCACGTTTCGTTTTAATTTTATTTGTATTTATATATTTATATAAATATAGTTCATTCAAAAGTTCCTACATTGATTCCACTTCAAATATTTCACTAACGTCTTTAAATTTTAGAAAATTTTGCCATAACCTCCTTTGTACGGGAGGGGCTGGGAAAATTCCCAAATAGCCACACGGGCGTCTCATGTCAAAAAGAAAAGGGAAAGCCAAGCGGCTAGCCAACAGGCTCATAAAATCATCACCAAACAAAACAGTAAATGTGTACCTATTTGTCGGGCACAAAATTTTATTCCTCTTCTCTAGCCCCTTTTGCTATAACCTGTTCAATAAATATGCATGTACATATATACAGTTCTTATCACTTATCATTTTCCATTCAACTTCATATTTGATTCCATTTGGTTTAAAAACACCATTCATTCTAATGTTGCATGCATAGGCAAAAATCATATCATTAGCTAATTAATGAATATTTCGACTCATGCATATTTATTTGAACGAGTTGCTATTTTTAACACTTCACATTTCAACAATTCATGTATATAATAAAAATGTGATTTTTATTGTAAAACAATTCATTTCAAAACAGTATTATTTTATATAGTTTATATAGGTGATAAAAATAGGATTTTTATTATAAAACAATTTCTTTTAAAATGAGATTATTTTACATAGTCCATATAGTTGATAAAAGGTGATTTTTATTATGAAACAATTTATTTCAAAATATGAATACCATTCAACACATGAATTTCAATTCAACGAATGAATATCGATTCAACACATGAAGATTTTCTATAGTTTCTATATATAGATAAAAATGTGATTTTTATATTTAAAACACGAATACCATTCAACACATGAATTTCTAATCAACGAATGAATATCGATTCAACACATGAAGGTTTTCTATTCAATGAATAAATATAGTTTCAGCAAATGAAAATAATTCGAACACATGAATATTATTCAAAATTTCGGCAGCATAACGGCAGGGTTGTTAAAACCGGGACCGTCCCTAGTACGGCTCCTCGCTCTACCTTAAAACCTCGCGGTTTTTGACAATGGGGATCATGCATCTAGTTCGCACGCAGGCGGCATGTATATATTTATTTCATTTCCACAAACTAATCCTATGTGGTTTCAACCAAATATTTCTCAACCACAAATGGGTATTTTTGAACCACAATCAATCAATATCAACCACAAACAATCCCAAATAACCATTCGCTATCAATCAATTTTCACACCAATCACAACCAATAAATATCGTCCATGGTTTGTGGACGAGGGGCGTATATATATATATATATATATATATATATTTATATATAGCAATTCACTTCTATTTCAACACATATATAATTTTTACAACGCATATATAACTTATACATCGAACGTACAACTTATACAATGCTTATACAAGAGGTGTACAATGCTTATATAACTCATACATTGACTATATAATTTATACATCGTCGTTTTCCATATCGTTTATAAATTAGAAATCTCACATTGGGTTCCACTCCACCAAAAATAGCAGAAGGCTCAGAAAAATATGCGGTCTCTTCTAAAATGCAGAAGACGTCCACACGAGTCCACTGTCTCTTGTTTCACTGAATTTCGACCACATAGCAAAAAGATATGATTTTTACAAGGTTTGCAATGCTTTATAGTGTGAAAATCAGTTTAAAATAGATAAGCCCGTACCTCAGTTCATGGGTTCGATACTAGGGTTGGATTTATCTTCGGATTCGTAGCACGAGAGAGCAATCGACTTTCACAACACTGTAGAGGTTGGAGCCACGCTCCTGTCGATGGCAGTGGGACCCACTGCGATGGAGGATCGGAGGAGGAATCGGGCCTGAGGCGGCGCGACTTCGTGAAGGTGATTCCCTCGATTCACGCGATGATACTGGTGGGGGTGGGTATGGATTTGAAGCTCTCGGAGAGGCCTTCAAAATTCCCAACTGCGGCGTTGGCTATCGTGGCGCGTGGAAGGAGATAAGGAGGAGGGAAGCGGGGAGCTACTGTCGCCGTTAATCGCGAGGGGGGAGAGAGAGAAAGACGGGTTTTCTCTTTTTTTTTATTTAAATTCTGATTGGTCGGTAAATTTTATAAGGGGTTTTCTGACGCGACCACCAATCCAAACCCAACGACTGTCATCTCCAGTGTTTTACCCCCATTCCGAACACAATGGAATATGTTTCGTAGGCCCATTCGACTGTTTCAGCCAGTTTTCCTTCACATTAAAATATATAATATTCAATATTTGATTTGAACGTACATTTCAATTTGCCAGGGCCACAAAATGATTCGAAAAATTCCAGAAAAATAAATCTAGCTATGTTTTGACGATATGGTCCCAACAAAACTAGTTTCGTCGAATTCTGAGACCGTTTGCAAAAAGGCCCATTTCTGGTCGATCCAATTTAACTGTAATTGACTAAAACATGTTTTCCTTTGCCACGCTCACATACTAGCTTCAAAAATTATGAAATTTGAAACCTAGCAATAACTTCACATCCCGGATCCAACAAAAGTGGTTTCGTCGAATTCCGAGGTCGTATGCAAAATGGCCAATTTCACGGGCTATATAAATTCCATAGCGACCTTTCTGAAAATTCATTTGGCCATAACTTTTGCTTTCCGCTATGAAAATTCGATTTTTCAGATTCGTTAGAAAGGTATTCACTAACAGATTTAAATATTTTTGGTTTCAGTAAAATCCGTTTTGTTTTGCACCCGGTACAGTCCGACAAAGTTTGAATTCAATTTTTGAAACTACAGCGCCTTTTCAGGCCTTGTTTATAATTATAATTAATTATATTCGCTTTCAATTGTCGATTCACTCTTACTTTTCATCGCTATTATTTAAAATATTTATTTTAAATATTTAAAATCCATTATTTTAGCCAATTTAAAATTTTTAAATTGGTTCAGATTTTCTGGGTCGTTACAATCTCCCCCACTTAAAACTTTTCGTCCCTGAAAAGGAACAAAGTCGAAAGTGGTTTGATTATTCAACTCTACGTTCGATCTGGCTTCAATTCTCCAACTTTTCAGTTTTTGAGAAATTTCAAATTCTTCAAAAATTTGGCTAACACCCGGAATTTTCGAAAAAATTCGCCATAACCTCCTTTGTATGGGGAGGGGTTTGGAAATTTATTGGGCCGTATTAGGTACCCAATAAATCCTAATAAGCATACACATATTTATAGTGATATATTCTGGTGTTTACAGGGGAGCATGTATTGATAATAACTCCAAAGAATAAATTCTCGTCACCCTGCCCCGTGTGGGAAATAAATAGTCCATGTGCCTTATCTAATAACTAGAGAGACGTGATTATTGTCAACTCCAAACCAGTGTTTTTTTTTTATTAATCTGGCAATTTAATCGTTACAATTTAAATAGTCAATATCAGTCATCAGTTCAACCTGTAAAATATAGTCATCGCCATACAAGCCTCTCGCTCGTATGGTAAATCTTCCACCTCGTCACACAAGCTACAAATGCTTATGTGGTATATGATGAAGTATGCCTATCTTCAGAAGTATGCCATGTAATGTAGTTCAAAATTAATTGTTACTATCCTATGGCGATGTTTATTATTTCACACAGAAAAACCAGCACTCCGCATCCAATGGCATTCACAGGAGTTGATATAATAATATTTCGCATCCAACTCATTAAGGTTTACCTATTTGTCAGGCACGCAAATAAAATCTTTACTCAACAGCTAATCCATTAACCTGTTCAAACATATATAATACACATGTATATATATTTCTATTTATTTTCTAATCAGTTCAATGTGTGATTTAAATGAATAAATTCTACCATTTACCCTCTTATTAATTAAATTAACTATCGTTCCAATAATCTAATTAATCTAATTTACTATCACACAACACAAACAATAATCAAATCATTTTTTTTCTTTTTTAAAAATCATACAAATCAATTCCTATTTTCTTTAAAGATCATTCAGACTATAGAATTAAAAATGCACATCCATGGAAAGAAAATAACAACAGAATAAAGAACTGATTGTTGA
Organism: Allium sativum; assembly: GCA_030737875.1. NCBI lineage: Eukaryota > Viridiplantae > Streptophyta > Magnoliopsida > Asparagales > Amaryllidaceae > Allium > Allium sativum. The sequence continues at coordinate 979,987,534 of CM060915.1, forward strand.
TGCAAAGTATGGTAAATATACCTTGCACCGGAGTCAATCGGAGATATCCACTCGGTTTCCCAAGTACAATCTCGCGGATCTCCACTCCATTGCACTTTGACTAAGTGAACTTTCTTGTTCCTCAGCTCTTTGGTTTCTTTGCCGATAATCTTTAGCGGCTCTCTTCTCACAGCTAATTCTGGAGTAATTTCAATATCCTGCTGAGCTGCTTCTTCGACGATCAAGTCTGGATCATGAACGTGCTTTCGAAGTTGAGATATGTGAAATTCATCATGAACTCCAGGCAACCAGTCAGGCAATTTGACCCTATAAGCGAGAGTTCCGATCCGTTCCAGAATAGGAAACGGACCTATGAATTTGGGCGCCAACTTTCCAGTTTTACCGAACCGGATAACTCCTCTCATCGGCGATACTTTCAAATACATGTAGTCGCCAACTTCAAAGGATATATCTCTTCTTCTCCTATCGGCATAGCTCTTTTGTCGGCTTTGAGCGGCGAGTAATCGCTTCTTAATAAAATCGACTTTGTCGGCGGCTTCTCGGATCATATCAGGTCCCAATACAAGTCTATTACCGGGTTCGACCCAACAAGCAGGAGATCGGCACGGTCTACCATACAATGCTTCGAATGGCGACATTGTCAGACTCGCCTGGTAGCTGTTGTTATATGAGAATTCAGCCAAATGCAGATGGTCTTCCCATGATCCACCGAAATCTATAACACAAGCCCGCAATAGATCTTCTAAAATACGATTCACCCTCTCAGTCTGACCGTCTGTCTGAGGATGATAAGCGGTGCTCAAGTTCAACTTCGTTCCCAGCTCGACTTGAAATGCTTCCCAGAATTTGCTAGTGAATATTGTATCTCTATCACTGACTATACTAAGCGGCACTCCATGCAATCTAACTATTTCCTTGAAGTATATTTGCGCCAGACTCTGAGCAATTCTGTTTGATCTGACAGGTATGAAATGGGCGGTCTTCGTGAAGCGATCTACGATCACCCAAATACTGTCATTTCCTTTTTTGGTTCTGGGCAAACCATCAATGAAATCCATAGAAATATGTTCCCACTTCCAACCAGGAACTTCTAGCGGTTGTAATAATCCAGCTAGTTTCTGTTGGTCGCTCTTGACTAGTTGGCAAGTAGGGCATCGGCTAACATATAAAGAAATGTCCCTCTTCATCGACCTCCACCAGAAAGTGCGTTTGATGTCATTATATATTTTTCTTACCCCCGGATGGATACTAAGTTTTGACTTGTGGCATTCATCCAGTACTTCCTTTCGAAGCTCAGGAATGTTAGGGACACAGATTCGACCTTTGAGCCTTAGAATCCCCTCATTATCAACCTAAAAACTCGAGGGTTCGCCCTTCTGAATTATCTCTCTGATCTTCTGAATGAAGTAATCATCCTTCTGACGAGCATATATCTTATCTAGCAATGAAGTCGTAATAATAAAACTGGCGATCATTTCATTCTTTCGGCTCAGCGCATCGACCACGACATTGGCTTTCCCTGGAGTGTATGTAATTTCAAAGTCATATGCTGCAAGAAATTCCAGCCAACGTTGCTGCCTCAGATTCAGGTCTTTCTGGGTGAACAGATACTTTAGCGACTGGTGATCTGTAAACAGTTCGAATCTCTCACCCAGAAGATAGTGTCTCCAGATTTTCAAGGCGAATACTATAGCCAATAACTCAAGATCATGAGTTACGTAGTTCTTCTCATGTGGCTTCAGCTGACGGCTAGCATAAGCAATCACTTGGCCCCTCTGCATTAACACTGCGCCAAGGCCTTCTCTAGAAGCATCAGTCCAGACTTTCAAATCCTGGTTGCCATCGATGATGGTTAACACTGGAGCAGTTGTTAATCTCAACTTTAGCTCTTCAAAGGCCTCCTCACTTTCTGGAGTCCATTTGAATTTAGAGTGCTTCTTTGTAAGCTTTGTTAAATGACCAGATATCTTCGAAAAGTTTTTAACGAACTTCCAGTAATAACTAGCCAATCCGAGAAAACTGCGGACTTCTGTAGGGGTACTGGGCTGTTTCCAATTATGAATAGCTGTGATTTTGCTTGGATCCACAGCAATTCCTTCTTTCGATACAACGTGGCCCAGAAATTTCACTTCATCTTGCCAGAATATACATTTGGAAAACTTTGCTTTCAATACATTCCTTCTGAGGATTTCTAACACTTGTTCCAAATGCTTTTCATGTTCGGCCTTTTATTTAGAGAAGATTAGAATATCATCAATAAAAACCAGAACAAATTTATTCAATACTCCTATGAATACTCTGTTCATCAGATCGACGAAATAGGCTGGAGCGTGACATAAGCCGAATGGCATTACTAACCACTCGTAGAATAAGTCGGGACCTCTGAATGCTGTCATTGGAACACACTCTTCGGCAATTCGAAGTTGATGGAAGCCTGTAGCTAGGTCCATCCTTGAGAATACCTGTGCTCCATTTAATCTATCCAACAAATCATCTATTCCCGGCAATGGATATTTGTTCTTTATTGTCTGCTTGTTCAAATCACGATAATCCACACATAGCCGTAGAGTACCGTCAGATTTTGGGACAAACACCACTGCTGCACCCCAATCAGAGAAACTAGGCCTGATCAGGCCCTTCCATACTAGCTGTCGTGTTTGATTGTCTAATTCCTCTTTCTCTTTCAAGGACATTCTTCGAATAGCGTGAACTACCGGCCTTGCATTCAGAATCAAAGCAATTTTGAAATCTATTTCTCTCTGCGGAGGTAAGCGAACAACTTCCTCAAACACATCCACATAATTTTTGACGATAGGAATGTCTTTGATGAGGTCAGGAATATCCTCTGCGACTTTTGGGATATTTTCTATTAGGGCTGGAGAAATATCGAGAGCTGCCTAGAAGTCTTTTCTATTAGGATTCTGACCTACACACGGTATGGTTATATAATTCCCTGATTTAATCTTAGCCCTAACAACTCTCTCGGCGCATCTAACCTCTGCTTCATATTTGGTTAGCCAATCCAATCCCAGAATAATATCGAATTCATTAAAATTCATGATGATAGAGATAATAGGGAATTTATAGCAAGAAAAAGAGACAGGTACTGCACAAATCCAATTGAAATTGATGGAACCCCCGACCGGATTTTGGACAGTCATTGGTTCTTTAAGCTTCCTCAATTTCAAATCCAACTTCTTAACGACATTCTTTGCTATAAAGCTTCGTGATGCGCCTATGTCAAACAGTACTTTGACCGGAATGTTTTTGACAGTAAGCGTTCCTTCTAAAACATCAGATCTTCCTTGACTTGTTGAGGGATCAGAAGTTTCTGCTACTTCATTCACTTGAACTACTTCAGGCTTCTTTAAGAGCCAGCAATCCTTTGCAGGAAGACCAGTCTGCCTGCATTTACTGCAACCTCTTTTCTCTTGGAAATTCTTCTCTGATTTAGGTCCACTCTTGATTCGTTTCTTTAGAGATCTGCAACTTATCGAGAGATGTCCTTGCTTATTGCAGTTAGAGCATACAGTTGTCGTTACTGGTTTCTTCTCAGATTTGGTCCTTTTCCTCTTGGCACTGGGCTTCTTACTGACCTCAGACATTGTACTGGCCTCAGGACGATCAGTTTCAGACTCAATTTTATTACTAGAGTTGGCTTCCTCTTCGTACTGTAACATACCTTTCTTGTCTAGATCCTCGTACTGGTAAGCCATGTATATCATTTCAGAGAAGGGGAGCTTCACATTCCTCATTACACTGTTCTGATATTTTCTTTGCAGGCCATGAATAAATCTCAGATTCTTCCTCTTTAGGTCTTTAATCAGATGAGGAGCAAAGTGAGAAAGTTCGTTGAATTTCTTATGATATTCTGGGATGGTCATATCGCCTTGTATCAGATAAGAAAATTCGTCACATAATCGCTCAGTCGCTTCTGGAGGAGTAAATCTTTCTAGGAAAATCACTTTGAATCTATCCCAGGTGATATCACCTTTCGGATTATTCTCAATAACTGAATCCCACCAGAACAAAGCTTCATCTTTGAGTGCCCAGGAGGCCAGTAATCTTTTCTGGTCATCCCTCAGCTTTAAACCATCAAAGATCTTTTCGGCCAAACGAATCCAAGCATGTGTCTTCATAATAGATTCTTCACCAGAGAACGGTATTCCACCCATATTTCGATATTTGATTAATAGGGCCTCAATATCCGGTTCTGTATTCCTTCTATTTCTGACACTCATTTTCTAGTACTTCTGCAAACAGCAGATCAAGTGTCAGGTCACAGAAAAGATAATTTAAAATATAGAAACATATACTTCAATGTAAATGTGTCTATCGAGGTGTTATTTCATTTTGCTTTACTCATACTAGGATATTTCTGATCCTATCTGTATTGAGTTGCCCGTCCTAGAACACTACTGGTTCTATTTCTGACGAGTTCGTTAATATGTTATATCCCAAAACTAAGCTTAACCAAAGCTCTGATACCAAATGAGACGACCCCAAACCCCGTACTGACGGCGGCAAGGGTAATCCGTGGAATATAACACATAAACAGATAATAGCAGAACATAAATAAATAAATACACCAGATAATGAACAATAGAATATACTGTATAAAAGTAATCATCAGAGTTACACAGTATACAGGATCATACTTAGTACAAATACAGTTCAACTATACATATATGTCTACAACGGAAACAAACAAAATATGTACAATAGGAGCTGAACAACATAAAAAGAGATAAATGATAGAATCCATCTTCAGCTCCAGCTATCCAGAAAGAACCAGCTAAACCTGAATACAAGGTTGCCCGTGTAGAAAAAGGGGCATCCGAGTTTGAAAGTGAAACAAACTACGAGTCAGTCATGGGACTAGTATGAGAAATCTACTCAACACATATATAATTTGGCTAATCACCGGACCATGCCACTTTCGTGGAGCGGGTTTTCTCCATTGGATTGCCAGTGCTTTAAAACAAATCTTTCTTTTAAACAACGCAATGCATTTTATAAAAATGAAGCCATTATAAGACTCAGTTCCCATCACACAATGCAACGCAAACCGGAGGATAGAGTTTTTACCTTATAACGGCCAAAATATGCTTGATACAAATAAAACAAAGGCATTTGATATTATTGCTAGTGTTTATATGTTTCAAAAACAAGTTCAATCATAACTATCAATCATAGACGGCATGGGTACCATGTATCATGTCGCCATATATATATATACAATCAAAATCGCACAGTCACGTATTTGGAAATTGGATTTCCGTCATGAACCAAGGCAAAAGATAGTCCTTACCGAATTCGCGACTCTCTAGCCCGAGCCACAGGATCAGAACGCATCAACCCTTTAGATCGTCAGGGCCGGTCCACCGATGTCGATTATTATGCCTGAACACTACGTCTCCCTGCCCTTTGGGGCGTAAACGAGCCAATGAATGACTCCATAGGACCCGGATCGTCCGATCAAACCGAGGTGCCTCGCAACAGCAACAACCACACAGGTGAAAAGTATATAAATGTCAGGGCTGGTAGGTCACTGACACCACCCTAGCTAGAAAGAAACGCAGGCCGTCCCTGATATCCTCTCCCGTTTCTGGTTCATACTGGGGTGTGATGCTCGCGATTTCACGTTATACACAATGCTACGCCACACAGGCGGTGCTTTGATCATCACCACAAGACTTTGCTTTTCAACAGAAGCCCTGATCATTTGCCACTTAGGCATGCCACACTAGCAATTCATGCCATGCGACTGATGTCCATCGATATACAACCTCTGAGCTCGTGCGTCTCAGAGAAGAGCGTTAAGCAAAAGAATAAATTCTCCACCTCCAAACAGATGTATATTTAATATAGATCAATCAACACAGAATAAAATCCAATGTCAGACACATAGTCCATTTACAAGTCCGTTCTGGGTCTGAACAAAACCGGAGGCACTAAATACCTCGCAAACCCATCGATCACCACGTACGTCTGGACGATCACCACTCATTATCCATATTTCGGGATGCCTCCCAATCAGGACCTCGGTTACCATCCAAACGAGGTGAAGACCTCCGGTCTTCGACCACCGTCTTCATCTTCGATTAATTATCGTCGATTCAGTTATTCAGAATGGGATAAACCCGGTCTTTCTGAGCAACTCGCGTATATAATAAACAAGTGCAACACTAACATACACACGCATCATTTCAATTCATTAGCCACTAACCGTCAATCAGTAAGAGAACGATTTCCCAAATATTAACCCCGAAGGCCGAAACCAACATCAGATCACTACCCAGGAAACCATTCGACTTAGCCAACCTTTAGTTAATTTCTAAATTTGCATCCATATCATTTATAATATTTTATAACGATTTATCACTATTTTTATTTATTTTTAAAATAGCCATTTTATTTCAAACGACGCTTCGGGCCATAACGCGGCCGTAGCGCTGTTTTTCTTCAGATTTGATTTACACATATCTGAAAATCTAACCGTTGGATCTTTACAAAATTTACATCATTAGAAAGATCTTTTCAAAATGAATCCAACGGTTCCAGTTTCAGGAAATTCCGACGGTCGGATCTTCCGGTATAATCGTTTGAAGTTTCGATTTCAAAACACGAACCGCAGCGTCGTTATTCGATTAATTATATATATATATATAAATATAATCGTTTCCGGCGCTATTTTTCTTCAGATTTGAATTAAACATTCCAGACAATCCAACCGTTGGATTTTTACAAAGTTGGTGTCGTTGGAAAGATTTTTCCAAAGCGAACCCAACGGTTGCGATTTCAGGAAAATCCGATGGTCGGATCTCCCGTACTAATCGTTTGAAATCACGGTTTCAAAACACGAACTGCACGGCCACGTTTCGTTTATATTTTATTTGAATTTATATATTTATATAAATATAGTTCATTCAAAAATTCCTACATTGATTCCACTTCAAATATTTCACTAACGCCTTTAAATTATGGAAAATTTCGCCATAACCTCCTTTGTACGGGAGGGGCTGGGAAAATTCCTAAATAGCCACACGGGCGTCTCATGTCAAAAAGAAAAGGGAAAGCCAAGCGGCTAGCCAATAGGCTCATAAAATCATCAACCAAACAAAACAGTAAATGTGTACCTATTTGTCGGGCACAAAATTTTATTCCTCTTCTCTAGCCCCTTTTGCTATAACCTGTTCAATAAATATGCTTGTACATATATACAGTTCTTATCACTTATCATTTTCCATTCAACTTCATATTTGATTCCATTTGGTTTAAAAACACCATTCATTCTAATGTTGCATGCATAGGAAAAAATCATATCATTAGCTAATTAATGAATATTTCGACTCATGCATATTTATTTGAACGAGTTGCTATTTTTAACACTTCACATTTCAACAATTCATGTATATAATAAAAATGTGATTTTTATTGTAAAACAATTCATTTCAAAACAGTATTATTTTATATAGTTTATATAGGCGATAAAAATAGGATTTTTATTATAAAACAATTTCTTTTAAAACGAGATTATTTTACATAGTCCATATAGTAGATAAAAGGTGATTTTTATTATGAAACAATTTATTTCAAAATATGAATACCATTCAACACATGAATTTCAATTCAACGAATGAATATTGATTCAACACATGAAGGTTTTCTATAGTTTCTATATATAGATAAAAATGTGATTTTTATATTTAAAACACGAATACCATTCAACACATGAATTTCTAATCAACGAATGAATATCGATTCAACACATGAAGGTTTTCTATTCAATGAATAAATATAGTTTCAGCAAATGAAAATAATTCGAACACATGAATATTATTCAAAATTTCGGCAGCATAACGGCAGGGTAGTTAAAACCGGGACCGTCCCTAGTACGGCTCCTCGCTCTACCTTAAAACCTCGCGGTTTTTGACAATGAGGATCATGCATCTAGTTCGCACGCAGGCGGTATGTATATATTTATTTCATTTCCACAAACTAATCCTATGTGGTTTCAACCAAATATTTCTTAACCACAAATGGGTATTTTTGAACCACAATCAATCAATATCAACCACAAACAATCCCAAACAACCATTCGCTATCAATCAATTTTCACACCAATCACAACCAATAAATATCGTCCATGGTTTGTGGACGAGGGGCGTATATATATATTTATATATAGCAATTCACTTCTATTTCAACACATATATAATTTTTACAACGCATATATAACTTATACATCGAACGTACAACTTATACAACGCTTATACAAGAGGTGTACAACGCTTATATAACTCATACATCGACTATATAATTTATACATCGTCGTTTTCCATATCGTTTATAAATTAGAAATCTCACATTGGGTTCCACTCCACCAAAAATAGCAGAAGGCTCAGAAAAATATGCGGTCTCTTCTAAAATGCAGAAGACGTCCACACGAGTCCACTGTCTCTTGTTTCACTGAATTTCGACCACATAGCAAAAAGATATGATTTTTACAAGGTTTGCAATGCTTTATAGTGTGAAAATCAGTTTAAAATAGATAAGCCCGTACCTCAGTTCATGGGTTCGAAACTAGGGTTGGATTTATCTTCGGATTCGTAGCACGAGAGAGCAATCGACTTTCACCACGCTGTAGAGCTTGGAGCCACGCTCCTGTCGATGGCAGTGGGACCCACTGCGATGGAGGATCGGAGGAGGAATCGGGCCTGAGGCGGCGCGACTTCGTGAGGGTAATTCCCTCGATTCACGCGACGATACTGGTGCGGGTGGGTATGGATTTGAAGCTCTCGGAGAGGCCTTCAAAATTCCCAACTGCGGCGTTGGCTATCGTGGCGCGTGGAAGGAGATAAGGAGGAGGGAAGCGGGGAGCTACTGTCGCCGTTAATCGCGAGGGGGGAGAGAGAGAAAGACGGGTTTTCTCTTTTTTTTTTTTATTTAAATTCTGATTGGTCGGTAAATTTTATAAGGGGTTTTCTGACGCGACCACCAATCCAAACCCAACGACTGTCGTCCCTAGCGTTTTACCCCCATTCCGAACACAATGGAATATGTTTCGTAGGCCCATTCGACTGTTTCAGCCAGTTTTCCTTCACATTAAAATATATAACATTCAATATTTGATTTGAACGTACATTTCAATTTGCCAGGGCCACAAACTGATTCGAAAAATTCCAAAAAAATAAATCTAGCTATGTTTTGACGATACGGTCCCAACAAAACTAGTTTCGTCGAATTCTGAGACCGTTTGCAAAAAGGCCCATTTCTGGTCGATCCAATTTAACTGTAATTGACTAAAACACGTTTTCCTTTTCCACGCTCACATACTAGCTTCAAAAATTATGAAATTTAAAACCTAGCAATAACTTCACATCCCGGATCCAACAAAAGTGGTTTCGTCGAATTCCGTGGTCGTATGCAAAATGGCCAATTTCACGGGCTATATAAATTCCATAGCGACCTTTTTGAAAATTCATTTGGCCATAACTTTTGCTTTCCGCTATGAAAATTCGATTTTTCAGATTCGTTAGAAAAGTATTCACTAACAGATTTAAATATTTTTGGTTTCATTAAAATCCGTTTTGTTTTGCACCCGGTATAGTCCGACAAAGTTTGAATTCAATTTTTGAAACTGCAGCGCCTTTTCAGGCCTTGTTTATAATTATAATTAATTATATTCGCTTTCAATTGTCGATTCACTCTTACTTTTCATTGCTATTATTTGAAATATTTATTTTAAATATTTAAAATCCATTATTTTAGCCAATTTAAAAATTTTAAATTGGTTCATATTTTCTGGGTCGTTACACATTGCTTGAAGCCGTTGAATCTTTACTTGAATCCTAACTTGTTTTGAATCTTCTCTTGAAAGACTTGAGCAGCATATCCTCGTCTTGATTTATATTTTATTTTAATCTATTTATTTAGATTTAGAGGAAGAAGAAGAAGCCATATCCATCAAGAATTTGTGCAGCATAAGGTTAGAGAAGAATGGTGCAAAGAGAAGGAGACTAGGGGGCTGTTTATATAGGATTGCAAGTTAATTTGAGCCGTCGATGAAGCCAAGGTTAATCAAAGCCATCCGTTCTAAAGAGAAGCCAATTATGTTCACAATTACTTTTTTAATGTACATTATTAACATTTATTATTAAATTTGTATGCACATTAGATACATCCCCCCTTTACACATTTATTATTAAATTTGTATGCACATTAGATACATCTCCCCTTTACACATTTATTATTATATTTGTATGCATATTTGATACATCTCCCCTTTACACATTTATTATTAAATTTGTATGCACATTAGATACATCTCTCCTTTACACATTTATTATTAAATTTGTATGCACATTAGATACATCTCCCCTTTACACATTTATTATATTAAGCATTGGTTATTCTTAAATTAGTAACTTTAGTGTTAACAGAAATACGGGGTGTTACATTCTCCCCTCCTTGAAGGATTTCGACCCCGAAATCTTCAAGTCAAGAAGAATGTAAATCCTACCATCCAATCATCCATCTACTCAACCATCAAACACAGGCATCCATTGTCCTTAAAGACTTCTAATGCTTGTATGTTCATATGCATAGTGTGTGTACATGTCTTTATCTAATGCAAAATCAGGCGGTCTACTGATTCAGTTGACCTCCTTAATGTAAATCATGTCAGTGCCATGCGTCCAATATGTATGCAAATCCTAATGATACATATTAGTTCTATATGAGTGCACAATCATTCACTCAAATGCGACATCCATATGATAACACATTAAGTTCAATTCATAAACAAATACATATATGTAAATGAAATATAAAGGCGTCTGAGCTGATCTAGTGCCTAATACGTGTGTATATGCATTCACAAGCAACCACTAGCAACCATTCGCAACCATCAACCATAACATGTTTCAAATACATGTTTACATCCAAAAGGGTTTCTACCTAAGGATCGATGATACGTCCTAGAGGATATACCTTCAAAGCTAGAAATTAGTATGCATAGAATTTCTAAAAAAAAGAATCAAGGATGTACCCTTAAGAAAAAGGGTATGAGGCGCGTGTGCCTTATCTTCAATCTCCCGTATCACGTCTTCTTGAGCTTTACTCAACTGTACCTTAACAGATTCAACTTCACGATTGCGAAGTTTCTTGACCTCCATTTCCAAAATAAACAAATGTCAACCATGATACTGAGTGTATATACTTGGATGATCAGAGGTCTCTCCTCTTAGCTTATCCATCATGCCATAACTATGAGGGTCAAAAGGCCACTACGTACATTTTACCTCTCTTAAGGTTAGTCCTTCTCTATATAAAGCGCCTGCCACAACTATTCATCTCTCAAGCAAACCATCCTAGTCGAACTCGACATCCCTCCAGTATAAGCCCCAAAGGCCTAAACCAATATCAGACAAGCACCCGAGGAATGTCTCCTCCGAATTTGGACGATCTACGTGAGATGATCTAAGCAAAAACAACCAAACACTTGAGCACTAGTTGGGATCTTTTACTATACAAGTACTAAGGTGCAGAGACTCAACTATGGAAGCAAATATGAACAAATGCGAAGTGCTAAAACCAAAAGAAAGAGTACAAACAGAAAAGCTAGACTCTTCCAACAGAACTTTACTACCTTTCTCCTAGGTACGCTTAGTGGTGAAAGCTTGTACTTGCCCTTCTGAAAATCTTGTCCTTTGTTCTTAATTATATGCCCTATTCTGCCATAGTAAAGATACTTCCTCTTGTCTTAGGTTTTATAATCCCTTCCTCCTTCGTGAGCCAAGTCTACATCCATGAATTCCTCATCCTTGGGTTGTGCTCTTTCGCCAAACTCCTCATCCTCTTTCGTGTGTAATCATGTTGACAAATCTCTCGAAAGTTGCCTCCATCGTACAGAAAACCCTACTAAGCTTGAAAGAAAACTAGCCGCAGATGAAACTACTACGGTTATAGATTGAAGTCGGGCCACTACTTCGCCCTTTGATGAGGTTACCTCCCAGAAAGCCAGGATCCCTAGAGACTCAAGAAAGAAGGGGAAAAGAATTCAAACAGAGAATCAGAAGATAGTGCGTATGACTTTTGGGGAATATGCCTTTAAAACAAAACTTTTCTTTTGAAAATGCTTCCCAATCGTCCCTGGCAAGGACCTCAGCGGGAGGGGTCTGAGGTAAGGTAACTTGAACGTTGTCGGAAACCAGATCCACAAAATCAGTGTTGGATTCTCCGCTACTAGACTTTTGCTAGACAAATTTGTGAATAAGGGCTATACTCGCTATGCTAGTGTCGTTATCACTTAGAATTCCCCCTCCTCTATATCCATCTTAAGATCTGCAAGAGCTTTGCCTTCACGTTGTATAAATTCCCCCACACCGCCTTTATTGATGGGCGACATCCTGTGCAGAGTACCTTATTCCGCATGAAGTTGCTGACTGGACACCTTGGTAACTGGGGCATCTCCGAGAGAAGTCTCCTCTGATTTTTCCTCCTAAATCTGTTGAGTACATTGATTATCGGGCACAACGTGAACAAACTTCACGATCTCTCGGGTATGACTGATCGAGAAGCCTCCAATAATTCGAATTGGTGGAGAAACTCATCTTGAAGCAGAAAATCTTTTTGCCTTTTATTTTCATTAACAGCCTTCAAGGATTCAAATATTAGTAAGTGCTTAGGATCGTTAACTTGAGAAGGCAAAGCTGCAAGGTTAAGAGGAGAACATAAAATTCAAAATGTCACAAACTTATGAATTTGATAAGAAAGGCAACTTCAACTCGAGCGCTCACCCACTCTTGTCCAAAACCTATTGAAACCCCTCGTACATTTAACATAGAAGAACATATTCCTGAAAGAAGGAATCTTGTATTGTAGGCCAAGGATGAGTTTTCGTTTTCTAGTAGCCTCAACAAAAATTAAGGAAGAATGGTCTTTCCTCCTTTTGAGAACACAAAGATAACAGATTTCCTCGAACTTGGGCACACGTTGTAAAGTTTGCAAAATAACACATATAAACCAGTGAGCACAGCGTAGCCATTCAGGTACAATTAGTAAGGTGCGACTTCTAATTTCTCAAGGGCTGACTACACGAAGGTGTTTAAGGGAGGAATAACGCCATGTGAACACATGTAGCGATGGCAAGTTATGAACCTGACAGGAGGATGATCAACCACTTCGTCTCTCTTAGGCAGTTGGACATCCTCCTTTGGAATGCCAAACTGTATATAGACATGTTGAAGCATCCTGTGGGTCACCATAGAAGGGAACCACTCTAGTGGACTTGCAATAAGTCTGAGAACTTGACAGGTTTGATCAATTACAGGCCCCATTACGACCATGACTCTTCCAAGTTGCAGGTGTGAAGAAGCTCCTTTTTGAATAGATAAGTGCGCACCGGAGGGAGACAAAACTTGAATTTGAGAAGAATCGCTTCGCCAAGTCGAAGACGCAAAGAATGTCCGGAGGCCATTCTACATAACGAACTTTGTATTCAAAATAATCAGGTACGCGCGACCCTCAGGTGTAGAGTGTTGTGTAAGAAGGTAATGATTGGAATTCAAAACCAGTGAGTGTCGGTCAACGAGTCCCAAACGTCACCCAAGTGTAAGTGTAGTGATATGTTTACGTGCATCATATCGGATAAAATGTAAGCTATCAAGTGGAACGGGTTCACGAAAATTTCCCATTTGAGTACAAGGTAATTTTCTGTGCTTCATTTACTTTGAGTGGACTAACCCGTTGTAGACTTGAGCGATCGACAATGAATGCATCGCAGGAAGCTCTTTTGTTTTTTGTTATTGGTCTACTGGATATGCATGCATGCTGAAAATAGTATAAAAAAGCGGCGGCGGCTAATTCAGGAGACAAAATTGAGGCCAGAAAAATATGAATTCAGAAAAGTTTAGAAAGTTCCATCTTTTGATTTATGTGTAATAGCTCACTGCTCGGCTTATATAGGTGGTAAAAAATTGTATTTTCGACGGTGAATGGTCCAGTATTCGTCAGACCTATATTTTTGATGTGAAATGAACAAACATGTCATCATTGGTTAAAGTTAATCTAAGCCATATTGTCGGCAAAAAGATAAAGTCTCGTGTACAACTTCATACGGTCGTCAAATTCAAATCCAATTTATGTCATTTAATTGTACGGTCGTTCAATTCAAATCCAATTTATGTCATTTAATCAAGGCAGGACTTAGGTCCATGCTATTATATGACTAAATCCAAGCACCAGATGTATGGACATGATCAATATTGCTTCAATCAAAACCTAATTACTTAGTTCAATGCTGAATCGACACAATAAGCCCTAAATTGGCATAGAATTGCGTAGTCTTGATTCTAATGAGCAAAAACTGATAAGAGACATCACCTACAAGCAGTGATAAGCCAAAGTGGGCAGGAGTTGATAAAAGTTTGCACCAAACAACAGGGAAAAATTGATTTGGGTGAGAACTTGGTCAGAATCGAATGATTGAGAGCTGGATTTATGTAAAATCGAATGGTTGTAGGTCGAGGAGGAAGGCCGATGACTTCGGTAAACAACGGCGTCGCAGGATGATTGGTGGTCGTGCTGTAATTGATGGGTTGGCACTAGAAAGGAAGAATAGATCGAAACCCTAAGTCTTTGATAAACAGGAAATAATAAAATGAAGATGGGTCAGACTGTACATAAAGTGGAAAAGAAGTAGTAGAAAAATCTTCTAAATACAAGGACCGGTACTAGTCCATTGCCTATGGACCGGTACCGATCCATCATTCTTTGACAAAAACTTGGCGTTCCTATCCCAGCTGCATATGTTTGTAACTCTAAGCCATAGCGAAAAATCAAAGATAAGAAGGCCTATTTTGATGACCCAGATAAACTCCATCCAAAAATGTTGAGCTATTAATCTTTAGCACGTAACGGTTTTTGAGAAAAGCTAATTCCTCAACTCCAAATAGTTCCATCATAAAGCACACGTGACAAAATTTTAAGAGCACATCATGTTCTCAACACGAATGCACTCTGGGGAGGAAGGGGAAATGTTAACCCGGTTATAAACCCAAAATAAATATGCATCGAATCTAAGTAAGAAGCCAGATCACTCGTCCCCCAAATCAGATGAAACTTTGCGGGAAAGGCATGGAGGCAAATAATAGGAAGTACAAAAAGTATGATCCCCAAATAAACTATCTTTATGGATCGATACTGATCCATGGGAGCAACTTATTTGGCCGTGAAGGTTGTGTTGGGGCAATTCTAGGTCTGAGTGAAGCCTATTGACAAAATTTAAAGTCAATATGATTTGTTTAGGTACGAGTATTCGATGGACTGAAGGGAAAAGCGAAGACGACAAAGCGACAAAGCTCGATATATTATCAAATTAAGTCCAAGTGAAGCCAAATTCTACTCAAAGACCCAAGAGGGCACGGAGAAGGCACTTGCGAAAATTAAAGTCCAAAATAATCCATCTTAATGGACCGGTACCGGTCCATCATCATGGACCAGTACCGATCCATGTAGATAGTGTATTTGGGATGTGGATTTCTGGGAAGGATCTGAGCACAACTCCGAGTCTTTCTACAAATGGGCTTGGCCCAACAGCTCCAAACCCATATAAATACTCTTTATGCTCCAACATGAAAGAGGATTCAATTCCTTTCCCTGTCGAGGTGCTTCTATAGAGGATCTCCATCTATTATTTATCTAGAACAACCATTATTCATATCCTTCAGCAAGACATCATCTCTAGAGAATTAATCTTAGGTCACCTTGATTGATCTCAAGCTGAACAACTATAAAATTGTGTTTCTTCTTTGCTATCCGTTTCTTTCCCTTTTCATTTATTTTTACTATTATGTTATATTTTCTCTAATTGTTGGGTGGTGCATTCGCAATAAACTAGCTGTTATCTCTATATTTGGAGTTAATAAATAATGTACTTACTAATAATATTATCATAATGGATAAAAAAAGAATCCAAAGAAGATTATCATATAATGTGGTAAAGTTCATTGACATTGAGGGGGGTGAGAGTGATATAAGTTCATTTTGATTCCATATTAATTGTTTATTGACTTATTCGATGATGCAAAATATTAAGTAATTTGAATAAATTATCATAATATTCCTAGCACACCTTCTTCAAAATGGATATAAATCCCATGAACAATCAAAAGGTGTGAATCACATCTGAAATATGGTACATAAGTCAATTCAAAATATTTTAAGAGTAAGTAATAAAGATGTAAATAAAGTAGGTGAGTGTTCTTGAAGAAACGCTTAAGAGTGCTCTAGAAGAAACCAATGACATGATTATTAAATAACCCTAGAAGTAGTTTAGGTATCCAAACATGAATATATAAAGAGATCTCAATAAATCGTCTTTTGAATTAAAAAGAGATAACCATCGAAGATAAACTTGTAATTAATAAAACAACTATGTTTTATATAAATTTAAGACCTTAAATTAGAGAAAAACAGTATAGATCATCATGAATTTCTCTTTAGTAAATAAGGGATCTATATTCCATAATATATATAACTAAAAAAACACTAAAGTTATTTGTAGAGGCCCAAATTTTGACCCTTAGAAATCGATACAGATATATCCATGGTATTCACATGTCGAATAACAAAGTGTTAGAAAGTAAGATAAATTTGGAAAAAAAGGAAGATAGAATAGAATCTCACGGCGTAATGAATAATATATGACATATAATAATATTTATGCAAAAGAAAACTGATATTTTTCATAAACACTTCAAAGTACAATGCACAAATCAAATCTGGACAGTTATAACCACTTATTCCCATAAACAAGAAAATCTCATATAATAACATACATGGGAGAGTAATATATAATGCAAGAATATGTCTCAAATCTCCATCTCCTCTCTTGAAGCTTCAACGAAATCCAAACCTATCCTAAAAATATGCTCAGTATGACCCGAGCATTATCGCAAAATAGAGCCCAGGTCAGGCTAGAAAACTAATGTGAGAAAACTCAAGTAACTAGAAAATTATTTCCTTTAAACCTGATTCGATAGCCAGTTGTTAATAATCAACTGATTCCAAACAACCCTACACACTTTTCCAAAGAAATTTCTAAGCCTCGTATAGTTGATTATTTATCAATTTAGTCTCTCTAAATTATTTTCTTTTAAAATAATTTATATACTTAACCCACCAATATAAGTACACATTAAAAATCAATTAAAAAGGTTATCGTTCAAATCATATAAAATGGGTTAAACAAAAGTTAGTTGAAAGCGTTTATTTATTTTAAATCCCAAACACTTATGTAATGGCCCTGGATTTATAACCCTATTTTATATTTATTTGCATTTAGATCTCCTTGCATTCATATAAAGAGTAAATAGATAAATAATGATATTTTGAGTGTGTACATGATACACGGATGCATCATGCATGATTAATACACAAGTTAACTTGGGAATAATGGTTTGCATGGGAATTGAATTGAAATATATTTTTGCATGAATCAATT
Organism: Allium sativum; assembly: GCA_030737875.1. Taxonomy (NCBI): domain Eukaryota; kingdom Viridiplantae; phylum Streptophyta; class Magnoliopsida; order Asparagales; family Amaryllidaceae; genus Allium; species Allium sativum. The sequence goes on from CM060915.1 coordinate 980,005,043, forward strand.
TAAATATGAATAATAATATAAACAAGATATAGGCTGGAGTAAAATATTAAGGTAATTTAATATGCATATGTATGATCTGAATTGCAACTAGAAAATATTTAGAAGCCTTTTTTATCTAACATAAGCCATACTTAAATAATGGTTGTATATATATTTTGTCAAGTAAAAGGAAAAGGCCCACTTGAAATAATTTACTCATGTAAATAGTATGATGGGTTTATTTCCAAAAATGGAAAGGAGCATGCTGAAAAATTTAAAGGGAACACAAGGAATCAATCAGTTAGATAAGACCACTAAAATGATGAATGGATTAAATGATAAATTTACAATTATAATAAAGATAAAATAGGTGTTCCATAGAAGAGTAAAACCCTAGTATGTCAATATATAGAACTAATACTGTATAATCTCGGGGAGAAAAATAATATCCTCATTTTCTTCGTGTAAAAAATATTAATGGAGCAGTAGTAATAAGCAAGAAAATAAACTGGAAAAATCTTGGATTAAAGGGAGAAATATTTCTGGTGATTATGCTTTGTTATATGCATGGCATTATGACCTAAGTAAGGGAGCCTATTTAATATATTTATATGAATGCTTCAAAGTCAAGTTTATAAATTATGAGAACTGTTAACCTGAATAGACATACCTTAATGATTTGAGGTAAATTGGTATTGTTGATTTTCTTATGCATAAAAGTTTATGTAAAAAATCTAATGAAACCAATTAAGGGAGTTAAGTGATGTTGCTATGTGGTAGGGTTCAAATGGATAGGGATTAGCGACATAAATATGGGGGTTTATGCTAATGTCTATCTCTATTTAAAAAAGGTATAAGTCAAGCAATGAGAAATTAGTGTGCTGATCCACTTATTCTTATTTGATTTCTAAGCTAAATTCTTATATCTGTATTGTTAGCCTACTTTGTGAACTAGGCTACACAAAGAGCAAATAAAGATCAAGAGCGCAGACACTTCCTCAGATCGGATCGGAGAGATATAACAATAGCCTTATTACATCGGATCGGATCGGCGATACGTCAGCAATGCCAAAGGATAGCAAGTGGCTTCAGCAGATCGGTTCAGAGGAACACTCCAGTGGCAACAGAAGAAAGCAAGCAAGCCCAACGGTTCAGATTGGATGAGTACGTCAGCAACATGAAGGGGCAGGAAGCATGCTAAACCGGATCGGATCGGAGGCTCCGATCCGAACCCCTTTTCTCCTTTGAATTTGTAGCCGCTGCTGCGCATATCCCCTGAAGACGCGGACAAGATCTGACCATTTCTTCAGCAATCTCCTACTCAATTAATGCGCTATAGCTATCTTAGAGCTTACGAACCCGACTATCAAGGGATGAATGCCGCGCAATTCCGAACCGGAGCCACTTCGAGGAGATTTTTCACCTATAAATACACCACCTAGAGGCATTTGAAAGGATCTTTTGGCAAACTCTCAGTCCATACTTCCTCCATAGCCGAATTCTACAATCATATTCAGATCAAAATCATCTCTTAAAGCCCATTTTTGAGAGATTTGAGTGAGTTTATGAATTGTAATCATGAGGTTGAGTGAGAATTCTTGCTGTATTCATATTCAAATTATCAAATCAAAGAAAACAAAGTGGACATAGGCTCGTTAATGTCGAAACACTATAAATTGTGTGTTCTTTACTTCTTTTTTGATCCTGTTTAATTAAGCTCATATCTAGTTTGGGTGTTAGAGCCAATTTTTGGTGTAACATTTTGGTGCTTTCACTGAGAGCTTTCAAATTCTAAGCCTTTATGGGATTATCATTCTACTGTTTGGACCTTCAAGTTCAAAGAAGTTAATCCCCTTTCTCCGACATCTTTTAGTACTTGTTGCCAAATCGTTCAAGAATCAAGCATTATGGACCAAAGGAAATGAAGTGCAAGGTGCTAGGGGAAATGATGCTAGAGAAAATCTGCAAGCTATTGTGTTAACAAGGTCATGCGCTTAAAGATTTGGAGCAGATCACACCAACCAGGAGAATCCGGATTGGATCGGAGGAGCAGATCCAAATCGAGAGGAAGCAAACCGGATCGTGTTGACATCAATCCGACCAGAAGACCCGATCCGAACCGATGGTGTTGGGGGCTCTCACTCCCTCCATCCGAACCGCCCCGACCAGGCTGCTATGGGCCGATCCGATCCGAATCAAAATGAAGCTGGAACTTCTACTCGAGCTCCCTCTGATGCTCCAATTCCAGCCACGATGACCAATGTTCAGCCTGATCCATCTGCACCCATTACCCAGGGAGATTTTTCACGTTTTCTTGACATGCTTCAGAGCACTAAAGAAGCATTGGAAGCCCAAAGGCATGACAACCTTCGCATGCAGGAAAACATGATCACCATGGGTAGAGAATTACAAGAGCTCCGGAGGCAGAGAACTCCTTCCCCACCACGCCATATTCCTACAGATGATTCATCTTCTTCGGAGGAAGAACTTCCTCGCCAGAGAAGGCCGCTCGAACGACCTCAGAACCTTGACCAATTGACTTTTGGATCTTTAGGATCCTGAGAAGATGTTGCCCGTGTAATGGGACCTGATGACCCGAGTCTACAACATCCTATGTTGCTACCTATGCATGGCTCCCGCGTATTACCCAGGGATCCTAATATTACTAACCCCACACAACAACAATTTCTCCAACCTTTACCTCCAGAGATTGACCGGGAGCACAGAGAGCAACGTAGAGCGGCTGCCGCTAGAAACAGAAGGTTATCCCCTGATCAGGAACCCAGGGGTAACCTGAGCATCAGATCTAGAGAGTCTATGCAGACACTAACCAACGCCGCTGTACAGGCGATGGTGCGACAGATTATGTCGGAAAGCCGGCAGTATACTAATGAAGACTGGGGCATCGAGCGAAGTCATACCCCTTTCACAGATGACATCCTGAATTACCAGTTCCCCCGACGATTCAATTTGCCTCAGATGGATCGATATTCAGGAAGGACAGACCCAGGGCAGCATCTAATGAGATATGCATGGTTTATGAACGCGGAAGCAGCTCCCGATGCCGTAAAGTGCAAAGCTTTTCCCAATTATCTTGAAGATGTAGCAATAATGTGGTTCACTCGACTTCCTCCTCGGTCGGTGTCCAATTTCACAGAATTGAGTGAGCATTTCATGAATCAGTTCCGACTCCATGCCCAAAAGTCCAAGACCGTCATAGAGTTGTCACGAATCAAACAGGGCCCAGGAGAATCTTTGAAGTCATATTTGGATCGCTTTAACCTGGCTGTCACCGAAGTCACCGATCCTCATGAGCCCACTATCCTGATGGCCTTGATAGAAGGAGTGGACCCCAACACAGAGTTCGGAGATTACCTGGCTGGAAAACCACCTCCTACAAGAGAATTATTCTATGAAAAGGCTAATGTTTGCCTAAGGCGAGAAGAAGCTAAGGCAAATCAGAAGAGAAAATCCGAAGGGATCTCGATGGAAGGTGTTCAGAGTAATGTCACTGTGAAACAGTCTGGTGACAGTTCAGGAAAAGTAGAAGTAAATGTTGGCAACCAGAGTGGTGGTAATGGCAATAGAAATGGGAACGGCAATAGAAGGAATAGAAACTGTGGGAATAGCTCCAATAAAAGACCCAGATTCCAGAGTTTTGAAAATTACACGGCAATAAATGATACGTTGGAGAACATCTATCTAGACACAACGTATTGCAGTACAAAAAGCCACCACTCAGGGATTCTACAGAGAAGGAGATTGAGACAGGAAAGTTTTGCTTGTTTCATGGTACACACGGTCATTCCACCAATGAGTGTCGTCATTTGAGAGATATCGTCGAAAAATTGCTGCGAGAAGGGAAGTTGGATGAGTACAAAGCTGCCCCAAGGGACAAGGGGCAAGGGGGCCAAGCCCTGAATCACGAACAGCCTGCTTCAAAACCCACAGCTCAGCAAAAGGGTAAGAGAATCGTCATTAACTCCATTATAGGCGGGCCTCACTTGATTGGCCGAAGTTTTAAAGCAATGGACCAGTACATCAACACCGCCAAGCATTATGAAGTAGAAGAATGCAGCAGCCTTGAAGACGTCACTCCGATAAAGCAGCAAAAAACGATGTCTGATGATGTCGTATTCTGCAATAGAGACGAGTTTGGAGTTCTATCCCCAACCGACGATCCGCTAGTGATAACCACGACAATGGGTCTCGCTCTGGTTCATAAGGTGTTAGTGGACAATGGAAGCTCGGTTAATATCCTCTTCAAGAAAGCCTTCGAACAAATGAGGCTCGAAGGAAAAGACTTAAAGCCGTGTCAAGGATGGATATGTGGTTTTAACGGAGTATCCACAGCTCCAATGGGTTTTGTGGAATTGCCAGTCACACTAGGGCAGGGGGATCGCTAGAGAGTAAGGATCCTGCCGTTTGTAGTTCTGGATTTGGAATCGCCTTATAATGCCTTCCTAGGCTGACCAGTCCTTGCCGAATTTAGGGCATGTATTGCGCCTTGGTGTTTGCTGCTAAAATTCCCGATTAACTCGGGAGTGGGGACAATGAGAGGCGACCAAGCCACGAGACGAGCTTGTTACGTGGAAGAGTTAAAGACGCTAATTAAGGGGCTGAATATAGATGCTAAAGATGATTCTACCTCTCCAAAGGGGGCCTCATCATAGCAACTAAGGGGTCCAGCCCCAAGAGAGTCGCCTTCAGACGTGCTCGAGGATATAGATCCCAGAGAGGATAGAGAACCTGGGGACATGAAGGCAACTCCCAGTGAAATAACAGTCAATATACCTATTGATGAAACGGATCCAATAAGAGTGCTAAAGGTTGGCTCACAGCTAGATCCGGTTAGAGCAAGAGAATTGGCTGATTTTCTAAAGGCAAATCTGGATGTGTTTGCCTGGACTCACGCTAACATGTATGGAATTTCGTCTACCATCATGAGTCACTCCTTGTGTATTAATCCAAAGCACCCACCAGTCAAGCAGAAGAGACGGATGTTGGGCCCAGAGCGGTCAACAGCTTTGAAAGAAGAAGTAGAAAAGTTAAAAGGTAACGGATTCATTAAGGATTCGAAGTATCCCGACTGGATATCAAATCCTGTCCTGGTTATAAAGTCAAATGGGAAGTGGAGAACATGCATCGACTTCTCTAATTTGAACAAGGCTTGCCCGAAGGATAGTTTTCCTCTCCCCAGAATTGATCAACTAGTAGATTCAACTGTCGGGCATGAACTTTTATCCTTTATGGACGCTTATTCCGGGTACAATCAAATTCCAATGCACGTACCAGATCAAGAGCATACAATCTTTATTACAGACTTGGGGTTGTATTGTTACATCGTGATGCCGTTTGGATTAAAAAATGCGGGAGCCACATATCAGTGTCTGGTCAACCGCATGTTTTACAATCAAATCGGGAAGACTATGGAAGTTTATGTAGATGATATGCTAGTGAAATCCAAGCAATCTTCCGATCATACGAAAGACTTAGCAGAAATGTATGGCATACTACGAAGGTATGGGATGAAGTTGAACCCTTTGAAGTGTTCTTTTGGCGTGGCATCAGGCAAGTTCCTTGGCTTTATCGTGAGTTCCAGAGGAATTGAAATCAACCTAGACCAAATAGCCGCAATCCGGAATATAGAGGAGCCACGAAAAATTATGGATGTTCAGAGCTTAGCTGGGAAGGTTGTAGCACTGGGCAGGTTCATCTCCAAAGCAACGGACAAGTGTGTGCCTTTCTTCGATCTCATAAAACGGAGAAAGCGAAATTTTTAGTGGACCCCCGACTATGTGGAGGCGTTCCAGAATTTGTTAGACTTCTTAGAAAAGCTTCCAATATTATCAAAGCCTGTGCAACATGAGGATTTGTTCGTCCACTTGGCGGTATCATCTCAAGCCGTCAGTGCAGCACTAGTACGTGAAGAGGACAAGGTCCAGAAACCTGTGTATTACATAAGCAAAAAACTAGCTGCTGTAGAACGCAACTACCCAAAGATAGAAAAGCTTGCTTATAGCCTCCTGATTGCTTCCCGCAAACTCCGCCATTATTTTCAAGCACACCCAATAGTTGTGTATACCGACCAACCTTTGAGACAAGTGTTGCAGAAACCTGAAGCATCAGGGCTGCTACTCAAATGGAATATCGAGCTGAGCCAATTTGATTTGAACTTTCAGCCGTGAAGATCAATATGGGGGCAGGCCTTGGTTGACTTCATAGCTGAATTTACGATTCCTGAAGAAGAAATGGTGGGTGACAAGACAATTACTTTGGATCAAGAATTAGAGCTTAGTCCGTGGAGACTATATACGGACGGAGCCAAGAATGATAGAAAGTCCGTCGCTGGAGTTGTTTTAATAAATCCTGAAGGACGATCAATCTACTATGCGTTGCGGTTAGAGTTTGCTGCTACCAATAATGACTTTGAGTATGAAGCCCTGATTGCCGGGCTGAAACTCGCCAAAGATTTGGGAGTGAAGACACCATATATATATTGCGACTCCAAGATAGTGGTATGTCAAGTTCGGGAAGAATTTGCTGCTAAGGGACCTCGGCTCATCACTTATCTTAAGAAAGTAAAGGAGTTGTTGGAAGGTTTGGAGCGTTATAGCATAACACACATTCCAAGGGCTGAAAATAAGAAAGCAGATCGATTGGCGAAGCTAGCAAGTTCAGATAGTCTTAAAGAATCCGAAATGGTTCCGATAGAGGTGTTGGATTCACCCAGTTTCGACCTGATGGAAGTAGAGCTAGTCTTGGAAGTTGAACCAGAAAGAGAATCCTGGATGACACCAATTAAGAACTTTCTCAAAAGTGGAACTCTCCCATTGAAAAAGAGAGAAAGACGAGCTGTAAGACGTAAGGCCACAAGATACGTTTTACAGGACGACGTCCTTTATCGTCAAGGGTTTTCAATGCCCCTGCTATGGTGTATCGCACACGACGACATCAAGCGTGTACTGCAAGAGGTGCATGAAGATGAGTGTGGAGATCACACTGGGGGCCAAACCCTGGCAAAGAAAGTGTTACAGTATGGATATTTCTGGCCTACCGTGAACAAAGACGCAGCTGCTTATTCACGACGTTGCGATAGATGTCAACGATATGCCAAAGTACCCAGAGCGCCTCCTACTCAGCTCAAGCCAATGGTAAGTCCGTGGTCGTTCGCCCTGTGGGGAATTGACATTATTGGAGTGATACCCATTGCCAGAGGAGGAGCCAAGTATGCGATCATTGCCATGAATTACTTCACAAAATGGGTGGAAGCTGAACCTTTAACAACCATCACGGCAAGGAAAGTGATCAGTTTCGTGGTGAGAAACATTATTTGTCGATTTGGGATACCGAAGACCATCATAACTGACAATGGGACGCAGTTTGACAACATAGAGTTCAGAAACTTTTGCTAGAAATACAAAATTGATAAGCAATACACTGCAGTAGCTCATCCGCAGTCAAATGGACAGGTCGAGGCCGTAAATAAAGTTATTAAATCAATTCTAAAGAAGCGACTGAAACGGGCCAAAGCCAGATGGGTAGATGAGTTGCCATTAGCCTTATGGGCATACAGGACAACCTTTAAGATGGCTACTCGCCATACTCCCTATTCACTTTCATTTGGGTCTGAAGCGGTGATCCCGGTAGAATTGGAAGTCCCTTCTCATCGAGTTGCGTACTATGACCCTATGACGAATAAAACGCTCCTCCTAGATTCTCTTGATATGATTGAAGAAAAAAGAGATGAAGCCGACTTGCGTGCCTCAAGACATCGACATCAAGTGGCACGTTATTATGACCAAAAGGTTCGCTTCAAAACCTTTGAACCAGGAGACCTAGTACTGAAGCGAGTCTTCCCGCCTTCAACCCGGTTGGGACCCAAATGGGAAGGACTGTACGCCATCAAACGGAAGCTTGATAAAGGAACATTCAAGCTAATGACCGTGGATGGTGAAGAGATTCCCATAGCCTAGAACGCTCAGCACTTACGACGATATCTGAGCCAAATATGAAATGTCATTTCTTTTGTTTTCATAAGCTATGTAAAAAGGCACGATTTGCCTTAAAAAGTCTGTTTATGTGAACAAAAGATTATAAAGTGGATGTAGGCTACGACTTAGCCGAACCACTATAAAAATATCGTGTGTCATTTACTTTCCTGCGTTATTTATATCTTCAATTATTACTCTGCTATGACTGTGAAACACAAAATGTTATACTAAAGTTGAAGATGACCTATATGCGGGACAAACAAAAAGACTGTTTGTACGATAAGACATAGAAGAATGGGAAGACGACATTCTTAACTCTAACTCTCAAGAATCGAGAGAGAGTATAAAGGACAGGAAGACGACGTCCTCTGAGGCATGAAGGTGCACCCAGATGAGAGACCGCCTCAACGAAAACTCTAACCTGGATATGAGACAGGAGAGTATAAAGATGCCAGAAAGAACAGGCGTCAATGACGAAAGGAATGTGACCCCCGTCAGAGAATCGGGGGCATTCGGACTTTTTCATTTAATCTTGAATAGTTCTCCCTCAGTTATTCAAGATTGACTGGGGACATACATGTACACACATATTCCCCTCCACCATGACCTCATTACATGACTTTAGTATGACATGCATTTATATTTTTACATAAGTACTGAACTAACGACTAAAAGGCATTGCATGAAATGAATTATTTTTATTTACAAACGTGTGAGTTTGTTCAAGGAAAATAAGCAAAAAAGAAGATGCGAGGGCCACACTCGCTGCAAAAATTATGGGCCAATTAAATACTAAGATAAAACAAAACACTTCATCACTTAGGCGTTGGAGTGGACTTGGATTTTTTAGCAGCCTTCTGAGCATCCTTCGCCTCTCTTTTAGCATCAGTTAAAATGCACCTTGGTTTTTTCCTCCCTGTGACTGAAGTGCTGGAATCGATTGATTTTTTCCCAGGAGTCGGAACACTGTAATCAAGAGAAGACTTTTTAGCAAGCTCTTATGTAATAGACCTAGTCGAAAGCTTAACAACTAACCTTGATCCAGCATCCACCACTGCGAGAGGATTAAGGCTTTCGGGGTCCAGGCCTTCAACTTTAAGCTGCATACGTTTGTCTTGTTCGGCTTTCAATGCAGCTAAAGTGATGTCATCAACGCTTTTTGACTCCCAAACTATAGCCACCTCAGGGTCTTCCTCATGTCCCTCATTGCCACTGTCGTCCTTCAAGGCGTCTATCATCTCGCCATCATGAGGAGCATCAGCCTTACCCTTGTCTCCTTTAGCCTTCTCCGCTGACTTTGCTTCGGCAGTGGTTCCCTGAGGTATATCTGCCTTCTCGGATGGTTCAACACCTACAGAGTGAGAAGCAACAGTTACCAACTCAGGAGAAAATAAAGGGTCCTTCATCGATTGCCCGATTATGCGATGGAAAGTGGAGACAGCTTTGACGAATTAGGGTGAAAAGGTAGAAATACCTTCCGATGAATTTTCAGCTGGAGTTACTGCCGTCTCTGACACCGTCTCAGGAATGGAGGATAAAAGGGATGCCTGAGGGATCGCCGGGTTTTCATGATCATATCCCTCGATTTCAGAAGTTTCGGCGGCAGTAGAAGAAGAACCAGCCTCGGAGATGTGCTTTTGTTTGGCCCTCCTCTTTTCCTCCTTCATGGCAACAGCGATTAGGCAACGCCCCTCAGCCAGACGTGCCGGCTCGTCATCTCTTAGATATTTTTCCATGAGCTTGTCCTCATCGATGGAATCTACCTGGAGTTCTTCTTTCTCCCATTCAACAATTTGGCTCCACACATGAATCAAGGTAGTCGGATAATCTTCGATCCAAGAGATGTTTCGGTGACGAATTATATGTGCAAAAAATTCGATCATTAATTCACCGAAACCCTACACATCCTCCTGGGCCTCTGCCAGCTGCTTGCGGGACTCTTCGGCCGACTTGATGACACTTTCAACATTACCCTCTGCTAGGGCAGCCCTGTTTTCGGCCTCCATCAACTTGGAAGCCAAGTCAACGTTTTTCTTCTTCAATTTGGCATTCTTCTTTTCTAACTCGGCCTTTTCTCGCTCAAGGGCAGCGTAAGCAAGTTGCATTTTGGCATTATTCGACTTAGCGTCTTCTGCTTGCTTTTACAGCTCCGAGCGCTCTTGAGTATGAGACTCGAGCAAGTCATGATAACGTTTTTGTAGCTCTTCAAATTGTTGCTTAAAGTTGGCAGCCTCCCGTTGAGCGATGGCAAGCTGGGCCTGGGTATCCTCAAGGTCTTTCCCAAAAAATTTCAAGGCCTTTGCGTCAGGTTCTGCAGTCTTCTTCATCGAGTTAGTATCCGTGATTAGAGTTCAGATGATTCTGGAAAGGTTACGCGAATACTTGAACATCTCTGAATATTATCTCTCGACTGCGTCAATTTTCACCTTGGCCTCATCTGCCCACCTCGAGGAAATGGGCTCGAGGGCAGATAAGAAAGTTAGGTTCTCAAAATAGTGATCGGGGAACTGCTCCTCCAGGTATGCTCGCTTAACTCTAGTTTCAGCATCCAATGGTGGAGGTGCGGGGAATGTTAACCCGGTGTCCTTATGAGTAGCGGGCACAATGGCTTCCTCACCCTTCCTAGGCCGCTTAGTAGGAACCTTATACTTGCCTCGTGAGTCTGTACCTTTCGGCGGGCTCCTTTCCCTACTGCGTTTTTCTTGAGAAGAGGTTTGATCCTTTGACTGCAACATGTCATCTTCTCTACGACCTTGGGAGCTTTTTTATCGCTCTTGATCCGACCGAACCGGAGAGCGAGAGCGCGAGGTTCGTGACTGATAAGAGTCATAAGGCCTTCTATCCTCCCTACCGCGGCCTTCGCGGCGATCGTGTTCAACATCAGAAGGGGGTCTGGTCATGCTGCGGCGCAGTTTCCTGATGTCATAGTGAGCACGAGACATTGTACCTGCACAACAATGTAAGTGGAATTCAGAATCAGTATTCTCATAAGAAGTAAGTGTTGTGAAGTGGGGTGCCATTATGTTAAGTGCATCATAAGTGGTGTTCCCCCCGACAAACCAGAGTCCGAAGCCAAGCCAGTATGAGTGGGCTCTTTGTCCTTGACAGGAGTAGTCTCCTCTGAAGAAGTAAAAACTAAAGGATTTATGCCAAAATCCTCGGAAGTGTAGATAGTTTCAGGTAGGGGGAGATCTCCCAAGCCTTGGAATATAGGATCATCAGTGGTTGGGGCATCTCCTTGGGAAGCGTCTGCTGGCAGTTCTTTAGGAGACAATGATTTTTCAGGAGAAATAGCATCCCCAGGGGTGATGTACCCTTCTCAGTGCTTTTCAGATATGTTAGCCAGCTCATCGTCTTGAGTCGAAGTTGGAGAAGGTGAAGTTCGAAGTGGCATCGTAGGGCTTTTCGAGCTCCCACCCATTTCTGAAATTACATCCACTGGAGGGATATATACATATGGACCTGACCCATGACCTATGCTACGGGTAATGGACAGTAGCCCGTGGCGATGAAGATATTCGTCCTTGAGGACCTCATCGATAGTTAGAAATTTTTGGTCACCATTAAGGAGCTGATGCATCCGATCAAAATACACTTGATCCGATATTTGTTTGAGATTATCAACTGCAAATAAAAAGAAAACAGATTAATGTATTGGCATGGACACTCAAAGTTGAGATTTAGAAAACCAATGCTTTACTTGATTTGTCCATCTCGTAGCACATCCCGGCTGTTGCCTTATATAAAACCATTCCAGCTTGGAGTCGCCGGCCTTGCTGCTGAACGGCGCCGAAATTATTTTTCTTTTTGGGACCGATTCGAAGTAAGAGAAAGAAGGAGTTTCTCGAGTCCGATGCTTGAAGTTATAAAAGAAATGAACATCGTTGAAAGTGAGCTCTGTATCTAAGATCTCACGGTATGCTACATATAAGGTATATAGGTAAGCATAAGAGTTGGGATGCACTTGCATGGGGGCAATCCGCATCTGTCTTAGGAAGTCGACAACAAAAGGAGAAAGTGGTGGGATAGCCCCAACCATGCACATTAATCAGGTGATTGCCATAAACCCTTCTGGAGGACTATGAGGACGGTCAGTTTTCGACGGCACCAGAGTATCACTTCTTAATATACCGTGCTTTAGACATATGCGAGCAAGTCTATCATCGTCGATCGTTGATTCAACAGAGTCCTTGGGTGATTCCAAGATAATGGCAGACTCAAATTCGTCAGGGGTTCGGCAATCCCCATTCCCTCCTTCCTCCTCATAGCCCAGAGAAGCTTCGCTGTCCAAAGATGTTTCGTTGCTATGCGTTCCTATTTCATAATCTGAGCCCTCGTCATCCCATTTAGGGTCTGAAGAAGAAGATATGTCATCGAGCGTATATTTCTCAGAAGTTTCTGCAATTTCCGTCTTCTTTGCTAATCTAAAAGAACGTCTTTCGGCCATGATCGCTAGACTATTGAAGAAACAATGGCAAGGATTAGAGTAAAGTTGCCCGTGTCCCCCGTGTGTGTATGTGAACTAAAGTGTGTCGTACGTGTGATAGAAATGCAGAGCAAATACATGAAAGCATAATGTAAAGGGCCAAGGAAGCAATAATGTTCGGAATGATTCTTGACGTTTGTCATATTTGAAAGGCGCTATCCTAATTATTCGTCAAGTTGAAGGCTATGTCAAGCATTTATTAAGACAGTTGAAAAAATCCTTGCACACTAAGTTAGGGTATTTCGGTTCGGTTCGGACATCTTCATTGTGATCGGATCAGAGGGAAAAGTCAAGTTTCGATCGAACAGTAAGGTAAACCGGATCGGCTCGGATGTAGACTTTCGAAGTGGATCGGATCGGTTTGAGAAATCATTCTCTTCTTTGTCTCTTATTACCATCCGATCTGAACAGGTGAGTTTTTGTTTCCTCCTTTTTTGCCTGTCTCTGCTCTAATCCGATCTGGTCTCGTAAACACAATCCAATCCAGTTAAGTGGGTTTCGTTTCTCTTTTTTGCTTTTTCTTTTACCCCGACCCGATCTGGTTAAATGAACACCTCTCCTTTTCTTTCATTTCAACGCTTCTTCATCCGAACCGATCCCAGCTCCTCTCTTCCCCTTCATCTCCTTTCTTCTCCTTCTCGCTGAACCCGATTCAATTTCGCAAAACCCAACCGAGTCCAGGCACTTACGTGCTTAAATGTTCTGTATAACCCAAACTCTTCCTCTCGACGCCTCGACGTGGTGACAAAAGCCACCAACGACGACGGCGAAGAGAGAGAGGGCGGCGACATTGAAATCAAACACACACCAGGTTCAAATCGTCCAGTTTTACCACAAATCCAAATCAAGATCGATTACAATAAAGTGGTTCGAGATTTTAAACCTACCTATGTGTTGAATTCGAGGATTAAACCGGGAAGAGTTTCTGAGTTTTTAAGAATTCTAGGGTTTTGATGCAAATCTCGCTGGAAGAAAATAATAAAGAAGGAAGAGGAAGAAGGAGGCGAAGAAGGTATTTATATGAAATCGCAGTGACTACTTGTATTCCCAATTTTTCTCAGCCCGTTCGGACCGGAGGTTAAGCCCATTAAGGCCCTATGGCCTGTTGATCCATGGGGGAGTTGACTCGATATATCAGCTCGGATGTGCCACTGAAGGATACCCGTCCGGATCGGAATCCAAACCGAAGGCAATTATTCGATGACTCTGGTTCAAAGGATGTCCCATAAAATTGCTTCGAAGCACACTTTATCTCAGACAAGAGTGTACTTTGAGGGGGCAAAATGTTAGCCTACTTTGTGAACTAGGCTACATAAAGAGCAAATAGTGAGAAGGACACCAATCAGATCGGATCGGAGAAAGATAGTGCAGGAGGCAAATAAAGATCAAGAGCGCAGACATTTCCTCAGATCGGAGCGGAGAGATACAACAGTAGCCTTATTACATCAGATCGAATCGGCGATACGTCAGCAATGCCAAAGGATAGAAAGTAGCTTCAGCGGATCGGTTCGGAGGAACACTCCAGTGGCAACAGAAGAAAGCAAGCAAGCCCAACGGTTCGGATTGGATGAGTACGTCAGCAGCATGAAGGGGCAGCAAGCATGCTAAACCGGATCGGATTGGAGGCTCCGATCCGAACCCCTTTTCTCCTTTGAATTTGTAGCTGTTGCTGTGCATATCCCCTGAAGACGCAGACAAGATCTGACCATTTCTTCAGCGATCTCCTACTCAATCAATGCGTTGTAGCCATCTTAGAGCTTCCGAACCCGACTATCAAGGGATGAATGCCACGCAATTCCGAACCGGAGCCACTTCGAGGAGATTTTTCACCTATAAATACACCACCTAGAGGCATTTGAAAGGATCTTTTGGCAAATTCTCAGTTCATACTTCCTTCATATCTGAATTCTACAATCATATTCAGATCATAATCATCTCTTAAAGCCCATTTTTGAGAGATTTGAGTGAGTTTATGAATTGTAATCGTGAGGTTGAGTGAGAATTCTTGCTGTATTCATATTCAAATTATCAAATCAAAGAAAACAAAGTGGATGTAGGCTCGTTAACGCCAAACCACTATAAATTGCGTGTTCTTTACTGCCTTTTTGATCCTATTTAATTTAGCTCATATCTAGTTTGGGTGTTAGAGCCAATTTTTGGTTTAACATGTATAGAGAAATTTCGTAAGGAAAAATAAAAGGTTAGGAGGTACCCCCAAATACCTCTAGCCATATTCACACAACAATTTATGAAATTTTAGGGTAGTATAATGATCAGAGAAATATTCTTTGAGTATAAATAAATTTTAGGCTAGTGAATATGAGATTAAAAATGATACTACTATGTGTGTTTAAAGTATGGATGTTTAAACCCTTTTGTTGAATTTGAATGGTTGCAGGAGTGTGTCTCCTGGATTAAATGATCGAATGAGCATAGTTTACGAAATGTTCGCATTAGCTTATATGCTGAGATTTATGCACAAAAATAAACATAATCTAAATTGAAAACCTAGCATTATGTAATGAAAAATGACTAGGGAGAAAGAAGGTTTGTGCACATAGATGGGTGCATGTAGGTAAGTGTTAGGGTAATGGAGTCCTAAAACTAACAAATAAATAAATCCAGGGTCAGGGATGGTGCTTATCACTAGGATTGCATTGATCTATTTGGCATCAGGCAGGATGTCAAGTATGCACATGCATTTTTATGCCTTATAGGCTTTTGTGTGCTCGGTTAACTGAGTTGATGACTTGATTCCCTAGACATTGTGCACCTATGTGTTCAGTGCAAGGAGTTATGACCCATTAAAATGTGATAAGTCAAGTCCTATGTGGTGTTGTAGATTAGCAGTGATATAAGTCATGAAAGAAATCATTGAGGGATGGATTGAGGGATGCATATTTAGATCGAATGCATTTTTTTACTTGGATGTTTTGTTCTCAGATTTATGCGTATAGATTCTTGTTTATACTTGCTTAAATCTAAAAGTAAAACCTAGCATGATTGACACTTGAAAATATATTATTGGTGAAAGGTATATTTGTTAAGTATGAATGTATAGTTGATAAAACTGATTTAAGTCATATATGTTATATGTTTAATGTTCATATTCATACCATACTAGTACGTCCGACCCTGTTTCGTTATATTTTCAATCTCTTGGGGTGCCTTATTTGAATGAGGTAGCTCAAGGAGTGATTACAAGAAAGGAAGCATGACTTAGCTGATTAGAGTAGCTAAGGAGTTTGCTTTTTTAAAAGTATTTGAAAATGCTAGGGAATTCCGGTAGTATTAAATAATTTTAAGGAGTTTATATTTGCTGAAATGTATGAAGTATGTTTAATAGTTATCTTAGTGCTTGTAAGTATAAGAATTAAAGTATGAATGGGAATTTGGTATCTTTGATATTGTTATAGAAATATGGGTTTATTTGTATTATTGATTTATGGGAAAAAGTCAAGCCATATAAGATGATAAGTGGATGTGGCTTTTATCTAGAGTAGTATGTGATATTTTGAATGAAATATGTGCTTTTGTGTAGGACTCTGAGTGTACAATAACGATGCACATATTCATGGGTGGTATAAAATGATAAATTGATATAATGTGGCTGTTTGCATATTGTTTTGCTGAAGAAAGTATGGCATATAAATTAATATACGCATACGCTTCTTTATTCATACAACATGTTAGGAAATGTGTAAGCATAAAACATATAGGACATATGTAGTAAGCAATTAGCTTCTATGCACATATAAGTGCAATAAACAAGGCATGAATATGTTAAACAAAAATGTAAATCTGAATTGTTTTATTAGTATCTTACAATAATAAATCATATTTTGAAAGAAATAATTATTATGGGTTGTAGGAAAAATTGAATGTGCACGTGCACAGGCTATGTCACTGTGCATGATTATATAACAGATTTAAACAATCTCGGAAATCTAACTCTTCTTAACCGAGTCCAGTGAATTTAACCTAAGAATAAACATGTAAAATCACCTTTTTAATACATGAAATAAAATCAAAGAAAAGGAGATCCGAGTTCATGATAATTCAGTTTCAGATAAGCTTAAAACCTATTTATCTTATGCTTAATACAAATTGTTTGAAATTAGAAAGTTATGTTTTCTACAAGATTAAAATAGCATTCAAACATCTTGTAAACTTTGTTTTGCTACCATAATTCCGTAGTAGCAAAAGTATTTATATATCATCATATATACATAGTTTTAATTTCTGAAAATACTGATATTTTTATATTGGTTTTAAATGGATCTTTAGAGTAAGTTTTTGGAAGTTCTTATAGGTTAAGTGACTCCAGGATCATTGATTTAAATAATCATGCAATCAGATACATCTTTAAATGAACAAGATTGGGGGTCACTTCAACTTATTTACAACTTGACCTCCTTAAGTCCATACAATTTGTTTATGGAATTACGTTTAATTTCAAAATATTTATCTCGATACCTAACAAATACTATCCAGTCGATAATAATGAAGTCATTCAAGTTGGGGTACTATTACTTCTTGGACCTTGATTGACAACATTTTCATCTTCAAGATAAATAAGAGCTTGTTATCTCTAAGCTATATATATGATTTCATAAGTTCAATGTATAGTTACCTTTAAATAAGGTGTTATAAACTATTTTATTTCTCAAATTCCTTTCTAATTATAAAACTCCTTTATTTAATTTAATTATTAAGCAAATTACTTTTATATGACCAATACACTTTGTTTATAATCATTATTAAAGCATTTCTTAAGTTAATTTCGTTAACTTAAATAACATTAGTAAATTAATTAGTTTATTTAATTTTTTTTAAGGATGATTAATTACATATAAACCTCACTTTTAAATAACTTATCAGTTTAAATTACTATTTACAAAGCAATAAATTTAATTAAACTTGTTAAACTACTAACTTATGATCGCAAATACCTTTATTTAAAATAATTATTAACTTCTGTTGAAATTGGTGAAACGCAAATCACAATTTTGGGCAATAAATAATCTTACATATTTTGTGGAGAGATTGGTTGCTAGATTTTATGTAGAGATTTGTTGCTAGATTTTATGGAGAGATATCGATTGCTATATTTGTGGGATAATTAAGGAAAGGATTATTTGGTGCTTATCCAAATAAATTTATGACATATATGCAGATAATTTGGATGCCAAATTTACTTGGGTATGAAGCAATTCACTCTATAAAAAGCCTAGCTAACATCTTCATTAGGTGTGAAAATTTTGCCATTATTCTTCATTGTCTTTCTCCTCAAAATTTTAGCCATTAGATATCTGTACCTATTTCTCAATAAGGTTATTGGTTCAATTTGTAATTGTTTGTAACGATAGTTGAGATTGATTATAAACAATTTTTAATTGGTGAATCAACAAAGAGGGTGGTTGGGTGGAATATCATGTGCTCATATTTGCGATACTTTTGTGGTGGTGTTTATTTTTTTTCAATCACATTCATCTTCGAGTGATTGGGTGATAAAGATCCTATTTTTGTTGGCGTTTTGTAAAACTTCCGCTGTGCACAAAACCTCAACAGTTTGGTATCAGAGCTCAGATCATCGCATAGCTTAGAGTGTTTGTTGGATTGAAAATTGGAGATGTCGAAGATGATGGCGTTTTCAAAGATGGCTATTTTAAATGGGAAGAATTGGGGTATATGGAAGCCGAAGATGGAGGACATTCTATATCTCAATGATTTGCATGATCCTATTGACGGAGATGGGGTGAAGCCCTCGAATATAGATGACGGAAAGTGGAAGAAAATGAAAAAAAGGCGATTGCGTTGATTTGCCAATATTCGGATGATTCTGTATTCCACCATGTGGCTAGTTGTGAATCTGCGAAGGCGTTGTGGGACAAATTAGTATCTTTGTATGAGTCAAGGAGGGCTACAAGTAAGGCTTTTCTGGTTCGAAAGTTGGTGCAACTTCGATTGGATGAGGAGAAGTCTGTTGCAGAGCATTTGAACGAATTTCAAGATGTGATCAATCAATTGGCAAATATGAAGGTCAATTTTGTTGATGAGTTGCAGGCTCTTTTGTTGATGAGTTCTCTTTCGGAAAGTTGAGAGACTTTGGTTGTTTCATTGAGTAATTCCAATGCTAATGGAACTATTTCTTTGGAAACGGTTTAAAGCAGTTTTTTGAATGAGGAGCTAAGGAGAAAATGATCTGAATTGAAATCAGTTCAAACTGAGGCAACGGTAGCAAGGGACTCGGGGAATGAAATAAGAAGGAAGAAGAAAGGTGCTAATGATAAAGGTGCTATCATTTGTCATTATTGTGGTAAGAAAGGCCACAAGCGCAATGATTGTTATTCATATATATGAGTTATGAAGAAGAAGAAGGCACAAGGTGATAATAATAGTGATTTGGCACAAGTAGGCATTGCTGAAGGCACCGAAAGCGATTCTTCATGTGATGTCCTATTTAGTGTTGTGGAGCCTTGGAAGATGGATTCAGGAGCCAGTTTTCACATACATCGAGGTGTGAAAAGTTTTTCTTCGTATGAGAAGAGTATTGGCATGATAAAGACGACCAATGGCGTAGAGCTACCAATTTGTGGAGTTGGAGCTGTTAAGTTTTAGATGCATGATGGAGTGGTGAGAGAAGTGGCTAGTGTAAGGCACATACCCACTTGTTCGCATAACCTCATATCTCTTGGTCAGTTAGATCGCCGCGGTTGCACTTATGAGACTCGAGGTGGAGTTTTAAGAGTGAAGAAGGGTGGTCGTGTGATGATGCGAGGAGTTTTGGAGGAGGAAAACCTATATAGTTTGGTCGTTTTAGTGGTCAATAATGGAAGGCGGGTGACGGTTGAAGATCCTAGTCCACAGCAAGGTGGAGAGGTTGATATGATCACCGCTGATGGTCCTAAGGTGGAGGATCATGGTATCGACAAGGGTTTAGATGTTGATGATGCTCGAGGGATCCGGGAGATGAAGAGATCATGTCAAACGGAAGAAGATGTCGAGTTGTGAAATCCACAAAGGCGAGATGGAGGCCTTTATGGTATTACATATGCTTTTGAAGATCGCTATTGGCGTGGTACACGGATAAGGGAGGTGCATCATTAGTGGGCAATGGTGGAGGTTTGTAATGATGTTAATTTTGAAAAGAAGGTTGAAAGTGAGAGCTAAGTTGGTTGGTTTTGAGGAGATGTTGTGATTTGGTATCAAGGTGGAGTGTTGAAATTGGTGAAACGCAAATCACAATTTTGAGCAACAAATAATCTTACATATTTTGTGGAGAGATTTGTTATTAGATTTTATGGAGGGATTTGTTGCTAGATTTTATGGAGAGATATCGGTTGCTATATTTGTGGGATAATTAAGGCAAGGATTATTTGGTGCTTATCCAAATAAATTTATGACATATATGAAGATAATTTGGATGCCAAATTTACTTGGGTATGAAACAATTCACTCTATAAAAAGCCTGGCTAACATCTTCATTAGGTGTGGAAAAATTGTCTTTCTCCTCAAATTTTTAGCCATTAGATATTCTCTACCTATTTCTCAATAAGGTTATTGGTTCGAGTTGTAATTGTTTGTAACGATAGTTGAGATCGATTGTAAACAATTTTTAATTGGTGAATCAATAAAGAGGGTGGTTGGTTGGAATATCATGTGCTCATATTTCCGATATTTTTGTGGTGTTGTTTATTTTTTTCAATCACATTCATTTTCAAGTGATTGAGTGATAAAAATCCTATTTTTCTTGGCGTTTTGTCAAACTTTCACTGCGCACAAAACCTCAACAACTTCCAAACCATTTCCCAATTACAAAACTTATTGACATACATTAATTACTAATTAAAAGTATACTTAGTTAAGTCTTAATAATTAAAATAATAATTAATCTTTAAACAGTTATTGATTTAGAAAACAATTTTGCTCTAAATCATTTGTTAATTAAATGATAATTAACTTCTAAAACATTGTTAATTAAATAATTATTAACTTTAATTAAAAATTAAAACATTCTTAACAAATTTATAATTTGTTATATTTGATAACAACACTTAGATTAATTTAAACCCATAATTCATCTCTTTTCTTAGAAAGAGAGACTTAGCAATCCCAATGATACTTGAACAAGTTACCATTTCGTTCAAAAACAACATTTAAGTCGTAACACACACATTTACATAATTAACATAAATGTAAATATGTTGTCAATTGATAATGTCCTATCAATAAAAGCAACTCGGAGATCAATACATATCCAAATCAACATAATAGCAGAACAGTGGTTTATTCTGCTAATTAAATGTCCAATGGAATCAGTTTAACTTAATTATAGAAAAATGAATGTTTTTTGAATTTCTTCAGGGAGATACCGACCGGAGCCGTAAAACCCCCCTAGTGCACCTTGCCCGATCCGCGGATAATTCATAGCGTATGCACATGGTAACCCCTTTTAGCATGTCATTCAGTGTTTCAAAACTCGCATCGTTGTTACCTCGACACAATTCCTTGACTGCTGGGCTAATGTTGCG
Organism: Allium sativum; assembly: GCA_030737875.1. Taxonomy (NCBI): domain Eukaryota; kingdom Viridiplantae; phylum Streptophyta; class Magnoliopsida; order Asparagales; family Amaryllidaceae; genus Allium; species Allium sativum. The sequence continues at coordinate 980,026,036 of CM060915.1, forward strand.
GACAAGAAATGAATGTTTATTTTACTAATGGGTGTCCATTATAAATTATAGCAACAAATTGTTGAAATTAGCTTTTGTTTTCCTATTAAAAATTGAATAAATTTCTTTCATCAATTTTGACAACTTAAAGTAATAGGTATATTCTATTTGATCATATAACTCTAGTGTTGAAATCCGGATGTCAAACGGATTAAATCTGAGGAAGTAATTAAATGTTAAACTGTAACCTTACTAATGTAATCAAAACTTGGTTTTGGATAACAACATACCAACTAACTAAACGGGCTAAACCGGGTTCAAGGTTTAGCATATTTTTATACCTCTAATGTACATTACTAGGTTTATACACCCAAACCTTTTAGGTGCTTGGTTTTTTTAGGTACTGGGTCGTAGCCCAACAGCACACCCAAACCCTAAAATTAAACTATTTCCACCTGTTCAACAAAATAATACTCAAGGAATTCAGTTGCATAATCCAAGCTTCCCCTCGTCTTGGTGAAGCTCCCACAATAGCAGTTCCTTCAAATATTTACGAAATCAATTGTAATCCATTTATTCTTCCAAAACACAAATATAATCCATACACCTTTAAACACACAACTAAATTTTTTGAAACTAATATCAGAATTCATGATTTTCAGTCACGAATCCAGTATATAATCCAAACCCCGAGCTGTGTTGACCAATTTACTACAAAACTTTCACTCTTTACTAATATTCTATAATATCTCACCACATACATGACTAAAAATCACGGGGCAATTTTTAGAATAACTTAGGGGGTATTTTAAACAGCTTTGCAGTTGATGATTTTGACTAGAATCAGCTAGATTCGAAGAGACTAAATTTAGAATGGGAGAGCCTATGTTTGCAACATTACAGAGAAGGTTTCTCTCCTATTTGCAGTTCCAGGTTTCACTCTTTTTGTTTCCTAGCTCTAGTTTTTTCTTCCCATGATTACTTTAGAAAAAATATAACATTAAAAATAGTGCGTGCTAAGGACATTCTAATATGTTCTTTCTAATACCACAATTACAAAAATTAAACTTATTAAATTTTGTATTTTTCCAAATACCACATTACCTCTTCATTTTAATCTCTCACTCAATCATTATTTTCTGAACTAATCACGTATAAAGCTAATCTAAATACCCTAATCTCTCGTAATTGTTATCTTCTTTACATATCTCGTGGGAAAATTCAAATTCGTATGGTAATCTCTAAATTGTTTGGTGATCTGAAAACCCTAATCTCTCACTTCCTCTTGCTTAATTCAAACCTTATTCATGGCTTTTGTATATTGAGGCGTCAAATTTGTTGATTGATTATAGATCTAGGGTTTAACTCGTTGATCGGTTTTACAAATAAGGACGAATGAATATCGGGCAAAATAGAAATAGGGTAAAACAATGTGGTAGCCCCTATTTTTTAAGTGTGTGGTATTAAGAAGAGTGTAATACTAATTCTTATAGTATTTTTTAGTCGCGGTATTAGAAGAATATATTGGGTGCTCCTAGCACCACACTAAAAACATGATAGTGCAAGCTTAGACGACTAGGTCCTAAATTACTAACTTATTCAATGAGTTAGGAATTTTATAACGGTAAAAAAAAAGTTTACTGAACGTATAAATTGTCAAAATGGTAATGTTAAGCAATGTAACACAATGCACATGAAAGAAATCACATTCTATATTAGAACAATACTTACACTTGTATTTACACATTACAATGCAAAAATTAAGTTGATTTACTCACCTTTAAATAGGATAACTTGCAAAAGATTTGAACTTTTTCTCTTCCTTTCTATTTACTTTTGCTTTGGCTTTCTTTTATGTTAGAATTCCTAAAGTTTAAATGAAATATACTCGTCGCACGTCGTCCAATTTAAAGTTAGATTTTAGAATATATATCATACTCTCCATTCCCATATTGGCCCTTAATGTCAGGTAATTTTGCGCGATTAGAATATATATCTCATGAACCAAACACGCACGCCGCACATCCTGTATCAGGCCGAGCTTGAATTTTTTCCTAGAAAAAAATGCGGTTTTTTTATTTAAAGAGATGCGACGTGACATTTTCGGATTTGGATAATAATGACAAAAGGAACAGGTGCGGCGGCCGAGGCATCTGTTTGAAAGCGAGTGCGGTTTTTCTAAAGAGGTGCGATTTCCAAAAGCGAGCGCGGTTTTTTGGTGGACAGCAGCAAATATTCTACAGCGGTTGCATAATAAAGTGGGCGTGGAATCTGAAGAGGTGCGACCTGTTAATACAGATGCGACTGTTCGAAAAGGTGCAGATGAAAATATAAATAGGGGGATTACTGACCACATTCTCCATTCAAATTTTTTCCTGTCTTCTTCCTTTTATCTTCTTCGCTCTCGTTGTTGCCTCTATTATCAAACATGGAGTTGACATACTCATTACAATCTCATGCGGAAATATTTTGTTATATTTTGGGAAACTTTGCAAATAATTATTTTATGGAAATTGCTATGGCAATCCCCAGAATCCTATTTCTTTAATTTGATTTTAGGAATTAATGCGATTTGTTCGTTGTTGTACTGCAGTTTTTATACTTGCAGTTGTATTATTTCCCCCACGTTTAACATCCTAAAACTTCACGAAAATTCAGGGAATTTTCATGAAACTGAAAAGTTGCGAACTTCCTCTTTATGCTCTGTCTGTTGCCAGGTATTTGTTATTACAAATTCATATTTCCTAACTTGTTTTATGGAACAAGAAACGACAATGATTGAAGTATCATACAAAAGCGCTACATACAACATGCCTTATCCTTTTAAAGGAGATGGTTATGATTTTCTGTAGAATCAGATGTTGTTTTATCTCACCACACTTGGCTTGCAAATGTATCTCGAGGAGGAGGAACTAATATCTGCTCCATGCAAGGAAACAAACAAAGATGCATAGAAGCATTCCGACTTCCTTTGTACAAACTTTATTCTGAATTGTCTCAACAAGTGCTATACAAAGTATATCAACCTCCAAAGACAGCAAAGAACTTTGGAATGCACTTGCCATGAAGTATAAGACACTTAACACCAGTCTTAAAAATATCATTGTAGACAAATTCATCGACTACAAGATGATTGACTCCAAATCGGTGACTGCTTAACTGCATGAACTTTAGATTATCATTCATGAACTCGAACTGGAAGGTCATAAGGTTGGATTGTCATTTTTTTATTGAAGTCATCACAGGAAAAATGCCTCTACCATAGAGAGATTTCCGCAATTATCTAAATCATAAAAAGAAGGAAATCTCTCTACAGTACCTCATAATCTGACTTAAAATAGAGGCAGATAACCGAGAAGTTACAAAACAAAGCAAGGAGGCATTTGCGACTGAAGGGTCAAATACCAAAAACAGAAAGAAGAATTTCCAAAAGTGTTAACCCTGCTAAAGCACTGGATCAGCCTCAATCATATAGGTCGGGCAGTACCAACGGATCGGTCGGTCAGTTGCAAGGTGTTGGATTGGTCAGTATTAATGGACCGGGTCTATCAGCGCAAAAGTATCTGTTTCGATCGGATTGCTCAGAGGCATTGGGTCGGCCCATTTCATCCAGAACGGATCGGGTTGGTCAGTACAAAAGCAATGTGGGAAAATTCATATTTTCAAATTAATATTTACTAACTTGTTTTATGCAACAGAGAATGATAATGATCGAAATATCAAACAAAAACGCAACATACAACATGCCTGATCCTTTTACCGGAGATGGTGATGATTTTCTTACGTGGCAGAATCAGATGTTGTTTTATCTCACCACACTTGGTCTGTAAATGTATCTCGAGGAGTAGGAACCGGTATCTACACCATGCAAGGAAACAGACAAACATGCATAGAAGCATTCTGACTTCCTTTGTAGAAACTATATTCTGAATTGTCTCAACAAGGTGTTATAAAAAGTATATCAGCTTCCAAAGACAGCAAAGACACTTTGGAATGCACTTTCCACGAAGTATAAGACGTTGAATATCAGTCCTAAAAAATTAATTATAGACAAATTCATGGACTACAAGATGATTGACCCCAAATTAGTGACTGCTTAACTGCATGAGCTTTAGATTATCGTTCATGAACTCGAATCGGAAGGCCATAAGGTTGGAGTGCCATTTTTTATTGAAGTCGTCACAGGAAAACTGCATCCTCCACGGACAGACTACCGCAACTATCTAAAGCATAAAAAATAGGAAATGTGACGGCCCGCCCCTCACCAACCGACATTTCCAATGAAAGTGCGTTGTGCCGATGCCCAACCAATACGGGACGGTCGTCAAAGAAAGGAATTTGAATTAACAAGGAACATGTAGAATGTCTCACATCGCATGGAATAAAAATATAATGATAACATACTTGACATAAAACAGGCGAGACAGTGCATAAGCTGAAAACTAAACCATAATCATCATAGCGGCGGAAATCCAAAATACATCTTATGTTCCAAAACAATTATTACAATTTCAAAATACTATCTCTAACGCAAAAGAAAGGAGAGGTACACTATTAATGCCCAAAGCAGTGACCATCAGCAACACAGGAAGAATATATGTAGATAAAACGTAGGAGCCTCCTTCTCATCTCCGGATCAGCTACTCGTGCATAACCAGCTAACCTGTCTCTAGTCTACACGTATAGGAGCACCTAGAGTAATAAGAAAAGACATGAAACTCTAGGTCATACAAAAGTCTGGTATGAGCGATAAGCAGCAAAACAAAACAATAACAGGTATACTAAACCATACCTGAACCTGGACCTACAACCAAAGAGTTGGCACAACAGGATGTACAATACTCTAAGGTAGCACTAACAAATGATGTGAAGATACGGGGGAGGGGTGTGCATGTCATAGTGATGTCAAACAATCAGCATAGCAACCATCCTCACATCTCTCACTCAATGCGTAAAGCATACGATATCCACCACTTTGATCACCCAAATCCTTGCTATGATCAATCTGCCCCATGGAGTCATGATGGCTCCACTGCACTGATCCATAGCCACTAGAGCTTGCTATGTCCACTCTGCCCCATGAAGTCATGACGACTTCACTACACTGGCTCATAGCCATACTACGATCACTCTGCTCCATGGAGTAATAACTACCCCACTGCACTGATCCGTAGCCTAACATTCGTCTCTCGGTGGTGAATCAAAGCTATGGACGTCGACAACTCCTTAGCACACATCCCGCAGCAAAGCCCAATCATGAAGTTAAATCTTTGGTTCCCAACTGGATCTTGAGTTCTACTTCCTATTTGGACTACCTTTGCATCTCGGGTTTTGGTCTCCTCCGGATCGGTTTGAATGTGCGTAATACCCCAGTTACCATCGGTTCGCGATCACCTGCCTCGAATCGGTTCATGCATTACAACTTCCCCCCAGGTCGAATCGTGATGCTCCAGGCTGATTCATTGTGCCACACTGGTTCGGATCGCGCCATCTTCACCAGGTCGGTTCGGGCTTCTCCATCCGGGTCGGGTCAGAGTTGCATGGTGCTCCACAATCCAGTCTGGGTCGGGTCGTGGTCTTCAAGTGCGAGCGGTTCGTGGCATACTCCATATGCCAGTGGTTTAGGTCGTGGGATGCTCTAAGATCTGGTCGATTCGTGCCCCTTCCACCGATCCGGTTCGGGTCGAATTCCTGCAACTTTTCTAGCGACTGTTTTACGCCACACGATGGCGTTTTCGACCATTCTAACTGTTCTAAGCAATAATAAATCATACCAAACAGTAATACCAACATGTATAATCAATCACGAACACTAAAACAACAATTTTAACATGCCAATATGGATCAAACATACCCCAAAATCCATATTTTTCCCTTAATCCCCTTAGTCATGGTTTAACCATACGATTGACAAAACATGTCCAATTTAACCCAAATTTTTATCAGAGCCCTAAAATAATATTTTAGAATTTTACATATTTTTCCATATTTTTCTGAGTTATAATTTCGCTAATTAACACTAACCACCCCTAGCCGTAATTAGTGAAAAACAATGCAAATCACTTACCTTAGCCACAAATAAAACTTAGATCTGGAACTATCTCTGATTTGGGTCGAATCTCTATGCAACACAGTAGCTCCAACTCTGATTTGGTGCTATTTCTCCTTTATTTGACGTAGATTAGCTTAATTCTTGATTAAAGAGCGATTTGGGATGAAATTAGAAGGTGGAGGCCATGGCTAGGGTTAGAGAAATGTTCTAGGCGGCTGAGAAAATGAAAATAGATCATTTCCTAACTAATTTCAGCCTCCCCATAACCCTAATCCCGAAAAGAGTTATGGGTCTAGCTGTTAACCACCCTAATCAGCCCACTTAAGCAGTTTTTCACCTTCTAAACCTTGTTTCAGCCATATCTCCCAAACGGTGAGTCCGTTTGACTAATGTGACCACTCTACGGAATTATAAACCATCATCCGAATCCAATGGAAGTGGTTTCATGTCAAACCCCCTTACCAGTCAAAAGTAATGGCCGAAACAAGATCAGTTAAGGGCAAAACGGTCATTTAAAAATCTGCAAAAATCGTGAACATGGGAAATGACCCCAATAGTCATTCCCCAAAGTTAAGCGACTATACGACCTCGTACGAAAAAGAAATAAATATTCTACGATCCTCCGATACGTAGAATGCGAGTCGTTACACTCTCCCCCCCCAGGAAATTTCGTCCTTGAAATTCCTTAACCAAAAACATACCGAGGTGTTCTGCATGCCTATCAGTCATTCGCAAACAATCAAACATACAAAACAAAACAAACCTACCCTAGCATGCAGAAAGACTAAATCTAAATTTAAAATCTTACCAGGTAAAGAGTTCTGGATATGTCTTCCTAATGCTCTCCTCTGTCTTCCAAGTACAGTCATTCTCATCCTCGCCCCACTGAACCTTGACTAGATTCACCGCTTTCCTTCGAAGTTTCTTCGTATCGTGCTCGACAATACGAATCGGCTTGCGGTTCCCAACTGCCTTGGGTTCTACTTCGATATCATCCAACTGATCAGGTGAAATAGCCACATTGAGGTCTTGCATGAATTTCCTTAACTGGGAAACATGAAATACATTATGAACTCCTGCCATCTTATCAGGCAACCCAACTTTATATGCCAAATTCCCAACTTGTTCGAGAACTGGGAATGGATCAACAAATCTTGGTGTTAACTTGCCTCTCCTACCAAATCGTATCACACTCTTTAATGGAGAAATCTTGACAAACACCAAGTCGCCAATGGAGAATTTTAAATCTCTTCTCCTTTTATCAGCATAATTCTTCTGCCTATCTTAGGCAGCCTTCATTCGTTATCGGATAACCTTGATCTTATCTGAGGTTTCTCTTATCACATCTGGCCCGAGCAAAAATTTCTCACCGGTTTCTAACCAACATGACAGTGAGTTGCATGGTCTTCCGTACAAATCTTCAAATGGAGCCATACCAATACTGGACAGATAACTATTATTATATGCGAACTCCACTAGACGCAAATGGTCATCCCATGATCCGCCAAAATCTAATATGCAAGCTCTCAAGAGATCTTCTAATACTCGATTCACCCTCTCTGTCTGATCGTCGGTTTGAGGATGATATGCGGTACTGAGATGTATTTCTGATCCTAATGCCTCTTGTAAGCTCTTCCAAAATCCACAAGTGAACGACGGATCTCGGTCACTTACAATGCCTTTGGGTAATCCATGAAATCTCACTACCCACTTCATATACAGTTCCGCTAACTTAGCTGTCGTTCTGTTCGACTTGATGGGTATGAACTTCGGACTCTTAGTCAATTGGTCCACAATCACCCAAATGCTATCATGGCCTGTTCTAGTCCTTGGTAACCCATCAATGAAATCCATTGAGACTTGTTCCCATTTCTATTCAGGGATTTCTAATGGTTGTAACAAACCACTAGGTTTCTTTTGCTCAGCTTTAACTAACTGGCAATTCATGCACTTGGATATAAACTTCCCAACGTCTCTTTTCATCCCTTCGCAGTAGTAGGTCTGTTTCATGTCTCGATACATTTTATTACCACCGGGGTGTAAAGTCAGTTCCGAGTGATGACATTCTCTTAGCACTTCATCTCTTAATCCATTCACGTTGGGTACAACTAACTTTCCATTCTTTCTAAGCCATCCATCTCGATCAAGCCCATACTTGTTCATCTCCTCGTCGATACCCATCTCTAATTTGGAGATGATTTCCAACAGGTTAGGATCGTCCCTCTGACTGGAACCAATCCGCTCAATCAAAGTGGGTCTGATCGTCAAGCTTTCTAACATCTCTGGATCCAATTCGCACTTAGGTCTAAAATCATATCATGCGATATACTCTAGTTGCTTCCATTCAACAAACATAGCCCCTAAACTTGCATGTCTTCTACTCAATGCATCAGCTACTGCATTGCCCTTTCGTGGTGTATATGCGATATCGAAATCATAGGAAGCCAAGAAGTCTAACCATCTTTGTTGTCGGAGATTTAAATCCTTCTAGGAGAAAAGATACTTTAACGATTTATGACCAGTAAACAACTCGAATCTTTCTCCCAAGAGATAATTTCTCCACATCTTCAATGCAAACACGATCGCTGCTAATTCCAAATCGTGGGTAGGGTATCTTTGCGGTTTCAGTTGCCAACCAGCGTAAGCTATAACCCTACATCCTTGCATCAATACTGCACCTAGGCCGGTACCACATGCATCCGTGTATATTGTCATCTCTTCATTCCCCTTAGGAATGATTAACACTGGTGCACAAGTCAACTTTTCCTTTAGGCTCTCAAATGCATTTTCACACCTTTCGTCCCAAACGAAAGCTTGATTCTTCTTGGTCAACTAAGTTAACGGTGCCGCTATCTTGGAGAAGTCTTGGATAAACTTAAGATAATATCCAGCTAATCCCAAGAAACTTCTTATGTCTGTTGCATTCTTGAGAGTAGACCAATCTTGTACCGTAGCCACCTTCGTAGGGTCCACGGCAATACCATTCACCGAGACAACATGACCCAAGAATCTCACTTCCCTCCTCCAGAAGTGACACTTAGAAAACTTTGCTTTTAATTGGTGTTTTCTCAACACCTCCATCACTATCCTCAAATGTTCCTTGTGTTCTTCCTTTATCTTCGAGTAATCCAAGATATCATCCACAAACACAAGAACAAACTTATTCAACTGATCTATGAACACCCTATTCATAAGGTCCACAAAATATGTTGGTGCATTGGTCAACCCGAATGGTACGACCAACCACTCATAGAATCCAGACGGCGTCCGAAAGGCCATTTTAGCTATACTCTCAGCTTCCACCCAAAGTTGATGAAAACCTGTCGCGAGATCCAACTGGGAGAACACTCTCGCGCCACTCAACTGATCAAACAAATCATTTATCCACGGTAGAGGATAATTATTCTTCCTCGTCATCTTATTCAACTCGCGGTAGTCCACACACAATCGAAGGGAGCCATCTGCCTTGGTAGCAAACAAAACTACTGCTCCCCACTCAGAAACACTTTTTCAAAAGATCTCTTACTTGCACCCCGAGCTCTCTCTGCTCCCTTGGAGCCATATGACGAAAAGTGGCATCACTATAGGTTTGGCATCTTTCACTAAATCAGTACGAAACTCAATCCCTCGGTGTGGTGGAAGTTTGTTCACTTCCTCGAAGACGTCCGGATACTGGCTAGCCATGGGCACATCTGACAACTCATCATGCGGGATGTCGAGGGAATTTAGAAAACTATCCATTACCCCATCACTAGGTAGACTACCAAACACTACCCTCCGCCCATCATCCACTCTAAGTGTCACCAAAGAGCCCTCACAGTCTACCACAACCCCGTACCTTTGGAGCCAATAGACTCCCAAAATAATGCCAAACCCTGTAAAGCCCAAAACAAAGCAATCACAAACAAACATACATCCATGACTCAATAAGACAACATTACGACAAATCATACTAAGGCTAGTTGAACTGCCAATCGGATTCGTCACCACTAAAGGTCTATCGACTATCTCGGGTTCCAATCCCAACCTATCTACCAAGTCACTAGATATGAAGGAACGGGAAGCCCCAATATAGAACAATACTCGAACAAGAACATCATAAACAGAAAGCATACCTTGAATGATGACATTCTTTCCCTTCTCCGTCGCAGTTGGGGCATTCACGAAGAAGGAACATCATTAATAGCATATGCTTTCACAATCTGCTTCTCTTTGGGGGGTTGCGGACATTTATCCTTGTGATGTCCCACTTGGCCGCAGTTGAAGCACTTCCTGTCCACAGGCTTTGCTCGACATTCTTTAGCATAATGGCCCTTCTTGCCACAGCTAAAGCACTCAACATCTTTCTTATTCTTCTTCTGGCCATCCTTGGTCTGATTCTGCTTTCTCTTATTCTGAGAACCATTCTTGCCTCCACCACTTGCTTGCGGCTTTGGCTCTTCTGCAGATGCAACCTCAGTCTTCGACTTAGGGTATAGATCTCTGATCACAAAGATTTCCCCACAATCGATTCAAACGTCTCATCGATGTGGTTAATAAGCCTTTCCCCCAAGTACCCATCCAAGCCAGTTATGAACTTCTTGTTCTTCATCTCGGCAGTGTCGATAAAGGATATTCCATACTTCGATAAAGTATCGAACTCAGCAATATATTCCGAGATTGCCCTACCATTATGCTTAAGCGCCAGAAATTTCCTAAACAATTCTGATTCTGGGTAGTTGGGATAAACTTATCACTGAATCGGGCCTTAAACTGATCCTAAGTAACGTGATCCTCAGGGGTAGCTGCCTTAATAGCATTCTACCAATTCATTGTCCGTCCTTGCAGCTGATGGGATGCTAGCCTTCTCTTCATCGCATCCTCGATACCCAAGTCTTTGAAGATACGCTCACAGCTATCCAACCAATCCTGAACATCTGTAGCCGACTCCGTTCCGTGGAACGGCTTCCCACCAAGGCTAGTGTAATCCTTACAGAGCTTGGCGAAATCGGCCCTAGGCGCCTGCACCACTACACCACCACCATTTGCAGCATTAGGAACTTCCCTCTGAACATCCCTAAGCATCTCTCTCATGAATGAAGTGAACATCGTCCTCATATCAGGAGCATTCCCATTATTAGCTCCTCTACCAGTACCCCTAGTATATCAGTTCATCGTTTAATCTGTAAGGAGAAAACGATTAACCATCCCTTCAGTGTTGCCAATGCAGTGCGACTCCATCCTTAAATATACTAACAGTATATATATAGCTTTTGAAAACCAAAATATCACAAATACGCGCTCTCATATACGTTTACTATCTCTCCTTGGCGTCTTTCCCTAGGTTAACTACGCAATCGAGAGCTCTGATACCAAGTGTGACGGCCCGCCCCTCACCAGCCGACATTTCCAATTAAAGTGCGTTGTGTCGATGCCCAACCAGCACGGGACGGTCATCAAAGAAAGGAAAAGAAAGGAATTTGAACTAACAAGGAACTTGTAGAATGTCTCACATCGCATGGAATAAAAATATAATAATTACATACTTGACATAAAACAGGAGAGACAATGCATAAGCTGAAAACTAAACCATAATCATCATAGCAGTGGAAATCCAAAATACAACTTATGATCCAAAACCATTATTACAACTTCAAATTATTGTCTCTAAAGCAAAAGAAAGGAGAGGTACACAACTAATGCCCAAAGCAGTAACCATCAGCAACACAAGGAGAATATATGTAGATAATACGTAGGAGCTTCCTGCTCGTCTCCGGATCAGCTATTCGTGCATAACCAACTGACCTGTCTCTAGTCTGCTCATTTAGGAGCACCCAGAGTAATAAGAAGAGACATAAAACTCTGGGTCAGACAAAAGTCTGGTATGAGTGATAAGCAGCAAAACAGAATAATAACAGGTAAACCATACCTGAACCTGGACCTGGAACCAAAGAGTTAGCACAACATGATGTACAATACTCTAAGGTAACACTAACATATGGTGTGAAATTACGGGGGAGGGGTGTGCATGTCATAGTGATGTCAAACAATCAAGCATAACAACCATCCTCACATCTCTCACTCAGTGCATAAAGCATACGATATCCACCGCTTTGATCACCCAAATCATTGCTATAATCACTCTGCCCCATGTAGTCATGATGGCTCCACTGCACTGATCCATAGCCACTAGTCCTTTCTATGTCCACTCTACTCCATGTAGTCATGACGACTTCACCGCACTGGCTCATAGCCATACTACATTCACTCTGCCCCATGGAATAATAATTACCCCACTGCACTAATCCGTAGCCTAACATTCGTCTCTCGGTGGTGAAACAAAGCTATGGACGTCGACAACTCCTTAGCACACGTCCCGCAGCAAAGCCCAATCATGAAGTTAACTCGTTGGTTCCTAACTGGATCCTGAGTTATACTTCCTATTTGGACTAGCTTTGCATCTCGGGTTTTAGTCTCCTCCAGATAGGTTTGAATATGTGTAATACCCAAGTTACCATCGGTTCGCGATCACCTGCTTCAGATCAGTTCATGCATTACAACTTCCCCCCAGGTCGAATCGTGATGCTCCAGGCTGAGTCGTTGTGCCACACTGGTTCTGATCGTGCCATCTTCACCAGGTCGGGTTGGGCTTCTCCATCCGGGTCGGGTCAGAGTTGCATGCTGCTCCACAGTCTAGTCAGGGTCGGGTCGTGCTCCTCAAGTGTGAGCGGTTCGTGGCACACTCCATATGCCAGCGGTTCGGGTCGTGGGATGCTCCACGACTGGGTCAACTCGTGCCCCTTCCACCGATCCGATCCGGTTCGGGTCGAATTCCTGCAACATTTCTAGCGATTGTTTTACGCCACACGACGGCGTTTTCGACCATTCTAACTATTTTAAGCAATAATAAATCATGCCAAACAGTAATAGCAACATGTATAATCAATCACGAACACTAAAACAACAATTTTAACATGCCAATATGGATCAAACATACCCCAAAATCCATATTTTTTCCTTAATCCCCTTAACCATGGCTTAACCATACGATTGGAAAAACATGTCCAAATTAACCCAAATTTTTATCAGAGCCCTAAAATAATATTTTAGAATTTTACAGATTTTTCCATATTTTTCTGAGTTATAATTTCGCTAATTAACACTAATCACACCTAATTAGCCGTAATTAGTGAAAAAACAATGCAAATCACTCACCTTAGCCACAAATAAAACTTAGATCTGGAACTATCTCTGATTTGGGTGGAATCTCTATGCAACACAGCAGCTCCAACTCTGATTTGGTGCTATTTCTCCTTGATTTGACATAGATTAGCTTAATCCTTGATTAGAGAGCGTTTTGGGATGAAATTAGAAGGTGGAGGCCATGACTAGGGTTAAGGAAATGTTTTAGGCGGTTGAGAAAATGAAAATAGATTGTTTCCTAACTGATTTCAACCTCCACATAACCCTTATCCCGAAATGGTTATGGGCCTATCCACTAATCACCCTAATCAGCCCACTTAAGCAGTTTTTCACCTTCTAAACCTTGTTTCAGCCATATCTCCAAAATGGTGAGTCCGTTTGGCTAATGTGACCATTCTACCGAATTGTAAACCATCATCCGAATCCAATGGAAGTGGTTTCAAGTCAAAACCCCTTACAATCACAAGTTATGGCCGAAACAAGATCAGCTAGGGGCAAAACGGTCATTTAAAAATCGGCGAAAATCGTGAACATGGGAAATGACCCGAATAGTCTTTCCCCAAAGTTACACGACTACACGACCTCGTACGAAAAAGAAATAAATATTCTATGATCTTTCGATACGTAAAATGCGGGTCGTTACAGGAAATCTCTTCACAGTACCTCATAATATGACTTAAAATTGAGGCAGATAACCGCGAAATTACGAAACAAAGTAAGGTGGCATTTGCGACTGAAGGGTCAAAGACCAAAAACAGAAAGAAGAATTTAAAAAAGAAAAGGAAATTTCATGAAAAGAAACCAAAAGGCAACAAGCAAACAAAGAAGTTTAATTGTGAGTGTTGGGTTTGTGGAAAAGTAGGACACACTGTTAGAGAATGCTAACACAAGAAGGAACACAACTCATAGGCAAATATAGTGGACGAGTCTAATTTTTCGGTAGTTGTATCTAAATGCAACTTGGTTCAGAACCCTACATAATGGTAGGTAGACATATTCGTTACTCGTCATGTTTGCCCTGATAAACCCATATTTTCTATATATCCGAATTTCAATCAGGAAGAAAAATTCTTCATTGGTAATTTTACATTTTTCATGATTGAAGATAGTGGCACAAAAATCCTCAACTTTACTTTTTGGAAAACTGTCAAGCTGAATAACGTGCATCATGTTCCAGATATACGCAAGAATCTCATCTTTGGTTCACTGCTATCAAAGAAAGGATTCAAAGTGGGCTTTAAGTAAGGCCAATTGGTTCTGTCCAAAGCTGAAATGTACATAGGAAGATGATATTTATTTGATGGCCTATTTCAGGAAAATGTAGCTGTAGTCGACAATAAAACTATGTATTCTGATTGCGTTATTAATAAAATCGTAGTTTCTTATTTTCTTGAGCATGAAATTTTATTATGGCATGATAGGTTAGGACACATAAATTTCTAAAAAATGAAAAAATAGCAAACTTGGGATTAATTCTAAAATTTCATGCAAATAAAAACTACAAATGTGAGATATGTATCGAAGCAAAAATGGTCAAAAAACCATTTCATACACTTAGTAGAAGCATCGAACCACTAGGTTTGGTTTATACTGATTTATGTGATTTCAAATCACCTACAAGAGGTGGGAAAATACTTTGTCACCTTCATTGACGATTGTATATGATATTGCTATGTATATCTTTTAAATAATAAATATGAAGCAATTAGATCATTTATAAAATATAAGGTTGAAGTAGAGAATCAGTTAAATAAAAAGATCAAGATATTAAGACGTGATCGAGGTGGAGAATACGAATCGCTGTTTGAACAATTTTGTGCAGAATATGGAATAATTCATTAAACAACAACCCCATATTTACTACAACAAAATCATGTTAATGAGAGAGATAAAATAGAACATTAAAAATATGATTAATACCATGCTATTGACCTTTGGCATACCGACGAACTTGTAGGGGAAAGCCTTAAATATGTCTAATCACATTTTAAACCAGGTTCCTCACAATGAAATAGGAACAATCTCATATGAGTTATGGAAAGGACACGTAAGCTTGGAAAAAGTTTCAGTTTCCCCTCCAAAGAAAGTCAAGATTGGACTAAAAATAGTAGATTATTACCATCTAGGACTATCCCAAAATGGCAATTCCTACAAATTTTTGGTATTCAAGTCTAATATAACTGATATAAATGTAAATACAATCATTGCGTCAAGAGATGCCTCATTCTTTGAAGATGTGTTTTCGCATAAAAAGAATGACAGAAATTTTATGCCTAAAAGGACAAGTGAAGAATCAAGCAAATCACATGAAGATGAAACTCATCATGAAATTGAGGATGTTGAACCAGTAAGAAGCATAAGGGCAAGAACTTCTAAAACATTTGATTTGGAATTTTTAACATAAATGTTAGAACACGAACCTCAAATGTACAGAGAAACAATGCCATTTTCAAAATCTTCATGTTAGATTGAAACAATCAAAGTGAGACTGGTTCAATCTAAGCAATAAAACTTGGTAAATTGTTGATATTCCACCTATAATAAAACACATTGGCTATAAATGGATTTTCAAGTAGAAAATGAAGCTATATGTCTCTATCAACAAATATAGATCCAGATTAATAGCCAAAGGATATCGTCAAAAAGAAGGTGTAGACTTCTTTGATACTTATTCAACGGTTACATGAATATCCTCTATAAAAACGTTAATAGCAATTGCATCCTTATATAATCTAGAAATTCGTCAAATGGATGTAAAGATAACGTTCTTAAATGGAGATCTTGATGATGAGATCTACATGAAGCAACTAGAAGGTTTTATTTTCAAAGGAAATGAAAATAAAGTATGTAGATTAGTCAAATCAGTATATGGAATAAAACAAGCTCCTAAACAATAGCACATAAAATTTGATAGTGTCATGATGAAAAATGGCTTTCGTATAAATGAATGTGATAAATGTGTTTATTATAAACAAGTTGGACAATCATATGTGATGGTTTGTCTATATGTGATGATATGCTAATCTTTGGTCTTAACATTAAAGTTATAGAGACCGTAAAGAAATTTAAATCAACAATTTCAATATAAAAGATTTAGGTGTTGCAGATGTTATTTTGGAAATCAAAATAATAAGAACACCTAATGGAATTGAATTACCAGAGTTACACTATATAGAAAAAGTGATTGAAAATAAAAATCCAAAGTTTAGGAATTAAAGAGGCTAGAACACCTTTTAATCCATCGAAAGTACTGCATAAAAACACTAATGAGAGTAATGCAACTAGAATACTCTCATGTAATAAGGTGTCTAATGTATTGATGAGTTATACAAGACCAGATATAGCTTATGCAGTAAGTCGATTGAGCAGGCATACAAGCAACCCAGGAAATGAACACTGGAAAGCACTAATGAGAGATCTAGGATATTTAAAAAATACCATAAACTTTTCCTTACATCACGGAAAATATCCTACCATCTTAGAAGGATATAGTGATGCAAACTGGATTGCTGATTCAAAGGAATCAAAATCAACTAGTGTTTTTGTGTTCGCTCTAGCAAGAGCAGTAGTGTCATGGAAGTCTATAAAGAAAAACATGCATATTTTGATCCTCTATGGAATCAGAGTTCATCGCTTTAGACAAAGCAGACAAAGAAGCAAAATGATTTCGTCACTTTTTTGACGATATTATATTTTGTCCTAAACTTGGACTGGCCATATGCATACATAGTGACAACCAAGCAGCGTTAATTAGTGCGCAAAACTTTGTGTATCATGGAAAGTCATGACCCATTTATAGACGCCACAACACAATTAGGAAGTTACTCTCAAATGGAACTATTTCCATAGATATTTGAGAACAAATGATAACCTAGCGGATCCATTTACTAAAAGTTTATCAACAGAGAAAATCCACTGTGCATCGAGGGAATGGGTTTAAGCCTAAACCAATAAGAGTTATCTTATACGGAAACCTATCCAAGCGATTGGAGACCCCACGGACTAGGACTAATAGGCAAACCAGTTTTGAATAACTCAAAATGTAATGCATTTGTTTGGACATGGTCCTACTCCATTCCTCTGGTGCACAATATAAATGCATGTCTACAGAAGTATTAAAAGGTTAAAGTTATGTTTTTAACGATGATCATATCTTGAAAATAACAAGTGGAGTATATGTTGGATGCTATAAATGGTTGCAATCATCTATTGTTGGAGAATGGAATTTTGATGATAACAACCTTATTTTAGTTATTAACATTATTGATTATAAAATATATACTAACACCTTTATCCAATATATATATATATATATATATATGCAGGAAATATATACAGGTGATATTGAATACTGTACAGTTAAGAGTTTAAGAGATTCTAAATTTCAAGACTCATGAGAACCAAGATATAAAGATTATAAGAGCTCAAGAATATCTAAGTAATAGAGTTTAGATAGTATGTAAAACTCTTGTTAGCACTTTCAAATTATATTTTCAAATTATATTTTCAAATTTTGTTTTCAAATCATCTTATTTTCAAACCCCTTTCTAAATGATTCAAATTATTTTTACTTATGTTTCCAAATATGTATATATAAATACATGTTTATTATATAGTTATTTTATAAAGTTTTATATCTACATTATATATATAATATAATTAAAATATAATGTTTTATATCATATAATTATATAATAGTTTATATGTTTAAATTATATATTAATATGTTTTTATACTTTAGAAAATTCATTTTAAACAACTAGGTTTGATTCAAGAAATTCCAGAAATATATATATATATATATATTGGTTAAAACACTTGAAAAATGATTTTAAAAAATTCAAAATACATACATATATATGTGTGTGTGCGTATATATATATATATATATATATATATGTCAGCATGTATAATTTGGTATGTCGACATATAAATGTTACAAATTTTAATTTTCAAAAGAAGTGCCTTTTCATTATTTGAAACGTTTCAGAACTGTTACTACCTTTAGGACTCTATATAAAGGGGTATTTTCGAATTTTTAACTATCTTTCCTTCTCCATCTTCATCCTTACTCCTACCACCATTATTCTAACTTAATTTCTTGATTTCTACACTAATACTCTGCCGATTTCGGTACAAATTATATCATTCTTCTTCTCTACTCAATATCTATCAAATGCTCTCTGTTTGGATGTCTTATTCAAGAGTTCTAGGGCTGTTTGTAATTGTTACGGAAGGGGTGTGTTCCTTGTAGCCTGTAAATCAAGGAAAAGAAGCAGTGTGAACCTTGTAGCCGTGAAATCAAGGGTGGTGAATCGGTGTGAATCTTGTAGCCATGAAATCAAGGGTGGTGAATCAGTGTGAATCTTGTAGCCGTGAAATCAAGGGTGTGGAATCGGTGTTAACCTTGTAGCGGAAATCAAGGGTGTTATAAGATTGATACTAGTATTAATAAAACTCTGTGCAATCCAGCATTACGAGGGACTGGTCATAGGAGTAAACCGAACCCGTACAAAATTTGGTGTGTTCTTTCCTTTTTTGCATTTTATTTCTGTTTATATCTGCATCTATGATTGTTTTTGTTGTGATACTCATTATGTGATTCATATAGTTATTTAATCGTTAATTGTTTTACTTTTTAATGATCTCTTCAAAACATTATTCACCCCACTCTAGTGTTAGTTTTGCCTTAAAATTCGTGATTCTCATCCCGAACAATTGGTATGAGAGCATAGGTTTACAAAAGTTCATCAACTGAATTTTGGTAATATTAAATGGCAACCAACACTGGAATTGCTAATAATAATAGTTCATTTGTAATAGGTCAGTCCACCATTAGACCATCACTGTTAATGGTAGTAATTATTCGTATTGGGCATGTAGGATGAAAGTATATATATTTTCAATCTATAGGATTAGACACTTGGAATATCATACAGAACGAATATGTTGAACCCACTGTAAATTTTGCACAATGGACTAATGAACAAAACGATGCTGCACAAAGTAATTCTAAGGCTATGAATACGTTATTATGTTCATTAGATAGTAATGAATTTAATAGAGTATCAGTTTTTAAATCTGCTTATGGTATATGGAAAACATTGCAAGCTGCTCCTGAAGAAACAGAGAAAGTCAAATGGACTAAGATATCAATATTAACTAATCAGTTTGAATTATTTAAAATGAATCAAAATGAATATGTCTCCGATATGCACAGCAGGTTTCAGGAAATTGTGCATTCTTTAATGGTTTGGGAAAAAATTATAATGAAGAGGACCAAGTCAGAAAATTTCTCAATTCACTAACTCCAGAGTGAGATCAGAAAACACTAGCAATTAAAGAAGCAAATAATATT
Source organism: Allium sativum (assembly GCA_030737875.1). NCBI lineage: Eukaryota > Viridiplantae > Streptophyta > Magnoliopsida > Asparagales > Amaryllidaceae > Allium > Allium sativum. The sequence continues at coordinate 980,045,607 of CM060915.1, forward strand.
AATGAAATGAAAATTGGGGAATTAATAAGGAATTTAATGTCATTCGAAGTACAATTACATAAAAGAAAGGAAAGTAAGCCGATAGAAAAGAAATTTATAGCATTCAAAGCAACGACCGATGATTTTGATTCAAGTAGTGAGGATGATGAAGAAATTTCCTTCATGACAAGGAATTTCTGAAAATTTCTAAGATATAAAATAAGAAATAACTTTCAGAGAAATAATCAAGGAAGTTCGGGAAGAAATGATGATAAAAGCTACAATTGCAACAAACCAGGTCATATAAAAAGGTTGTGTCCATATCCGGATAAATCAAATCAACAAACAGACAATAATTCATCAAGGAAAAGAAAAAGGGCATACACAACAACTTTAGATGACTCGAGCTCATCATCAAGTGATGAAGAGGCAGAAACGGGAAATTCAAATATGTGCTTCATAGTGATTCAAAATTCAGAAAATATCGAAGAAACGGATCTAAAAACCGGTTACGCCTTAATTAATAATTTTGGATTGAATTAGTTGAATGGATGCTTGTTTTCTTGCCTTGTTTGAATTTGAATTCTAAAATTTGAATTTGAATTTTTATATTCAAAATAATGATATAATAATAAATATAAAAATAATAATAATAATTAGTCCTGATTCTTTAAGATTAATATTATCTCATGTAATAATTAAATAGAAAATATAGAATATTAATATCAAAAAAGAAACTTGAAATTTGAATAGGCACATATATATTGACATACATGTATAGGTATGTCGACATATACACCAGTAAATGAAATTCAAATTTTGGATTCCAAATGTTTAAACTTTCAAACTTCCCTCCATCTTTTCACCAACTCCCAATGTATTAAAAGGTGTCCTTAACTCGAAAGATGTGTCCATTTACTCTTTATTTATTTATCTATTCAATTCTATTCTCTCTACCTTTCATTCAAAATTCAAAACAACTTTCTTCATTCTATTCTCTTCATATTTACATGCTAATGGCTTCCTCAAGTACAACAAAAACCATGAGATTGACCAAAACTCTCAAGGGTGATCTCTACAAAGTTTCGGAAGCTATTCAAGCCTATATTGATTATGTTACAAATGGAAAAGTCAATATGGGAATTTTTGCTATCTTTGAAGATTTTTCCTACTTATGATCTTCATTCTCTTTCTCATTAAAATGAAGTTAAGCTTAATAGATCCTCGAGATAACGATGAAGTATGTTACCTGAATCTAGTCAAAATGTTTTATGCGAATTTGAATTGTGGCTTTTACGAAGGAAATGAAAATCAAGTTTGGAGTAGTGTAAAAGGCTCTCAAATTATTTTGGATTGTGACTTTTTGGGTAATATTTAAATTGTAAGAGTATGGGCTCGGATTTTTCGGAATTTGAAATTGACGAACAAGATTTGGAAACGTTTCATCACATATTCGAAAGCAATGAACACATGGATTTTAAAAATCGCTTTTTCCGCCCAAAGGCAAGAATTGTCAACCTCCTACTTCAACATACTCTCACTGCTCGTTTTGGAAATTTCAATAACCCTACCCTTAAGGTCCAAAAGGCTCTTTTTGCCATCTTTGGCAATTATGTTATTAATTGGGCCGATGTGATTTTAAAAGAATTTAAACCTAAGAAATGTCCATCAAAGAAAATACTCCCTATCATGGAATTTATCTTACTCGCATCTTTAAATACTTTGGAGTGGATCTCAAAGGAGAGGAATTTGTGCCAAGAAAGGGTTTTAACTAGGGAAATATATTCCTTATGAAAATTCTACTCTCTTTTAAGCCTTATGAAACTTTTGCCGATAAACAAACTCGAATGGAACAAGAGGAAAATCCAATGGAAGTTGACGAAGAAGAAGAATCCTCTTTGGAAAGAGTAGATTGTCCAACAAATAGTAGAACTATATCCAAAGAATTGCTTGTTTCAAAACCAAATCAAATTAGCCAAAAATTAAAAGAAGATCAAGAAGACACTTAATAACATGTCTTCTAAATAAACTAGTTCTTTGGCAAAATAGGTAGAAATCGTGGAATATCATCTTCCCCCTCCTCATTCGCTGAAATATAAGCTTATTAGTTTATGCTATCTTTCCATAGTAGCTTGTATTTCCTTTTGTATTTTAATATTTCGTACTTTTGGCTTTAAATTTCATGCATCTTTTGCTTGTAATCATTTAATAGTAATGAATGATTATTACTTTCTGCCAAAACAAGCTTTGAATCTCTGTAAAAACATTAAAATTAAATAATATAATATAGTAACAAACAATTCAAAATTTTCAAAATACCCAAAAATATACATAGGATATGTCAACATGTACATTTTGACATGTCGACATATAACCGCTTGGAAATTTAAATTGTTTCAAATTTAAATTTTTAAGAAATTACCTTATGTCTCTTCATTTCAAACGAATTCTAGACCCTATAAATACCTCTTTCTTCTAGAAAAACTTCATTTTTAATTCTTTACTTCTTCTCTAAACTCTCATTCTCTAAATAATCAAATAATGGCCAATTCTATTCACAATCTAAGTAAAAATCTTGAAGAAACACTTAATTTTCAAGAATATCCTTTCTATAATTCTCCATAATCAACGACTTCTAGAGTTAAGTCAAATAAAGATGGTTGAACATCAAAATAAACACTTTGATGCCATTCGTTGGTTGATTTCTTCTCGAAGATAAAGACAACAATATCACCAAAGCATCTCTCACCAAAGATAACGAGGACTGGGAAGTCCTAAAAAAGGATCCAATCTTCATTGGAGATGGATGGGTAGAAGTTCCAAAAGATATATGAATTTGATTGATTTAATATTCTTTGTTTGGTATGTAAATATTGTTTGATTTGGATTTGGTTTGGTATGTAAATATTGTTTGATATAAACAATGTTTGAATGTATATTGACTGGTTTGATATAACGATTGCTTGTATAATGGTGATTTACTTGTTTATACTCCTATAGTATCATCGTCTTAGGACACTATTTACATCTAGAATAAGTTTGTTAGTATTAGATTAATTTATAGCATAGATTCAGGGGGAGTATAGATTAAGATAGTTAGTTTAGTATAGTTTAGTTTTTCTTGATGACAAAGCAGGAGAAATTGTAAAATAGGGTAGTATAGTTATACAAGCATAGTTTAAGGGGAAGTAAGAAGGAATGCATGGTGAAAGGGGGAGTATTAAAGGAATCAGATAATCAGGTATAATATGTATGAATATTTTATATACCAAGGTTGTCATCACCCAAAAGAGGGAGATTGTTGAAGAATGGAATTTTGATGACAACAACCTTGTTTCAATTATTAACATTATTGATTATAAATATATACTGACATCTTTATCTATAATATACATATATATGCAGGAATTATATACATGTGACATTGAAGATTGTACAGTTAAGAGTTTAAGAGATTCAAGATTTCAGTACTCATGAGAACCAAAATATCAAGGTTTCAAGAGCTCGAGAATATTTAAGTAGTAGAGTCTAGATAATATGTAACACTCCGATTAGCACTTTCAAAATCTGTTTTCAAATTCTATTTTCAAATTTTGTTTTCAAATTTTGTTTTCAAATCATCTTGTTTTCAAACTCCTTTCTAAATGATTTCAAATTATTTTTTACTTATGTTTTCAAATATATATATATATATATGTGTGTGTGTGTGTGTTTATTATATAGTTACATCATAAAGTTTTATATTTATAATTATAATATATAGTCTTATATCATATAATTATTTATATGTTTAAATTATATATTAATATGTTTTCATACTTTAGAAAATTCATTTTAAATAACTAGTTTTGTTCAAGAAATTCAAGAATATATATATTGGTTTAAACACTAGAAAAATGGTTTTAAAAAATTCAAAATACATATATATGTCGACATGTATAATTTGGTATGTCCACATATAACTGTTACAAATTTTAGTTTTCGAAAGAAGTGTCTTTCCATTATTTGAAACATTTCAGAACTGTTGCAACCATTGGAACTCTATCTAAAGGGGTCATTTTCTGAATTTTAACTATCTTTTCTTCTCCATCTTCACTTTCCTCCTACCACAATTATTCTAACTTAATTTCTTGATTTCTACACTAATACTCTGACAATTTCAATACAAATTATATCATTATTCTTCTCTACTTAATCTGTATCAAATACCCTCTGTTTGGAAGTGCTATTCAAGAGTTCTATCGCTGTTTGTAATTGTTGAGGAAAGTGTGTGTTCCTTGCATCCTGTAAATCAAGGAAAATGAGCGGTGTAAACCTTGTAGCCGTGAAATCAAGGGTGGTGAATCGTTGTTAACCTTGTAGCCGTGAAATCAAGGGTGGTGAATCAGTGTGAACCTTGTAGACGTGAAATCAAGGGTATGGAATCGGTGTTAACCTTGTAGCCGGGAAATCAAGGGTGTTGTAAGATTGATACTAGTATTAATAAAACTCCGCATAATCAAACATTGCGTGGTACTGGACGTATGAGTAATCCAAACCAATATAAAATCTGGTGTGTTCGTTCCTTTTTTGCATTTTATTTCTATTTATATCTGCATCTGTAATTGTTTCTGTTGTGATACTCATTCTATGAGTCATATAGTTGTTTAAGTAATTGTTAATTGTTTAAGTTTTCAGTAATCTCTTTAAGACACTATTCACCCCCATCTAGTGTTAGTTTTTCCTTAAGATTCGTGATTCTCATCCCTAACGCCTATGTTGATGTGAGCTGGGTCGGCTCTATGAGAATATTAAAGGCTTAAGTTCTCTATAAACACTCACAGAACCAAATATTGTTTAGGACCAAAATGAACACAATCAACAGATTGGACGAGAAGGGAATCAATGCTTCATAAAGCTAATTATCTGGATATACAATAAAGGTCGAGGTTCAAGATGAAATAATTCACCAACTAGCCTAGTAAATCCAATAAGTTTTAAATAGAGAAAGTTCAAAGTGAAATATCTACTTATCTACGATAAAGCATTATTCCATATGTACTTTGTGATATTCCACTTTGTATGGAGGAAAGTATATTATCATTTATGTGGGGGATTGTTGGAATTCCTAAAGTTTAAATGAAATAAATTTGTCCTACATTACCTAATCTAAAGTAAGATTTTGGAATATATACCATACTCTGCATTCCTATATTGGCACTTAGGTCAGGTAATTTTATAAAAGGGGGAGGATGTTTATCTCATGAACCAAAACGTGCACGCATCGCTTTCCCTTCCCGTATCGAACTATGTCGGGCTCGGGCTTGGGTTCGGGTTTGGGTCTAAGACAATATCTTTCTTTCACCCAAAAAAATTACGGCTCTTTTCTACAAAGAGATGCAACTCAATGTTTCAAATTCAGACAATAATGGCAAATGGAACAATGTGGAAGAAGAAGCATCTGTTCAGAAGCAGGTACGGTTTGTCTAAAGAATTGCAACTTCCAGAAGCGAGCATAGTTTTTGGTGGATGACAACAAATAATCTACTGTGATTAAATATTCAAGCTAGCGCGGTTTTGAAAGAGGTGCGACGTGTCAATACAACACGGCTATTCAAAGAGGTGCTAACAAAAATATAAATAAGGAGGATACTGATCACATTCTCCATTTGATCTTTTATGTCTTCTTCCTTTTCTCTTCTTCGGTCTCACTGTTGCCTTTATTATCAAACATAGAGTTAGCATACTCATTACAGTCTCATGCAGAAATATTCTGTTGTATCTAGGGAAACTTTGCAAATAAAAGTTTTAAGGAAATTCAGAATCACATTTCTTTAATTTGTTTCGATGAATCACTACAATTTGTTCGTCGTTGTACAACAGTTTTTATACTTGTAGTTGTATTATTTCCGATATTCAACATTTTAAAGCTTAACTTACTTTAAAAAGTGAAAATGAGATTAAACCAAATGAAAGGATACATATATATAAAATGGAAAGAAAATTTTGTTCCATTTGAAAGCTTACTGTAATAACCCGAAAATGCGAGCCAGTTTGAAATTTTTATTTTGGCAATTTTAGTGAATTTTGAATATTTAAAATAGGTTATTTTAAATAATATCGACGAGAAATTTATTTTGAATGGAATTCGACGTATATATTATACGCGTCGTCGTTAGAATATAAATATTTATATATAATTATAAATAGAATTGAAAATGGCGCGGTAGTTCGATAATTCGATTTCAAACTTCAATTGAATGTACCGGGTGCAAAACAAACCGGATTTTAGTGAAACCAAAAACATTAGGATCTAATTGTTGATATCTTTCTAACGGATGTAAGAAACTGAGATTTCACTTTAAAAATTGAGAGATATGTCCAGTTGAAAATTCTGAATAGTCGCTATGGAATTCAGGCCCTTAAAAATGGACATTTTGCAAATGACCTCGGATTTCGACGAAACCACTTTTGTTGGATCCGCAGTGTCGAATTATTGCTAGGTTTCAAATTTCATAATTTTTCGAATCAATAGGTGAGCGTGGCAAAGGAAAACGTGTTTTGACCATTTCAGTTGATTTTAATCGACTGGAAATTGGCCATTTTTCCAACGGTCTCAGAATTCGACGAAACTAGTTTTGTTAGGACCGTATCGTCAATACGAAGCTAGAAAATATTTTTCGAGAATTTTTAGAGTTCGTATGTGACCCCGGTAAATTGAAATGTACGTTTAAAATTCAATATAGTGATTTAAATGTAAATTTAACGAAAACTGATTGTAACGATCAAATCAGCTTGCGATACATATCCCATTGTGTTCGGAATGGGGGCGAAACGCTATGGGCGACAGTCGGTGGGCCTCGTTTCGAAGTCGAATAAAAAGTCAACTCCTTGGGATAAAATAAATTAAAATTAAATTAAATATATAAAAATCTTTTGCATATACCCCCCCGTTTATTCTTCAACTGATTCAGAAAGAAAGAAAAAAAAAAAAATATAAAAAGGGGATCGATCCTCGCGATCGCCAGAGGCGTTCGCCGCCCACCGCGCCCCCGACGAGGCGCCCTCCTCCGCACCACCCTCCTCCATCCTCTCTCCTCCTTCCGCTCGACGCACAGCCCCCTTTTGACCCAAAAACCCGATGCGACCCCCCCTAACCCTAACCACCGCGCCACCCTCCCCTAGTCGCCGTTCAGGCAATAGCCGCGACCCCCTCCTGCGACGACGCCCTAACCCCGAGCACCCCCTCGCAGCAGCCCTCCGCCGTTCTTCCTTCCTCCTCCTCAGGTGCCGACGCAAGCGAATTCGCACCCCCCTGTAAGTTTTTTAAATTTGTTTATTTTATTTTTATTTTATATAAACAGAATTAAAAACTGAATTTTATTAATTTAAAAACTGATTTTTAGTTGATTTTAAAACTGATTTTAAAGAGTAATTTAAAACTGATTTTTAAATTTAAAAAGGTGGAATTAAAAATATGATTTTTATATTTTTAAAGTATTAAAAATATAATCTTTACTATATAGGAATATTAAAAATATAATCTTTATGGGATAGAGAACATAAAAATATCATCTTTGTATATGTAACGAAATAAAAATCTGATTTTTATTTTATATACGTTGAAACCAAGTGATGAAATTTAAAAAGGTGAAAACTTTAAATTTAAAAAGGTGAAAACTTTAAATTTAAAAAGGTGAAAACTTTAAATTTAAAAAGGTGAAAACTTTAAATTTAAAAAGGTGAAAACTTTAAATTTAAAAAGGTGAAAACTTTAAATTTAAAAAGGTGAAAACTTTAAATTTAAAAAGGTGAAAACTTTAAATTTAAAAAGGCGAAATCTTTATATAGAAAATAGCGTAATAAAAATATAATTTTTATCTATATAGTAGGGTAATAAAAACTCGATTTTTATATGTTGAACTTTGAAATAAAAACTCGATTTTTATATGTTGAACTTTGAAATAAAAACTCGATTTTTATATGTTGAACTTTGAAATAAAAACTCGATTTTTATATGTTGAACTTTGAAATAAAAACTCGATTTTTATATGTTGAACTTTGAAATAAAAACTCGATTTTTATATGTTGAACTTTGAAATAAAAATTCGATTTTTATATATTGAATAGCGAAATAAAAATTCGATTTTTATATATACAGTGGCTACGGGCGACGAAGCTGACGAAGATGGGATAACGAAGAAGATTTCTATAAAAGAAGTGTCGTGGAGTTGGATAGCTTTCGGTGAGAACTTCTCACTCAAATTCTATTTTTCTAGTTATATATATATATACTAGGATGCAGACGGTGCTTATTAGAAGCACCCGACACCCGTCCACATACCATGGACTTGTTTGTTTGGATGTTTGGTGATTGATTGAGATATTGGTTTGAATGTGGTTTGTGGTGTGAAAAATCGAATCGATAAATTGGTTAGGATTAGACGTGCGCCGTTATAAGGCGAAGGAGTAAGACTAGGTTAGACTCTTACTCCAAATTTTGTGGTTTGCATAACGAAAGTGATTTGATTGATGTGTGAATGGCATGGGCCTTCACTAGACCGGGGATAAGGCTAGGCCTCGTCCCGTTTCTAGTATCGTGCCGTTATGCCGCCGAAATTTTCTAAAATATGTTAGAAAAATAAAAATATCATTTTTATAGTGTAAATGAAGTGAATAGAAATTCAAGTGTTGAAATAGAATATTTTATCGTTAAAAATAATTTTTAACGTGAAAGTGAATAAATAAAATATTTATAAACAAATCGGCCGATTTGTTTATATACACTGATTTGACTGATATTGATTGGGTTGATAAATTTTACACATCGCCCAACTGCACAAATAAAATCTGTGTTTGATTGTTTGAAACCCCACACGGGTGTTGGGATGAAATTTGAAGTTCACTCATCCTGATTGATCAAATATGTCGATCGATTGATTGACAGGCTGTTATAAGCGTTAGATATCGATATTTGATGCTTATACAGTGTAGTGCACTTTGGTTGATGGTTGATTATTTTTCGACGCTATTATATACATGTGTTGTATGGAATCCATATAATTAACGTTATATGGTGATTGATTGGGCCTCATTCCAATTGGGAAAATAAGGAATATTATAAAAGAAAATTCATGTGTTGAATATAAAAATAGTCATGTGTTGACGATGTGCATGTGTTGAGTGAAATATTTTATATAATCAAAATTACATCTTTATCACATTTAAAATTAGAACTACTTCCCAGTAGAAGTCTAATTGAAAATCAAACGATAGATACCATAGTTTTATAAAATATTTCACATAATAAAAATAGTGATGTGTTGACAGTACTCATGTGTTGAGATTAGTCGTGTGTTGAAAGAAATATAGGTTCATGTGTTGAATTGAATAGAAGTTTTTGAAATATATAAAGCCGTGTGGATTAGAGATGCGCTATTTTGACGTGAACGATATTTATATCGATTTTATTCGTTTTACAACGAATATTGAAAAGTGATTTCAAAACTAAATATTTTGAAATGAAATTCAATTGAATTAGATTAAAATTCGAATTGAATAGGAAGTGAATTTGAATTTGAATAAAATAGGAATGAATTGAATTGAAAACGATTTCGAAATGAATTGAATTGAAAACGATTTCGAAATGAATTGAATTGAAAACGATTTCGAAATGAATGGAATTGAAAACGAATTCAAATTGAATTGAAAGTGAATTGAAATGAATTCAAATTGAATTGAAATTTGAATTGAATAGAAATGAATTTTAAAACGAATTTATAGAGAAGAATTCAATTTTGATTTGAATTGAAATGGAAGTTGAAATTGCTTTTGAAACGAATTCAAAACTATTTTTAAAATTCGTTATAAAAGGAAATTGACGAAATATATATAATATATATTATATATATAATATAATGGCCTGAATAGAACGCGCCGCGCCGCGGCAGTTCGTGAATTTCGACCATTTATTTCAAACGGACATTGCGGGAGATCCGACCGTCGGATTCTCCTAAAACCGGAACCGTTGGGTTCGTATCGAAAAGAGCTTTCCAATGAATATTAGAAATTTGAAATCTAACGGTTGGATTTGGAATTATGTCCAAATCAAATTCGAAAAAGGTCGCTGTAAGTGCAGTTCGATGGCCGTTGTTGGAAATCGACTGTACGGGCCTTGATAAAATTATTAAAAATATCTATAATTTGTGTAAAATTATAATATGTGAATTGGAAAGATTTGGGCTGGAAATTTCCACATTTGAAAAGATAAAAATAGATTTTTATCGAAATGAACTAGTTTTGAACTAGAATTGAAATCAATTTATTTTTAAATAAATAAATTGAATTTGATAGTGGTTTTGAAAATAATCGATAATTTCCAATACGTGGATTGGACTGGAGCTGAATTGAAATTATCTTCGGGATATTTCGATGTTGGATTTGGTGACTATACAAATATTGTTATGGGGATTTGAAAGATATTTTATATCGTTATTTCCAATACGATATTTGTTGGTTTCAGAATTTGATATTGAATATAAGTCGATATATTTTCTATTCAGAGCCTTGTATTTAATATCAAATGTGATTTGGGTTTGTCGTGAATCGTGTTTTGATGACATTGGTTCTTTAACCCAGTTAAAGGCAGAATATTGATTTTTGTGAAGATTAAAACTAAGTGGAGTTTTAATGAATCTTTAATTAGATTGAAAAGTGAATTGATAATTTAAATTATCAAATCTGAAAAGTGATCGAGAGTGGAGTATCACCAGTTTTGCTCCAAAGCGATAGTTAAATCTTTAATTAGATTTGAACGTGAAATGGTAATTAATTTTACCGATAACACCGTGGTGTTAGATGTGGAGTATTACCAGTTTTCTCCATGGGATATATAGGTTGGGATTGGGAAATAAAATAAATAATTACTTCGGTGTGGTTCGTTAATCCCGACTAGTTGAAATGATATCCAAAGGAGGATTAAAGAATAAATTTAGAAGAATTTATCTTGGATAAAATTAATGGGAACCTTTCCCTAAGAATGTGATTCGGTGAATAAAAGAATATTCTGAATTGGAATGAGGCGTTTGTTGTGTTTGTGTAACATTTGTTTATTATATACGTGGGTTATTCAGAAAGGCCGGGTTATACCCATTCTGAATAACCGATTCGACGAGATGTCGAAGATGAAGACGGTGGTTGAAGACCGGAAGTCTTCACATCGTTTGGGTGATTACTGATGATCTTGATTGGGCTGTACACCCAGGATGAGGGAATCAGTTGGTGATCTTCCAGACGTACTTGGAGATGGATGGATATGCGAGGAAAGTGCCTCCGGTTTCGTTCAGACCCAGAACGGACTTGTAAATGGACTGTGTGTCCGACATTGGATTTTAGTCCGTGTGATTGATCTCTATTAAATATATATCTGTTTGGCGGCGGAGAATTTATTCTCTTGCTTAACGCCCTTCTCTGAGACGTACGAGCTCAGGGGTTATATATTGATGGATATCAAACGCATGGAGTGAATTGCCTGTGTGGCATGCGTAAGTGGCAATTGATCAAGGCTTCTGTTGAAAAGCAAAGTCTTGTGGTGATGATCAAAGCACGGCCTGTGTGGCGTAGCTTTGTGTGTAACGTGAATTCGCGAGCCTCACACCTCGGTATGAGTCAAAAACGGGAGACGGACCCAAGGAGTGCATGACGTTTCTTTCTAGCTAGGGTGGTGTCAGTGACCTACCAGCCCTGACATTTATATACTTTTCACCTGTGTGGTTGTTGGATACGAGGCGCCTCGGATATAGGTCTGTAAGGACCGGGAAACGTGTGTTCAGGAATTGCCAATCCTCAAAAGTAAGAGAGGACCAGCCTTGGAGGTTCCAAAGGATCATAGTGGGGTCCTGGGACATTTGCTAGAGTGTCTCGAACGCGGAGAGGAGCTTGCCCCTTGCCTCGGCTCATGACGGAAATCCAATTTCCAATACGTGTATTGCGGTTTTAATTGTAGAACTAGTATGGCGACATGATATATGGTACCCATGCCGTCTATGATTGATATTTATGATTGAAATTGTTTTGACACTATACACCTATAATAGTATCAAATAATGTGTTTTAAACGTATCAAGCATGCTTTGGCTGTTATAAGGGAAAACCCTATCCTCCGGCTTGCGTTGCATTGTGTGATGGGACCTGGGTCTTATAACAGCTTCATTTTTCTTTATTTAGCATTGCGCTGTTTGTTCTATGCACTGGTATTCTTGGGAGGAAACCCGTTCCGTGTTATACGGCGTGGTCCCTTGATTTACCTAACTTTAAAAATAAAGATTAATAACTGTTTTAGTTCTCACACCAGTCACATGACTGACCTGGAGTTTATTGTTTTAACCTAAACTCTGGGTGCCCCTATTTTCCGCACGGGCAGCTAGTAGTTTTGGTTTTGCAGATTTATATTCACAGGGTCCTGATTTACAGCTGGAACGATGCTCGGAAAGCTCTGTATCCGTGCATCACTTCTAGTTGTGTTTTGTATTATTTTCCGCTGCTATGTAATTTATTGTAATCTCTGATATTTATCGAATGTATTTTATTCATTCATACTCTGTATATTCTTGTATCTGATGGAATTGTTGTAATAACAATGAAATGTTTTTCCGTATGTGTCCTTTTGTGTGTTGTTCTCAAAGTATTCGTGCTTTCCTTCACGGGGAAGTTACGGGTTCTTACAGTGGTATCAGAGCTTTGGTTTACAGAGCTCGAGAACAAGACACATTAGAACCATACGAAAGAATTCATCAGATATTGGATTAGCAATATCCAATTAGAATGACTCGTTAGAGATAGGATCAGTAGTATCCTAGAACGAGTGTGAAGAGTATATTTTTCAAATGAAAACAATTTTGTTTTTAAAATTTAAATCGCTTTATACGTATTTGAATATTTATTTATTTTGAATATGGACAATCGAGTATATATAGATTTCGCGTATACGCGTCATGAACGTATATTCGAAGTTTTAATATACTGGGTAGATATAGAATCACATTCTAGACATCCGGGGATGATTCTGATGATGGTGCATCATCATTAGTATTCATATTCGAGTTTCGAAGGTGCGATTTCTATATATTTCCATTAGACTGGTGTGAGAGCCAAAACTTATATAGTTAGAACACGTTGTTGTGAATTGGCATCAAAACAAGATTTTTGTATATATGTATCAAAATTATGAATTTGAAAACTCTAATTCACTAATTGATTGATGTTTGGGTTGTTTGTTTATTTGTTTGCTAATTTTTAACCATTTAGCCTAATATAACCGAATATTGAATTGTATTGATAATTGGTCGCATTTGCTTGCATATACATATACTTATATTGAACAGGTCATAGCAAGGAGGCTAGAGCAGAGAATAAAATTTGTTTGCCCGACAAATAGGTACATGTTTACTACATAATTTCCTGTTTTGTTTGGGTGATGATGATTTTGTGAGCCTATTGGCTAGCCGCTTGGCTTTTTCTTTTTCTTTTTGAGATCTGAAGGACCGGGGAAGCTATTTGAAATTCCCCGATGCTCCCGGTGCAGGGGAGGTTATGGCGAAATTTTTCGAAAATTTAGGGTGTTAGCCAAATTTTTGAAATTTTGAAAATTCTCAGAAACTAAAAAGTTGGAGAATGGAAGCCAGATCGAACGTAGAGTTGATTAATCAAACCACTTTCGACTTTTGTTCCTTTTCGGGGACGAAAAGTTTTAAGTGGGGGAGATTGTAATAACCCGAAAATGCGAGCCAGTTTGAAATTTTTATTTTGGCAATTTTAGTGAATTTTGAATATTTAAAATAGGTTATTTTAAATAATATCGACGAGAAATTTATTTTGAATGGAATTCGACGTATATATTATACGCGTCGTCGTTAGAATATAAATATTTATATATAATTATAAATAGAATTGAAAATGGCGCGGTAGTTCGATAATTCGATTTCAAACTTCAATTGAATGTACCGGGTGCAAAACAAACCGGATTTTAGTGAAACCAAAAACATTAGGATCTAATTGTTGATATCTTTCTAACGGATGTAAGAAACTGAGATTTCACTTTAAAAATTGAGAGATATGTCCAGTTGAAAATTCTGAATAGTCGCTATGGAATTCAGGCCCTTAAAAATGGACATTTTGCAAATGACCTCGGATTTCGACGAAACCACTTTTGTTGGATCCGCAGTGTCGAATTATTGCTAGGTTTCAAATTTCATAATTTTTCGAATCAATAGGTGAGCGTGGCAAAGGAAAACGTGTTTTGACCATTTCAGTTGATTTTAATCGACTGGAAATTGGCCATTTTTCCAACGGTCTCAGAATTCGACGAAACTAGTTTTGTTAGGACCGTATCGTCAATACGAAGCTAGAAAATATTTTTCGAGAATTTTTAGAGTTCGTATGTGACCCCGGTAAATTGAAATGTACGTTTAAAATTCAATATAGTGATTTAAATGTAAATTTAACGAAAACTGATTGTAACGATCAAATCAGCTTGCGATACATATCCCATTGTGTTCGGAATGGGGGCGAAACGCTATGGGCGACAGTCGGTGGGCCTCGTTTCGAAGTCGAATAAAAAGTCAACTCCTTGGGATAAAATAAATTAAAATTAAATTAAATATATAAAAATCTTTTGCATATACCCCCCCGTTTATTCTTCAACTGATTCAGAAAGAAAGAAAGAAAAAAAAAATATAAAAAGGGGATCGATCCTCGCGATCGCCAGAGGCGTTCGCCGCCCACCGCGCCCCCGACGAGGCGCCCTCCTCCGCACCACCCTCCTCCATCCTCTCTCCTCCTTCCGCTCGACGCACAGCCCCCTTTTGACCCAAAAACCCGATGCGACCCCCCCTAACCCTAACCACCGCGCCACCCTCCCCTAGTCGCCGTTCAGGCAATAGCCGCGACCCCCTCCTGCGACGACGCCCTAACCCCGAGCACCCCCTCGCAGCAGCCCTCCGCCGTTCTTCCTTCCTCCTCCTCAGGTGCCGACGCAAGCGAATTCGCATCCCCCTGTAAGTTTTTTAAATTTGTTTATTTTATTTTTATTTTATATAAACAGAATTAAAAACTGAATTTTATTAATTTAAAAACTGATTTTTAGTTGATTTTAAAACTGATTTTAAAGAGTAATTTAAAACTGATTTTTAAATTTAAAAAGGTGGAATTAAAAATATGATTTTTATATTTTTAAAGTATTAAAAATATAATCTTTACTATATAGGAATATTAAAAATATAATCTTTATGGGATAGAGAACATAAAAATATCATCTTTGTATATGTAACGAAATAAAAATCTGATTTTTATTTTATATACGTTGAAACCAAGTGATGAAATTTAAAAAGGTGAAAACTTTAAATTTAAAAAGGTGAAAACTTTAAATTTAAAAAGGTGAAAACTTTAAATTTAAAAAGGTGAAAACTTTAAATTTAAAAAGGTGAAAACTTTAAATTTAAAAAGGTGAAAACTTTAAATTTAAAAAGGTGAAAACTTTAAATTTAAAAAGGTGAAAACTTTAAATTTAAAAAGGCGAAATCTTTATATAGAAAATAGCGTAATAAAAATATAATTTTTATCTATATAGTAGGGTAATAAAAACTCGATTTTTATATGTTGAACTTTGAAATAAAAACTCGATTTTTATATGTTGAACTTTGAAATAAAAACTCGATTTTTATATGTTGAACTTTGAAATAAAAACTCGATTTTTATATGTTGAACTTTGAAATAAAAACTCGATTTTTATATGTTGAACTTTGAAATAAAAACTCGATTTTTATATGTTGAACTTTGAAATAAAAATTCGATTTTTATATATTGAATAGCGAAATAAAAATTCGATTTTTATATATACAGTGGCTACGGGCGACGAAGCTGACGAAGATGGGATAACGAAGAAGATTTCTATAAAAGAAGTGTCGTGGAGTTGGATAGCTTTCGGTGAGAACTTCTCACTCAAATTCTATTTTTCTAGTTATATATATATATACTAGGATGCAGACGGTGCTTATTAGAAGCACCCGACACCCGTCCACATACCATGGACTTGTTTGTTTGGATGTTTGGTGATTGATTGAGATATTGGTTTGAATGTGGTTTGTGGTGTGAAAAATCGAATCGATAAATTGGTTAGGATTAGACGTGCGCCGTTATAAGGCGAAGGAGTAAGACTAGGTTAGACTCTTACTCCAAATTTTGTGGTTTGCATAACGAAAGTGATTTGATTGATGTGTGAATGGCATGGGCCTTCACTAGACCGGGGATAAGGCTAGGCCTCGTCCCGTTTCTAGTATCGTGCCGTTATGCCGCCGAAATTTTCTAAAATATGTTAGAAAAATAAAAATATCATTTTTATAGTGTAAATGAAGTGAATAGAAATTCAAGTGTTGAAATAGAATATTTTATCGTTAAAAATAATTTTTAACGTGAAAGTGAATAAATAAAATATTTATAAACAAATCGGCCGATTTGTTTATATACACTGATTTGACTGATATTGATTGGGTTGATAAATTTTACACATCGCCCAACTGCACAAATAAAATCTGTGTTTGATTGTTTGAAACCCCACACGGGTGTTGGGATGAAATTTGAAGTTCACTCATCCTGATTGATCAAATATGTCGATCGATTGATTGACAGGCTGTTATAAGCGTTAGATATCGATATTTGATGCTTATACAGTGTAGTGCACTTTGGTTGATGGTTGATTATTTTTCGACGCTATTATATACATGTGTTGTATGGAATCCATATAATTAACGTTATATGGTGATTGATTGGGCCTCATTCCAATTGGGAAAATAAGGAATATTATAAAAGAAAATTCATGTGTTGAATATAAAAATAGTCATGTGTTGACGATGTGCATGTGTTGAGTGAAATATTTTATATAATCAAAATTACATCTTTATCACATTTAAAATTAGAACTACTTCCCAGTAGAAGTCTAATTGAAAATCAAACGATAGATACCATAGTTTTATAAAATATTTCACATAATAAAAATAGTGATGTGTTGACAGTACTCATGTGTTGAGATTAGTCGTGTGTTGAAAGAAATATAGGTTCATGTGTTGAATTGAATAGAAGTTTTTGAAATATATAAAGCCGTGTGGATTAGAGATGCGCTATTTTGACGTGAACGATATTTATATCGATTTTATTCGTTTTACAACGAATATTGAAAAGTGATTTCAAAACTAAATATTTTGAAATGAAATTCAATTGAATTAGATTAAAATTCGAATTGAATAGGAAGTGAATTTGAATTTGAATAAAATAGGAATGAATTGAATTGAAAACGATTTCGAAATGAATTGAATTGAAAACGATTTCGAAATGAATTGAATTGAAAACGATTTCGAAATGAATGGAATTGAAAACGAATTCAAATTGAATTGAAAGTGAATTGAAATGAATTCAAATTGAATTGAAATTTGAATTGAATAGAAATGAATTTTAAAACGAATTTATAGAGAAGAATTCAATTTTGATTTGAATTGAAATGGAAGTTGAAATTGCTTTTGAAACGAATTCAAAACTATTTTTAAAATTCGTTATAAAAGGAAATTGACGAAATATATATAATATATATTATATATATAATATAATGGCCTGAATAGAACGCGCCGCGCCGCGGCAGTTCGTGAATTTCGACCATTTATTTCAAACGGACATTGCGGGAGATCCGACCGTCGGATTCTCCTAAAACCGGAACCGTTGGGTTCGTATCGAAAAGAGCTTTCCAATGAATATTAGAAATTTGAAATCTAACGGTTGGATTTGGAATTATGTCCAAATCAAATTCGAAAAAGGTCGCTGTAAGTGCAGTTCGATGGCCGTTGTTGGAAATCGACTGTACGGGCCTTGATAAAATTATTAAAAATATCTATAATTTGTGTAAAATTATAATATGTGAATTGGAAAGATTTGGGCTGGAAATTTCCACATTTGAAAAGATAAAAATAGATTTTTATCGAAATGAACTAGTTTTGAACTAGAATTGAAATCAATTTATTTTTAAATAAATAAATTGAATTTGATAGTGGTTTTGAAAATAATCGATAATTTCCAATACGTGGATTGGACTGGAGCTGAATTGAAATTATCTTCGGGATATTTCGATGTTGGATTTGGTGACTATACAAATATTGTTATGGGGATTTGAAAGATATTTTATATCGTTATTTCCAATACGATATTTGTTGGTTTCAGAATTTGATATTGAATATAAGTCGATATATTTTCTATTCAGAGCCTTGTATTTAATATCAAATGTGATTTGGGTTTGTCGTGAATCGTGTTTTGATGACATTGGTTCTTTAACCCAGTTAAAGGCAGAATATTGATTTTTGTGAAGATTAAAACTAAGTGGAGTTTTAATGAATCTTTAATTAGATTGAAAAGTGAATTGATAATTTAAATTATCAAATCTGAAAAGTGATCGAGAGTGGAGTATCACCAGTTTTGCTCCAAAGCGATAGTTAAATCTTTAATTAGATTTGAACGTGAAATGGTAATTAATTTTACCGATAACACCGTGGTGTTAGATGTGGAGTATTACCAGTTTTCTCCATGGGATATATAGGTTGGGATTGGGAAATAAAATAAATAATTACTTCGGTGTGGTTCGTTAATCCCGACTAGTTGAAATGATATCCAAAGGAGGATTAAAGAATAAATTTAGAAGAATTTATCTTGGATAAAATTAATGGGAACCTTTCCCTAAGAATGTGATTCGGTGAATAAAAGAATATTCTGAATTGGAATGAGGCGTTTGTTGTGTTTGTGTAACATTTGTTTATTATATACGTGGGTTATTCAGAAAGGCCGGGTTATACCCATTCTGAATAACCGATTCGACGAGATGTCGAAGATGAAGACGGTGGTTGAAGACCGGAAGTCTTCACATCGTTTGGGTGATTACTGATGATCTTGATTGGGCTGTACACCCAGGATGAGGGAATCAGTTGGTGATCTTCCAGACGTACTTGGAGATGGATGGATATGCGAGGAAAGTGCCTCCGGTTTCGTTCAGACCCAGAACGGACTTGTAAATGGACTGTGTGTCCGACATTGGATTTTAGTCCGTGTGATTGATCTCTATTAAATATATATCTGTTTGGCGGCGGAGAATTTATTCTCTTGCTTAACGCCCTTCTCTGAGACGTACGAGCTCAGGGGTTATATATTGATGGATATCAAACGCATGGAGTGAATTGCCTGTGTGGCATGCGTAAGTGGCAATTGATCAAGGCTTCTGTTGAAAAGCAAAGTCTTGTGGTGATGATCAAAGCACGGCCTGTGTGGCGTAGCTTTGTGTGTAACGTGAATTCGCGAGCCTCACACCTCGGTATGAGTCAAAAACGGGAGACGGACCCAAGGAGTGCATGACGTTTCTTTCTAGCTAGGGTGGTGTCAGTGACCTACCAGCCCTGACATTTATATACTTTTCACCTGTGTGGTTGTTGGATACGAGGCGCCTCGGATATAGGTCTGTAAGGACCGGGAAACGTGTGTTCAGGAATTGCCAATCCTCAAAAGTAAGAGAGGACCGGCCTTGGAGGTTCCAAAGGATCATAGTGGGGTCCTGGGACATTTGCTAGAGTGTCTCGAACGCGGAGAGGAGCTTGCCCCTTGCCTCGGCTCATGACGGAAATCCAATTTCCAATACGTGTATTGCGGTTTTAATTGTAGAACTAGTATGGCGACATGATATATGGTACCCATGCCGTCTATGTTTGATATTTATGATTGAAATTGTTTTGACACTATACACCTATAATAGTATCAAATAATGTGTTTTAAACGTATCAAGCATGCTTTGGCTGTTATAAGGGAAAACCCTATCCTCCGGCTTGCGTTGCATTGTGTGATGGGACCTGGGTCTTATAACAGCTTCATTTTTCTTTATTTAGCATTGCGCTGTTTGTTCTATGCACTGGTATTCTTGGGAGGAAACCCGTTCCGTGTTATACGGCGTGGTCCCTTGATTTACCTAACTTTAAAAATAAAGATTAATAACTGTTTTAGTTCTCACACCAGTCACATGACTGACCTGGAGTTTATTGTTTTAACCTAAACTCTGGGTGCCCCTATTTTCCGCACGGGCAGCTAGTAGTTTTGGTTTTGCAGATTTATATTCACAGGGTCCTGATTTACAGCTGGAACGATGCTCGGAAAGCTCTGTATCCGTGCATCACTTCTAGTTGTGTTTTGTATTATTTTCCGCTGCTATGTAATTTATTGTAATCTCTGATATTTATCGAATGTATTTTATTCATTCATACTCTGTATATTCTTGTATCTGATGGAATTGTTGTAATAACAATGAAATGTTTTTCCGTATGTGTCCTTTTGTGTGTTGTTCTCAAAGTATTCGTGCTTTCCTTCACGGGGAAGTTACGGGTTCTTACACTTACACATCATCCTTTTGTTATTATTTTGCATTATGAGTTTGTGCAATTTTTCTTGCATTTATACAAAGCATTAAACACCATAGTGGCTTAGCATACTATCTTGTCCTTTTAGTCACAAATCCATAGTATCAATTTCTCATCACTTTGATAATTTTGAAAACATATATATATATATATATTATTTATAATAATTCATTACATATCATCTTATGTTTTATAATAATTACGCTTTTTAGTTTAGTTTACAGACTTCACTTAAGAAGCAGTTATATCTTAGGTATACTTAGCAAAATATGTTAAGTTAAATATGCATATGTATGTACATATGCACATATACTTTAATATAATCACTTTTCTTATGAATTTTTGAAACATAATGATTCATTTAACTTTTAAACATCGTTCAAAATATCATTTATTTAATTTCCTTTTGAAGTCCTTTTAAATGAAATAATTTGTTGCATTCTAAATCAATAGCTTAAGATAAGTTTTAAAACATATATGTGTATATATATACCATGCTTATACACTTATATTTTATTAAAATCTATTTATATTAAATATTTTGATTTTACTTTTAGACAACATTAGAATACTACTTATTATTTTGCTTATGATTTTGTAACACCCTGAAAAATATACCTTAAATAGACATAGATGATTAATTTAAATATAATCCATAATAAATTAATAAAATATTAATGAGATGAAAACATAAATTTCGAAAAATTAAGAATTGGGCCACAAAAGTATTACTATTGCCTTCATGGCCAGATTCTTATTCGTTTTTATATTTTATTTACTGAAAACAGTGTTTGTATGCAAAAGTTATTAATAAATCAAGTTGTGCATATATATTAACATACAAAGTTTGAATTTCAAAATAAATATGTATACAAACATGGAATATATTTATTGGATAAGCATGGAAAAGAATATTCCTTTTAAATTCAAGCTTGTGTATATACATTGGTATACAATGGGGACAAGAATAATTAAAATAAGGAAAGCAATCAATCAGAATTAATAAGAAATTAATAAAAAAAGTAACGTACCGGAGACAACTGTCCCCTGGGCTCGACCTAGAATGTAACAACCCAAAATTTTGGAACCAATATAAAATTTTAATTTAATCAATTTTAATTAATTTTGAATATAAGTGGGTTATTTTTGCTCGATAAAATTTGAGATTAATTTCAAAATTAGTTTATTTTATTTTATTTGGCTTAAAACAGGGTCAGTAAATTATTTAAATCCACTTATAAGCCTTGAATTTTAATATCGATATTTCAAAGCTATATCGATTGCTTATTAAAAAAAGAGCAATTTTCAAACAGTCTCGAATTCGAAGAAACCACTTTTATTAGATCTGGAATGTCGGGATTTAAATTTTCAAGTTCAACGGAGTTCGTATGTAGAAGAACGACATATAAACGTACGTTGAAGACTCAGTGTAAATTCGAATTTAACTCAAAATAAGGCCATTTTCCAAACGGTCACCAAATTTGACGAGGACGGGTTGATTGGAACCATAATTCCATAATATAGCGAGACTTCAAATTTTGTAATTTTTGAAATTTACGAGTAGCCGGGAAACTGGAACAATGTTTAGATGTTGTAATTAATACACCTACCATTTAAGTCATTCGATGAGTAGTGTTTTCCAAATGAAAATTAGATACGACACTCCTTCCTTAATTGGTGTCTACACGAAGTTATTTGAGCTAATTCGGTGTAATTTGGGTTAAGGTTATCATTCATTTTCTAAATCTAAATTAGAAGCTCCAAAAACCTAGTAATGGTTTGTGATAGCCCGTAACTTCCCCGGTAAGAAAAGCCCGGATTATCTTGAGAACACGACAAAATAGAACACAAATAGAAGATCATTTCATTGTTTATTACAACAATTCCATCAGAATACAAGAATGTACAGAGTATAAATAAATATTACACAATTGACAGATATTAGAGATTACAATAAATTTACATATATCGTAGCGAAAAATAATACAAAACACAACTAGAAGTAATACACGGATACAAAGCTTTCCGAGTATCGTTCTAGCTGTAAATCAGGATCATGTGAATATAAATCTGCAAAACCAAAACTACTAGCTACCCGTGTCGAAAATAAGGGCACCCAGAGTTTAGGTTAAAACAATAAACTCCAGGTCAGTCATGTGACTGGTGTGAGAACTGATACAGTTAGTTAAAACTTTACTTTAAAAGAGAGTAATTCAAGGAACCACGCCGTATAACACGAAATGGGTTTCCTCCCAAGAACACCAGTGCATAGAATAAACAACGCAATGCTTTTTCGAAAAATGAAGCTATTATAAGACCCAAGTCCCATCACACAATGCAACGCAAACCGGAGGATAGGGTTTTCCCTTATAATAGCCAAACATGCTTGGTACGTTTAAAACAAATCATTTGATACTATTATAAGTGTATAGCTTCAAAACAATTTCAATAATAAATTTCAATCATAGACGGCATGGGTACCATATATCATGTCGCCATACTAGGCTCTACAAATAAAACTGAAATATCTTGTATTGGAAACTGGATTTCCGTCATGAGTCGAGGCAAGGGGCAAGCTCCTCTCCGCTTCGAGACACTCTAGCAAATGCCTCAGGACTACGCACTCTGGGTAACCCTTGGATGCTTCAGGGCCGGTCCACACTTACGTTAGTGGATTAGTATTCCTGAACCCACCTTTCCCGGTCCTAACAGACCTAAAATCGAGGCGCCTCCTTCCAACAACCACATAGGTAAAAATAATATAAATGTCAGCCCGTTTAAGCGCTGACACCACCCATAGCTAGAAAGAAACGTCGTGCTCTCCCTGTAGTCCTTATCCGTTTTTGACCCATACCAAGGTGCGAGGCTCGCGAATTCACGTTATACACAAAGCTGCCACGTAGGCCGTGCTTTGATCATCAACCACAAGACTTTGCTTTTCAACAGAAGCCTTGATCATTTGCCACTTAAGCATGCCACACAGGCAATTCACTCCATGCGATTGATGTCCATCGATATACAACCTCTGAGCTCGTACGTCTCAGAGAAGGGCGTTAAGCAAGAGAATAAATTCTCCACCGCCAAACAGATGTATATTTAATAGAGATCAATCAGCACAAAATAAAATCCAATGTCAGACACACAGTCTATTTACAAGTTCATTCTAGGTCTGAACGAAACCGGAGGCACTTTCCTCGCATATCCATCGATCTCCAAGTACGTCTGGACGATCACCAACTGATTCCCTCCTCTTGGGTGTACAGCCCAATCAAGATCATCAGTAATCACCCAAACGATGTGAAGACTTCCGGTCTTCAACCACCGTCTTCAACCACCGTCTTCATCTTCGACATATCGTCGAATCGGTTATTCAGAATGGGTATAATCCCGGCCTTTCTGAATGACCCACGTATATAATAAACAAATGTTACACAAACACAACATACGCCTCATTCCAATTCATCAGCCACTAACCGTAAATTAGCAAGAGAACCATTCCCCAAATATTAACCCCGAAGGCCGAAACCAACATCAGATCAATACCTAGGAAACCATTCTTCTTAGCTAACCTACAGTTAGTTTCT
The DNA here is from genome assembly GCA_030737875.1 of Allium sativum. Lineage (NCBI taxonomy): Eukaryota > Viridiplantae > Streptophyta > Magnoliopsida > Asparagales > Amaryllidaceae > Allium > Allium sativum. Next base: position 980,069,635 of record CM060915.1, read on the forward strand.
AAATTTCACATTCTTAGGGAAAGGTTCCCATTAATTTTATCAAAGATAAATTCTTTTAAATTTATTCTTTAATCTTCCTTTGGATGTCATTTCAAACCATGTTAAGATTTTCCAAACTAGTCGGGATTAGCGAACCACACCGAAGTAATTATTTATTTTATTTCCCAATCCCAATCTATTCATCCCATGAAGCAAAATTGGTAATACTCCATATCTAACACCACGGTGTTATCAGTGAAATTAATTACCATTTTACGTTCAAATCTAATTAAAGATTTAACTATCGCTTTGGAGCAAAACTGGTGATACTCCATTCTCGCTCACTTTCCAAATTTGATAATTTAAATTATCAATTCACATTTCAATCTAATTACAGATTCATTAAAACTCCTTTTTCTGGGTTAAAGAACTAATGTCTTTCAAAACACAGTTCACGATAAACCCAAATCACATTCTATTTATTATCGGGTTAAAGAACAAGTGTTATTTAAAACACCGTCCACGATAAACCCAAATCCCATTTGATATTAAATACAAGGCTCTGAATAGAAAATATATTGGCTTATATTCAATATCAAATTCTGAAACCCACAAATATCGCTTTGGAAATAACGATATAAAATATATCTTCCAAATTTCCTCCAAAATATCTATATAATCGCGGAATCTAATATCGAAATATTCCAAAGACAATTTCGATTCAAATCCATTCCAATTCATATATTGGAAATTCTGGTTATTTAAAACCCATTTCAAAACCAATTTATTTATTTAAAAATAATTAAATTATTATTCTAGTTACTAATTAGTTCATTTCGATAAAAATCTATTTTTATCTTTTCAAATATGGGATTTTTCAGCCCAATTCTTTCCAAATCATTTCTTATGATTCTACACTAATTATTAATATTTTTAATAATTTTATCAAGGCCCGTACAGTCGATTTCCAATAATGGCCATCGAACTGCACTTACAGCAACCTTTTCTGAAATTGATTTGGACATATCTCCAAATCCAACTGTCAGACTTCAAATCTCTTGTATTCATTAGAAAGCTCTTTTCGATACGAACCCAATGGTTCCGGTTTTAGGAGAATCCGACGGTCGGATCTCCCGTAATGTCCGTTCGAAGTCAATGGTCGAAATTCACGAACTACCGCGGCGCGGCGCGTTCTATTCAGGCCATTATATATATAATATATATATGTATTATATATATTTCATCGATTTCCTTTTAAAACGAATTTTATAAATCATTCCAAATTTGTTTCAAAAACGATTTCAACCTTCATTTCAAATTCAAATCAAAATTGAATTTTCCATTATAAATTCTTTTTACATTCATTTCTATTTGATTTCAATTCAAATCGATTTCAATTCGATTTGAATTCATTTCAATTCGAAATCATTTTATATTCTACTCAATTCGAATTCATTTTCTAAATATTCAATTTTTAAATCTCTTTTTAATATTCATTATAAAAACGAATATAATCGATATAAATATCGTTCGCATCAAAATAGCGCATCTCTAATCAACACGGCTTTATATTTTTCAATAACTTCGTTATTCTATTCAACAAATGAATATTTATTCTATTCAACACATGAATCTATATTTCTTTCAACACGTGACTAATCTCAACAAATGAGTACTGTCAACACGTAACTGTTTTCGTTATTTAATATATTTTATAAAATTATGATTTCTATCGTTTAATTTTTAATCAGACTCCAACCGTAAATTAGCAAGAGAGCAATTCCCTAAATATTAACCCCGAAGGCCAAAACCAACATCAGATCAATATCCAAGAGACCACTCATCTTAACTATTTTCCAGTTAGTTTCTAATTTTATATATGATAAAGATGTAAATTTTATTGTTAAAATATTTCGTTCAACACATGAATCTATATTTCTTTCAACACATGACTAATCTCAACAAATGAGTACCGTCACCACGTGAATCTATATTTTTTTAATATTCTTTATTTTTCCAATTGGAATGAGGCCCAATCAATTACCATATAATGTTAATTATATGGATTCCACACAACACATGTATATAATGGCAACGATAAATAATCAACCATCATCCAAAGTGCACCACACAACTGCATAAGCATTAAATATAAATAATTAACGCTTACACAGTCTGTCGACCAATCGATCGACATACAACTGTATAATTGGGATTAGTGTACGCCAAATGTCATCCCAACACCCGTGTGGGGTTTCAATCCACAAACACTGAATATTATTTGTGCAGTTGGGCGACGTGTAAAATTTATCGTCCCAATCAATATCCTTCAAATAGGTGTACATAAACAAACCGTCCGGTTTGTAAATGAATATTTATTTATTCACATTCACGTTAAAAATTATATTTTTAACGATAAATTCCTTTATTTCAACACATGAATTTCTACTCAGTTCATTTATTCAATAAAATGATATTTTTATTTTTCTAACTTATTTTAGAAAATTTCGGCGGTATAACGACACAATACTAGAAACGGGACAAGGCCTAGCCTTACCCCTGGTCCAATAATGGCCCACGCCATACACATATCAATTTAATCAATCCCATTTCACATCCCAAACAAATTCAATCCAATTAATCAACCAAACAAATAAATCAATTGCCAAAAAAAAAAATCAACTCAACAAACAAGCCGTCCATGGTCTGTGGACGACGGGTGTCGGATGCTACTAAGCACCGTCTGCATCCTAGCATATATTTTTAACTAGAAAAGAAGAGTTAAAGTGAGAAGTTCTCACCCATAAGCTAAACCAATTCGTCGTGATTATTCTAATGTAGAAAATCTTTGTTGCCGCGCTCGCTTTTGTCGTTCTCCACACTCGAATTCGCCTCTTTGGCTCTAGAACTTGCATACGGCCTCCAAACTTCACCAAACTTGGTCACTAGCCTAAACGTGCCATTCCGGACAACTTCGGTCTAGGGGACTTTCTTCCAAAATTGCACCAATTCGCCGGAAATCGCCAAAAACAGCAGCAGGTCCGTCAACTTCGGACGCGTTTTCCGGACAGCTCCGCAATCCAAAATGTGACTTCCATATAGTCAAATCGAAGAGGAGAGAGTTCTCTTCTACTTTGGTCAAGAGGAGTTTTGGCTAAAAATGCACGGTTTGGGAGTTATTGGTGAAATAGTGACAGGGTGTTATTTGCAAAACGGGATTTTTGGTGAAAATTGATTTTTGGGTGTAGCGGGGCCCACGGCCGGAGCTGGGCTGGGCGGCGCCGGACCTGATTGGAGGTGGGGAGGTGGCTAAGGGGCAGCGGCGGTGGTAGTGGGGCCCGTGGTGGTGGTGGCTCCTTGGGTTAGGTTTGTGAAGGGAGAGAGAGAAAGAGAAGAGGAGAGAGAAGAGGAGGAGGGTGGCCGGAGGGGAGGAGGAGCGGCGGCGGTGGGAGGAGGGGCGGCAGTAGCAAGGAGGAGGCGGTGGCCATTAAAGAGGAAAATGAAGAAAAGAGGAAGGAGGAAATAATGAATTAGAAAAAGAGGAAAAGTGATTATATGCTAGTTTCTACCGTATCGCCTGAATGCTAATGATCTCTAATCGCCGCGGATTTCGGATACGAGATAGTAGACGTGAAGGCGAGTCCAACGAAACAAGTTTCGTCGAATTCCGAGTTCGTTTGACCGTCCGTTAAAATTCTCAAAAATGCTCCGATAAGCTCTAAAAATGCGATTTTGGCGCACCATTTCTTCTTGCATGCTCACACGTTAACTCCAAAAATCATGCCCTTTTAGATTTAACCATTATCAGACGATACAAATCCAAAAAAAAATCGAAATCAAATTCTGAGGTCGTATCAATAACGTTTCTTTGTAAAATGACTACCTGTTTTACTCTGAACTATTTTAGCTCGCACGGCCACATACTAACTCCGTTCGACGCGCCCTTTGGAACACAATAATGATTTGTCATTATGAATCCATAAAAATTTATCTCGTCGAATTCTGAGCTCATATGCAAAATTTCACTTTTTAAGGGCTATGTTTTGCTAACCGAAAAGCTTCTGCCAATTGACACTATTCCGGATATTGGTATATATCAAAGCTTATACTTTTTGGAGTTCTAAACGGCATTTTGAACTCAATGGAAGTGGTTTCGAGTCCAAATTCATCCGTATGCAAAATTTCCATTTTTAAGGGTCAGAATTCCATAGCGACTATTCTAAATTTTCCACTATGCATAACTTTTTATTCCCGCTATGAAATTTTGATTTTTCAGATTCGTTGGAAAGATATTTTCAAATAGATTCTAATATTTTTGGTTTTGCTAAAATCCGGTTTATTTTGAATCCTGTATAGTCATTTGAAATTTGAAATCGAATTATCGAACTACCGCGCCATTTTCAGTTCCTTTTATAATTAAAATAAAATATTTATATATTGACGATGATCTATATAAATATATACGTTCTAATTCTATTCAAAATAAATTTCTCGTCGTTAATATTTAAAATAATTCATTTTAAATATTCAAAATTCATTAAAATTGCCAAAATAAAAAATTTAAATTGGCTCAGATTTCCGGATTATTACATGGTTCCCTCTCCCTCCTACATTTCACCTCCTACCGCAGCCTAAGGGACACGCCGCCACCTCCACCGCTGCTGACGTCACTCGTGGCCTCCTCCACCTCAGCTCCAACATGCCTCCCCCTCTCTCCCTCTACACTCCTCCAATCTTCTTCAAACATTGCAAAGGTGCCTCATTTAAGTGTCTACACCTCTTATACTACCTCTAACAACCCTTTTGTGGATTCTGGCACTTTGTGGACCTGGCTACATCTCCCTCTCTCGTTGGACAGCGAAGCTCGGAGCTCCAAGGACCTTCGTTTCATCAAATATCGTGGCTTTCTAGCTCCATTCCCTTGTTAAAGTCTATACAAGAGTTGTTGGAAAGTTTAGAGCTATTCCGAGTCAAAAAGAAGACATTTTTAAGCCGTAGCATGGGCAAAAAAGTCCGCAGTTGCAGTAAGTTGTTAATCGATGGTTGGGGTGACAAATTCTCACTTTAATTAATGTATTTGAGTAGTTTAATTACGTATGAAAAGGTAATTGATTAACTGTCATATGTTAATAGTTAATACGACAAAGTTAAGTAAATTGCAAGTTAGAAAATGAATAATTTTGTAGTTAGAGTGACTTTATAATATTTGTCATTTAGTAAATTAAATAATAGTGAAAACTGTAGATTTCATTTTATTAATATTTAAAAAAGTTATACGGTATATGGTAGCTCACATCACCATTGTTTGCAAACCAGATGGATGAATTGTTGATTGATTGTGTGGTTTTCTGATTGTGATTGTGGAATGTTTAACATGCTATATTAATCTTAATATGTTTGTGATAGTTGAAATTGGATATAAATACCCATTTATAATTTGAATTGTAAATTCATTTTTTGTTTAAGTAGAATAGGTTAATTTGGGAAATAATTCAAATTTAGCTAATACGGCTAAATTCGTAAATCAATAATGAATTTAAATTGATTGATATTGGTTGGAAACCCCACACGGATCTCGGGATGATATTTGATTCACACATCTCCCTGGTATATAGTTCACACGTTAATCGATTGATTAACGAAGCGAAATAAGCATCAATAAATTAATTTGAAGCTTATATGAAAATAAATGAACATTGGATGTCATTTGGATGTTTAATAGTTGTTCGCAACTACTGTTGGATATATGGAATTCATATGAATAAAATCGTATGATCTTTGGTAAAATTTTATTCCAATCTGGATTAAAGATGAATATTTTAATAATATAATGAGTGGTGAAAAACCGAAGTGTGATTTCAAAGTCCAATTTTGGATGGATGCGTTTATATTGAAATATCGATAAATAGTTGTAACTGTAGCAAATGATTTCGAAGTATTTTTAATATACTTATGGCTTGTTAAAGTTTTGAATTTTTAAACAAATAGTAACTTTTCAAAGTGAAGTCTAGTTAGGATATGTAGCGAACATTTTAAAAGAGATTTTCTTTCAAAAATTCTTTGTTTATTTTTATTACGAATGTAAAGTAATTTTGAACATAAATTGATGACCGTCGAAAAATAATATTATTTTATTTTATTAGAATAATATTAGATTTGACCAAACAGTGAGATGTTGATTTTGAAGTTAAATGACTGAAACAGTTTTCGAAAGTAATTATATAAATTTTACATAATTAATAAAGGAAGTTTATAAGTGTTTTGATTTATTTATAAATTAAAAAATCGATTCGGGCTTGATCAGAACTCGTCGCGAAGCAACAATTCACGAACGTTAACCCTTAACTTCGAATGGACGTAACGGGAGATCCAATCGTCGGATTCTCCTAATACCGGAACCGTTGGGTTCGTATCGAAAAGATCTTTCAAATGAATATAATAGATTTAAATTCTAACGGTTGGATTTTAAAATATGTGAAAATAAAATTTGGAAAAGGTCGTTATGGGTGTAGTTCGATGGCCAATACTGAAAATCGATTGTAAGGGCCTAAACAAAATTATTAAAAATATAAATAAATTACGATAAATCATAATAAATGTTTTAGAAAGAGTTAGGACTAAATATTCTACATTTTTGAAAGATAAATATAATTTTTATCTAAGAATTTTTATTTTATAACTATGAGGAAGATTCAACGTTCGGTTATAATAAAATGAATAATTATAAAGGAGGTATTAATATAACCAAAGATTTCAAATGCATAATTTGGAAAGGATTTGGTGGGGAAATAATTGTCGGACAAGTCAATATGGGATTCTGTAATAACATAGATATGGTTGAGGAATTTGGAAGATATTGGTATCGTTATTCAAATAGATGTCAGAATTTGATATTGAATTTAAGTTGACATGATTTCCATTTAAAATCTTATATTAATATCAAATGGATTTGGGGTTTGTTGTGAATGGTATCCTAAATAATGTTGTTCTTGATCCCACTTTTGAAAAGAATAAATCTCTTAAATGCGATTTAATGAGGTTTCTAGTTTATTTAACTAAACTGGAATTGAATGGAACTCAATTAATAATAATCGAAATGAGCTTCTATAAAGGAAGGCTTTTACTATTTATGGAATTTAAAAGGCTTCTCCATTATTCCACTTACAATATTGGTCGAATACGGAAATTTATATCGATTATAAATTGTTCAGATTTCCGTAAAGATTCCATAATAATAGGAGATGATTATTGGGTTTATCGTGAAAGATGCTTTTAAATAGCAGTTTTTCTTTAGCCCAGTTAAAATAGGATTAATTTCTGAAAATGAATAATCGTTGAGTAATGATTTGTAAATGAAAATATATTATGAAATCTTTTAAAATGATTTCTGAAAAATAGATTAAAAAGTAAGTTTAAAAGAATTTATCTTTGATAAAATTAATGAGAACCTTTTTCTAAAGGTAAGGAATATTTAGATAAAAGAATATTCTGGATTGGAATGAAATTAGTGTTATCTTGGTGTATTCGTCACACGATTATAAAGATACACAAGTTATTCGGAAAGATCGGGTTTAACCCATTCTAAATAACTATTACGATGACTAAAGTTGAAGATACTAAGACGGTAGTTGATGACCGTAGATCTTCACATCGTTTGGGATATTGCTGATGTCTTGATTGGGCTGTACACCCAAGATAAGGTAATAAGTGGTGGTACTTAAAACGTACTTGGAATCGACCAAATTTGCGAGGACCTCTCTCCCATATTGGACATATAGGATGAGGAATAAGGTGCCTCCTTATAGTGGCCCGAATTTCCATACTATCTGAGTTGACTAAATACACCACACGTCCAACCCAAATATCACAGAAATACAAATCATTATTAATAAAGAAGAAAAGGGTAGAAGAATAACAAAAATAACAATACAGAATCTCACATAGTAGCGGAGCAAAATATAATATATATATATATATATCAACTTTTGGAGTACAATTTTTTTCTATATACACATATCATCATCAGAGTACAACACTTACAACACAGCAGAAAGACAATAACTAAATAACGCCGAAGCCTCCTGCTCTAAGCTCCTTTTGATACATCTGTAAAATCCTGAACTACTTGACTGCCCGTACAAATTTGGGCACCCAAGAGCTTATGGAAAACAACACAAAATAAACACTAGGTTAGTCATGGGATTGGTATAAGTAAACAAATTAAAACAGTTTGAGAAAATAAAACGATATCTCATAAGACCACGTCGTATAACACGGAACGGGGTTTTCCCTTATGAGAATCCAAAACACTTGATTTAACTTTAAAAATTCTTTTGAAAGAAACGATAATCTTTATATCAAAACTCTTTTGATATTATAATAGTGTCTAAATCAAATAAATAACAATCTAGTAAAACGTTTGCACCTCACGCTCATTATATAAAATATACAATCAAAACTGCGAGCACTTATTGGGTAATGAATTTCCAACTATGACAAGGTATAGAACCACCTTCCGATAGTGTATTTCTATTTAAGAATACATTGGGTTCAATAAGAACATCTTGTAACCCGGCCACACATGACCGACCACTCATTTCGCTTGAGTGTATCGAATGTATATCACCAACGGTTGGGATCAGCAACCGTTTCCCCGAATGGGACAGAATCGAATAGAATAAAGAATGAAATGAATTTCTCTAGATAGCTGATAATACAACCGACTTGGGAGCTACCCACTTAGCCATGCTGCATGCCCGATTCTTTTCATTTCCCGTTTGTTGAGGCCTGAGGCTATGATTACTTACCATTCATTGATAACACAATCACTTTGAATGTCACATGGTCAGATCTGTTAATCATTAATTGGTTTACATAAATATAATATAGATATTATGTAAAGAGAATAAATTCTAGGCCGTCATATATATTAATACAAACCAACGTATGCGATCATTGGAAATACTCTATCAGACATTCGTCTATATACGTTCATTCTGGGATTGAATGAAACCGAAGGCACAATTTTCATTAATCCATCGTAGGCAATTTCTACCTAGGATTAATAGAAAAAGCCCTTGCACTTCACTCTGTCTTCGATTATCTTCATATAATCTTATTCGCAACGCTACTGCTAATATGGAGTAGTTCTCGGAGAATAATTCAACCGTTCTCTTCATATTGACAATGATATTGGCAAATACTTTGATAGTCAGTTATTTAACTATTGAAGAAAACAAACATCCGTTCAAAGCATCAAACAACCACTGGGCCCTTAATTAAATATTTCATTAGTTAAATCACTTCTCCATTTCCTTATCAATATTCATAACACGACATTTTCGACAATTATCTTGGCCTCTTACTCTATTTGGAAAACATTTTCATATATCGACTCCTTTTATTTTCAATATTTATAAAATATCTCTTATTAATAATTGGAAAACATTCCAGGTACTTCTCCCTTTCATGAACATTCATTTCCATTCTTAGGAAATATTTATTATTATATTTCCAAAATTCCGCTTGTCTGGGTTAAAACGAATGTTATGCAAAACATTGTTACAATAACCCAAAACACCGCATTCAACTGAATCTTATTCAAACATTTATCTTCGAGACTGAATCTTTTTATTTATCGGTTAAAAATGAAATCTACCAAGTTGGGGTATAACTACCTCTCAGACCTTGGCTGAATAACATTCCTAACTTCAAAATAGACAAGACTACTTATCTCGAATAATCAACCTTGTATAAAACCAATTATCCATTTTTAATCGTAAATATGTTTCCCCTTTTTTATTCTTACCAGATTTTAATTTATAGATTTCCTTTCTATTTCTAATAATCTATTTTAAGTTTGTTTCCTTATAGAATTCTATGTATATTGATATATTGATTTCTAATTATCAATTTTTCTTTAAAATGTTCTAACTCCTTAAATTTCCGGAAAATTTCACCAGCACCTCCTTTGTATTGGTCAATAGCTCAAACCTCAACTCGCCTCTCTAGGCCCTTTCCATTCAAAAAGAAAATCCAAAAGCCAAGTGGCTCGCCAATCCAGCGCATAAAAACTCATATGGAATTTAAACGTGTATCTTTTTGTTGGGCACTCTAATTATAATCTTCAAACACTTTATTCATTACTTGTCTAACCTATATACGTCCATTTCCAATTGATTCCAACTCAATCCAATCATTTTTAACTCAATTCGCTAATTTATTCTTAAATTAGCTATTTTGTCCATTCCACCTTTTATTTGAACATGTAACGTTCAAATATATTTTAATTTACTTATGAACTCAATCTAATTCCATTTTCTACTCGAGTTTCGTATTCGATTTCGGATATAAATTCGTAAAACCCATTCACTTATCGAAAGCCCAATTTCGATTCAAAACTCGATTAACTAATTATTCTTCAAATTATTAATTATATTCCATAATTAAAAATACGCTTTTTGTGTCAAAAATCATTTCATTTACAGAACTTGAGTTCGTGCTTATTCTACAACCCAAATCTGGATTTTTAAAATAAAAATCCATATTTTATTAACTTAAAATACTTTGATTTTATTTAATAAACCGTTATGGTTTAATAACGATTATGGCGCTGTTTTTCTGGAAATTTGATTTTGACATAACTCAAAATTTATAAGAAGAAATCCAGATTATTCTCTTCCATTAGAAAATTATTATTCAACCGGTCCTGACTGAGATGACCCGAAATCCCGTTTCTGATGGAGACAAGGGTTATCTTTGGAATATAACACAGAAACAGATAATAGCAGAACAAAATTAAATAAATACACCAGATAATGAACAATAAAATATAATGGATAAAAGTAATCATCAGAGTTACACAGTATACAGGGTCTTACTTAGTACAAATACAGTTCAGCTATACATAAATGTCTACAGCGGAAATAAACAAAATATGTACAATAGGAGCTGAACAGCATAAAAAGAGATAAATGATAGAATCCATCTTCAGCTCCAGCTATCCAGAAAAGAACCAGCTAAACCTGAATACAAGGCTGCCCGTGTAGAAAAAGGGGCACCCGAGTTTGAAAGTGAAACAAACTACGAGTCAGTCATGGGACTGGTATGAGAAATCCACTCAACACATATATAATAAGCTAATCACAGGACCACGCCACTTTCGTGGAACGGGTTTACTCCATTGGATTGCCAGTGCTTTAAAACAAATCTTTCTTTTAAACATCGCTATGCTTTTAACAAAAATGAAGCCATTATAAGACTCAGTTCCCATCACACAATGCAACGCAAACCGGAGGATAGAGTTTTACCTTATAACGGCCAAAATATGCTTGATACGAATAAAAACAAAGGCATTTGATATTATTGCTAGTGTTTATATGTTTTGAAAATAATTTCAAATCATAACTATCAATCATAGACGACATGAGCGTCCCATGCCACTATGTCGCCAAATATCTATACAATCGAAACCGCACGATCACGTATCTGGAAATTGGATTTCCGTCATGAACCAAGGCAAAAGATAGTCCTTACCGAATTCGAGACTGCCTAGCCCGAGCCTCAGGCAAGTACTCTGTCAAGCCTTAGGATCGTCAGGGCCGGTCCACCGATGTGGATTAAAATGCCTGAACCATGCGTTTCCCCTCCCTTTGGGGCGTAAACGAGCCAACGAATGACTCCATCGGACCCGGATCGTCCGATCAAACCGAGGCGCCTCGCAACAGCAACAACCACATAGGTGAAAAGTATATAAATGTCAGGGCTGGTAGGTCACTGACACCACCCTAGCTAGGAGGAAACGCAGGCCCTCCCTGAGGTCCTTTCTCCCGTTTCTGGTTCATACCGGGGTGTGAGGCTCGCGAATTCACGTTATACACAAAGCTACGCCACACAGGCGGTGCTTTGATCATCACCACAAGACTTTGCTTTTCAACAGAAGCCCTGATCACTGCATCTTAGCATGCCACACAGGCAATTCATGCCATGCGACTGATGTCCATCGATATACAACCTCTGAGCTCGTGCGTCTCAGAGAAGGGCGTTAAGCAAAAGAATAAGTTCTCCGCCGCCAAACAGATGTATATTTAATAGAGATCAATCAACATAGAATAAAATCCAATGTCAGACACACAGTCCATTTACAAGTCCGTTCTGTGTCTGAACGAAACCGGAGTCACTAAATACCTCGCAAACCCTTCGATCACCACGTACGTCTGGACGATCACCACTCATTATCCATATTTCGGGATGCCTCCCAATCAGGACCTCGGTTACCATCCAAACGAGGTGAAGATCTCCGGTCTTCGACCATCGTCTTCATCTTCGACTTTCAATCATCGGTCAATTATTTGAAATGAGAATTAACTCGGCCTTCTCAAATAATTCACGTATATTTAGAATTTCAAATCAATTTACTTCAATGGTTAAATTATTTGACAACGCCAATCTTGTTCTTTAATGTAATTTTTACACCAAACACATTCAACCATCAAAAGCCACATAAATCGAGCAAATTCAGTTTATTTCCATTCCATATCGCTTATGATATTTTATAACTATTTATCGCTATTTTTATTTATTTTAAAATAGCTAATTTATTCAAAATGACGCTTCGGGCCATAAAGCGGCCGTGGCGCTGTTTTTCTTCAGATTTGATTTACACATATCTGAAAATCTAACCGTTGGATCTTCACAAAATTTACATCATTAGAAAGGTCTTTTCAAAATGAATCCAACGGTTCCAGTTTCGGGAAAATCCGACGGTCGGATCTCCCGGTACAATCGTTTGAATTTTCGATTTCAAAATACGAACTACAGCGTCATTATTCGATTAAATATATAATTATATATATATATATATAAATATAATCGCTTCTGGCGCTGTTTTTCATCAGATTTGAATTAAACATTCCAGACAATCCAACCGTTGGATTTTTGCAAGGTTGGTGCCGTTGGGAAGATATTTCCAAGGCGAACCCGACGGTTGAGATTTCGGGAAAATCCAATGGTCGGATTTCCCGCACTAGTTGTTTGAAATCACGGTTTCAAAATGCGAACTGCACGGCCACGTTTCGTTTTAATTTTATTTATATTTATATAATTATATAAATATAGTTCATTCAACAATTTCAATATCGTTTTCACTTCAAATATTTCACTAACGCCTTAAAATTTTGGAAAATTTCGCCATAACCTCCCCTGCACCGGGAGCATCGGGAAATCGCAAATAGCTTTCCCGGTCCTTCTAATCTCAAAAAGAAAAAGAAAAAGCCAAGCGGCTAGCCAACAGGCTCATAAAATCATCACCCAAACAAAACAGTAAATGTGTACCTATTTGTCGGGCACAAAATTTTATTCCTCTTCTCTAGCCCCTTTGCTATAACCTGTTCAATGAATATGCATGTACATATATATACAGTTCTTATCATTTATCATTTTCTATTCAACTTCATATTTGATTTCTATTTGGTTTAAAAACACCATTCATTCTAATGTTACATACATAGGTGCAAATCATTTCATTAGCTAATTAATGAATATTTCAACTCATATATGTTTATTTTGAACAAGTGGCTATTTTTAACACTTCACATTTCAACGATTCATGCATACAATAAAAATGTGATTTTTATTGTAAAACAATTCATTTCAAAACACTATTTTTCTATATAGTTCATATAGGTGACAAAAATAGGATTTTTATCATAAAACAATTTCTTTTAAAACGAGATTATTTTACACAGTTCATATAGTCGATAAAAGGTGATTTTTTTTATTATCAAACAATTTATTTCAAAATATGAATACCATTCAACACATGAATTTCAAATCAACGAATGAATATCGATTCAACACATGAAGGTTTTCTATAGTTTCTATATATAGATAAAAATGTGATTTTTATATTTAAAACGCGAATACCATTCAACACATGAATTTCTAATCAACGAATGAATATCAATTCAACACATGAAGGTTTTCTATACAATGAATAAATATAGTTTAAGCAAATGAAAATAATTCAAACACACGAATATTATTCAAAATTTCGGCAGCATAACGGCAGCGTAGTTAAAACCGGGACCGTCCCTAGTACGGCTCCTCGCTCTACCTTAAAACCTCGCGGTTTTTGACAATGGGGATCATGCATCTAGTTCGCACGCAGGCGGCATGTATATATTTATTTCATTTCCACAAAACTAATCCTATGTGGTTTCAACCAAATATTTCTCAACCACAAATGGGTATTTTTCAACCACAATCAACCAATATACACCACAAACAATCCCAAACAACCATTCGCTATCAATCAATTTTCACAACAATTTCAACCAATAAATATCGTCCATGGTTTGTGGACGAGGGGCGTATATATATATATATATATATATATATAGCAATTCACTTTAATTTCCACACATATATATATAGCTAGAAAAAGAAATTGAAGAGTGAGAAATTCTCACCGAATAGCTAATTCAATCCCACGACTTTTCTTTGCATAAATCTTCACCGTTCTCGCCTTTTGTCGCTTTCGTTGCCCGTATTCACTACATATGTAAAGATCGAATTTTTACTTCGTTATTCAATATATAAAAATCGAATTTTTATAATGCTATTCAATATATAAAAATCGAATTTTTACTTCGCTATTCAATATATAAAAATCGAATTTTTATAATGCTATTCAATATATAAAAATCGATTTTTTACTTCGCTATTCAATATATAAAAATCGAATTTTTACTTCGATGTTCAATATATAAAAATCATATTTTTACTTCGATGTTCAATATATAAAAATTATATTTTTACTTCGATGTTCAATATATAAAAATCATATTTTTACTTCGATGTTCAATATATAAAAATCATATGTTTACTTCGATGTTCAATATATAAAAATCATATTTTTAACTTTTCCACTATATAAAAATCGAACCTTTCACTTGTAAAAATCGTTTCTTCACGTCATTAAAAATCTAATTTTTTTTCCTAAGGAAAAATCTAATCTTTAACTAATAAAAATATAATCTTTCTTGTCAACAAAAATCAAATCTCTATACAACCAAAAAAGCTAAACTTTCCTAATCAAAAATCAGTTGTAATGTAGAATCAAAATCAGTTTTAATAAAAAAAACGAAATCAAATAAGCTCACCGCGTTCATTGGAGGAGAGGGGGCGTTTGCTCGCTGCGTCGGAGGTCGTCAGGGCGGTGGCTTCAATGGTCTCGAACTGGGGGGGGGCTCGCGAATTTGGGCGTTGCGATGGCTTCAGGGGGGGGGAATAGGTCAGGGAGGGGGTTCGGGTGCGTCGAGGTGGAGAGGAGCGGGATCGGAGGGTGGAGCGGAGGTCAAGCTGGAGAGAGCGGCTGGAACTTAGTGGAGGCGGCGGCTGCTGCTCCTCCTTTCTTCTTTTCTTTTTTTTATTTTCTGTTTAATGAAATCGGGGGGGGGGGGGTAGAAAGAGAAAAGGGAGGGAGATATTTTTTTTTTACCAAAGATATCTATATTTTAAAAACAATACCATTTATATTTTCAAATCAAAGGTGTTTTTATTTTCAATGTAAAGACATTTTTTCATAAATTAATACTAATTTTTATTTCAAAAATCTCATTTTATCGAATGTCTTTTCTATTTAAAAACTGAAAAGAAGACAATACTATTTATATTCAAAAACTGATTTTAAAATTTGTATATATTTTTAAATTTACAAAAACAATTCAGTGCTAAAACAAAACTATATAAATTTTATAAAAACAATGCTGTATAAATTCTATACCCGAAAAAGGAAGAAAAGGCTTACTGTAAAAAAAACTGTCGTTCACCCTAGGACCCTTCACCCTCAAAACTAGGGTTCCTCCTCACGGCGCCTGCAGATGATCGGAACGCCGTCCAGTGGGCCCACACGACGCGCCTCTGCCTGCACCACCTTCGGCCAGAACAGCTCCGCCTCCGGTGGTCCCCGCTCGCCTAAAAAGGGCTCGAAAGTCGGCTTCTTTGAGGAGCGTTTCTGAGCGAAAGGGGGTACGAAAAATTATCACGCCTACTTGGATCTGAAGGTCGAAGATCCCTCAATGATTTTCGTTTGTAAAGTTGATCGGATTATTTATGGATCGCGTGGAATTTGAGGAGAAAAGGCTGAGCAATTTCCGCCTTTGAATCAGGTTAAACAGCGGCTTGTTTGGGGTGTTGACTGCGGAAAGGGGAAGGAAGGGGTTTGACCAGCTTTGAATTGATAAAGGTGTATATATATTATTTTATAATTATTTAATTTAATCTCCGAAAAGTAACTTTTAAATTCGAACACCAAACGAAGCCCAACGACTGTCGCCCCTGGCTAATTACCCCCATTCCGAACACAATGGGATATATTTCACAAGCCAATTCGATTGTTACGATCAGTTTTCATTCAAATTTAAATTTAAATCCTTATATTGAATTTTAAACGTACATTTCAAATTACCGGGGTCACATACTAACTAGAAAAATTCCAGGAAAATATTTTCTAGCTTCGTATTGACGATACGGTCCTAACAAAACTAGTTTCGTCGAATTCTGAGACCGTTTGAAAAATGGTCATTTTCCAGTCGATTAAAATCAACTGAAAATGGTCAAATGCGTTTTCCATTGCCACGCTCACATATTGATTCGAAACATTATGAAATTTGAAACCTAACAATAATTTGACCACACGGACCCAACAAAAGTGGATTCGTCGAAATCCGAGGTCGTTTGCAAAATGTCCATTTTCAAGGGTCTGAATTCCATAGCGACTATTCAGAATTTTCAACTGGACATATCTTTTGATTCCCGCTATCAAATTTCGATTTGTCAGATTCGTTGGAAAGATATTCACTAACAGATTTAAATATTTTTGGTTTCACTAAAATTCGTTTTGTTTTGCACCCGGTATAGTCCGACAAAGTTTGAATTCGATTTTTGAAACTCCAGCGCCATTTCAGGCCTTGTTTATAATTATAATTAATTATATTCGTTTTCAATTGTCGATTCAAACTCAGTTTTCATTGCCATTACCTAAAATATTTATTTTAAATATTTAAAATCCATTATTTCTGCCAATTTAAATTTTTTAAATTGGTTCAGATTTTCTGGGTCGTTACACTGACGATTCTTGTTTCAAAGAATTCCAACTTAAATTGAGTCCTATATACTCAATTGAAGTTCGAGAAGCCAATTTATGAACTACCACGTTGCGGCAAGCTCGTTTTAATTATATTTAAATATAATTGTTTAAACTCTTTTTATTAATAAATTTCACTTGCATTCTTCCATATTTTTAAATTTAGATTATTCTAGTTTTCCAAATTCAACTTAATATTTCTGATTTTCTGTAACCATTGATTATTTTATAATTTAGTTATAATTAATTCTTCTACACTGAATTCCAATCCTTTATAAATAAATTATTTATAAAATTCGATATAATCAAATTCTAATTTTAAATCCTTAGATTTATTTCACTTATGTTTATATTTCTAATTACAAAATAAAATTTATCGTTCTATTTCAAACCATTTTCCAATTCACTTTTTAACTCATACTTGAATTTAAATGCCTAAATTATCAAATGATAATTTATTTTACTAGATTTATAAACATCGTTTATAAATCCAACTTCCGTGTTTATATATTAAAATGAGTTTCCTTTCAAATCTATTTCAACTCAATTCGTTTTATATTCTGAATTCGAAAATAAAAGCTATCGTTCCCTTTTTCGAAATGATTCCAAATTATATTTTAAATTCATACTTGAATTTAAAATGATAAATCATCTCTTGATAATTAATTCACCACATTTAAAAACATCGTTTATGAATTTGATTTGTTCTATATATTCAACACGTTCCAGTTCAAAGTCTATTTAAAAACCAAAATCTTAGTTTTGGAATACTCTATCTATTTTAACTTATCTACATATAACATAGAATCTATTTTAAATATTAAATTTTTAAACCTTAGTTTCTAATTAATACAATTCTAATATCCTTTCTGGATATAGTTTATTTTATAATTTCGGCAATAATCTAATTAAATTTTCCAATTAAATTTATATTCCAAACATCAGAATAGATTTCATCATTTTCTATCTAAAACGATTTCAAATTCTTATTTTAAATTCACATTTGAATTTATACTCTCTAATTATCCAATTATAATTATCCATTTCATTTACAAACACCGTTTATAAATTTATTTCAATTCCTGCATTATTCAATTTATAAACATCGTTTATAAATTCAATATCAATTTCCTGTATTATTTAATTTATAAACATCTTTTATAAATTCAATACTTGTTTTATTTAAAACAAGTTTATATCTTTAGCCCATTCGAAATTCAAATTCTACTTAAAAAAAAATAGATTTCCCCTTTTAAATCTCAAAATCCCTTTTCTTGATATAAACATTAAGGCCCAGTGATTTTGAACACCTAAAACACTCAACTATCAATCACAGGGTTTTTAACACATCATATATGATTATATATATATATATATAAACAAATAATAATATTTTTGAGGAATCCAGTTGGATCCCTCCAACCTATTTTCCTGCATCCTCAGACGTTAGCCAACGTAAATAGTACCCATCTTGCTTCAAGGTAGGATGTCGTGGTATAAAAGGTCATCCACTATCATATCGTGGAGCGTATAGGGTCATCCGCTAATAATACTACGGGTATCTGCTAATGATACTGCGGGAATCCAACCACCAATATATATATATATATATATATAATAACAACAAACACCAAGCCTAAATAAATAATATATATATATATATAATAGCCACAATAATATTTTAATGCATGCAAACAACCAACAAACAATTATTTTTAACTAATAAAAATAATTCTAAAAAAAATCCGAGTGAGATTTACTCACCTGATTTTATTTGCCGAATAACGATCGATTTTTAATTAAATTAAACAAGTGTTTAATTAATTAAAAATCCATGTTGGCTCCAAATCTAACCAGTCCAGTCCTATTGCGTAGCTATCGTTAATACGAGTCCATCGCACCTTGAATTGCTCAAATCTGACATTGTGCCATAAAGATATGTATTTTATAAGTTTTGATTCTACAAGTTTGAGGATAAACATATAAATTAACAATTTAGTAAATTCATTTACCAACACATTAATAAATTACCCTATTAATCAAACATATATTTATTTCCCAGTAAATCACAGGGCTGAACTATACATAGATATTCCATTCACATGTATTTTTTTTTAAACTAAACTAACCATGCTTTCTATCATCATTTTTTTAGCTACTGAATGAATATTAGGCTAACATATAATCCTTGTTTGTATCTTATCCACATTTTATTGGAACTATACAGTCAATTAGGTCATCAAAGGTATATCTACCTTATTAATCAAATTCTAATTATATAAACCATCTTTTATACAAATTCTAAATAAATAAAAAGAAACAAAAACAAAAATATACCTTAATTAATTTATTGCTGTGATTTTGTTTCATCACCCCATTCCACTTTTCGATTATCAACTCACTAACGTTGTTTCCAGAATTGGAAATGAGCGCAAATACATCTTCCTCCATGTAGCCCTGTTCTGGCATTACCCTTGCGAGCTACTGCTCGAACACACCCCTAGACAAACCTTTCTTTTATATCGACAAGTAGCGACAATTTCCCCAAGCTTTGTACCCAAATCCATTAGAAAATCGCACTTCACGAATACTATCGCATCACTCCAGTTTGACATTAGTGTCTTCGCATTCCACCAGTATATTCAAACTATGCTCAGGTTCGCCCAGTACCATTATCAATTTCCACGCTCTAGCCTTCCTGAAATCGTGTACCCCCTCTCTCCAGAACAACATTAGTTTCAGCTTGCCATTTCTGATCCTGATTCCCACTTGCGCGAGTGCTTCAACGAGCTTTAGGAAGCTCAGGCTTCAATTCTCGACTTGGATTTCCCATATACGTCGATTTTGATTTATGAAAGGCAGCCTTTTTTTAGATGTAGAAGCTTTTGATTAAAAGAAATGGCTTTTATTTTTCTTTGTGTATAAATGAACAAGTTGCAAAGGAGAAAAAGGGGGAGAGGTTCACGCGTATTTATAAAGGAGAAGACTTAAGCATTAAGGGAAAGAATTTTAATGTGAGGAGCTTAATTTAATTCAATTCGACATAAAGAGATTTTTATTCTTTTTAGATGGATATCCATTTGATTTCGAACCTATCCTCTAAAGATATCTCAGGGTTCACAACTTGAACTCACGAACCACTATTTTAGTGTAACGACCAATATTTCAGCATAATAACACTATTCTGAACCTAACGAAATATATTCTGAAATTTAATTTGAATGTATATATAAAATAATCATATTAAATCCTTATAATATAACTTTAATTCAGAAAAAATCCATTCCCTGATAATAAATTATTTTTATTATCATTTATAGTCAAATGGAATTTATATAGACCATCTGAATCATTTTGATTCAGCTTTAACCTCGAAATTAATTATATATCATATTATGATAATTTAATATATTCGATATTGAATTGAAATCGATTATTAAATCGATAACTTAATATTAAAATTCATTTATAATATCAACTCAATATTTAAAACAATATTAAATATTTTTAATTAATCGACCAGAAATCCGGGTCGTTACATTCTTCCTCCCTTAAAAGAATTTTGTCCCTGAAATTACTAAGGCAGAAAAATGCTGCAAACCCATTTACTTTTTAAAAATTCACTTATGTTGAACTTAACTCTTCATGTTTCTACAATTTTAGTTCCAACCAAACTTTTGGTTTCATTCATGTTGAATATCAAATATGTTTATATTCATTTTATATGAATTATTTACAATCAATTCATATTCCATTTAAATTGATTATGATCAATATATTTACTTTGATTCCTTTAACTTGCTTAATTAAATTTAAATCCAGTATTCAAATTCCCGGGTATCTATGTCAACTCTTTTTATTTGAAATCACATAAATATATACATATACATATACATATACATATATATATATATAACCATACCAAATTCAAAACATTTGAATTTTCAAACCAGCTTGTTTTCTTTCAACCAAATTTCCATCAGAAATTTTTTTAAGGTGGCAATCCATCACTTAGAATCTCAAAAATGAACACCGATGCTGCTGCAGTCATCATCAGAATTATTTTCCAGCCACTGAAGTGAGTTAGGTGTTTTAACAAACTTTAAAATCCATTCAAAACGATTTTTATTCAAAAATCCTTAAAAAACCAAGCCATATTGCCTTAATATACTTTAGAAAAATATTTTCCAAACTTCCAGGATTTAAATTCCAAAATCTGGTTTGGATTTAATTTTAATCCATCTCAACTGTATATTTCATTCATGTATAATTTATATTTGGTTATATATAACCATTCCAATTTTATAGTCCCATTTAATTATAATAATAACAACCAACGCATACATATATTATAGTAATTTCAGAAAAATATTCTTTCTTTATCAAAATAGCATTTCGGGTAAAATTATTTCATTTACCCATTTAAAAACATTACTGTGCCTAATTTCTCTATTCAAGTGTTTAGAGATTTCTTGTAACACCCCGTGTATTCTATAACAGTGTAATTCACAAATTAAAGTATAATTAATTACAAATCAAAGAATTAAGGGAAATGGGCTGTGCCATTGTGTTCGTCTCGGAAAAATACGTGAAATAGAGTCCGAGTTTTCTAAAATCGGAGTCCGTATGACCAAGTTATGGCCTGTCAAAGTTTTCAGAAAATTTCAAATTCAGAAAATAGCTCGAAGATTCGAATTTCAAACACGCAGGGAGGCAGGGAGGGAAAGTTCCCGCCCAGGACAAGTCGACAGGGGTGTCGACTTGCCAGTCGACACCCCCACCCCCCGTGTCGACTGCCCAGTCGACACGGGTGTCGACTTGCAGGTCGACCTGCTTGGTCGGCCTGGCTGGCCTGGTCTGTGCTGGGTCCGAATTTCTGAGGCTTGCTTTGTCACAAGGGCTAGGTGTCAGCTCCTGATTGGTCTCTCTTTCGAATGAATGGCTACGATTAACCCAAGCTACATCGACGGTCCTAATCAATTCATAAACTCTATAAAAATGACTCTAGACTCTAGCTAATCTATTCATTCAAAAATAAGAATGAGGCCATCATGCTGCTGAGGAATGACTAGGAGTAGCCACCAATTTGAGAGACAATTAGGAGACAAACTCTAAAGCATAAAGCAACTACAAGTTAAACTTAAACAAATCAATTCAATGCCTACATCAAAGGAATAGCATCTCCAAATCCAGATTCCTGAATTGAAGAATTCGTCACACGATTGTAAGTAGAGTACTATTCCGATGTGAATAAATAACTGTGTTTGATTTGTGTAAAATGAGAATTACACTTGATTTGTGGTGATAGTAATTCATATTTGTGCGTTGCTATGATTCTAATCGATTTGGAATGTTGTGATATAATGATTGGATATTCGCAAGTATGTAACTCATGATAAAAACTACATGTTTGTGGATTGTTTAATTGAGATTCATGCAAGTATGTGGTTTTGCTACTATGCCAACATAATGTATATTTTTGTACAAAATCACTTTTTGTGTAATTAGATCAAATTTGGGGTATTATGATTCATATGAAATTATGTTGGAATTGGCATCATGATCTATGTATAAAACCATACTTTTGTATTAGAAACAAAAGTAAGCCTCTTTGTGAACTTATGTTGATTTTATGAATATGACTAGGCTATGTTTGGTATTATGCCTAATTGAAAAACATGTTAGGCCTATATTGTTAACAAGAATTATATGATAATATATGTGACACATAGCTAAGTTAGATTTACATTCCAATTGCAAGTTTGCATGAATAAAGTAAAAACCATGATTTCATGTTTAGGAATATTTATGCCATGATTACATGAATAGATCAAAAACCATGATTTCATGTTTGGGTATATTTGTGCCATGATTATGTGAATAAATTAAAAATCATGATTAAGTTGGAATAATTCTAGTTGAACTATACTTTTGTATTAGTAACAAAAGTAAGCACCTTTGTAAACATATAGTAATTTTATAAACATGATTTGCTTATGTTTGACATTATGCCTAAGTAAAAATATAGGTTTATGTTGTAGCTAAGACTATGTGTCAATAATGATATCTAATTTAGTTAGATTCTTAACTTAACTACAAGTTTACATGGTTTGATTCATGTCACTTATGCTTTATGACCAAAGTATATGTTACTACAATGCAAGTACACCAGTTTCTATTTTGTAGTTCCAACGTTATGCTGCAAGTTCATGCGTTCACATTCCCCTTTTGGTGTATATAATCACGTTTTAAGCCTCCCTTTTTCACGTGGCTAAGTTGGGCTTAAAAGGCTAAGCCCAACATGTATTATAATAAACGAGCGTATTAAACGGGGGAAATAGCGTTGGGCCAAATTAATTAATAAATGAAAATATAAAAGTAGATGGGCCCAAATTCAAGAATGGGTGGGGCCCATGATTGGTGTAAACCTTTACACCATTAGCTTAAATTGATTTTGAATAATGGGCCGCAAATATTTACATATAAGAAAATAAAGAAGAAAGACAAAATATGTAAATGTAGAAAATACGATGTGTTTAACCCGCGGTTGGATTGAGTTGTGATGTAAACCTACCCGGAACCGCCCGGCTGTCCAGTAGTCACAACAATACCTATCCAATGTGGGTGGTTAAACATGGAGCCCAATAAGGACCCGAGGTTAGACTGAGTTGTGGCGTAAGACTGCCCGGACCCAACCGGCAACAGGCAGCCACAACAATACCTGTCTAATGTGAGAGGTCAAGGCTTTAATAAGACAATTAAGGCTGAGTCAGGATTGATAGGATTAAGTAAATTATATTAATACTTAATCAAGATGGAACATGCTAAACAGACTGATTGGGGGTTAGGTTTATAACACACTTAACCAACTTAGCATGTTGGCTAGAAATAGAAAAACCTAGTAGCGGGGGACCCTTTTCAGCAGTAACCCTATAAGGTATCATGATACCCTGAAACTAGGCAGGGTGGGGCACGATTACTGGGCTGACTGTAAGAGGTCAAATCGACGGCGGTGGTGCAGCAGTGTAGGTTCTAACGGGGTGCGGGCGTGCACACACTCCGGCGCAGAAAAATAAGGCACTGGGCACCAGTAGCATACCTGTGCATTCTAGGATTGTGTCGGGCCGCCACCATGAGACTTGATACACCCCATGATGGGACCAGCATAGGTAACTACAACATCGGGGGCCGTAAGACACATGTAACTATGCGAGTAGGAGCCGATCATCATAAAATGGATCACTTCACCCTGATTATGGGGTGCCTGTTGGGAACTAGTTTATATGGGTACAGAGATTAATATGGGGTACGATAGTATATTCGACCCTAGACAACTTAACTAAGTTTATGGTGCTTTCCCATTTCTAGTTTATACTTATCATACCCAGTTCTTTATTCATAGACTGAATAGTCCTAGACTTACTCAGGCTTTATGTCTGACTCTACTTTTCTTTCGCCTTCTTTTCTTCCGTTCCCCCCCAGGTCCACAGGGAGGGAATACCGCAGCTTGACCAGCCTTCATATCCAGCTTGAAGAGAAAGAATGTATTGCTTGGATCTTTTCGTTTTGGACTATGGCTTTGGACAGCAACTATGGGACTATTGCAGTTTATTTATGTTTTCTTTATGCTTCTTTAAATAATGTAACCAAGACAGTTATGAAGATGTTATGTTTTTGGAAGTATTGTAAGACAATTATGGTATGGTTGGTGTAACACGTATTTTATTGAAATAAAAGTTGTTGTTTTCCGATGTTCAAAAATATGTGTTCTTATATCTGTCTTGTATATCTGTGACTTATACTTATAAACCTCCACCAAAATTAGGGCATTCCCTTTGAGAGTGACCCTAACGGAGGTGGGGTGTTTCACTTGGTATCAGAGCATAGGTTTACCAGATAAGATAAAAAGTTTTGAAAATTTATTTTCAAAAAAAAAAAGAAATTTAAAGAAGCATTTTTAAAAGAAAAATATTATTATTTTTTTTAAAAAAAGGCAAAGTCCCCCCAAAGCCATAGGTACTATCTCTTATCCTTCGTTTTGAATCTATCCTTTTTGTTTCAGCATGTCCGAAGAACTTAACTTGCCAGAGGGTGTACCAATACATGGTTGGTTTAGGCGGTTCTTAGAAGCAAGGGCCACTCAGCCAGGTCCTACCGTTCCTCCTCCCCCAGTTGCAGGAAATCATCCAGCTGCAGCAACACCTCTTCCTCCACCTCCTCCACGGGGAAACACGTTTGCTAAGATATTTAAAGATTTTAAAACTATGGGAGGAAAGGATTTCCATGGAACTGAGTCCTTCGTGGCAGCTAGAAATTGGCTGAAAGAAACCGAGGACTTATTCATCATCTTTAAGGTAGAAGATAGACAGAAAGTACAACTGGCGGTATGGCTACTAAAGGGTGAGGCTTCCTACTGGTGGGAAGTCACTAATGCAGAAAGACCAGTGGAGACATGGGAGGACTTTAGGGCAAGGTTTGAGGCTAAATTTCTCTCAGATGCGGAAAGGAGTTTGCAGTTGGAAAAATTCTTATTTCTTAAGCAAGGGAACAAGACAGTCAAAGAGTATGTTAATCAGTTCGATGAGCTGGCTAGGTTCAGACTGGACCTAGTCAACACCCCGCACAAGAAGGCTCTCCGTTTCGTCAAAGGGTTGAATGAGCCATTACACAGTTTGGCCATGACCCATATACCCATGGGAGCTACATATGAAAGATTGGTACAGATGGCATTGCTGAACGAAGAGGATAAGGGCAAGAAGGAGACAAAGGCAGAAAGCTCTCAAGGGAAGAAAGAGGGTTTGCAGCCTAAGAAGACAGACTTTAAGAAGGGCGGGAAAGACAACAAAGAGAAGAGGAAGTGTAATTTCTGTGGCAAAGTGGGGCACTTAGTGAAAGATTGCCGGAAAAAGAAGGCCAAGGAGAATGGTGGGTGCTTTTCTTGCAGTGAGACAGGCCACAGGGCTAAGGACTGCCCAAAGAAACGAGGACAGGGGCAGAGGGCTGAATCCACCTCAGGGGCACAAGTTCATGTGCTAGAAGCGCCACCTCTGCAACAGCGAGGTATAAATACTTCTGTAGAAAGTGTAGTTTATCTTTATGATCACCCCGTTCGCACTTTATTTGATTCTGGCGCATAACACTCCTTTATCTCGTCTGCTTTAGTAGAATCTCTGCACCTAAAAACTAGTATGGTAGAGGACCCCTTAATTGTTTCAAACCCAATTGGGGGCCCAGCTCATTTGTCTATGATCTGTTTGGGATTGAAAATTTCTATTCTAAGCGTAGAATTTCAATGTAGTGCCTTTGTTTTGGGCTTTTCGGGATATGGTTTGATTTTGGGCATGGATTGGCTATCTAGTAATGGGGCCATCCTTGATTGTGAAAAAAGGGTTGTTAGGCTCTTAACCCAGCTCGGTAATACTTTGGAAATTTCTTGTAATCCCTCGTATGTGGTTATGCTTAGTTACCTTGAATCGCTAGATGCCTCTGTTGAAAATTTGCAATCAGTTAGAGTAGTCCGGGAATATCCGGATGTCTTCGAAGAGGTGAAGGGCTTGCCTCCGAAGCGGGAGATAGACTTCCGCATATGCCTTGTAGATAATGCAAAGCCCGTTGCGTTGCCCGTTAGACACATGGCTCCACGGGAAAGGAAAGAGCTCAGTAAACAGATTAAAGAGCTTCTAGAAAAGGGGTTCATTAGGAGGAGCATTTCAGAATGGGGCGCTCCAGTGGTGTTCGCTACAAAGGCGGATGGTTCACTCCATCTATGTGTTGACTATAGGGAGCTCAACAAGCTAACGAAAAAGAATAGGCACCCTCTCCCCAGAATTGACGATTTGTTTGATCAGCTTGTAGGAGCGTCTGTTTTCTCCCAACTCGATTTAGCGACCGGTTTTCATCAGCTAAGGGTGGCTGAAGACAGTCTCGATAAAACGACATTCAGAACCCCAGACGGCTTCTTTGAATGGCTTGTCATGCCTTTCGGCTTGACAAATGCACCTGCTTACTTCGTGGACCTGATGAGTAGGGTATTCATAGATTTCCTTAATAAGTTTGTAGTGGTCTTCGTAGACGATATCCTTATCTTCTCAAAGAGTGAAGAGGAACATGCTCAGCACTTAAGGGCAATCATGGAAACTCTGCGAGTCCATCAGCTAAAAGCCAAATTCTCCAAATGCCACTTTTGGAGAGAAGAAGTGAGGTTCCTTGGGCACATAGTATCCAAACAAGGGTTAGCAGTGGACCCTGCTAAGGTAGTGGCGGTACAGGATTGGAAGACACCAAGGAATGCAACTGAGGTCCGAAGTTTTCTAGGACTAGCAGGTTTCTATCGAAAGTTCATAAGGGATTTTGCGAAAATCTCAGATCCGCTCACGAAATTGACCAAGAAGAATCTAGTGTTCAATTGGGACTTGGATTGCGAGTTTGCTTTCCAGCGACTGAAAAGGGCTCTTACAACAGCCCCAGTTTTGACGTTGCCAGATGGAAGCAAGATGTTCACCGTTTATACAGATGCATGTGGGACAGGGCTAGGCGCCGTCTTAATGCAAGAAGGAAGGGTAGTAGCTTATGGCGGGAGGCAGTGGAAAGTGCACGAAAAGAACTACCCGACCCACGATCTTGAGTTAGCTGCCATCGTCTTTGCACTCAAGTCTTGGCGACACTATCTCCTAGGTGAGAAGTTCGAACTTTACACTGACCATAAATCGTTGAAATATCTTTTCTCGCAGAAAGATCTTAACTTGAGGCAACAGAGATGGATGGAGTTTCTTGCCTCGTATGATTTCGAGATCTCCTACACTCCGGGCAAAGGCAACGTAGTAGCAGACGCGTTAAGCCGAAAGAAACTGACCTTAAGCCCGCTGTTTGTTGAAAGACAAAGCCTAGAGTTTATAGCCAGCTTCGACTTTAGGCCCTCCTCCGATTTTGTACCAGGCTTGCTTGCATCTCTCGAAGTACGTCCGACTTTAGTGGACTCAATAGGGACAGCACAACGTGAAGACCCTCAGCTTGTGGAAACGATTGATAGGCTAATTAGGGGTGAGACTTCAAGTCACCTCAACAGATACTCCATCGACGATAAGGGTTGGCTAAGGCGAGACGGAAGACTATGCATCCCACAGACAAGGGATTTAGTAAAGAGGGTTCTCGAGGAAGCACATCACTCCAAGATGACGATACACCCTGGCGGAGACAAAATGTACAAGGACATAAAAAGAACTTTCTTCTGGAACGACATGAAAAAGGACGTGGCAGAATTCGTTTCTAAGTGTATGGTGTGCCAACAGGTTAAGGCGGAACAGAAAAAGCCTGGCGGACTGCTACATCCTCTAGAGGTCCCGTAGTGGAAATGGGATAGCATCTCAATGGACTTCATCGATGGGCTGCCTAGGTCTAGGACAGGCAACACTAGCATTTGGGTAATAGTGGATATGCTTACTAAAACCGCCCACTTCTTACCTGTCAAAAGTAAAAGAACTGCCTCATCTCTAGCATCTCTTTACCTCAAGGAAATTGTCCGACTCCACGGAATACCATCCAGCATTGTTAGTGACCGAGACCCTATCTTCACAAGTGAGTTTTGGCGGAGTCTGCAAGAAGCGGTAGGCACGCAGTTATGCTTGAGCACAGCCTATCATCCCCAAACTGACGGCCAAACAGAAAGAGTGAACAGAGTTTTGGAGGACCTTCTAAGACTGTGCGTCCTTGACTTCGGAGGGACATGGGAAGACCATCTTCCTTTGGTGGAATTTGCCTACAACAACAGCTATCAAGCAACCATCGAAATGGCGCCCTTCGAAGCTTTATATGGAAGACCGTGCCGATCGCCCACTTGTTGGTGGGAGTCTACTGATAAACTCATACTTGGACCAGATATGATCCGAGAGACTTCAGAAAAAGTAGACTTAATACGAAGAAGGATGAAGACGGCCCAAGACAGACAAAAGTCCTACGCCGACAAGAGAAGGACCGACCTTGAATTTGAGGTTGGAGACAGAGTTTTTCTTAAGGTATCTCCGCTAAGGAACATTGTTCGTTTTGGAACCACAGGAAAGCTAGCACCAAGGTTCGTAGGGCCATTCCCTATCATCGAGAAAATTGGGGAAATGGCCTATAGATTAGAGCTACCCGAAAAGCTGGCCGGAGTTCACAACGTTTTTCATGTTTCACATCTCCGAAAATGTCTACATGAGTCTGCTGAAGTGGTAGAGCCAAATATCCTAGAAGAAGCTGAATTGGAGCTTGAAGCAACCGTGAGGAAAGTTCCAACCCGCATATTAGGAACGGAAGTGAAGAAGCTACACAACCGCGAAGTCAAGCTCGTCAAAGTTCAGTGGAGCGACGCCGAGGGAGACGCGACTTGGGAAACTGAAGCTAGAATACGCACTGCCTACCCTTTTCTTTTCGATGGTACATCCTTGATCTTTCTTTTTCCTTAAGTTGCGCTTTTTTCTATCTTTTTAGGTATATTTCCTCGACCTTATCTTTTAGGTAGAAGCCCTTTGGATGAAAACATGTAATTGAAACATGTTATGGATGATGGTTGCAAGTGGTTGCAAGTGATTGCTAGTGGTTGCTCGTGGTTGCATATACACACACAATCTAGGTTTTAGATCGGCTCAGTCACTTCATATTGCATATGCATATATGTTTGCATTCGTATATGGTTGAACTTTAATGTGTTGTCATATGGATATTGCATTTGTATGAATGATTGTGCACTCAAGTAGAATCATGAATAGGAAAATTTGCATACATAATGGATTCATGACACCTACATAATTCGCATTAAGGAGGTCAACTGAATCAGTAGACCGCCTGATTTTGCATTAGATAAGTACATGTACACACACACTTCGCATATGATCATGAAGCATTAGAAGTCTTTTATGGACAATGGATACTCGTGTTTGATGGATGAGTAGATGGATGTTTGGATGTTAGGATATATATTTTTCCTAAACTTGAAGATTTCGAGGACGAAATCCTTTTAAGTGGAGGAGAATGTAACACCCCGTGTATTCTATAACAGTGTAATTCACAAATTAAAGTATAATTAATTACAAATCAAAGAATTAAGGGAAACGGGCTATGTCATTGTGTTCGTCTCGGAAAAATACGTGAAATAGAGTCCGAGTTTTCCAAAATCGGAGTCCGTATGACCAAGTTATGGCCCGTCAAAGTTTTCAGAAAATTTCAAATTCAGAAAATAGCTCGAAGATTCGAATTTCAAACACGCAGGGAGGCAGGGCGGGAAAGTTCCCGCCCAGGACAAGTCGACAGGGGTGTCGACTTGCCAGTCGACACCACCCCCTCCCCCCCCCCCCCCCGTGTCGACTGCCCAGTCGACACGGGTGTCGACTTGCAGGTCGACCTGCTTGGTCGGCCTGGCTGGCCTGGTCTGTGCTGGGTCCGAATTTCTGAGGCTTGCTTTGTCACGAGGGCTAGGTGTCAGCTCCTGATTGGTCTCTCTTTCGAATGAATGGCTACGATTAACCCAAGCTACATCGACGGTCCTAATCAATTCATAAACTCTATGAAAATGACTCTTGACTCTACCTAATCTATTCATTCAAAAATAAGAATGAGGCCATCATGCTGCGGAGGAACGACTAGGAGTAGCCACCAATTTGAGAGACAATTAGGAGACAAACTCTAAAGCATAAAGCAACTACAAGTTAAACTTAAACAAATCAAATCAACGCCTACATCAAAGGAATAGCATCTCCAAATCCAGATTCCTGAATTGAAGAATTCGTCACACGATTGTAAGTAGAGTACTATTCCGATGTGAATAAATAACTGTGTTTGATTTGTGTAAAATGAGAATTACACTTGATTTGTGGTGATAGTAATTCATATTTGTGCGTTGCTATGATTCTAATCGATTTGGAATGTTGTGATATAACGATTGGATATTCGCAAGTATGTAATTCATGATAAAACTACATGTTTGTGGATTGTTTAATTGAGATTCATGCAAGTATGTGGTTTTGCTACTATGCCAACATAATGTATATTTTTGTACAAAATCACTTTTTGTGTAATTGGATCAAATTTGGGGTATTATGATTCATATGAAATTATGTTGGAATTGGCATCATGATCTATGTATAAAACCATACTTTTGTATTAGAAACAAAAGTAAGCCTCTTTGTGAACTTATGTTGATTTTATGAATATGACTAGGCTATGTTTGGTATTATGCCTAATTGAAAAACATGTTAGGCCTATATTGTTAACAAGAATTATATGATAATATATGTGACACATAGCTAAGTTAGATTTACATTCCAATTGCAAGTTTGCATGAATAAAGTAAAAACCATGATTTCATGTTTAGGAATATTTATGCCATGATTACATGAATAGATCAAAAACCATGATTTCATGTTTGGGTATATTTGTGCCATGATTATGTGAATAGATTAAAAATCATGATTAAGTTGGAATTATTCTAGTTGAACTATACTTTTGTATTAGTAACAAAAGTAAGCACCTTTGTAAACATATAGTAATTTTATAAACATGATTTGCTTATGTTTGACATTATGCCTAAGTAAAAATATAGGTTTATGTTGTAGCTAAGACTATGTGTCAATAATGATATCTAATTTAGTTAGATTCTTAACTTAACTACAAGTTTACATGGTTTGATTCATGTCACTTATGCTTTATGACCGTATATGTTACTACAATGCAAGTACACCAGTTTCTATTTTGTAGTTCCAACGTTATGTTGCAAGTTCATGTGTTCACATTCCCCTTTTTGTGTATATAATCACGTTTTAAGCCTCCCCTTTTTCACGTGGCTAAGTTGGGCTTAAAAGGCTAAGCCCAACATGTATTATAATAAACGAACGTATTAAACGGGGGAAATAGCGTTGGGCCAGATTAATTAATAAATGAAAATATAAAAGTAGATGGGCCCAAATTCAAGAATGGGTGGGGCCCATGATTGGTGTAAACCTTTACACCATTAGCTTAAATTGATTTTGAATAATGGGCCACAAATATTTACATATAAGAAAATAAAGAAGAAAGACAAAATATGTAAATGTAGAAAATACGATGTGTTTAACCTGAGGTTGGATTGAGTTGTGATGTAAACCTGCCCGGAACCGCCCGGCTGTCCAGTAGTCACAACAATACCTATCCAATGTGGGTGGTTAAACATGGAGCCCAATAAGGACCCGAGGTTAGACTGAGTTGTGGTGTAAGACTGCCCGGACCCAACCGGCAACAGGCAGCCACAACAATACCTGTCTAATGTGAGAGGTCAAGGCTTTAATAAGACAATTAAGGCTGAGTCAGGATTGATAGGATTAAGTAAATTATATTAATACTTAATCAAGATGGAACATGCTAAACAGACTGATTGGGGGTTAGGTTTATAACACACTTAACCAACTTAGCATGTTGGCTAGAAATAGAAAAACCTAGTAGCGGGGGACCCTTTTCAGCAGTAACCCTATAAGGTATCATGATACCCTGAAACTAGGCAGGGTGGGGCACGATTACTGGGCTGACTGTAAGAGGTCAAATCGACGGCGGTGGTGCAGCATTGTAGGTTCTAACGGGGTGCGGGCGTGCACACACTCCGGCGCAGAAAAATAAGGCACTGGGCACCAGTAGCATACCTGTGCATTCTAGGATTGTGTCGGGCCGCCACCATGGGACTTGATACACCCTATGGTGGGACCAGCATAGGTAACTACAACATCGGGGGCCGTAAGACACATGTAACTATGCGAGTAGGAGCCGATCATCATAAAATGGATCACTTCACCTTGATTATGGGGTGCCTGTTGGGAACTAGTTTATATGGGTACAGAGATTAATATGGGGTACGATAGTATATTCGACCCTAGACAACTTAACTAAGTTTATGGTGCTTTCCCATTTCAAGTTTATACTTATCATACCCAGTTCTTTATTCATAGACTGAATAGTCCTAGACTTACTCAGGCTTTATGTCTAACTCTACTTTTCTTTCGCCTTCTTTTCTTCCGTTTCCCCCCCAGGTCCACAGGGAGGGAATACCGCAGCTTGACCAGCCTTCATATCCAGCTTGAAGAGAAAGAATGTATTGCTTGGATCTTTTCGTTTTGGACTATGGCTTTGGACAGCAACTATGGGACTATTGCAATTTATTTATGTTTTCTTTATGCTTCTTTAAATAATGTAACCAAGACAGTTATGAAGATGTTATGTTTTTGGAAGTATTGTAAGACAATTATGGTATGGTTGGTGTAACACGTATTTTATTGAAATAAAAGTTGTTGTTTTCCGCTGTTCAAAAATATGTGTTCTTATATCTGTCTTGTATATCTGTGACTTATACTTATAAACCTCCACCAAAATTAGGGCATTCCCTTTGAGAGTGACCCTAACGGAGGTGGGGTGTTTCATTTCTATCAACTTTGTGGCTTCCCATGATTCGATCAGAATTCATAAGCCACTCAACAGACTACCAACACAATATAAAACAAATTTTATATCAATTAACAAATACCCTCTCTCGTATATATGCACTCAACTCATTCTAGGGTACTACTGACCTTGTCTCTAATGAGCACAGTCCCAGCAAAGCCTAGTTATTCGCTCAACCTAAGCTCTAATACCAACTGTAGTGGCCCGAATTTCCATACTATCTGAGTTGACTAAATACACCACACGTCCAACCCAAATATCACAGTAATACGAATCAATATTAATAAAGAAGAAAAAGGTAGAAGAATAACAAAAATAACAATACAGAATCTCACATGGTAGCGGAACAAAATAATATATATATATATATATCAACTTTTGGAGTACAATTTTTTTTCTATATATACATATCATCATCAGAGCACAACACTTACAACACAACGGAAAGACAATAACTAAATATTGCTAAAGCCTCCTGCTCCAAGCTCCTTTTGATACATCTGTAAAATCCTGAACTACTAGACCGCCCGTAAAAATTTGGGCACCCAAGAGTTTAGGGAAAACAACACCAAATATACTTTGGGTCAGTCATGGGACTGGTATGAGTAGACAATTTAAATCAGTTTGAGAAAATAAAACGATATCTCATAAGACCATGCCGTATAACATGGAACAGATTTTTCCCTTATGAGAATCCAAAAAACTTGATTTAACTTTCAAAATCCTTTTAAAAGAAACAATAATCTTTGTATCAAAACTCTTTTGATATTATAATAGCGTCTAAATCAAATAAATAACAATCTAGTGAAACGTTTGCATCTCACGCTCCATATATATAATATACAATCAAAACCATGATCACTTATTGGGTAATGAATTTCCAACTATGACAAGGTATGGAACCACCATCCGATAGTGTATCTCTAGAGAAGAATACACTGTGTTCAAGAAGAACATCTCGTAACCTGGCCACACATGACCGACCACTCATTTCGCTTGAGTGTATCGAATGTATATCACCAACGGTTGGGATCGGCAACCATTTCCCCGAATGGGACAACATCGAATAAAATAAAAAATGAAATGAATTTCTCTAGATAGGTAATAGTATACCCTACTTGGGAGCTACCCACTTAGCCATGCTGCCTGACCGAATTTTTTTGTTTCCCGTTTGTTGAGGCTTGAGGCTACGATTACTTATCATTCATTGATAGCACAATCACTTTGAATGTCACATTGTCAGATCCGTTAATCATTAATTGGTTTGCATAAATATAATCTGGATATTATGCAAAGAGAATAAATTCTCCACCACCATATGTATTTATATAGACCAACATATGCGATCATTGGAAGTACTCTATCAAACATTTGTCCATATAAGTTTGTTATGGGATTGAATGAAACCAAAGGCACAATTTCCGTTAATCCATCTTAGGCAATTTCTAAATAGGATTAATAGAAAAAGCCCTTACACTTCACTCCGTCTTCGATTATCTTCATATAATCTGATTCGTAACGCTACTGCCAATTCGGAGTGGTTCTCGGATAATAATCCAACCGATCTCTCCATATTGACAACGATATTGGAAAATACTTCGATAGCTGGTTATTTAACTATTAAAGAAAATAAACATCCATTCAAAGCATCAAACAACCACTGGGCCCTTAATTAAATATTTCATTAATTAAATCACTTCTCCATTTCCTTATCAATATTCATAGCACGATATTTTTGACAATCATCTTAGCCTCTTA
The DNA here is from genome assembly GCA_030737875.1 of Allium sativum. NCBI lineage: Eukaryota > Viridiplantae > Streptophyta > Magnoliopsida > Asparagales > Amaryllidaceae > Allium > Allium sativum. The sequence goes on from CM060915.1 coordinate 980,104,952, forward strand.
CACTATTTGGAAAACATTTTTATATATTGTCTACTTTTATTTTCTATACTTAGAAAATATCTCATACTAATAATTGGAAAACATTCCAAGTACTTCTCCCTTTCATGACCATTCATTTCTGTACTTAGAAAATATTTATTATTATATTTCCTCCACTTATCTGGGTTAAAACGAATGTTATGTAAAACATTGTTACAACAACCCAAAATACTGCATTTAACCGAATCTTATTCAAACATTTATCATCGAGAGTAAATCTTGTTATTTATTGTTTAGAAATGAAATCAATCAAGTTAGGGTATAACTACCTCTCAGACCTTGACTGAATAACATTCCTAACTTCAAAATAGACAAGACTACTAATCTCGAATAATCATCCTCATATAAAACCAATTATCCATTTTTAATCGTATATATGTTTCTCTTTTTTTTATTCTTACCAGAATTTAAATTATAGATTTCCTTTTTGTTTGTAATATTCTATTTTAGGTTCGTTTCCTTATTGAATTATATATATATCGATATATTGAATCTATTTATCAAATTTCTTTAAAATATTCTAACTCCTTAAATTTCCGGAAAATTTCGCCAGCACCTCCTTTGTACCGGTCAACTGTTCAAACCTCAACTCACTCTCTAGGCCCTTTCCATTCAAAAAGAAAACCAGAAAGACAAGTGGCTTGCCGATTCGGCGCATAAAAACTCATATGGAATTCAAACGTGTACCTTTTTGTCGGGCGCTCGAATTATAATCTTCAAGCACTTTATTCCATACCTGTCTAACCCACATGCGTCCATTTCCAATTGGTTCCAACTCAATCCAATCATTTTTAACTCAGTTCGCTAATTTATTCCTTAATTAGCTATTTTTCCCATTCCACTTTTATTTGAACATATCATGTTCAAATATATTTTAATTTACTTATGAACTCAATCTAATTCCATTTTCAACTCGAGTTTTGTATTCAATTTCGAATATAAATTCATAAACCCCATTCACTTATCCAACGCCCAATTTCGATTCAATACTCAATTAACTAATTATTCTTCAAATTAGTTCATTCTCTTCCATAATTAAAAATATGATTTTTGTGCCAAAAATCATTTCATTTACACAACTTGAGTTCATAATGATTTTACAACCCAAATATGGATTTTTAAAATAAAAATCCATATTTTATTAACTTAAAATACTTTGATTTTATTTAATAAACCGTTATGGTTTAATAACGATTATGGCGCTATTTTTCTGGAAATTTGATTTTGACATAACTCAAAATCTATAAGACGGAATCCAGATTATTCTCATCCATTAGAAAACTGTTATTCAATCGGTCCTAACAGTTCTTGTTTCAAAGAATTCCGACTTAAATTGAGTCCTATATACTCAACTGAAGTTCGAAACGCCAATTTATGAACTACCGCACTGCAGCAAGCTTGTTTTAATTATATTTAAATATAATCATTTAAACTTTGTTTATTAATAAATTTCACTTCCATTCTTCCATATTCTTAAATATAGATTAATCCAGTTTTCCAAATTCAACTTAATATTTCTGATTTTCCATAATCATTGATTATTTTATAATTCAGTTATAATTAAATCTTCTATACTGAATTCCAATCCTTTATAAATAAATTATTTATAAAATTCGATATAATCGAATTCTAATTTTAAATCCTTAAATTTATTTTAGTTCCGTTTAAATTTCTAATTCCATAATAAAGTTTGTCGTTCTATTTCAAACCGTTTTCCAATTCACTTTTAAATTCATACTTGAATTTAAACATCTAAATTATCCAATGATAATTTATTTTACTAGATTTATAAACATCATTTATAAATCCTACTTCCTTGTTTATATATGAAAACAAGTTTTCTTTCAAATCTATTTCAACTCAATTCGTTTTATATTCTAAATTCCGAAATAAATACTATCGTTCCTTTTTTCGAAATGGTTCCAAATTAGGTTTTAAATTCATACTTGAATTTAAAATGATAAATTATCTCTTAATAGTTAATTCACCACATTTAAAAACATCGTTTATAAACTTTCTTGTTATATATATTCAACACGTTCCATTTCGAAGTCTATTTAAAAACCAAAATCTTATTTTTGGAATATTCTGTTTATTTTAACTTATCTATATATAACATCGATCTATTTTAAATATTAAAATTTTAAACCTTAGTTTGTAATTAATATAATTCTAATATCCTTTTTGGATATAGTTTATTTTATAATTTCAGCAATAATCTAATTGAATTTTCCAATCAAATTTATATTCCAAACATCAGAATAGATTTGATCATTTTCTATCTAAAACGATTTCAAATTATTATTTTAAATTCACATTTGAATTTAAACTATCTAATTATCCAATGATAATTATCCATTTCATTTATAAAAACCATTTATAATTTTTTTCAATTACCGCATTATTCAATTTATAAACATCATTTATAAATTTAATACTTCAATTTCCAGTATTATTTAATTTATAAACATCGTTTATAAATTCAATACTTGTTTTATTTAAAATAAGTTTACATCTTTAGCCCATTCAAAATTCAAATTCTATTTTTCAAAAATAGATTTCCCCTTTTAAATCTCAAAATCCCTTTTCACGAAATCAACATTCAAGCCCAGTGATATTTGAACACCCAAAACACTCAACTATCAATCATAGGGTTTTTAACACATCATATATGATTATATATATAAACAATTTTTTTTGAGTAATCCAGTTGGATCCCTCCAATCTGTTTTCCTACATCCACAGACGTTAGCCAACATAAATAATACCCATTGTGCTTTGAGGCAAGATATCACGGTATGGAAGGGCATCCACTATCATATCGTGGGGCGTATAAGGTCATCCGCTAATAATACTGCATACATCCGCTAATGATACTACCGGAATCCAACCACCAATATATATATATATATATATAATAACCATAAACACCAAGCCTAAATAAATAATATATATATATATAATAGTCACAATAATATTTTAATGCATGCAAACAACCAACAAACAATTATTTTTAACCAATAAAATTAATTCTAAATATTGACGCCAAAAGTTGGTCACTAGTGACGATCAACCCCCAATTCTGTGTAGAACACACAAATATTGATTATAAAATGCAGGAAAAAGTAAAGGAAACAGGGAAACACACAGAATTTTTATAGTGGTTTGGCTAAGACGGTGCCTATGTCCACTTTATATATATTACTTTTTCTTTTGATTATATGTACAATGCTTTTTCTATTGGAGAAAAGAGAGAAGGCGGCTATTTTCTCTTCCAGATAATGTTTTTCTAGGAAGAAGAAGTATGAGCCAAAAAAGAAAGGTAAGATAAGTCACTCCTTGTCCTCATGTTTCCTCTTTAAGCTTTGAGGTATTTATAGGCAGGGATAACAGCTTGGGATGTTGTGAGGTGGCTCGGCCTTTCCGGAAAAGCTCGGACACGTAGAGTCTATCACTTGGTTAGAATAGCGGCTGAAGACTGATTCCACTATTCATAAATAGTATCCTCGGAAGTTTTGGCCGACGTGGCATCCATGGTGAGGTATATCAAAAGTAGAGCTTTGTCCGGATATGGTTGACCGCTTTTTCTTCCTTGAGAGTCGGGCCAAGTATTTGAATAATTCAACCGGATATTTCATGTAGATCCGAAATACTCGGTCAATACGCCCTGTGCAAGAGCGGTTCTCTCGGTTGACTGGGAGAGCGAGTCTTCTAGGGTGAGATATCGACTTGATTGGCCTGATATGCGGCTACCTCGGGCCGAGCTTCTGCGCGGCTTCCTGGAATGCGATCTGTCTAACTCAATTGGTTGTGCATTTGGGCTTTGATTTGGCCTGCTGCGTCTTTTACCAAAAAGTGGGTTAACACTTTGTCCCTCAGAATGCATCTTCTTCGATAGAGGGAGGTGTGTTCTAAAATATGAGTCGAAGCACAATTTCTCGAGCAGCTATGGTCGCGCCGGACCATATTAAGGCCAGAAATCCGACGGCTCCAATGTTGTATTAAGGCCAGAAAACTGACGACCGAACTGGGTCGTATTAAGGCCGGAAAACCGACAACTGTCGGAAACCGTATTAAGGCCGAGATGATGATCGCCTTCATGAGAGTTAGTTCCTGCAAAGACAAAAATAAACCTTTCTCGGCTTGGAGAAGGCTAATGGGATTTTATTTCACTTGGCTTCGGGAGATGGCAAGTATTAACCATACTCGGCTTAGTGGCGAGTATTAACTATACTCGGCTTAGAAGGGGTGAGTATTAACCATACTTGGCTTAGTGGCGAGTATTAACCATACTCAGCTTAGAGAGGGAAAGTATTAACCATACTCGGCTTAGATAGGGCGAGTATTAACCATATTCGGCTTAGGGCAAGTGTTTTCCGTGCTCGACTCGTGTTAGATTAGTGTATCCAACGAGTAGTAGAAGCTCGTGGTGTAGAGAAAGAAGGGGTGAGTATCATCCATACTCCTCTTAAAGAAGTATACCACACTCGACTAGGGGATTAGGTATTAAGATATAGTGGTAGGCTTTCGCGCTGACCATTGCAAAAGAGGGGAGAGGGCGAGCAATATCCATGCCTGGCTTTAGAGTTTCACGAACATTATCCATATTTGTAAATGAGCATTCATAGCAACTAAAGAATTATTACAGAAAAAAGGAATTTCTAAGAGGACATCGATTGATTACAGAGCATGCCTAGGAGCTAAATCCTAACCCCATACATGTGTACATCAAGGTGTCCTTTTTATTGAAAGAAATACATCAGAAAAATCTAATTAATGATAATGCCGCGAGTGCTACTCTCAGGGTCCCTTCCGTTTCTAGGAGCTCGTGGATTGACCTGAGGAGGTTGGGCAGAAGGCCGTGTTGGCAAGGCCGGGGCACGACTCTTGATATATTTGGGAAGCTTCCCTTTTCTGACTCGATCCCCAATGAGATCGCGCAGATGCCAGCATTCATCGGTGCTATGTCCAGCTACGTTGTGGAACACACAATGTTTGCCAGATTCGAGCTCCATCGGGGTTCGTTCTCGTCGAGGTGGTCTTGGAGTGGGCAGGGACCCTCATATGTCAAGGAAGATACCGAGCAAAGAGGAATTGTGTTTGGTGTACTAATCATACCTACTTTCGATTTGAGGTCGCACATGATGCTCGCTCTTTTCCAGGGCCTTTCCTCTTCCTTTATTCTAGCCATTGCTGTTGAATGGACCTTGTTGTTTGGCGTCTAGGACCTCAAGGCTCTCCATCTCAATGATGGCGTCTACTTGTCGAAGGAATCACTCGACCTCAGAATAGAAGTCATCTATATCCTTGTGGGGGGTCTCTGGTTAAAGAGATTGAGAATTCTAATCGGTTCTGAACTCCTGCAATGGCGGCCATAAGTACTATTGATTGCTTGGGTCGATCGACTGACGCTACTGCCGCGTTGAACCTTTTGAGGAAGGATCTGACCATTTCTCCTGATCGCTGCTTGATGGTGGATAAGAACATAACGCTCTTCAGTCGAGAGATATGTACTCTGAATTGCTCGATGAAGCGAGTGACAGGAGTGTTCCAGCTGCTGATCGAATCCGTTGTTAGCTGTCGAAACCACATTCTGGCTATATCAGTGAGAAAGAGTTTGAAGCACTTAGCCATGATGTCGGTCGATGCACCGAGTACTTTCATATGTCGCATGTATCGGATGAGGTGGATGGTTGGATCAGTGCGACCGTTGTATGGCTCGATAGCTGGGAACTTGAAGTCCGGAGGGTTTCGGGAGTTCCTGATTTCCCTAGTGAAAGGGCTACATTTGACATTACCTATGTCTTGCTGCGAAGAAGTGCCCCGAGTAAAGCGGCGGATGATGCTTGCAAGCTGGCTTCCATCTCCGAGGAGTCATTGCTATGAATTTAGCTAAGTATCCGGGGAAGCTTCAGTGCGAGGATCTGGAAAAAGCACGCTCGGAAGGGAGGCCGTTGGATGGGCCCATCTTTCGAGAGTTGAGTGAAGGTGTGAGGGAAAGTGAGCCACAGTAGGTGGTTCTGGGGAGAATGGCCCCTCTGGAACCTGATGAGTAGTGGGTCGAGCCATACCCGTGACAGAGGTCCTAGGCTGATCCAGCATAGCATGTGATGTTCGGAGCTCAGAGGTGCCCCTAGTGGGAGCAAGGTTAGTAGGGTCTACGGTAGCGTTTTCTTCTGCCGCTGTGAGGATCGGTATGGCGGGGTGGCTTTCCTGATTCGAAAGGAAGGCCGCACCAGCTCTTCGTTGAAGGTGAAGAGTGGTTAGACTGGTCTGTGGTAAGATTCCGTGTTGTAATGGGAATGGCGTTGATTCTGAGGGACCCAGTGGCTGCTCGACTGGTTTGATAGGTCGAGTTGTTCCCAAAGTGGAGGCAAAGTGTTCAATCGATCTAGATCTTGATCGCGAGCCTCCTGAGGTTCTGCTGCTACAACTGCGCTGGTCGCTGAAAGAGATACTCCCGGCTGGGATCGATCGGTTGGTGGGACCAAACCAGGATGAAATAAAGGTGTAGCCTTATCAGTGGTCTGAATTTGTGCAGATTGAAGATCAGTTGTTGCCCCAGTCCCGACCGGTGAAGGAATTGATGTTAAAGCGTGTAATCCTGTCTCTAATCGACTGAGAAGGTGATCCATCAATTGCTGCTGTCGTTCGAGGAGTTTATCCTGAGATGTCATATGGTCTCTGAACTCGACCATGATTTTATCCATGTCGTCCCGGTAAGAAATCGAGACATATCTTCTTGAGAGGAAACTTCGTGACTGGCTTCTGTAGCATTAGTATCGGCTACATCGGTGTTTGCGAGACGAGAGGATGTTGTCTCTTTCTTTCCTTTGTTTGCCTTGGATTGAGGCAAATCCCACCTACCTGGCGTGCCAAAGTGTTGACGTCAAAAGTTGGTCACTAGTGACGATCAACCCCTAATCGTGTGTGGAACACACGAATACTGATTATAAAATGCAGAAAAAGTAAAGGAAACGGGGAAAACACACAGAATTTTTATAGTGTTCGGTAAAGATGGTGCCTATGTCCACTTTATATATATTACTTTTGCTTTTGATTATAAGTACAATGCTTTTTCTATTTGGGAAAAGAGAGAAGGCGACTATTTTCTCTTCTAGATAATGTTTTTATGCGAAGAAGAAGAAGTATGAGCTGAAAAAGAAAGGTCAGAGAAGTCTCTCCTTGTCCTCATGTTTCCTCTTTAAGCTTTGAGGTATTTATAGGTGGGGATAACAGCTTGGGCTGTTGTGACATGGCCCGTCCTTTTCGTAAAAGCTCGGACACGTGGAGTCCATCACTTGGTTAAAATAGCGGCTGAAGACCGATTCCACTATTCATAAATAGTATCCTCGGAAGTTGTGGCCGACGTGGCATCCACGGTGAGTTATATCAAAAGTAGAGCTTTGTCCGGATATGGTTGACTGCTTTTTCTTCCTTGAGAGCCGGGCCAAGTATTTGAATAACTCAGTTGGATATTTCATGTAGATCCGAAATACTTGGTCGTTACGCCATATGCGAGAGCGGTTATCTCAGTTGACTGCGATAGCGAGTCTTCCGGGGTGAGATATCGACTTGATTGGCCCAGTTTGCAACTACCTCGGGCCGAGCTTCTGGGGGGCGTCTTGGAATGCGATCTGTCTAACTCGATTGGTTGCGCGTTTGGGCTTCGATTTGGCCTGCTGCGTCTTTTACCAAAAAGAGGGTTAACACTAAATTAAAACTCGAGTGAGATTTACTCACCTGATTTTATTTGACGAATAACGATTGATTTTTAATTAAATTAAAAAAGAGTTTGATTAATTAAATATCCCTGTTGGCTCCAAATCCAACCAATCCGGTTCTATTGCATAGCTATCGTTAGTACGAGTCCATCGCACCTTGAATTCCTCAAATCTGACATTGTGCCATAAAGATATGTGTTTTACAAGTTTTGATTCTACAAGTTTGAGGGTATACATATGAATTAACAATTTAGTAAAATTAATTACCAATACACTAATAAAATTACCCTATAAATCAAACATATATTTATTTTTCCAGTAAATCACAGGGCCGAACAATACATAGATATTCCGTTCACTTGAACTTTTTTTAAACTAAACTAACCATGCTTTCTATCATCATTTTTTTAGCTACTGAATGGATATTAAGCTAACATATAATCCTTGTTTATATCTTATCCACATTTTACTGGAACTATACAGTCAATTAGGTCATCAAAGGTATACCTACCTTATTAACCAAACCCTAATTATATAAATCATTTTTTATATAAATTCTAAATAAATAAAAAGAAACAAAAAAATATACCTTAATTAATTTACTATTGTGATTTTGTTTCATCACCCCATTCCACTTTTTGATTATCAACTCACTTACATTGTTTCCAGAATTGGAAAGAGTCCAAATACATCTTCCTCCATGAAACCCTGTTCTGGCATTACCCTTGCGCGCTACTGCTCGAACACACCCCTGGCAAAACCTTTCTTCGACATCGACAAGCAGCGACAATTTACCCCAAGCTTTGTGTAACAGCCCGCATTTTACGTGTCAGAAGATCGTAAAATATTTTTATTTTATTCCTTGAGGGTTGGATCATTATCATCTTTTGATATGTTGCTTATGGGGATGTTAGACATGCCCATAATTTTTATCGATTTTGCATGTGACTATTTTGCCCCTTTCAGTACTGTGTGGGGGCATAACTTTTGACTCAAGTCGAATCAGAGGGTGATACCTATGCCATTGGAAAGGGATTGATGATTGCCTTCCGTATAGTGGTTAAATTAAAGATTTGGTTCAACGGTCTGGGAGAAATCACTGTTTTAAGGTTCTTTAGTTGGCTGTTCAGGTTTGGAGAGCCTAATGGGCTGAATTGGGGAGGCCCATTAGTGGGTTGGTGGAAACTATAAATAGGGGGTGAGGGGTATGGAGAATAGGTTACTTATCCCGTTCTCTCATTTGGTGGCCTTGTGCTTCTTCTTCCTTTAACACCTTTCCACCATTAAAAGTCCAAATCTAAGAGGGAAATCATAGATCTACACCATTGGAGGCTAGATCTACATCATTTCAAGGGCGAATTCATTGGATCAAGGAGTTTGGTTTGAATTGCTCATTGTCAGGATTCATAATTCTATCAATTTAGCTTGTTTTGGAGAATCTGTGAGTGGATTATATCTCTCACATGGATTCAATAAAGTCTATGGATAGTAGATCATGTTTTTCATCAAATTCAAGTGTTTTTCCTTGGATCCATGTATTGTAAGTTCATTTTCATAGAGATCACCCTAAGTTCTGACTTAGCAAGTTTAGATAGGTAATTTCTATGATATTTCATAAGAATGTGCAAGTTAGATCCATGGTTTTTTGTTCATATGCATATTATGGTGATTTTGGTGAATTTGACATTATCATTGATAGAATTGTCATATTGATAATATTGTTGATTTCATTAACATGCTTGTAATCCATTTGGATGAATTGGATAATTTAGTTTCGTCGGATTTATCGTTTGGCGAAGTTTTGGTCGAAATCGGAGTTGAATTGCAATATGAGGTTTTGGATCGGATCAAAGTTGGATCGGACTGAAGTTGGGTCGGACTGAAGTTGGGTCGGACCAAGGTTGGGTCAGACTGAAGTTGGGTCGGACCAGTTGGGTCGGACTGTAGTTGGGTCGGACTAAAGTTGGGTCGGACTAAATTTGGGTTGGACTGAAGTTGGGTCGGACCAAAGTTGCGTCGGAAAAAAGTTGGGTTAGACCAAAGTGGGTCGGTCTATTCTGGTCAGCCATTTCTGGTCAGCCATTTTTGCCATTTTTGGGCAGCTATTTCTAGTCGGACACTTCCGGTGATGTTGTGACTTCAAAGTGAATTCAATTGGGAAGTATTGGAAATTGTTTGTTGTTCATTGTTTGCAAAAAATGGAGAGACAACTCAAGAATGTATTGAGTTTGTGACTGTTCTAAGGTGTTCTGAGCTAATTAATAGTCGTAATTGATAACGACTAGAGAGGAGAAGGCCGAGGAATTATCGTTGTCGTAGGTTCTAGTGGACTCAAAGAAGAGGTACAATTGAAGACCAATTGTAGGCCGAGTGCCTTGGGCGTCGTGTATAGCCTAGGCACGTGTTGAGTATAGCGTATAGCAAGTGGAGTTTTGCTAAAACCGGGGTGTTGTGTGTGGTCCTTGTCAATTGATGGTAAATTGTTAGCCAGTCATACGATAACGAAGTTTCCAAAGCAAGGTTGGCGGTGATAGCCAGAGTCAGTCATGGATGTTTGAATGCATGTTGTGATCATGATTGTGTTGCTTTGCCATATATAAATGGATGCTTTAATTGATGTGACTGAATTGTTATTCCTTTGGGTGTATGGATTGTAAAGGCTATCACTATCATGTAATGGGGAAGGAAATTGAGAGTTCTTCTCTGAATCTTGGTAGATTAGTTGATTATTTACCCATTCTCATATACTTTATTGATGAAGTTTGTTAGTTGTTTTATCGCTCACTAAGATTGCTGTCCGACTCAAGGTTTTATGTTTCCTCTTATTACCTTAGGCTGTTCATCCGATTATTGGATGGGCAGACTAAGTAGCAGGTGATAGGTGATAGCTTAAGTGAGGACGGTGTTGTTGTCTGGAGGCGAGCAAGAGGCTGGTGTGCTATCTTTACTACTGTCTAGTATTTGTTTCCGCTGTGTGCTATTTCTATAAGTGTTGTAGTGAGGCAAATTGTCCAAACACCACTGTTGCTATCCACGTGTAAGGGAAATACTTTCTAGTTGTCATGAAAGTTTCGTGTTTTCTACTTCACAATCACAACCTATTGTATATATTATATTATATTTTATGCTTGCGCTGTGAGTTTACGACAGGTTTCGTTTATCTACCATACCTTAATGATCATCCATAGCTGCTTGGTACACCTTTTAGCGCATTATTCTCCTTGTATAGTGCGAGGGCTATGGGCGATCGTCACTTTTGGTATCAGAGCTCCGGTCAACGATTATGGCCAAAGTTCGAAGACATCATTATGTATGAGAGACGTCCTTGTAGATTTCAGTTGGATGTTTACTATATATATATTAGCATATATAGTAGTAGCGGTTGTTTTCCTTTATCAGTTTATCTTGTAAGTGGACTAATCATTATATTTTAGATTTAGAATGAGTCACCAAACCTCTAGGAGTGAGCCTGAGATTGGAAGAGTAGGAGATGGAAGGAGCCGACTGGAAGCATTAGCTGTTGCACCAGAATATCTAGTTATGTTTGGGGCGGCCATGATGGCAGTAGCTATGTTAAGGATGCCCATTCCAGAAGCATCGATAGAGCATGGTGTTCCTGCGCAAGTACCCAAAAGGGATTCTGTTAAGCGATAGAGGAAATATTCTCCTACAGATGAAGAAACCTTTATTGTCCCCAGTGCTAATAAGAAGAAAAGAAAGAAGAAGAGATTTAAGAAGAATGTCACTTGATTTAATTGTCAATTGGAGGGTCATTATGCCAACGATTGTGAGAAGCCGAAAACCAAAAGGAAGTGCTTTGAATGCGGCAAGCCTGGACATAAGAAGAAAGACTGTCCAGACCTTCCAAAGAATAGGCAACCGGAGGAAGCATATGTTGTGGAAGCTATTCCAATTTCCTATTGTATTCCTGAAGAGAACTAGGAGAAGTTGTTGTCTGGATGTGCTTCCAGCCAGTGAAGTTGTTTTAGTTTTATTTAGTACTAGTGAATCGTCATCTTTTACCTATAATAAGATTGTATGTTGAATGGGTACAGAACTTGAAGTTGTAATAGACCTTTAGTTATAATTGTTCTAGTATGGGTTCATCTGCTCTATGAAAGCTTTATGGATCTAATATTGTTGATCATGAATGCACATTTATGAATGGTTGCTTAGTTGTAAATTTCGTTGGGTTTGAAATCATCTTTGGCATGGATTGGCCCAAGAGATGTGCGGCAAAAGTGAGTTGCGAAAAGCTAGAGATGACAGTCGGGGATGTGGAAGGGCGGAAGCTGTTGATTTGGGGTAACCCGAAGGCGGTGTTCTTATAAGTTTTTATATTCGCTTGTGACTCCACAAGAAGACTTGTCATCTGTGCTGATCACTAATGAGTATGAGGATGTCATTGACGTGGTCAAAGGGTTGCCGCCGCATCGTGAGATCAAGTTTAGAATCAATTTTGTCGAGGGTGTTAGACCAATTGTTATGCCTCTTAGGAGGATGGCGCCTAAGGAACAACGGGAGTTAGAGGTGCAGGTTCGTGACCTTTTAGGAAAAGGATTCATTCGGAGAAGCGTTTCTGAATGGGGTGCACCAGTGTTGTTTACAATCAAGGCAGATGGCTTGCTACGATTGTGCGTGGACTATCGTGAGCTGAACAAGGTGACCAAAAAGAACAAGTATCTGTTGCCAAGGGTTGATGACTTGTTCGATCAGCTTCACGAAGCCAAAGTGTTTTCTCAAATGGATTTGGCAACGGGATTTCACTAGTTGAGGGTGGCTAAGGATAGTTGTAACACCCCACATCTGTTAAGGTCACTCACAAAGGGAATGCCTTAACTTCAATGGAGTATTATGGGTACTGGAACAAAAATATTACAAAACAGACATATATAAAACATCGGAAAATAAAGTGGAAGTACTTCAAATCATTTATTAAATATAAATGTTTACAAGAAAAGCCCATCAACTTCCAATACCCAATTTCATAGTTAAAATATCTGTCTTGCTCAAAACCAAAGAAGCATAAAAACAAACTGCAGTATTCCCCAATAAAGCAAAGCAAGCCATAGCCAAGAGAAATCCAAGCCATACATGAAAGAGCCTTGGAGCTTGGTAAGATCCGAACTAAGCTGTATTCCCACCCTGTGAACCTGGGGGGGGGGAACGGAAGAAAAAGAGGTGAAACAAAACGGGTCAGTCATAAAGACTGAGTAAGTCCTAGTGACTTTCAGCATAAAAATAGGTAAAGATAACATGGCATGAATAAACTGAAAGTAAACATAAGCATGATGACAAGGTAGGCAAGATAAACTAAGACAACAAGATAAACTATGATAACAAGGTAAACTAAGGTAACAAGATAAACTTCGGGCACGATGAAACAAGTATAACGTCCTATAATTCCTATCAAGTATCCCACCGCATGGTTTCTATCAAGAATAACATCGCAAGGTTTCTAAGCTTTACCATTAAAACGATATCTATTTGCTCTGCACCACCTAACTAGCATCCTCATAAGTGTCTTACATTGAACGATCTGTATTCCTACTAGTGTCCCAACTAGTGTCATGTGTTATATAATAATTACAACGTGATCCCAATCCCCGCAATTATGGTATCCTTCAGGTGTACATCGATTATGAGGATTCCACCTCGATCACCCCAATGGCCATGTATATATTCGATGCACCCTTACTACCTTATTGATCGGCTCCCTACTTGACCTAGTTCTCGTTTGTGTCACGCGGCCCCCTACTTGTAGATACCTGTGCTGGTCCCACCATGGGGTGTATCAAGTCCCATGGTGGCAACCCTGACACAATCAAGATGCACGGCTTTATACCTACTAATGCCCAGTGGCTAAATTTTCTGCGCCGAAGTGTGTGCACGCCCGCACTCCGTTAGAATCTGCACTGCTGCACCAACCGCCGCTAATTTGACCTCTTATAATCAGCCCAGTAATCGTGCCTCACCCTGCCTAGCTCAGGGTTCTGTTGATACCTAATGTGGGTTACTGCTGAAATGGGTCCCCGTTACTAGGTTTTTCTAATGGTTAAGTCTGTGGGCCTATATTCTCTGATATTACCCACCAACCCTGATGTGTGGTTAACCACGCTACTGATTCAAGCATGTGTATTTAATGGTTAAGTGTATGTGGGCCTATATTTACTAATATTACCCACCAACCCGATATGTACTTAACCCTTCTACTCGTTATTTTACCATGGTTAAGTGTTTACCTTAGTTAACTTAACCTTTCTCACTTATTATGTTTGATTGGTTAAGTGTGGTTTATTAACTTAACCCCGTTCGTCTATCTGGTTACATTGGTTAAGAATTTTCTTGTTAACTTAACCCCTTGTGTTACTTAACCCTACTACGCATCACATCAGATTGGTTAAGTGCATGTTAACTTAACCCCATCCACTAGTCTTATTAATGGTTAAGTGTTGTCAACTTATTCAAGTTAACTTAACCCACCCGCTTGTCCTGTTATGTTGGTTAAGTGTTACTACTTAACCTCAACCACTTGTCTAATTAACCCATCGTATTAGTTAAGTGTTCTCATTAACTTAACCTCACTCTCTAGTCCAGTTTAATCATGTTATAATGGTTAAACATTTGCTTAATCTTACCCACTCCCGTAGTCAACTTATTAAATTGGTTAAGTGTCCAAATTAACCTAATCATATTACTTAACCCACCCATTTATATCATATTGGTTAAGTGTTCTTATTTACTTAACCCTACCCACTGGTCTAATTACCATGTTACGTTGGTTAAGTATTACTATTCGTATTTCCACATGTCACCCACATGTCACCCACTTAACCCCCATGTCCCACCACATGTTTATCTGGTTAAGTATTTCTTAATTCATTAAGGCCGTAACCTTATAAAGACCTCTCACATTAGACTGACATTTATGGCAGCTGGATTTGCCGGGCGGGTCCGGGCAGTCTTACACCATAAAAGAGTCTAACCTCGTGTCTTTACAACTGTTACACTTTTAATTTGGGCCTAGGACCTCTCACATTGGGCTGACATTTGTGACTACTGGATTCGCCGGGCGGTTGCGGGCAGGTTTACGTCACAAATGAGTCCAACCTCGTGTCCTAAGCATTGATTATCACTTATAATCTTTTACCCCAATTTGAATTTATTTTCCCCTATTCAAATTATCAATTAATTCCTAATTTAACGATGTCCATAATTGACTCAATTATGTCCATCTATTAATGGTATGCAAAATCATACCAATTTTATCACAATTTATCTTATGCCATTAAAGGCAACTTATCCCAATTTATATTTATCCCTCCTTTAAGGCTATTACATGCCAACTACCCAAAACCTATTTAGGCGTGTTCATATTAGCCCCTTTTCAAGACATAAATTATCACATGTGTTTCAACCACAAATTTCACCTATTTAACATATGCCCAAGTTCTAGATTACATGTCCGTTTTACATATGCCTAATTCATACCAAATTTACATATGTTCAATTCATGCCTGTTTACATGTATGCCAAATTTATATATATGCCTAATCTTAGACAATTTACATATATACCAAGTTCCATGCCTTTTTATACATATATCAAGATTCATAGTTTACATGTTTACAAAGCTATGCCCAATTCACATAGATCAATTTTTAGCCAAATATATGTATCAATATTCTTTCCATATTTTACATAGGTCAAGTTTCATACCCAAATCCGATGATTCATGATGTAGTTATCCCAAGCTATAATCTTTTTGTTTCAATACATGCCAGTTGCCCAAGTTTATAATACACGTTTATGCCAATTATAAAGTTTACAATCGCTTTCATGCTCAAATTCCCAAATCTACATATGGCTAATTAACATAAGCCCAATCTTTTGATTTAATTTACATAGATCCAATTGGTGTCGAATTCCATGTATATAATATTTATGCAAATTTTATCATAATGAGATTATACCAAACTTTATAGATCTACCCCAAACTTGCAAATTAAATGATAATATCCAATTTCATGTTGCCAATTATTAATCATATCCATATAGGCAATAATCCCATATTTCCCCCGTATACATCTCGTATGCGAATCGCGATTTTAGGCCAAGGTCCGAAGTTGACCAAGGTTCATCAAAGAAAATAAATAGGGGGAGGTAGAAATTTGCATAATAAATAGATCAGAGAGAAAAACAACATCATGATAAGCATAAAGATTAGAACTTGATGATAACATCATTACGAATCAAGAAAACTGCTGAATAAATCACAAACTTGTCATGAGAATAAAGGTAGACAAGTCTCAAAACTAAAGATTCGAAAAGCAACAGGAATAGATCATACTTAATCCAATTCCACTTTAATTCATGGCCACATTATAATTAAATATTTAAATCGGAAAGCAATTAGAACTTACTGAGAACGACTAATGAATTAGGGAGTGAATTTGTCATAGAAAGTTGCAGTGTCATTGATCTATCCCCTTGAATTTGTTGTAGAAGCATTGATCTTTGATTTGATTTGGGTTTGAACGCTTAAGCTTTAATTTGGAGACGGCGGCCATGGCTCAAGAGAGATTCCAGCAGCATTTAGGTATAAGAATGATTTGTTATGAATTAGGTTAGGCCTTAGGTTGTATTTATAGATGTTAGGAGTAGTTTAGGCCCTTAGATAAACCCTAGAACAGATCTGAACCGTCAGAATTCGTCACAGGCCCCCCAAAACCAGTCCAAACAGCAAGCAGGTGCACCCAGGCTGCCTGGGCTCGACCAGGCAGGTCGACACCCATGTCGACTGGGCAGTCGACATGGGGGGGGGTGTCGACTGTGCATTCAACACCCCTGTCGACTTGACCTGGGCGGGAATTTTCCCGCCCTGCCCCCTGTGTGTTTGAATTCAAATTTTGCTCTAGTTTTAAACTGTTTTGAACTTGAAATTTTCTGAAAACTTTGACGGGCCATAACTTCGTCATACAGACTCCGATTTTCGAAAACTCGGACTCTATTTTGTGTATTTTTCCGAGACGAACGCATTGGCGCAACCCATTTTCCTTAATTCTGATTTTAAAATTTAATTCTGCCTTGATTTATTATTTTAACGGGTTGTTAAAATTCGGGTTGTTACATTCTCCCCTCCTTAAAGGATTTCGTCCCCGAAATCTCCAAGTTAGGAAGAACGTATCCTACCATACCTCATCCATCTACTCAAAACATCATCCACAAGCAATCATTGTCCTTAAAAAGATTTCTAATGCTGTATGAACATATGCAAGAAGTGTGTGTATATGTTCCTTGTCTAATGCAAATGATCAGGCCTGATTGATCTTCTAAATGCAAAATATGTTTAGTGCCATGAGTCCAACATGTATGCAAATAGTCCTAGTCACATAAACACTATATGTGTGCACAAACATCCATCCATATGCAACATTCACATGATAATTCAATTTCATCCACAAACAAGTGTAAACACTCATGCATATGCAATATGAAAGGTGATTGAGCCGATCTAGTGCCTATTGTGTGTAAATGCATCCACGAGCAACAACTAGCAACCACTTGCAGCCACTTGCAACCATCAATCATAACATGTCTCAAACACATGTTTACACCCAATTGTTCCTATCTAAAGGTATAGTCGAATGATAGAAGCAAGTAAAAACTTTGTGCCCATTAGGCAATGTCAAAACTGGAAACCTATGCCACCTATATCCTGATTAGGAGAAGAACTCCCTAAGCATCAGACCCGAAGACCGAAATCAACATCAGACTGACACCCAAAGAATTACTCAACCCAACTAATATATATATGTTTCTAGGAAACTAAGCATGATGGACTCCTATTATGTCACAAGGAAATCCCTTCCTAAGACCAACCCGTATCCTATAAAACCCAAAAAGTTTAGTCCACCTGACGGACATCCTCAAGCCCCAACATATATTACTAACAGACGAGTCGTAATCCCTATGAGGTTCGCAATAGAAATAGGATTGAGAATAGGACCGAGAGGATATACACAAAAGATAGCATGTGAGTAAGCTCTATAGGAAAAGAGAGATCATGGATATACTCTAAAAAAAAGGGATATGATGCGCGAATCTAGTCTTCAATCTTCTAAGTCGCATTTCTTTGAGCTTAACTCCATTGTGCTTTGACCGTCTTTAACTACACAATTTCATAGCTTCTTAATGCTTGTTTCCAAAATATGAGTTGGAATCTATTTCACTGTTGCCTCTCGTTCCTCCTTCACTCATTCTCCTTCTAGTATACTTGGCTCAAACATAACTGCGTACTCATCATTTCATGCAAGCTCTCCAAAATTCACTAGTGAATCTTGGATCTCGTCCACTTACTATTAGGTATTCCACGTAGAAGAACTATCTCTTGGAAATAAATGCCAACCATGTTGCCAAATGTACTTACTAAGGTGATTCTCTACAACTCATGCATAAGCGAAATGACCTATCCGCCTTAGTGGCGAACACTACTCGATCGGATTAAAAATTACCAATAAATGTGTCAAGAGATTCTAGGAAACAAATCATGATAGAACCCTAAAGGTTACCTATGACTTCGAGGGTATTATCGAGGCAAGTCAAGAGTCTAACTACCCTCTTTTCAAAACTGAGAAGGTCACCCTTACTGGATAACCACTCCATCGCTAGAATCAACCCATAGCCCAAAACATAAACATTACTTCTAGACTCAGTACTTAGCATAGACATTCTCAAATCCAGACAAGTCATGAATAAATGAGCCGATTTCCCCAACGGGATTTGAGACAAAAATGGGATCCTCTACTATGCTAGTACTAAGGTGCAGAGACTCAACTATCGAAGTAGAATTAAAAGGATGCAATGTAAAAAAACAAAGTTCTAGTGGGATGATAGAAAAGAAAAGCTAAACCTTTAACATAAACGTTACCACTCTCTTAGGTACGCTAGTAGTGAGAGCATTCAATTGTCCTCTCGACGATCTTGTCCCTTGCCCTTGTCCTATAATACTTAACTACATGTCCCTTCTCACTAAAGATACTCTCTCTTATCATGGGTTTTACTATTCTTTCTCTTTGGCCTCTTTCCTTTCACCTTTTTCCTTCTTCGTGGATTAAGCTATAACAACTAGTTTTTTGTTCTTACTGTCCTTATATAGTTTGTTGACAAGTCTCTCGAAGCTACCTCCAACGCACGGCAACTCTACCCAACTTGAAATAAGATTAGACGCAGATGGAACTACTGCGGCTACAGATGGAGGTTGGGCACTCCTTTGCCCTCCGACCTGTGTCGGATGCCTACGAAACTATGGTGAAAAGAGAGAGAAGAGATTTCAAGAGAGAATCAAAAGATAGTGCATATGGCTTTGGGGAATATGCCTTTTAATTAAAACAAAATTTTCTTCTTTGTAAATGTTTTGAAAATAATTTCAGAAGGTTTTTGAAAATTTTTGCCCAGTCTGGTAACCTTCGGCTCTGATACCAAATGTAACACCCCACATCTGTTAAGGTCACTCACAAAGGGAATGCCTTAACTTCAATGGAGTATTATGGGTACTGGAACAGAAATATTACAAGACAGACATATATAAAACATCAGAAAATAAAGTGGAAGTACTTCAAATCATTTATTAAATATAAATGTTTACAAGAAAAGCCCATAAACTTCCAATACCCAATTTCATAGTTAAAATATCTGTCTTGCTAAAAAACAAAGAAGCATAAAAACAAACTGCAGTATTCCCCAATAAAGCAAAGCAAGCCATAGCCAAGAGAAATCCAAGCCATACATGAAAGAGCCTTGGAGCTTGGTAAGATCCGATATAAGCTGTATTCCCACCCTGTGAACCTTGGGGGGGGGGGAACGGAAGAAAAGGAGGCGAAACAAAACGGGCCAGTCATAAAGACTGAGTAAGTCCTAGTGACTTTCAGCATAAAAATAGGTAAAGATAACATGGCATGAATAAACTGAAAGTAAACATAAGCATGATGACAGGGTAGGCAAGATAAACTAAGACAACAAGATAAACTATGATAACAAGGTAAACTAAGGTAACAAGATAAACTTCGGGCACGATGAAACAAGTATAACGTCCTATAATTCCTATCAAGTATCCCACCGCATGGTTTCTATCAAGAATAACATCGCAAGGTTTCTAAGCTTTACCATTAAAACGATATCTATTTGCTCTGCACCACCTAACTAGCATCCTCATAAGTGTCTTACATTGAATGATCCGTATTCCTACTAGTGTCCCAACTAGTGTCATGTGTTATATAATAATTACAACGTGATCCCAATCCCCGCAATTATGGTAGCCTTCAGGTGTACATCGATTATGAGGATTCCACCTCGATCACCCCAATGGCCATGTATATATTCGATGCACCCTTACTACCTTATTGATTGGCTCCCTACTTGACCTAGTTCTCGTTTGTGTCACGCGGCCCCCTACTTGTAGATACCTGTGCTGGTCCCACCATGGGGTGTATCAAGTCCCATGGTGGCAACCCTGACACAATCAAGATGCACAGCTTTATACCTACTGATGCCCAGTGGCTAAATTTTCTGCGCCAAAGTGTGTGCACGCCCGCACTCCGTTAGAACCTGCACTGCTGCACCAACCGCCGCTAATTTGACCTCTTATAATCAGCCTAGTAATCGTGCCCTACCCTGCCTAGCTCAGGGTTCCGTTGATACCTAATGTTGGTTACTGCTGAAATGGGTCCCCGTTACTAGGTTTTTCTAATGGTTAAGTCTGTGGGCCTATACTCTCTGATATTACCCACCAACCCTGATGTGTACTTAACCCCGCTACTGATTCAAGCATGTGTATTTAATGGTTGAGTGTATGTGGGCCTATATTTACTAATATTACCCACCATGTAACACCCCGTATGTTGAATAACTTGTTATAATCTAAATCAGGGAAGAATTAAATTTTAAAATATGAATCAGGGGAAACGGGCTATGCCATTGCGTTCGTCTCGGAAAAATACGCGAAATAGAGTCCGAGTTTTCGAAAATCGGAGTCCGTATGACCCAGTTAAGGCCCGAAGAAGTTTTCAGAAAATTCAAAACAGATTTAAATATAAATATTTCAAATTTCAGAAGAGGCGGGAAAATTCCCGCCAGACAGAGGGAGTCGACACAGGGGTCGACATGGGTGTCGACCCCCCGAAGGGGTCGACCCAGGGGTCCACCCCCCTGTCGTTCTGTGTGACCTGGGTGCACTGATTTGGGATTTGGGCTATAGTTGGTGGCTAGTGACGAGATCTGACGGCTCTAATCTGATTTAGGGTTAATCTAATGGCCTAAAACACTTAACTAATCTATAAATACACCCTAAGACTACCCTAATTCATACTAAAATTGGAGACAACATCGTTATGCCATCAAAATGCAACTAGAAGGAGCCACCAACAAATTAAAGAGGAAGATAGCTTCTCAAATCAACTTCTAATCAACTCTAGCAACTTAATCCTCTTCATAGGAGTGCTAATCAACACGTTGTGAGTTTCTATGCCTTTAGCAACCAATTGCTAAACTAATTATGATAGGATATAATGAGATTATGGTTATGTATGTGGATCAATGCAAGTTATGTTATTATATGCTATGTGTTAATGATGTTATGCAAGTTATGCAAGTCATATGCTATGTGTTCATAATGTTATGCAAGTTATGCAAGACATATGCTAAGTTTTCATGATGTTATGCAAGTTACGCAAGTCGTATGCTATGAGTTCATGATGCTAGTTGTGCAAGTCACTATGATAAACATTGATCCATTATGACACCATGATTATGCAAGTTTGGTGTTTGATTATATGCAAGTTCATATATGATATGTTATGCAAGTTTGGTGTTTGATTATATGCAAGTTCATATATGATATGTTATGCAAGTTTGGTGTTTGATTATATGCAAGTTCATATATGACATTTTATGCAAGTTTGGTGTTTGATTATATGCAAGTAACATGTCCAAGTTTACACCTTTGTATGATATGCATACATATGCAAGTTAACCCCTTTGTATGTCATACATACAAATGCAAGTTTACCCCTTTGTATGACATAAGTAGCTTATGCAAGTTACCCTCTTTATGACATATGTGATTCATGCAAGTTTGGGTTGATTATTTATGCTAGTTGGGTTTGATGCTATATGCATTTTGACACCTTTGAAACCCATGTTGATGCCCATGTTATGCAAGTTGAACCCATTGTATTTGTGATGAATCTTCCCTTTTAAGTATGTCATGTTAGCGAATTACGTGGGGAACGATGGGGTTAATATTCATGTTAATAAAATGGTGTGAAGTTGGTATGATTATGCTTACCATAAAGTGGATGGACATAATTGAGTCAATTATGTACATCGTTAAATTTGTAATTAATTAGGGATAATTAATACAAATTATGGGGGTGATTAATTAGGTGTAATTAATCGACTAAGACACGAGGTTGGACCCTTTTGTAGCATAAGACTGCCCGGAACCGACCGGCAAATCCAGCGGCTACAAATGATTGGCCCAATGTGAGAGGTCTTAGGCATGAACTAAATACGTGACAAGTGTAAAGACACGAGGTTAGACTCGGTTATGGCGTAAGGCTGCCCGGACCCGACCGGCAAATCCAGCTGCCATAAAAGATAGTCTAATGTTAGAGGTCTTTGCAAAGGTTACGGTCTTAATCAATTAAGAAACACTTAACCAGATAAGCATGTAGTGGGACATGAGGGGTTAAGTGGGTGCCTTGGGTGGCTATATTGGCGCGTTTTGTTAGCTGTCGAATAATTAATTTATTTAATTATTTATATATCGATTTGGCGATATCGATAACTTAAAGTAAAACGTTCGAACTTATAATTTATAATTATAATTAAAATGAACCTGAAACGTCGCGGCAGTTCGCAATTTGGCGATTTGAACTTCAACTGAATGTACATGATTCATTTTAAGCCGGATTTCTATGAAACAAGAAACGTGTGGAGCTGGTGGAGTATATCTTTCTAGGGGAAGAGAAAAATCAGGTTTTCGTCGTGTAGATTTTAAGATATGTCCAAATCAAATTCTAGAAAAGTCGCTGTAGAATTCCTTTATAATTTATAAAGGAATTATTTATATTTTAAAAAGGAATTTCAATATAAATCGAATATCGGGTTGACCCAGATTTGAAATATCGAGTTATAAATCCCATTGGAGTCGTATGGTATTCCACTGTGAATATATACGATAATATTTATTTATAAATATTTTATTTAATTTTATTTAAATATATTTATATATTTAAATGGTCATCCAGAGCTTTAAAAATAGCCGATTTTGCAAACGAAGTCGGAATTCGACGAAACTAGTTTTGTTGGATCCGCAATGTCAAATAGTTATTAGATTTCCAGTTTCGTGATTTTTAGAGTCAGTGTGTGGCCGTACGGATTTTTAGAGTGAGAAACAGTCAGTATTTTGACAGTTAAAAATACGCTGTGTGAGCATACGGAGTCGGAATTCGACGAAACCAGTTTTGTTGGGACCGTAATGTCGAACTCTAGTTACATGTCCAGTTTGATGATTTTTAGGTATCGTATGTAATCACTGGGATTTTTAGAAGGCAGATACAAGGAGAAAATCGATAAAATAAAATACAAAAATCAAATTGAAAATATCCCTCCCATTTTCTGAGGTTCAGCACAGGCCACACGGCCTTCGATCTCCACCACAAACCTTACTTAACCCATTCAAGCCTATATAAGGCATATAAACCATCACAGCCAAGAACAGGAAATCAATGAAAAATAAAACAAAATTCTATAAATCCTAAAACAAATATGGTTGGATTCGTGATGGCCGGAGCTTCGATTTCCAGTGCTTTTTGAAAGGTGCGATGCCCGATTCTGGTATGGTGGGTTTTAGCGTTGAACTAGGGTAGGCGGTCGCGGCAAATGGAAGCATCGATAGAGGGATTTGGTATCGAATTTGGCTTTGTCGAGGTAAGGTGCATCTGTAGGAGGTGGGTTTGACAACTCCGGTGATGGCAAGTGAAAAGCGACGCCATGGGTTCACTTGTTAACAGCAGTTCGGCCAACAATTTGGGGAGGGGGGGTCGAGCGGGAGGTAATGATGACGGTGGGGTAGGGTTTTCGACGTTGAGTGGGATGGTGGTGGCCACGGTCGAGGTTGGTGGCCGAGTCAGCGGCGGAAGAAGGTCAAAGAAGGGTCAAAATCGGGTTCGGTTTTTACAGAGAGGAGCCGGTTTGGTGAAATGAGGAAGAAGGCTAAAAGCTGGGGGTCTGGACTTTTAAAACATGAAGATGGGCCAAGTTAAGGTTAAGCCCAAAGTTTAATTAAGTTTAAATTTAAATTAAATGTATATTAAAAATCATAATATCGTAACTATTTCATACGTGATCGAAATTCAATGAAACAAGATCCGTTGGGATCGTGGGGACGGTGGCTACATCATGGAGCTGACTAGAAGTGAATCCGAGCTCGTTACAATTTATTGCAAAATAAATTGTCTGTCTGAATCAAATCGAGAGATGGTTGTCGTTATTAACGATGATCGTCCAATGTGAGTAAATCTCACTAACTCTGAACAGTTTACAATTTCATGTTGTATTGTTAGAACTGTTAAAATTTGTCTGTTTGACTGTGTGTTGATTGTTTGATTGAACTGCTAGTCAGTTAGTCAAATTTCTATATTGATTCTATTTAACAGAATTTATCATATGGAACTGAAAGTGATGTTATCTATATTGTCTAACATCTGTGATGCAGGGAAACAGGTTGGAGGAATCTGACTGGATTCCTCAACAGTTATTTTATTGTTTTTCATATATTGTTATATGATATGTTATAAAATCTGGGGGAAATTATATGTGCTTGGACGATATTGAACATCGTGATTCGATATGATTGAATACCATAACATACCGAATGTTGATAAGGGGATTTTCAATGTTTATATTTAAAATGAATCTTATTTATAAAATCGATAGTATTTTATAAAATGAAAACATTTATTTAATTAGGAAATAAATAAATGAAAAAGGAAACATTTATTTAGAAAATAAATGAAATAAAATAGAAACATTTATTTAGAAAATAAATGAATTTGAATATAAAGGAATATTTATTTAGGAAATAAATAAAAGAACATTTATTTAGATTATAAATAAATGGAATAAAGGAATATTTATTTAGGGAATAAATAAAGGAACACTTGTTCGGAAAATAAATAGAATTATACAAGGATAGATTTAAACACGTGCTTCGCACACGGTATAACACGATATGGATTTAAATGAGATATTAAATAGGAAATCTGTTTTAAACAGATAAATTGAAGTAGATTAATTTATAAATAATGTTTTATAAATTAAATAAATTATTTATCGTTGATAAATGGAATATATATAAGTCTGGACTTATATAGAGAAGTAGAAACGTTATTAAAAGGACATTTATAAAGTGAAGAACCGTTACTAAAAGTAAATCTTTATAAATGGATAAACGTTGTAAAAAGTTAATCTTTATAAATGGATAAACGTTGTAAAAAGGAAATCTTTTGAAATGAATAAACGTTATAAAAAAGAGTTAATCGAATTTAGTTATTCGAAATGAGTTATTCAAATTAGATATTTGAATGGAGTTAAACACATTAGAGTTATTCGAATTAGTTATTCGAATAGAGTTAAACACGTAAGAGTCAATTGAATATTAGTTATTCAATTTGAGTGAATCGAATTTAGTTATTCGAGAAGAGTTAAATCGAATTTAGTTATTCGAAAGGAGTTAATCAATTTGAGTTAAGTTAATCGATTTGAATTAAGTTGAATCGAAATGGAGTAAATCGATTAGAATTAAGTTAATCGATTAGAGTTGAGTTAATCGATTTGGGTTAAGTTAAGTTATCGAGTTAAGTAATCGAGTTAAGATTTATCGAGTTAAGTAATCGAGTTAAGTAATCGAGTTGAGATAATCGAGTTAAGAAAATCAAGATAAGTTAATCGAAAAAGTTATTCGATAAGAGTAAATCCATTTAAGTTTATCGAATGTTAGTTATTCGATAAGAATTGACACATTTAAGAAAATCGAATATTTGTTATGCGACAGGAGTTAATCGAAATAGAGTCTATCGAATATAAGTTATTAAAAAGGGAGAGTTAAATCGAATAGAGATTTCTCGAAAGAGAGTTATACGTCGAATTCGATTATAGCGAATTTGGGAAAGTACTATTTACTTTCCGGGTTTTAAATCAAGGTTTAGTTATTGATTTAGATATTAGGTGTCCGTTTAATTATTCAAGTTAGGAGATAAAGTTATAATTTAGGTTAGATATTGTAGAAGTAGGAATTATAACGTTATAGTTATAATCAAACGTTGTCATATAAGAAGTGGATTCGTAACCTGAATCCGAGAATTTGCGTAAACAGATGATTGTAAAAAGTGAGTGATGAACTTCATCTATTTCACAGTAAAGGACGTTGTTCAATTAAGGTCTGCGAGGTAATTATACCCCAACTTGATTGACTTCAGAATTGACAAAGGAATAGTTGTGGTTCGATCTAAAAGGTTGATTAGGAATAAAGTTAAGGAATAAGCGATAAATGGATTAAGCGAAACGATGTTTTATACAACGTTCATTGGAAATCCGTAAATGCGTTTTTGAAACGTTTTCCAAATATAGTCAGATATGTTTTCTAAACATAGAAAATGAAATGTTTTCATGATAAGAATTTAAGAAATAGAGTTAAGCAAATTCAGAAACTGACTGGAGAGGGTAAGTTGAACGGTTTTCTAAGTGACGATCTGATGTTGGTTTCGACCTTCCGGATTTATACTTAGAGAATTGTTCTCATACTAGTTACAGTTAGGGACTGATAGTTGTGAAATAATAGTGATGTGAAAATAAGCTATGGAAATGTTTTCCAATGATTAATAACATATATTTTCTAAATATATGAAATAAGGAAATATGAACATATGATGATTGATCGATCGAATTCCCATTTGGAAATAAGATCGTTGTTTGTACACCGACATGTTTTCATTTGATAGTTAAATCACAGACTATCAAAGTTTTGACCATTTTTACGTTGTTAATATGGAGAGACCGGTTGGATTATTATCCGAAGAACCACTCCGTATTGGCATAAGCGTTGCGAATCAAGTATGCTGAAGATAATTGAAGACGGAGTAAAGTGCAAGGGCTATTGTGAAAAGCCTAGGTAGTATGGATTCACTGAATAGTACCTTCGGTTTGTTCAGTCCCAGGACAACGTATATGGACGAGTGTCTGACAAAGTATTCTTAACGAATCATATATGTTGATCTCTTTAAACGTGTTACGTTGGTGGCGGAGAAATTCGTTTCTCTTAGCTTTTATACCCGTGATGCCTTGAGAAATCGATAATGATTTGGCGGGTATGACGATGTGGCATTCAAAGTAATTGAAGAAATAATCTGTCAAAGTGATAAACGTGACCTCAAAACCTCACAACCGGAAAATAACAGAAGTTGGGCTAGGCAGCATGGCTAGTTGGGCCATACCCAAGCAGGGTGTATTATCACCATCTAGAGAATATTCAATTGTACTTCTTTATAATCTATTTCAATGCTGTCCCTTATCGGGAAGGATGGTTGCTGATCCCAACCATCGGTGATAATATATTCGTTACACTCAAGCTAAATGAGTGGACGGTCATGTGTGGCCGGGTTGCAAGACGTTCTTGTTGAACCCTAGTGTATCTCCTCTAGAGTACACTGATCGGAAGGTGCTCCCATACCTTGTCTGTTGGAATCCAATCACCAATAAGCGCTCACGGTTTTATTTGTATACTATGTATGTGGAACATGAGATGCAAGCGTTCTGCTAGATTGATATCTATTTGTATTTAGACATTATTATAATATCAGAATGATATCCTTTATTTAACCAAGTGTTGGAGTTTTATTCACACCAGTCCCATGACTGACCCGGAGTTTATTTTGTTTGTTTTCCCTAAACTCTTGGGTGCCTGAATTTGTACGGGCAGTCAAGTAGTCGGGATTTTTCAGATACACTTGGAGAGCTTGGAGCAGGAGGCTTCAGGATTATAGCTATTATTATTCCGCTGTGTTGTTAAGTGTTGTACTTTGAAATGGTATGTATATACGAGTACTGATTTGTATTTCAAAGTTATTTTATATTTTATTCGTTCCGCTGTGAGATTCGTGTTTACTCTGATGATGTAAGTTCTTCTTCTTCTTCTATTCTATTAGTTCTATCTTTTCTTCCTCACCCTCTACTTTCTTTCACTAACAGCGCGGAATTTTCGACTCTCGAGGAGTCGAAAATTTCCAGCCGTTACAGTTGGTATCAGAGCCAGGTTAAGTGATTACCTTGGCTCTGTGGCATAACTCGATAGAGATGGGATTAGTGATATCCTAGATTGAGTTTGAGTGTATATATATGAGCGCGTAATTGTTATTCAATATAAAATGGTTTTATATTGTGGAGACTCATTGGTTGAGTGGCTTATGAATTCTGGTCGATCAGTTTGATCCACTGTATCGATAAGGGTTACTAAACACTCGAATACGATGAACCGTCATGGTATGTTTTGAAAGAGGGTAAATGAAATAATTTTTCCCAAAATATATTTGTTTATAGAAGAAATATATATCTTGAAATTATTTTAGTATATTGATTGTGTTGGTTGTTATTATAACCGAATAAGATTATAAAAGGGTGAAATGGTTATAAATGACCAATCAGAATTCATATGAATGTAATATATGAAATAGTTTGAATTAAATATGAATTTAAATCAGAATTTGGAATTTAAAATAAGGAAATTTTAAGTTCCTGGGAGATTTTGGAAATGTTTTTCAAATTGAAAATGATATAGTATTGAACTCACTTCGATAGCTGGAAAATAGATTCTGATGATGAATCTAGACATCATCAGTGTTCATTTTCGAGTTCTAAGTGACGGATTACTACCAAAGGTTTTGTTTTTGAATTGTTTTGAGAAAACAAGTTGTTTAGAAATTCAAAGGTTTTGAATTGGCATTATGATTTCAAATTGATTTGAAAGAAACCCAGGAACTTAAGTTCTGGAATTAAAATTTAACTAATGAAGTTAAATAAAATGAGATGGTAAAAATAAATTGAAATTTAACTTGAACCGAGTTAAATAAAATTTAATTGGATTAGAGATAATCTAGAATGGAACCAAATTGATAAGTCAATAATTTGGAATTTGATATTAGAGTTCGAATGAAATTCGATTTGGATTTAAGGATATGAACTGATTGGAGATCAATTGGAATGGATAACATTGGTATATGTTGAAGTGGTAGCAGATGAAAGGGATAGAGTTGAATGCCCGACAAAAAGGTACAAGTTTATATCATATATGAGTTTGGATTTTATGAGCCGAATTAGCAAGCCGCTTGGCTATTTTGATTTCCTTTTTGGATTGGAGGAGGCCTAGAGAGGCGAGTTGTGGTTTGACGTATTGAGCCGTACAAAGGAGGTTATGGCGAAATTTTCTAAAAATATAAAGTGTTAGAGAATTTTCAAAATTTTTGGAAATTTTAGTTAGTCGAAAGTAATTAATATTTTAATCGATATTAATTGGTTCAGTTGAAATCAGAAATAAGGGGTAAACAAATCTGAGGAATTCCAATAGATAGGGTCGTCCTCTAACTTAGCAATTTCGGGGACGAAATTATTTTAAGGGGGGAAGTCTGTAATGGCGCGTTTTGTTAGCTGTCGAATAATTAATTTATTTAATTATTTATATATCGATTTGGCGATATCGATAACTTAAAGTAAAACGTTCGAACTTATAATTTATAATTATAATTAAAACGAACCTGAAACGTCGCGGCAGTTCGCAATTTGGCGATTTGAACTTCAACTGAATGTACATGATTCATTTTAAGCCGGATTTCTGTGAAACAAGAAACGTGTGGAGCTGGTGGAGTATATCTTTCTAGTGGAAGAGAAAAATCAGGATTTCGTCGTGTAGATTTTAAGATATGTCCAAATCAAATTCTAGAAAAGTCGCTGTAGAGTTCCTTTATAATTTATAAAGGAATTATTTATATTTTAAAGGGGAATTTCAATATAAATCGAATATCGGGTTGACCCAGATTTGAAATATCGAGTTATAAATCCCATTGGAGTCGTATGGTATTCCACTGTGAATATATACGATAATATTTATTTATAAATATTTTATTTAATTTTATTTAAATATATTTATATATTTAAATGGTCATCTAGAGCTTTAAAAATAGCCGATTTTGCAAACGAAGTCGGAATTCGACGAAACTAGTTTTGTTGGATCCACAATGTCAAATAGTTATTAGATTTTCAGTTTCGTGATTTTTAGAGTCAGTGTGTGGCCGTACGGATTTTTAGAGTGAGAAACAGTCAGTATTTTGACAGTTAAAAATACGCTGTGTGAGCATACGGAGTCGGAATTCGATGAAACCAGTTTCGTTGGGACCGTAATGTCGAACTCTAGCTACATGTCTAGTTTGGTGATTTTTAGGTAACGTATGTAATCACTGGGATTTTTAGAAGGTAGATACAAGGAGAAAATCGATAAAATAAAATACCAAAATCAAATTGAAAATATCCCTCCCATTTTCTGAGGTTCAGCACAGGCCACACGGCCTTCGATCTCCACCACAAACCTTACTTAACCCATTCTAGCCTATATAAGGCATTTAAACCATCACAGCCAAGAACAGGAAATCAATGAAAAATGAAACAAAATTCTATAAATCCTAAAACAAATATGGTTGGATTCGTGATGGCCGGAGCTTCGATTTCCAGTGCTTTTTGAAAGGTGCGATGCCCGATTCTGGTATGGTGGGTTTTAGCGTTGAACTAGGGCAGGCGGTCGCGGCAAATGGAAGCATCGATAGAGGGATTTGGTATCGGATTTGGCTTTGTCGAGGTAAGGTGCATCTGTAGGAGGTGGGTTTGACAACTCCGGTGATGGCAAGTGAAAAGCGACGCCATGGGTTCACTTGTTAACAACAGTTCGGCCAACAATTTGGGGAGGGGGGTCGAGCGGGAGGTAATGATGACAGTGGGGTAGGGTTTTCGACGTTGAGTGGGATGGTGGTGGCCACGGTCGAGGTTGGTGGCCGAGTCAGCGGCGGAAGAAGGTCAAAGAAGGGTCAAAATCGGGTTCGGTTTTTACAGAGAGGAGCCGGTTTGGTGAAATGAGGAAGAAGGCTAAAAGCTGGGGGTCTGGACTTTTAAAACATGAAGATGGGCCAAGTTAAAGTTAAGCCCAAAGTTTAATTAAGTTTAAATTTAAATTAAATGTATATTAAAATTCATAATATCGTAACTATTTCATACGTGATCGAAATTCAATGAAACAAGATCCGTTGGGATCGTGGGGACGGTGGCTACACCATGGAGCTGACTAGAAGTGAATCCGAGCTCGTTACAATTTATTGCAAAATAAATTGTCTGTCTGAATCAAATCGAGAGATGGTTGTCGTTATTAACGATGATCGTCCAATGTGAGTAAATCTCACTAACTCTGAACAGTTTACAATTTCATGTTGTATTGTTAGAACTGTTAAAATTTGTCTGTTTGACTGTGTGTTGATTGTTTGATTGAACTGCTAGTCAGTTAGTCAAATTTCTATATTGATTCTATTTAACAGAATATATCATATGGAACTGAAAGTGATGTTATCTATATTGTCTAACATCTGTGATGCAGGGAAACAGGTTGGAGGAATCCGACTGGATTCCTCAACAGTTATTTTATTGTTTTTCATATATTGTTATATGATATGTTATAAAATCTGGGGGAAATTATATGTGCTTGGACGATATTGAACATCGTGATTCGATATGATTGAATACCATAACATACCGAATGTTGATAAGGGGATTTTCAATGTTTATATTTAAAATGAATCTTATTTATAAAATCGATAGGATTTTATAAAATGAAAACATTTATTTAATTAGGAAATAAATAAATGAAAAAGGAAACATTTATTTAGAAAATAAATGAAATAAAATAGAAACATTTATTTAGAAAATAAATGAATTTGAATATAAAGGAATATTTATTTAGGAAATAAATAAAGGAACATTTATTTAGATTATAAATAAATGGAATAAAGGAATATTTATTTAGGGAATAAATAAAGGAACACTTGTTCGGAAAATAAATAGAATTATACAAGGATAGATTTAAACACGTGCTTCGCACACGGTATAACACGATATGGACTTAAATGAGATATTAAATAGGAAATCTGTTTTAAACAGATAAATTGAAGTAGATTAATTTATAAATAATTTTTATAAATTAAATAAATTATTTATCGTTGATAAATGGAATATATATAAGTCTGGACTTATATAGAGAAGTAGAAACGTTATTAAAAGGACATTTATAAAGTGAAGAACCGTTACTAAAAGTAAATCTTTATAAATGGATAAACGTTGTAAAAAGTTAATCTTTATAAATGGATAAACGTTGTAAAAAGGAAATCTTTTGAAATGAATAAACGTTATAAAAAGGAGTTAATCGAATTTAGTTATTCGAAATGAGTTATTCAAATTAGATATTTGAATGGAGTTAAACACATTAGAGTTATTCGAATTAGTTATTCGAATAGAGTTAAACACGTAAGAGTCAATTGAATATTAGTTATTCAATTTGAGTGAATCGAATTAGTTATTCGAATAGAGTTAAACACGTAAGAGTCAATTGAATATTAGTTATTCAATTTGAGTGAATCGAATTTAGTTATTCGAGAAGAGTTAAATCGAATTTAGTTATTCGAAAGGAGTTAATCAATTTGAGTTAAGTTAACCGATTTGAATTAAGTTGAATCGAAATGGAGTAAATCGATTAGAATTAAGTTAATCGATTAGAGTTGAGTTAATCGATTTGGGTTAAGTTAAGTTATCGAGTTAAGTAATCGAGTTAAGATTTATCGAGTTAAGTAATCGAGTTGAGATAATCGAGTTAAGAAAATCAAGATAAGTTAATCGAAAAAGTTATTCGATAAGAGTAAATCCATTTAAGTTTATCGAATGTTAGTTATTCGATAAGAATTGACACATTTATGAAAATCGAATATTTGTTATGCGACAGGAGTTAATCGAATATAAGTTATTAAAAAGGGAGAGTTAAATCGAATAGAGATTTCTCGAAAGAGAGTTATACGTCGAATTCGATTATAGCGAATTTGGGAAAGTACTATTTACTTTCCGGGTTTTAAATCAAGGTTTAGTTATTGATTTAGATATTAGGTGTCCGTTTAATTATTCAAGTTAGGAGATAAAGTTATAATTTAGGTTAGATATTGTAGAAGTAGGAATTATAACGTTATAGTTATAATCAAACGTTGTCATATAAGAAGTGGATTTGTAACCTGAATCCCAGAATTTGCGTAAACAGATGATTGTAAAAAGTGAGTGATGAACTTCATCTATTTCACAGTAAAGGACGTTGTTCAATTAAGGTCTGTGAGGTAATTATACCCCAACTTGATTGACTTTAGAATTGACAAAGGAATAGTTGTGGTTCGATCTAAAAGGTTGATTAGGAATAAAGTTAAGGAATAAGCGATAAATGGATTAAGCGAAACGATGTTTTATACAACGTTCATTGGAAATCCATAAATGAGTTTTGGAAACGTTTTCCAAATATAGTCAGATATGTTTTCAAAACATAGAAAATGAAATGTTTTCATGATAAGAATTTAAGAAATAGAGTTAAGCAAATTCAGAAACTGACTGGAGAGGGTAAGTTGAACGGTTTTCTAAGTGACGATCTGATGTTGGTTTCGACCTTCCGGATTGATACTTAGAGAATTGTTCTCATACTAGTTACAGTTAGGGACTGATAGTTGCGAAATAATAGTGATGTGAAAATAAGCTATGGAAATGTTTTCCAATGATTAATAACATATATTTTCTAAATATATGAAATAAGGAAATATGAACATATGATGATTGATATATCGAATTCCCATTTGGAAATAAGATCGTTGTTTGTACACCGACATGTTTTCATTTGATAGTTAAATCACAGACTATCAAAGTTTTGACCATTTTTATGTTGTTAATATGGAGAGACCGGTTGGAATATTATCCGAAGAACCACTCCGTATTGGCATAAGCGTTGCGAATCAAGTATGCTGAAGATAATTGAAGACGGAGTAAAGTGCAAGGGCTATTGTGAAAAGCCTAGGTAGTATGGATTCACTGAATAGTACCTTCGGTTTGTTCAGTCCCAGGACAACGTATATGGACGAGTGTCTGACAAAGTATTCTTAACGAATCATATATGTTGATCTCTTTAAACGTATTACGTTGGTGGCGGAGAAATTCGTTTCTCTTAGCTTTTATACTCGTGATGCCTTGAGAAATCGATAATGATTTGGCGGGTATGACGATGTGGCATTCAAAGTAATTGAAGAAATAATCTGTCAAAGTGATAAACGTGACCTCAAAACCTCACACGCGGAAAATAACAGAAGTTGGGCTAGGCAGCATGGCTAGTTGGGCCATACCCAAGCAGGGTGTATTATCACCATCTAGAGAATATTCAATTGTACTTCTTTATAATCTATTTCAATGCTGTCCCTTATCGGGAAGGATGGTTGCTGGTCCCAACCATCGGTGATAATATATTCGTTACACTCAAGCTAAATGAGTGGACGGTCGTGTGTGGCCGGGTTGCAAGACGTTCTTGTTGAACCCTAGTGTATCTCCTCTAGAGTACACTGATCGGAAGGTGCTCCCATACCTTGTCTGTTGGAATCCAATCTCCAATAAGCGCTCACAGTTTTATTTGTATACTATGTATGTGGAACGTGAGATGCAAGCGTTCTGCTAGATTGATATCTATTTGTATTTAGACATTATTATAATATCAGAAAGATATCCTTTATTTAATCAAGTGTTGGAGTTTTATTCACACCAGTCCCATGACTGACCCGGAGTTTATTTTGTTTGTTTTCCCTAAACTCTTGGGTGCCTAAATTTGTACGGGCAGTCAAGTAGTCGGGATTTTTCAGTTACACTTGGAGAGCTTGGAGCAGGAGGCTTCAGGATTATAGCTATTATTATTCCGCTGTGTTGTTAAGTGTTGTACTTTGAAATGATATGTATATACGAGTACTGATTTGTATTTCAAAGTTATGTTATATTTTATTCGTTCCGCTGTGAGATTCGTGTTTACTCTGATGATGTAAGTTCTTCTTCTTCTTCTATTCTATTAGTTCTATCTTTTCTTCCTCACCCTCTACTTTCTTTCACTAACAGCGCGGAATTTTCGACTCTCGAGGAGTCGAAAATTTCCAACCGTTACAGTGGCATGTGGAAATCTAGTGGGTTGCCTTGGGTGGCAATAGAAAATACGATTAGAATACTTAACCAAGTGGAAACATGTAATTAAACATGATTAAAGGGTTAAGTGGGATGCACTAGAAAAAGGGACAAGCTTAGGTGGGTAGCTTGTGGGGGCCTATTTCAACCAGTAAGCCATATGTATCTTATTGGGCTCGACCCATGTCGAAGACGGGACACGCGTACTGGGCTTGACTATAAGAGGCCAAAACGGGTTAGCGGTGGCAACGCAAGTCTAACGGGTTTCATATGCGTGTGTGGACCCGGGCTGGTAGGTAAGACGTTGTGGCATCGTGTAGGTATAAGCCGTGCACCATTAGTTGTATCGGTTGCCACTTTGGGGAGTGATACACCCCACTGTGGGGCCAGCACGGGTATCTACGTTAGGGAGCCGATCGCTTGAGGAGTAGTGGGTACACCTAGTGGAGATAGGGGCAGACGGCACCTATGTAGTCAGCTAGGGGTACACGAAACTACTAGTTAAATTTTCTAATTCCTTGGGTGGGATCAACCTCTAAGTAGGAATGACTGGTGTGGTGCAGTGTAGTAATTACCCTTGGGTGGGTAGATGCGTCTTTACTGATATCTTGGTTCATCCTATGTGTAGTTGGCTACTTAGTGTAGTCATTTATCCCCAGTCATTACCGTACCAAGTTTATATCATACCCTAATTACTTTAATGATTGTATTGTTAAAGTTATAGGGCTCACTCAGATTTATGTCTGACCCCGTTGTTTTTATCTTTTTCCCAACCCTCAGGTTCTCAGAGTGGGCCTAACACTAGTGGGCTTTGATCAGATGGCTTTATCTATCTTTTGGAGATTGGACCGTGATGTAAAGACCAGCTTATCTTTTCTATTATGGCTATTGTTTATGTAGTGGGATTATGTACTTATGTTTTATCAGGATGGATATTTAGTACTTGACTCTTTTATGGTGTTGTAACTAAACATGTTTACCTTCTGCTGCAATGAAATGATGTTTTAGATTTTCAAGTATTATTTATATCTGTCTTGTTGTAATTTTTCTGTTCTATATTCACTTAAAATACTCCACCGAAGTTAAGGCATTCCCTTAGTGAGTGACCTTAGCGGGTGTGGGGTGTTACACGTGGTATCAGAGCTGAAGGTTACCGGAACAGATAAAATTTTTAGAAAACTATTTTTCTAAAAACATTTTTGGAAGAAGTATTTTCAAAAACATGTCTTTTAAGAGAAAAGTTTTTGAAAGAAAAGCATAATCCCCAATAGCCATATCTTTATCTTTCGAATTCTCCGTTTTGAATCTTTCCTCTTTCGTTTCAGCATGGCTGAAGATCTTAACTTTCCGGAGGGTGTGACAATACCAGTATGGTATAGGAGATTGATGGAGGCTAGGGCCGCCACTGCGGGTCCAGCAAATGTTCCTCCACTAACAGTAGCACCCGATCTTCCTCCTCCCCCTCCTCCTCCTCGAGCGGATACTTTTGCTAAGACTTGCAAGGAATTTAAGGCTATGGGAGGGAAACCTTTTCAAGGATCAGAAACTTTTGTGGAAGCTAGAGATTGGCTTAAGGAGGTGGAAGAGTTGATAGACATCTTTGAGATGGAAGAAGGAAAGAAAGTCAAGTTAGCTGCTTGGTTAATGAAGGGAGAGGCCTCATTCTGGTGGAAGGTCACTAATAGAGAGCGCCCTGTTGACTCTTGGGCGGATTTCAGGCAAAGGTTTGTGGCAATGTTTCTCTCAAGGGCGGAAGAAAACTTGTATATTGAAAAGTTCTTGACTCTAAAGCAAGGAAACCTATCAGTGAAGGAATATGTCAACAAGTTTAATCAGCTAGCAAGATTTGGCATAGACATGGTGAATACACCGGAGAAGAAGGCTTTGAGGTTCGTTAAAGGCTTGAATGAACCGATGCATGGATTGGCTATGACTCACATCCCTATGGGGGCCACCTTTGAGAAGCTAGTAGACATGGCACTCATGCATGAGGAAGAGAAGGGTCCCAATGCTAATAAGGCACCCGAGAAGAAAGGAGATCAGAAGAGACCTCAACAGCAACAGCAAAACAAGGGTGGGAAAGGCAACGGTGGCAAGGGAAAGAAGAAGTGTTTCAATTGCGGGACACCAGGCCACCTAAGCAAAGATTGTCGGAAGAAGAAGAAGACGGGCTGCTTCCACTGTGGCGAAGCAGGGCATCTAGTGAAGGACTGCCCTAAGAAGGGGCAAAGGACGGGATCTACCTCAGGAGGACAGGTGCAAGCTCTTATGGCACCAGGTCAGGCAAGGGGGCAAGTTCAGGCTCTTGCGGTTCCACCGATTCAGGAAAGAGGTAGAACTATTTCCGTTGAAAGTCTGGTTTTTCTGTTTGATCATCCTGTCCGTACTTTGTTTGACTCTGGCGCATCACATTCGTTTATCTCATCATCATTAGTTGAGTCACTGCACTTAGACACCAGTCTAGTAGATGATCCCTTGGTTGTTTCAAACCCAGTTGGGGGCTCCACTTATTTGTCCATGATATGTTTGGGTTTGAAGATTTCTATACTTAGCGTTGAGTTTAGATGTGATGCTTTTGTTTTGGGCTTCACAGGCTATGGGTTGATTTTGGGCATGGACTGGTTATCCAGTAATGGTGTCGTTCTTGATTGCGAAAGGAGAGTTGTTAGGCTCATGACCCGCTTGGGTAACACTCTCAAGATCTCTTGTAATCCCATGGATTCTGTTATGCTAAGTTATCTTGAACCGCTTGACGCTTCGGTCGAGAGTTTGCGATCTGTTAGAGTGGTCCGGGAATACTCGGATGTGTTTGAGGAGGTGAAGGGCTTACCTCCGAAGCGGGAGATAGACTTCCGAATATATCTGGTGGACAATGCTAAACCAGTATCTTTGCCAGTGCGCCACATGGCTCCTCGTGAGAGGAGGGAACTCCATAAGCAAGTAGGGGAGTTACTTGAGAAGGGGTTCATAAGATGAAGTATATCGGAGTGGGGTGCTCCAGTAGTTTTTGCCACGAAGGCGGATGGGTCCCTCGGACTTTGTGTAGACTATAGAGAACTCAACAAGCTCACAAAGAAGAATAGACACCCATTGCCGAGGATTGATGATCTCTTTGATCAGTTGGTTGGCGCCTCAGTGTTTTCGCAGTTGGACTTGGCCACGGGGTTTCATCAGTTGAGAGTGGCTAAGGATAGTATAGACAAGACTGCCTTTAGGACTCCGTATGGTTTCTATGAGTGGCTTGTGATGCAATTTGGTTTGACGAACGCCCCTGCATACTTTGTTGATTTGATGAGTAGGGTGTTCAGGGAGTACCTTAATAAGTTCGTGGTGGTCTTTGTGGATGACATCTTAGTCTTTTCTAAGAGTGAAGAAGAGCATGCCCTACATCTTAGGGAAGTGTTGGAGACTCTTCGAGCGCATAGCCTTAAGGCTAAATTCTCAAAATGTCACTTCTGGAGGAAGGAGGTGCGGTTCTTGGGGCACGTGGTCTCCAAGGAAGGGATAGCTGTGGATCCCACGAAGGTAGTGTCCGTCCAAGATTGGAAGGTTCCGAAGAATGCTACCGAGGTGAGGAGTTTCTTGGGGTTGGCTGGCTACTATAGGAAGTTTATCAAGGACTTCGCGAAGATATCAGCCCCATTAACTCGCTTGACAAAGAAGAATCTAGTCTTCGCATGGGACGTAGATTGTGATGATGCGTTCCAACGGTTAAAGAGAGCTTTAACCACAGCTCCAGTCTTGGTGTTGCCAGATGGGAGTAAGCCATTTGTTGTTTATACCGATGCTTGTGGGACAGGACTGGGTGCAGTCTTAATGCAAGAGGGAAGGGTAATAGCCTACGGTGGAAGGCAGTTGAGGGCGCATGAGAAAAATTACCCTACACATGATTTAGAGTTGGCCGCTATTGTTTTTGCGCTTAAGATTTGGCGCCATTATCTTCTTGGAGAGAGGTTCGAATTGTTCACTGACCATAAATCATTGAAGTACTTGTTTTCTCAGAAGGATTTGAACTTGAGACAGCAAAGGTGGATGGAGTTCTTAGCATCCTATGATTTCGAGATAGCGTATACCCCTGGCAAGGGTAACGTGGTGGCGGACGCCTTGAGCAGAAAGAGGTTGTCCTTGAGTCCATTGTTCGTGGAACGACGAAGCTTGGAATTTATCTCGATGTTTGATTTCAGACCTTCCGTTGACTTTGTACCCGGTTTGCTAGCATCTTTAGAGGTCAGACCTGCTCTTTTGGGACGGATTGGCGAGGCACAGCGGGACGACCCACAGTTGGTTGAGTTGGTAGAGAGGCTCATAAGGGGGGAGTCGTCCAGCCATTTGAGTAGGTAAACCCTAGATGATAAGGGGTGGTTGCGTAGAGACGGTAGACTTTGTGTACCGCAAGACGAGGGTTTGAGGAAGGCTATACTTGATGATGCGCATCGTTCGAAGATGACCATTCATCCCGGTGGGGACAAGATGTACCAAGACATGAAGCGAGTTTTCTTTTGGGCCGGTATGAAGAAAGATGTGGCCGAGTATGTCGCTAGATGCTTGGTGTGCCAACAAGTGAAAGCGGAGCAAAAGAAACCTGGTGGGTTGCTTCACCCATTGGAGGTTCCGCAATGGAAGTGGGATAGCATCTCGATGGATTTTATTGATGGGTTACCAAGATCGAGGAAGGGTAATACGGGAATTTGGGTTGTGGTAGACAGACTTACTAAGAGCGCCCATTTCATACCCGTGAAGAGCAAGAGGACTGCTCCATGGCTAGCTTCAGTTTAACTTCGAGAGATAGTTCGATTTCACGGTGTACCTTCTAGCATAGTGAGTGATCGAGATCCTATCTTCACTAGCGAGTTTTGGAAAAGTTTGCAAGAGGCGGTAGGGACTCAGTTGTGTTTGAGCACCGCATATCATCCTCAGACGGACGGCTAGACCGAGAGGGTGAATCGTGTTCTAGAAGACCTTTTGAGGCTTTGTATCTTAGATTTTGGAGGTACATGGGAAGAGCATCTTCCATTGGTGGAGTTCGCGTATAATAACAGCTTTCAGTCCAGTATTGGTATGGCTCCTTTTGAAGCTCTTTATGGAAGGCCTTGTCGATCACCTACATGTTGGTGGGAATCTACGGATAAGATCTTGCTTGGGCCCGACATGGTTAGAGAGACTTCGGAAAAGATTGATTTGATTCGAAGAAGGATGAAAGCGGCGCAAGACAGACAGAAATCTTACGTAGATAAGAGAAGGACGGATCTGGAGTTTGATGTTGGGGACATGGTCTTTATTAAAGTATCTCCATTACGGAATGTTGTTTGCTTTGGGTCCGTTGGGAAGTTAGCACCAAGATTTGTAGGACCGTTTCCTATTAAGGAAAGGATTGGACGGATGGCATATAGAGTGGATTTACCCGAGAGACTTAGTGGGGTACATGACGTATTCCATGTGTCACATTTGAGGAAGTGCCTACATGAGACTGCAGAGGTGGTAGAGCCGAGCTTGCTTAGAGAATTGGAGGTAGAGCGTGATGCGACTATTCGACGAGCTCCTACTCGCATCCTTGGGTCAGAGATTAGGAAGTTGAGAAACAGAGAGGTTCGACTAGTCAAAGTGCAATGGGGAGAGGATGAGAGCAATGCTACTTGGGAGACAGAAGCGAAGATGCGTTCATTGTACCCATTCCTTTTTGAGGGTATGTCTTTTAACTTCTCCTTTATCGTTTGTCTAGTACTTATCTTATCTTTAGTATGTCCTCTCATTAGTACCTTTGACCTTTAGATAGGGTAAACCTATGGTTGAAACATGTGTTTGAGACATGTTATGATTGATGGATGCGTGTGGATGCAAGTGCTTGCTCGTGGATGTATATACACACACTTTAGACACTAGATCGGTTTAGTCACTTCATATTGCATATTGCATATAACTGTGTGTAGGTAGCTATATTAATGGATGTATAATGGTTGTGTTATCATATGGATGATGCATTTTGGTGTATGGTTGTGCACACATGTAGAAATGGTATGTGTTGATAGGGTTCTTTCGCATACATATTGGATGCATGGCACTATCATGGTTTGCATTAAGGAGGTCAACTGAATCAGTAGACCGCCTGATTTTGCATTAGACAGGGAACATATACACACACTCTTTGCATATGTTCATACAGCATTCGAAACTTTAAGGACAATGGATGCCAGTGTTTGATGGTTTAGTAGATGGTTGTTTGGTTGGTAGGATACGTTCTTCTTGACTTAGAGATTTCGGGGACGAAATCCTTTATGTAGGGGAGAATGTAACACCCCGTATGTTGAATAACTTGTTATAATATAAATCAGGGCAGAATTAAATTTTAAAATCTGAATCAGGGGAAACATGCTATGCCATTGCGTTCGTCTCGGAAAAATACGCGAAAAAGAGTCCGAGTTTTCGAAAATCGGAGTCCGTATGACCCAGTTAAGGCCCGAAGAAGTTTTCAGAAAATTCAAAATAGATTTAAATATAAATATTTCAAATTTCAGAAGAGGCGGGAAAATTCCCGCCAGACAGAGGGAGTCGACACAGGGGTCGACATGGGTGTCGACCCCCCCCCAAGGGGTCGACCCATGTGTCGACCCAGGGGTCGACCCCCCTGTCGGTCTGTGTGACCTGGGTGCACTGATTTGGGATTTGGGCTATAGTTGGTGGCTAGTGACGAGATCTGACGGCTCTAATCTGATTTAGGGTTAATCTAATGGCCTAAAACACTTAACTAATCTATAAATACAGCCTAAGACTACCCTAATTCATACTAAAATTGGAGACAACGTCGTTATGCCGTCAAAATGCAACTAGAAGGAGCCACCAACAAATTAAAGAGGAAGATAGCTTCTCAAATCAACTTCTAATCAACTCTAGCAACTTAATCCTCTTTATAGGAGTGCTAATCAACAAGTTGTGAGTTTCTATGCCTTTAGCAAGCAATTGCTAAACTAATTATGATAGGATATAATGAGGTTATGGTTATGTATGTGGATCAATGCAAGTTATGTTATTATATGCTATGTGTTAATGATGTTATGCAAGTTATGCAAGTCATATGCTATGTGTTCATGATGTTATGCAAGTTATGCAAGTCAAATGCTAAGTGTTCATGATGTTATGCAAGTTATGCAAGTCATATGCTATGAGTTCATGATGCTAGTTGTGCAAGTCACTATGATAAACATTGATCCATTATGACACCATGATTATGCAAGTTTGGTGTTTGATTATATGCAAGTTCATATATGATATGTTATGCAAGTTTGGTGTTTGATTATATGCAAGTTCATATATGATATGTTATGCAAGTTTGGTGTTTGATTATATGCAAGTTCATATATGACATGTTATGCAAGTTTGGTGTTTGATTATATGAAAGTAACATGTGCAAGTTTACACCTTTGTATGATATGCATACATATGCAAGTTAACCCCTTTGTATGTCATACATACATATGCAAGTTTACCCCTTTGTATGACATAAGTAGCTTATGCAAGTTACCCTCTTTATGACATATGTGTTTCATGCAAGTTTGGGTTGATTATTTATGCTAGTTGGGTTTGATGCTATATGCATGTTGACACCTTTGAAACCCATGTTGATGCCAATGTTATGCAAGTTGAACCCATTGTATTTGTGATGAATCTTCCCTTTTAAGTATGTCATGTTAGCGAATTACGTGGGGAACGATGGGGTTAATATTCATGTTAATAAAATGGTGTGAAATTGGTATGATTATGCATACCATAAAGTGGATGGACATAATTGAGTCAATTATGTACATCGTTAAATTTGTAATTAATTAGGGATAATTAATACAAATTATGGGGGTGATTAATTAGGAGTAATTAATCGACTAAGACACGAGGTTGGACCCTTTTGTAGCATAAGACTGCCCGGAACCGACCGGCAAATCCAGCGGCTACAAATGATTGGCCCAATGTGAGAGGTCTTAGGCATGAACTAAATACGTGACAAGTGTAAAGACACGAGGTTAGACTCGGTTATGGCATAAGGCTGCCCGGACCCGACCGGCAAATCCAGCTGCCATAAAAGATAGTCTAATGTGAGAGGTCTTTGCAAAGGTTACGGTCTTAATCAATTAAGAAACACTTAACCAGAAAAGCATGTAGTGGGGCATGAGGGGTTAAGTGGGTGCCTTGGGTGGCATGTGGAAATCAAGTAAGTGCCTTGGGTGGCATGTGGAAATCTAGTGGGTTGCCTTGGGTGGCAATAGAAAATACGATTAGAATACTTAACCAAGTGGAAACATGTAATTAAACATGATTAAAGGGTTAAGTGGGATGCACTAGAAAAAGGGACAAGCTTAGGTGGGCAGCTTGTGGGGGCCCATTTCAACCAGTAATCCATATGTATCTTATTGGGCTCGACCCATGTCGAGGACGGGACACGCGTACTGGGCTTGACTATAAGAGGCCAAAACGGGTTAGCGGTGGCAACGCAAGTCCAACGGGTTTCATATGCGTGTGTGGACCCGGGCTGGTAGGTAAGACGTTGTTGCATCGTGTAGGTATAAGCCGTGTACCATTAGTTGTATCGGGTTGCCACTTTGGGGAGTGATACACCCCACTGTGGGGCCGGCACGGGTATCTACGTTAGGGAGCCGATCGCTTGGGGAGTAGTGGGTACACCTAGTGGAGATAGGGGCAGACGACACCTATGTAGTCAGCTAGGGGTACACGAAACTACTAGTTAAATTTTCTAAGTCCTTGGGTGGGATCAACCTCTAAGTAGGAATGACTGGTGTGGTGCAGTGTAGTAATTACCCTTGGGTGGGTAGATGCGTCTTTACCGATATCTTGGTTCATCCTATGTGTAGTTGGCTACTTAGTGTAGTCATTTATCCCCAGTCATTACCGTACCAAGTTTATATCATACCCTAATTACTTTAATGATTGTATTATTAAAGTTATAGGGCTCACTCAGACTTATGTCTGACCCCGTTGTTTTTATCTTTTTCCCAACCCTCAGGTTCTCAGAGTGGGCCTAGCACTAGTGGGCTTTGATCAGATTGCTTTATCTATCTTTTGGAGCTTGGACCGTGATGTAAAGCCCAGCTTATCTTTTCTATTATGGCTATTGTTTATGTAGTGGGATTATGTACTTATGTTTTATCAGGATGGATATTTAGTACTTGACTCTTTTATGGTGTTGTAACTAAACATGTTTACCTTCTACTGCAATGAAATGATGTTTTAGATTTTCAAGTATTATTTATATCTGTCTTGTTGTAATTTTTCTATTCTATATTCACTTAAAATACTCCACCGAAGTTAAGGCATTCCCTTTGTGAGTGACCTTAGCGGGTGTGGGGTGTTACACACCAACCCGATATGTACTTAACCCTTCTACTCGTTATGTTACCATGGTTAAGTGTTTACCTTTGTTAACTTAACCTTTCTCGCTTATTATGTTTGATTGGTTAAGTGTGGTTTATTAACTTAACCCCGTTCGTCTATCTGGTTACATTGGTTAAGAATTTTCTTGTTAACTTAACCCCTTGTGTTACTTAACCCTACTACGCATCACATCGGATTGGTTAAGTGCATGTTAACTTAACCCCATCCACTAGTCATATTATAATGGTTAAGTGTTGTCAACTTATTCAAGTTAACTTAACCCACCCGCTTGTCCTGTTATGTTGGTTAAGTGTTACTACTTAACCGCAACCACTTGTCTAA
This sequence comes from Allium sativum, assembly GCA_030737875.1. Lineage (NCBI taxonomy): Eukaryota > Viridiplantae > Streptophyta > Magnoliopsida > Asparagales > Amaryllidaceae > Allium > Allium sativum. Next base: position 980,149,813 of record CM060915.1, read on the forward strand.
TTAACCCATCGTATTAGTTAAGTGTTCTCATTAACTTAACCTCACTCTCTAGTCCAGTTTAATCATGTTATAACGGTTAAACATTTGCTTAACCTTACACACTCCCGTAGTTAACTTATTAAATTGGTTAAGTGTCCAGATTAACCTAATCATATTACTTAACCCACCCATTTATATCATATTGGTTAAGTGTTCTTATTTACTTAACCCTACCCACTGGTCTAATTACCATGTTACGTTGGTTAAGTATTACTATTCGTATTTCCACATGTCACCCACATGTCACCCACTTAATCCCCATGTCCCACCACATGTTTATCTGGTTAAGTATTTCTTAATTCATTAAAGCCGTAACCTTATAAAGACCTCTCACATTAGACTGACATTTATGGCAGCTGGATTTGCCGGGCGGGTCCGGGCAGTCTTACACCATAAAAGAGTCTAACCTCGTGTCTTTACAACTGTTACACTTTTAATTTGGGCCTAGGACCTCTCACATTGGGCTGACATTTGTGACTACTGGATTCGCCGGGCGGTTCCGGGCAGGTTTACGTCACAAATGAGTCCAACCTCGTGTCCTAAGCATTGATTATCACTTATAATCTTTTACCCCAATTTGAATTTATTTTCCCCTATTCAAATTATCAATTAACTCCTAATTTAACGATGTCCATAATTGACTCAATTATGTCCATCTATTAATGGTATGCAAAATCATACCAATTTTATCACAATTTATCTTATGCCATTAAAGGCAACTTATCTCAATTTATATTTATCCCTCCTTTAAGGCTATTACATGCCAACTACCCAAAACCTATTTAGGCGTGTTCATATTAGCCCCTTTTCAAGACATAAATTATCATATGTGTTTCAACCACAAATTTCACCTATTTAACATATGCCCAAGTTCTAGATTACATGTCCGTTTTACATATGCCTAATTCATACCAAATTTACATATGTTCAATTCATGCCTGTTTACATGTATGCCAAATTTATATATATGCCTAATCTTAGACAAGTTACATATATACCAAGTTCCATGCCTTTTTATACATATATCAAGATTCGTAGTTTACATGTTTACAAAGCTATGCCCAATTCACATAGATCAATTTTTAGCCAAATATATGTATCAATATTCTTGCCATATTTTACATAGGTCAAGTTTCATACCCAAATCCGATGATTCATGATGTAGTTATCCCAAGCTATAATCTTTTTGTTTCAATACATGCCAGTTGCCCAAGTTCTTAATACACGTTTATGCCAATTATAAAGTTTACAATCGCTTTCATGCTCAAATTCCCAAATCTACATATGCCTAATTAACATAAGCCCAATCTTTTGATTTAATTTACATAGATCCAATTGGTGTCGAATTCCATGTATATAATATTTATGCAAATTTTATCATAACAAGATTATACCAAACTTTACAGATCTACCCCAAACTTGCAAATTAAATGATAATATCCAATTTCATGTTGCCAATTATTAATCATATCCATATAGGCAATAATCCCATATTTCCCCCGTATACATCTCGTATGCGAATCGCGATTTTAGGCCAAGGTCCGAAGTTGACCAAGGTTCATCAAAGAAAATAAATAGGGAGAGGGAGAAATTTGCATAATAAATAGATCAGAGAGAAAAAAACATCATGATAAGCATAAAGATTAGAACTTGATGATAACATCATTACGAATCAAGAAAACTGCTGAATAAATCACAAACTTGTCATGAGAATAAAGGTAGACAAGTCTCAAAACTAAAGATTCGAAAAGCAACAGGAATAGATCATACTTAATCCAATTCCACTTTAATTCATGGCCACATTATAATTAAATATTTAAATCAGAAAGCAACTAGAACTTAACGAGAATGGCTAATGAATTTGGGAGTGAATTTGTCGTAGAAAGTTGCAGTGTCATTGATCTATCCCCTTGAATTTGTTGTAGAAGCATTGATCTTTGATTTGATTTGGGTTTGAACGCTTCAGCTTTAATTTGGAGACGGCAACCATGGCTCAAGAGAGATTCCAGCAGCATTTAGGTATAAGAATGATTTGTTATGAATTAGGTTAGGCCTTAGGTTGTATTTATAGATGTTAGGAGTAGTTTAGGCCCTTAGATAAACCCTAGAACAGATCTGAACCGTCAGAATTCGTCACAGGCCCCCCAAAACCAGTCCAAACAGCAAGCAGGTGCACCCAAGCTGCCTGGGCTCGACCAGACAGTTCGACACCCATGTCGACTGGGCAGTCGACATGGGGGGGTGTCGACTGTGCAGTCGACACCCCTGTCGACTTGACCTGGGCGGGAATTTTCCCGCCCTGCCCCCTGTGTGTTTGAATTCAAATTTTGCTCTAGTTTTAAACTATTTTGAACTTGAAATTTTCTGAAAACTTTGACGGGCCATAACTTCGTCATACGGACTCCGATTTTCGAAAACTCGGACTCTATTTCGTGTATTTTTCCGAGACGAACGCAATGGCACAACCCGTTTTCCTTAATTCTTATTTTAAAATTTAATTCTGCCTTGATTTATTATTTTAACGGGTTGTTAAAATTCGGGTTGTTACAATAGTGTACCGAAGACTGCTTTTAGGACACCATCCGGATTCTTCGAATGGTTGGTGATGCCATTCGGGTTGACTAACGCGCCAACGTATTTCGTGGATCTTATGAATAGAGTGTTCAGAGATTAGTTGAACAAGTTTGTGCTTGTTCATGGATTATATTTTGGTTTACTCCAGGAATGAAGAAGAACACATGACACACTTGAGAGTTGTGTTAGAGATCTTGCAAAAGCATCGGCGGAAGTCTAAGTTCTCGAAGTTTCACTTATGGGAGAATGAAGTGAGGTTCGTAGGTCATGTTGTTTCTGGGAACGGGATAGCGGTTGATCCCGCTAAAGTGGCAGTAATCCAAGACTGGGATCGACCTAAGAATGCGACGGATGTTTGGAGTTTCCTTGGGTTGGTAGGATATTACCGATGGTTTATCAAGGATTTCTCCAAGTTAGTTGCACCGTTGATAGGACTAACAAAGAAGAGCCAAGTGTTCATGTGGGATACGAAGTGTTGTCAAGTGTTCGAAATCCTGAAGGAGAGATTGACGAGTGCTCCTATGTTGACCATTCCAAGTGGGAATGAAGAGATGGTGGTATACACCGATGCATGTGGTACTGGACTTGAAGCAGTGCTAATACAGAAGGATAAGGTTGTGGCCTACGCGAGTTGACAGCTGAAGCCGCATGAAAGGAATTATCCAACTCATGATTTAGAGTAAGAGGTGATTGTGTTTGCTCTGAAGATATGGAGACATTACCTGCTGGGGGCTCGATTCGAGTTGTTTACGGATCACAAGTCGTTGAAGTATCTTTTCTCCCAAAAGGATTTTAACCTTCGGCAGCAACGATGGTTATCGTTTTTGGCATCGTATGATTTTGATATATCCTATACTCCTAGCAAAGGTAACCTAGTTGCAGATGCATTGAGTCAAAGACACGCAAGTTTGGGGGCAATGTTTTTTGAATGGAAGAGCCTTGAGTATTTGGCAAGGTTTGATTTCAGGCCAAAGTGTGAGTTGGAACCTGAAATGTTGGCAAGCTTATCGATAAGACCTACTCTCATCGAAAGGATTGGCGATATCCAAAAGCAAGATGCAAAGCTTGTCGAGTTTATCCCCAAGTTGGAACCGAAAGACAAAGAGTTCGAAGTCGATCGAGAAGGTAGGCTTTGAAAGCAAAGGCGATTAGTTGTTCTTGATATTGACAAATTAAGAGATGAGGTTCTGGGAGAATGCCATCACCCGAAGTTGACGATTCATCCCGGTGGTAATAAAATGAATCAAGATATGAAGCGAGTCTACTAGTGGGAAGGGATGAAGCGAGATATTGGAAAGTTCATTTCCAAGTGCATGAATTGTCAGATGGTGAAAGCTGAACAAAAGAAACCAAGTGGGTTGCTTCAATCATTAGAAGTTCCTACATGGAAGTGGGAGCAAGTATCGATGGACTACCTAGAACCAAGCCAGGAAATGGGTCGGTCCATTCAAGATGGGTCGGGTTGGTTTAGAAGTTGAGGTGATGAAGGGGTGATCGGATCGGGTCGGTCATGTTGGTGATCGTATTGGGTCGGTCATGTTGATCTAGCCGGATCTGGTCGGTTTTATTATGCAACCGGATCGAGTCGGTTATGTTGTGCCACCAGATCGGGTCGGTCATGTTGAGGTAGCCAGATCGGGTCGGTTGTGTTATGCAACTGGGTCAGGTCGGTTATGTTGTGCCACCGGATCGGGTTGGTCTAAGATTTTGTCTTGGGGAAAGAGTCAGAATGGGTTGGTCAGTGGAGCTGGTCGGGTCGGGCAATGTCTAGTCCGATCGGCCGGGTTGGAAGGCACTGGTCAGTCGGGTCCAAGTCGGTCGGTTGGGTATTCTGGCCAATCGGTCAAGTTGGAAGAGTTTTCAGCAATGCTTCTAAATGCTGTGGTGGGTGGCTTAAGTGCTATGGGTTGTTGGACCGTTTCCAATAGATGAGCAAATTAGAAAGCTCGCGTATAAAGTGATTTTACGCGAGGGATGTAGATTGTGCGAAATGGTTTGTGAGTCGTTTTTGCGAAAATATTCGCATGGTCCGGATGTGTTAGTACCTCCGGAGTAGTATGTCAACCTTATAGTTGAGTTCTTAGTTATGAAATCTCGTAAGCCGCTTCGTGTTATGGCTAATGACACGAAAAAGCGCAGGGAAAAGGCGTTTAATTTAGTTAAGGTACAATGGAGTGGGGATGGCGACGATATTACGTAGGAGACAGGGAAGAGTATAAAGGCGTCCCATCCAAAATTCTTCATTCGTATGACCCATTGATATCGCGCAATCATTATTGATTGTTGATTTTGTTGTAATCTTTGTTGTTGTTTGATAGAATTCCGCGTGCTAGGATAAGGCGATGGACGCATGGCATGATGGTTGCTAGTTTGGGTGATAAAATTGGCTTTTCATGGATGATAGGCATCCGGAATTGTTGTGATTGCTTGTGTTTGCTAGGAATTTCGGGGACAAAACTCTAAAGGGGGGAAGAATGTAACAGCCTGCATTTTACGTATCGGAAGATAATAAAATATTTCTATTTTATTCTCTGAGGGTTGGATCATTCTCTTCTTTTGATATGTTGCTTATGGGGATGTGAGACATGTTCATAATTTTTACCGATTTTGTTTGTGACTATTTTGCCCCTGTCAATCTTGTACAGGGCATAACTTTTGACTCAGGCCGAATCAGAGGGTGAGACCTATGCCATTGGAAAGGGATTGATGATTGCCTTTCCGTATAGTTGTTACATTAAAGATTTGGTTCAGCGGTTTCGGAGAAATCGTTATTTTAAGGTTTTTCAGTTGATTATTCAGGTTTGGGGAGCCTAATGGGCTGAACTGGGGAGGCCCATTAGTGAGTTGGTGGAAACTATAAATAAGGGGTGAGGGCTATGGAGAATGTGTTACTTCTCTCATTCTCTCATTTGGAGGCCTTATGCTTCTTCTTCCTCTAACACCTTTCCACCATTAAAAATCCAAGTCTAAGGAGTGAAATCATAGATCTGCACCACTGGAGGCTAGATCTACATCATTTCAAGGGCGAATTTATCGGATCGAGGAGCTTGGTTTGAATTGCTTGCTGTCCGGATTCATAATTCTATCATTTTAGCTTGTTTTGGAGAATCGGTGAGTGGATTACATCTCTCACATGGATTCAATAAAGTGTATGGGTTGTAGATCATGTTTTTCATCAAATTCAAGTGTTTTTCCTTGGATCCATGTATTGGTAAGTTCATTTTCATAGAGATCACCCTAGGGTCTGATTTAGCAAGTTTAGATAGGTAATTTCTATGATATTTCATACGAATGTGCAAGTTAGATCCATGGTTTTTGTTCGTATGCATATTTGTGGTGATTTTGGTGAATTTGACATTATCGTTGATAGAATTGTCATATTGATGATATTGATGATTTCATAACATGCTTGTAGTCCAATTTGGGTTGGACCAAAGTGGGTCAGCCTATTCTCGTCAGCCATTTTTGCCATTTCTGGTCAGACACTTCCGGTGATGATGTGACTTTAAAGTGAATTAAATTGGGAAGTTTGGAAGTGTTGAAAAGTGTCTGTTGTTCATTGTTTGCAACAAATTGAGAGACAACTCAAGAATGTATTGAGTTCATGAGAGTTCTAAGGTGTTCTGAGCTAATTAATAGTCGTAATTGATAACGACTTGAGAGGAGAAGGCCGAGGAATTATCTTTGTCGTAGGTTCTAGCGGACTTAAAGAAGAGGTACAATTGAAGACCAATTGTAGGCCGAGTGCCTTGGATGTCGTGTATGGCCTAGACACGTGTTGAGTATAACATGTAACATGTGGACTTTTGCTTGAACCGAGGCATCGTGTGTGGTCCTTGACAATTGACGGTAAATTGTTAGCCAGTCATATGATAACAAAGTTTCCAAAGAAAGGTTGGTGGTGATAGCCAGAGTCAGTCATGGATGTTTGAAAGCGTGTTGTGATCATGATTGAGTTGCTTTTCCATATATAAATTGATGCTTTAATTGTCGTGACTGAATTGTTATTCCTTTAGGTGTATCGATTGTAAAGGCTATCACTATCATGTAATGGGGAAGGAAATTGAGAGTTCTTCTCTTAAGCTGGGTAGATTAGTTGATTATTTGCCCATTCTCATATACTTTGTTGATGAAGTTTGTTAGTTTTTTTATCACTCAATAAGACTGCTGTCTGACTCAAGGTTTTATGTTTCCTCTTATTACCTTAGGTCGTTCATCCGATTGTTGGATGGGCAGACTAAGTAGCAGGTGATAGCTTAAGTGAGGACAGTGTTGCTGTTCGGAGGCGAGCAGGAGGCTGGTGTCCTATCTTTACTACTATCTAGTACTTGTTTCCTCTGTCTGCTATTTATATGAGTGTTGTAGTGAGGAAAATTGTTCAAACACCATTATTTCTATCCACATGCAAGGGAAATACTTTCTAATTGTCATGAAATTTTAGTGTTTTCTGCTTCACTATCACAACCTGTTGTATATATTCTATTATATTTTATGCTTGCGCTGTGAGTTTACGACAGGTTTCGTTTATCTACCATACCTTGATGATCGTCCATAGCTTCTTGGTACACCTTTTAGCGCATTGTTCCTCTTGTATAGTGCAGGGGCTGGGGCGATCGTCACACTTGGTATCAGAGCTCTGGTCAACGATTATGGACAAAGTTCGAAGACATAATTACGTATGAGAGATGTACTTGTAGATTTCAGTTGGATGTTTACTATATATATTAGCATATATAGTAGTAGCGGTTGTTTTCCTTTATCAGTTTATCTTGTAAGTGGACTAATCATTCTATTTTAGATTTAGAATGAGTCGTCAAACCTCTAGGAGTGAGCCTGAGATTGGAAGAGTAGGATATGGAAGGAGCCGACTGGAAGCATTAGCTGTTGCACCGGAATATCTAGTTATGTTTGGGGCGGCCATGATGGCAGTAGCCATGTTAAGGATGCCCGTTCCAGAAGTGTCAATAGAGCGTGGTGTTCCTGCGCAAGTACCCAATAGGGATTCTATTAAGCGATAGAGGGAATATTCTCCTACAGATGAAGAAACCTTTATTGGCCCCAGTGCTAAGAAGAAGAAAAGAAAGAAGAAGAGATTTAAGAAGAATGTCACTTGATTTATTTGTCAATTGGAGGGTCATTATGCCAACGATTGCGAGAAGCTGAAAACCAAAAGGAAGTGTTTTGAATGTGGCAAGCCTGGACATAAGAAGAAAGACTGTCCGGACCATCCAAAGAATAGGCAACCGGAGGAAGCATGTGTTGTGGAAGATATTCCAATTTCCTATTAATTAGCTCAGAACACCAGAGGAAGCATGTGTCGGACCAAAGTTGGATCAGATTGAAGTTGGATCGGACTGAAGTTGGGTCGGACTGAAGTTGGGTCAAACTAAGGTTATGTCGGACTGAAGTTGGGTCAGACCAAAGTTGGGTCGGACTGTATTTGGGTTGGACTAAAGTTGGGTCAGACTGAAGTTGGGTCAGACCAAAGGTGGGTTGGACATAAGTTGCGTCGAACCAAAGTGGGTCGTCCTATTCTGGTCAACTATTTTTGCCATTTCTGGGCAACTATTTCTGGTCGGACACTTCCGGTGATGATGTGACTTCAACGTGAATTCAATTGGGAAGTTTGGAAGTGTTGAAAAGTGTCTGTTGTTCATTGTTTGCAATAAATGGAGAGAAAACTCAAGAATGTATTGAGTTCGTGACAATTCTATGGTGTTCTGAGCTAATTAATAGTCGTAATTGATAACGACTAGAGAGGGGAAGGTCGAGGAATTATTGTTGGTTCTAGCGGACTCAAAGCAGAGGTACAATTAAAGACCAATTGTAGGTCGAGTGCCTTATGCATCGTGTATAGCCTAGATACGTGTTGAGTATAACGTATAACATGTGTTGAGTATAGCATGTGGAGTTTTGTTAGAACCGGGGCATCGTGTGTGGTCCTTGACAATTGACGGTAAATTGTTAGCCAGTCATACGATAACGAATTTTCCAATGCAAGGTTGGCGGTGATAGACACAATCATTCATAGATTTTTGAATGCATGTTGTGATCATGATTGAGTTGCTTTTCCACATATGAATGGATGCTTTAATTGTCGTGACTGAATTGTTATTCCTTTGGGTGTATGGATTGTAAAGGCTATCACTATCATGTAATAGGGAAGGAAATTGAGAGTTCTTCTCTGAAGTTGGGTAGATTAGTTGATTATTTGCCCATTCTCATATACTTTATTGATGAAGTTTGTTAGTTGTTTTATCGCTCACTAAGACTGTTGTCTGACTCAAGGTTTTATGTTTTCTTTTTTTACCTTGGGTTGTTCATCCGATTGTTGATGGGCAGACTAAGTAGCAGGTGACAGATGATAACTTAAGTAAGGACGATGTTGATGTTCGGAGGCGAGTAGGAGGCTGGCGTACTATCTATACTATTATCTAGTATTTGTTTCCGCTGTCTGCTATTTCTATGAGTGTTGTAGCGAGGCAAATTGTTCAAACACCACTGCTGCTATCCACATGTAAGGAAAATACTTTCTAGTTGTCATGAAAGTTTAGTGTTTTCTGCTTCACCATCGCTACCTGTTGTATATATTCTATTAGATATTATCCTTGCGCTGTGAGTTTATGACAGGTTTCGTTTATCTACGATATCTTAATGATCGTCCATAGCTGCCTGACACACCTTTCAGCACATTATTCCTCTTGTATAGTGTGGTGGCTGTGGGCGGTCGTCACACCTTGTACCTAAATCCATTAGAAAATTGCACTCCACCAATACTGTCGCACCACTCTACTTTGACATCGGTGTCTTCGCACTTCACCAATACATTCAAACTCTGCTCAGGTTCGCCCAGTACCATTATCGATTTCCACGCACTAGCCTTCCTGAAAATCGTGGATCCTCTCTCTGGAACAACGTCAGTTTCAGCTTGCCATTTCCGATCTCGATTCCCACTTGCGCGAGTGCTTCAACGAGATTTAGGAAGCTCACGACTTCAATTCTCTTCTTGGATTTCCCATATCCGTTGATTTTGATTTTTGAAAGGCGAACTTTTTTGTTAGGTTTAGAAACTTTCGATTAAAAGAAATGGCTTTGATTTTTCTCTGTGTATATATGAACGAGTTGCAAAGGAGAAAAAGGGTGAGAGGTTCGCACGTATTTATAAAGGAGAAGACTTAAGCATTAAGGAAAAGAATTTTAATGTGATTTGATTTTAATTTAATTCGACTCGACATAAAGAGATTTTTATTCTTTTTAGATGGATTTCGATTTGATTTCGAGCCTATCCTGTAAAGATATCTTAGGGTTCATAACTTGAACTCACGAACCACTATTTTAGCGTAACGACCAACATTTCAGTGTAGTAACACTATTCTGAACCTAACAGAATATATTCTGAAATTTAATTTGAACGTATATATAAAATAATCATATTAAATCAATATAATATAATTTAAATTCAAAAAAAATCCATTCCCCGATAATAAATTATTTTTTATTATCGTTTATAGTTAAATGCAATTTATATAGACCATTTGAATCATTTTGATTCAGCTTTAACTTCGAAATTAATTATATATAATATTACAATAATTTAATATATTCGATATTAAATCGAAACCGGTTACTAAATCGATAATTGAATATAAAAATTCATTTATATTATCAACTCAATATTTAAAACAATATTAAATATTTAAAATTAACCGACCAAAAATCCGGGTCGTTACACCTCCAGTTTCGTTCAGTCCTTGAACAAACTTGTAAATGGATTGTATGTCTGACATTGTACTTCGTGTTGTATTTGTTGATCTCTATTGAATATATATCTGTTCGGTGGCAGAGAATTTATTCTCTTTGCTTAACACCCTTCTCTGGGACGTACAAGCTCAAAGGTTATATATTGGTGGAAATCAATGGTCTGGTGTGGATTGACAATGTGGCATGCTGAGATGCACTTATCAAGGCCTTTTGTTGAAAAGAAGGGCCTTATGGATGATGATCAAAGCACCCATGTGGTATAGGACCGTTTTGCGTATAGTGTTAACTCACAAGCTTCACACTCTGATATGAGTCAAAAAGGGGATTAAGGACCGTAGGGAGAATATGCATTTATATCTAGCTAGGAGTGATGTCATGGTATGGTGCCCAGGCATTTTTTACTTATGCAGATGATGGATAGTGAGGGCCCTTGAATATGGCCACACAAGGGCAGGATGGTCGACGTACTGACTAAGTCCAATTAGATAGGAAACGTACGATTCAGGCATAAACAATTAGCAACATAGTGACGGACCGGCCCTATCGATCCAAGGGAACTTGCCTACAATCTAAGCATCCTACTAGAGATAGTCCGAAGCCAATAAGGAACATCCTTTGACTCGACTCGTAGATGGAATCCAATTTCCAATACGCAACTTGTCGGTTTTAGTTGTAAACCTATATGGCGACATAGTAGGATGTGGTCCATCTATGATTGATACATTTGTATTTGAAATGGTTTTACTACACTATGCACTTATAATAATATCGAAAACACTTGTTTTAAGATGTATCAAGCATGTTTGGCTATTATAAGGTAAAACTCTATCCTTCGGCTTGCGTTGCATTGTGTGATGGGACATGAGCCTTATAATAGGCCAATTTTTCCAAAAAGTATTACGTTGTTTATTATTTATTTCAAGCTTTGTTATTCACATAGAGTAAACCCGTTCCGTGAGATATGGCGCGGTCCCATGATCGACCTGGAGTTTAATGTATCAACCTAAACTCTGGGTGCCCTTATTTTCCACAGGGTCAGTCAGTAATTTTGATTTTGCAAATGTTTATTTTCACAGAATCCTGGATTGCGGCTGGAGCTATACTCGGAAAGATTTGTATCAGTGTATTTCTTCCATCTATGTTTGTTGATGATTTCCACTGCATTTCATTTACTATGTATATATAATTTACATTTCCACTGCTATGTAATTTATCTATTCTCTGGTAATTTTATTTTCGCTGTATATTTATTTTTCGCACTCTGTTATTCTTGTACTCTGATGTAAATTATTGTAAAATCAATGAAATATTCTATTGTTTTTGTGTTTTGATGTGTTGTGTTCTCAATCTATCCATATTCCAGTTCGGCCTAGGCCAGGCAGGGGTTTTGGGCTGTGTCATAGAAGGAGGTCGACTACCCTCTTATAAGAGGTGACGACCGGCCTATACAGGGAAGCCCAGCGAGGGTTGTTTTATCTAGGGAATTATTTATAAATACTATCAAACGGATCGCTTAGATTTAATCATTTAAATCCAATGTGTCTATACACGATATCAAATATAAAAAGAACCCCAACTCCTCAGTCTAAACCCTACCACCATTTTCTTTCCCGCATCCACGTTGACTTTCTGCCATTGTCAGATCTCTGGAAAAGAAAATTAGTTCTTCTTATATTTTCTCAACCCATTCTTCTATTCTACTATGTTTAGATTTATATATTTAGGATTATTCTGGATTTAAATTTATATGTACAGCAGCGGTTTCGGCTTGTGTCAAGAAGGAGGTCGACTTCCCTCTTATAAGAGGTGTCGACCGCCCTATATAGGGAAGCCCAGTGAGGGTTGTTTTATCTAGGGAATTATTTATAAATACTATCAAATGGAACACTTAGATTTAATCATTTAAATCCAATGCGTCTATACACGATATCAACTATAAAAAGAACCCTATCCCCTCAGTCTAAACCTATGACCATTTTCTTCCCCGTCTTCATGATGAACTTCTGCCATTGTCAAATCTATGGAAAAGAAAATAGGTTCTTTTTCTATCTTCTCAACCCATTCTTCTATTCTATTCTGTTTAGATTTAGATATTTAGGTTTATTCTGGATTTAAATTTATATGTACAGGATTCCAATGTATGTGACTCTTTTATATATATATATATATATATGAATGGTTGAAGCTCAACTGTCGCGAAGGCCAAAACCAATCTTTGTTCCACTCAATTCTATTACTTCTCATTCTTGTATCTTTGTGAGTGAAGTCCATCTAAGTTACTAATTTCTGTAGTTTGATAGTTATAGATATGGACTGTTGTGATTTCGAGGATTTGGGATATACGAAAAGAAAACATAATTAAACCCCTCAAATCCTCCACTTATTTTATTGTTTGTAGAAATGATCATTCTGGCCATATTTATGGTTTTGGGTTGTTGTAATTATAAAAGAAAAACATGATTCTTGCATGATTTTCTATGTCGTTTGGATTCCTTTTTGTTTAATTTTCATGTAAAATCGTATGTTTGATTTTGGGGAAAACGGTCAAGATTTGGATAAATGTAATAAGTTAAATCTCTATTTTTTAAAATAGAGAATTTGGACGTATTATTTACAATATATCCAAATATTTAAGGTTTTTTGTATAAACAAACATAAGAAAGGGAATTCTATTCAAAATAGGAGTTATAAATACACACACACACGCACACACACACACACACACACAGATATATATATATATATTTGATGTTATGTTTATCTTTTATTAATACAATATTCAAGTCAAAACCTGGGTTGCAATTTTATATATTGTTGTGATTGTTTTCCCTATTTTATTGTTATATGTTAATATGTACATTTATGCTGTGGTCGAGGAAAATATGGGAAATCACTTGACACCTTTAAAATTGGATAGGGATTGACATTTTAGAAACGTGGTAAGCAGGGCTTAATCTCGTTCTCTTAATTTACATCTATATATATATATATGTATATATATCTATAATGTAATCAACATATATTTATACATATTAAGTGCGTAATAAATCTAATTAAATTAGGAGAAGAATTTGAATGTTGCCCATAGAATCTGTATATTTGTATGTACGTGAGTTAATGACTTAATTATTATCAATGACACATAGACTCGAGATTAACCATTACTTATAGCAGAAGTATGCCTGGAACCGACCGACATATCCAGCGTTTATAAGTTAATCTGGTTAATGTGAGAGGTCTAGGTGCCATGGGCCGTTATAATTAGTACGCTATGCTGCGAGGTTAGGCCCAACTTGTAGTAGAAACATGCCAGAACCACCTGACAAATCCAACATCTACCAATGGTAGACGTATTATGAGATGTCTAGTGTGCATATATATATATATATATATATATATAGTGTAGAGTAGGTCTGCCTTAGGAAAAAAGGTATTAAGCGGCTGACATATCTCGTTTTGGATATCAAGTGGTTAGGACTAGGTTCGTTCCTAAGGTTCACTCCTTGGTTCAGGACCCAAGTAATTAGGCCTGCCCTTCGAGAATTAAATTTTTGTTAGGTCTGCCTTCCTCGTATAAGTTATTAAATGGTCCTAGTAGACGATAACGTGTATAGGGTAGTTCTCTAAGTAATGTCCGCTTCTTATTTATGGGCAGGTAAAGGCTGACCTAGGGACGAATTATTTATACATAGCCTATGGAACCACTATCTAAGAGAAGCATTAAGTGATTAGGAGTTCACCCGTAGGGATAGCTAGATAGTAACAAGAGGGTTAGTTAGGGGGTTCTTTTTCTTAGAAGTCGTGTTCCTAACCTAAATCCTAGTAGTAAGTATCTGTTACTATTTCTCGACCCATAAGAAGAGTTATCATTATAACGATTAATGTTAGAATGGGGTATTAAGTGGTTTGAGGTCTGCCATTGGGTATTTAAATGACTAGAGGGATGTCCCCCCTAAGTTAAATAAAATATGGTATTAAGTGACCATAAGGATACCCGCCTTTAAATTAGCTTTGCGGGTATTAAGTGATTTCTAGGACGTCTGCCTCATATGTTTGTATTTTGTGTTTGTTACATAGACATAACTTGAAAAGTTTACAACTGCCAAATATAGGAAATATCCTTCTTAACTTACATGTATTTCATCCACCAGAATTTTTTGTTCAGACCTCCCTCTTCTTAACATATAAACAAGATAGTAGATGGGAATGCTTGGATCAGTGATACCTTGGAGATGGAGCTTGACGATGAAGGATCCATAACTAATAGTCATTACTAATGGAAGTATTATTGTATTGGGATAATTAATGTTGATGTTCCTATTATTGAATACGACTCGTTGTAACCGACATTTATGATGTTTCTAATTAATGGTACTTCTATTTTAAGTTGTTATATTTTATCCCTTCCATTGTGTGAGATTCTAATTTCATTTTAATATGCTCTGTTATATCTACTAAGATATTTCTGTGAGGGAACCAATGATCCATTTAGAATGACTCTAAGTTTAAATTGGCCTTTTTAGGTTGAAATTTAGGTCCATTCCAGGCAGGTTGTGTAACAACCCAATTTCCGATAGACCGGATTTTTTTTTCAAAGTTCTAATCCATCGGAACCCATATTGGTTGCTCTGGTATCCTGCAGAAAAGACAGAGATATAAAATATTTTAGAGCTTAGAAAATATCTCATAGTGGAATGGATAAAGTATAGTAAAATCAAATTATAGCCCTACCGTAGTAATAATACTGCCTAACTAGTTTCCAAAGCTATCATATCTCTGCTACAAATCTAACCTGCAAGTATGTTACGAGAAAGGGGTCAGAACACAAGTTCTAACTATACACTTTGGATAATCCTACATATACCATTCGATCACATTTTCTTATTTATTAGGTTACATGGGTTAACAACACTCAAGACTTACACACACGTCGTACCCATTTACTTCCCAATGGATTAACTAATATAATATATATGTAGCTACCACCCAATATTGAGGTACACCCTATGGTGCCCCACTCGCACGGTCTCCACCGTAATGCCACATAAATGAACGCAGTCCCTCATCCTACAACGGAGTGACATACGGATCACTACATAATAATGTTACGTTCCGCATATATCTGTCATTACTACGTTACGTAAGCCTACAGACTTCCACCTTCGATCGAATCAGATTCCATCACAGAGTAATGCCATCAAGTTTACAATACACCACCCAGAGCAGACATGCATGTATCTAGACTTTTCCACGTACGTATCGTCAATCGTATTCGATGCCTTAACCGCACATAACCTCTAATGTGCACCGAGTTATGTGGCAGGGATATACAAGAAACACAGATCTTGGTCGGGAGCTTTTCCATTTCTGTATAGGCCAGCCTTTAAGGGCCTCAAAATACAAATATCTCTAGGGTCTGTTTTTCATGGTGGCTATGGCCCCATCTCGGCCCCTCCCTCAACTATTAAAGACTACAAAAGCTAAGCGACTTTCCCCTAACAAACAATCTAAACATCCAGTAGGCATCTACCCTCACCAACCGTGCCTCAGTAGTGAAAGGTGAATGGCATCTTGGGTTTAGCTCTAGTCTTTTCGCATCGCATTGGCTGCCGATGACGGGTACCCGTCGATCTACTATCCTTGTTGGTCCTGACCTCACCTCCCATTGAGGTGATCGCCGAATCACCCTAGTGTCACCTTGTTACAGCACTCTGACTACAAAGCTACCTTTGTAGTCAAGGACCACCCATCTGGTAGTAATGCAAAACCCAACCTTTGCGAGCACAACCTAAACATCTGCCACCACACAGAGGACTACGAGCAGCACTTTACGTATCTCAGGAAGCCACGCGCTTCCCCTTCTAGTCCTTCGGAGCTGACATAATAATTAGATGAACGTTCACTCCGCTCGTGCCTCAAGACACCATGATGATCTAACCCGTTGTGTTATTCACTCTCAAATGTGCGTACTGATCCAAGCGCCTAATTTTATGTTATTAGACCCTATGTCTAAACATTCTTTTATGCGCTTGCTTTACCTCATCAGGTTTCGATTTAACTTGGTTATTCCCACTCACATTAACTTCTTATTCAAGTAACCAAGTTCCTCTTGCTTATTAATTTCAGTCTTATAACTTAATCCATTTAAGCCTATTAATAAGCCCAAAACATGTTATTCTCTAAATTGTGATCCAAGGTCTATAATACACAATCCCTTTATATTATTGTTTGATTTCATAGTTAGAATAACATGTTCTACTTAATATGTAATTAAGTATATCTCAATTCACACGTTTTCAGTTTAACATGTCAGTCATTATTTATGATTTAATATAACTTATTTCATTTTATAAGTTTGCCTCATTCTTTCTTAACTAATCATAATTCCATCTTATATTGTCACTACAACTTATCGTTGTTTACTTATTAACTTACTTCTCTTAACTAAGGTTTACTATTAAGTTCCCTTTTCAAAAAATAACTTATGTTGTCCTTATCAGTATATCTCAGATTCTCTTTCTCACATATAACTTAATTTACAATTAAATACAACTTATCTTATTACATAAGTTATTCCAATTTCCTTATTGTTTATTATAACCTAAGTTATAATCCCCACTTGTCCCTAGGACAAACCTACCTATTATATAACATTCTCATTAATGTAATTTATTTATAATAGGTTTTTATCATTCCCCGTTCATTCCATTTCTTTTACCGTTGCAATTATCTTTCATTCATTTCCTTATTCATTTCCATTCATCACAGTTAGTGCTATTTAATTTTATCCTTTTATTATATCTATGCTTATGTACTAGACCTCTCGCATTAAGCCTATCACTTGTGGATGCTTGATTTACCGCGCGGTTCCGGGTAGATTTCTACCACAAGTTGGCTTAATCTCATGTCTTAGCACCGTTAGATGGTTTATTTACGCATAGACCTCTCACATTAAATTAACAACTTGTGGACGCTGGATTTGTCAGGTGATTCAGGGCAGACTTCTACCACAAGTTGTATTTAACCTCGTGTCTAGATGCATTATAGTTTCTATTTACTGTAAATTTAGGAATATTATTCTTTTCAAGTCTTTACTGTAATCTATTTTACATGTCATCATATTAAGCCCATTTTATGTTGTATGTTCTTTCTAACATGTAGTTTATTCTATTCTAACATGTAATCATTTAATCATGTAATTGTTCAAATCTAACAAGTTAACATGTCATTTTCTCAATTCTACAGCTAATGATTCAAGTACATAATATGCCATAAGTGAATCATGAAATTACAACAGTAATCATTACACATATTTTAACAAGTTTGCATTTCAGCAGATGAACATTTCAGCATATTAAACATCTCAACATATGAATTTTCCAACATATTAATATTTTAACATCTTAATATTTCAATATGTCATATTAGAATTTCATCACTTTACATTGCATAATAACGAGGAATGTTAAACGATAATATATCATTATAAAAATGATATAACTTAAATCCACTCACCTAATTTGCTACCCAATTCCTAAACTTGGTCCAGATCTAGCATTCCATTGTTTCCCCTAATTGGATTTAGAACCTAACAACAATGGATCCACAATTCTTACTAAAAGAAAAATGGAAGAAAGAGAAAGAAATTGAATAGACCAGATCTAAGAATTTACCTTACTTCGCATATGATTTCGAACACCTTCTTATTAATTTTCATTCTTTTCTTCCAGATCTTGATTCAGAATTTTCCTAAACTAATTATCTTATTTTTCTGAAGAGATTTGAGGAGGAGGAAGAATGGTATAGCTTTGACGTTGTCTCAGAGAATGTGAGATTTAGGCTAGGCTCCGCTAGCCTATTTATAGGTGTTCAGGATCTTATCGTACCCGTAGCGTTAAGTCAGCGTTGAACTTCATTAAGAAAACATTCCAGATTCATCAATGAATCTAGTTGGATCTAAGGGGTATTGACCCCGGTATCGACCCCCCTACAGGGGTGTCGACCCTTGTGTTGACACCCCCACAGGGGTGTCGACCCCCTTATGGACCCGTGAGCTGTTTTGGTGCAGAAGTTCGAATTTCGAATATTTGAATTTTCTGGAATTTATTTAACTGTTATATTCACATGTAATTTTCTTATACGTGTACAAATCTTCTAATGACCATTTTACGTGTATATATATACGCACAACTTTTGTTTTGTTTTCAAAATTCAAACGGTATTGACTGTTATTTGATTTTTTCCATATTTCATTGATTGTAGCCTTATCTTGAATTTATCTCTTGTATATATATTTCTGCACATATATACACATATATTCTAATATATATATATATATATTTCCTTATATGTATATTTTCCCTTATATGTGCGTTTATACATTTTTATCGCTTTAGAACATGTGTTATTTCAGTCGTTCCCTTAAAACAAAAATATGATAGCAGCGGGGATCGAACTCTGTACCTTTTGTATGCAATTCACATGCTTTAACCAACTGGGCTACTAAGACTATTGTTAATAAGGCTTAGAAAAATGGTAGTTATTGTTCTCTTTTTATTACTCTTTTTCATGTTTGTTACAATATTTTATTTAAACCATTGCATGAATCTTTTTCCTTTATTTCTCTTTTATTATTAATGCATAATATTTGTAAATCAGTGCATGCAACAAATCCTTTCTTTCTTTTAATGCTTGCATTACATTTTTATTTGTATTAATCTTTTCTTCTTTTTCAATGCATGTATTTATTACATGCAATCACATATTATCTTTATTTTATTCTTCCTATGTATATTTATAACTATGCATGTATATACATATATATACATATATGCATTATTTAATCATTAAATTGTCATAAAATGTTGGGTGTTACATTCTCCCACCCTTAGGAAATTTCGTCCCCTAAATTTGATAAGGGTAAAAATCAATTAACCCCTCGCATAATATCCATCCATCATGGGCGCATCCAATTTTTGCAAACATTGTGCATTTGTGCAAAGTGTAATACAATATAATAATACATGTATACCTAAGCGGTACCTCCTATGTGTATGCAATTTTTTCAAAAATCCTTTTTAAAAACATGATGCTCACATCTTAAATATACTGGCATTTCTACATGAATGCAATATTTTGAAAATCATTATACATTTTCATCCAAATTTTCTACACTCTAACTGAGTAAGAGCGTAGTTCATCCAATTTTTGCATCCAAAATTTTACCAACCAACTTTATTTTTTGAATTTTAGAAAAAATTAATTTTCTAAATTTGATTTCTTATGTTACAAAAAGGTGGAAAACGGAAAATTTCACATCTTTCGTTTTTCTTTTATGTACTTTTTCCAACCGTACTTGGATTTTATGTAACTATTTATGAAGATCCCCTATTTTCCTATCCAAGCACGACCCACATAAGAAAATTTTCTTTGTTACTGATTTTCTTTTTCATCTTATCTTGTAAATTTTTAGTTTTATCCACCTTTTCTCAGAATTTTTAATGTTTGTCACTTTACTAATTTGTTGTTTTCTTTTTAGTTGTACCATTTCTCTTTTCTTAGATTATTTAATCATCTAGTATAAGTTTAGTTTTCAAATAAGTCTTCTAGTCTTTCAACTAAAACAGGAAAACAAACACTCTACTCAGCTACTACTAAAGGCAAAGAATCTCAGGATTATGCCCCTCTCAGACAACAAGCTTGAAACATAGGATCAATGACAAATTTAGGTGTTACCCTAACTACCTAACAGGAACAAAATAACAGAATGATCCCAACATAAATGCAATAACGGGTTGTACCCCTAACATAAAAATTAACAACAAGATCTAAATACTTACTTGGCCTTTACTATCTAGTAGTCACCACTAGTTCTAGCTGTGTACCAACAATTATTCCAAGCAATACCCTAGGCTTTTCAATGCTTACGCATTCTATGGGAACTTACTATTATTTCAAGATAATTCTCACTACTTACTTCATAGACTCAAAACTTTTCCTGTTTTCCCTAGGCACTAATCCTTACCTACTCTGTACTTTTTAAAACATGGTTTGGCCCTTTTTCATTTCAATATTCTTCCAAAAATTTAAAAGTGTCAAAACTCTATTTTCCTCAAGAAAACTTACTTTTGCCAAACCATAAAAACATGTCATCTTAAAAGAAATATGTAAATCATCTTTTTTTTTTCAAATCACAAAACTAGAGTTGATAAGGACAACTATTTCTCAATCGGGTTTATAACTTGTTCTTACCTATAAGGTCGGTTCAATTACTTCCTACAAGGTGCAAACATCTACTCTATTCTCAATTTCTATAACTTATTTTGTCCACCCAACAAAATTTTCTCTTTTTAAAACAACTTATCAAAGATGATTGTCAAAAGAATAGATATTTCAAAAACTTTCTTTATTGAGAATTTTAAGAATATGCAATACTTTCTAAGTTTTTCTTTTTAATCCTTCCATGCAATATAACAAGAAAACTAGCGAGCTATACATGCTCTATAATATGCACCTTTTACTGAGAGAATTTTACTTTAGACAAAGTTTTCGCAAGGAATCACTATTTACAAAATATACCCATTTTACTTTAAATTCAATATGTGTACTTTACATATTTTGAAACTATAAATTTTAAGATTAAAAGTTGAAAACACCGTAAACCATTTTCCCAAAACTTTTACAATTTCAAGTTCTTAAAAATTAACAAAGGGGTTAAACACAAAGCGGACTTCCAATTTTACTAGGCTTTCCCAGACACTCCCACAAAGTCAATTCTCTTAACTATATATATTTCTAATCCATTTTTCTCTTTTTAACCTTTTCCAATTTATAAGGTTTTACAGCCAAGCCCACTAATCAGAAACACTAACACATGGGATTCACCATTCTTTCTTACAAAGTATATTGTACACTTCCCACCCGAATTACCATAGGCTCTCAGATTTCCATATTCATTCCTTTAGTGTACAAAAAAGACATCCCAATTCTTACCACATTAAACTCTTTCTATTTAGTGGGTTCCTCTATGGATCTAGGTATATATATATAATATTTATATTCTTAAAAATACACATACGTTCAATCATTATTTATACAGGAATCCTAAAACTAAGCTCTGATACTAGATGTAACAAACCGAATTCTGATAGACTGAATTTTTTTCAAAATTCTAATTTATCGAAATCTATGTTGGTTGCTCTGGTATCTTGGAGAAAAGACAGAGATATAAAATATATCAGAGCTTAGAAAATATCTCACAACAGAATGGATAAAGTATAATAAAATCAAAGTATAGCCTTACCGTAGTAATAATACTGCCTAATCAGTTTCGAAAGCTATCATATCTCTGCTACAAATCTAACCTGCGAGTATGTTATGAGGAGGGGGTCAGAACACAAGTTCTAGTGAATGGATTTAAACTATACACTTTGGATAATCCTACATATACCGTTCAATCACATTTTCTTATTTATTAGGTTACTTGGGCTAACAATACTCAAGGATTACACACACGCCATACCCATTTACTTCCCAGTGGATTAACCTAATACAGTATATATGTAGTTACCCCCCAATATTGAGGTACACCCTATGGTACCCACTAGCATGATCTCCACCGTAATGCCATAGAAATGAACGTAGTCCCTCATGCTACGCCGGAGTGACGTACAGATCTCTACATAACAATGTTACGTTTGGCACATATCTGTCATTACTATGCTACGTAAGCGTACGGACTGCCACCTTCGATCAAATCGGATTCAATCAAAGAGCAATGCCGTCAAGTCTACGATATACCACCTAGAGCAGACATAAATGTATCTAGACTTTCTCACGTACGTATCGTCAATCGTATTTGATGCCTTAACCACAAATAACCTCTAATGTGCACTTAATTCTGTGGCAGGGCTATACAAGAAACACAGAACTTGGTCGGGAGCTTTTCCATATCTGTACAGGCCAGTCTATAAGGGCCTCAAAATAAAAATATCCCTCAGGTTTGTTTTTCATGGTGGCTATGGCCCAACCTTGGCCCCTCCCTCAACTAGTACAAACTACAAGAGCTAAGAGTCTTGCCCCTAACAAACAATCTAAACATGCAGTTGGCATTTACCCTCAACCATCGTACCTCGATAGTGAAAGGTGAATGGCATCTTGGGTTTAGCTCTAGTCTTTTTTGCATCCCACTGGCTGCCGATGATGGGTAACCAATGGTCTACTATCCTTGTTAGTCCTGATCTCGCCTCTGGTTGAGGCAACCGCCGAATCATCCTAGTGTCACCTCGTCACATCATTCTGACTGCAAAGCTACTTTCAAAGTCAACACCCACCTGGTAGTAACACGCATACCCAACCTCTGCGAGCACAACCTAAACATATGCCACCGCACAGAGGACTACTAGGAGCACCTTACGTAACTCAGGAAGCCGCGTGCTTCCCCTTCCAGTCCTTTAGAGCCGACAAAATAATCAGATGAACGTGCGCTCCCCTCGTGCCTTATGTCACGACGATGATCTACCCCGTTGGGTTATTCACCCTCAAACGTGCGGCCTAGTCCAAGCGTCTCATTTTAATATGTTATTAGACCCTATGTCTAAACATTATTTTATGCGCTTGCTTTACCTCATTAGGTTTCCATTTAACTTGGTTATTCCCATTTCATTGACTTCTTATTCAAGTTACCAGGTTTCTCTAGCTAATTAATTTTAGTCTTATAACGTAACCCATTTAAGTCTATTAATAAGCCCACAACATGTTATTCTCTAGATTGTGATCCAAGGTCTGTAATCCACAATCCCTTTATATCCGTATTTGATTTCATAGTTACAATAACATGTTCGACTTAATATGTAATTAAGTATATCTCAATTCACATGTTTTCGGTTTAACATGTCAGTCATTATTTAAGATTTAATATAACTTATTTCATTTCATAAGTTTGCCTCATTCTTTCTTATTTAATCATAATTCCAGCCTATATTGTCACTACAACTTATCGATGTTTACTTATTAAATTACTTCTCTTAACTAAGGTTTACTAATAAGTTCCCTTTTCATAAATATAATTTATGTTGTCCTTATCAGTATATCTCAGATTCTCGTTCTCACATATAACTTAATTTACAATTAAGTACAAATTATCTTATTACATAAGTTATTCCAATTTCCTTATTGTTTATTATAACCTAAGTTATAATCCCCACTTGTCCCTAGGACAAACCTACCTATAATATAACATTCTCACTAATGTGATTTATTTATAATAGGTTATTATCATTCCCCTTTCATTCCATTTCTTTTGCTATTGTAATTATCTTTCATTCATTTCCTTATTCATTTCCATTAATCACAGTTAGTGCCATTTAATTCTATCCTTATATATATATATATATATATATATATATATGCTTATGTAATAGACCTCTCACATTAAGCCTACCACTTGTGAATGCTGGATTTGTAGGGCGGTTCCGGGCAGACTTCTACCACAAGTTGGTCTAACCTCGTGTCTTAGCACCGTTACATGTTTTATTTACGTACTAGACCTCTCACATTAAATTAACAACTTGTGGACGCTGGATTTACTGGGCGGTCCAGGCATGCTTCTACCACAAGTTGAATTTAACCTCGTGTCTAGGTGCATTACAGTTTTCTATTTACTGTAAATTTAGGCATACTATTCTTTTCAAGTCTTTACTGTAATCTATTTTACATGTCATCATATTAAGCCCATTTTATGTCGCATGTTCTTTCTAACATGTAATTGATTTTATTTTAACATATAATCATGTAATTGTTCAAATCTAACAAGTTAACTTGTCATTTCTCAATTCTACAGCTAATAATTCAAGTACATAATATGCCACAAGTGAATCATGTTAATGCAACAATAATCGTTACACATATTTTAACAAGTTTGTGTTTCAACAGATGAACATTTCAGCATATTAAACATTTCAACATATGAATTTTCCAACATATTAATATTTTAACTTATTAATATTTCAACATGTCATATTAGCATTTCATCACTTTACATTGCATAATAACGGGGAATGTTAAATGATAATATATCATTATCAAAAATGATATAACTTAAATGCACTCACCTAACTTGCTTTCCAATTCCTGAAGTTGGTCAAGATCTAGCATTCAATGGTTTCCCCTAAATGGATTTAAAACCTGACAACCATGGATCCACAATTCTAACTAAAAGAAAAAGGGAAGAAAGAGGAAGAAAATAGAATAGACCAGATCTAAGAATTTACCTTACTTCGCATATGATTCTGAACACCTTCTTATTAATTTTCATTCTTTTCCTCCAGATCTTAGTTCAGAATTTTCCTAAACTAATTATCTTAATTTTCTAAAGAGATTTGAGGAGGAGGAAAATGGAAGAGCTTAGACGTTGTCTCAGAGAATGTGAGATTTAGGCTAGGCTTTGCTAGCCTATTTATAGGTGTTCAAGATCTTATCGTACAAGTAGTGCTGAGTTAGCATTGAACGTCACTAAGAAAACATTCCATATTCATCGATGAATCTGGCTGGATTTAGGGGGTGTCGACCCCGGTGTTGACACCCCTACGGGAGTGTCGACCCCTTTTTTGGTCCCGCGAGTTGTTTTGGCGTAGAAGTTTGAATTTCGAATGTTTGAATTTTTTGGAATTTATTTAACTGTTATATTCACATGTAATTTTCTTATACGTGTACAATCTTCTAATGACCATTTTACATGCATATATATATATATATATATATATCTACAACTTTCATTTTTTTTTTAAATTCAAACGGTGTTGCACGCTTATTTGATTCTTGTTATATTTCATTGATTGTAGCCTTATCTTGCTCTTGTGTGTGTGTGTATATATATATATATTTCTGCATATATATACGCATATATTCTCATATACATATATTTTTCTATATTTCCTTATATGTATATTTTTCCTTATATGTGTGTTTATACATTTTTTTCTCTTTAGAACATGTGTTATTTCAGTCGTTCCCTTAAAACAAAAATATGATGACGGCAGGGATCGAACTCTGTACCTCTTGTATACAAGTCCTATGCTCTAACCAACTGGGCTACTAAGGCTATTATTAACAAGTCTTAGAACAATGGTCGTTATTGTTCTCTTCTTATTCCTCTTTTTCATGTTTGTTACAATATTTCATTTAAACCACTGCATGAATCTTTTTCCTTTGTTTCTATTTTATTATTAATGCATAATATTTGTAAATCAGTGCATGCAACATATTTACACTACATGCAACAATTCTTTTCTTTCTTTTAATGCATGCATTACATTTTTATTTGCATTAATCTTTTCTTCTTTTTCATTGCATGTATTTATTACATAAAATCGCATATTATCTTTATTTTATTCTTCCTATATACATTTATGACTATGCATATAAATACACATATGCATTATTTAATTATTAAATTGTCATAAAATGCGGGGTGTTACAGGTTGTTACATTGGGTACCAGAGCAGAATTTACCTGATTACGGGAAAATATATACATATGAGAGGAGTACTTGTTATTTTAAAAAAAATTCAAACATTTTGTTATATATACAAATATATATTTATTTGAAGTTCGCATGTGCTTAGGAAATATTATATGTAGGTCCTTTTAAGGAAGGATTAACCTTAATTTCTAGAAAATCCCTTGAAGCCATGCACTAATTCATAGTTCCCTTATTGATTTGGAAGCCTACAAGAACCTAAGGGATGTAAGAACCAAAAAGTGGGAAAGTGGAAAGAAACTCCCTAATTCAATAAGCAGTTAATGGGAATAAGTTGGTGATTTAATTATCATTCATGGATAAAGAAGGGAGAAATAAGTTGTAAGAATTTGGAATAGGACAAATTAATGTCCATGCCATAAAGGTGTGAAGGTTTCAGGAAAAAGCGGAAGAATACCTTTGATTAAATGGGATAAAACTTCCGCATGAGCAACAAATAGAACTTTGAATTTCGATAGAACACTTAATGATCAATAAGAAGAAGGATACTTAGATCAGAAAATATTAAGGAAGTAATTAAGGCCATTTGGGTGAAAGTATAAATATTCGATTTTTAAATTATATATTCATAAGAATGAGCGTTGTTTAATGGATAAGATGGCATAAAGGACATTTATAATGACATCAATTAGGGATGTCAAGAATTGAAGATATAAGAATACGGAAGAAAGGACTTAATAAAAGAAATAGACTTCCATAGAGTAGCATGTCAAAAGAATTAGATGAAAAGATCAGAAGTGTTAAGAATCTATAGAAGTTATATCTCACATACTATTAAATTATTTTGAAAAAGGAAATTCTAATATAGGTTCAAGTTACATAATAATTAAGGAAAGAAAAACTAGAAATTTGGTTTTTGAGAATGTTTAGTTTGAAAAGTTTACTGTTTCTTCTATTTGACAAACTATAATTTTAAAATTGAAAAAAAAATAGAAGATAAATTCCTTAATTTTAGAATAATAGAAAACATTTTTGAAAATGTTATTTTCTTAAAAATCCTATATAAGTGATGGCGATAAATTTGACGTTCCATTAGAAATAAAAAGGAGAAAGAAAAGAAGATATATAAAGGTTTGATAGGATAAACGTCATAAATATATCCATTTGAGAGAGTGTGGATAGTAAATTTATTTACTAAAATTAAATTAGAATTTGAAGTAGCAAAATTCTTATATAACAAGGAGTATGTGAGGGAGTAATAATATCGGGAGTGCAAGACATATGATTGACTACTCCAATAGATTAATTTAGCAATTTATAATTTATTAAATTCAATTTTTGAAAAACATCCTAATTGTGCAAACAAAGAGTAGTGAGTGATTAAAGAATTCCTAAATTCAAACGCATGTTTCTAAGAAATCTAATAAGAGTATATGTGTATGATAGTAAAGATTATTAAAACTGTACTACTAACATAAATACAGTCTTGGGTTAATGTTTTAAAACATATTTTAGTAATAACAACATAAATTGAGAATATGGAAATGAATGTGTTAAAAAGCTTAACTGCTACTTGATTAATGTTTAATTATTAAAATCTTGCTTTTAAATAAAAACAAGCATTTATTCCAAAACGTTTGTCGTTTTGAAGGACATTATAGACTAACGTTCATAACACAAATAAATGACAAGTGTTAAAATAAGAGAAATTGTTTTGCTCTTAATTCAAGAATTTATGAACATTTGGTAAACATTATAATTTTTAAAATGGGGCATTTATTTAAAGCGTTTTATAAAGAAAGGAAGAAGTTATTAAACTTTATTATTAAAAGACACACAAACCTTGAGTAATGCCTCAAAAGTGTTGTCATGTGAAATAATAAGATATTTTGAAAAAATTAGCAATAAATGCCAATTGACCATTTCAGAAACTTAATTTCAGCATAATTCAATCTTTGATACTAATTGAGTGTAATAACCCGAAAAATTTGAATCAATTTAAAATTTTTATTTTGGCAATTTTGATGAATTTTGAATATTTAAAATGAATTATTTTAAATAATAACGACAAGAAATTAATTTTGAATAGAATTAGAATGTATATATTTATTTGAATCGACATTAGAATATAAATATTTATTTTTAATTATAAAAGGAATTGGAAATGGCGCGGTAGTTTGAAAATTCGATTTCAAATTTCAAATGAATGGAAAAGATTCAAAATAAACTGGATTTTAGCGAAACCAAAAATATTTGAATCATTTTGGAAATATCTTTCCAAAAAGTCCGAAAAATTGAAATTTCATAGCGGGAATAAAAAGCTATGCCCAGTTGAAAATTCAGAATAGTCGCTATGGAAAATATAGCTCTTAAAAATGGAAATTTTGCAAACAACCTCCGTTTTCGACGAAACCACTTTTGTTGGATCCGGGATGTCAAGTTATTTCTAGATTCCAAAATTCATAATTTTCTAAATCAATATGTGAGCGTGGCAAAAGAAAATGTGTTTTGACAGTTTCAGTCAATTTGGATCGACCAGAAAATGGCCGTTTTTCAAACAGTCTCCAAATTTGACGTAATTAGTTTTTTTAGGACCGTATCGTCAATATGAAGCTAGAAAATATTTTTTGGGAATTTTTAGAGTCCGTATGTGGCCCCGGTAAATTGAAATGTGCGTTCAAATTCAATATATAGATTTATATTTTGATATTGATGGAAACTGATCGAAACGATCGAATCAGCTTACGATACATATCCCATTGTATTCGGAATGGGGGTAATTTGCTAGAGATGACAGTCTGTGGGTTCGATTTTGTAATGACCCGGTTTTTACACATATCAATGACACAGATATTAATTGATTGTAAGTATCGTATTTACAAATACGAGTTAAAATCCATATTTTTAATATTTCAAAACATGTCAAAGGTTTAATTGCATTTCTTTTACCTATATAGTAGCATTTATATATGCATGTATCACAACATTTACTAAAATACATTTTTACACATTCCGGTATGATAGCATATAAAAGACAGCATTTTGTTTAAATTCATTTATTCATGTAGGAAGAATAAAGCTTTTACATAGCAAAAGTTTAAATGCCATTTATCGTATGCTTTGTTTATTTTTTTGGGGTTAAATCGTTATATTTATTTTTAGCAAAATCCTTGTGTATTTTACCATGAAGCATTTTTTACCAAAGCAATTTTTGTTGGCAAAAACAAGTTAAAGTGTAAATCCCTTGTGCTTACATGTACATCAAAATAAACATGAAAGTGCCCTTTTTTTTCAAACATATCTTCATGAATATGTACATAAGAATAAACCTACACAAGAATGCAACTACACTAGAAAGAGACTAGAAAAGAGGATTTGAGAGCATGTACATTTTCACATGGCAAATCATTTTATATCATACGTTTTCAGTTTGTAATCTTTCTTTTTCTTATTTAGATTTTCTGAAATTTCTCTTTCTTTTTATTTTTCCAAAAAATATTTCTTTTTGTCAAAAAGCATGTGATAAAATTTTTACAAAATCTTGCGAATATAAACAAGATTTCTCCTACACTAGGTAAATACTAAAGGCAAGATTTTCTAAAGATTTATCCATATTAAATCATCACATGACAAGATCAAAATGGTACATGGATTTTTAGATTTTAGGAAGCCTTGGAAGGCAAGTAAAAGTTTTATATTTTTTTTGTTAAATCAAAGTTGTCATGCAAAAATATGATTTAGAAAACCCTTTAAAAAACTGAGCATATAAGGTACAAATTGGGATGTCTAAACCAAGAAAAAGATTTGGAGAACATGAGCATTTAAGAGGACGTTTGATGGTAGGCCAATGGGAGGAAAATGGGTAGCATATGCAGGTGATTTCAGTGTGAGTTTAGGATGATGTGAGCCATGTGAACTTAGGATTTGGTGCTTAGATTTTGTGAGTGAAATGTTTGTTTAAGTTGTCTTTCATTTGTCAATTGTAAAACTAAAAACTCTTGTCTTTTTTTCAAAAATAGCTAAATAATGCACCTATATTATAATGATTTCCTACGACTATATAAGGACCCTAGCATGCATCATTTTCATTCACAACTTCAAACACTACCTAGCAAATCAGTAGAAGAAAACCAGTGAGCTGCTAAAAACAAAAGTGAGTAAATTTTTAACTAAAATTCTTTACTGTTCTTCCTATTTTGAAAGTAGATCTTGTGGTGTTGAACTTATGTGAATGATATGCATTGTTACATGTTTTGTTCCGATCAAATGATGGTCGTTTGTCACTCAAACTTAAGTACAAATGGTCTAAAAATTGTTTGGTACTTTGTGATCACATGTTCTGTTTTTCCTGTTTGAACTATGTATCATACCCAAGGTTGATCTGTTAATTCATGTTAAGGTTAGGATTTAGATATTATTTTGTTTTTCTAAAAACATTTCGGTAGCCTAGAATGATTTAGAAATGGAAAAATCATTTCAAATATACCCCGTAAGTTAAAACCAGAAACATAGTATTTTCATTTTCAACCTCTCTGTATGTTGAAAATTTCAAAGTTGTTATTAAATCAGACGAAATGCATGGATGCATCCTTGGTGTTGGATGATGATTTTAGAAAGTAATTTTGTGATTTTTTATGGCTTATATTGGCCAAAGTACCGTGATGATCAGAATTGGGGTTTTGGGAAATTTCTGATCATCTAAACAATTTTAGTCCTCGTGGATGATGGTGGAGCTTCATCGGGGTTCAAGCAAACGAGGAAAAATGCAACCAAAATTTT
This sequence comes from Allium sativum, assembly GCA_030737875.1. Classification (NCBI taxonomy): domain Eukaryota; kingdom Viridiplantae; phylum Streptophyta; class Magnoliopsida; order Asparagales; family Amaryllidaceae; genus Allium; species Allium sativum. The sequence continues at coordinate 980,180,444 of CM060915.1, forward strand.
CTAATGAGTGGGTTTAGTGAAATCAAAGGGAATAGGGTTTAATGTGGTTATTGGATTCGGTTTGTATTCATGGGGACTGCTCTTCGCCTGGATGGTTATGGAGGTGCATTCAGGGGGGATAGGAGCGTCGGAGCATGGTGATGAAGTGGCAAGGCGGTGGTGGTGGCTCATGGACCTGACGAGGCGCATGCGTGATATTCCCCGATGACACAGTTTTGCTGTAAATGGGTGGCACGGTTTTTTTTTGATTGGCGACGAGATGGTGACTGAGGGGCTCGGCGACGTGATCAGGGTCGGAGGTGGGGTTTGCGTGGCCGGTCGTTGGGTGGTGGAAGTGACGGAGGCGTCTGTGCACGTGCACAGTTCCAGGCTGATCGAAGAAGAAGGGGACACCATGTTTTTACGGTGATCAGTCCAAGAAATCACGACACCGAGAAGGTTGGTACTTTCATTTTGTTGGTGCACTTGGTACTTTGTGAAATCCGCAAGGATCAGGGTTGATCAAGCCAAGAACCATGGTAAGTTGAGGTGGTACTTTAAAAGATTGGTACTTTTGTTGTATAATATTTTTTTAAACTTTATTTTTAATTAAAATCCAAGTTCTTAATAAATAAATTTAAATTTAAATTATAAATGAAGATAAAGAAAATAAAAATAAAAACAACAATTATGTTTTCAAACTGCCAAGTCAAAAAAGAAGGATGTGAATCAGGATCTGATGAACTTTGTCGAGAAACACAACAGTGAAATGATTATAGTTTATAATTTGAATTTGAATTTTATTTCAAATAAAATATTTGAAGTTAAGCAAATAAAATAGAAATATGTCATATACACTAAAATTTCCTGTTTTAATTGTAAATCAAAATTCTTGTCACAAATCAAGGGTAATGTACTGTTCTGAACTTGTGTGAATAAAAACTGTATTTTTATATGTTTTTATTAGAAATTTCAAAATAAATTTTATTTAAATTAGTGTATAGAAGGAAGAAGTAAATCAAGTATAATGGATAAAAAGGAAATTTTGACGAAATGATACAAAGTGCAAAAGTTGTAAAATCAATGATAAACCATAACTTTCATTCATTTATGAATAATAAGATTAAGGAGTAATTTTGGAAAAAATAAATTTCTAGAGAATAATGCAAGTATATATTTTTAAATTTGACAAACAAAAAGGAAAGAAAGACCGTGTGCGGCGTGCACACTAAAATTGTCCATTTGTACGAGATGATCAAATCAACCAGATATAAGCAAGATAATCATATGTTGTTTGTTATTATCAATGTAAATTGATTTTAAATCGTGTTAGATTAATAATTTAAAAAGGAAATATATTCTTTAATCATTTCAAAGAGACCGGATTAACGATCCACTTTGATTTGATTATACGCCGCGCGTCAGAGATTTTAAATTTGAAGACGGCGATATACAAGGACTATTTTTAAATAGTACCTTCGGTTTGTCCAATCCCAATGTATGACGAAGTAATTCTAACTGATCACGTACGTTGATCTCTTCAAACGTATATATATGGTGGCAGAGGAATTCGTTTCTCTCGCTGTATACCTATAATATATTTTTGGGGAAATCAATTAGTGATTGGCGAGATTTGACGATGTGGCATTCAAAGGAAATAAACAGTGATGATGAAAAGGTAAGTGGGTCGCTCCCATTAGGGTGTATTGTCACCATCTAGAGAATATTCATATTTGTTACTTCTTTCAATTCTGTATCTCCCGGGAACGGTTATGTTGGTACCAAGCGTAAAGTGATAATATATTTGATACACTCAAGAGAAATGAGTGGTCGGTCATGTGTGGGCCGGGTTGCAAGAAGTTCTTGTTGAACCCATATGTATTCGTCTCTAGAGGTACACTATCGGCAGGTGGTCCCATACCTTATCATAGTCGGAAATCTAATTTACATATGCGCCAAGCGATTTTTATTTGTATACTATGTAGGAGAATGTGAGATGCAAGCATTCTTTTAGATTCATAATTATTTGTGAAAAACCCTTGATATTATATAATATCTCATTTTCAAGTATATAAAGTGTTTTATTCTCATAAGGTAAAAACCCGTTCCGTATTTACGGCGTGGTATTATGAGATATTTTAATTTCTTTAATCTGTTTAAACTGTTTACTCATACCAATCCCCTGACTGACCCAGAGTTAATTTTTCTGTGGTTTCCCTTAAACTCTTCGGTATTCATAACACTTATTTATGAATAGACAAGTGAATCAGGATTGGATTAAAACTTGGAAAGCTGGGATGGAACTTTCTGTGTGCTAATCCCTATCTACTGTATAGTTATAAGTCTGCAGTTTGGATATTAATGACATGTATAATTAATGATGTACTATGAATGGTTTGTATCACCAAATATATGATGCTCTGATGTAATCTGTACCACGGTGTAATATTATGAAGTATTATCTTTTGAAAATTCCGCTGTGAGATTCTGATGTTTTTCTGTGATTTTATCTTCTATCTATTCTTATTCTTATTAATGGCACGACTTCCGATGTGTTCAAAAGTTGGGTCGTTACAGTTGGTATCAGAGCTTAGGTTACTGATTACCTAGGCTTTGGGTGAGTGTGAGAGAGCGTATTTTTAAAAAATTTAAAATAAATCAACTTGGATGATATACCCAAGTTAGTTATATTCAGTCAAGTCTAGATTGACGACCTGTTATATTCAGGTGATTAAAATGAGTAACCAAGGATGAAGAGGTCGAGCTAGTGGAACTTCCACTACTACTGGTCTTAATACTGGATCCCAGGATCAAGGGGAAACTGTGGAGGAAATTACACCAGTTCAGCAAGATAAAAGCTTTGCAGCTATTTGTAAAGAGTATACAACTCTGAGAGGAAAAGATTTCAAAGGGACGGAATCTTTCATCGAAGTCCAAGCATGCTTGAGGTCCTGTGAAAGGATTTTCAAGGGAAAGAAATTGAATGATGAGCAGAAACTTCTCTTAGCTCTCCAAGAAGCTGCTGCTATTTGGTGGGATGCTCAGACCACGAATGTTCCTGAGGAAGAATTCACTTGGGAAAAATTCAAAGAAGCTTTCGAAGCACAATTTCTACCTGCAGCCGGAAAGACTAGGATGTATCGGGATTTCATCGATCTCAAACAAGGGAACATGAAGATATCTGAATATGAGAAAAAGTTCAATACACTTTCTTGTTTCGGGCCAGAACTGATCAATACTCCACTCAAGAAAAATGAGATGTTTATAGCAGGATTGAAGGACAGTCTACAAGTCAAAATGATTGGACATCTTAAGATTCCATTTGTCGATCTGGTGGATATGGCAGTTCGTTATGAAGCACTCGAGGGAAAGAAGCCTGTGGCAAAAGCGCAGACAGGAGAGCCCAATGGCAAGAATTCCAATAAAAGAAAATTTAATCCGAACTGGAGCAACAAAGGAGTACCAAAGATGGGGAAAAAAGCCAAAGAGCGTTATAAGGATACGCAATGTCATAACTGCAAGGAGAAGTGGCACATTGCTAGGTTTTGTACAAAGTCAGCAGCGGAAAAGCCACAACACACTCAGCAGCCGGAGCAGCCTCAACCAAAGGGAACAAGTGATGTTATTCCCCAAAAGTTTTCATGCTATAATTGTCATCAGCCTGGGCAATTGGTTAAAGACTGTCCACTTAGAAAGGCACAACAACCAAAGGTCTATGCTCTAATGGATAAGTCAGCAACTTCTGAGAATGTGAAAATGGAAGGAGCTTCAGAAGGTACCTTACTCTTTTTATTAAAAGGAGTTAATTAACCAGGGTCAGCCTTAGGATAAAATCAAAATGGTTGGATTAAACTAATAATAATCAATCATATTGATACGAGAAATCGAGTTAGAATTTTAAATTTGATTTAAAATTTGAATTTCTTAAGTATTAATTGGATATAACTCAGGGAAAGTAAACTGGTCTATTTGTGGAATAAAAACATATTTGTGAGTCCCGAGATGGAGATAACTAAATGGAGTCTGTGGATAATACTTAACGGAGTTAAGTGAATTAACTGATAAAGTTAAAAAAGGAATGTGGACAGATACATAGGCTTGAGCGGGATTGATTAAAATCCAAGAAGTGAATAAGACTTGAGATCTATTTAAGGATATTTAGAAGTTGATTTAAGAATGGAATTCAAGAGTAGTAATGCAAGTATGGAATGTTTTCAACCATAGTGACAGATATATCCAGTTATGGAAATAACTGTTATAAATAAAATATTTATGTGTGCCGATAACTCTAAATCTACTATTTACAAATTTCGAGGACGAAATTTTTATAAGGGGGTAGAATGTAATGACCCGATTTTTATACATATCAATGACACAGATATTAATTGGTCGTAAGTATCGTATTTACAAATATGAGTTAAAATCCATATTTTTAATATTTCAAAACATGTCAAAGGTTTAATTGCATTTCTTTTACCTGTATAGTAGAATTTATATATGCATGTATCACAGCATTTTCTAAAATACATTTTTACACATTCCGGTATGATAACATATAAAAGACAGCATTTTATTTAAATTCATTTATTCATGTAGGAAAAATAACACTTTTACATAGCAAAAGTTTAAATGCCATTTTTCATATGCTTTGTTTATTTTATTTTTGGGGTTAAATCCTTATATTTATTTTTAGCAAAATCCTTGTTTTTTTACCATAAAGCAGTTTTGACCAAAGCAATTTTTGTTGGCAAAAACAAGTTCAAGTGTAAATCCCTTATGTTTACATGTACATCAAGATAAACATGAAAGTGCCATTTTTTTTCAAACATATCTTCATGAATATGTACATAAGAATGCACCTACACAAGAATGCAACTACACTAGAAAGAGACTAGAAAAGAGGATTTGAGAGCATGTACATTTTCACATGGCAAATCATTTTATATCATACATTTTCAGTTTGTAATCTTTCTTTTTCTTATTTAAGATTTTCTGAAATTTCTCTTTCTTTTCATTTTTCCAAAACTCGTTTCTTTTTGTCAAAAAGCATGTGATAAAGATTTTACAAAATCTTGTGAATATAAACAAGATTTCTCCTACACTAGATAAATACTAAAGCCAAGATTTTCTAAAGATTTATCCATATTAAATCATCACATGCCAAGATCAAAATGGTACAAGGATTTTTAGATTTTAGAAAGCCTTGGAAGGCAAGTAAAAGTTTTATATATTTTGTTGTTAAATCAAAGTGTCATGCGAAAATATGATTTAGAAAACCCTTTAAAAAACTGAGCATATAAGATACAAATAGGGGTGTTTAAACCAAGAAAAAGATTTGGAGAACATGAGCATTTAAGAGGATGTTTGATGATAGGCCAATGGGAGGAAAATGGGTAGCATATGCAGGTGATTTCAGTGTGATTTTAGGATGATGTGAGCCATATGAACTTAGGATTTGGTACTTAGATTTTGTGAGAGAAATGTTTGTTTAAGTTGTCTTTCATTTGTCAATTGTAAAACTGAAAACTCTTGTCTTTTTTTTTTTCAAAAACAGCTAATTAGTGCACATATATTATAATGTTTTCCTACTACTATATAAGGACCCTATCGTGCATCATTTTCATCCACAACTTCAAACACTACCTAGCAAATTAGTATAAGAAAATCAATGAGCTGCTAAAAACAAAAGTGAGTAAATTTTTAATTAAAATTGTTTACTGTTCTTCCTATTTTGAAAGTAGATCTTGTGGTGTTGAACTTGTGTGAATGATATGCATTGTTACATGTTTTTTTCTGATCAAACGATGGTGGTTTGTCACTCAAACTTAAGTACAAATGGTCTAAAAACTGTTTGATACTTTGTGATCACATATTCTGTTTTTCCTGTTTGAACTGTGTATCATACCCAAGATTGATCTGTTAATTCATGTTAGGGTTAGGATTTAGATGTTATTTTGTTTTTCTAAAAACATTTCGGTAGCCTAGAATGATTTAGAAATGGAAAACTAATTTCAAATATTCCCTGTAAGTTAAAATCAGAAACACATTATTTTCATTTTCAAACCCTCTGTATGTTGAAAATTTCAAAGTTGTTATTAAATCAAACGAAATGCATGGATGCATCCCTGGTGTTGAATGATGATTATAGAAAGTAATTTTGTGATTTTTTATGGCTTATATTGGCCGAGGGACCGTGATGATTAGATTTGGGGTTTTGGGAAATTTCTGATCATCTAAACAATTTTAGTCCCCAGGGATGATGGTGGAGCTTCATCGGGGTTCAGGCAAACGAGGAAAATGCAACCAAAATTTTCTAATGAGTGGGTTTAGTGAAATCGATGGGAATAGGGTCTAATGTGGTTATTGGGTTCAGTTTGTATTCATGGGGACTGCTCTTTGCCTAGGTGGTTATGGAGGTGCGGTCAGGGGGGGATAGGAGCGTCGGAGCATGGTGATGAAGTGGCATGGCGGTGGTGGTGGCTCGTGGACCTAACGAGGCGCAGGGGTGATTTTCACTGATGACACAGTTTTACTGGAAATGAGTGGCACGTTTTTTTTTATTGGCGACGAGATGGTGACTGAGGGACTCGGCGATGTGATCAGGGTCGGAGGTGGGGTTTGCGCGGCCGATCATTGGGTGGTGGAAGTGACGGAGGCGTCTGTGCACGTATACAGTTCCGGGCTGATCGAAGAAGAATGGGAGACCATGTTTTTACCATGATCAGTCCAAGAAATCATGACACTAGGAAGGTTGGTACTTTCATTTTGTTGGTGCACTTGGTACTTTGTGAAATCCGCAAGGATCGGGGTTGACCGAGCCAAGAACCATGGTAAGTTCAGGTGGTACTTTAAAAGATTGGTACTTTAGTTGTATAAGATTTTTTTTAAACTTTAGTTTTAATTAAAATCCAAGTTCTTAATAAGTAAATTATAATTTAAAATATAAATGAAGATAAAGAGAATAAAAATAAAACAACAATTATGTTTTCAAACTGCCAAGTCAAGAAAGAAGGAAGTGAATCAGGATCTGATGAATTTTGTCGAGAAATACAACAGTGAAATAATTATAGTTTATAATTTGAATTTGAATTTTATTTAAAATAAAATATTTGAAGTTAAGCAAATAAAATAGAAATATTTCATATACACTAAAATTTCCCATTTTAACTATAAATCTAAATTCCTGTCACAAATCAAGGGTAATGTACTGTTCTGAACTTGTGAGAATAAAAACTGTATTTTTATATGTTTAGATTAGAAATTTCAAAATAAATTTTATTTAAATTAGTGTATAGAAGGAAGAAGTAAATCAAGTATAATGGATAAAAAGGAAATTTTGACGAAAATGATATAAGGTGCAAAAGTTGTAAAATCAATGATAAACCATAATTTTCATTCATTTATGAATAATAAGATTAAGGAATAATTTTGGAAAAAAATAAATTTCCAGAGAATAATGCAAGTATATATTTTTAAATTTGACAAACAAAATGGAAAGAAAGACCATGTGCGGCGTGCACAATAAAATTGTCCATTTGTACGAGATGATCAAAACAACTAGATATAAGCAAGATAATCATATGTTGTTTGTTATTATCAATGTAAATTGATTTTAAATCGTGTTAGATTAATAATTTAAAAAGGAAATACATTCGTTAATTATTTCAAAGAGACTGGATTAACGATCCACTTTGATTTGATTATACGCCGCGCGTCAGAGATTTTAAATTTGAAGACGGCGGTATACAAGGACTATTTTTAAATAGTACCTTCGGTTTGTCCAATCCCAGGACAACTTGTATGGACGAATGTCTGACAAAGTAATTCTAACTGATCACGTACATTGATCTCTTCAAACGTATTTATATGGTGGCAGAGGAATTCATTTCTCTCGCTGTATACCTATAATATATTTTTGGGGAAATCAATTAGTGATTGGCGAGATTTGACGATGTGGCATTCAAAGGAAATAAACAGTGATGATGAAAAGGTAAGTATAGCCTCAAGCCTCACACCTAGGAAATGACAGAAATCGGGTAGGCAGCATGACTATGTGGGTCGCTCCCATTAGGATGTATTGTCACCATCTAGAGAATATTCATATTTGTTACTTCTTTCAATTCTGTATCTCCCGAGAACGGTTATGTTGGTACCAAGCGATGACAATATATTCGATACACTCAAGAGAAATGAGTGGTCGGTCATGTGTGGGCCGGGTTGCAAGAAGTTCTTGTTGAACCCATGTGTATTCATCTCTAGAGGTACACTGTCGGCTGGTGGTCCCATACCTTGTCATAGTCGGAAATCCAATTTCCATAAGCGCCAAGCGGTTTTTATTTGTATACTATGTAGGAGAATGTGAGATGCAAGCATTCTTCTAGATTCATAATTATTTGTGAAAAACCCTTGATATTATATAATATCTGATTTTCAAGTATACAAAGTGTTTTATTCTCATAAGGTAAAAACCGATTCCATATTTACGGCGTGGTATTGTGAGATATTTTAAATTCTTTAATTTGTTTAAACTGTTTACTCATACCAATTCCTTGACTGACCCGGAGTTTAATTTTCTTTGTTTTCCCTTAAACTCTTGGGTATTCATAACACTTGTTATGAATAGACAAGTGAATCAGGATCGGATTAAAACTTGGAAAGCTGGGATGGAACTTTCTGTGTGCTGATCCCTATCTACTGTATAGTTATAAGTCTGCAGTTTGGATTTTAGTGACATGTATAATTAATGATGTACTATGAATGGTTTGTATCACCAGATATATGATGCTCTGACGTAATATGTACCGCTGTGTAATATTATGAAGTATTACCTTCCGAAATTTCCGCTGTGAGATTCTGATGTTTTTCTGTGATTTTATCTTCTATCTATTCTTATTCTTATTAATGGCACGACTTCCGATGTGTTCGAAAGTTGGGTCGTTACAGATTTGGGGTTCAAATGAAAAAGTAACTTTTGGATTTAATATTAAAATAAAAATTAAATATTTATTCACTTGGTCAACCCCATTCTCTCCTTATCCTCCGCCGTTCAAATCATAACAGAGAATTTTTTTGGGAAAACCGCTCCTGAACCCGTCGCCCCCCCCCCCCCCCCCCCCCCCCACAATCGACGTCGCGCTTCAGGCGGACCCCCTCTCCTATCTCCTCCGCACCCTCCTCTCTCCCTCCAATCGAAGCTTCAAAGCCCCACAACACCGGATGCCGCCACTCCAACCCCTTCCAGCGCCACCGCCGGACATGGACGCCACCCTCCGACCGCCAGCGAACCCCGCCACCTACCCCGTCCTCTTCCATAAAAAAGAAGTGAGTTTTTTAATTTATTTAATATATTTTTTATAAAAATTCGATTTTTAATTACAATAAAGATAGGATTTTTATATGAATGATTTTTAAATAAAGATAGGATTTTTATATGAATGATTTTACAATAAAGATAGGATTTTTATATGAATGATTTTAAAATAAAGAGATTTGATTTTTGTAGCGAAAAGATTAGATTTTTATAATGGAATAGCAAATAGAAAAATTTGATTCTTCTTCATAGGAATAGCATATAAAAATTTGATTTTTATACATATAGCGAGATAATAAAAATATGATATTTATATATAAAACTAAATAATAAAAATGCGGTTTTACTATGAACAGTGTGAAAACTGACGAAAATCAAAATGGAATCCATACCGTTCAGAAATAAAGAATGGTAGAGTGGATCCCAAAGGTGAGAACTTCTCATTTTGAATTTTATTTTGCAGTTAAAATATATACTAGGATTTAGACGGTGTTTAGCAACACCCGACACCCGTCGTCCACAGACCATGGACGACTTGTTTGTTTGATTGTGTTGTGAAAATTTATTATGTGATGTGGAATGCGGTAAACTATTTTATAGTTAAAAATATAATTTTTAACGTGTATATGAATAAATAAATGTTTATAAATAAATCGGACGATTTGTTTATATACACACATTTGACTGATATTGAATGGGTGATAAATTTTACACATCGCCAAAATGCATAAATAAAATTCATTATTTGTTGATTGAAACCCGGTATTGGGATGATATTGGACATACACTAATCCCAATAATTAGTTGTATGTCAATCGATTGGTTGACAGACTGTTATATGCGTTAAATATTTATATTTAATGCTTATACAGTGTAGAATACACTCTGGATGATGGTTGATAGTGTTTGGTTGTTGTTGTGTACATGTGTTGTATGAAATCCATATAATCACATTATATGGTAATTGACCGTGTCTGATTCTAGTTCAGAAAGAACGAATATTTTAAAATAACGAATATTTTCAAATAATATTCAGAAAAGAATCAAAATATGATTTTGATGTCCGATTTGGGATGGACACGAATATATTTAAATATATGAAGGCGTGTCGATTAGATTAACGCCATTTTGACGTGAACGATATTTATATCGATTTTATTCATTTTTATAATGAATATCGAAAAAGAATAGATTTCAAAATCTAATGTTTTGAAAATATTATCATATATATATATATATATCGATGATATGGAATATTCATATTTGATCTGAAATTGAATATGAAGTTGAAATCGTTTTGAAAACGAATTTAAAACAATTTATAAAATACGTTTTAAATGGAAATCGATGAAATATATATTATATATATAATATAATGGCCTGAATAGAACACGCCGCGTTGCGGCAGTTCGCGAATTTCGACCGTTGACTTCGAATGGACATTACGGGAGATCCGACTGTTGGATTTTCCTATAACCAGAACCGTTGGGTTCGTATCGAAAAGAGCTTTCTAATAATACAAGAAATTAGAAATATAATGGTTATATTTGGAATTATGTCCAAATCAAATTTGGAAAAGGTCGTTGTAAGTGCAGTTCGATGGCCGTTTATGGAAATCGACTATACGGGCCTTGGTAAAATTATTAAAAATATAATAATTAGTGTAAAATCATAAGAATTGATTTAGAAAGAATTAGGATGAAAAATTCCAAATTTGAAAAGATAAAAATATATTTTTATCGAAATGAACTAGTTATGAACTAGAATTATAATCCAATATTTTTAAATAAAATTAATTGGATTTGAAATGGTCTCTAAAATAACCAGAATTTCCAATATATGAATTAGAATGGATTTGAATCGAAATTATCTTCGAAATATTTTGATATTGGATTCCGTGATTATATGGATATTGTGGAGGAAATTGGAAGATATATATATCATTATTCCAACACGATATTTGTTGGTTTCAGAACTTGATATTAAATATAAGCCGATATATTTTCTATTCAGAGCCTTGTATTTAATATCAAATTGGATTTTGGGTTTGTCGTGAATGGTATCTTTAATAATACTGTTCTTAAACCCAATGGAGTTAAAAAAATTAAAAACTAACTGGAGATTAGTTAAGTTGAATGGTTTCCTGGGTATTGATCTGATGTTGGTTTCGGCCTTCGGGGTTAATACTTAGGGAATTGTTCTCTTACTGATTTACGGTTAGCGACTGATGGAAAGTGAATTGAGTTTATTGTGAGCTGTGTTTTTAACGACATTCGTTCTTTAACCTGATTACAATGAAATGTGATTTAGAATTTATAAATCTTTTTATTAATATTTGACAGGAATTTTCCAAAGTAACGTTTTCCAATTTAACATATTAAATGGGAATTGAATGGAATTCGATTGATAATAATCAAAATAAAATTCTATGGAGGAAGACTGTTAATACATATGGAATTTAAAAGGCTTTGCTGTTATTCCATTTATATTATTAGTCGGATACGGAAATTGATATCGATTATATTTTGATTTGTTTTTCCATGAAGATACCATAATTAATGGAATGTGATTTGAGTTCGTCGTGAATGGTGTCTTCATTAACCTTGTTCTTGAACCTAGTTGAGAAAAGATTAAATCTTTTTATTTATATTTAATGAAGTATATCCATTAATTGTTATTTAATTGGAATGGAATTGAAATTGGTCTTTTGGTTTATCGTGAACGGTGTTTTAAATAACACTTGTTCTTTAACCCGATTAACAATGGAATAATATTTTGGGTTGTCGTGAATGATATCTTTAACAATACTGTTCTTAAACCCAATGGAGTTAAGAAAATCAGAAACTAGCTGGAGATTAGTTAAGTTGAATGGTTTCCTGGGTATTGATCTGATGTTGGTTTCGGCCTTCGGGGTTAATACTTAGGGAATTGTTCACTTGTTAATTTACGGGTAAAGGCTAATGGATTGGAATGTGATTTTGGATTTATCGTGAACCATGTTTTAAATGACATTGGGTCTTTAACCCAGTTAAAGACAGGATATAATTTCCCAAGTTAAACAATCGTTAATATTGACTTTTGGGAAGATTAAAACCAAGTGGAGTTTTAATGCATCTTTAATTAGATTGAAATGATATCCAAAAGAAGATTAAAGAATAAATTTAAAGAATTTATCATTGATAAAATTAATGGGAACCTTTCCTAAAGTATAAGAATATTTGAATAAAGGAATATTCTGGATTGGAATGAGGCGTATGTTGTGTTTTTGTAGCACTTGTTTATTATATACGCGAGTTATTCAGAAAGACCGGGTTTATCCCATTCTGAATAACTGATTCGACGATGTGTCGAGGATGAAGACGGTGGTTGAAGATCGGAGGTCTTCACATCGTTTGGGTGATTACTGATGTCTTGATTGGGCTGTACACCCAAGACAAGGTAATAAGTGGTGATCGTCCAGACGTACTTGGAGATCGACGAATATGCGAGGTCCTCTCTCCTGTATTGGACATATGGGGGAGGAATAAGGTGCCTCCGGTTTCATTCAGACCCATAACGAACTTGTAAATGGATGTGTGTCTGATATCATATTTCACTCTGTGTGATTGATAGACATCGGTTGCATAGCGTGAATTGCCTGCATGGCATGCTAAGATGCAGATAATCAAGGCTTCTATTGAAAAGCAGAGTCTTGCGGTTGATAATCAAAGCACGGCTTTAATACAGCGTAGCTTTGTGTAGCATTAATTCGCGAGCCTCGCGCCCCGTTGTGAACCAGAAACGGGAGAGGACATCAGGGAGGCCATGCGTTTCCTTCTAGCTAGGAGTGGTGTCAGCGTTTTTCAAGCCCTAACGTTTTGCTTATATGGATGATGGATAGCGAGGCGCCTTAGTTATATCGGTCGATCCGGGGCCGAAGGAGTCATTTGGATCATTTGCACCCCATAAGGCGGGGAAACGTATTGTTCAAGGTTTTTTAATCCACATTGCACTTTGATGGGCCATCCCTGACGATCCAAGGGACCATCTGAGTCTGGGTCCCGAGACACGGGCTAGAGCATCTCGAAGCGGTAAGGACGATCCATTGCCTTGGTTCACAGATGGAAATCCAATTTCCAATATGTGACATTTGCGTTTTTGATTGTAGAGCCTAGTATTGGCGACATGATATATGGTACCCATGCCGTCTAGGATTGATACATTTATATTTGAAGTTGTTTTATACACTATGCACTTATAATAGTATCAAATGATTTGTTTTAACGTACCAAGCATGTTTGGCTATTATAAGGTAAAACCCTATCCCCCGACTTGCATTGCATTGTGTGATAGGACCTGGGTCTTATAATAGCTTCATTTTTCCAAAAAGCATTGCGTTGTTTTGTTATATGCACTGGTATTCTTGGGAGGAAACCCGTTCCGTGTTATACGGCGTGGTCCCTTTATATATCCGATTTAAAGTAAAGTTATAAATAACTGTTTTAGTTCTCACACCAGTCACATGACTGACCTGGAGTTTATTGTTTTAACCTAAACTCTGGGTGCCCCTATTTTTAGCACGGGCATCTAGTAGTTTTGGTTTTGCAGATTTATATTCACAGGATCCTGGTTTACAGCTGGAATGATATTCGGAAAGCTCTGTATCCGTATATCTCTTTCAGTTGTGTTTGGTATTATTTTCCGTTGCAGTAATGTATTTAAGTCTCTGATATTTAGTAAATGAGTAATATTTATTCATACTCTGTATATTCTTGTACTCTGATGTAAATTGTTGTAATAAGCAATGAAATGTTCTTTTGTTTGTGTTTTGATTCGTCGTGTTCTCAAAGCAATCCGTGCTTCCTCTTCTCTTCGGAGACCGGGGAAGTTTTGGGTGCTTACAGTTGGTATCAGAGCTTTGGTTTACAGAGCTCGGAGAACAAGACACATTAGAACCAAATGAAAGAATTCATCAGAGATTGGATTAGTAATATCCGATGGGAATGACTCGTTAGAGATGGGATCAGTAGTATCTTAGAATGAGTCTAAAGAGTGTTATTTTTAAAATAAATCTGAAAACAAATTTCGTTTTGAAAATTTAAACCTTATCACGTATTTAAATATTTTATTTTAAATTAATTTGGACAATCAAGTATATAAAGATTTTGCATATACGTCTGATCCATGTGTATTCGAAGTTTTAATATACTGGATGGATATAGAATCACACTCTAGTCACCTAGGCATGATTCTACTGATGACGTATGGCATCAGTAGTCTGTTTTCGAGTTTCGAAAGTGGGATATCTATATATTTCCAATTGACTAGTGTGAGAACCAAAACTAGATAGGATTATTTGTTGTGATTTGACATCAGAAACATGATTTTTGACTATGTATTAAAGTTATATGTTTGAAACGATAATCCACTAATTGATTGATGGTTGTGTTGTATGATTATTTGTTAACCAATAAAACCATTATGTGAATGTATGGGGAATTTAGGCCATATTGAACCAAATACTGAACTGTATTGAAAATTGTTTGGAAATGCATGCATGTACATATATATGTGTGAACAGGTCATAGCAAGGAGGCAAGAGAAGAGGAATAAAATTGTATGCCCGACAAATAGGTACACGTTTACTAATTTATCGGGTTTAGATGATTTTATGAGCCGATTGGCTAGCCGCTTGGCTGTTTCTTTTTCTTTTTGGATTGGAGAGGCCTGTATGGAGATTTTGGGATTTTCCCAGTGCTCTCATACAGGGGAGGTTATGGCGAAATTTTAGGGTGTTAGCAAATATATGGATTTAGGTTTATATATATGGATTTAGGTTTATATATTTAATATATTTATATTTTTGAAAATACAAATATGCTCACTCGTTATCTATATAGGAATCGTAAACCTATGCTCTGATACCAGATGTGACAACCCGGATTCCGACAGACCGAATTCTTTTTTCAAAATGCAATCCATCGAGACCCGAGTTGGTTGCTCTGGTATCCTGCAGAAAAGACAGAGAAAAGAGATATGTCAGAGTATGGAAAAACATCTCACAGCGGAAGGAATAAAATATAATATATTTTAAAACATAGATTTACCTTAATTACAATACTGCTAAATCAGTATTCCCAAAGCTATAAGTCTCTGTCTAACCTGCGAATGTTATGAGGAGGGGTCAGAACATAAGTTCTGTGTGAATGAATTTAAACTACACTTCTTGAATAATCCTACATATACCGTTCAATTACACTTTCTTATTTATTAGGTTATACGTGTTATTAGCACTCAAAGCTTACACACACGTCGCACCCATCTACCCCCTAGTAGATTAGCCTAATATAGTGTATATCTAGCTACCCTCACACGGAGGTACACCCCGTGATACCCTACTCGCACGGTCTCCTCCGTATCGCCACAGTAATATGCGCAGTCCATCATCCTATGCCATAGTAACGTACAATGCTACATCCGCATAGAACCACTATAGCTGGGCTACGTAAGCGTACTGACTGATATCATCGAACTATTCGATCGAGTTAGAATAAGGCTCTCTAGTCTACGATACACCACCCAGAGTAGACATGGTTGTACCTAGACTTTCCCACATACGTATCATCAATCGTACACGATGTTTCTACTACACATAACCTCTACTTGTGCACCCAAGTTCCATGGTAGGGCTACACCAGAAAACACAGAACTCGGTCGGGAGCTTTTTGGGCCCGCCTCTACGAGTGTCCAATGTATAGATATCCCTCGGGTTTGGTTTTTCTGTGGTGGCTATGGCCCCACCTCAGCCCCTCCCTTAACTAGTAAAGACCACACGAGCTAAGCGACCACCCCTAACAAGCAAACAATCTAAACATCCATGTGGGATCTCACCGCACCCGTCCCTTGATAGCAAAGGTTAACGATCTCTAGGGGTTAGCTCTTGTCTTTTCGCATTCCTTAGGCTGCTGGTGACAGGCGTCCGACGATATTGCTATCGTTTGGTCTTGACCCTCCACCTCCGCCTGAGGCAATCTCCGAACCACCCTTAATGCCACCGCGTACAACATTTTGATTGCCCCTACTTGTGCAATCAAGGCTCACCCACCTGGTAGTTCCGCGCAGACCCAACCTCTGTAATCCTAGCCCGAAGCTAAACCACTACAGAGGACTACCAAGAGCACCTTTAACGTCTCAGGAAGTTGTGTGCTTCCCCTTCCAGTCCGTTGGAGCCGCCAAAATAGCGAACGTGCGCTCTCCTCGTGCCTTATGACACCATCATGATCTACCTCGTTGGGTTATTCATCCTACAACGTACGGACTGCTTCAAGCGCCTTAGTTTTATATGTCATTAGACCCTAAGTCTAACCATTTATTTCACGCTTGTGCCACCTCGTCAACTTTCTCATTTAACTTGGTTATTCACATTAGCTTCCTTTTTTTTCGTATTCACCAAGTTACCCTTGCTTATTAATTCAATTTATACTTAAGTCCATTAATAAGCCCACAACATGTTATTTTCCAATTTCATAAATTATTCCCTTTTTGGGTTATAACAACATGTTATACTTAATTCATAGTTAAGTATGCCTTATCACACATACATACTAATTAGGAAAATAACCCTCTAAACACCAGCCCCGAAGACCGAAATCAACATCAGACTGGCACCCTGAGAATTACTCAACCCAAGCAATATATATGATTCTAATTTACTTCTTTTCCACTCATATAACTTATATCATTTTTAATTTCACAATTCTCCTTTCCAAACCACTTAATTTAAGTATATCTTTAAATATAAGTTATCTCATCTTGCTTATCGTTTTCTATAACTTATCTTGTCCCATAAGTTATAATTTCCACCTATTATCCTTTCTTGCCTTATTCAAGTTTACTCATAATAGGTTATTTATCATTCTCCATTTCTTGTCATTAATATTAGATTAACTTATTTCATAGTATAAGTCGTACCACCCTTCAAGTCTTGTATTACATCTTAAGTCATAACCTTCCCTTGTCCCTATGATAAGTTTGCCTATTATTTAATTTTACATCATCGCAACTCAAGTTTATAATAGGTGGTTATCATTCCCCCATTACTGTGTCATTAATTTTAGATTTGACTTAACCCTTCCTTTTACTTAACCCGTTACTTAAACTTTTCCCAATTCAATTAATTTATGATAACGTTACGGGTCCTATTTGGTTACGCATATCTAAATTATGTTTCACATGTCACACGTGTCCCACTTAACCCCCTTTTTATTACAGTTTTCATATCTTACACATGTTTTACTATGGTCAAGTCTACCTTGGTTATGTCTTACATCACATGTCTCACAATGATTAAGTCCACATTTTTTATGCTTTACATGTCATTTATATCGCCCACTTAACCCTCTAACCATACCCATGTCACCCACATGTCTTATTATGGTTAGTATTTCTTAATTTATTTATAATGCCGTAACGATGTATGATCTCTCACATTAGACGTCCGTTCGTGGCTGTTGGATTTGTCGGGCGGTTCCGGGCAGTTTTACACCACAAACGCGCCTAACCTCATGTCATAAACCGTTACGCCTCTAGTTCTTGTCGTAGACCTCTCACATTAGACGTTCGCTTGTGGTTGCTGGATTTGCCGGGCGGTTCCGGGCAGTCTTACACCACAAACGCGTCTAACCTCGTGTCATAGGCATTCATTAACAATCGCCTTTCACCCAAACCCCAAATTCATGTCATATGTTCCAAATTTGTAATGACCCGAAATTCCGGTCCAATTTGAGCTGACCAAAAATACAAGTCCAAACCCAAATTATACTGAAAATCAGGAAATTACTAGAAAGAAAACAGAGGGTGAGGAAAGATAAGATAGAAACTTAGAATAGAAGAAGAAGAAGAAAACAACATCAGAGTAACATGAATCTCACAGCGGAACGAACAACATATAATAGATAATATATCCTTGAAATAAAATCATTATATGTGTACAATAACATTATCAGAGTACAACACTTACAACACAGCGGAAATAAACTATAGCTATATGATCCTAAAGCCTCCTGCTCCAAGCTCTTCCAGTATATCTGTAAATCCCGACTACTTGACTGCCCGTACAAATTTAGGCACCCAAGAGTTTAGGGAAACAAACAAATAAACTCCGGGTCAGTCATGGGACTGGTATGAGTAAAAAAATAAATTAAAACAGCTTGAACAATGTACGATATCTCATAAGACAACGCCGTATAACGGAACGGGTTTTTCCCGTATGAGATTCCAAATTACCTTTATATCAAAAACATTTTGATATTATAATAATGTCTATCAACCACAATATAATAATCATCTAGCAGAAACGCTTTCATCTCACGTTCTACATATATAGTATACAATCAAAACCGCAAGCACGTATTGGGTAATGGATTTCCAACTATGACAAGGTATGGAACCACCTTTCGCTAGTGTACCTCTAGAGAGGAATACACTGGGTTCAACAAGAACATCTTGCAACCCGGCCACACATGACCGACCACTCATTTCGCTTGAGTGTATCGAATGTATATCACTAACGGTTGGGATCAACAACCGTTTCCCAAATGGGACAACATCAACAATAGATTTTTAGAAGTAAATGAAACTCTAGATCAGGTGATTATACACCCTACTTCGGTGCGACCGACTTAGCCATGCTGCCTGCCCGATTTCTGTCTTTTACCGATTGATGAGGCTTGAGGTTACGCTTCATCATCACATCAGATTCTCATCGAATGTCACATCGTCAAATCCATCAAATCACCGATTGACGTCCTCAACCATACATTATGTGTTAGCTAAAAGAAGTTTCCTTCTCCGCTTCCACCTTGGTACGGTTGGAGAAATCAATATACGTGATCGTCTGGAAATACTCTGTCAGACATCCGTCCATACAAGTCATCCAGGAACAGGATGAACCGAAGGCACTATTCTATAAACAGGATTGCCCTTGCATAACTCTGTCTTGAATTTCCTTTGGCATATATGATTCGCAACGCTTATGTCAATACAGAGTGGTTCTTTGGATAATAATCCAACCGGCCTCTCCAAACAACGTTAAAATGGTCAAAACTTCGATAGTATGTGATTTAACTATCGAAGAAAAACAGGTGTGCAAACAACGATATTATTTCCAAATGGAAATTATATCGAACAAACATCATTCAACATTTATTTCTTTATTTCATTAATTTACTTATCTCCTGTTTTCCTATATTCAATATTTCTTATTTTCTAAATTTGGAAAATATACGTTATTAACAATGGAAAACATTTCCATTTCTTGTTTTCTTTATTAGAAAACATTTCTGGTTTCTTATTTGGAAAACATTTCCAAAGCTTCTTCATTGGACTTAGACAGATGTTTAAACAAACCATCGCGATGCCAACTCAAACCATTTCCTTTGATTACTAAATTCACTTAACCATCCTTTGTTGCCGAACCTTAACTATTCCTTAGTTAAAAACGAAGCCAATCAAGTTGGGGTAGAACTACCTCTCAGACCTTAACTGAACAACATTTCTAACTTTGAAATAGGCAAAGTTCACTTTATATTTCTTTAACTAACTTCCTTACTTAACCATTATTTCGAGTAACTATATTCGATTAACTCTTTTCAATTAATTCTATACGATTAACTCCTTTGGATTAACTCTATACACTTAACTCCTGTCGAATAAACTATACTATATAACTCCTCTAACTCTATTCAAATAAACTATATTCGATAACTCCTCTAATTCCATTCGAATAAACTATATTCGATTTATTCCTTTAACTCCATTCGAATAAACTATATTTGATTTACTTCTTTTACTTAACTCCTTTCGATTAACTAATTCAATAACTCTTATGTGTTTAACTCTATTCGAATAACTAATTCGAATAACTCTATTCAACTAACTCGACTAACCCCTTTCGAATAACATATTCGATTAACTCCCTTCGAATAAACTATATTCGATTTACTCCCTTCGAATAAACTATTCATTTGTAAAGATTTACTTTTAGTAACGGTTCTCCACTTTAAAATGATTTCCTTCTTATAACAGTTTCCTTTTTATAACGTTTTCCCTTTTTATAACGTCCTATTCCGTTATAAATACATTTCCCTTTTTAACTCTATTTATTTTCTAAATATTTCCTATCAATTCTATTTATAAATGATTTACAAATATTTCCTTTTCTAATCTTCTATTTGCAAATGGTTTGCAAGTATTTCCTTTCCAAATCTATTCTTTGATTTTATAATTTCCTTTTTTCTAAATATCTCCTATTTATAAATATTCCAATTTATAAATATTTCTTATTTATAAATATTCAATTTATAAATTTCTTATTTTCAAATATCACTTTGAAAATATTCCCTTATCAACATTTCCGGTATGTTATGGTATTCAACATATCAAATCACTATGATCAATATCGTCCAAACACATAAATTTGACAACAGATTATATATCACATCATATATCACAATATATGAAAAACAGTAAAATAAATGTTGAGGAATCCAGCTGGATTCCTCCAACCTGTTTCCCTGCATCACAGATGTTAAACAATATAGATAACATCACTTTCAGTTCCATATGATATATTCTGTTAAACAGAATCAATATAGAAATTCAACTAACTGACTAGCAGTTCAATCAAACAATCAACACACAGTCAATCAGCCAATATTTAACAGTTCTAAAAATACAACATGAAATAATAAACTGTTCAGAGTTAGTGAGATTTACTCACATTACGCGTTAACCGTTAAATAACGATTTGCGTTAGTTGATTCTGATCAGACAATATATTTTCCATAAATTGTAATGAGTTCCTATCCACGCCCAGTCAGTGCCATGGTGTTGCCCTCGTCCATACGATCCCAATGGATCTGACCGTTCGTGATTCTGATATCGTATGATATAGATATACGTTACACAAGTTATATGAATAATTTAAATTAAATAAACTAAATTTCTGATTTCTCTTGGGCATTTACCTTAATAACTTGGCCCATTACCCCTTTGAACGCATGAACCATTTTATACTAACATAATAAATCCTCCCTTAAATCACGTGATTAGCTGCGAAACCCACTCGTTAGTGCCTCGTCCTCCTTCCCATATGATTCTTCTTGAACACAAACCCCTCCGCAAATACAACCCCCAGTTATAGCCGTGACTTTTGGACCTAAACTGCACCTTTCCTTGATAACTTCAACAACCAAAACCCCATCCTTCACTACGACGCTTTATAGACAAGCATCACCCCCAACATCCACTCAAGCGCTCCCTCCACCATCTCCATACAGGTTCGAACAGTATACCCCTTTCCGATCTTCTCCAACAAAATCCTCCTTTGTCTCTTTGCTAATTTACAAACTGTAAACACCAATTTCATCATCATAGAAATCTTCATCTACCCCTACTCCAAACATTGAACTCGATGCTTCCAGGTTTTTGAAATGCGTTCTACAGTCCTTCCCACGCAGCGCTGAAAACAGTGAACTAGTTTGACACCATCTTCGACCCAACATTTCTCGCAAGACCTAATTCGATCCCTCAATTCGAATATAGAATTGAAACAACCCCAAGCTCCTTCATTTTCCAGAAGATCTGAACCCAAATGGTGCGGCGTTATACAGGCCAACACCCATATCGAGTTCGGATCCCACGAAAAGTGTATCAGGTTAAGGACATTCACTGCAGCAATTCGAATAGAGGAGTTTGGTGATTTAAGGATTTTCTAATGAATTGTTTTGAATTTTCAAACCATCGTTCTACTGAACCAAGAAGGAAACAGTGGCGGATAGTTTTGAAGGAGAACTTGTTGAATGATTTAGGTTAGAGGAGGAATTAAAGTGATTTTATATAGGGTCTTTCTTGGAATTAAAAGGAGGTCAACCTTCCACATTTCCTTCCTTTGAGGACTCCAAACTTGTGGCTGAAACAAAATGAAGGACGTGGCCTTCTTTTATATCAGAGAAAGATTAGGATATATATATATGTTTTTTATAAAATTTTAAGCTATAAAACTTAGTGTACCGCGCTTATATAATATCTCGTTCCCATACGAGTCGTTATGGACAGATATAAAAATACTGTTGTGGTCAGCAAGGTGCCACGATCCCAAAAATATAATAATATCGGTAGGTTGACTCATATTTTGAAACTTCAAAATCTTGATTTCAGGGTGCGAAATACTTCAAATAAAAAGTCGCTTTTTAAATTAATTAAAAATTACAGTAAAATTCTAAAAATTAAATTATCACTATGTCCTAAAAGAACCTTGTCTAAATTCAAATCTTATCTCTAGTTATATCGAATAATCCGCTATAGTCGATAAACGATTCTATAACGACTATTTTAAATTTTGATTTGGACATAACTCAAAATCTACACGACGAAATCCCGATTTTTCTCTTCCACTAGAAAGATATACTCCACCAGCTCCACACGTTTCTTGTTTCACAGAAATCCGGCTTAAAACGAATCCTGTACATTCAGTTGAAGTTCGAATCGCCAAATTACGAACTGCAGCGCCATTTCAAGCTCTATTTTAATTATATTAAAATTCTACGTTCAAACTGTCGTTCAAATAATATATTCGTTATTCTAATTCAATTCTAAACTGAATTAAATATCACAGATGATCCAGTTCACACCATATCGTCATTTCAGCCAATTCTGATTATTTCAGAATTAAATATATTATTTAATTTATTATTTTAATTAAATATTCACCATTATTTAATTCCATGACCATTTAATTCACTATATCACTATTTATTTAATTAAATAAATTAATTATAATACCTCTGCCAATGCGGGTCATTACAATCTTTCCCACTTAAAACAATTTCGTCCTCGAAATTGCTAAAAGGTAGAGGACGACCCTATCGACTGGTTAGAACATATTTGTTCACTTCTTAACTTCAGTTTCAACTGAACCAATTTAATTTTAATTAAAAATTAATTCTTATCAACGAAAATTTTCGAAAATCCAGAAAATTTTCTAACGACTTAACTCTTCGAAAAATTTCGCCAGCACCTCCTTTGTATTGGTCAATAGGTCAAATTCCAACTCGCCTCTCTGGGCCATCTCCATCCCAAAAGAAAATCAAACAGCCAAGCGACTTGCCAATTCGGCTCATAATTCTTATATCCAATAGAAATATAAACTTGTACCTTTTGTCGGCATATCATTATATCCTTTCCACCTGTCATCAATTCAGCGGAACAAGGGTCATCCCAATCAAATTCAAATCTGCTTTTATCCACAACACAACCATTCGCTTATATCCGAGCCAAATATCATTTCAACTCGAGTTTCTTCTCGATTCCCAACTCTTAACTTGATTGTCACATTACACTTCAAATTTGAATCTCACAATCCAATTTGTCTTGATATCATTCTAATTCAATCTCAGTTACCACTTTACTGGCTTTACTTTAATTCAAATTTGCTTTCACAAATTTCTGTTAAATTTGTTTTTAATTCAAACAGTCTTTCCTGGGAGTTTTTAAACAGTTTACTCTTTTCAAAAATCAAATTTTCTTTTTGAACATGTCACTGAGCCCTTAATTATTATTCCAATAGTTAAATCACTTCTCTATTTCTTTATCAATATTTATTAACCAATTATTTTCAATAACCATATTGGCCTTTTACGTTATTTGGAAAACATTTCCGAATATCGCCTTACTTTATTTTCTAAACTTTAGAAAATATATGCTATTTATAATTGAAAAATATTCCAATTACTTATCTCTTTTCTGATCTCGTTTATTTCTATACTTAGGAAATATTCTTTATTATATTTCCAAGCTTACACTTATTTGGGTTAAAACGGATGTTGTGTAAAACATCGTTACGACAATCCAAATACTATATTCAACTAACTCTTATTCAACATTGACCTTCGAGCCTGAAATCTTACTATTTATTTGTTAATAATGAAATCAATCAAGTTGGGGTATAACTACCTCTCAGACCTTGACTGAATAACATTTATAACGTCAAAACAGATATGACTACTTACTCGAATAATCAATACCATACAACTAATTCTTCACTTTTAAACACGTATACGCTTCCTCTTTCTATTCTTACTAGATTTTATTCTTAGTCTTCCTTTTTGATTTTACTATTCTATTTCTAAGTTCGTTTCCTTATCGATTTCTATATATATATATATATATATATATATCGATACGTTGATTTCTAACTATCAAATTATCTTAAAAATATTCTAACTCCTTAAATTCCCGGAAAAATTTGCCATAACTTCCTTTATACCAGGAGCATCAGGATATTTCAAATAGCCTCCCATGGCCCTCATCAATCCAAAAGAAAAAGAAAAAGCCAATCGGCTAGCCGATCCGACGCATAAAATCTCATATATGAATTAAATACATACCTTTTCGTCGAGCATTCTATTTATATACCTTCATACCTTATCCATACCTATCTCATGTATATTTACCTACCCAATCTATTTTAACTATACCTGATCGTTTTAACTGAATTCGTTAATTAATTTGTTAATTAGCTCTTTAGGCTATTCCATTTTTATATTTGAACATGACACGTTCAAATATATTTTAACTTGCTTATTAACTAATTTGAATCCAAATTTCAAATTTAAGTTCTATATTCGATTTCGAATATCCATTTACAAATCCAATTCACCTTTCAAAGTTCAACTTTAAATTCAAAACTCGATTAACTAATTCCTCTTCGACTTAGTTAATTCTATTCAATTTCTATTCAAATTCTATATCACTTCTATTATTCAAATCTATATATCAAATTCTACTATTCAAATTCTATACATTCAAATTCTATTCAAATTCTATTCAAATTCTATATATTCAAATTCTATTCAAATTCTATATATTCAAATTCTATATTATAAATCCCATTTGAAATTCAACACAACTTGTCTTTCCCAAAACAAATTCAAAACAGTATCTCTGGTAGTAATTCGTCACTTACAACTCGAAAATGAATACTGATGATGCAGCTGTCATCATCAGAATCTATTTTCCAGCGATCGAAGTGAGTTCAATACTATAAAACCATTTCTAAACATTTCCACTTTGAAATTCATTTCAAAATATAATTCACGCTTCTTGTAAAACAATTTAGAATCTCCCAGGATCTTAAATTTTCCTTATTTTTAATCCAAATCCATTTACAAACACATATCCAATTTTCCAGAATTTTAATTCAATTTATGGTTTAAATTTCAGATTTAACTCATCTGATTTCACGTATTTCACTTATATGAATTCTGATTGGTTATTTACATAACCATTTAATTTATAATCTTACTCAATTATAATAACAACCAATATATCCATTATATTAAAATTTTGATATATATATACCTTCTCTATATTAAGATATACCTTGGGTAAACTTATTTTAATTTACCCTCTTTTCAAAACATACCATGACGGTTCATCGTATTCGAGTGTTTATAAACTCCTATCGATACAGTGTATCAAACTGATCGACCAGAACCCATAAACAACTCAACCAATAAATCTCCACAATATAAAACAAATTTTTATATCAATAACAAATACGTTCACTCGTATATATACACTCAAACTCAATCTAGGGTATTACTAACCCTATATCTATTGAGTCACGCCACAGAGCCAAGGTAATTCACTTAACTTAAGCTCTGATACCAACCGTAATGACCCGAAATTCCGGTCCAATTTGAGTTGACCAAAAACACAAGTCCAACCCCAAATTAAACTGAAAATCAGGAAATTAATAGAAAGAAAACAGAGGGTGAGGAAAGATAAGATAGAAACTTAAAATAGAAGAAGAAGAAGAACACAACATCAGAGTAACACGAATCTCACAGCGGAACGAACAACATATAATAGATAATATATCCTTGAAATAAAATCATTATATGTATACAATAACATTATCAGAGTACAACACTTACAACACAGCGGAAATAAACTATAGCTATATGATCCTGAAGCCTCCTGTTCCAAGCTCTTCCAGTATATCTGTAAATCCCGACTACTTGACTGCCCATACAAATTTAAGCACCTGAGAGTTTAGGGAAACAAACAAATAAACTCCGGGTCAGTCATGGGACTGGTATGAGTAAAACAATTTAAAACAGTTTGAACAATGTATGATATCTCATAAGACCACGCCGTATAACAGAATGGGTTTTTCCCTTATGAGAATCCAAATTATATTTATATCAAAAACATTTTGATATTATAATAATGTCTATCAACCACAAAATAATAATCATCTAGCAGAAACGCTTTCATCTCACGTTCTACATATATAGTATACAATCAAAACCGCAAGCACGTATTGGGTAATGGATTTCCAACTATGACAAGGAATGGAACCACCTTTCGCTAGTGTATCTCTAGAGAGGAATACACTGGGTTCAACAAGAACATCTTGCAACCCGGCCACACATGACCGACCACTCATTTCGCTTGAGTGTATCGAATGTATATCACCAACGGTTGGGAACATCAACCGTTTCCCGAATGGGACAGCATCAACAATAGATTTTTAGAAGTAAATAAAACTCTAGATCAGGTGATTATACACCCTACTTCGGTGCGATCGACTTAGCCATGCTGCCTGCCCAATTTTTGTCATTTACCGATTGATGAGGCTTGAGGTTACGCTTCATCATCACATCAGATTCACTTCGAATGTCACATCGTCAAATCCATCAAATCACCGATTGATGTCCTCAACCATACATTATGTGTTAGCTAAAAGAAGTTTCCTTCTCCGCTTCCACTCTTGGTATGGTTGGAGAAATCAATATACGTGATCGTCTGGAAATACTCTGTCAGACATCCGTCCATACAAGTCATCCAGGAACAGGATGAACCGAAGGCACTATTCTATAGACATGATAGCCCTTGCATAACTCCGTCTTCAATTTCCTTTGGCATATATGATTCGCAACGCTTATGCCAATACAGAGTGGATCTTTGGATAATAATCAAACTGGTCTCTCCATATTAGCAACGTTAAAATGGTAAAAACTTCGATAGTCTGTGATTTAACCATCGAAGAAAAACAGGTGTGCAAACAACGATATTATTTCCAAATGGAAATTATATCGAACAAACATCACTCAACATTTATCTCTTTATTTCATTAATTTACTTATCTCCTGTTTCCCTATATTCAATATTTCTTATTTTCTAAATTTGGAAATTATACGTTATTAACAATGGAAAACATTTCCATTTCTTGTTTTCTTTATTAGAAAACATTTCTGGTTTCTTATTTGGAAAACATTTCCAAAGCTTCTTCATTGGACTTAGACAGATGTTTAAACAAACCATCGCGATGCCAACTCAAACCATTTCCTTTAATTACTAAATTCACTTAACCATCCTTTACTGCCGAACCTTAACTATTCCTTAGTTAAAAACGAAGCCAATCAAGTTGGGGTAGAACTACCTCTCAGACCTTAACTGAACAACATTTCTAACTTTGAAATAGGAAAAGTTCACTTTATATTTCTTTAACTAACTTCCTTACTTAACCTTTCTTTCGAGTTACTATATTCGATTAACTCTTTTCAATTAATTCTATTCGATTAACTCCTTTGGATTAACTCTATTCACTTAACTCCCGTCAAATAAACTATATTCGATAACTCCTTTAACTCTATTCGAATAAACTATATTCGATAACTCCTCTAATTCCATTCGAATAAACTATATTCGATAACTCCTCTAATTCCATTCGAATAAACTATATTCGATTTATTCCTTTAACTCCAATCGAATAAACTATATTTGATTTACTCCTTTTACTTAACTCCTTTCGATTAACTAATTCAATAACTCTTATGTGTTAAACTCTATTTGAATATCTCTATTCAACTAACTCGACTAACCCCTTTCGAATAACATATTCGATTAACTCCCTTCGAACAAACTATATTCGATTTATTCCCTTCGAATAAACTATTCATTTATAAAGATTTACTTTTAGTAACGGTTCTCCACTTTAAAATGATTTCCTTCTTATAACAGTTTCCTTTTTATAACGTTTTCCCTTTTTATAACGTCATATTCCGTTATAAATACATTTCCCTTTTTGAATCTATTTATTTTCTAAATATTTCCTATCAATTCTATTTATAAATGATTTACAAATATTTCCTTTTCTAATCTTGTATTTGCAAATGGTTTGCAAGTATTTCCTTTCCAAATCTATTCTTCGATTTTATAATTTCCTTTTTTCCAAATATCTCCTATTTATAAATATTCCAATTTATAAATATTTCTTATTTATAAATATTCCATTTATAAATATCTTATTTTCAAATATCACTTTGAAAATATTCCCTTATCGACATTTCCGGTATGTTATGGTATTCAACATATCAAATCACGATGATCAATATCGTCCAAACACATAAAATTGACAACAGATTATATATCACATCATATATCACAATACATGAAAAACAGTAAAATAAATGTTGAGGAATCCAGTTGGATTCCTCCAACCTGTTTCCCTGCATCACAGATGTTAAACAATATAGATAACATCACTTTCAGTTCCATATGATATATTCTGTTAAACAGAATCAATATAGAAATTCAACTAACTGACTAGCAGTTCAATCAAACAATCAACACACAGTCAATCAGCCAATATTTAACAGTTCTAAAAATACAACATGAAATTATAAACTGTTCAGAGTTAGTGAGATTTACTCACATTACGCGTTAACCGTTAAATAACGATTTGCATTAGTTGATTCTGATCAGACAATATATTTTGCCATAAATTGTAACGAGTTCCTATCCACTCCCAATCAGTGCCATGGTGTTGCCCTCGTCCATACGATCCCAATGGATCCGACCGTTCCTGATTCTGATATCGTATGATATAGATATACGTTACACAAGTTATATGAATAATTTAAATTAAATAAACTAAATTTCTCTTGGGCTTTTACCTTAATAACTTGGCCCGTTACCCCTTTGAACACATGAACCATTTTATATTAACATAATAAATCCTCCCTTAAATCACGTGATTAGCTGCTAACCCACTCGTTAGTGCCTCGTCCTCCTTCCCGTATGATTCTTCTTGAACACAAACCCCTACGCAAATACAACCCCCAGTTATAGCCGTGACTTTTGGACCCAAACTGCATCGTTCCTTGATAACTTCAACAACCAAAACCCCATCCTTCACTACGACACTTTACATACAAGCATCACCCCCATCATCCACTCAAACGCTCCCTCCACCATCTCCATACAGGTTCGAACAGTATACCCCTTTCCGATCTTCTCCAACAAAATCCTCCTTTGTCTCTTTGCTAATTTACAAACTGTAAACATCAATTTCATCATCATAGAAATCTTCATCTACCCCTACTCCAGACATTGAACTCGATGCTTCCAGGTTTTTGAAATGCGTTCTACAGTCCTTCCCACGCAGCGTTGAAAACAGCGAACTAGTTTGACACCATTTTCGACCCAACATTTCTCGCAAGACCTAATTCGATCCTTTAATTCGAATATAGAATCGAAATAACCCCAAGCTCCTTCATTTTTGAGAAGATCTGAACCCAAATGGTGCGACGTTATACAGGCCTACACCCATATCGAGTTCGGATCCCATGAAAAGGGTATCAGGTTAAGGACGTTCACTGCAGCAATTCGAATAGAGGAGTTTGGTGATTTAAGGATTTTCTAATGAATTGTTTTGAATTTTCAAACCATCGTTCTGCTGAACCAAGAAGGAAACAACGACGGATAGGTTTGAGGGAGAACTTGCTGAATGATTTAGGTTAGAGGAGGAACTAAAGTGATTTTATATAGGGTCTCTCTTTGAATTAAAAGGAGGTCAACCTTCCACGTTTCATTCCTTTGAGGACTCCAAACTTGTGGCTGAAACAAAATGAAGGACGTAGCCTTCTTTTATATCAGAGAAAGATTAGGATATATATATATGTTTTTTATAAAATTTTAAGCTATAAAACTTAGTGTACCGCGCTCATATAATATCACATTCCCATACGAGTCGTTATGGACAGATATAAAAATATTGTTGTGATCAGCAAGGTGCCACGATCCCAAAAATATAATAATATCAGTTGGTTGACTCATATTTTGAAACTTCAAAATCTTGATTTCAAGGTGTGAAATACTTCAAATAAAAAGTCGCTTATTAAATTAATTGAAAATTATAGTAAAATTCTAAAAATTAAGTTATCACTTTGTCCCAAAAGAACCTTGTCTAAATTCAAATCTGATCTCTAGTTATATCGAATAAACCATTATGGTCGATAAACGATTCTATAGCGACCATTTTAAAATTTGATTTGGACATAACTCAAAATCTGCACGACGAAATCCCGATTTTTCTCTTCCACTAGAAAGATATACTCCACCAGCTCCACATGTTTCTTGTTTCACAGAAATCCGGCTTAAAACGAATACTGTACATTCAGTTGAAGTTCGAATCGCCAAATTACGAACTGCAGCACCATTTCAAGCTCTATTTTAATTATATTAAAATTCTACGTTCAAACTGTCGTTCAAATAATATATTTGTTATTCTAATTCAATTCTAAACTGAATTAAAAATCACAGATGATCCAGTTCACACCATATCGTAATTTCAGCCAATTCTGATTATTTTAGAATTAAATATATTACTTAATTTATTATTTTAATTAAATATTCACCATTATTTAATTCCACGACCATTTAATTCACTATATTACTATTTATATAATTAAATAAATAAATTATAATACCTCTGCCAATGTGGGTCATTACAAAATTCAACTTAACTACATTTCATTTTTATTCCTATTTCCAATTTGCCATTCACTACACTAATTACATAATAGTTAGTCAATTTTCATATTACCCAAATTATCCAATTATAGCCAAATTCACTAATTCCATGTTATTCATACCCAAACATGCCAATTTCCAATATCCAATTATACCCCATTTCATATAATCAATATTTTCTCAATATGTATACCCCAACATTTCCACGTTCATACATATAATCTAATTCACCCTCTAGGCTTACTTTTCAAGTCACGAATAAGTTTCACCAATCCATGTTATCCAATTACATGTTGTTAATATTGAATTATACCAATTCCATATCCAATGACAATTATGTCAAACTTACATAAATTCAACAATATAGATTATATTCCTCGACTGCATAAAATAGATTATGCCCAATATATGCAAAAACAATTGTTATGCCGCAAACCCCAAAATTACAGATTATATTCCAATATCCCCATATAATAAGATTTCTTCTAGGTTCGGGATAACCTAGTTCCAAAAATAAAAAGGGGAAATGATAAAAAGGAGAGAACTCAAACGCAGGCATAAATAAAATAACAGATCTTATTAAATTAACATCATATTCATTATGGGGAATGGTAAACGATAGAAGCAACATTATACAACAAATATAGTTCAAATCCACTCACATTGACTGGATTAGAGAAATAAGAGATTTGTTGTTGATGTAGAATGCTGATTTAATCTTCTTATTTAATTATTGGTGAAGAGCTTGAAACATTGACGAAGAACTTTGCCACTTGATTTGATTAAACTCCAAAGTTGATGAAGAACTTGCAATTTAGTTTAGAGTTTTGAGGCGGCGGCCATGTTTAGTTGAAGTTTGATAACATGGAGGCGTCAAAAGGAATTGTTTATGAATTAGGTTAGGTCTAGGCACTATTTTATATGTGTAGAGAGTGTTTTAGAGCCATTAGATCGCCCTAAAAGCCATCCAGTCCATCCAGCACATCAAAAATCGTCACTGCCCAGATCTGGAAAAATCAGGGGGGAGGTCGACACTAAGGTCGACCCCTAGGTCAACCTCCTGGGTAGGTCGACCCCCATGTCGACCTACCTGGGTATTTTCCTATGTAAATTCTGAATTTTTGTTGAATCTTCCGAAGGCCATAACTCTTTCATACAGAGTCCGATTTTTGAAAACTTGGACTATTCCAAGCAGAATTCCGAGACGAACGCAATGGTGATGTCCATTTTACTTAATTCCTGATATTTAAATTAAGTATCCTTATAATGCTTTTTATAAAGTAAATTATTAAATCATCGCAATGCTTTTTATAAAAAATGAAGCCATTATATGACTCAGGTCCCATCACACAATGCAACGCAAGCCGAAGGATAGAGTTTTTACCTTATAATGGCCAAGAGATGCTTCATACGTATAAAACAAAAGTGTTTGATATTATTACTAGTGCATATATGTTTCAAAAGCAAATTCAATCATAAATATCAATCATAGACGGCATAAGTGACCCATACACTATGTCTCCATACTAGTAATACAATCAAATCCGCAATTTCGTATTGGAAATTGGATTCCATCATGAGTAGAGGCAAGGGGCAAGATCCTCTCCGTTCGAGACACTTTAGAAAATGTCTCATGATCACACACAGTGATCCCTGGAATCGGCTGGGCCGGTCCTCTCTTACTTTTGAGGATTGGCAATTCCTAAACACACGTTTCCCGGTCCTTACAGACCTATAATCGAGGCGCCTCGCATTCTAACAACCACACAGGTGAAAAGTATATATAAACGTCAGGGCTGGTAAGTCACTGACACCACCATAGCTAGAAAGAAACGTCGTGTTCTCCCAGCGGTTCTTATCCCTTTTTTGACTCATACCGAGGTGTGAGGCTCGTGAATCAATGCTATACACAAAGCTACGCCACCTAGGCCATGCTTTGATCATCCACCACAAGACTTTGCTTTTCAACAGAAGCCTAGATCATCTACCACTTAGGCGTGCCACACATGCAATTCACTCCATGCGACTTATTTCTATCGACATATAACCTCTGAGCTTGTACGTCTCAGAGAAGGGCGTTAAGCAAGAGAATAAATTCTCCATCGCCAAACAGATATATATTTAGTAGAGATCAATCAGCACATAACAAAATCCAATGTCAGACACACAATCCATTTACAAGTTCATTCTAGGTTTGAACAAAGCCGGATGCACCATATTCCTCGTATATCCGTACAATCAACAATACGTCCGGATGGCTACCACTTCAGCTCCTTCAAGGTCTCTACTCCAATCATGAGCATCAGTGGCGCCCATCCATCCGATGTAAAGATCATCGGTCTTGAACCGTCTTCAACTCTTCGACTTCTAACCGTCGATCGATTATTTGAAATGAGAATTAACTTGGCCTTTTCAAATAATCCACATATATTTTGATTTTCAAATCAATTCTTCACATGGTTAAATCATTCGACATTCACATTTCAGTTCTTTAGTATAATTTTCATGTCAAACACATTCAACCACTAAATATTAAGCAAACCAAGTAGAATCAGTTTATTCCCATCCTATATCGTCTATAATATTTTATAACGATATATCGCCATTTTTATTTATTTAAAAACGACCCTATTTAATTAAACGACGTTTCAGGTCGTGCCGAGGCACCGGCGCTATTTTTCCCCAAATTTGTTTCGCGCATATATGAAAATCTAACCGTTGGATTTCAACAAAGTTTATATCATTAGGAAGATATCCCCAAAGCGAACCAACGGTTCCAGTTTCGTGAAAATCCAATGGTTGGATCTTTCGGTATAATCGTTTGAAGTTACGATTTCAAAACGCGAACTATAGGGGCTCGATTCGTTTTATTTAATTTATATATATATATATATATATAATATAATTCATTCGATGATTTCAATTTCGTTTTCACTTCAAATATTTCACTAACACCTTTATATTTCAAAAAAAATCGCCATAACCTCCTTTGTACGGGAAGGGGTTTGGAAATTTATTGGGCCGTATTAGGTACCCAATAAATCCTAATAAGCATGCACATATTTATAGTGATATATTCCGGTGTCCACAGGGGAGTGTGTATAGATCATAACTCCAGAGAATAAATTCTCGTCACCCTATAAATGGTTTTTTTGCCTTAATGACCAGAGAGACGTGTTTATTGTCATCTCCAGACCCGTGTGGTTTTTTTATTAATCTTGCAATTTTACCGTTACAATTTATATAGTCCAGATCAGTCATCAGTTCATCCTGTAATATATAATCATCACCATACAAGCCTCTCGCTCGTATGGTAAATCTTCAACCTCGTCACACAAGCTCCAAATGCTTATGTGGTATATGATGAAGTATGCCTATCGTCAAGAAGTATGCCATGTAGTGTAGTTCAAAATTAATTGTTACTATCCTATGGCGACGTTTATTATTACACACAGAACAATCAGCACTCCGCATCCAATGGCATTCATAGGAGTTGATATAATAATAATAAAATCACACATCCAACTCATTAAGGTTTACCTATTGGTCGGACGTGCAAATAAATTCTTTACTCAACAGCTAATCCACTTTCCTGTTCAACTCATGTATATATATATATATATATGCAAAACTAAGCTAAAAATAATATTTCTAGCGAACAAAGGTTTATTTCCACATATGGTTATTTTTAACACTTCACGTTTCGCATAAAAATGATATTTTTGGCGAACAAAAATATATTTCAACACATGACTATTTTATTTAGTTCGCCTACATGTTAAAAATAATATTCATAGCAAACAAATATTTGTTTCAACACTTGTATATTTTTAGCGAGTCGTTTATATGATAAAAATTACATTTTTATCATCAAAAATATATATTCAACACATGAACATTTTTAGCACTTCATATTCACAATAAAATATAGATTTTATTGTTCAATCTATATATTCAACACATGAATATTATCCACTCCACACATACGATAAAAATATGATTTTTATCATTCTAATCCTTTACTCAACACATGAATAATTTCTATAGTTTATATACATAATAAAAATGTGATTTTTGATGTTAAACCAATTTATTTAAAACACAAATAGTTTATATAGTTTAGACATGTGATAAAATGTTGTTTTTATTTTTCAAAGAATTTTATTCATCACATGAATATCTATTCAACACATGAATTTCTATTCAACACATGAATACGGTTTCAACACATGAATTTCTATTCAACACATGAATATGGTTTCAACATGAATATAGTTTCAACACATGAATATAGTTTCAACATATGAAAATAATTCTAGCACGTGAATAATATTGAAAATTTCAGCAGCATAACGGCAGGGTATTTAAAACTGGCACCGTCCCGAGTACGGCTCCTCGCTCTACCTTAAAACCTCGCGGTTTTTGACAATGAGGATTTCATACATCTAATTCGCACGCAGGCGAGTATGTTTTTCTTCTCCAGAATTTATTCAAATTTTGTTTCAATCACAAATGGGTATTTTTCAACCACAATGGTATTTTTCAACCACAATCCAAACCATATCAACCAATAATAATCCTATCAACCATTCGCATTATTCACCAAATTTTTCACACCAATTCACAATCAATAAATATCGCCCATGGTTTGTGGACGAGGGGAGTATATATATATATATATATTCGTATATAAATATATTTTATTTCCATTCCAACACACATATGATTTATACAATGCATGTATAAATCATACTTCGCTCATATAACTTATACAATGCATGTACATGAGGTATACAACACGTATATAATTTATATTTCGCTTATATAACTTATACAACACATGTCCTTTTACATTTCAGTTTAGAAATCTCACATTGGTTTGTCGCTTTTCTAAAAATCCAAGTAAGCTCAGAAAAATCCCCGGACACTTCTAGAATGCAGAGAGCGTCCTTGCGGTCACGATGTCTCCTGTTTCATCGAATTTCGTTAATACACGAAAAGATACGATTTTTCAAAGTTTGCAACACTTAAAAGTGTTATTTTTCAGTCCAGAAAAACAAAGTCATTACCTTTCAACGTTGGTTCAAAACTAGGTTTT
The DNA here is from genome assembly GCA_030737875.1 of Allium sativum. Taxonomy (NCBI): domain Eukaryota; kingdom Viridiplantae; phylum Streptophyta; class Magnoliopsida; order Asparagales; family Amaryllidaceae; genus Allium; species Allium sativum. The sequence continues at coordinate 980,216,692 of CM060915.1, forward strand.
GATCTAACGACCAAACCGTTGCACGATGTTGAAACCGACCTGTACCACGACGAAGAGGTTGGAGAGGGCTTCAGGCACAGGGGGGGTCACGGCCAGTTCGATGGTCTGAGTCGTGCGTGGAGGCGGTGGAAAGTTGAAGACTTTGGAGGTGCGGTTCTTCGCGATGGAGCGACGATGGGGAGTGAAGGTGGTATTGATTTAAAGAGGAGGAGGAGTGCTTTGAAGATCGGGTGGTGGCGGAGGCGTTAGGTGGCTGTGGCGGTCGGAAAATGGTCGGGAAGGTGGGAAAATCGTTTCCGTCGAGACCGAGTTACGGGGTGGGGGGGGAGGGGGGTTTGAGATATTTTTATATTTTTAAATTTATGAAGGAAATTTCTGATTGGCTGATGCTTTATTTAATTTTTAAAATAGTGTTTCTCCAAACGAACACCAATTCAAACCAGACGACTGTCGCCCTTAGCTAAATACCCCTATCCCGAACATAATGGGATATGTTTCGTAGGCCAATTCGACTGTTACAGTTAGTTATTCTTTAAATTAAAGTATACAACATTCAATATTCGATATGAACGTACATTTCAATTTGCCAAGGCTACAAACTGATTCGTAAAATTCCAGAAAAATATGTTTTGACACTACGGTCCTAACAAAACCAGTTTCGTCGAATTTGAGACCGTTTGAAAAATGGCCCTTTTCTGGTCGATCCAATTTAACAGAAATTGACCAAACACATTTTCTTTTTCCACGCTCACAAACTAGCTTCAAAAATTATGAAATTTGAAATCTAGTAATAATTTAACATCCCGGATCCAACAAAAATGGTTTCGTCGAATTTCAAGGTCGTTTACAAAATGTCTATTTTCAACAGCTATATATTCTCTATAGCGACCTTTCTGAAAATTCATTTGGCCATAACTTTTGATTCCCGCTATGAAACTTCGATTTTTCTGATTCGTTAGAAAGATATTCATAAACAGATTTAAATATTTTTGGTTTCAATAAAGTCCATTTTAATTTGCACCCGGTGCGGTCAGACAAAATTTGAATTCAAATTTTCAAACTGCCACACCATTTCTAACTCATTATTTTATTGAAATATTTTATTTCAATTGCTCAAATTCCTTTAAAATAACCAATTTAAAATTTTTAAATTGGCTCGTATTTTCCGGGTTGTTACAATCTCCCCTACTTAAAACTTTTCGTCCCCGAAAAGGAAACAGCAGTACAGTAGAACAAAAATGGAAATGCAAAGTATTGTGAAGGTACCTTGCACCGGAGTTAGTCAGAGATGTCCACTCTGCATTTGGGGTAAGCTTGCTTAATGCTTTCCTCAATCTCCCAAGTACAGTCGCTAGGATCACTACTCCACTGCACTCTAACTAAATGAACCTTCTTGCTCCTTAGCTCTTTAGTTTCTTTGCCAACTATTTTTAATGGCTCTCTTCTAACTGCTAATTCTAGAGTAATTTCCAAGTCCTGTTGCACTGATTCTTCTACAACAAGATTTGGGTCATGCACATGTCCTCTAAGTTGAGATACGTGAAACACGTTATGCACTCCAGGCAACCAATCAGGTAATTGAACCCTATAAGCAAGAGTTCCAATTCGTTCAAGTATAGGAATGGGACCAATAAATCTGGGTGTCAACTTCCCTGTTTTACCGAATCGGATTACTCCTCTCATCGGAGAAACTTTCAAATAAACATAATCACCAACAGCGAATGCCACATCTCTTCTTCTAGAATCCGCATAACTCTTCTGTCGGCTTTGCGCGGTTTTCAATCGTTTCTTGATGAAATCGACTTTATCTGATGCTTCTCTAATCATATTGGGTCCCAACACAAGTTTGTTGCCAGGTTCTACCCAACATGCGGGAGATCTGCACGGTCTACCATATAATGCTTCAAATGGCGACATTTTCAAACTTGCCTGATAGCTATTGTTATATGAGAATTCTTCCAAATGCAAGTGATCTTCCCATGACCCGCCAAAATCAATAATACAAGCCCGTAGTAAATCTTCTAGAACTCTATTCACCCGCTCAGTTTGTCCATCTGTCTGAGGGCGATAAGTGGTGCTCAGACTCAGTTTTGTTCCCAATTCCGTCTGGAATGTCTCCCAGAATTTGCTAGCAAATATTGGGTCTCTATCACTGACTATGCTGATGGGAACTCCATGCAGCTTAACAATTTCTTTAAAATAGACATGTGCAAGACTTTGGGCGGTTCTATTGGATCTGACAGGTATGAAATGGGCGGTCTTCGTGAAGCGATCTATGATCACCCAAATACTGCCATTACCTTTCTTGGTTCGGGGCAAACCATCTATGAAATGCATGGAAACCTATTCCCATTTCCAACCTGGGACTTCCAACGGTTGCAATAATCCGGCCATCTTTTGTTGGTCGCTCTTGACTAGTTGACAAGTAGGACACCTACTAACATACAAAGAAATGTCCCTCCTCATCGCCTTCCACCAGAAGGTGCGCTTGATATCGTTGTACATTTTACTCACTCCATGATGAATGCAAAGTTTGGACTTGTGGCATTCATCGAGCACCTTCTTTTGAGCTCAGGGATGTCGGGAAAACAAATTCTTCCATTTAGTCTCAGAACCCCCTCACTATCCACTTGGAAACTGGAGTCTTCGCCTTTTTGAATTCTTTTGATCATCTCTTTAACAAAATTGTCTTTTTTCTGAAGAGCAGAGATATTGTCATTCAAAGAAGACGTAATGATAAAACTGGCGATGATTTCATTCTTTCTACTGAGTGCATAAGCTACTACATTAGCCTTTCCCGGCGTACACAGAATATCCAGATCATACGCTGCGAGAAATTCTAGCCAACGCTGCTGTCTCAAGTTCAGATCTTTCTGGGTGAACAAATACTTCAATGATTGATGGTCTGTAAACAATTTGAATTTCTCACATAATAAGTAATGCCTCCAGATTTTCAAACCAAAAACGATGGCAAGCAACTCAAGATCATGAGTTACATAATTCTTCTCATACGGTTTCAGCTGGCGGCTTGCATAAGCGACTACTTGGCCTCTTTGCATTAATACTGCACCAAGACCTCTAATAGAAGAATCCGTCCATACCGTCAAATCCTGATTGCCATCGATAATGGTTAATACTGGAGCGGTTGTCAATTTTGATTTCAATTCCTGGAGAGCCTCCTCACAGTCAGAAGTCCACTTAAATTTCTCGTGTTTCTTTGTAAGCTTCGTTAATGGACCGGATATCTTCAAAAAATCCTTAACGAATTTTCGATAATAACTAGCCAACCCCATAAAACTTCTGACCTCTGTGGGTGTAGTAGGAAGTTTGTGATGGATATAGAGTGATATTGTATTGGGGTTTCCCAAAGTTAGAGAGACATATGATATTATTGATGACAGGAGCCCATAACAGTTTTATGTTTATTAAGATACCTTCACCATACAACGAACTTTGGTAGGGCCTAATCAAGAAGCACGGACAAAAACCTTGGTAATCTTATGCCACCATAGATATTTTTGAGTAGGGATTTCGAGATTTTGCATTATTTAGTTAGATTGGTTCGAGTACAGTTCGAGTACAGTAAGGAGAAAATTTGAGAGTAGGCACGAAAAATTAAAAGTTTTGTAGCCTCTCTTGAAAATTTAGGATTACATGGTTGCATTGTGGTCGCTAGATTGGATGGTAGGAAATGTTTGCAACACAAATGCACTGAGCATTCATGTGGAAATTATATGCATGTCAGAGTATTTTGCATACATTCAGTATCATTTACTACACATACACGCTAGGACTAAGCTCACTATAGCAGGTATACAGTGCTTAATCACATCAAATCATGGACGTTTTTTTTGAATGTTAATAAATAACTTGGGGGTATAACATGTTTATTAGAGCGAATTGTGTTTTTGCTCACTTGAAAAGATTTCGAGACGAATTATCTTTTTAGGGGGAAAGAATGTAATATCCTATAAAATATACCCTAAATAGACATAGACAATTAAATTAAATATAAACCATAATAAACTAATAAAATATTAATAGGTTGGAAATAAGAATTTTGAAAAATTGAGGATTGGGATACGAAAGTATTACTATTGCGTTTGTCTCGGTTATCCATTTTCATATTATATTCACTGAAAATGGAGTCTGTATGCAGAAACTATTAGCAAATCAAGTTGTGTGTATATCTTAACGTACAAAATTTAAATTTTAAATAAATATATATATACAAACGTAGAATATATTAATTGGATAAAAATGAAAAAGAATATTCCTTTTGAATTCAACTTATGTGTATATATATACGTATACAATGGGGACAAGAATAATTAAAATAAGGAAAGCAATCAATTAGAATTAATAAGAAATTAATAAAAAGTAACGTATATGAGACAACTGTCTCCTGGGTTCGACCTATAGGGGGGTCAACCACCACTCTAAGAGGGGTGTCAACCGTCAAGGTCGAACGCCCTCTTATAGGGGTGTCGACCGCCCTTCTATAGGGAAGCCCGGTGAGGGTTGTTTTATGTAGGGACTTGTTTATAAATACTATCAAGTAAACCGCTTAGATTAAATCAATTAAATCCAATGGCTTGTATATGCGATAAAACCTATAAAAAGATCCCGAACCCTCACTCCAAACCCTACAACCATTTTCTTCCCTGCCTTCATGACGCTTTTCTTCTATTGTTATATCTACGGAAAACAAAATAGGCTCTTCTTCTACCTTCTTAATCTATTCTTCTATTATATTCCATTCTATTTAGATTTAGATTTTTAGGGTTATTCCAGGATTTGACTTTATATGTATAAGATTCTAATGTGTGTGATTCTTATATATATATATATATATATTTGAAAGCTTAGAGCTCGACTGTTCGCGAAAGTCAAATCCAAACTTTGTTCCACTCAATTCTATTATTGCTCATTCTTGTAACTTTGTAAGTGGAGCCTGTCTAAGTTACTATTTTTTATAACTTGATTGTTATAGATTTGGATTGTTGTGCCTTGGAGGATTTGGGATATACAAAAAGAAAACATGATCAAACTCCACAAATCCTCCGTTCATTTTATTGTTTTTAGAAATGATCAATCTAGTTATATTTATGGCTTTGGGTTGTTGCAGTAGTAAAAGAAAAACAAGATTCTTGTTGTATGATTTTCTATATTGTTTGGATTCCTTTTTTTTAATTTCTGTTTTCATGTAAATTCATATGTTTGATTTGGGGTAAAAGGTTAAGATTTGGACAACTTTGTAAATCTAATAGGTTTAAACTCTATTTTTCAAACTAGAGATTTTGAATGTATTACTTACTATATATCTAAATATTTAAGGTTTTGTTAACAAAGAAACATAAGAAAGGGAATCTATTCAAAATAGGAATTATGACATATATGTATATTTGATGGTATGTTTGTCTTTAATTGTTACTGTAACGACCTGCATTCTACGCATCAAAGGATCGCATAATATTTATTTCTTCCACATGCAAAGTCGTATGGCCGTGTAACTTTGGGAGGCGACTATTGGGGTCATTTCCCATGCTCACGATTTTTGTTGAATTTTAAATGACCATTTTGCCCCTGGAGAACCTTGTTTTGCCTATAACCTTTGATTGGTAAGGATTTTTGACATGAAACAAATTCCATTGGATTCAGATGATGGTTTACCTTTCCGTAGAGTGGTCACATTAATCAAACGGACTTACCGTTTGGGAGATATGGCTGAAATAAGGTTTGGAAGGTGAAAAACAGCTTAACCGGAATTAATCGGTTAATTAGTGGAAGGGACCATAATCACGTTTTGGAATTAGGGTTATGGGGAGGCTGAAATCAGTTAGGAAACCATCTCATCTCAGTTTTCTTGCCGCCATGAACATTCTTTGAACCCTAGTAGTGGCCTCCACCTTCTAAATTCATCTCTAATCACTTTCTAATCCAATATTAAGAGAATCTACATCAAATCAAGGAGGATTGACATCAAATCATAGTTAGGGATGCTGTGTTGCGTAGGGATTCGACCCAAATCAGTGGAGTTTCAAACCTAAGAATTTATTTGTGGCTAAGGTGAGTGATTAGCACTTTTATTCACTAATTACGGCTAATTAGGGGGTGATTAGTGATAATTAGTGAAATTATGCATCATAAAAATCTGGAAAAATATGAAAAAATTCTTAAATATTCATTTATGTCTCTGATAAAAATTTGGGTTAATTTGGATTAAGTTTGCTAATCGTAGAGTTAAAACATGGTTAAGGGCATTAAAGGGAAATTCAGGGTTTTAGGGTATGTTTGATCCTAAGTAACCCATATGCTTGATGTTCTTGATTGACTCTATATGATATTACTACTGTTTGGAATTCTTTATGATTGTTTAGTAAGGTTAGAATGGTTGAAATTGCCGTCTTATGGCGAGAATAGACAAAACTGGCTTGTTGGAAAAGTGCTAGGATTCCGGATCGGATCGGGATAGGAAATCGGATCGGACATATCCGAACCGAACAGGAGTAGTGGCAAAACTTTTGCATGGCAAAAAGGAAGGCCATCTGCGGTGAATTGGAACTGGGATCGGACCGGAGCTTGGCGTGGGGATCGGATCGGATTAGAGCTAGGAAGCGGGACCGAACCAGGATCTGGAGATAAAGGAGCGCCGAACCGAATTGAGGCCGGAGCACCATCCGAACCGAATTGGATGGAGACGACCGAAATGAACTGACTTGAAGTGGAGCACTGAACCAAACGGGAAGCCTGGGGACGATGTATTCGAACCGAACCAAATGAAGCAGATCAAACCGAATTGAGCTTCCACTACTACTACGTGATGACTCTTTTGAAGACCAACTCCAATTCAACCAAAGCCCAAGATGCAAAGGTAGTCCAAGTGGGAAGTTATAACTCAGGATCCAGATGGGAACCAACGAGTTAATTTCAATAGTTGGGCTTTGCTGCGGGACATGTGCAAAGGGATTATCGATATCTATAGCTTTAGTTCACCACTGGGAGACAGATTAGCGGCTATGGATCAACGCAATAGGACTGTTAAGACTCACAAGGGCAAGTGATTGTAGCATGGCTATGAGCTAGTGCAGTGGAGTCACATGACTCCATGGGGCAAAGTGGACATAGCAAAGGATTAGTGGCTATGAATCAGTGTGATGGGGTCATTATGACCCCAAGGGCAAAGTGATCGTAGCAAAGGATTTGGTGATCAAAGTGGTGGATATCGTATACTTTATGCACTGAGTGAGAGACGTGAGGATGATTGCTATGTTTGATGTTTGCTATCACCATGTCATGCACACTCCCATTTTACTTTTTATGTTAGTGTTACCTCAGAGTATTGTACATCTTGTTGTGCTAACTCTTTGGTTGCAGGTCCAGGTTCAGGTATGATTATTTATATCTGTTATTGTTTTATTTTGCTACTATCGCTCATACCAGACTTTTGTCTGACTCAGAGTTTTATGTCTCTTCTTATTACTCTGGGTGCTCCTAAACAAGCAGACTAGAGACATGTTAGGTGATATGCACAAGTAGCTGTCCGTAGACGAGCAGGAGGCTCACACATACTATTTATATATATTTTCCCTGTATTGTTGTTGGTCACTACTTTGGGCATTAGTGATGTACCTTTTCTAATTTTGCTTTAGAGACAGCATATTGAAGTTGTAATAATGGTTTGGATCATAAGCTGTATTTTGGATTCCGCTGTTATGATGATTTAGTTTTCAGCTTATGCACTATCTTGCCTATTTTATGTCAAGTTATGTTGTTATAATATTTTATTCCATGCGCTGTGAGACATACTACAGGTTCTTTGGTGATACATAGTTTTAAATCCTTTTCCTTTGACGACCGTCCCGTGCTGGTCGGGCATTGGCACAACGCATTTCAAGGAAATGTCAACTGATTTGGAGCGGGCTATCACAGTTACAATTATCAAATCAAAACCTAGGTTGTAAGTTTATATGTTGTTATGATTGTTTTCCCCATTTTAATGTCATATGTTAATATGTATTTTTATGCTGTAGTTAAGGAATATATGGAAAATGACTTGTACACCTTTAAAATTGGATAGAGATTGACATTTCAAAAACGTGGTAAGGATGCTAATTTCGTTCGCTTAATTTACATCTATATTTATTTATATCTGTAAAATAATCAACGTATATTAATACGTATTAAGTGTGCAATAAATACGATTAAATTAGGGATATAATTTGAAAGTCTCCATAGGAATTTTTATGTTTGTATGTGTAAGTTAATGGATTGATTAATATTAATGACACATGGATGCGAGGTTAACCGATACTTGTAGTAGAAGTCTTCCTAAAACCGACCAGCATATCCAGCGTCTATAAGTAAATCTAGTTAATGTGAGAGGTCTAGATGTCATGGGCCATTATAATCGGTACTCTACGATGCGAGGTTAGACTCAACTTGTAGTAGAAGCTCACCCGGAATCGCTCGGCAAATTTAGCATCTACAAGTGGTAGGCCTATTGTGAGATGTCTAGTGTGCGAATATATATATATATATATATATGTGTGTGTGTGTTGCGTAAGTAGGTCTGCCTTAGGAAAAATGTATTAAGTGGCTGACTATTTCTTGTTGGCTATTAAGTGGTTAGGATTAGGTTCATTCCTAAGGTTCACTCCTAAGGTTCACTCCTTGGTTCGGGACCCAAGTCATTTGGCCCGCCCTTCGAGAATTAAATGGTTATTCGGTCCGCCTTTCTTCTATAAGGTATTAAATGGTCCTAATAGATGATAGCGTGCATAAGGTAGTTCTCCAAGTAATGTCCGCTTCTTATCTAAGGGCTAAAAGGGATGACTATAACGACCCGTCTTTTTGAGCATTTCAAGTCGACAATACATGTCAAACTCGAATCGTTCAAAACGAAAGATTGTTATTAGCTTTTGAGGTAAATATAATAATTCAAAGAATCACATATGTAACACCCCACCTCCGCCAGGGCCACACTCACGAGTGCTGGCACTAGCTTTGGAGGGTGTTGTCTAGGTAAACATGCACAGAGATATCACAAGACAGAACATAGATAAATAAATAAGTAAAGCAGCGATAGAAATTTAAAAAACCATAGATAACCATTTCAAAACCAAATAGTCAACTTACATCAAAGTACTTAGTCATTATTTTCCAACTACCACAAGTCTAGAAAACTAAACTGAAAATAACATAAAGTAAACTATCCCCAAGATAGATGAAGCCATAGCAAGCTCAAGTCCATACCGTACATGAGCTGTCACGAAAAGCAAGCCAAGTGTCCAAGCTAAGCACTGGTGTTACCTCCCTGAGAACCTGGGGGGGAAACGGAAGAAAAGAGGCGAAAGAAAAAAAGGTCAGTCATAAAGACTGGTAAGTCCTACCTACTATTAGTATAAAAACTAATGAAGTTAACTAAACATGATAAACTGAGATGAAACATAAAGGTGGTAACTAACTGGCATGATAAATAGATAATCAAGGTAGATCAAGTGTGGCATCGCATATACAAGGTTTAGTTTTGCACCAATAATACTAGTAATCCAACCCATGTCAAGTATAAACAAGAAATGATCCCTTGGCCCAATATCATGAGATGACCCAAATCGGGGTCCAACTACACGGTCTAGTCGATCGGCTCCCTATAAGCCTAACTCGTCAAGTGTCTGTGTCATACGGCCCAATCTCGGAATGTAGTCAAACTGTACTAGGTCCACCCTAGGGTGTATCAAGTCCTAGGGTGCCAACCACTGACACAAATCAAGCACGCACAGTCTAAACCTACTGGTGCCCGTGCCTGCTTTTTCAACTCCGGACTATGTGCACGACCATAGTCCGCCTGAACCTACACCGGCGCACCAACTCAGCCGTCGTTCTGGTCGCTTACAATCAGCCCAGTAATCGTGCCCCACCCTAGCCTAGTTCCTAGGGTATCGTTGATACATCCCAGAGGGTTACTGCTGAAAAGGACCACGTAACTAGGGTTTCTAACGGGTTAAGTGTGGTTAACCCTATCCAATCATGTATCAAGTTGGTTAAGTGTACCCATGTGGTTCTTGACTTAACCCCATCCAATCACGTATCAAGTTGGTTAAGCGTTTCCAAGTGGTTCATGACTTAACCCTAATCATGTGGCATTAATTAATTTAATGCACCCAACCTCTCACATTAGACTTTGTTGTGGTTACTGGATATGCCGGGCGGGTCCGGGTAGCTTTACACCACAACCTAGTCTAACCTCGGGTTTCAAGCGCGATATGACCAACTTCTCACATTGGATCCTATTGTTTGTAGCCACTGGATTTGCCGGGCGGTTCCGGGAAGATTTACGCTACAAACTCAACCCAACCTCGAGTTGGCCACTTTATGGTTTTCTACATGTCATGACCATATTCAAGTTTTCAAGCATAATCAAGTTTCATGTCATCAAGTCATGTTTTTCATGTTATTTCAAGTTTGTCTAACTACCCATAACGTATTCCCATTCGCACATAAACTCGCATCAACACAAGTGAATCAAGGAGCATAAGAATATGACCAAGATGGGCATTGGTAAAGATTGGTCATAAGTTAAACATGATGATATTTGAGGCAAAGGTGTTCATCACAACTAGCATATAGGATTATTGGCATCAAAACATGCATGACATCAAACTTAGCAAACAAACTTGTGGGTGACATGTAGTTTAATCATCATAGGCAAAGGTGAAACATGATAATAGTTGACATAGGGTAATAAACTTGTGGGTAGCATGTAGTTCAACATCATATGCAAGTTAACATCAAAGTTATGAGAGGTTCTATGTTGCATTATGCATAACTACCAAGTTCTCTGTTGCATTATGCATAACCACCAAATAAAGCTCATAGCTTTCTACCCAAAAATCAAGGTAAATGATACTAGGTTCATGATAGTGCCACAATCATAGATCAAAAGAGTCATAAATAGATCTATGCATACAACTATAGCCCCAAGACAAGTATTATACCCAAAAGTCCCATTTCAACTTGCTACATGTTCATATTAACATCATAGTTTAAATCTTAGAGTAGAGTGGGGCTTACAAAGCGTGGCTATGAGGATTAGAACCAAATAGTACAAGATAGAGACGTTGTAGAAGCTCTAGGAATGATGTAGCAACACAAGTAGCCTTGAGAATAAGTATCTCCTTTGATAGAAAGAAGAAAGCTTGCTCCTTTTTGCCTTAGAAGCTCTCAAGATGAAGATGGGGGCCATGATTAGGGAGCATTTTGGCAGAATTTAGTTATTAGGTTGATTTGTGATGGTTTAGGCTAGGTATTAGGGTGTTTTTATAGGTGTAGAGACTAGTTTAGGCCATAGAATTAACCTTAGTTTAGATCTGAACCATCAAATTCCGTCACAAGCTAAGTAGACAGACCAAAGGAGCAAACTGGTGCACCTGACCAACAGGGTCCGACCAGGGGGGGTCGACCCCCAGGTCGACACCCCAGTCGACCTGGGGGGGGGGCAGGGCGACACCCCAGTCGACCTCCCTGTCGACCTGGGGTAGGGCGGGAAATTTTCCCGCCCAATCTGCTTGGATCTGATTTCGAATTTCGGGCTGAATTTTGAATTTCTGAAATCTTCTATGGTCCATAACTTGGTCATACGGACTCCGATTTTCGAAAACTCGGACTCTATTTCGCGTATTTTTCCGAGACGAACGCAAAGGCGCAGCCCGTTTCCCTTGATTTAGATTTTATGATTTAATTCTGCCCTGATTTCTTTTTTTTAACATGTTATAAAAATTCGGGTTGTTACATTCTCACCACCTTAAAGGATTTCATCCCCGAAATCTCCAAGTTAGAAAGAACGCATCCTACCTTCCATCATCCATCTACTCAAAACATCATCCACAAGTAATCATTGTCCTTAAAAAGATTGCTAATGCTGTATGAACATATGCAAAAGTGTGTGTATATGCACCTATCTAATGCGAAAATCAGGCGCTTACTGACTCAGTAGACCTCCTTAATGCAAAATATGTTAGTGAAATGAGTCCAAGTGTATGCAACTTCCTAACATAATTGATAATCTCTACATGAGTGCACATAACATTCATCCATATGCAACATCCACGTGATAGCATAACAAGTTTCATCCATGAATAAGCATAAACACTCATGCATATGCAATATGAAAGTGTGTGAGCCGATCTTAGTGCCTAACGTGTATCATGCATCCACGAGTAACCACTTGCAAACACTTGTAACCATTTGCAACCATCAAGCATAACATGTGTCAAATACATTTTTCGTCCAAAGGGTTTCTACCTAAGGTTCTCATGACAAGATTAACAAGAAAACAAGATAAACATGGATAGTAAAAGAAAGATACGTTGACTAGGAAAAGAGATCGAGAATGTACCCTCAAAAAGAAATGGATAAAGCCCACGCATCTTCTCCTCGGTTTCCCAAGTTGCATCTTCGTCGGCTTCACTCCACTGTACCTTTACTAACTTGACTTCTCGATTCCTCAGCTTCTTGATCTCCGTTCCCAAGATACGAATCGGAGCTCGCCTCAGGGTTGCCTCTTTCTCTACCTCCACGTCTTCAAGAATGTTAGGCTCAACTACTTCGGCTGACTCATGTAGGCATTTTCGGAGATGCGAGACATGAAAGACATTGTGCACTCCAGCTAGCTTCTCGGGCAATTCCACCCTATAAGCCATTTGCCCAATCTTCTCGATGATAGGGAAGGGTCCAACGAACCTTGGTGCTAGCTTTCCAACTGCTCCAAAACGAACCACATTTCGCAAAGGAGAAACCTTCACGAAGACCATATCTCCAACTTCAAACTCTAAGTCTGTCCTTCGCTTGTCTGCATAGGCTTTCTGTCTGTCTTGGGCCGTTTTCATCCGCCTTCGAATCAACTCAACTTTCTCGGATGTGTCCGTTATCATGTCGGGCCCAAGTATAAGCTTATCTGTTGTCTCCCACCAACATGTTGGTGACTTGCACGGCCTCCCATACAAAGCCTCGAATGGTGCCATCCCTATACTTGCTTGGTAGCTGTTATTATAAGCAAACTCTACAAGAGGAAGGTGGTCTTCCCAAGTGCCACCAAAGTCAAGAATGCATAGCCTCAACAGATCTTCTAGTACCCTATTCACCCTTTCGGTCTGACCATCCGTCTGTTGGTGATAGGCTGTACTTAGATTCAATCGCGTACCCATCGCTTCTTGCAAACTGTTCCAGAATTGGCTAGTGAAGATTGGGTCACGATCGCTAACTATGCTTGAAGGAACTCCATGCAATCGCACTATCTCTCGAAGATAAACAGATGCTAGCCATGATGCGGTCCTCTTGCTCTTCACCGGAATGAAATGAGCGCTCTTCGTGAGTCTATCCACTATGACCCATATGCTAGTATTTCCCTTCCTTGATCTCGGCAATCCATCCACAAAATCCATAGAGATACTTTCCCACTTCCATAGCGGGACCTCCAATGGATGCAGTAGCCCACCGGGCTTCTTTGACTCGGCCTTTACTTGTTGGCAAACAATGCATCTAGAAACAAACTCTGCAACATCCTTTTTCATCCCATCCCAAAAGAAAATGCGCTTCATGTCCCGGTACATCTTATCCCCTCCAGGATGTATGGTCATCCTCGAGTGATGCGCCTCCTCAAGAACTTTATTGACTAAGTCTCCCACTCGTGGGACACATAGTCTTCCATCACGCCTTAGCCATCCCTTGTCATCAATAGTATATCTAGCGAGGTGACTCGACGTCTCACCATGAATTAACTTGTCCATGATCTCGACTATCTGCGGGTCTTCCCTCTGTGAAGCCCCAACTTGATCAAGAAGTGTCGGTCTAAGCTCAAGGGATGCTAACAAACCAGTCATCGACTCAACAGCAGGCGTAAAATCAAAGGTTGCCAAGAACTCTAGGGTCTTCATCTCAACAAACAAGGGACTCAAAGTCAACCTTCTTCTACTTAGCGCATCCGCCACAACATTACCCTTGCCAGGGGTATAAGCTATCTCGAAGTCATATGATGCCAAGAATTCCATCCACCTTTGCTGCCTTAGATTCATATCTTTCTGCGAAAAGAGGTACTTGAGCGACTTGTGATCAGTATATAACTCAAACCTTTCGCCTAGAAGATAGTGGCGCCAGGATTTGAGTGCAAAGACGATCGCCGCCAACTCCAAATCATGAGTGGGATAGTTCTTCTCATGAGCTTTGAGTTGCCTACCCCCAAATCATATCACTCTCCCCTCCTGCATCAGGACAGCGCCTAATCCCGTGCCACATGCATCGGTGTACACGGTAAACAACTTCCCTCCATCGAGTAATGCTAGAACTGGAGCTGTGGTGAGGGCTCTCTTGAGCCTTTGAAAAGCAAGCTCACACTCTAAGTCCCATGTAAAGACTAAGTTCTTCTTTGTTAACTTAGTAAGAGGGGCTGAAATCTTAGCGAAGTCCTTAATGAACTTCCTATAAAACCCTGCCAGACCGAGAAAGCTTCTCACTTCAGTTGCATTCTTCGGAACTTTCCAGTCTTGTACCGCCACTACTTTAGCGGGATCCACAGCTATGCCCTGCTTAGAAACTATATGCCCAAGGAACCGAACTTCCCTTATCCAGAAATGGCATTTAGAGAACTTGGCTTTCAACTGATGAGCTCTAAGCATATCCATAACCTCCTTGAGGTGTGTAGCATGCTCTTCCGCGTCCTTAGAGAAGATCAGAATATCATCCATGAAGACAACTACAAACTTGTTAAGGAACTCCCTAAACACCCTACTCATCAAATCAACGAAGTATGTGGGTGCATTAGTCAAACCGAACGGCATAACGAGCCATTCAAAGAATCCATCTGGAGTCCTAAACGCAGTTTTGTCAATACTGTCCTCAGCCACTCTAAGCTGATGGAATCCGGTGGCTAGATCGAGTTGAGAGAAAACAGAAGCACCAACAAGCTGGTCAAAGAGATCATCAATCCTCGGTAACGGGTGCCTATTCTTCTTTGTCATCTTGTTTAACTCACGATAGTCAACACATAGACGAAGCGAACCATCCGCCTTAGTAGCGAATACCACAGGAGCACCCCATTCAGAAATGCTTCGCCTAATGAAATTTTTCTCAAGCAACTCCTTGATTTGCTTGCTAAGCTCTCTTCTTTCTCACGGGGCCATGTGCCTAACAGGCAATGAAACTGGCTTGGCATTATCAACAAGATATATGCGGAAATCTATCTCGCGTTTAGGGGGTAACCCCTTCACCTCATCAAAAACATCATGATATTCTCGGACCACCCTCACAGATTGAAGATTGTCAATAGACGAGTCGAGGGATTCAAGATAACATAACATGAAGGGATCCAGAGGGTTACAAGAAATCTCTAGGGTATTGCCAAGGCGAGTCATAAGCCTCACTACCCTATGCTCACAATCGATAATGGCTCCATAACTGGACAACCAATCCATGCCCAAAATCAACCCGTATCCCATGAACTCGAGAACATAAGCATTACATGTGAATTCTACGGTCAAGACAGAAATCCTCAAATCCATACAAATCATAGATAGATGGGCGGAACCCCCAATTGGATTTGAAACACTAACGGGATCCTCAACTAGACTAGTACTTAGGTGCAAACTTTCAACAATGTCAAAAGAAATAAAGGTATGCGATGCGCCAGAATCAAATAAAGTTCGAACAGGAAAACCAGAAATGTAAACAAGGCTTTCTACAGAAATACTACCTCGGTACGGAGCTAGAGTAGTGTTGAGAGCATGCATCTGCCCTCCAGAAGGTCCTGCTCGCTGAGTCTGTCCTTGCCCCTGCCCTTGCTTCTTTGGGCAATCCTTACTGAAGTGTCCAGACTCTCCGCAATGAAAGCATTCTCCCAACTTTCTTTTCTTCTTCCTACAATCTTTGGCTATGTGTCCAGTGATCCCACAGAAGTTGCACTTCCTTGTCTCCTTTTCCTTGTTGTTGTTGGCCTTGTTGCCCTTGTTGTTCTTGTTGTTCTTATTGTTCTGATTGCTCTGATTGTTCTGGTTGCCTCCCCACTTGGAGTCCGCCTTCTTGGTTTGAGTTTCATTAAGCTTAACTTCTTTCTTGCCCGTCTTATCATCTCCTTGAAGCAAGGCCATATCCACTAAGCTCTCAAAAGTGGCCCCCATGGGTATATGAGACATGGCCAAACCTTGTAATGGCTCATTCAATCCCCGAGCAAAGCATAGAGCCTTCTTCTGTGGTGTGTTAACCATGTCTAAACCGAATCGAGCAAGCTGGTTAAACTTATTCACATACTCCCTCACCGTCATGTCCCCTTGCTTTAAAGATATAAACTTCTCCATTTGCAGATTCTCCTCAGCTGATGATAGAAACTTAAGCCCAAACCTCATCCTAAAGTCGGCCCAAGTCTCTATAGGCCTAGTAGCGTTGGTGACTTCCCACCAATAAGCAGCTTCCTCTTTCAATAGCCATACTGCCAACAGAACTTTCCTACGGTCTTCCATATCAAAGATAGAAAAAAGGTCTTTAGTTTCATTTAACCAGTTTCTTGCCTCCACATAAGTCTCCGTCCCAACAAAATTCTTGCCACCCATTGCCTTAAAGTCTTTGCAAATCTTTGCGAAATCCGCTTGTGGACGCCGAGGAGGAGGAGGAATCTCAGGTACGGGAGGAGGAGTGGGGGTGTTTGCTGGGCCCGCATCGTTGGCCCTAGCTTCCAAGTACCTTCGGAACCATCCGGGAATGTGTACTCCCTCGGGAAGGTTAAGATCGGCCATGCTGAAAAAGGAAAAGATAGATTTAGAACGAGGAAATGAAGGATAGTGCTAACGGCTTTTGGGGAATAGCCTTTTAAAATAAACTAGACTTTTCTTGGAAAAAATACTTAATTGGTTTTGAAAATAATTTTTCAAAAAGGGTTTTTAAAACTTTTGTCCGATCTAGTAAAACCTCATGCTCTGATACCAAATGTAACACCCCACCTCCACTAGGGCCACACTCACGAGTGCTGGCACTAGCTTTGGAGGGGTGTTGTCTAGGTAAACATGCACAGAGATATCACAAGACAGAACATAGATAAATAAATAAGTAAAGCAGCGATAGAAATTTAAAAAACCATAGATAACCATTTCAAAACCAAATAGTCAACTTACATCCAAGTACTTAGTCATTATTTTCCAACTACCACAAGTCTAGAAAGCATAAACTGAAAATAACATAAAGTAAACTATCCCCAAGATAGATGAAGCCATAGCAAGCTCAAGTCCAAATAGTACATGAGCTGTCAAGAAAAGCAAGCCAAGTGTCCAAGCTAAGCACTGGTGTTCCCTCCCTGAGAACCTGGGGGGAAACGGAAGAAAAGAGGCAAAAGAAAAAAAAAGGTCAGTCATAAAGACTGGTAAGTCCTACCTACTATTAGTATAAAAACTAATGAAGTTAACTAAACATGAGAAACTGAGATGAAACATAAAGGTGGTAACTAACTGGCATGATAAATAGATAATCAAGGTAGATCAAGTGTGGCATCGCATATACAAGGTTTAGTTTTGCACCAATAGTACTAGTAATCCAACCCATGTCAAGTATAAACAAGAAATGATCCCTTGGCCCAATATCATGAGATGACCCAAGTCGGGGTCCAACTACACGGTCTAGTCGATCGGCTCCCTATAAGCCTAACTCGTCAAGTGTCTGTGTCATACGGCCCAATCTCGGAATGTAGTCAAACTGTGCTAGGTCCACCCTAGGGTGTATCAAGTCCTAGGATGCCAACCACTGACACAAATCAAGCACGCACAGTCTGAACCTACTGGTGCCCGTGCCTGCTTTTTCAACTCCGGACTATGTGCACGACCATAGTCCGCCTGAACCTACACCAGCGCACCAACTCAGCCGTCGTTCTGGTCGCTTACAATCAGCCCAGTAATCGTGCCCCACCCTAGCCTAGTTCCTTGGGTATCATTGATACATCCCAGAGGGTTACTGCTGAAAAGGACCACGTAACTAGGGTTTCTAACGGGTTAAGTGTGGTTAACCCTATCCAATCATGTATCAAGTTGGTTAAGTGTACCCATGTGGTTCTTGACTTAACCCCATCCAATCACGTATCAAGTTGGTTAAGTGTTTCCAAGTGGTTCATGACTTAACCCTAATCATGTGGCATTAATTAATTTAATGCACCTAACCTCTCACATTAGACTTTGTTGTGGTTACTGGATATGCCGGGAGGGTCCGGGCAGCTTTACACCACAACCTAGTCTAACCTCGAGTTTCAAGCGCGATATGACCAACTTCTCACATTGGATCCTATTGTTTGTAGCCACTGGATTTGCCGGGCGGTTCCGGGCAGATTTACGCTACAAACTCAACCCAACCTCGAGTTGGCCACTTTATGGTTTTCTACATGTCATGACCATATTCAAGTTTTCAAGCATAATCAAGTTTCATGTCATCAAGTCATGTTTTTCATGTTATTTCAAGTTTGCCTAACTACCCATAACGTATTCCCATTCGCACGTAAACTCGCATCAACACAAGTGAATCAAGGAGCATAAGAATATGACCAAGATGGGCATTGGTAAAGATTGGTCATAAGTTAAACATGATGATATTTGAGGCAAAGGTGTTCATCATAACTAGCATATAGGATTATTGGCCTCAAAACATGCATGACATCAAACTTAGCAAACAAACTTGTGGGTGACATGTAGTTTAATCATCATAGGCAAAGGTGAAACATGATAATAGTTGGCATAGGGTGATAAACTTGTGGGTAGCATGTAGTTCAACATCATATGCAAGTTAATATCAAAGTTATGAGAGGTTCTATGTTGCATTATGCATAACTACCAAGTTCTATGTTGCATTATTCATAACCACCAAATAAAGCTCATAGCTTTCTACCTAAAAATCAAGGTAAATGATACTAGGTTCATGATAGTGCCACAATCATAGATCAAAAGAGTCATAAATAGATCTATGCATACAACTATAGCCCCAAGACAAGTATTATACCCAAAAGTCCCATTTCAACTTGCTACATGTTCATATTAACATCATAGTTTAAATCTAAGAGTAGAGTGGGGCTTACAAAGCGTGGCTATGAGGACAAGAACCAAATAGAACAAGATAGAGACATTGTAGAAGCTCTAGGAATGATGTAGCAACACAAATAGCCTTGAGAATAAGTAGCTCCTTTGATAGAAAGAAGAAAGCTTGCTCCTTTTTGCCTTAGAAGCTCTCAAGATGAAGATGGGGGCCATGATTAGGGAGCATTTTGGCAGAATTTAGTTATTAGGTTGATTTGTGATGGTTTAGGCTAGGTATTAGGGTATTTTTATAGGTGTAGAGACTAGTTTGGGCCATAGAATTAACCCTAGTTTAGATCTGAACCATCAAAATCCGTCACAGGCTAAGTAGACAAACCAAAGGAGCAAACTGGTGCACCTGACCAACAGGGTCCGACCAGGGGGGTCGACCCCCAGGTCGACACCCAGGTCGACACCCCAGTCGACCTGGGGGGGGCAGGTCGACACCCCAGTCGACCCCCCTGTCGACCTGGGGTAGGGCGGGAAAATTTCCCGCCCAATCTGCTTGGATCCGATTTCGAATTTCGGGCTGAATTTTGAATTTCTGAAATCTTCTATGGGCCATAACTTGGTCATACGGACTCCGATTTTCGAAAACTCGGACTCTATTTCGCGTATTTTTCCGAGACGAACGCAAAGGCGCAGCCCGTTTCCCTTGATTTATATTTTAAGATTTAATTCTGCCCTGATTTCTTATTTTTAACATGTTATAAAAATTCGGGTTGTTACAACATATCACAGTCACAGACATAGAGCAACATAATATCTCGAAGTAGAAAATAAATAATATAATAGTAGTTTATAAAGCTATTAAATAAAATTTTACAATAGATTTTACATAAACAATAAAACAAAAGTCTAATACAATGAATTTATAATACATAAATAAATGATAACTGTATGAAACGGTATTGACAAGAATAGATGAAAAATGGAACAATTGAATAGGTAGATACAGGTGAGAAAAACCAATGTAAGCTCCAAACTCCAAGAGTATATCTTGAAAGTTGTAATACCAGAGATGACCCGAACAATAACACACAAAAAAAACTACTTGGATCAGGATTAACATTCTCATGGAAGTAAATCAACTCAAATTAAAGGTTCAATGAAATGCATCAATAACTTAAAAGATGTTTGGGATCACCATCTTCTAAGGATCTGTTAAACTATATACAATATAGTAATATACAATATATACAATGGTATCTATCAGCAAAGTAAAATATCAAAATAGTGTAAGCCAATCACTCCATAGGTACAATACAAATCAAAATCGTAGTGGGCGCGATCAGGACAATATGACAAGGCACCAAGGAATATTCAACGGTAGGATTCTACTGGATTGCGTGACCGAGATGATGGTAACGCATAGTAGCTACTGCCACCCACCTCCAACAGCACTCCAAAAATCACAGGTGGCTACCAATCAATCACAAAGTAATAAATATGGTTTAAAGAAGCATGTTCGATTGGAGAAGCAACCTCACTTGGCTCGGGTATGGCACTTAGTCATTTCAATCATGACCCAAAGATCAAGGATATCCATCATCGTTCTCTTACTTCATTCCAGTATCTTTCGTCAAACCAACCTACTTCATTCGGGATTCATCCATCACGTACACGTTGTTAAAATGGTTTTTGGTACTGGTAGAGAGTATGACAATAGTCGATCCCGATCTCTTTAACAACCAATCGTTTACTTTTTCACACCATGGTCATTATGTTATAAATCACTTTATAAAATCATTTATATAAATTCTCAGATTCGAAATTGAAATCAATATTAAATATCTAACTTAGATTTTATTTAATTTTGGAAACATCTTACTTAAATCTCTTTAATCAAATCGATTTTGAAAAATTATATCGTAAAGATCTCAAAATATAGCATTGACCAATACCATACTATTTAACTTTGGTTTTACTTAATTTCCAAAAATATTCACATAACGATTTGCAATCCAAAATAGAGTTATATAAAATCATATCTTAAAGGTCTCAATTTCCATTCAAATCGATACTAGAATGTTTAACTTCGAGAACATTTTGGTTTGATTTATATTCGCCAAAAACAAAATTTCAACAAATTCAAAAGTCTAATTTCATCTCTTAAGGATTCGTTTAAGTTGCTTCAAAAATCCAAACACTTAGGTTCAAATTCACTTTATATAATTCAAACAAAAATTTATACTCAATTCAAAAAATCATATCATATTTTATAACCTAAGTCATATAATACAAAATCATTGCTTATAATGATTCAAAACCATTATGTCACTTTAAAATCGAATTCATTTCATATCAGTTATAAATTAAAATTCATTTCCTTACATTTGGAAATTCAAATTCAAATTAATTTCAAAATTCATATTCAACTTATAAGTTTATATCAATTCGAATTCATATCTTAATATGAGTTCGTTTGTTAACCAAATATCATTATTTAAAATTTAAATCTTAAAACCTCGAATTTAAAACCCAAAATCTTAACTTATCCATCTTGAGTTTATTATTAAAATTTAAAATATATACAAAAAAATTAAACTTTGAAATATATAAAAGTTTATAAATTATAGAATTTAATTAGAAAATAACTTAAGAAACATATATAGGTTTAAAATAATTTAGGAATAGATTTAAAAAATTTATCTATTATAATATATTAAATTTAAAGTTTAAAATACTTATATAATTATCTTTATTATATTATATGGTTTAAAATAAATAAAATTACAAGTAAAATCTTAAATAAGTATTTAAATCCACATTTACTTATAAAGTCATTTTAAAACATATAATTTAAAATTTACAAATTCATAAGTTTTTAAAATCTTTAAATATATATAAACATAAAATCTTGAATTATTATTAAAAATCAAAATTTCCAAGTCACTACGAAAACATGACCAACGGTGTCTGTATATAGTTTTCTACCCTATGGTCAAGTGATACGGATATTTAACATTTCAATCCACAATTTAAAAATTTATGGGTATATATCATTTCAATCCTTAATCCTGAATTCAGTAAAATTCATTTAGATCTATCATTTTGACCCATAACAATTATTCCTGTAACACCCCATGTCCGTTAATGTCATTCACAAAGGGATTGCATTAACTTCCACGAAGCATTATAAGTAAACATAACAGAATATTACAAGACATATATGTAAAGTACTACTTGAAAATTTTATATCTTTATTATAGCAGAAACAGAAATAAGTTTGGTTACATCCTTCAAAATCACAATACCAAAACCCAAGTACACAAGTATCAGTCTTATACCAAAATCCTTCAGAATGCATAATTTTAAAACCATAATCCCCAACATAAACTGCCATAAGAAGGTAGAGTCAAAGCCTAGCAATACTTCAAGCACTTCAAGCATAGAGAATATGAATCAAGCTCCTATGTTTCCACCCTGAGAACCTGGGGGGGAATGGAAAGAAAAAGAGGCGAAAACAAACGAGGTCAGACATAAAGTCTGGCGAGTCTAGTAACTTTCAGCATACAAACAGATAGTAGTATCATGACATGTAAATAAAACTGGGTGAGAGATAACAACAACAGGAGTAGCAGGTATGCTTAAGTTAAACAGAAGAAACAGAATGATATAGACCAAGATATACTTCTTACCTATATCTTACTTCTCTGCACTAATACTTAGTATAACAGGATTAGGTGTTACCCTAATGTCTAAACTGAAACAGAAACGGAAACAGAATAATCTCTACAGAAACAAAATTCTAGTAATGGGCCTTTACCACCCCAACGGAGACAGAAGGTACAGAAACAGAATGCTAATAATGGGCCTTTACCACCCAACTAATGGGACTTTACCACAACAGAAACAGGCGGTACACCAACAGAAACAAACAGAACTAGGTGTACCCTAAATACTACCCAAAGCGGTAGGCTCCATAATACATAAATACCATGTGCCGACCCCACAGAAGGGTATATCATTCTCTAAAGTGGCAACCTACAGACACAGACCTATTTACAGATGTCACGGTGTCTTACATCCTCAGAGCAGACCGGATCCATGCATGCACATGACCCAGTTGGAATGCGCCATCGACACCCCTCGCCACTATCAGAGTGAACCTCTTACAATTAGTTCAGTAAGCGTGCCCGGACCCCTCCAAGATTGGGTCATTGTTTTGATACCAGAAAAGGGTTACTGGCTAATATAGGTCCCACACAATAGATGATACAAGTAATTACACATCCTAACCTTGCGTCCCCAGACTAATAGATTTCAGATTAACTTGCTTACAGATTTCAGATGTACAAAGTTCAGATTAACTAGTTCTCAGATCAGACATACATGTTAACTAGTTTTCAGACTAACGGATCAGATATACAGATTAACAGACTTACAAATTGTTTCACCTAACCTTGTATTGGGCCTACAGATTTACGAAAAGGGTTTATTAGAATCATCCGTCCAGCTGATATAACCTTATCCACCCAACACATTTTAGGCATCATATTTATCCAAGATTTTCATTAATTAATCACTAATGCACATACCTCTCACATTAGGTCGGTAGCTTGTGGCCGCTGGATGTGCCGAGCGGTTCCAGGCAGACTTCTGCCGCAAGCCAGACCTAACCTCGTGTGTAAGCATCTTTTAGTTATGCCTACGACCTCTCACATTAGACTGACAGTTTGCGGTTGCTGGTTAAGCCGGTTGGGTCCGAGCAGGCTTCTACCGCAAATAGAGTCTAACCTCATGTCTCAGCATTCTTATTTTTAGCAAAAGTATTCATTCATAGATTATACCAATATCAGATAATTTTGCCAATTCAACAAATAAAACTTCTTTACAGGTTACAGCAGATTATTCACAGTTCTATTAACTTATTTTGCTCAACTTTAGATCAAGCCTACAGATTTTCATACCCCAAATTTACCCTATTCAGTTTCAACAGATTTAGCAGATTAGGCAATTTAACAGATTTAATCATAAAATTAAGCCTAATTTTACATGCTCAAATTATGGTCATAATTCACAATATAACATATGGCCCAAATTTTTAGTTAAATTTACACAGTATAGAATATTCTCTAAAAAACCCAAATCATGATATACAATACGAATTATGCCAAGTTATAGCCTTTGATTTCAACGTATGCCTAATATCCAAAATCCCCATTTAGGCGTATTCACATTTAATAGTTATCCTATTATAATATAGATCTTTTCGCCTATGTCATATACACAATAATTCTCCTTCTTCCAAATCACAGACTATCATATATAGTATGCCCAAATCCAGATCTTAAATTACAGCATATGTTCTTTTCTCAAATCAGTCACAAATCAGTCATGTCTAATTATGCATATTCACTATTTTTCCCTAATCCAGTGTTCGTGCGTCAATCTCTTATGAGATTTGGCTTAGGCTCGTGGTAGCCTGACTATAGAACAGAAGGAAGGAAGAGATACAGAATAGTTACTATAATATTAATAAGATGGATCTACACAGAAAAACAGGACTGATAAACAAGAATATGCATAATCTCAAATTCAGTTTTATAACCATGTCAAGATCATAATTAAATTTCATATCTGAAAATTACTGTACTCAACTTGGTTGGATTTTAAAAGAAAAAGGGTTGTAGTTGTTCTCTTTTAATCCTATTTGGATTGGAAGAAGAAGAATCACTAGTTCTAGCTTAGGTTTCAGCAGAATAGAGATGCCATTGATTTATTTTAATTATAATTGAGGCAGCATAGCGTTACAATCATTTGGTGTGGAGTGAAAGCGGGGTTTGGGGGTGTTTAAATAGCTTAGGAGCCAAAGAATCTGTACAGAAAACAAGTCCAGATACAAAAATCCGAATCTGCCTCGGATCTGAAACAGGTCGACCTGTAGGGCGGGGAGGTCGACCCCATGGTCGACCTGTATAGGTTAGATTGACCCCCTGGTCGACCCGGCCCCTGGGCGTGAAAAATTCTGCCCACCCTGTTCTGCGTTTGAATTCGAATTTGGAATTTAGAACTGAGCTGTTTTAATTAATTTAAATTTTCTGAAACTTCTGAAGGCCATAACTTCTTCATATGGAGTCCGATTTATGCAAACTCGGACTCTGTCTCAAGTAGAATTCCGAGATGAACGCAATGGCATAACCCGTTTCCCTTAATTCTTCTTTTAAAAATTAAGTATACTTTGTTTTGTTACTTTTATGTTCACAGAAAATACGGGGTGTTACATTCTCCCATCCTTAAAGGATTTCGTCCCCGAAATCTTTAAGTTAAGAAGAATGTGTCCTACCATCCAATCACCCATCTACTCAACCATCATCCACAAGCATCCATTGTCCTTAGAAAACTTCTAATATGAACATATGAAAAAGTGCGTGTATATGTCTCTTATCTAATGCAAAGATCAGGCGGTCTACTGATTCAGTTGACCTCCTCAATGCAAATTTATGTTAGTGCTATGAGTCCAACTATGTATGCAAGAAATCCTATTTGATACACATTATTTCTATATGAGTGCATAACCCTTCATCCAGATGCAACATCCATGTGATGAGTCAATCATTTTGCATCCACAAAAATTAAAAAATGCGCACACATCCATATGCAGTATGAGAGTGCTTTTGAGCCGATCTAGTACCTAGTGTGTGTGTATGCATCCACGAGCAACCACTAGCAACCACTTGCATCCACTTGCAACCATCAAACATAACATGTCTCAAACACATGTTTACACCCATTAGTTTCTACCTAAAGGTCGAAGAATCGATCGATAGGATACAACCGAGTGATAGAAGCAAGTACAATTAAAACAAAAGTTCTGTTCCCCTTTAGACATCAGTTAAGAGAATAAATCTCTAAGTATCAACCCCAAAGACCGAAATCAACATCAGATTGACAATCAGAGAATTACTCCCATTAAACAATGTCAAAACTGGAAATCTACTTCACGCTTCGAGTAAAAACCCTATCCTTTTCAGAAATATTCAGATACTTAAAGACTACTGGTATAGATCAGATTATCAAAACCCAGAATGTATGCGTCATAGTCAACTTAACGCCCAACACAGATACACACAACTTATCACAAACAGATGAGTCATAACCCTTATGGGGTTTGAGACCATAGCGGGATCAGAAACAAGACTAGTATTAAAGTGCAGAGTCTCAATTATAGAATCAAAATGCCAGAATCAGAAAGAGTTTTAACTCAATAATCAGATAAGGAAATTAAACCTTCTACATAAATTTTGCTATCTCTATCCTATCCACCAGCCACGAGAGCATTCACCTGCCCTTTAGAAGTAGGTCCTGTCCTCTTCCCTTGTCCTTGTTTCTTCGGGCAGTCCCTATTGAGGTGTCCCATCTCACCACAGTTGAAGCAAGTGCCCTTCCTCTTTCTGCAATCCTTGCTCAGATGAGTCAAGTTTCCACAAGTAAAGCACTTTTTCTCCTTCTTATCTTCAGACTTTTCATCCTTCTTTTGTGTTTCCTTTTTGGGCCACGCTTTCTTGTTCTGTGGTCCATCAAGCTTTTCCTCTTTCTTCTCACTTTTGACTTCCTCTTCATGCATCAATGCCATGTCGACCAATTTCTCGAAGGTAGCCCCCATAGGAATGTGGGTCATAGCCAACCCGTGTAGCTGCTCATTCAAACCTTTAACGAATCTCAGGGCCTTCTTATCAGGTGTGTTCACCAAGTCTAAGCCGAATCTTGCCAACTGATTGAACTTGTTGACGTACTCTTTCGCTGATAAATTCCGTTGCTTCAATGCCAAGAACCTCTCCATGTATAAATTTTCTTCTGCTCGTGTAAGAAATTTCATCTCGAACCTATGCCTGAAATCCATCCAAGTATCCACTGCTCGTTCTCCATTCATGACCTTACACCAGAATGAGGCTTCGTCCTTAAGTAACCATACAGCCAACTATATCTTCTGCCAATCATCCACTTCGAAAATAACGAACAAATCTGTTTCCTTGAGCCAGTTTCTTGCTTCCACGAATGATTCAGTCCCATTAAAGTTCTTTCCGCCCATATCTCGAAAGTCTCTACATGTCTTCGGGAAAGTATTCACGAGGAGCCGGAGGAGCGAAGGGTACAGCTGGAGGAACGTTTCCTTGGCCTTCGGCGGGTGTCGTAGCCTCCAAATATCTATGGAACCATCCAGGTATGGTGACTCCCTCTGGGATATAAGGGATGTTTTGTTCTCCAGACATGCTGAAACGAAAGAAAAGAGATTCAGAAACGGAGGATCGAAAGACAGATATATGGCTTTTGGGGATTATGTTTTTCAAAATAAACTATACTTTTGAAAATACTTCCTTTTTAAAACCTTTTTGAAAATAGTTTTCAAAATTTTTTTTTCCAAATCTGGTAACCTTCAGCTCTGATACCAAGTGTAACACCCCATGTCCGTTAATGTCATTCACAAAGGGAATGCATTAACTTCCATGAAGCATTATAAGTAAACAGAATATTACAAGGCAGATACGTAAAGTAGTACTTGAAAATTTTATATCTTTATTACAGTAGAAACAAAAATAAGTTTGGTTACATCCTTCAAAATCACAATACCAAAACCCAAGTACATAAGTATCAGTCTTATACCAAAATCCTTCAGAATGCATAATTCTAAAACCATAATCCCCAACATAAACTGCCATAAGAAGGTAGAGTCAAAGCCTAGCAATACTTCAAGCAAAGAGAATATGAATCAAGCTCATATGTTTCCATCTTGAGCACCTAGGGGGGAACAGGAAGAAAAAGAGGCGAAAACAAACGAGGTCAGACATAAAGTTTTCCGAGTCTAGTAACTTTCAGCATATAAACAGATAGTAGTATCATGACATGTAAATAAAACTGGGTGAGAGATTATAGCAACAGGAGTAGCACGTATGCTTAAGTTAAACAGAAGAATAAGAATGATATAGACAAAGATATGCTTCTTACCTATATCTTACTTCTCTGCACTAATACTTAGTATAAAAGGATTAGGTGTTACCCTAATGTCTAAACTGAAACGGAAACAGAATAATCTATACAGAAACAGAATGCTAGTAATGGGCCTCTACCACCCCAATAGAGACAGAAGGAACAGAAACAGAATGCTAATAATGGGCCTTTACCACCCCAACAGAAACAGATGGTACACCAACAGAAACAAACAGAACTAGGTGTACCCTAAATTCTACCCAAAGCGATCGGCTCCCTAATACACAAAACCCTGTGTCGGCCCCAAAGAAGTGTGTATCATTCCCTAAAGTGGCAACCTATAGACACAGACCTATTTGCAGATGTCACAGTGTCTTACATCCTCAAAGTAGACCGGATCCATGCACACACATGACCCGGTTGGAATGTGTAATCGACACCCCTCGCCATTATCAGAGTGAACCTCTTACAATTAGTTCACTAAGCGTGCCCAGACCCCTCCTAGTGTTGAGTCATAGTTTTGATACCAGAAAAGGGTTATTGACTAATATGGGTCCTATACAACAGATGACACAAGTAATTACCCCTCCTAACCTTGTGTCCCCAAACTAACAGATTTCAGATCAACTTGCTTATAGATTTCAGATGTACAAAGTTCAGATTAACTAGTTCTCATATCAGACATACAGGTTAACAAGTTTTCATACTAACGGATCAGATATACAGATTAACAGACTTACAGATCGTTTCACCTAACCTTGCATTGGGCCTACAGATATACGAAACGGGTTTATTAGATTCACCCGCCCAGTTGATTTGACCTTATCCACCCAACACGTTTAGTGATCATATTTATCCTAGATTTGCATTAATTAATTACTAATGCACAGACCTCTCACATTAGGTCGGTAGCTTGTGGCCGCTGGATGTGTCGGGCGGTTCCGGGCAGACTTCTGCCGCAAGCCAGACCTAACCTTGTGTCTAAGCATCTTTTAGTTATGCCTACGACCTCTCACATTAGACTGACATTTTGTGGTTCTGGTTAAGCCGATTGGGTCCGGGCAGGCTTCTACCGCAAACAATAACCTCGTGTCTCAGCATTCTTATTTTTAGCTAAAGTATTCATTCACAGATTATACCAATATCAGACTAATTATGCCAATTCAACAAATTAAACTTCTTTACAGGTTACAACAAATTATTCAAAGTTCAATTAACATGTTTTGCTCAACTTTAGATCAAGCCTACAGATTTTCATACCCCAAATTTACCCTATTCAATTTCAACAGATTTAGCATATTAGGCAATTTAACAGATTTAATCATAAAATTAAGCCTATTTTTACATGCTCAAATTATGGTCATAATTCACAATATAACATATGCCCCAAATTTTTAGTTAAATTTACACAGTACAGAATATTCTCTAAAAACCCCAAATCATGATATACAATACGAATTATGCCAAATTATAGCCTTTGATTTCAGCATATGCCTAATATCCAAAATCCCCATTTAGGCGTATTCACATTTAATAGTTATCCTATTATAATATAGATCTTTGCGCCTAAGTCATATACACAATAATTCTCCTTCTTCCAAATCATAGACTATCATATATAGTATGCCCAGATCCAGATCTTAAATTACAACATATGTTCTTTTTTTAAATCAGTCACAAATCAGTCATGTATAATTATGCATCATTCACTATTTTTCCCAAATTCAGCGTTCGTGCGTCAATCTCTTATGAGATTTGGCTCAGGCTCGTGGTAGCCTGGCTATAGAACAGAAGGAAGGAAGAGATACAGAATAGTTACTATAATATTAATAAGATAGATCTACACGGAAAAACAGATCTGATAAACAAGAATATGCATAATCTCAAATTCAGATTTATAACCATGTCAAGATCATAATTAAATTTCATATTTGAAAATAATTGTACTCACCTTAGTTGGATGCTAAATGAAAAAGGGTTGTAGTTGTTCTCTTTTAATCCTATTCAGATTGGAAGAAGAAGAAGCACTAGTTCTAGCTTAGGTTTCAGCAGAGTAGAGATGCCATTGATTTATTTTAATTAGAATTAAGGCAGCATAGCATTACAATGGTTTGGTGTAGAGAGAAAGTGGGGTTTGGGGGTGTTTAAATAGCTTAGGAGCCAAAGAATCTATCCAGAAAACAAGTCCAGATACAAAAATCTGAATCTGCCTCGGATCTGAAACAGGTCGACCTGTAGGGCGGGGAGGTCGACCCCATGGTCGACCTGTATAGGTTAGGTCGACCCCCTGGTCGACCTAGCCCCTTGATGGGAAAAATCCTGCCCACCCTGTTCTGCATTTGAATTCGAATTTTGAATTTAGAACTGAGCTGTTTTAATTAATTTAATTTTTCTGAAACTTCTAAAGGCCATAACTTCTTCATACGAAGTCCGATTTACGCAAACTCGGACTCTATCTCAAGCAGAATTCCGAGACGAATGCAATGGCGTAACCTATTTCCCTTAATTCTTCTTTTAAAAATTAAGTATACTTTGTTTTGTTACTTTTATGTTCACAGAAAATACGGGGTGTTATAATTCCCTAATCTAATGTACGTTCGGGTATGTATCATTTCAACCCATAGTGACTTTCTAAAACTATGGAAATCCGCAACATAAATAATCATCACATAACATTAATATCGTCACCTCACAAATCATATATCATCAGTGCACATACATGCCACATATACATATATATACATATATCGTGTCATATATGAAAGGTGTACATATCTAATAAAACGATTTCTTCTAGCAGTTCTATACATTTCACAACAATTCATTTGTGTTGAATTTAATATCCATAAAACAATGTAAGTCAAGTGTGAGATAAACACGCCTTTCGTCGCACAAAAATGGAGATGGCAAATGAATGGACGTTGAATGAACCGACGATATTCAGGCATAACTCAAAATGGATTAAACCTCGAGATTAAATCTCGATGACCACTCAATATATATATATATGTATGTATGTATGTATATATATATATGTATATATGTATATATATGTATATATTATCTTAAAAGAGGGGGAGAGGTTTCTTAAAATATTTGTACGACTATTGGGCTTTTGGACGGCTTTCGAACTCAACACCAAACTCGACTAAAAAATAAACACAACAAATTTTTACAAAATTTATATATACACACACACACACAATAACTACAATATATATATTTTAAAATCAACCCAACGCTAAACACACACATTAAACCCATATACACATGTATGGGGGGGTGTGTGTGTGTGTATATATATATATATATTAAAACACACACGTGCTATAATACATCAAAACCATCAATACATATTATAAATTATATAAACACCCTAAAACCGTTATAATATATATTCATATATAAACACTCAAACAAATATGTATATTTTAACTCACGCAACATGCATACATATAAATACATAACATCCCAATACCACTCTACACACACACCCCCCCTACTCAATCAAATACGCACATACTAACACACAAGAAAACACCCCAAATTATACACAACTCACACCACGCATGAACCATACACTCACATATATGTTTAAGCACACATAAACACTCACTCATAAAACATAACACGGTACACACACATAGGTTATACACAACGCACATACGAAACCCAAAGCAGGTCACACACACGTAAGGGGGTTCAGGGCGGAGCGACTCAGGTCTAATCAACGCTCAAGAATTGACAGCTTTAGCATCCAGGTCAGAGAACGGCTTCTTGGTGGCTTTTAGGTGAGCTGGAGGGAAGTTGCATGGGTAGGCACGATTGGGGATGGATTGGTGAAAGCGGGTCGCTTAGATAGTGGGCAGTGGAGCAGAGGTTCAGACCGGACTTGGGCAGCAGGGGTGAGTGGAGCTGATGGTCAGAGCTCGAGAGTAGGACGACGTGGCAGTAGGTCGGAGGAGTGGATCTCGGGGAGGCGAAGGTGACGAGCATAACGATGGGTACTGGCGGAGGAAAGAGGCTCGTAGGGTTTTGTTCAAGAGAGGATAATCATGAAGAAGAAAACACAAGAGCAGCTTTTTGTTTCTTCACTTTTTTTTATATATGCAAGCTGCTTGGAAAAAATCTTGAATGGACGATTTTGGGAAAGCACGAGACAAGTAAATTTTCAAACAAAGGAGCAGCCAGTAGCAAAATAAAAGGTGCATCGAAACGAACGGCTTTGGAAATGCACAACGACTTTGAGCAAAACAAAACATTTATTTTTAAATTTCAAAATGGCAAATGGACATGTAAATGGAAATAGATGTGAATGGATGGACAGTTGGACGAAAAGAACGAAATGTTGCCTCTGCTGTTTTTTATTATTAAATTATATTCCTATCCAAAATCAAATTCTTTTATTATATAGAATCCAAAATAAAATTAGCCTTAAATCAAAAATTGAATAATTATTGCATAAAATCCGAACGAATTGAGTTTTAAACAAATAAAATAAAACAGAAATCTAAATTTAAAATAAATTATTGAATAAAAATACATGGCCTAAGGAACTACCGTCTAAGGGAAGTATTAAGTGGCTAGGAGTTCACCCGTAAGGATAACTTGATAGTAACAAGAGGGTTCGCCTGGGGGGTTCTTCTTGAAATAAGTCGTGTTCCTGACCCAAATCCTAGTAGTAAGTAGCCGTTACTATTTCTCGACCTACAAGGAGAGTTACCGTTATAACGATCAATGTGAGAATGGGGTCTTAAGTGGTTTGAGGTTCGCCATTAGGTATTAAGTGACCAGAGCGATGTCTTCCCTAAATAAACTAAACTGTGGTATTAAGTGACCATAAAAATACCCGCCCTTAGATTAACTTTGGAGTATTAAGCGACTTCTAGGACATACGTTTGTATTGTGTGTTTGTTACGTAGACATAACTTGAAAAGTTTACAACTGCTAAATATAGGAAATAGACTTCTTAACTTACATGTATTTCATTCGCCAGAACTTTATGTTCTGACCTTCCTCATCTTAACATATAAACAGAACAATATGTGGGGACGATTGGATTAATGATACCTTGGAGATAGAGCCCGACGATGGAGTATCCATAGCTAATAGTCATTACTAATGGCAGTATTATTATATTGGGATGATTACTCTTGAAGTACCTATTATTGTGTGAGACTTGTTGTAATCGACATTTATGATGTTTTTAATTAAAGGTACATCTATGTTAAGTTATTATATATTACGCCTTCCGCTGTGTGAGATTCTAATTTCGTTATAATAGGCTTTATTATATCTGCTAAACTGTTTCCTTATAGGAACAAACGATCCATTTATAATGGCTCTAAGTTTCGACTGGCCATTTGGGTCGAAATTTAGGCTCATTCGGGGTGGGTTGTTACAGATTTTAAGTCGAATAATATATTTCTTATAAATAAAATCTTAGATATACTAAACTATCAGAGTTAAAGATAAATTTTCTATTTGAATAAAAACTGGAAAAAAAATCCCCGAATGTATTCTGGTTTAAACTTCAGTTTCCAAATGATCAATTTGTAAGCATAAATCAAATAGTACAATTTAAATTCAAATTATCACTTATAAATTAACAAGTGTTATCACTTATAAAATCCATTTAATACATAAAATATTAACACATTTTAAAATTGGGAAATTTTCAGGTTGTTCCATTACTGAAGCATATTCTAATGACTAGCTATTTTCCAATCATTCAAGTCGATAATAAGATGGAATTATTTGGGAAGATGTTTCGTTTCGAAGGGAAGAATCAAAATATAGTGTCGAACAAGTGGGTGTAACTATTGAGTTCTATGGTGGCGAACTCAATGGAGTCAATTACAACGATCCTTCTATAGTGAAAAAATATGCTAGGCGTGCACAATTAGGCGAAAATTTTGAATTAGACCGGGCTACTTTAAAATTTGATGGTAGATCTAGTATGGATCGTACATGGACGATTGTCGGAGTTGGCGGCTCTCCTAGGGTTCCATCATCTAGGATCTATGGGGAAGAGGATCAAGTTGGCCCTTGCGAATAGATTGATGAACTATCTCCCTTCAACCCTTTGCTTTGAGCGAAATGTGGCAAAAGGAAGGAAAATCTATGGACCAAGCCCATCATCTCCTCCATTCACTTCCAATACTGATCGTGAAATACCTTGAGCAGCAGGATGTTGAGGTCCAAAATTAGAAGTGAAATTCCTGATTTTCCTATTCCTAGTCGTCATGGGAAGGTTCTTGCGAAATAAGAAAGAGATTATTCCGCTAGAGCTTTTCCAGTACAACCTGTAGTAAAAATGCAACTCCTTCCCCTATGTGCTTGTAGGCCCTTTTTAGTATCCAAGCTTAGCTCGGACGTAGCTCGCTTCTTTTGGGTGTTAAGCAATGTCAAACCAAAATACTCAACAAGCATTAGCTCTCCCTGGCAAGGAGGTGATCCAGCCGCACCTTCCAGTACGGTTACCTTGTTACGACTTCACTCCAGTTGCTATCCCCGCCTTCAGCATCCCCCTCCTTGCATTTAATGTAACGACTTCCAGCATGGCCAGCTCCCGTAGTGTGGTGGGCAGTGTGTACATGGCCCTTGAACGAATTCACCGCCGTATGGCTGACTGGCGATTACTAGCGCCAACTCAAATCATTCAAAACAAATGATTGTTATTGCTATAGGGTTAAATAAAAAATTATCACAAAATCATAAATAAGTCATACATATGGAGAAGCAGAATATCTTACAGCGGAATAAATAAAATGCAATAGTAGTTCATGAAGCTACTAAATACAAAATCTTAGAATTCACATAATATCAGAGTTATAAATCAAAAACAGCGGAAGTTTAAATATAATGAAGTTCTAATACATAAGGGACAACTAAAATAAATCAATTTAAGTGAAATAAAACAAACGAGTTAGGACTAATATAAGGAAATCTAAATACTGTAATACTTGGTTTGACCCAAGCATAAAGTAAAAATAAACACTCGAGCCAAGGCTAACATTCTTATGAAATTGAATTAAATTAAATCAAGTGAACTGCTCAATTGAAATTCACAAGTAACTTATAGAATGTATGGGATTCCCATCCTTTAAGGGTCTGGTAAAATATGTGTTATACAATACAATACGCTATTATAATAGTATCTATGATGAATACACTATTGAAATTAGCGTAAGCGGGACTACTTTTCTGGCCCTACAATGTTTATAAACATTATCATATAACACTAGTTAAATGGTCGGTGGATAGGGATGCATCGTGATACGACAAGGTCAAATCAAAATTGTAGGGGGTTCGATTAGGATAATATGACAAGTCACACAAGGCAATGCCCAAGGTAGGATTTTACCTTTTTGCAAAGCCAGGTTAGTGGAGACGCATAGCTGCAACTACCGCCTACCTCGAATAACACTCCCATAATTCAAGGGATGCACGCAAATCATATCATAAAGTGATAGATTTGGTACCAAAAAGCATGTCGATTGAAGGAGCTACCTCACTTGGCCACGGTGTAGCTCCTGTTTTGCTCATTTTAATTATGATTGGAAGGTCAAGACTATCCATCATCATTCTCTTACTTTATTCCAATAGCGTTCAGCAAACCGTCCTATTTTATTTTAGGTTGCCCACTACATGCACAGTTGATAAAGTGGCTCTCAATATTGGTAGATAGTATGACAATATCTGGACTCGATTTCTGTAAGAACCATTCATTATATTTTTCACACCTTGGTCTTCATATTTAGATGTCATAAATTAGCTTAACTTCAATCATAGATTTATTTATAATCATTTATTCAAAACCATTAAGTACTGGACTCGATTTCAAAATTCATATAATCGTACGGTTCATTATCAAGTTCA
This sequence comes from Allium sativum, assembly GCA_030737875.1. NCBI lineage: Eukaryota > Viridiplantae > Streptophyta > Magnoliopsida > Asparagales > Amaryllidaceae > Allium > Allium sativum. The sequence goes on from CM060915.1 coordinate 980,252,595, forward strand.
GATTTCGACTTTTATATTTCTATTTCACAATTGTCATATCTTTAACCAATCCTGACTCAATGTCTCGAACTGGAAATTAAATGGACTTTATTTAAATAGTAAATTATATTTAAAAATAGTTTAATTTAAAATAGTTTAAATATTAAATTTTATATAAAAAATAATTTATTTAAAATAGTTATAAAATTACAGTAGTTAAAATAAAAAAATAGTTTTATTTAAAATGGTTATAGATCTTAATAGATAAAATAGTTTAAAAAAAGGTAAAGAAAACTTAGTTTAAGTAAGATAGTTTGATATCTAAAATAATTTAAATAAGTAAATCCAATTTATGCTTTTTATCCATATTTCAAAATTCGACTTATCGCAAATTCAGATTTCAAGTTCCCATTTAAGTTAACTTAAATTTAACTGGTACAAATACCTAATTTATTAGTTCATAATAAAAATCACTATTTCTAAACCATTACTTCAAATTGGTTTAAAGCTTACATTCAAAACTCCATTTCATTTCATTATATTATTCAAAACAACATTTCAAAGTAAATCATCAAGTTAATCTCTCAAACCAAATTTCTTCAACTATAGAATTTATTAATGTACCAAATAAAATTTTATGTCGACAAAATAGTTATTTATATATAAGTAAATTAAAGAATGTTTGGGATTCCATTCTTTAAGGATTCGTCAAACTAGTTTTAAATAATATAATACGCTATTATAATAGTGCATATGGTAAATATAATAATAAAAATAGTGTAAGCGCGATTAGTATTATTACCTTACACCATTTATAATGTCGTAGTCTATACAAATATTGTAAAGTCCATCCTAAATTAGTGTCTATCAGAGGGCACTCCATAGGTACGACACAAATCAAAAACGCATGGGGCTTGATCGGGATAATATGACAAGGCATACGAGGCAATAACTAAGGTAGTATTATATCAATTACACGTTGAACTGGTGGTAACCCATAGCCGCAACTACCACCCACCTCGAACAAAACTCCTAAAATCAAAGGGCCCCAATCAAATCACAAAGTAATAGATATGATATCGAAGAAGCGTGTCCGATAAGAGGTGCTACATCTATTAATCACATTACAGCTCTTATTTTAGATATTTTAATTATGACTCAAAGGTTAAGGCTATCCATCATCGTTCTCTTGGTTCATTCCAATAGCATTTGCCAAACCAACCTACTTTATTTTGAATTCTCCACCACGTGAACAATTTTTAAAGTGATATCGGTATTGATAGAGTGTATGTTAATACCGATTCCAATCTCTTTAATAATCAAATGCTTATTTCGTACCGAGGTAATTTATATTTGAAATCATAAATCAAATAATTGCATTCAAATATTTCAATGTAATAAATCATATTTCAAATCTATTCATTATTTGAATATTCAAGATACAGATTTCATATTTACAAAATGATTTATCAACAAAATTACGTTTTGGTTCCTCACTACCATAATTTCAAAAACCTATATATTCAAAATTTCGAGCTTAGTAGCTTGGACTGGACACAAACTTTTATTTCAATAGTCAATATAATATTAAAATAGTCGTAATTAAAAATAATTCTATTTATATTAACTTTTTAACTTAGAAGTAAATAAAAAATATATATCAATTAAATTTAAGCAAAAATTGGTATAATTAAAATAGTTATCGAAAATATAATAATTAAGTTAAATAAAAATAGTTATACTAAAATAGTTATAAAATAATAGTTAAGTTTAGATAGTACAATTTAAATTAGTCTAATATATGGTAATACAAATTTCAGATAATTTAAAATAGTGCAATCTAAACCACTTGTCCATGTTTCCAAGTTTGGCTTGTCATTAATTCATATTCAAAAATTCAATTCAAATCAAGTTTAAACTTTTAACAGTACATTTCAAAACTATATTCAAGTTGGGTTCGTTTCATTACTTAAATCAAATTCTTTAAATTTCACATTTTCTTTAAATCACATCTTAATAGTTTTGTAATACCTCGTAAAATATATAAATATTAACAATAAATAAATAAAAATAAAACAATTTAATAATAAGGCTAGAAAATGATATTTTTGCATCTTTAAGAATTTGGCTGCGAAAATATTTTATTTGGATTTATGGTGAAAATCTGTATCGTTTTCATATATAATATGCTGAAAACAGTTAATGTATGAAGAAAATACAAGCATATGAATTTGGACAGTAAAACATAGAAAATATATTTGTACAATCATATGAGTAATATATATATATATATATATATGTCCAAAATATATTAAAATAAAAGAGGGAGAATTTGAATTTCATTCGAAGGATAAGATTATGGGGACAGAGAATATTATAAGTAAGGAAATGGATTAAGAAAATAAAGAACGTATTAACTAATTTAACACCTCAGCGCAACACATGTTCATTGGGCGTTTCAGCGACCAGGAGGTCAACCGACCCCTTACGAGGGATGTCGACCGTCGATCGACCACCGATCGACCACCTGGCGGTTGAGGAACCTAATGAATCTATGTTTGATTAGGGTTTTCTAAAGGGATATATATTAATATATGGCCGAGATCAGATCAAAATAATCTAACGACCTACGCTCACATGAGAAACTATAGTAGGTCCTCATATCACACAATAGAACCCTATCTGCTCTCTTATCTCTATCTCCATGTCATCCTTCTGCCATTGCTAAATTCCAGAAAAGGTTACGAATTTCTTTTATTCCTCTAACCCTTATTCTTATCTTCTCCCTATTCTAAATTCATGTAGGTTTTAGTATGAATTCTGGAATATGGTTTTATATATATATAAGATTCTAAAAGATGTTACTTACATATATATTGGGACGATTAGAGCACGTTTGTCATGGAGATTAAGCACTGATCTAGATCTACTGCAACAAGAATCTTACTTGTTCTTCCTTATATCCGTGAGTGGAATATTGTGTTCTTAAGCATATTCTATTTTTTTTAATAGGTTAACATGTTGATAGCTATGCCTATGAGGATTTGGAAATTGATAACATCAATACTAAAGCCCACAAATCCTCTAGTTTATATTTGCATAAGAATTTCATATAATTTGGGTTTATGGATTTGGATCATAATATTGGATTGAGGATGAATAGGGGTGTTGTTACTATTGTTTCTACTTTGTGTAATTCACCTTTTTGTAAACATTTGATTGTAACCTAAAGGGGTTTAAATTTGATTGTTCTATGATTTGATTAGGTTTGGATCCTATTTTGAATCGAAACATATTCACACTTGAAATATATCAAATGTAAACGTTTTTATGTGCAAACCACCAAAAAGGGGCGAATTGGATAAAGTGGAACTTATAAACATACATGTATATATTATATGCGTATGTCATACTCTTTTTTGATCCATTGTTGAAATCCTCCCAATAAGCCTAGGATGCAAGTACAAGTTTATATGTATGTTGTATTTTTTAATCCAATGTTATATGTTATTATTCTCTTATGCCATCATGCCTGAATTGTAGTGGTCAAAAATATGGAAAAACCAACTTGTATACCTTAATTTAGGACAAATTGATAATTTCTATCTCGTTAGAACATTCTCTCGTTCATACGAATATTAATGTTATTTGGGACTTATAATTATTCGAACGTAATCAACTTAATTAATGTATATTAGTGTAATAAATGCGAGGATAAGATTCAAATTTGAAATGTCCCCAAATATATATATATTGTTTGTGTATGTATATAGAATGGCTTTACATATATAATAATAGTGACACACAAACAAGAGGTTAGTTGCCATTTGGGGTGGAAGTCTACCCAGAACCAATTGGCAAATTCAGCAACCATAAGTAGGCCCAACTAATGTGAGAGTTCTAGGTATCATTTTAACAATCCAAAATTTTGGCGATATAAATTAATTATTAGAATTTCAAAAATAGGAATTTCTAAAAACAATGGAATTTGGCTGCGAGATTTTAACATTGTGTTCGTCTTGGAATTCTGGTCAACTTTCATGTTTAGAGTTTTGCAAACAGAGTCCGTAAGAAAAAGTTACAGACAAAATACGAAAATGGTCGAAAAATAAGTAAACAAAATAATTAATAAACAAAACCCTATATGAACCAGCCGCCACTGGGCATCTAATTGCCCAGGCGGACGACCATAGCGATCGACCGCCAACGTCGACTACTGGGCGATCAAATGCCCAGTGGCGGTTGGCTCATATAGGGTCTTATTTATAATATTATATGAACGAATGGATGGATATAACTTAAAACTAATCCGACGGTTCTAGGCCATTTCCAACCCTATAAATAAAGCAGTAGAGTCTCACTCTTTTTCCATTCAAATCTATGAAGGCAGTGGAGGTCTGCCATTTCTCTTCTGTTCTAACCTAAGTTCAAAATAAAATATATACATACATATACCAAATCAAATCAAATTCATATGGAATTGGGAAGATGTGACACCCCACTTCTGTTAATGTCACTCACTAAGGGAAGGCATTAAGTTTCATGAAGCGCTATGAGTAAACAGATACAGAATATGACAAGACAGATACAAATAAGATAGCAGCTGAAATTCAAATTTTTATTTCAAACATAAATCATAACATTGTGGTCCAAAATACCATAAGTCACAAAAAACATTACAATAATATAACTTTTGTCTTGTACAATCAGAGTACATAAATATATAAAAAAACATAATTCCCAAAAAAAAGAGCTAAGCCATAGTAGAGATAAGAACTTGAGCTATACTTCTAAAGCAACTCCAACAAGATGATAACCGAGTCTTGACTAAGCCTGAGAATTCCCTCCCTGCGAATCTGGGGAGAGGGGAGGGGACGGAAGAAAGAAGAGGAAAAAAAGGTTAGACATAAAGTCTGTCGAGTCCATTTACTTTTAGTAAGTAAATAAATAAAAGTAGCATGACAAGCATATAAAGTGGATAAGAGAGAGATAACTACATAAAAGCAGGTATGATAAGGTAACATGATGGACTTACGCTTCACTGATGATTACTCTGCACTGATACTAATATAACCAGAATGAGATGATCCCAACAACTATCAAACGGTATTCTTTGGCATATGTCCAGATGTATCCTAACTACTACCTCAATCGATCGGCTCCCTAATCCGCATAGATACCGCATGCCGCCACCACAGTAGGAGGTATCACTTCCTAAAGTGGCAACCCCTCGTCTTAATAATGTGCACAACCATATCTACAGGTGTCACGGTCGTCTTATCCCCTTCTCCCCGGCTCATGCATGCACATGGCCCGGTCAGTTTGCGCAGACCACACCGTCCTCCACATTTGGATCTCTTACAATCAGTCCAGTAAGCATGCCCATTCTCCGACCTAGTTCGGAGTACATATTTGATACGAACTCCAGGTTACTGGCTGAAATGGGTCCCACACAATATGATACAAGCTCCCCACTTTGTCTTGTAACCTCCACTAGGTGTCTTTAATTAGATAACCCTATTATTTCTGCAAGTTATGCTTATCCTAAAAGGTGTCTTTAATTACATAAATTTATTATTTCCTCCGATTATGTAAACCACGAGGTGTCTTTAATTACATAACCTTATTGGGTTAAGTTTGTAGGCCTATATGTAAATATTACCTACCCCCTTAGATTTACTTAACCCACCCCTTGTTCGACCAAATTTACTTAACCCCAATTTTAGTTCATATTCATATAATCCTATGGATTCAACTTGGTTAAGTATTACAATTCGTTACCATGTCCATTTATGGTTATAATGGACTAAACTTACCATATTAGGCCTACAACTAGTGGATGCTGGATATGTCGGTCGGCCCCGGGCAGACTTCTTCCACAAATTGGGCCTAGCCTCGTGTCTTAGCCTGTCTCGTATTTGTGCACTTAGACCCCTCACATTAGATTCAACATTTGCGGTTGTTGGATATGCCGGTCGGGTCCGGGCAGACTTCCACCGCAATTGCAATCTAACCTCGTGTCATAAGTGCAGCTATAGTTTCTAATTATTGTAATCCTAGGAATTTTAATTATTATCCAATTTTACTTATTTCCTTATAGGTGTCTATGCCATTTTTCCCCATATTGAATTATATGTCTTGTTCATGTTTATAAGCCTTATTCAAATTATGCCAATACTAATCTTTTTCCCTCGTTCCCAAACTAGTGCATTTACATAATTCGCGGCATGCCTAGGCTATATAATAGCCTAGTCATAAACGATAAAAGAGGAAGGTGATGGGAATATGACAAAAATGATTGTTCTAACATAACTGGCATAAACATATACTAACATGGTGAAAAAGGTGAATCATATAAGCATAGATCCAATGAACTTGTGGCTGTTAACTAGTTTTAATCATAGCAAAGATGTTAAGATAAGCATGACAAGATCTAAATATTAATTTAGATCTCTGACAGGTTCAGATGTAATATGATAAGCACAAGGAGATCTAAATAATAAGCTAGACCTGATTAATAATTTAGATGACTACATAATTCAGATCCAATAGTTAAAAGTAGATCTGACACAAATAAGGTTTAAGATCCACATCATAGAATGTCACAAAAGTTACAATAGATATGACTAGGTAGAGATTTAGATCCAAGTTATAACCAATTCAGAATGTCATATGTTTACAATTTACAATAGATCCAGTATAATTTAGTCACAGGAACAAATCCAAACTATAGTCATATCAGGTTTACTTTAAATATTTAAATCTAAAAGCAACTAAGAACTCACAATGTTTGGATTAGAAATAGAACTAGAAAAGAAGCTTGTTGAGATGCAGATCTACACTTGAATCTCTAACTAATTAGCCTTATTTGATTGTTGTAGAAGATAAAGGGTTCAGTTCAGACACCGACAGCGTTTGGCCTCCATTGATTTCCAATGAAGAAAACAAGAGAAATGGACCTCTATATATAGCTGCCAGCCTCCAGAAACCATCTTCCACCTCAGCCCTAGGGGGTCGACCCATGGGTCGACACCCCCTTGAGGGGTTGACCCCGGGGTCGACACCCCTCCTATGGGATCGACTCCCCTAGGCGGGATTTTTCCTGCTTCCCCCGATTTCTGTGATTTCGAATTTTGAACTGAAAATTTTGAATTCCATGGTCCTATATATATATATATATAATTATCTTACGCGTATACAAACTTCAAACTTTCATAACTTCTTCATACGATGTCCGTTTTACGTAAACCAAATGTCTATCTTGACCAAAATTTCTAGACAAACGCAATGGCACAGTCCGTTTCCCTTAATTATGAATATCAAATTAACTGTTATTAAATTTCCTTCTTTAGTATCATTAAAATTTTGGGGTGTTACATTCTCCTCAACTTAAAGGATTTCATTCCCGAAATCTTCAAGTTAAGAAGAATGTATATCCTACCATCCACCACCCATCTACTCATTCATCAACCACAGGCATCCAATGTCCTTAAAGACTTCTAATGCTTGTATGAACATATGCAAAGGTGTGTGTATATGTCCCAATACTAATGCGAAGATTAGGTGGTCTACTGATTCAGTCGACCTCTTCAATGCAATGCTTGTTAGTGCCATGAATCCAATATGTATGCAAATAACCCTATTATAATATGTAAGTTCTATATGTGTGCTCACTCATTCGTCCAGATGCAACATCCATTTGATAATACATCCATTTTCACCCATTAAAAGAAAAGAAAATGCACACATCCATATGCATTATGAGAGTGATTGAGACGATCTAGTGCCTAATGTGTGTGTATATGCATCCACAGGCAACCACTAGCAAACACTTGCATCTACTTGCATCCGTCACACATAACATGTCTCAAACACATGTTTACACCCATAAGATTTCGATCTGAAGGTCGAAAATACGATTGATAGAACATACTCAAATGACAAAAGAAAGTATAGATAAAACTTTGGAAAAGGAGTTAAGAACATACCCTCGAAAAGAAAAGGGTATGAAGCAAGAATCTTGTCTTTGGCCTCCAAAGTCGCATCCTTTGGGTTATCTCCCCATTGAACCTTTATCAACTTGATTTCTTTTTTGCGTAGCTTCTTAGCTTCTGATCCAAGAATTCGGGTAGGAACTTGTCTTATTGTTTCCTCCAATTCCACTTCCACTTCCACTTCCACTTCCTTCAATATACTTGGCTCAACAACTTCTACGGTGTCATGCAAGCACTTCCGCATATGAGAAATGTGGAAAACATCATGAAAGCCGGATAGATTTTCTGGGAGCTTTACTTTATAGGCCATTTGGTCGATCCATTCGGTTATGGGAAATGGTCTTAAAATTCTGGGTGCCAACTTCCCTACAGATCCGAAGCGGACCACATTCCTCAGAGGTGATACTTTAATAAAAACTAAGTCTCCCACATCAAATTCGATGTCAATCCTTCTCTTATCTGCATAGGATTTCTACCTATCTTAAGCTATCTTTATTCGTCATTGAATAAGATCAATTTTTTCGGACGTTTCTCTAACCATATCAGGTTCAAGTAACAATCTTTTTGCAGATTCCCACCAGCAAGTTGGTGATCTGCAGGGTCATCCGTATAATGCTTCGAAGATGCCTTGTCGATACTAGCTTGGTAACTGTTGTTATTGGCAAACTCTACTAAAGGAAGGTGCTTTTCCCAAGTCCCTCCGAAGTCTAGGATACACAGCCTTAAAAGATCCTCTATAACTCTGTTCACCCTCTCCATTTGTCCATCGATCTGAGGATGATAATAGGTGCTCAAACACAACTGTGTACCTAATTCTTCTTGAAAACTCCTCCAAAATTCACTAGTAAAGATAGGGTCATGATCGCTAATGATGCTGGAAGATACTCCATGAAGACGGACTATCTCACGAACATAAATTGCTACCAACCATGATGTCATCCTCTTACTCTTGACTGGAATGAAATGAACGCCCTTAGTCAGTCTATCCACCATAACCCAAATACTGGTATTGTCTTTCTTTGATCTGGGCAAACCATCTATGAAATCCATGGAGACGCTCTCCCATTTCCATTGTGGAACCTCCAAAGGATGAAGTAAACCACCGGGCTTCTTTTGCTCGGCTTTAACTTGTCGGAAAACTAAGCATTGAGAAACAAACTCTGCCACATCTTTCTTCATCCCAGCCCAAAGAAAACCCTCTTCATGTCTCTGCACATCTTATCACCACCCGGATGAATAGTCATCTTAGAATGGTGGGCTACTTCTTGGACTTCCTTTATCAAGCTTCCAGTTTTAGGAACACAAAGCCTTCCATCTTGTCGCAACCACCCCTTTCCATCTATGGAATATCTACTGAAGTAACTATTAGTCTCCCCTTTTCTGAGCTTACCCATGATGTCTAAAATCTGTGGGTTACCCTGCTGCGAAGCTCCTATTGATCCATAATAGTTGGTTGTATTTTTAGTGATGTAAACAAATCAGGCAAAATCTCAATGGAGGGTCTAAAGTCAAAAGTTGATATGAACTCCAAGATCTACCTCTCCACAAACAGAGGACTTAAGGCCATCCTTTGCCTACTTAGTGCGTCGACCACCACAATACCCTTGCTAGGGGTATAAGAAATTTAAAAATCATAAGAAGTTAGGAATTCCTTCCACTTTGTTGCCTTAAATTAAGATCCTTCCGCAAGAACAAATACTTGAGAGATTTATGATCGGTGTATAACTCGAACTTCTCTCCAAGTAAATAATGACGCCACGTCTTTAGCACGAATACTATGGCGGCTAGCTCTAAATCATGGGTGGGGTAGTTCTTCTCATGAACTCTCAACTGTCTACCCTCATAACCAACTACCTTTTCTTCTTGCATCAGAACCACACCAAACCCTATACCACATGCATCGGTGTAAACCGTAAACACTTTGTTCACATCAGGCAAAGTCAATACTTGGGATGTTGTCAGAGCCCTCTTCAAATGTTGGAAAGCAACATCACAATCTATATCCCATGAAAACGCCACTTCTTTGTCAGCCTGGTGAGAGGGGATGATATCTTTGCAAAATCCTTTATGAACTTCCTATAATAACCTGCCAATCCCAGAAAGCTTCTCACCTCTGTTGCATTTTTTGGAATCTGCCAGTCCGGTACTGCAATTACCTTTGAAGGATCCACAATTATCCCTTCTTTGGAGACTACTGCCCTAAGAATCTAACCACTTTTCTCCAAAAATGGCATTTGGAGAACTTTGCCTTAAGTTGATGCTCACGGAGAGTTTTCAAAACTTCTCTCAAATGTTAGGCATGTTATTCTTCACTTTAGGAGAAGATCAAAATATCGTCAACAAAGACTACGACAAATTTATTTAGAAACTCCCAAAACACCCTACTCATCAGATCGACAAAATAAGTGGGTGCATTCGTCAGCCCAAAAGGCTTGACTAGCCATTCAATAAAACCATCCGGAGTCCAAAAAGCAGTCTTGCCTATACTGTCCTCAGCCACCCTCAACTGATGAAACCCCGTGGCCAAGTCTAATTGAGAGAATACCAAGGCACCAACAAGCTGGTCAAATAACTTGTCTATCCTCAGAAGTGGGTGCCTGTTCTTCTTGGTGACTTTATTCAATTCACTATAGTCTACACACAAACGAAGCGAACCATCTGCCTTAGTTACGAATACAACTGGAGCACCCTATTTAGATATGCTTCGTTTGATAAACCCTTTTTTCAAGTAGCTCCCATACTTGTTTGCTGAGCTCCCTCCTTTCCCTTGGAGCCATATAGTGCACTGGTAATGCAACAGGCTTTGCATTGTCCATCACATATATATGAAAGTCGATCTCGCGCCTTGGAGGTAAACCCCGCACCTCATCAAAAACATCTGAATAATCTTGGACTACTGGAATAGATTGCAAATCATCTATGAATGCATCAAGAGACTCTAGGAAACTAAGTATAACAGACCCTTGTGGGTCACAAGATATCTCGAGGGTCCTCCGATGACAGGTCAGAAGCCTAACGACCCTCCTCTCACAATCTAGAATGACACCATACGTGGCTAGCCAGTCCATTCCTAGAATCAACCCATAGCCCATGAACCCGAGCACATACGCGGCGCATTCAAATTCGACGACTAACACATATAATCTCAAACCCATACAAATCATAGATAAATGAGCCAAACCACCAATGGGGTTTGAGAAAACCACAGGATCCACTACCATATTAGTATTTAAGTGCAGAGATTCAACCATAGAACTAGATATAAATGAATGTGAAGCACCAGAATAAAAAAGTGTTCTAATAAGATGATTTGAAAGAGAAATCAAACCTTCCACAGAAATTTTTCTACCTCTATCAGGAGCATTGATCGTAAGAGCATGCACCTGCCCTCCAGAAGTTCCTGCTCTTTGACCTTGTCCCTGTTTCTTCGGGCGCTCTTTAGTAAAGTGTCCGATCTCTTCGCAATTGTAGCAAGAATTCTTTCTCCTTTTGCAATCCTTCACCAAGTGACCCTCACGCCCACAACTGTGACACTTTCTCTTATCCTTACCCTTGTCATTATTTCCTCCCTTCTTCTATTGTTGTTGTTGTTGTCCTTTCTTGGGCCATATCTTCTTGTTTTGCATTGTTTCCTCAACTTTAACCTCCTTCTTTTCATCTTTCTCTTCCTCATACATCAAGGCCATATCAACAAGTCTTTCAAAGGTAGCTCCCATTGGAATAAGGGACATGGCTAACCCTTGAAGGGGTTCGTTTAGCCCTTTAACAAACCGCAAAGCCTTCTTATGTGGAGTGTCTACTAGTTCCAATCCTAATCTGGCCAGCTGGTTGAATTTGTTCACATACTCTCTAACCGTTAAGTTTCCTTGTTTGAGTGCTAAGAACCTCTCCATTTGCATGATTTTCTCAGCTTGGGAAAGAAATTTCATTTCAAACCTCTATCTAAAGTCATCCCAAGTTTCCATTGGATAGCCTGTGTAACAACCCGTATTTTTATAGTATAGTAATTAATTTACTTAATTATTTAAAATAGTGATTTAGAGATTTAATGGTTGTTTAATTAAATAATAGTGAATATTTAATTTAATTAAATAATAGAGTAATATATTTAATTCTGAAATAGTCGGAAATAGGGAATTGACGATATAATGTGAACTGGACAATTCAAAATATATATAATTCAGTCTGGAATTGAATTCGAATAACAAATATATTATATAAACGACAGTTGAACGTATAATTATAATATAATTAAAATCGAGCTTGAAATGGCGCGGTAGTTCGCTATTTGGCGATTTGAACTTCAACTAAATATACAGGGTTCATTTTAAATCGGATTTCTGTGAAACAAGAAACGTTAGGAGCTGGTGAAGTATATTTTTCTAATGGAAGAGAAAAATCAGTATTTCATTGTGTAGATTTTGATTTATGTCCAAATCGAATTTTAGAAAAGTTGCTATGGAATTCCTTTATAATTTATAACGATTTATCAAAGGATTTAAATATAAATCGAATATCGATATAACTCTAATGAGGAAATATCAAGTTGTAAATCCATATAGGAATATTTTGAAGCAATATGATATTCTATTGTGAATTATACGATAATATTTATTTTTAACTATTTAATTTAATTGTTTTTAAATATATTTATATATTTAAATGGGTTATTTAGAGCTTTAAAAATAACCAGTTTTGCAAACGACCTCCGTTTTCAACGAAACTAATTTTGTTGGATTTGTAATGTCAAATTATTGTTAAATTTCAATTTCTGTGATTTTTGAAGTTAGTGTGTGGCCGTACAGGATTATAATGTGGAATACTGTCAATTTTCTGACTTTAAAAATAAGCTGTGTGAGCAAACGAAGTCGAAATTCGACGAAACCAGTTTCGTTGGGTCCGTAATGTCAAACTCTAGTTGTATGCCCATTTTCGTGATTTTTGGATGTTGTATGTGATTACATGAAATTTTTAAACAGTAAAATAAATAGCGATTCATTATAAATTAATATTATGATTGAAAAAAAATAGTTTTAACTTCCTGTAAATAGGGTATCACTCATTCCTAACCCTAGACTTTTGCCTTTGCTTGTCAAATACAACGCCGCGATTTCTCACAATAAAACATGAAAAAAAGAATCTTTAAAAATCCATATAAATTCCTGTGAAATTCTATAAATCCTTAAACCAATATTTATGGGTTCCTAAGGAGATTATCTTCATCCCTATATGTATATCGACATCCTTTTCGCCGTGGAGTTTTACTGCAGTAAAACTAGGGTTAAGGATTTTGGAGGATTGGCGAAGTGTTTGATGAAAGGAAGGTATCGAGGTGATGAGGAGGTCAATGCGCACCGTCTGAGAGGAATTTGAGGGATTCCATCATTTTTCCTGTCACGACCTTACTGTGTATTCACGAAGTCGACCTAGAAGTCATCGATCGAAGAAGCCACCGAGTTGTTGGAAATGGATGTGAGGTGAAGGAGATTTCCTAGGGGAGTTCATCGATGGAAGTTTGGTTTGATTAGGTGAAGGGTGCGAGGTAAACGAAGGGTAGAAAAATGGCGAAATGGCATTACTGGAGCAGCGTTCTTACTTGATGCGTGGAAGAAGAAGTACTAGTTGATAGTGGGTTTCGGGTGTGTGTATGGGTATTAAAGAAGATTGGGCATTGGTGGATTTTCTCTTCTGTTGGGCCAATTAAAAATCGGTAAGAGCAGGCGTGAGTTGTTACCATACGGAAATGGCTGTGTACAAAATGGTAAAGCCAAATTAAAGTTTAATTTTTGTTTAAATTAAAATAAAAATAGTATATCAACTTTAGATCATTATATCTCACTCATACGATATGGGTTTTCAGCGAAACAAGATTCGACAAGATCGTATGGACGGTGGCTCCACAATGGAACTGACTGGGAGCGAATCAGGGCTCGTTACAATTTATAGCAAAATAAATTATCCGTCTGAATCAAGCGATGGTTATCGTTATTAATGATGATCGTCCAATGTGAGTAAATCTCACTAACTCTACTCAATTTATATTTTTATAAAATATTTTTGGAGTTTATAAATGATGGTTGTTTGTTATGTGTTGGCTGTTTGGTTGAACTACTAGTTAATTGGTTGAAAATATAGATAATGATATAGATATAAATCGTTAATCAAATATTGATTCTGTTTAGTAGAATATTTCATAGTGAAATGAAATGGATGTTAATTATATTGTTTAACAACTCTGGATGCAGGGAAACAGGTTGGAGGAATCCGATTGGATTCCTCAACATTTATTTTATTGTTTTTCATATATGATGATATATGATGTGACATAAAATCTGTTGTTGATGATGTGTGTTAGAATGATATTGATCATTGTTATTGGGTATTTTAAATACCATAAGGAATACAGGAATGTTAAAAAGGAAATTTTCAATGTTATATTGAAAAAGAAATATATATAAAATCAGAGGATTTTATAGAAAGAGATATTTATAAAATCAAAGGATTTTATAAAAAGAAATATTTTTAAAATGAATAGAATTTTATAAAAGGAATTATTTATATAATAAATAAGATTATATAAAAGGAAATATTTGTGAAAATAAATAAATAGAATTGAAAGGAAATATTTGTGAAAACAAATAGATTTAATTGAAAGGAAATATTCGTAAAACAAATAGAAAAGGAATATTTGTAAAACAAATAGAAAGAGGAAATATCTGTAAAACAAATAGGAAAGGAAATAATTAGATTATAAAAGGAAATACTTGAAAAATGAATAGAATTGTATAAAAAGAGAATTTTACATTTGAAAGGTTTAGACCCGCGCTTCGCACACGGGTATAACATGATATGGATTTAAAGCAAATATTTTAAATAGAATCTATTCTAACTGATACATTGAGAAGATAAATTTATAAATAATATTTTATAAATGAAATGAAATATTTATCATTGGATAAATAGGATATATAAGTCGGGACTTATATAGAGAAGTAAGAATCGATTTCAACATCGATAATTGAAACTAAATATGGACATAGAGGTAATAAAAAGAGTTAATCAAAATATGTTAATCAAATTGTAAGAGAGTTAATCGAATATTAGTTATTTGAATATAGTAATTGATTAGAGTTAATCAAATTAGGTTAATCGAGTGGAGTTAATCGAATTAGAATTAATCGATTTGAGTTAATCAAGTTAGAATTAATTGATAGGAGTTAAGTCAAGTTAGAGTTAATTGATAGGAGCAATCGAGTAGAGTTAATCGATTAGAGTTAATCGAATTAGAGTGATTGAATTAGAGTTGATTGTAATAGAGTTAATCAAATTATAGTTAATTGAATATTAGTTATTCGAATAGGTTAAAAGGAGTAATCGAATATAGTTTATTCGGAAGAGAGTTGATCAAATATAGTTTATTCGAAAGAGAGATTATCGAAAATAGTTTATTCGAAAGAGAGATTATCGAATATAGTTTATTCGAAAGAGAGTTTATCGAATATTAGTTATTCGAAGAGAGATAATCGAATATAGTTTATTCGAAAGGAGTTATTGAATAGAGATTATTCGAAAGAGAGTTATACGTTGAAATTCGATTATATCGAATTCGGGAAGTAATATTTACTTTCCGTTTTTAATCAAGATTTATTTATTTATTAATAAATTAGTTGTTTACTTATTTATCCAAATTTATAAATAAAAGTTTATTGAAGTTATTCTATTTAAGAAGTATGGGATTATAACACCATCGTTGTAATCAAATGATTTTGGTAAAAGAAGTGGATGCGTAAATAGAATCTGAGTTACGTAAGGAAGTTGGTTAAAAGATTTAAAAAGGTGAACTTTGTTTATTTCGAGGTTAGAAATGTTGTTCAGTTAAGGTCTGAGAGGTAATTATACCCCAACTTGATTGACTTCGTTTTTAACTAAGGGATGGGTAAGGTTCGATAGTGAAGGTTGATTAAGTGAATTTAGTTAATGAGTGTAATGGTTTGAATTGGCTTAGTGATGTTTTATTTAAACATCTGTTTAAATCAAATGAAGGAGTTTTGGAAATGTTTTCCAAATAAGAATCAGAAAATGTTTTCTGATATAGAAAATAAGGAATGGAGCAAATACAGAAATGTTTGCAATGATTAATAAAATATATTTTCTAAATCTAGAAATAAGAGTTTACGAATATATAGAAATGGGAAATGAATAAATTAATGATAAGTTAAATTAAAGAAGATCGGTGTTGGTTGATGATTGATCGATCGAATTTCTATCTGGAAATAAGATCTTTGGTAGTACACCTATTTTTCTTCGATAGTTAAATCACTGACTATCAAAGTTTTTGACCATTTTTCCGTCGTCAATACGGAGAGGCCGGGATCATATTCATTATCTGAAAACCACTCTGTATGGACGTTAGCGTTGCGATCAAATATGATGAAAATAATTGAAGATGGAGTTATGAAAGGGCTATCCTGTTTAAAGGATAGTGCCTTCAGTTTGTCCAGTCCCAGGACAACGTGAATGGACGAATGTCTGACGGAGTATATCCAACGGATCGCGTAAGTTGATCTCTTCAAACGTACTTATGTTTGGTGGCGGAGGAATTCATTTCTCTTAGCTTTATACCCATGGTATTTTTGGGGAAATCGATTTTTGATTTGGCGGGTATGACGATTGGCATTCAAAGTGAATGGTGGTCAGGCATTCCAAAAGATACGTTATGACCTCAAGCCCTATCAACCGAGAAATGACAGAAATCTGGCAGGCAGCATGGCTAGGTGGGTCGCGTCCATTAGGGTGTATATCACCTATCTAGAGAAAATCCGTTTCATTCTTTTATCTATTTCGATGCTGTCCCTTTTTGGGAAACGGTTGGTACCTCCCAACCGTTGGTGATATACATTCGATACACTCAAGCGAAATGAGTGGTCGGTCATGTGTGGGCCGGGTTGCAAGACGTTCTTGTTGAACCCAGTGTATTCGCCTCTAGAGAAACACTATCGGCAGGTGGTCACATACCTATCATAGTCGGAATCCAATCTCCAATAAGCACCCACGGTTTTGTTTGTATACTATATACGTGGAACGTGAGATGCAAGCGTTCTGCCAGATTGTAAATTACTTGTGATTAGATATTATAATAATATCAGAGAAGTATTGATTTCCATAACTGTTTTGGGTTATCGTAAGGTAAAAACCATCTGTGTTTATGTGTGGATCGGTGTAAAAACCCGTAACTTCCCCGGTGAGGAAAGCGCGGATAGTTCGAGAACAAGCCACATCAAAACGCAGACGGAAGAACATTTCATTGTATATTACAACAATTCCATCAGATTATAAGAATATACAGAGTATAAATGAATATTACACAGAAATATCAGAGATTTAAATTACATTTAAATACATAGCAGCGGAAAATAATACAATACACAACTAGAAGAGATATACGGATACAAAGCTTTCCGGATATCATTCCAGCTGTAAACCAGGATCCTGTGAATATAAATCTGCAAAACCAAAACTACTAGTTGCCCGTGTCAAAATAAGGGCACCCAGAGTTTAGGTTAAAACAATAAACTCCAGGTCAGTCATGGGACTGGTGTGAGAACTAAAACAGTTATTAATCTTTATTTTAAAGTTAGATAAATCAAGGGACCACGCCGTATAACACGGAACGGGTTTCCTCCCAAGAATACCAGTGCTTAAAACAAACAACGCAATGCTAAATAAAGAAAAATGAAGCTATTATAAGACCCAGTTCCCATCACACAATGCGACGCAAGCCGGAGGATAGGGTTTTTACCTTATAATAGCCAAGAATGCTTGATACGTTTAAAAGAAATCATTTGATACTATTATAAGTGTATAGTGTATAAAACAACTTCAAATCATACGTATCAATCATAGGCGGCATGAATGCCCCATACCACTATGTCGCCATATATAGGTTATACAATCAAAATCGCAAAGTCACGTATTTGGAAATTGGATTTCCATCTATGAACCGAGGCAAAAGATAGTCCTCAACCGATTCGAGACGCTCTAGCCCGCCCCTCAGGAACAGCCGCAACTACCCCTTGGATCGTCAGGGCCGGTCCACCGATGTGGATTATTATGCCTGAACACTACGTTTCCCCGCCCTTTGGGGCGTAAATGAGCCAATAAATTACTCCATCGGACCCGGATCGTCCGATCAAACCGAGGCGCCTCGCAACAGCAACAACCACACAGGTGAAAAGTATATAAATGTCAAGGCTGGTAGGTCACTGACACCACCCTAGCTAGAAATAAACGCATGCCCTCCCTGAGGTCCGTCTCCCATTTTTGGTTCACAACCGGGGTGCGAGGCTCGCGAATTCACGTTACACAAAGCTGTGCCACACAGGCTGTGCTTTGATCATCACCACAAGACTTTGCTTTTTAACAGAAGCCTTGATCATTTGCATCTTAGCATGCCACACAGGCAATTCACTCTATGTGTTTGATATCCATCAGTATATAACCCCTGAGCTCGTACGTCTCAGAGAAGGGCGTTCAACAAGAGAATAAATTCTCCGCCGCCAAACAGATATATATTTAATAGAAATCAATCACACAGACTAAAATCCAATGTCAGACACACAATCCATTTACAAGTCCGTTCTGGGTCTGAACGAAACCGGAGGCACCTAGTACCCCGCATATCCATCGATCTCCAAGTACGTCTGGACGATCACCAACTGTTTCCATCTTCTTGGGTGTACAGCCCAATCAAGATCATCAGTAATCACCCAAACGACGTGAAGACCTCCGGTCTTCGACCATCGTCTTCATCTTCGACTTATTGTCGTATCAGTTATTCAGAATGGGATAAACCCGGTCTTTCCGAATAACTCGCGTATATTTTAAATAAGTGTTACACAAACACAACATACGCCTCATTCCAATTTATCAGTCACTAACCGTAAATTAACAAGAGAATAATTCCCTAAATATTAACCCTGAAGGCCGAAACCAACATCAGATCAATATCCAGAAAACCATTCTGCTTAGCTAACCGACAGTTAGTTTCTAAATTTCACATTCATAGGGAAAGGTTCCCATTAATTTTATCAAAGATAAATCCCTTGAATTTATTCTCTAATCTTCTTTTGAATTTCGATGCAACTAATCGGGATTAACGAACCTTACCGAAGTAATCATTTGTTTTAATTTCCCAGTCCCAACCTATTCATCCCATGAAGTAAAACTGGTTATACTTCATATCTAACACCACGGTGTTATCGGTAAATTCAATTACCATTTCACGTTCGAATCTAATTAAAGATTTAACTAACGCCTGGAGCAAAACTGGTGATACTCCATCCTCGATCATTTCAATCTAGTTAAAGATTCATTAAAACTCCACTTAGTTTTAATCCTAGCGGGGTTAAAGAATCAGTGTCATTTAAAAACACTGTTCACGATAAACCCCAAGATCACATTCCATTAATTATTGGGTTAAAGAACAAGTGTTATTTAAAACACTGCTCACGATAAACCCAAAAATCAATTCGAATTCAATTCCAATTAAATATTATTTAATTGGTACACTTCATTAAATCTAAATAAAAAGATTTAATCTTTTCTCAACTAGGTTCAAGAACAGTGTTAATGAAGACACCATTCACGACAAACCCAAATCACATTTGATATTAAAAACAAGGCTCTGAATAGAAAATATATCGGCTTATATTCAATATCAAATTCTACGACCAACAGATATCGTATTGGAAATAACGATATATAAATATCTTTCAAATTTCCATAACAACATCTGTATAATCAAGAAATCCAACATCGAAATATTCCGAAGACAATTTCGATTCAAATCCATTCCAATGCAATTATTGGAAATTCTGGTTATTTTCAAAACCATTTCAAATCCAATTTATTTATTTGAAAATAAATAGAATTTTAATCCTAGTTCAAAACTAGTTCATTTCGATAAAAATCTATTTTTATCTTTTCAAATATGGAGTTTTTCATCCCAATTTTTCCCAAAGCATTTCTTATGATTCTACACAAATTATTACTATTTTTAATGATTTTATCAAGGCCCGTACAGTCGATTTCCATCAACGGCCATCGAACAGCACTTACAACGACCTTTTTCAAATTTGATTTGGACGTATCTCCAAATACAGCCGTTAGATTTTAAATTTCTAATATTCGTTAGAAAGCTCTTTTCGATACGAACCCAACGGTTCCGGTTTTAGGAGAATCCGACGGTCGGATCTCCCGTAATGTCCGTTTGAAATAAATGGTCGAAATTCACGAACTGCCGCGGCGCGGCGCATTCTATTCAGGCCATTATAATATATATATATAATATATATAATATATATACTTCGTCGATTTCAATTCAAAACGTTCTTTATAAATCGTTTTAAATTCATTTTCAAAACGGTTTCAACTTCATATTTAATTTCAAATCAAAATTGAATATTCCAATATAAATTCGTTTTAAATTCATTTCAAATCGATTTCAATTCAAATTCAATTCATTTTAAATTCAATTTAAAATGATTTCAATTCTATTCGAATTCATTTCATAACGATTTCAATTCTATTTCGATTCTATTTGAATTCATTTCAAAACGATTTCAATTCTATTTCGTTTTTATTCAATTCCCATTCGAATTCATTTCTATACAGTTTCAGTTCGAATTCATTTCTATTCAATTTCAATTCGAATTCGTTTCTATTCAATTTCAGTTCGAATTCATTTCTATTCAATTTCAATTCTTGTCAAGATATCAGATTTTGAAATCACTTTCGATATTCGTTATAAATGAATAAAGTCGATATAAATATCGTTCACGTCAAAATGGCGTCAATCTAATCAACACGGCTTCATATATTTCTATTTTCAAATATTCTATTTCAAATATTTCTATTTCGAAACTGGAATGAGGCCCAATCAATTACCATATAATGTTAATTATATGGATTTTCTACAACACATGTACACAATAACAACAATGAATAATCAGCCATCATCCAAAGTGCATTCTACACTGTATAAACATCAAATATAAATATCCAACGCTTATAACAGCCTGTCAATCAATCGATCGACATACAACTAAATAATCGGGATTAGTGTACGTCAAATATCATCCCAATACCCGTGTGGGGTTTCAAGCAATCCAACACAGATTTTTATTTGTGCAGTTGGGCGATGTGTAAAATTTATCGTCCCAATCAATGTCCTTCAAATAGGTGTACATAAACAAACCGTCCGGTTTGTAAATGAATATTTATTTATTCACATTCACGTTAAAAATTATATTTTTAACGATCAAACTATTTTATTCAACCTATGAATATTCTATTCGGTTCATTTATTAAATAAAATGATATCTTTATTTTTCTAACTTATTTTTAGAAATTTTCGGCGGCATAACGGCATGATACTAGGAACGGGACAAGGCCTAGCCTTATCCCCGATCTAGTGAAGGCCCACGCCATTCACACATCAATCACATCAATTTCATTTCATCAAACAATTCAATTCCAAACCAAATAATCTAACCAACTACACAACCAAACAATTAAACAAACAAGCCATCCATGGTCTGTGGATGACGGGTGTCGGGTGCTGCTAAGCACCGTCTGCATCCTAGTATATATATAACTAGAAAAAGAAATTGAAGAGTGAGAAGTTATCACAGATTAGCTAATCCAATCCCTCGACTCTTCGTAGGTAGAAATCTTCGTCGTTCTTGCCCCGTATCACTTTCTCTACCCGTATTCTCTACATATGGAAAAGTCGAATTTTTACTTCGCTATTCAGTATATAAAAATCGAATTTTTACTACGCTATTCAATATATAAAAATCGAATTTTTACTTCGCTATTCAATATATAAAAATCGAATTTTTACTTCGCTATTCAATATATAAAAATCGAATTTTTACTTCGCTATTCAATATATAAAATCGAATTTTTACTTCGCTATTCAATATATAAAAATTGAATTTTTACTTCGCTATTCAATATATAAAAATCGAATTTTTACTTCGCTATTCAATATATAAAAATCGAATTTCAACCTTTCTTCGCTTCCTACATATGAAAGATCCAATTTTTACTACACTTTCATTTGTATAAAAATCCTATACCTTTCCTTATATGATGAAAATTATAATTTTAAACTCTACATTATATAAAAATCATATCTTTATTATCTTTACAATATAAAATCATATTTTTATATTCCCTACTATATAAAAATCATATTTTTATATAAGTGAAAATCTTAACCTTTCATAAACAAGATCGTCTCCTCCATAAAAATAAAGATCAAAATTTTCATATGAAAAGAATTCAAGTCTTTTTAACGTTAAAAATCATTCCTTTTATATTAAAACCCATTTCTTTTATATCAAAAACCATTTCTTTTATATTAAAAACCATTTCTTTTATATTAAAAACCATTAATAAAACTGAAAATATATAAAATAAATGTAAATAAATAAAAGAAGCTTACATAGAAATAGGAAGGAGGGGGAAACGTTCACCATCGAAGGGGGGCTGCTGCGAGGTGTTGTAGAAGCGAAGGAAGGAGGAGCAGAAGGGGGAGGGCGGTCGAAGTCGATGCTGGAGGGGGGTCTAGGACTCGCGGCTCGGTGCTGTGGCTATGGGGTTGTCTTCGGGTTTGGGGGGGGGGTCTGCAAATCGGAGCTGGAGGGTGGAGAGAGACTGGCGCGAGGCTAGGGGAAGAAGGAGAGAGGCGGTGGGAAAGGGGAGGGCGGTCGGGGATGGGGTGCGCTCGTCGGAGGCTGGCGGATTAGGGCTCCGTCGCCCTTCGTTTTTCTTTTCTTTTCTGAATTTGATTTTTAGTCAACGAGGGAAAGGAGGGAGATAAAGGATAGATTTATATTATAATTTATTTATTTATTATTTTAAATTTTAAACTTTATAACGTACCATCTCCATTGGAACTCGAAATCGAACCCGCCGACTGTCGTCCATAGCTAATTACCCCCATTCCGAACACAATGGGATATGTATCGTAAGCTGATTCGACTGTTTCGATCAGTTTTCGTCAAAATCAACATATAACTCTATATATTGAATTTGAACGCGCATTTCAATGTACCGGGCCCACATACGATCTCTAAAAATTCTCGAAAAATTATTTATAGCTTCATATTGACGATACGGTCCTAACAAAACTAGTTTCGTCGAATTCTGAGACCGTTTGAAAAATGGCCAATTTCTAGTCGATTAAAATCAACTAAAACTGGTCAAACGCGTTTTACTTTGCCACGCTCACATATTGACTCAAAAAATTATGAAATTTGAAACATAGCAAGAACTTTACAACACGGATCCAACAAAAGTGGTTTCGTCGAAATCCGAGGTCGTTTGCAAAATGTCCATTTTTAAGGGCCTGAATTCCATAGCGACTATTCAGAATTTTCAACTGGACATATCTTTTGATCCCCGCTATGAAATTTTGATTTTTCAGATTCGTTGGAAAGATATTATCAATTAGATTCCATTATTTTTGGTTTCACTAAAATCCGGATTATTCTGCTCCCGGTATGTTCAATTGAAGTTTGAAATCGAATTATCAAACTACCGCGCCATTTTCAATTCCTTTTATAAATATAAATAAATATTTATACTCTATCGTCCATCTATTTAACTATATACGATTTAATTTTATTCAAAATAAATTTCTCGTCGTTTTTATTTAAAATAATTCATTTTAAATAGTCAAAATTCGCTAAAATTGCCAAAATAAAAATTTTAAACTGGCCCAGATTTTCGGGTTGTTACAATCTCCCCCACTTAAAACTTTTCGTCCCCGAAAAGGAACAAAGTCGAAAGTGGTTTGATTAATCAACTATACGTTCGATCTGGCTTCCATTGTCCAACTTTTCAGTTTCTGAGAATTTTCAAATTCTTCAAAAATTTGGCTAACACCCTAAATTTTCGAAAAATTTCGCCATAATCTCCCCTGCACCGGGAGCCACGGGAAAATCCCGAAATTGCCATATAGGCCTTCTGATCTCAAAAAGAAAAAGAAAAAGCCAAGCGGCTAGCCAATAGGCTCATAAAATCATCATCACCCAAACAAAACAGTAAATTATAGTAAACATGTACCTATTTGTCGGGCAAACAAATTTTATTCTCTGCTCTAGCCTCCTTGCTATAACCTGTTCAGTGTAAGTACAAGTATATGCAAGCAAATGCGACTAATTTTCGATACAATTCAATATTTGATTCAGTTAGGCATAATGGTTCAAAATTATCAAACAATTAAACAAACAACACAAACATCAATCAATTAGTGAATTATCATTTGAATTTCATAACTTTGATATATAGTCAAAAATCTCATTTTTGATGCCAAATCACAACGATAAGTCCTATCTAATTTTGGTTCTCACACCAGTCAATAGGAAATATATAGAAATCTCACTTTCGTCACTCGAATATAAACACGGATGATGAGGCCTCATCATCAGAATCATCTCCAGGCGACTAGAGTGTGATTCTATATCTATCCAATATATTAAAATTTCGAACACACGTTTGCAAGACGTATATGCGAAATCTCTATATACTGGACTGTCCTAATCAACACAAATAAATAATCAAATACGAATAATTGATTTAAATTTTCAAAACAAAATTTGTTTTCATTTTTAAAAATATACTCTTCACACTCGTTCTAGGATACTACTGATCCTATCTCTAACGAGTCATTCCCATTGGATATTACTAATCCAATATCTAATGAATGCTTTCGTATGGTTCTAAGGTGCCTTGTTCTCTGAGCTTTGTAAACCAAAGCTCTGATACCAACTGTAAAAACCCGTAACTTCCCCGGTGAGGAAAGCGCAGATAGTTCGAGAACAAGCCACATCAAAACGCAGATGGAAGAACATTTCATTGTATATTACAACAATTCCATCAGATTATAAGAATATACAGAGTATAAATGAATATTACACAGAAATATCAGAGATTTAAATTACATTTAAATACATAGCAGCGGAAAATAATACAATACACAACTAGAAGAGATATACGGATACAAAGCTTTCCGGATATCGTTCCAGCTGTAAACCAGGATCCTGTGAATATAAATCTGCAAAACCAAAACTACTAGCTGCCCGTGTCAAAATAAGGGCACCCAGAGTTTAGGTTAAAACAATAAACTCCAGGTCAGTCATGGGACTGGTGTGAGAACTAAAACAGTTATTAATCTTTATTTTAAAGTTAGGTAAATCAAGGGACCACGCCGTATAATACGGAACGGGTTTCCTCCCAAGAATACCAGTGCTTAAAACAAACAGCGCAATGCTAAATAAAGAAAAATGAAGCTATTATAAGACCCAGTTCCCATCACACAATGCAACGCAAGCCGGAGGATAGGGTTTTTATCTTATAATAGCCAAGAATGGTTGATACGTTTAAAAGAAATCATTTGATACTATTATAAGTGTATAGTGTATAAAACAACTTCAAATCATAAGTATCAATCATAGGCGGCATGAATGCCCCATACCACTATGTCGCCATATATAGGTTATACAATCAAAATCGCAAAGTCACGTATTTGGAAATTGGATTTCCATCTATGAACCGAGGCAAAAGATAGTCCTCAACCGATTCGAGACGCTCTAGCCCGCCCCTCAGGAACAGCCGCAACTGCCCCTTGGATCGTCAGGGCCGGTCCACCATTGTGGA
Source organism: Allium sativum (assembly GCA_030737875.1). Lineage (NCBI taxonomy): Eukaryota > Viridiplantae > Streptophyta > Magnoliopsida > Asparagales > Amaryllidaceae > Allium > Allium sativum. The sequence continues at coordinate 980,278,295 of CM060915.1, forward strand.
TTATTATGCCTGAACACCATGTTTCCCCGCCCTTTGGGGCGTAAATGAGCCAATAAATGACTCCATCGGACCCGGATCGTCCGATCAAACCGAGGCGCCTCGCAACAGCAACAACCACACAGGTGAAAAGTATATAAATGTCAGGGCTGGTAGGTCACTGACACCACCCTAGCTAGAAAGAAACGCATGCCCTCCCTGAGGTCCGTCTCCCATTTTTGGTTCACAACCGGGGTGCGAGACTCGCGAATTCACGTTACACAAAGTTGTGCCACACAGGCTGTGCTTTAATCATCACCACAAGACTTTGCTTTTCAACAGAAGCCTTGATCATTTGCATCTTAGCATGCCGCACAGGCAATTCACTCTATGTGTTTGATATCCATCAGTATATAACCCCTGAGCTCGTACGTCTCAGAGAAGGGCGTTCAACAAGAGAACAAATTCTCCGCCGCCAAACAGATATATATTTAATAGAAATCAATCACACAGACTAAAATCCAATGTCAGACACACAATCCATTTACAAGTCCGTTCTGGGTCTGAACGAAACCGGAGGCACCTAGTACCCCGCATATCCATCGATCTCCAAGTACGTCTGGAAGATCACCAACTGTTTCCATCTTCTTGGGTGTACAGCCCAATCAAGATCATCAGTAATCACCCAAACGACGTGAAGACCTCCGGTCTTCGACCATCGTCTTCATCTTCGACTTATTGTCGTATCAGTTATTCAGAATGGGATAAACCCGGTCTTTCCGAATAACTCGCGTATATTTTAAATAATTGTTACACAAACACAACATACGCCTCATTCCAATTTATCAGTCACTAACCGTAAATTAACAAGAGAATAATTCCCCAAATATTAACCCCGAAGGCCGAAACCAACATCAGATCAATATCCAGAAAACCATTCTGCTTAGCTAACCGATAGTTAGTTTCTAAATTTCACATTCATAGGGAAAGGTTCCCATTAATTTTATCAAAGATAAATCCCTTGAATTTATTCTCTAATCTTCTTTTGAATTTCGATTCAACTAATCGGGATTAACGAACCTTACCGAAGTAATCATTTGTTTTAATTTCCCAGTCCCAACCTATTCATCCTATGAAGTAAAACTGGTTATACTTCATATCTAACACCACGGTGTTATCGGTAAATTCAATTACCATTTCACGTTCGAATCTAATTAAAGATTTAACCAACGCCTGGAGCAAAACTGGTGATACTCCATCCTCGATCATTTCAATCTAGTTAAAGATTCATTAAAACTCCACTTAGTTTTAATCCTAGCGGGGTTAAAGAATCAGTGTCATTTAAAAACACTGTTCACGATAAACCCCAAGATCACATTCCATTAATTATTGGGTTAAAGAACAAGTGTTATTTAAAACACTGCTCACAATAAACCCAAAAATCAATTCGAATTCAATTCCAATTAAATATTATTTAATTGGTACACTTCATTAAATCTAAATAAAAAGATTTAATCTTTTCTCAACTAGGTTCAAGAACAGTGTTAATGAAGACACCATTCACGACAAACCCAAATCACATTTGATATTAAATACAAGGCTCTGAATAGAAAATATATCGGCTTATATTCAATATCAAATTCTACGACCAACAGATATCGTATTGGAAATAACGATATATAAATATCTTTCAAATTTCCATAATAACATCTGTATAATCACGAAATCCAACATCGAAATATTCCGAAGACAATTTCGATTCAAATCCATTCCAATGCAATTATTGGAAATTCTGGTTATTTTCAAAACCATTTCAAATCCAATTTATTTCTTTGAAAATAAATAGAATTTTAATCCTAGTTCAAAACTAGTTCATTTCGATAAAAATCTATTTTTATCTTTTCAAATATGGAGTTTTTCATCCCAATTTTTCCTAAAGCATTTCTTATGATTTTACACAAATTATTACTATTTTTAATGATTTTATCAAGGCCCGTACAGTCGATTTCCATCAACGGCCATCGAACTGCACTTACAGCGACCTTTTTCAAATTTGATTTGGACGTATCTCCAAATCCAATCGTTAGATTTTAAATTTCTAATATTCGTTAGAAAGCTCTTTTCGATACGAACCCAACGGTTCCGGTTTTAGGAGAATCCGACGGTCGGATCTCCCGTAATGTCCGTTTGAAATAAATGGTCGAAATTCACGAACTGCCGCGGTGCGGCGCGTTCTATTCAGGCCATTATATTATATATATATAATATATACATCGTCGATTTCAATTCAAAACGTGCTTTAAAAATCGTTTTAAATTCATTTTCAAAACGGTTTCAACTTCATATTTAATTTCAAATCAAAATTGAATATTCCAATATAAATTCGTTTTAAATTCATTTCAAATCGATTTCAATTCAAATTCAATTCATTTTAAATTCAATTTAAAACGATTTCAATTCTATTCGAATTCATTTCAAAACGATTTCAATTCTATTTCGATTCTATTCGAATTCATTTCAAAACGATTTCAATTCTATTTCGTTTTTATTCAATTCCCATTCGAATTCATTTCTATACAGTTTCTGTTCGAATTCATTTCTATTCAATTTCAATTCTTTTCAAGATATCAGATTTTGAAATCACTTTTGATATTCGTTATAAATGAATAAAGTCGATATAAATATCGTTCATGTCAAAATGGCGTCAATCTAATCAACACGGCTTCATATATTTCTATTTTCAAATGTTCTATTTCAAATATTTCTATTTCGAAACTGGAATGAGGCCCAATCAATTACCATATAATGTTAATTATATGGATTTTCTACAACACATGTATACAATAACAACGATGAATAATCAGCCATCATCCAAAGTGCATTCTACACTGTATAAGCATCAAATATAAATATCCAACGCTTATAACAGCCTGTCAATCAATCGATCGACATACAACTAAATTATCGGGATTAGTGTACGTCAAATACCATCCCAATACCCGTGTGGGGTTTCAAGCAATCCAACACAGATTTTTATTTGTGCAGTTGGGCGATGTGTAAAATTTATCGTCCCAATCAATGTCCTTCAAATAGGTGTACATAAACAAACCGTCCAGTTTGTAAATGAATATTTATTTATTCACATTCACGTTAAAAATTATATTTTTAACGATCAAACTATTTTATTCAACCTATGAATATTCTATTCGGTTCATATATTAAAAAAATTGATATCTTTATTTTTCTAACTTATTTTTAGAAAATTTCGGCGGCATAACGGCACGATACTAGGAACGGGACAAGGCCTAGCCTTATCCCCGGTCTAGTGAAGGCCCACGCCATTCACACATCAATCACATCAATTTCATTTCACCAAATAATTCAATTCCAAACCAAATAATCTAACCAACTACACAACCAAACAATTAAACAAACAAGCCATCCATGGTCTGTGGATGACGGGTGTCGGGTGCTGCTAAGCACCGTCTGCATCCTAGTATATATATAACTAGAAAAAGAAATTGAAGAGTGAGAAGTTCTCACAGATTAGCTAATCCAATCCCTCGACTCTTCGTAGGTAGAAATCTTCGTCGTTCTTGCCCCGTGTCACTTTCTCTGCCCGTATTCTCTACATATGGAAAAATCGAATTTTTACTTTGCTATTCAGTATATAAAAATCGAATTTTTACTACGCTATTCAATATATAAAAATCGAATTTTTACTTCGCTATTCAATATATAAAATCGAATTTTTACTTCGCTATTCAATATATAAAAATCGAATTTTTACTTCGCTATTCAATATATAAAAATCGAATTTTTACTTCTCTATTCAATATATAAAAATCGAATTTCAACCTTTCTTCGCTTCCTACATACGAAAGATCCAATTTTTACTACACTTTCATATGTATAAAAATCCTATACCTTTCCTTATATGTTAAAAAATATAATTTTAAACTCTACATTATATAAAAATCATATCTTTATTATTTTACAGTATAAAAATCATATTTTTATATTCCCTACTATATAAAAATCATATTTTTATATAAGTGAAAATCTTAACCTTTCATAAACAAGATCGTCTCCTCCATAAAAATAAAGATCAAAATTTTCATATGAAAAGAATTCAAATCTTTTTAACGTTAAAAATCATTCCTTTTATATTAAAACCCATTTCTTTTATATCAAAAACCATTTCTTTTATATTAAAAACCATTTCTTTTATATTAAAAACCATTAATAAAACTGAAAATATATAAAATAAATGTAAATAAATAAAAGAAGCTTACATAGAAATAGGAAGGAGGGGGGAAACGTTCACCATCGAAGGGGGGCTGCTGCGAGGTGTTGTAGAAGCGAAGGAAGGAGGAGCAGAAGGGGGAGGGCGGTCGAAGTCGATGCTGGAGGGGGGTCTAGGGCTCGCGGCTCGGTGCTGTGGCTATGGGGTTGTCTTCGGGTTTGGGGGGGTCTGCAAATCGGAGCTAGAGGGTGGAGAGAGACTGGCGCGAGGCTAGGGGAAGAAGGAGAGAGGCGGTGAGAAGGGGGAGGGCGGTCGGGGATGGGGTGCGCTCGTCGGAGGCTGGCGGATTAGGGCTCCGTCGCCCTTCATTTTTTTTTTATTCTGAATTTGATTTTTAGTCAACGGGGGAAAGGAGGGAGATAAAGGATAGGTTTATATTATAATTTATTTATTTATTATTTTAAACTTTATAACGTACCATCTCCATTCGAACTCGAAATCGAACCCGCCGACTGTCGTCCATAGCTAATTACCCCCATTCCGAACATAATGGGATATGTATCGTAAGCTGATTCGATTGTTTCGATCAGTTTTCGTCAAAATCAACATATAACTCTATATATTGAATTTGAACGCGCATTTCAATGTACCGGGCCCACATACGATCTCTAAAAATTCTCGAAAAATTATTTCTAGCTTTGTATTGACGATACGGTCCTAACTAAACTAGTTTCGTCGAATTCTGAGACCGTTTGAAAAATGGCCAATTTCCAGTCGATTAAAATCAACTGAAACTGGTCAAACGCGTTTTCCTTTGCCACGCTTACATATTGATTCGAAAAATTATGAAATTTGAAACCTAGCAATAACTTTACAACACGGATCCAACAAAAGTGGTTTCGTCGAAATCCGAGGTCGTTTGCAAAATGTCCATTTTAAGGGCCTGAATTCCATAGCGACTATTCAGAATTTTCAACTGGACATATCTTTTGATCCCCGCTATGAAATTTTGATTTTTTAGATTCGTTGGAAAGATATTATCAATTAGATTCCATTATTTTTGGTTTCACTAAAATCCGGATTATTCTGCTCCCGGTATGTTCAATTGAAGTTTGAAATCGAATTAACGAACTACCGCGCCATTTTCAATTCCATTTATAAATATAAATAAATATTTATATTCTATCGTCCATCTATATAACTATATACGATTTAATTTTATTCAAAATAAAATTCTCTTTGTTTTTATTTAAAATCATTCATTTTAAATAGTCAAAATTCGCTAAAATTGCCAAAATAAAAATTTTAAACTGGCCCAGATTTTCGGGTTGTTACAATCGGTCTGACGATTATAATTTCTTTTGAAAAGGATTTTTGATAAGTTATACCAAATGATTTGAGTTTACTCACCAGTCCCATGACTGACCCAGAGTTTATTTTGTTTTGTTTTCCCTAAACTCTTAGGTGCCCTAAATTTGTACGGGCAGTCAAGTAGTCCAGATCTTTACAGATATACTTGGAGGAGCTTGAAGCAGGAGGCTTCAGGATTATATAGCTATTGTTATTTCCGCTGTGTATAAGTGTTGTACTCTGATAATGTTAATGTATATATACATATATACTGTTTTATTGCAAAGTTATGTTATATATTATATTTTATTCGTTCCGCTGTGAGATTCGTATTACTCTGATTCTGTTCTGTGGTGGTCTTCTTCTTCTATTCTAATTTTCTATCTTATCTATTCTCACCCTCTAACTTCCTTCTATTAATGATCAGGTATTTCCGATGTCTGAGTAGTCAACATGGTAGTTTTATGTTGATTTTCGGAGTCGAAAATCCTAGTTCGTTATAGTGGTATCAGAGTTGAAGGTTAAGTGATTACCTTGGCTCTGTGGCGTGACTCAGTAGAGATGGAGTTAGTAATGCCCTAGATTGAGTTGAGAGTATATATACGAGTGAAATTATTTGCATATTTTATAAAAAATCATTTTATATTGTGGAGATTTATTGGTTGAGTTGTTTATAAGTTCTGATCGATCAATTTGATCCACTATATTGATTGGATTTTCTAAACGCTTGAATATGATAAACCGACACAGTATGTTTTGAAAGAGGGTAAATGAAATAATTTTACCTAAACTATATTTTGATATAAACGAATGATTAATATTGGAAATATTATTGTATGTTGGATGTGTTGGTTGTTATTATAATCAAATGAGATTATAAAAGGTGAAATGGTTAAATATAACCAATTAGAATTCATATAAGTGTAATATATGGAATCAGATGAATTAAATCTGAATTTAAAATCAGAATTGGAATTAAAATTCCTAAAAGTTGAAAGGTGTTTGTAAATGGATTTGGAATTAAAATATGAGAATTTTAAAATCTTGGGACATTTTATATTGTTTTACAAGCATAGTGAATGATATTTTGAAATGTATTTCAAAGTGGAAGTGTTTAGAAATGGTTTTGATAAGTGATATAGTATTGAACTCACTTCAGTAGCTGGTAAATAACTCTGATGATGCTGGCCACATCATCAATGTTCATTTTCGAGTTGTAAGTGACTGATTACTACCAAAGGTTTTGTGTTGAATTGTTTTGAATCCTGAAAAGGAATATTTGATTTTTGAAAGAGCTAAACTGTTTAAAAAAAAGAAAAAAAAACTCCCAGGAGGGATTGTTGAACAAAAACAAATTTAAACAGAAATTTTTGAAAACAAGATGGAATTGAATTGAAATCAATTAACTGGAAATTGAATGGAAACCAATTAACTGGAAATTGAATTGGAATATAACATATCAAGTAAAATCATATTTTGGATCATGAGATAAGAATATGAAATGGTATTGGATTGGTGAGTTAGGAGTTTGGAATCGAGAATGGAAGTCGAGTTTGAAATGGAATTTGGCTTTGGATATAAGCAAATAATTGTGTTGAGATTTGATTGGTTGAAATTGATTGGAAATCGATTGGTATAGATGGATATATGACTAGCAGGTATTGGGTAGAAGCAAGTGCGAGAATATAATGATATGCTCGAAAAAAGGTACATGTTTAAATTACCATATGAGGTTCTATGTACCGGATCGGCAAGCCGCTTGGCTTTTTGATTTTCTTTTTGAAAGGAAAGGGCTTAGAGAGGCGAGTTGGGGGTTTGAACTATTGACCGGTACAAGGGAGGTGCTGGCGAAATTTTTTGAAATTTTTGGGTGTTATAAAATATTCAGGATTTTTGAAAATTTTCGTTAGTAGGAATAAATTAATATTTTAATTGGAATTAAACGAGTTCAGTTGAAACTGAAGTTAAAAGTAAATATATAATTTTTAACTTAGTTAGTAGGGTTTGTTTTCTACCTTAGCAATTTCAAGGACGAAATTATTTTAAGGGGGAAAGAATGTAACGACCCGTATTTTTACGGTATAGTAATTAATTGCAACGACCCGGGTTTTCCAGTTATTTGGATTCGAATATTTAAAGTGGTTTAAATATTTTATTTGGAAATATATATATTTGTTTCGATATTATATAAGCTTTTAAAACAGTTATTTTTCAAACAATGATCGTTTTCGACGACACGAATTTTATTGGTTTCGCAACGTCAAAACGTTGTGATGCGTTCATTTCTATCGCAGATGGAGTCCGTGAATGTTGGCGCGAATATATGACATGCAACGATAATCAAAAGTTGAAATAATGTAACCATAAAAATAAAAATAAAATGATAGTAACTTTTTCCCTAAGCGGATTAAAGTGCCCAAATCTATACTAACCAAAAGACATGGAATGATTTCTGTTTAAATTGTACTATAAATTTTCTATTTTTATACAAACAGTGTTCATCCTAGTTATCCATCTACGTCTAAGATGCACATAACACGTTATTTCTGAACATGCGAACCGTAGAAAAGAAACAAAGCTCGAGTTATAATGAATAAATTAAAAGAGGAGAATAGTACAAAAATAAAACAACTAAAATACTGCACAACTTCATACAACAAATAATGAACAGATAAGAAACAAAGCGCAACAGCTATATTCAAATACACAAACGAACAACAAAAAGGAAAGTGAATTCATACTTCAAATCCAAAACAACATAAGAAAAAAATATATAGCTAGAACTGTATCAAATTTGTACAGTTATATGAATCAACACGCCATGTTCTTTCAAGAACATGATACGAACCACAAAAATGATCAATGAAGAAAAAATATATCTCCATAAGCACAGAAAAGAAACAGCTAAGCAAATCTCTGCAAATTGATACATCAGATCGAAATATATATATATGAGCATCTCAACAAATTTTCAGAACTGCATTTAAACATACATGTACAGTAAATTTCAGATTTTAAAACCCATGAACAAGACAACACAAAAAGAAAACAACTAAAAAAAAGATTCATGATTTAATATATCAGCAGCCTTTTGTTCTTTCCAAGAAACCCATTGATCCATCATCTTGAACAGTTGATCTGCGAAAAGAAATGAGGGAGAAAACCCATTAAAAGGGAAATTTCATGATAGAAATAAGACAACATAGGAAAAAAAGCTAAACAGCCTAAGGGAAGGTCATGAACAGCCAAGAACATGTCATAGATAGCTAAAGTAAAGATATGCATATAGTGATACATCAGTTTCAAACATAGACAGTATACAGAAGAGAAGAAAGAAAAATCTTCATGAGACAATAAAATCAAAAAAAGGACATGAGCAGCTAGAAGACATATAGCTGAACAGCTATATATAAAATGAACAACCATAAAAATCAATAAATAAAACCTGTATAGACAAATCCAACAGTAAACCCACTTGTATAAAGGCAGCAGAAATTTAGGTACGAATTCATTGTTTTCACACTGAAAATCCAAGCTAGAAATCCTTATGACAATTCAAAAATCTATGAATAGAACTGACAAGTCATGGCCAAAGACTAGCCTAACCTACCCAGCAATATATGTGTTTATTTACATAGTCGATTTCAAGTACAATTCATGGTTTCATATATTTAAAAATCTGAACACCAAATCTAAAGGAAGATTCAAAATGTCTGTATTGAAAGAACAATACTTAGCACAGAGCAATATATAGGTTTATTTCTAAGTCAAATCCGTGTACCATTCACTGATTTTTTACAATTAAAATCCTATACAAATCCAAACAAAATCTAAATTTCAGATCCAATTTTGATTGAAACAACAATTCGTGGCTGATGATAGACGCTGAACTAATCTGAACCAGAACCACAACTATAAATACACACATTCACCCAAGATTGTGTTCAACAAATTCAAACCCCATTCGAAACCATACGAAAAACCAAATCAAAGTAGTACAGCAAATAAAGAAATCGAGTATAGGAAAACTTAGCTTTCGAAGCCATCGCGGTTGAAGAACCAGACCTCGATTAGGTTCGCTCGTGTGGTTCTGGAAAGCTTGACAGTAGGGTGGCGGATCGTTGGAGGAGTATCGCCGTCTGTGGTTGACCGTGGAAGGATGGAGTTGCCAGGATTTACGGCTGAAATAAAATTGGGGATTAGGGTTTTTTTTTGGCTTGAGGATTTAAATTTGAGGAGCCGGCTGATTAATGAAAACAAGGATCGGATAGGGGTTTTAAGTGGAGAAGAGGGTCGGGTTTGTATGGTCCAAGGGTTAAGGTAAAGCCCAATTCTTAATTCAAAAGAAAATATAGGTTTTAATTATTTTATAAAATTGTTTATACAATTTCTGGCACGTACGTTATCAGATTTACGCACGGTCAGTTGCATTGGGAACGTGGAAACGAGTACTTCGAGATGGAGCATGCCTAGTCCGGATCTAAAGTGACTGAAATTTTTATTCGAATTAAACGTCAATTTAATTCGACTAAAAATCCGATATGTTTTGACGGATTCAAATCCAGGTGAGTTAAACTCACTCAGCTCTTCCCATTTATATTTTATATAAATTGGGTTTATTTTTTGTGTTCTGATTATTAGTGCTTGACTGTTTGCCTATTTTATAATCATTGATTAAATTACTGGAAATTAAACGGTCGTTTAATTTCATAAGAGATAACAATCGTTTTGATTTGACCCGAACAAGGAAATTTCCCTTGACTGATCACATTTATAAACGTGCTGGAATTGTTTGAATGGTTTGAATTGGCCGTTAATTGATTGATTATTATGGTTGAACCGTATTTCAATATTTATTCCGATATGGATCAATGGATTGGATGGGTTGGGTAATTAGCATCACCTGGTCGAGAAATCAATCGATATGGATACTTAAATATGGATTTTATCGACTGTAAGTCGACAGGGTGAAGTTATAAATATGTTTTATAACTGGAATAAGTTTTGAAAGCTGTTATTTTAAATAAAAGTTATTAAAAAGGGAATAAATATTAATTATTTATTTAGTAAAGTTATAAGTAACGATAAAACAAATGAGATAACCCAGAGGTTTAATATTTGGTTAATCGTGAAAGATTAAATAAGGTTATTTAAATTAATTATATTTTAATTAATTTAAAAGAGGAATTTATTGGGATTGGTTAGAAAGGTAATCATGTTTGTATTGACGGAGTCGACCATTTAAAGTTAGACCTTTCCTTAGTGAAGTAACTAAGTGAATAATTGGTTAATCCTAGTAATATTTTCTATTATTTATTCTAGGAAATAAAGGAGTTAATTTATTTGAAATGATAAATGTTGAAATAAATGAGTGGTTAGGGTAATCACTAATTAAATACAATTAGTAAACCCCGTTTGAAACAGAATGTAGTCGAGTGTAGGAAAGAGGCCAGGGATGAATATTATTTGAGCTGAGTTTATAGTGAAGCAATAAAAAGATTTAAGCAAATACGTATCTTAAATGAAAGGTTAGCCCGACGTTTGCAAAGAGAGATGGATATATACAGGGTTTATAGTAAAACTGAAATTTATGAACAAGGTTCATAAATGGAATATGAGTATAAACGTTGTTTTAAATTGGAAATACGTAATAATGGTATTAGGTTAAATCAATGATTTGAAAGGGGATTTCCCGAAGGAAAGGGGCATTGAACAGGGGTTTGTTTGAGCTTGGTAAACAAGGTTGAAATAGGATTTCAAAATTTAACTTGTGAGACGAAGTTATTTAAGTTGAGAGTTTATAAAAGCGATTATTTAATTAAGCAATATTAATTATAAAGAGAAACTTTCAAAAGATAAGTAGAACTGTAAAGCCATATTTTAAATTGGTGAGATATGCTGATATAGGATTTAACATCGGTTCTTGAATTACAACTCGTATTTATTTAAAGGTAAGAACGTGGTTGATCAAGGTCTGAGAGGTAAATTAAATACCCCAACTTGAACGACTTCGGGATTATCCAAGGATGATACTGGTTGGTAATGTCGAGAATGGGTGATAAGATTTCCAAAGTAAAGGAAATGATATGAGACTATATTTTCCTTAGTAACAAAAATTAAAAGGAAATTAGGCGATAAATTTTAAAGGCCAAATGATGCTGATTACCAAACCAGTAAGTCTATTTTTGTGATTTCATGGATGTTTACTTGATAGTTAAATAACTGACTATCAAGTCTGACCTTTACGATTGTTGGAACGGGAAGACCGGGATCGAACGTATATTCGAAAACCCTTCCAACCAACAAATACGAAAGTATAGAAGAGATCAAGAGACGATCGAGATGGAGCATGTAAAGACCATAGATCTTCATAAAGCGGAAGGACCACTTACAATCTCTGATTCGCGCCGGAGATATACTGGGGTTCTGTCGTGGTTGGAATCTGTGGAGTGCAAGGACTATCGCTACTGATCCATGGGGTGATTCCTATATTGGGTGCAGTAGGAGAGTACCTTCGGTTCATCCTGTTACTGGATGATTGGTATGGACGGATGTCTGACAGAGTAGTTCTTAAGGGTCACGTACGTTGACTCTTACAAACGTATCTCTGTTAGTGGCGGAGAGGGGCACCTCTCTAGCTTAACGACCAGAATATTTTTGTGGACGTCAATTAGTGATTTGGCGGATCTGACGATGTGGCATTCAAAGTGTATGATGACCAGATGTGTTCTGACCTCAAGCCTCATCAACCAGGAGATGACAAAAATCGGGCAAGCAGCATGACTATGTGGGTCGCTCCCATTAGGGTGTATAGTCACCTATCTAGAGAAAATCCATTTTATTCTTTAATCTATTTCGATGTTATCCCTTATCGGGAAACGATGGTTTGAGTCCAACCGTTGGTGATATACATTCGATACACTCAAGCGAAATGAGTGGTCGGTCATGTGAGGGCCGGGTTGTAAGACGTTCTTGTTGAACCCAGTGTATTCGCCTCTAGAGATACACGATCGGCAGGTGGTCCCATACCTTGTCATAGTTGGAATCCAATCTCCAATAAACGCCCACGGTTTTGTTTGTATATATATACGTAGAGTGTGAGACGCAAGCATTCCACTAGATTGATATTTACTTGTATTTAGACATTATTATAATATCAGAGAAAATATTGATTTCGAAAACTGTTTTGGGTTATCGTAAGGTAAAAACCGTCCGTGTTTATGTGTGGATTTGGTCTTATGATTATCTTTTTCTTTCGAAAGGATTTTGAACTTTAAAATCAAGTTGTGTGATACCCTTAATGCTATGCGAATTTTTCTCACTCTGGTTCACCAGACTGACCCGGTGTTTTGTAAATGCTCGGGTTAGCCCAAGGTGTACAGGTTCAGGATATAAGGTACTGAGAAGTCCAAAGACGAGCTGGAGATGATTCAAACATATGAAATATAGTATTTATTCTGCTGTGTATATGAGGACAGATTATCAAAACTGTCCAGCTATATGTTGTACTCTGATATTGTAAGTATTTTAAAAACTTTCAGTAAAGATTTATTTCTGTATTATATTTTATTCCGCTGCGATGTGAGACTCTGTGTTGGTTCTTCTTCTTCTTCTTCTATTCTAACTTTCTTTCTTACCTCACCCTCTAATTTCTTTCTAAAAACGTTCCAGTGTTTTCGGTGTTGGAAGGTCGACACAAGTACGATAAGGGTATTTATGTCGATTTTCGAGGCCGAAATCTGCTGGGTCGTTACAGTGGTATCAGAGCTATTGGTTGAGTAGTAACCTTGGCTCTCTGGCGTGACTCAATAGAGATGGGGTTAGTAACACCCTAGATTGAGTTTGACTGTATATATATGAGAGCGTATTTGTAAGATTTTATATACAAATGTTTTGTATTATTTGACTATTTCAAGAGTTGAGAAGCCTTGAGCTAGCAAATGGATACGATATTGTTTTATAAAGAGGGTAAATGAAATAATTTTACCCAACGTATATTTTATACAGAAAAAGGAAATTATTTTCTATAGTAATGTGGGTTGTTTGTTTGTTTGTTCTGATTGATTTGATTTGAAATCAAATTTGAATTTTGAAATAAAATTGAATTCGTTGATTGAATCGGATATGGAAGTAGTGCTGTATCTGGTTAAGTAAAATCAAGTTAAAAATAAATTCAAATTGAGTGAACTTGAATAAATTGGGATTTGAAATTTTAGATGGATAAATAATAGGAATTAATTTGGTTTTAATCGACTGGTATAAATGGATGTTAAACCAAAGCAGATGCGAACCGGATATTGAATTTAACCAGTTGGGATTAATGAGAAACTGTATGAATGGAAAACAAGGAGATAAATCCAGGTATAGAAGATTGAAAACAAGCTTAGTGGTAAAGTGGAATCAGAATTATTTAACCCCGTTTATTATTTGCATTATAAATGGGATAAGTGCAGAATCTTGAAGGCTGTGGAGAAGAGTTAGTTATACAAACAGGGAATGTAGACGACGAGTAGGTAGTTGATACGCTTGGGAGATTGAAATTTGAATTGGAATGCTTGACCAAAAGGAAAACATTATAATATGGGTTAAGAAATTTATTTATACCCTGAGTAGATTTCCATATAGATTTTGAATTTTCTTTTCGAAGAAGTTGAGGCACAAAGTGACAGTGGTAGCCGTACCGATCAAGCCATGCAGAGAAGGAGCTGGCAAAATTTTAGAGAAATTTTTAGAGTTTAAAATTTATTTTGAAATTAATGCAAAGGTAATGATTTTAAAAATAATACAGTTCGGAATATTCTTCTTACTTTGCAATTTCGAGGACGAAATTATTTTAAGGGGGGAAGAATGCAACGACCCGGGTTTTCCAGTTATTTGGATTCGAATATTTAAAGTGGTTTATATATTTTATTTGGAAATATATATTAGTTTCGATATTATATAAGCTTTTAAAACAATTATTTTTCAAACAACAATCGTTTTCGACGAAACGAATTTTATTGGTTTCGCAACGTCAAAACGTTGTGATGCGTTCATTTCTATCGCGGATGGAGTCCGTGAATGTTGGCGTGAATATATGACATGCAACGATAATCAAAAGGTGAAATAATGTAACCACAAAAATAAAAATAAAATGATAGTAACTTTTTCCCTAAGCGAATTAAAGTGCCCAAATCTATACTAACAAAAGACATGGAATGATTTCTGTTTAAATTGTACTATAAATTTTCTATTTTTATACAAAGAGTGTTCATCCTAGTTATCCATCTACGTCTAAGATGCACATGACACTTTATTTCTGAACATGCGAACCGTAGAAAAGAAAAAAAGCTCGAGTTATAATGAATAAATTAAAAGAGGAGAATAGTACAAAAATAAAACAACTAAAATAGTGCACAACTTCATACAGCAAATAATGAACAGATAAGAAACAAAACGCAACAGCTATATTCAAATACACACACGAACAACAAAAAGGAAAGTGAATTCATACTTCAAATCCAAAACAACATAAGAAAAAAAATATAGCTAGAACTGTATCAAATTTGTACAGTTATGTGAATCAGCACGCCATGTTCTTTCAAGAACATGGTACGAACCACAAAATTGATCAATGAAGAAAAAATATATCTCCATAAGCACCGAAAAGAAACAGCTAAGCAAATCTCTGCAAATTGATACATCAGATCGAAATATATATATAAACATCTCAACAAATTTTCAGAACTGCATTTAAACATACATGTACAGTAAATTTCAGATTTTAAAACCCATGAACAAGACAACACAAAAAGAAAACAACTAAAAAAAAGATTCATGATTTAATATATCAGCAGCCTTTTGTTCTTTCCAAGAAACCCATTGATCCATCATCTCGGACAGTTGATCTGCGAAAATAAATGAGGGAGAAAACCCATTAAAAGGGAAATTTCATGATAGAAATAAGACAGCATAGAAAAAAAGCTAAACAGCCTAAGGGAAGGTCATGAACAGCCAAGAACATGTCATAGATAGCTAAAGTAAAGATATGCATATAGTGATACATCGGTTTCAAACATAGACAGTATACAGAAGAGAAGAAAGAAAAATCTTCATGAGACAATAAAATCAAAAATAGGACATGAGCAACTAGAAGACATATAGCTGAACAGCTATATATAATATGAACAACCATAAAAATCAATAAACAAAACCTGTATGGCCAAACCAACAGTAAACCCACTTGTATAAAGGCAGTAGAAATTCAGGTACGAATTCACTGTTTTCATACTGAATATCCGAGCTAGAAATCCTTATGACAACTCAAAAATCTATGAATAGAACTGACAAGTCATGGCCACAGACTAGCCTAACCTACCCAGCAATATATGTGTTTATTTACATAGTCGATTTCATGTGCAATTCATGGTTTCGTATATTTAAAAATCTGAACACCAAATCTAAAGGCAGATTCAAAATGTCTGTATTGAAGGAACAATACATAGCATAGAGCAATATATAGGTTTATTTCTAAGTCAAATCCGTGTACCATTCACTGATTTTATACAATTAAAATCCTATACAAATCTAAACAAAATCTAAATTTCAGATCCGATTTTGATTGAAAGAACAATTCGTGGCTGATGATAGACGTTGAACTAATCTGAACCAGAATCGCAACTATAAATACACACATTCACACAAGATTGTGTTCAACAAATTCAAACCCCATTCAAAACCATACGAAAAACCAAATCAAAGTAGTACAGCAAATAAAGAAATCGAGTATAGGAAAACTTAGCTTTCGAAGCCGTCGCAGTTGAAGAGCCAGACCTCGATTAGGTTCGCTCGTGTGGTTCTGGAAAGCGATAGTAGGGTGGCGGATCGTTGGTGGAGTGTCGCCGTCTGTGGTTGACCGCGGAAGGATGGTGATGCCAGGATTTACGGCTGGAATCAAATTGGTGATTAGGGTTTTTTTGGCTTGAGGATTAAAATTTGAGGAGGCGGTTGATTAATGAAAACAAGGATCGAATAGGGGTTTTAAGTGGAGAAGCGGGTCGGGTTTGTATGGGCAAAGGGTTAAGGTAAAGCCTGGTTCTTAATTCAAAAGAAAATATAGGTTTTAATTATTTTATAAAATTGTTTATACAATTTCTGGCACGTATGTTATCAGATTTTCGCACGGTCAATTGCGTTGGGACCGTGGAAACGAGTACTTCGAGATTGAGCATGCCTAGTCCAAATCTGAAGTCACTGGAATTTTTATTCGAATTAAACGTCAGTTTAATTCGACTAAAAATCCGATATTTTTCGACGGATTCAAACCCAGGTGAGTTAAACTCACTCAGCTCTTCCCATTTATATTTTATATAAATTGGGTTTTATTTTTCGTGTTCTGATTATTAGTGTTTGACTGTTTGCCTGTTTTATAATCATTGATTAAATTACTGGAAATTAAACGGTCGTTTAATTTCAGAAGAGATACCAATCGTTTTGATTTGACCCGAACAAGGGAATTTCCGTTGACTAATCACATTTATAAACGTGCTGGAATTGTTTGAATGGTTTGAATTGACCGTTAATTGATTGATTATTATGGTTGAACCGTATTTCAATATTTATTCTGATATGGATCAATGGATAGGATGGGTTGGGTAATTAGCATCACCTGGTCGAGAAATCGATCGATTTTTAAATATGGATTTTATCGACTGTAAGTCGACAGGGTGAAGTTATAAATATGTTTTATAATTGGAATAAGTTTTGAAAGCTGTTATTTTAAATAAAAGTTATTAAAAAGGGAATAAATATTAATTATTTATTTAGTAAAGTTATAAGTAACGATAAAACAAATGAGATAACCCAGAGGTTAAATATTTGGTTAATCATGAAAGATTAAATAAGGTTATTTAAATTAATTATATTTTAATTAATTTAAAAGTGGAATTTAATGGGATTAGTTAGAAAGGTAATCATTTTTGTATTGACGGAGTCGACCATTTAAAGTTAGACCATTCCTTACTGAAGTAACTAAGTGAATAATTGGTCAATCCTAGTAAGATTTTATATTATTTATTCTAGGAAATAAAGGAGTTAATTTATTTGAAATGATAAATGTTGAAATAAATGAGTGGTTAGGGTAATCACTAATTAAATACAATTAGTAAACCCCGTTTGAAATGGAATGTAGTCGAGTGTGGGAAAGAGGCCAGAGATGAGTATTATTTGAGCTGAGTTTATAGTGAAGCAATAAAAAGATTTAAGCAAATACGTAGCTTAAATGAAAGGTCAGCCTGACGTTTGCAAAGAGAGATGGATATATACAGGGTTCATAGTAAACCTGAAATTTATGAGCAATGTTGATAAATGGAATATGAGTTTAAACGTTGTTTTAAATTGGAAATACAAAATAATGGTATTAGGTTAAATCAATGATTTGAAAGGGGATTTCCCGAAGGAAAGGGGGATTGAACAGGGGTTTGTTTGAGCTTGGTAAACAAGGTTGAAATAGGATTTCAAAATTTAACTTGTGAGACGAAGTTATTTAAGTCGAGAGTTTATAAAAGTAATTATTTAATTAAGCAATATTAATTATAAAGAGAAACTTTCAAAAGATAAGTAGAACTGTAAAGCCATATTTTAAACTGGTGAGATATGTCGATATAGGATTTAATATTGGTTCTTGAATTACAACTCGTATTTATTTAAATGTAAGAACGTGGTTGATCAAGGTCTGAGAGGTAATTAAAATACCCCAACTTGAACGACTTCGGGATTATCCAAGGATGATACTAGTTGGTAATGTCGAGAATGGGTGATAAGATTTCCAAAGTAAAGGAAATGATATGAGATTATATTTTCCTTAGTAACGGAAATTAAAAGGAAAATAGGCGATAAATTTTAAAGGCCAAATGATGCTGATTACCAAACCAGTAAGTCTATTTTTTTTGATTTCATGGATGTTTACTTGATAGTTAAATAGCCGACTATCAAGTCTGACCTTTATGATTGTTGGAACGGGAAGACCGGGATCGAATGTATATTCGAAAACCATTCCAACCAACAAATACGAAAGTATAAAAGAGATCAAGCGACGATCGAGATAGAGCATGTGAAGACCATAGATCTTCATAAAGCAGAAGGACCACTTACAATCTCTGATTCGCACCGGAGATATACTGGGGTTCTGTCGTGGTTGGAATATGTGGAGTGCAAGCACTATCGCTACTGATCCATGAGGTGATTCCTATATTGGATGCAGTAGGAGAGTACCTTCGGTTCATCCTATTCCTGGATGACTGGTATGGACGGATGTCTGACAGAGTGTTCTTAAGGTTCACGTACGTTGACTCTTACAAACGTATCTCTGTTAGTGGCGGAGAGGGGCACCTCTCTAGCTTAACGACCAGAATATTTTTGTGGACGTCAATTAGTGATTTGGCGGATCTGACGATGTGGCATTCAAAGTGTATGATGACCAGATGTGTTCTGACCTCAAGCCTTATCAACCAGGAGATGACAAAAATCGGGCAGGCAGCATGACTATGTAGGTCGCTCCCATTAAGATGTATAGTCACCTATCTAGAGAAAATCCATTTCATTCTTTAATCTATTTCGATGTTATCCCTTATCGGGAAATGGTGGTTTGAGTCCAACCATTGGTGATATACATTCGATACACTCAAGCGAAATGAGTGGTCGTCATGTGAGGACCGGGTTGCAAGACGTTCTTGTTGATCCTAGTGTATTCGCCTCTAGAGATACACGACGGTAGGTGGTCCCATACCTTGTCATAGTTGGAATCCAATCTCCAATAAACGCCCGCGGTTTTGTTTGTATATATATATACGTGGAGCGTGAGATGCAAGCGTTCCACTAGATTGATATTTACTTGTATTTAGACATTATTATAATATCAGAGAAGATATTGATTTCGAAAACTGTTTTGGGTTATCGTAAGGTAAAAACCGTCCGTGTTTATGTGTGGATTCGGTCTTATGATTATCTTTTTCTTTCGAAAGGATTTTGAACTTTAAAATCAAGTTGTGTGATACCCTTAATGTTGTGCGAATTTTTCTCACTCTGGTTCACCAGACTGACCCGGTGTTTTGTAAATGCTCGGGTTCGCCCGAGGTGTACAGGTTCAGGATATCAGCCACTGAGAAGTCCAGAGACGAGCTGGAGATGATTCAAACATATGAAATATAGTATTTATTCCGCTGTGTATATGAGGACAGATTATCAAAACTGCCCAACTGCGTGTTGTACTCTGATATTGTAAGTATTTTAAAAGATTTCAATAAAGATTTATTTTTGTATTATATTTTGTTCCGCTGCGATGTGAGACTCTATGTTGGTTCTTCTTCTTCTATTCTAACTTTCTTTCTTTCTTATCTCACCCTCTAATTTCTTTCTAAAAATGTTCTAGTGTTTTCGGTGTTGGAAGGTCGACATGAGTACGATAAGGGTATTTATGTCGATTTTCAGGGCCGAAATCTGCTGGGTCGTTACATTAATTTATTTAATTATTTAAAATAGTGATTTAGAGATTTAATGGTTGTTTAATTAAATAATAGTGAATATTTAATTTAATTAAATAATAGAGTAATATATTTAATTCTGAAATAGTCAGAAATAGGAAATTGACGATATAATGTTAACTGGACAATTCAAAATATATATAATTCAGTTTGGAATTGAATTCGAATAACGAATATATTATATAAACGACAGTTGAATGTATAATTATATAATTAAAATCAAGCTTGAAATGGCGCGGCGGTTCGCTATTTGGCGATTTGAACTTCAGCTGAATATACAGGGTCCATTTTAAATCGGATTTTTGTGAAACAAGAAACGTTAGGAGCTGGTGAAGTACTTTTTTTTAATGGAAGAGAAAAATCGGGATTTCATTGTGTAGATTTTGATTTATGTCCAAATCAAATTTTAGAAAAGTCGCTATGGAATTCCTTTATAATTTATAATGCTTTATAAAAGGATTTAAATATAAATCGAATATAGATATAACTCTGATGAGGAAATATCGAGTTGTAAATCCATATAGGAATATTATGAAGCAATATAATATTCTATTGTGAATATATACAACAATATTTATTTTTAAATATTTAATTTAATTGTTTTTAAATATGTTTATATATTTAAATGGGTTATTTAGAGCTTTATAAATAGCCAGTTTTGCAGACGACCTCCGTTTTCGATGAAACTAATTTTGTTGGATTCGTAATGTCAAATTATTGTTAGATTTTAATTTCCGTGATTTTTGAAGTCAGTGTGTGGCCGTACGGGATTTTAATGTGGAATACAGTCAATTTTCTGACTTTAAAAATAAGCTGTGTGAGCAAACGAAGTCGGAATTCGACGAAACTAGTTTCGTTGGGTCCGTAATGTAGAACTCTAGTTGTATGCCCATTTTCGTGATTTTTGGATGTTGTATGTGATTACACAAAATTTTAAACAGTAAAGTAAGTAGCGATTTATTATAAATTAATATTATAATTGAAAAAAAATAGTTTTAACTTCCTAAAAATAGGGTATCACTCATTCCTAACCCTAGATTTTTCCCTTTCCTGGTCAAATACAGCGCCGTGATTTAACATGAAAAAATTTTCTTTAAAAATCCATATAAATTCCTGTGAAATTCTATAAATCCTTAAACCAATATTTATGGGTTCCTAAGGAGATTATCTTCATCCCTATATGTATATTAAAGAACTCGTCATCCTTTTTGCCGTGGAGTTTTACTACAGTAAAACTACGGTTAAGAATTTTGGAGGATTGGCGAAGTGTTTGATGAAAGGAAGGTATGAGGTGATGAGGAGGCCCATGCGCACCGTTTGGGAGGAATTCGAGGGATTCCGTCATTTTTCCTATCGCGACCTTACTGTTTATTTGCGAAGTCGACCTAGAAGTCGCAGGTCGAAGAAGCCATCGAGTTGTTGGAAATGGATGTGAGGTGAAGGAGATTTCCAAGGGGAGTTCATCGGTGGAAGTTTGGTTTGATTTGGTGAAGGGGGCGAGGTAAATGGAGGGTAGAAAAATGGGGAAATGGCATTACTGGAGTAGCGTTCTTACTTAATGCGTGGAAGAAGAAGTACTAGTTGATAGTGGGTTTCGGGTGCGTGTATGGGTATTAAGAAGATTGGGCATTGGTGGATTTTCTCTTCTGTTGGGCCGGTTTAAAATCGGTAAGAGCAGGCGTGAGTTGTTACCATACGGAAATGGGCTATGTACAAAATGGTAAATACAAATTAAAGTTTAATTTTTTTTAAATTAAAATAAAAATAGTATATCAACTTTAGATCATTATATCTCACTCATACGATATGGGTTTTCAGCGAAACAAGATTCGACAGGATCGTATGGATAGTGGCTCCACAATGGAACTGACTGGGAGAAAATTAGAGCTCGTTACAATTTATTGCAAAATAAATTGTCCGTCTGAATCAAGCGATGGTTATCGTTATTAACGATGATCGTCCAATGTGAATAAATCTCACTAATTTAACTCAATTTATATTTTTATAAAATATTTTTAGAGTTTATAAATGATGGTTGTTTGCTGTGTGTTGGCTGTTTGTTGAACTGCTAGTTAATTGGTTGAAAATATAGATAACGATATATATATAAATCATTAATCAAATATTGATTCTGTTTAGCAGAATATTTCATAGTGAAATGAAATGGATGTTAATTATATTGTTTAACATATGTGGATGCAGGGAAACAGGTCGGAGGAATCTGACTGGATTCCTCAACATTTATTTTATTGTTTTTCATATATGATGATATATGATGTGATATAAAATCTGTTGTTGATGACGTGTGTTAGAATGATATTGATCATTGTTATTGCATATTTTAAATACCATAAGGAATACAGGAATGTAAAAAATCAAATTTTCAATGTTATATTGGAAAGGAAATATATATAAAATCAAAGGATTTTATAGAAAGAGATATTTATAAAATCAAAGGATTTTATAAAAAGAAATATTTTTAAAATGAATAGAATTTAATAAAAGGAATTATTTATATAATAAATAAGATTATATAAAAGGAAATATTTGTGAAAACAAATAGATAGAATTGAAAGGAAATATTTGTGAAAACAAGTAGATAGAATTGAAAGGAAATATTTGTGGAAACAAATAGATAGAATTGAAAGGAAATATTTGTGAAAACAAATAGATATAATTGAAAGGAAATATTTGTAAAACAAATAGAAAAGGAAATATTTGTAAAATAAATAGGAAAGGAAATAATTAGATTATAAAAGGAAATACTTGAAAAATGAATAGAATTGTATAAAAAGAGAATTTTACATTTGAAAGGTTTAGACCCGTGCTTCGCACACGGGTATAACATGATATGGATTTAAAGCAAAGATTTTAAATAGAATCTATTCTAATTGATAGATTGAGAAGATAAATTTATAAATAATATTTTATAA
This sequence comes from Allium sativum, assembly GCA_030737875.1. Lineage (NCBI taxonomy): Eukaryota > Viridiplantae > Streptophyta > Magnoliopsida > Asparagales > Amaryllidaceae > Allium > Allium sativum. The sequence goes on from CM060915.1 coordinate 980,301,319, forward strand.
ATTAAATGAAATGTTTATCATTGGATAAATAGGATATATAAGTCGGGACTTATATAGAGAAGTAAGAATCGATTTCAACATCGATAATTGAAATTGAATATGGACATAGAGTTAATTAAAGGAGTTAATAAAAATGTATTAATCAAAATGTGTTAATCAAATTGTAAGAGAGTTAATCGAATATTAGTTATTTGAATAGAGTAATTGATTAGAGTTAATCAAATTAGGTTAATCGAGTGGAGTTAATCGAATTAGAATTAATCGATTTGAGTTAATCAAGTTAGAGTTAATTGATAGGAGTTAAGTCAAGTTAGAGTTAATCGAGTGGAGTTAATCGATTAGAGTTAATTGAATTAGAGTAATTGAATTAGGTCTAATCGTAATAGAGTTAATCGAATTATAGCTAATCGAATATTAGTTATTCGAATAGAGTTAAAAGGAGTAATCGAATATTGTTTATTCGGAAGAGAGTTAATCGAATATAGTTTATTCGAAAGAGAGATTATCGAATATAGTTTATTCGAAAGAGAGATTATTGAACATAGTTTATTCGAAAGGGAGATTATTGAATATTAGTTATCCGAAGAGAGTTAATCGAATATAGTTTATTCGAAAGGAGTTATCGAATAGAGATTATTCGAAAGAGAGTTATACGTTGAAATTCGATTATATCGAATTCGGGAAGTAATATTTACTTTCCGTTTTTAAACAAGAATCATTTATTTATTAATAAATTATTTTTTGCTTATTTATCCAAATTTATAAACAAAATTTTAGTGAAGTTATTATATTTTAGAAGTATGGGATTATAACACCATCGTTATAATCAACTGATTTTGGTAAAAGAAGTGGATGTGTAAATGGAATCTGAGTTACATAAGGATGTTGGTTAAAGATTTAAAAAGATTAACTTTGTCTATTTCGAGGTTAGAAATGTTGTTCAGTTAAGGTCTGAGAGGTAATTATACCCTAACTTGATTGACTTCGTTTTTAACTAAGGGATGGGTAAGGTTCTATAGTGAAGGTTGATTAAGTGAATTTAGTTAATGAGTGTAACAGTTTGAATTGGCTTAGTGATGTTTTATTTAAACATCTATTTAAATCAAATGAAGGAGTTTTGGAAATATTTTCCAAATAAGAATCAGAAAATGTTTTCTAATATAGAAAATAAGGAATGGAGCAAATACAGAAATGTTTCCAATGGTTAATAAAGTATATTTTCTAAATCTACAAGTAAGAATTTACGAATATATAGAAATGTGAAATGAATTAATTAATGATAAGTTAAATTAAAGAAGATCAGTGTTGATTGATCGATCGAATTTCTCTCTGCAAATAAGATCGTTGGTTGTACACCTATTTTTCTTTGATAGTTAAATCAACGACTATCGAAGTTTTTGACCATTTTTCCATTGTCAATACGGAGAGACCGGGATCGGATTCATTAACTGAAAACCACTCTATATGGATGTTAGCGTTGCGATCAAATATGATGAAAATAATTAAAGACGGAGTTATGCAAGGGCTATCCTGTTTACAGAATAGTGCCTTTAGTTTATCTTGTCCTAGGACAACGTGAATGGACGAATGTCTGATGGAGTATATCCAACGGATCGCGTAAGTTGATCTCTTCAAACGTACTTATGTTTGGTGGCGGAGGAATTCGTTTCTCCTAGTTTTATACCTGTGGTATTTTGGGGAAATGACAAAATCGGGAATGACAAAAATCGGGAAATGGTGGTCAGGCGTTCCAAAAGATACGTTATGACCTCAAGCCTCATCAACTGGGAAATGCAGAAATCGGGCAGGCAGCATGGCTAGGTGGGTTGCTCCCATTAGGGTGTATATCACCTATCTAGAGAAAATCCATTTAATTCTTTTATCTATTTCGATGTTGTCCCTTTTCGGGAAACGGTGGGTAGCTCCCAACCGTTGGTGATATACATTCGATACACTCAAGCGAAATGAGTGGTCGGTCATGTATGGGCCGGGTTGCAAGACATTCTTGTTGAACCCAGTGTATTCGACTTTAGAGATACACTATCGGCAGGTGGTCCCATACCTCGTCATAGTCGGAATCCATTCTCAAATAAGCGCCCAAGGTTTTGTTTGTATACTATATATGTGGAATGTGAGATGCAAGCGTTCTGCTAGATTGTAAATTACTTGTGATTAGACATTATTATAATATCAGAGAAGTATTGATTTCCAAAACTGTTTTGGGTTATCGTAAGGTAAAAACCATCCTTGTTTATGTGTGGATCGGTCTTACGATTATCATTTCTTTTGAAAAGGATTTTGAAAAGTTAAACCAAATGATTTGCGTTTACTCACACCAGTCCCATGAGTGACCCTGAGTTTATTTTGTTTTGTTTTCCCTAAACTCTTGGTTGCCCCAAATTTGTACGGGCAGTCAAGTAGTTTAGGTCTTTACAGATATACTTGGAGGAACTTGAAGCAGAAGGCTTCAGGACTATATAGCTATTGTTATTTTCGCTGTGTGTAAGTGTTGTACTCTGATATTGTTATTGTATATATATACTGTTTTATTGCAAAGTTATGTTATATATTATATTTTATTCATTCCGTTGTGAGATTCGTATTACTCTGATTCTGTTCTGTGGTGATCTTCTTCTTTTTCTACTCTAATTTTCTATCTTATCTATTCTCACCCTTTAACTTCTTTATATTAATGATCAGGTATTTACGATGTTTGAATAGTCAACATGGTAGTTTTATGTTGATTTTCGGAGTCGAAAATCCCAGTTCATTACAGCCTGCTTGGGTTACCTCCCACCAAAATGAAATTTCATCCTTCAGTAGCCAAGCAGCTAACTGAATCTTCCTTCGATCCTTTACTTAGAAGATTACAAACAAGTCCTTAGTCTCCTTGAGCCAATTCCTTACCTCCACAAATGTCTCGGTTCCATGGAATGGCTTCCCTCCCATAGCACGAAAATCTTTGTAGATCTTAGAGAAGTTGTCTGCACGCGGAGGACGAGGAGGAACAACGGGTGCAGCTGGGGGAGGAATGTTTCCTTGGCCTTTGGTAGGCGCCGTGGCCTCCAGATACCTACGGAACCAGCCTGGTATCGTAACGCCCTTTGAAATGTTGGGTTCCCCAGACATGCTGAAAAAGAAAAGGAAAGAGATACAGACAAAGGATCGAAAGATATTACTTATGGATTTTTGGGGAATGTTTTTAAAAATAGACTTTTCTTTTGAAAATGATTTATTTTAAAACCTTTTTGAAAATAGTTTTCAAAAACTTTTATCTATTCTGGTAACCTTCAGCTCTGATACCAAGTGTGACACCCCACGTCCGTTAATGTCACTCACTAAGGGAATGCATTAAGTTTCGTGAAGCGTTATAGGTAAACAGACGCAGAATATTACAAGACAAATACAAATAAGATAGCAGCGGAAATTCAAATTTTTATTTCAAACATTAATCATAACATCGTGGTCCAAAATACCATAAGTCATAAAAACCATTACAATAATATAACTTCTGTCTTGTACCATCAGAGTACATAAATATATAAAAAACATAATTCCCCAAAAAAAACGAGCTAAGCCATAGTAGAGATAAGAACTTGAGCTATACTTCAAAAGCAGCTCCAACAAGATGATAACCGAGTCTTGGCTAAGCCTGAGAATTCCCCTCCTACGGACCGGGGGGAGGGGGGAGAGGGGGGAATGGAAGAAAGAAGAGGAAACAAGAAGGATCAGACATAACATCTGGCGAGTCCAATTACTTTTAGTAAGTAAATAAATAAAAGTAGCATGACAGGCATATAAAGTGGATAAGAGAGAGATAACTACATAAAAGGCAGTAATGACAAGGTAACATGATGGAGTACATACGCTTCACTAATGATTACTCTGCACTGATACTAATATAACTGGAATGAGATGATCCCAACAACTATCAAACAGTAGGCTTAGGCATATGTCCTGATGTATCCTAACTACTACCCCAATCGATCGGCTCCCTAATCCACGTAGATACCTTGTGCCGGCCCCACAGTAGGAGGTATCACTTCCTAAAGTGGCAACCCCTCATCTTAATAATGTGCACAACCATATCTACAGGTGCCACGGTCGTCTTATCCCCTTCTATCCAGCTCATGCATGCACATGGCCTAGTCGGTTTGCGCCGACCACACCGTCCTCCACATTTGGATCTTTTACAATCAGTTCAGTAAGCGTGCCCTTTCTCCGACCTAGTTTGGAGTACATGTTTGATACCAACTCCAGGTTACTAGCTGAAACGGGTCCCACACAATATGATACAAGATCTCCCCTTTGTCTTGTATCCCCCACAAGGTTTTCATTGGCTATGTATACCACTAGGTGTCTTTAATTACATAACCCTATTATTTCTACAAGTTATGATTACCCTAAAAGGTGTCTATAATTACATAACTTTATTGTTTCCTCCGGTTATGTATAGCACTAGGTGTCTTTAATTACATAACCTTATTGGGTTAAATTTGTGGGCCTATATGTAAATATTACCCACCCCCTCAGACTTACTTAACCCACCCCATGTTCAACCAAATTTACTTAACCCCAATTTTAGTTCATATTCATATAATCCCTATCGATTCAACTAGGTTAAGTATTACAATTCGTTACCAAGTCCATTTATAGTTATAATGGGCTAGACCTCCCACATTAGGCCTAAAGCTTGTGGATGCTGGATATGTCGGTCGGTGCGGGCAGACTTCTTCCACAAGTTGGGACTAACCTCATGTCTTAGCCCGTCTCGTATTTGTGCACTTAGACCCCTCACATTAGATTCAACATTTGTGGTTGCTAGATATGTCGGTCGGGTCCGGGCAGAATTCCACCACAAATGCAATCTAACGTCATGTCATAAGTGCAGTTACAGTTTCTAATTACTGTAATCCTCGGCATTTTAATTATTATCTAAATTTACCTATTTCTTTATAGGTGTCCATTCCCTTTTTCTCCATATTGAATTATATGTCATGTTCATGTGTATAAGCCTTATTCAAATTATGCCAATACTAATCTTTTTCCCTCGTTCCCTAACTAGCTCATTTACATAATTTGCGGCATGCCTAGGCTAGATAATAGCTTAGTCATAAACGATAAAAGGGGAAGGTGATGGGAATATGACAAAAATGATTGTTCTAACATTACTGGCATAAACATATACTAACATGGTGAAAAAGGTGGTTCATATAAGCATAGATCCAATGAACTTGTGGTCATTAACTAGTTGTAATCGTAGCAAAGATGTTAAGATAAACATGACAAGATCTAAATGTTAATTTAGATGTCTAACTGGTTCACATCTAATATGATAAGCACAAGGAGATCTAAATAATAAGCTAGATCCGATTAATAATTTAGATGTCTACATAATTCAGATCCAATAGTTAAAAGTAGATCTGACACAAATAAGGTTTAAGATCCACATCATAGAATGTCACAGGAGTTACAATAGATTCGACTAGATAGAGATTTAGATCCAAGTTATAACCAATTCATAATGTCATATGTTTACAATTTACAATGGATCTAGTATAATTTAGTCACAGGAACAAATCCAAACTATAGTCATATCAGGTTTACTTTTAAATATTTAAATCTAAAAGCAATTAAGAACTCACAGTGTTTGGATTAGAAAATAAAACTAGAAAAGAAGATTGTTGAGATGCGGATCTACAATTGAATCTCTAACTGATTAGCCTTATTTGATTGTTGTAGAAGACAAAGGATTCAGTTCAAACACAGGCCGCGTTTGGCCTCCATTGATTTCCAGTGAAGAAAACAAGAGAAATGGACCTCTATACATAGCTGCCAGCCTTCAGAAACTATCTACCACCTCAACCCCAGGGGGGTCGACCCCCCCTTAGGGGGTCGACCCATAGGTCGACACCCCCCTTGAGGGGTCGACCCCGGGGTCGACACCCCTCCTATGGGGTCGATTCCCCTAGGCGGGATTTTTCCCGCTTCTACCTCTTTCTATGATTTCGAATTTTGAACTAAATTTTTTGAAATCCTGGGTCCTATATATATATAACTATCTTACGCGTATACAAACTTCAAACCTTCATAACTTCTTCATACGATGTCCGTTTAACGCCAACCAAATGTCTATCTTGACCATAATTTCGAGACGGAAGCAATGGCACAGTCTGTTTCCCTTAATTTTGAATATCAGATTAATTATTATTAAATTTTCCTTCTTTAGTTTTATTAAAATTTTGGGGTGTTACAGAAGATAAATAGATTCAATGAAAGAGGGTGCTCAACGGTAGATTTTTTTTGCTCTTTTTCCTTTTTCTTACCTTTCTTCAGTTTTAGAATTTTCCCCTTTCTAGATAAACTGTATATTTGTAAGAATTTAGGGGATTGTAAGCCAAATAATGTTCATAATTCAGAAATTGGAAGCTATAAGGTGAGTGGGAAATTTACTAAATACATATATAATAATTTATCTACTTCGTTTGAATCTAATCTATGTCTTATGTCTATCAGATCTGCTATTTAAATAATTGTGAATTGTGATAACCATTAGATCTGATTATGAATATGTTGGTAAATGATAAAGTTGTGATTTTGTACAAATAAGAATTTTAGGAGTTTTATATAAATTCTCAAATATTCCTACAAGCTATGTCATGAATTATGAAATATGTTGTATATGCCACATAGTAGTGTGGATCTGGAAGTCAGTCCCATTAAACAAAAATTTGTTGTAGTTATGTTCCAGAACTTTAGTTCAGTGTTGAAATATGAAACATGAAAATTTGGGTGAAAAGATGAATATGTATATTATGTGAATAAAAGAAATATTCGTTGTTTACATATAATTTTGTTTTGTTTTTAGGTTAAGTATTGTAAATTATGTCGTTTTCTTCATTTTTAAATAAAGAGGCATTATTTTAGAATCACGAGAAGTATGACAAAAAGAATTAAAAGAGGAAAAGTGGTGCAAAGGTACATAAGAAATTAAATATATGTTTTGTATGTAATTTTCATCGACTATTCCAAAATAAAAATATATTTCTTGTGATTTGGAAATATGACAACAGTACAAAATAGACATGATTTACAATAATTTTGGCTAACGGTCCTTGTGTGACTTGAAACCTTTTTGGCAAAATTAAATGCGAAAAGGGAATGTTTGGTCAATTAATTAGACTAAATCATTGATTTAAAAATAATAAATAATAAATAAATATTAATAACTACGTTGACCGCACGAAAACATAAAAATGAATATATACATATAATCCGTCCAATCAGCGTAAAACGGTGAAAAATAAGTTGTATGGAATGTTGCATGTTTGGATAAGGTTCAAATATGGAATTATGTGTAAATATAGTCCATTTTGAATTAATATATTTATGATGACCACTTGTGACAATAAACGTAACTACTGTAAATGAGACCGCAAATAAAGAAATAACCATTATAACCAATATTGATTTGGGGAAAATAAATATGAATAGGAAATGGTTGTAATTCCTAAAATAAATTAGGATAATTGTTGTGGACCCCAATTAGGAAATTTAAAGCATAACCTCATTTAGATGCGAGGTTAAACTCAACTTGTGGTGTAAGCCTGCTCGAAACCGACCGACAAATCTAGCAACCACAGGTAGTCATTTTAATGTGAGGAGTCTAATGCATAAATATAATCATACTATGCCATAAGGTTAAGTTCACTTATGGTAGAAGTCTGCACGGAATCGACTGGCATATCCAGTATCCACAAGTAGTCAACTTAATATGAGAGGCCCGGTATGTGTGTGTGTGTATATATATATATATATATATATATATACATAACAGTCAATAAACAAACAAATAAATAAAAACAACAATTTTCTGTTAGGGTACAACAAATAGATAACTTAGGACTGATAAATAGTTGCCTTAGGAAAATATGACCTTTAGAGTCATAAAGGGCAATAAATAGGAAATAAAAAGAAATGGGTGTCAAAAAGGGGATTAATGGATATTGGTTGTTATTTAAATACTAAGACCAAATTAGGGAAGAAATTAAATAAATATACTAGAGTAGGGGAATATAATGTTCCTTATTTATGTCAACAAAACTTATAATTAAAAATATAGTTGGACTTAGTAGGTTAATAATACAAGACATTATTAACCATATAAACCCATGGTACAAATAAATGGTGTATGTATAGTATTTTCGTATAAAGGAACTAAACCGGAATGACTTAATAACATAACCTACTTTTTCCCAAAAAGGGAAAGGTGTTAAAGGCAAATGGGGGGAAAACAAATAACCTTCGCGTGTAGTCCGCTTCCTGAGTCCTAAAAGAATAAGAGACTAGGGTTAAAAAGTCCACCTGGGCATAGGTTTTTTGGTATAAGGGTCTTAAATGGCAGGTGTGTGTTAGCCTTCCCAAACCTGGAAATTAAAAGGGTCAGATATGGCCGCCTATCCCACGGGAAGTAGTAAGTGACTAAGGAGGTTATCTAATAAGGTTAGCTAGAAGGTATAACAAATGATAAAATATATACTCTCACCTTATCCAGGGTAAGGGTTTATGCGTGAATGACGAAAGCCTTAATTAGTAGGGCCCTTAGCTAGTTCCCTCTAGTTTTATGTTAACATTTAATATATTATCGAGGGTTAATGAGTGACCAATAGGTCCGCCTAAGGTCTTAAGTGATCAGGGAGAATCCACCCTCTCTATCATTGATAGTGAGGCGTTAAATAATAAAGAATAGAGAATGAGGATATAGATAGAAACGCCGAAATTAGGGGCCCACTCTTGATATAATTAACTAGTTAAACTCTGGTACAAAGGCTTCATAAAATTGTGTGTAAATGTCCTATCTCGGTAATATTATTTAGGAATACTGCTTTGGGATGAATAGTAAAGTCATGCGTAAACATTTACTAGGTTGGGCTAGAATCACTATCTTGATTAGGCATACAGCTTGGGTTGAACCAAACGGAATATATCTGTGTTATAGATTGTGTTGTACATTTCTTAGTCACCAAAACTTGTTGTTTTGACCCCCACCCCTCATTACAACCTCTAGGTTTCATAGAGAAGGTCGGGTTCTCAAAGATGTTTATGTTTGGCTTCAGTTCTCATTCTCTCTCATGCTCAGTATTGGCAAAGTGACTTACTTTGATAAAGGTAGTTACTTGAGTTAATACTAATTTATCCTATCTTGTTTCCACTATGAGTTATATTTATCGTAATCTAATTATGCTCATTTATTGCAGGTACCAGATTTATACGATCCATGATTGGATGTGTTCAAGTTTTAATTTTGTCAAAATTTAGGCGTAGAAAAGTGTGGGGTGTTACAGTCATGGTCCATTCAAACTTAGTACACTATGACACAAGGTTAAACCTATTTGTTGTAGAATGTTCTTGGTACCCCCCGGCATATTCAGCATCTACAGGTATATGGTTTAATGTGAGAGGTCTACTGTGTATATATATAACTATATATATAAGTCTATTATTTGTGAAAATAGGCAGGTTTACTACATCTTGAGAAGGTTTTAAGTGGCTAACTCTCTTCTTGTCCAATTTGGGTCTTAAGTGGTTCAGACTAGGATCCCTCCGAAGGATTATTCCTTGGAGAGGAACCAAAGTCGTGGGACTCACCCTTATTAGATTCGAAGTAAGTCTTTGGGTCCTCCTCTTCTAAAAGTGGTTAGGCATAAGTGATAATGGAGTAGAGTAGTTCGTGGGGGATGTCCACTTCCTCTAGAAGCTTGTAAGGGCTCAACTAGGGATAGTATTGGTATACAAAAGATATTTGGCCATTGCATGCTCACCAACTGTCTAAGGGAAGTCTTAAACGACATTGATGTTCTATCGTAATATCAGTTAAGTAGTATCGTTCGCAATACTGCTTCTCATATAACAATTGAGACTTAATAACGTTAACGTACTAGGACAAGGTCTTAAGGGGCTAGGGGTCCGCCTCAGGGTTATAAGAAATCATAAGAATCAACCTTTAATAGGGCCATAAGTAATCAGAAAGCCCGCCTCGTTGGTTCTTTACCCTAAAAACACTAATGAGCGATTGACTTGGATATCCACCTCATTGGTTATATACTTGGTGTTTGTGTGAATGATTGAGTGCCGCATAGACCTACCTTGGCATATGTAACCTGCTAAAATCTAGGGTATGGACTTTAAGTAAATACTATATTTCAGTCACATAGAATTTTATGTTCTAACCCCTCTCCTTAGCGTATCCAATAGGTTAGTAGATGGGGTAAAAGCCATGGACAAAGTCATGATTGGAGCTGAAGAAGAAGAAGACGAAGTTGTTATGCTATTATTAGTAGTTATTGCTTTACTTCTTTTGGAAACATGTGAGAATGAATTATTTGATGTACCCGTGGAATAGATGTAACTTTGATTATTGTGTTAGAATTTTGTGATATTTTAAAATAAATTTGTACTTCTTATTTCAGTATTATATTTTCTCCTTCCGTTGTGTGAGATTTTCGTTTGAAGTATATATATGTATCTTCTATGTAAAAGTAATTCCTTATAGGAACCAACAACTCATTTAGAATGGCTCTAAGTTTCGACGGGCCTTTTCTAGGTCGAAATTTAGCCCCATTCTGGGCGGGTTGTTACATTCGATATGAGAACATAGGTTACCCGATTATAAGGTAATTACATGTAAGAGAGGTGTATTTGTATTTTGAAAAAGGGTTTTCAAACTCTCTCTCCCTCTCTCTCTCTCTGTATACATATATATATAATATTTACTCCAATAAGCATACACATTTATACTAGGCGGCTCTATCTTTTTCCTCCCTTTTAAGCTTAAATACTATCTCAGGAGTATCCACAAAAAGGTTCTTCCTTTTCTTTTTAGTTAGTAGAATGGCTGATAACCCTATTGAGCAGGGTAAGCAGGCAAGGCCCCGATACTTGCCAGAATCGCTCCAACAGTTTCTCCATACTATGGAACATGTCCCTATCGCTAATCCTACCCTAGCGGCTCCTACATCTCCTGCCGTTGAGGTAGCCTTTGACTTTTCTCATTTCTGTAAAAGCTTTGTGAATCTTGTTGGGAAATCATTTACTGGGAAGGAAAGTTTTACTAATGCCCAATTTGGATTATGGACTTTTGAAGAATCTTTGAGGCTAGGGCTGGCCCGATGAAGTGAAAAGAAGAATAGCAGCCTCGCACTTGAAAGATGAGGCCCTTGAATGGTGGAACTTAGTATCTATGGAGAATGAGGGTCGGATATTTTTATGGGCCTAATTCAAACCCATTTTGAAACAAATTTTTTGCCAAGGGAATAAATGACTATCCAGTTGAAGAAATTCATCCAACTCAAACAAGGAAGCTTGGGCTTGCAAGAGTATGTAGCCAAATTTACCAAATTATGTAAGTTTGGGAGAGGTTCGGTAGACACCCCTATGAATAAGGCCTTGAGATTTGTTAAAGGTCCGAATTCTTCGTTGAAAGAAACTTTATTACCCCAAGTAATGTTTGGGGAAACTTTTGAAACCCAAGTAAAGACAGTTATCCTATGCATGGCTGAACGCTCCAAAGAGGATAAAGAAGGTAAGAAAGGAGAAGGAAGCTCCAACAAGAATAAGAAAAAGGAATGGTAGAAAAACAAGAAGAAAGGAAGAAAATTCAAAAGGAAAGCGAAGACTTGTACGAGGAGAAACCGCAAGGGCCATGAGGCCAAAGATTGTAGGACCTCGTTGGCGAAGAAGGAGTTCAAAGGAAAATGTTACAACTACCATGAAGAAGTACACATGTCCAAGGACTACCCAAAGCCCAAAGTTGTTAAAAGTGGCCAGAATTATGCAATAGAGGCTACTCTAATTCAAAGCCGACCCCCAAAAGACGAAGGGCAACCCGCACTCGAAGGTATAACTTCTATTTTAGGAAATTTCATATACACCTTGTTTGATTAAGGAGCCACCCATTCTTTTATCTCTAAGAGATTAGTTAATCTGTTGAACCTTCCCATGTCTATCTCTGATAGCCTGATAGAGGTGGCCAACCCAATCGGAGGATCTAAATATCTTGAGCTGTTGTGTAAAGACGTAGTATTGTAGGTCGATGATGTTGAGTTCCTTTGCGAAGCGTATGTGTTGGATTTTATGGGGTATGATCTTATCCTAGGCATGGATTGGCTATCATTTTATGGGGCCATCCTAGATTGTGATAAGAGAATCATTCATCTTAGGAGTCAAGGAGGACATAGTCTAAGCATTCCTTTTAATTTTAGGAATAAGGATAAAGCCCTAATATATTCATTATCTCCTAGTTCAGAAGGACCTCCACTACACCATAAATGCCAATTAGGCAGTGCTTATGGCCGTATCTAAATCGATTTGGCAGTGCTCTGGACCATACCAAAAAATGGCATCTTTGTCAATTTGATACGGCCATTAGCCGTATCAAATTGAGAATTTGATATCAAATTGTCAATTTGATATGGCTAATGGTCATATCAAGTAAAAATAAAATACAATTAGCTGCTTCATTACAGCAAATAGTAACCAATCCACTTGTTTATAAAGATTTTCAATCAAGTGAAATAATAAACCATGACATTAGCAAACGCAATTTTTATCAATTGTAATAGTATTAAAAAAAGAAAACTGCGGTGGTAAACTGTATACCATGAATCAATACAATTGTCATATACAAGGAAAAATTTTGTATCACTTGGACAAAGAGTTGAAAAAGAAACAAATTTGAAAAGAAAAACAATGTATAAGAAAAGCACAAATCCATATCTTTTGCAGCAACATCCAAGATTATGGTTGTTCACCAGCTAAGAAAAGGAAGAAAAAAACATTAGTACTGTATCTCACTGACAAACACCTAGTGTCTTCCTCATATCACTTGAAGCAACATCAACTTTTTGTAAAATGATACTTTTATACATACATGCCAGAAACTCTTCAATAATTATCCTTTTCTATGAACAAAGATAGTTTATTCTACCAGCATGTAAATTAAAAAGTGGTAGCATAACCATACATAAATTCATGTCTTGAGATAACCAATCATATTCATACCTCATTTTAGGGTATCATAGAGCATAAAGCCAAAGCCATGAGACAATAAAGGACAGATACAATTAACACATAGCCGACAATTCCAATAGGAAGATTTTTTGAAGGCTTCCTTATCTCTTCTGCACCTGATTGATGCAATAGCTGTTAGACTGTATTTCAGAAAAGTTACTCACTATGTAGTTGTTTGTCAAATCAGCATATAAAGTTGATTGCCTACAGTAAACCACCAACACACTTCCAATAAATAAGGTATACACTAAAATTTCAGATCGTAGACCTACTTTAAAGCATACTGCAACCTTAGAGTACCTTCTGCAAAACTGGTTCAACTCGATCCAAATAGAACTGATCTGCATTTACTCATCACAATTTACATAAACAAGACTAATGTTATTGAAGTCATCCCTCAAATCATTAGATAACTTGCAAGTATCTACAAAATCGGATTCGAATCTTCTTAGGAACTAATGAACCAAGTTGTCAATACCGGTTTCAGTCAAGTATCAATCAAGGGTCTTTGAAAATAACACAATCTAGATAATTTATTGAAGCTGTAATAATAATATGATAATAACAAAAGGAACACTAATATTCTTATTTTAATTCAAAATTTTATTGTGTTACCATAGAATTATATGACTTGGAATTTTCACACATGCTCTAGTGTATAGTTCACGTATCATTTTTAACAAATTAGAAATATTTGTTTAATTTCATCAAATTTGCATCAAATATCGATTTAATATGAGTGAAATATCATAAAGTATATAGTCAATGTACTGCAAATATACTGTTGATCATATTCTTAATGGATACATTTTAAAAATAGCCTGAAGTTCAATATGTAATCTATGTAGAATATATTATCGATACCATCCACCGTTACCTATATAGTTGATAAGGAATAGTTAAAAAAATATTCAAAAATTTATTTGAAATGAACTATTTTTACTTGGGAGGAATTCCATGTTCTTAAATTAAAACTCTAATAGATTAAAGAAGGACGATGAACCAATAAGCTATTTCAATCTAGAGTTAGCATATACCTAGAAGAGCACCATTAACAGGCTAAGTTATGATGTTTTATTTTTTTGTGTGCGGGTTAGAAGAAATAAATAAAGAAAGAGACTTCAGTTTATTTTGCAATAGGAATAATAAATGCTTCAAAGCATATGTACACCTGTTTTAGTTAAACAGCAAGTCTGGATGGCTAGATTACTCCAACATTCCACACATTTTAGGATGACAAAAGTAGAGTGATATAAAAAGTGAAGCCATGAAATATTTAACATACTTCTACAAAAAGTTTTCCACTTGGAGAATTACTCCACACTAATTGAATACTATTCAACTGCTAGATGAAAAGTTGAAGCATGTTCATCATCAACATTTAATGGAAGCATAAGCAAGATAATTTGATTCCAACTAGTGGAAAGTTGTAGAATAAAGTGATGATAGCATTCAATTTACACCGGCAAGGTACATCATCTGACCATCATCATTCTTGTCTTAAATTCGAACTCAAATGATTGGGATCAGCAAGGTTAGTATTTTATAAAGAGGTAACATATATTTCTCTCTAATGTAAATAATTTAAATTGAATATCCAAATTTAGTTCATGCATGCAATAAATAAAAATCATAACACATAATTAATCTAGTCTAGGCATCAGCTTTGGCACTAGTTAAAATAACGAGCAAGCTGTTTGCACAACAGTCTTACTTGGTGGGGTTGCCAGACTTCACTGCCAATCCTTTTGAGACTAATGTTTCCATGCAGCTCCATCCAGTATACCAATCACGAGGTGAGCTTATACCTATACTAGATTTTCCTTTAACTTTATCTAGTCTATAACAAATCAATAGGCAAAAATACACATTGTTAATCAACCAAAATTTCTCAAAACAATTTATAACTGCATGAACATTTGCTTACACGATTGATGCTCGTGAAATTCCATTGTCCTTGGTAGCATCAATGAGTTTCTGTTTCTTCATATAACTCTTTTCGTTAGCAAGTACTCTAGAGAGGAAAAAGACATTTGTCAATGATCACATTACAGGGATGGATGTTGAAATTTATGATTCAACTATTTGTAGAGAAGGAAAGAAATTGATTAATTGTTAGCCAATTAATTAACTCGTATATGGAAAGATATAAGAGGAAATTTTCTTTTTGTAAGAAAAATAACAGGCCAATTAGTCAATTAATGAAGAAACAATTTACTCAGGGAAAGAGATTGAAACCATGATTGCGCCAACTAATTATGCTCCAATCAAATCAAGGAAGATATTATATTTATTTTTCTTCATGTTCATGTAATCTAGAAACTTCTCTTATTTATCTCCAAGAAATCCCTCTTTATAAATAGGAGTCATGTTATTGTATGAATGCAAGCAATCCACCATTAATCTTCTCTCTGTTGTAATCTAATGTACTCATTTCTTTATTGAGAAACAAAAGTTGTTGGGTCTCCGTGGACGTAGGATATTCATATCTGAACCACGTTATATTGGTGTGTCCTTTCCTCTCTTTTCTGTTTTTGTTCTCTCTCTATAATTTGTGCCACTTGATTTTATTTTTTTGGCATTGTTGAAATTGTTGACATACTAGATTGTTGGGTTTATTCGTATTCCGATTTAGCAATACAAATTGGTATCAGAGCTAGTTGTCCTGTTCAAATACTTTTTCGGCTATGTCAAATTCCACAAAGAATAACGGTGGTTGAAGCGCTACAAATTATGGAGTTGCTACATTTGATGGAAAAGGGGATTTTGGCACGTGGAAGATGAAGATGGAAGCGGTGTTAAAGAAAGAGAGAACATTTAAGGTTGTCTCAGATCCAGAGAAATTGGAGAAATTAACACCTGAAGAGATAGAAGAATTGAAAGAGGATTCTCTTACTACTATCCAACTTAGTCTTTCTGACGAAGTACTTAGAGAGTTTTCTCATGTGAAAACTACTAAGGAATTGTGGGATGCTCTTCAAAGAAAGTTCTACGACAAGTCTCTCACCAACCGCATCATCTTACAACAACAACTTTATTCTTTCAAAATGAGGCCCGAAACAGATGTATTTGCTCATATAGATGCCCTCAACACACTTGTCATGAATCTTCGAGCAGTTGATGTAAAGATTGAGGATGAGGTGCAAGCTGTTATTCTTTTATGTTCTTTACCTGCAGAGTATAACACTTTTGTTAACTCTATGATCTATGGGCGTTCGTCTATTTGCTTGGAGGATGTGAAGACAAATTGCATAACGAGATGTTGAGAGGAAAGTTAGCAAGCATGAGCATGGAGAATGATTCTGAAAGCCTTGTTGCACAGAGAGGAAGAAGTAAAAGTAGACCCAAATATGGTGGAGACAGAACTAAGTCCAGATCTCAGTCAAGAGGAGCTCGGAAGGTAGTTCGTCATTATTGCAGAAAATCAGGACATTATATTTCAAGTTTCCCAAGTTGGAGAATAAAAACAAAGTTGTTCCTCAGAAGGCTTCAGCATCTACAGCGGAGACATCAGATTCAGATAATGATCCTGGCCTTTTTACAACTTTCGCCTCTCCTATGAAGAGTACTATGTGGATTATTGACTCGGGAGCATCCTATCACATGACATCTGATAGGCACTCTTTTTCCACTTATCATCATCTTGATAGAGGAGAGGTTCTCATGGGAAATAATTCTTTTTATCGCATGATTGGTATTGGAACAGTAAAAATCAGGATGTTTGATGGTGTTGTTCGTACTTTATGTGATGTCAGACATGTGCCCGATTTAAGGCATAGCTTGATCTCTATTGGAGCATTGTGCAATTTTGGCTTAAAGTGTGTAATAAAAAAAGATTCATTGAAAATTACAAATGGATCATTGATAGTAATGAAAGGGGTAAAAGCTGGAAATCTATTTGCTGAAGGGTACAACTACTGTTGCGGAGACTACTTCGGTTATCGATTCAAACGATTTTGATTCTACCAGATTATGGCATTTTTGTATGGGTCACATTGGAGAGCGCAGTTTAGAAGTATTGAGAAAGCGAGGCTTGATTGACGGTGTTCATCATTCAAAACTTGACGTTTGTGAAGGATGTGTACTTGGAAAGCAGACGAAGGTTTCTTTTGGCATTGCAGGGCATAAGTCTAAATATGTTTTAGAGTATGTTCATACTGATGTTTTGGGCCCCGCACCATGCCTATCTTATGGAGGAGCCAGGTATTTTGTTTCATTTGTGGATGATTTTCTAGAAAAGTATGGGTTTACTTTATGAAGTCCAAAGATGAAACTTTTGATAGGTTTCAAAGTTGGAAATCTCCTGTTGAGAAGCAGTCTGGAAAGAAAGTGAAGGTTCTTCATTTAAATAATGGTGGTGAATTCACTTCTCAAAAATTCGTCAAATTT
This sequence comes from Allium sativum, assembly GCA_030737875.1. Classification (NCBI taxonomy): domain Eukaryota; kingdom Viridiplantae; phylum Streptophyta; class Magnoliopsida; order Asparagales; family Amaryllidaceae; genus Allium; species Allium sativum. The sequence goes on from CM060915.1 coordinate 980,318,776, forward strand.
TGTGAGTCCGAGAGAATCAAAAGACACTACACCACACCTAGAGACCCTCAGTCAAATGGGGTTGCAGAGATAATGAATCGGACATGGTTGGAAAGAACTCGTTGCTTACGGCTGACTGTGGGATTAAATAAGAGATTTTGGATAGAAGCATTATCTACGGCGGTTTTCCTTATCAACTGTACACCTTCTACCACCATAGATATGAAGATTCCTGAAGAAGTATGGAAGGGAGAGCCTATATCATATTCCTTTCTCAGAGTTTTTGGTTGTCCAGCTTATGTGCATAAGAGCAAAGGGAAGTTGGATCCAAGATCTCGCAAGTGTATTTTTCTTGGCTATAAGAAAGGAATTAAGGGTTATAGGATGTGGTGTCTACTACCGAGAAGATTGTTACTAGCAGGCATGTTCCATTTGATTAGAAGGCTCTGTTGAAGGTGGAGCCTTCTTCTTCAGTTAATTATGATGTTGAGAGGACAAATTCAGAATACCAAACACAAGGTAGATCATCAGAATTTCATACGAGTAAAAATGGTGATTCCGATGACACCATGGTTGATAAGGAAAGGACAGAAGATCAATCTCAAGGTGGAGCTCAGATTCAAACTCGACTAACGAGAGAGAAGAAAAGACCTACATGGCTTGATGACTTTATGGGATTAAGCATTGAAGATATTGACTTTGATGACATGGCAGCTTATGCATTAAGTATATTTCATGATGAGCCTATAAACTATAAAGATGCCATTAATTCCGTTGATAGCTCCAGTTGGCTAGTAGCAATGGACGAGGAGATCAAGTCTTTGCACAAAAATCACACTTAGGATATAGTGCCACTTCCTTCCGGCAAGAGACCAATTGGATGTAAATGGATCTATAAGTGAAAGATGACGACAATGGTGACTTAAGGTACAAAGCAAGATTAGTGGCGAAGGGTTACGTTCAGAAGAAAGATCTGGAGTTTCATGATATTTTTTTCTCCAGTTGTTAGATACACTTCTATTCGCATTCTTTTGGCATTAGTTGCTCACTTTGACATGGAGTTGGAACAACTAGATGTCAAGACAACATTCTTGCACGATTATCTTGAGGAGGACATTTACCTACAGCAGCCAGAGGGGTTCATTGATAGCAACAGGCCAGGTTATGTTTGTAAACTTAACAAATCTCTTTATGTCTTAAAACAATCTCCTAGACAGTGGTATAAGAAATTTGATAAGTTTATGTTCTCACATAGTTGCTCTAGAAGCTTTAAGGACCAATGTGTCTATTTTAAAAATGTAATGATGACATCATCTATTTGTTAATTTTTGTTGATGATATGTTGATAGCTTCTAAGAGTATGTCTAAAATTTCGGAGTTGAAGACGGAGCTCAGTAAAGAATTTGAGATGAAAGATTTGGGAAACGCACAGAGAATTTTGGGGATGGAGATTTAGAGGGATAGAAAAAAAAGAGTTTTGAGGCTCACTCAAACTCAATACATTGAGAAAGTCCTATCTCGATTCGTTATAGAGAATGTTAAACCGATGGCTACTCCATCAGGCTCTCAATTCAAGCTATCCAGAGATATGTGTCCCGCATCGGATGAAGACAAAAGGGATATGTGTAATATTCCTTATTATAGTGCGGTTGGAAGCCTTATGTATGCTATGGTATGCACAAGGCCTGATTTAGCTCATGCAGTTGGTGTTGTTAGTCGATATATGTCTAACCCAGGTAAAGAGAATTGGCAAGAAGTGAAGTGAATACTCAGATATCTTCGTGGCACTTCTTCAGTTGGCTTGTTATATGGTGGAGTAGATGGATACATTTCTCTTAGAGGATACTGTGATTCAGATTATGCCGGGGATATAGATGGACAGAAGTTGGTGCCGGGCTATGTTTTTACACTTGGCATAGCCCCAATTTCGTGGAGGTCAAAGTTGCATTCTATCATAGCTTTGTCGACTACCATATGAGACTTAATATCGATTGTGAAAGCAACAAAGGAAGGATTGTACTTACTTCAGTTGTTGGATGATCTTTCAATGGCACAACAGACAGTGGAGTTATTTTCAGACAATCAGAGTGTGATTCATCTTGTTGAGAATCAGGCTTATAGTTCACGGACGAAGCACATTGATGTTAGAGGTTTCTTTCTTATGCTTGAGGAAGAACGAAGCAAGATCAAATTATTGAAGGTGGATATTTCGGATAATCCTTCAGATATGATGACTAAGTCACTTCCAAAGGACAAGTTTGAGCATTGCTCAAACTTGATCAGTTTGCTTCCTGTTGCTTGAGCATCATGGGGCACTGGGCCCAACAACTTCTATGTTTATTGTTGAAGATGAGATGATGAAGAAAGATTATCATATTTGAATCAAGGTGGAGTGTTGAAATTTATGATTCAAATATTTGTAGAGAAGGAAAGAAATTGATTGATTGTCAATCAATTAATTGGCTCGTATATGCAAAGATACAAGGGAAAGTTTTCTTTTTGGAAGAAAAATAACAAGCCAATCAATCAATTAATGAAGAATCGATTTACTCAGGGAAAGAGATTAAAACCATGATTGCGCCAACCATTTATGCTTCAAACAAATCAAGGAAGATATTATATCTATTTTTCTTTATGTTCAAGTAATCTAGAAACTTCACTTATTTATTTCCAAGAAATCCCTCTATATAAATAAGGGTCATGTTATTGTATGAATGCAAGCAATCCACCGTTAATCTTCTCTTTATTGTAATCTTATGTACTCATTTCTTTATTGAGAAGGAACAAAAGTCTTGCTTACTCTGATTAGAAGTGGCCTCTCCCCTCGATTTATGATGCTGCACTCACATCAGATACTGTTGGGGTGAAAACTATCTCCATATAACTTTGCCTTAGTAAAAATAGAGACGAATGGGACATCTGAGAAGCAAATCAGTCAGTTTACTCTTTCTCATAGAAAAACAAGTCCTTACATGATGCAAACTTCAATATTCCAAAGCTCGGACATATCTCCGTATATGTTTAGAGTTTGTTATATTAACTTAGTCGGCATACATAATAACTAACTTAACAAGCTATTAATATTGGATCCTTGGAAAAAAAATTGTTTATATTTTTATTAAAACACATGATGACTTTTAATTTAACAGATCCGTCACAACTTTTGATTTCTTGACTCAGTAAGATTCGTGTCCCCATACCGGTTGAAATGCTACGTTAACATGGCTTTATTACACTAAGGTACCTTAAACCAAACTTAAGGACGCAACTTATACTTATGTGCCAATCTCTTAGTTATACCGAGGATAATAAAAAATAGTAAACATTGACAGAGTATCATTATGGGATATGAATATATGTTATGATAATATGTTATCACTATTATATCCATAGAAGTAATACGAAGATTGCTAGATTCATGTATGTAGATGATTATTAGAAAGGTACTAAGACTATAATTTGCAGATTTCCCTAACCATGCTATCCCCACATTTCTTGTTTTGTTTCTTTCATTTATTTTTGTACATATATGCTTGTGTATGCCCATTATCCAGTACATTTGCAACACAAGCATAATGGTATTAAAATTTAAGATTTTTATCCAATCATCCACACAATTCTATAATACAAATTATTATAATGTAGTGTATTCTAGCAATATATTTAAATTCTGACATGTTAATGCATTATATTGGTTCAGAATATAAGAATTTTGATTTAGAGATCCTAATAAATGGGTAATCCCCTTACTTGCAAGCATGCTTTCGAACTTTTTTCTTAAAGCATTATTAATCTGTTATTGAGGTTATATTATTATAGCAAGTTGGGCATTTTTGTACTGATGAATTGTAATCCCCTTACTTGCAAGCATGCTTTCGAATTTTGATACTTGTAAGCTTTGTTTCATAGAGCTGTTTTCTGTGCTGGTACTAAGTGGTAGTCTACAATTGAAGCGATGAATTGCTGATGTTCGCAATAGCAAATCGTCGTTGTTGTCGCTGTTTGCAGTAGCAGCGAAGCGATCCACTGCTATGAACAACAACAGTGATAAATTGTTGTTCTTCACAGCAGCAAATCATCGCAATAGCCTTAGTATCTTTTGCAACCTGATATTTAGTGCTTTTAATTGTTATAATGGATATTGTTTCATTAGGTGGTACAACTTTAAGAAAGAAAAATACATACATATCAGGAAATGTGACATATAAATAAAATTTTCCTTCAAACAATTCGTGGCTAAATGTAGGCATACAATGACATAATAGCTACTAACAGGAAAACTACTAGCCCTAGGGTAAGTGAAGCTCTTTTCGATATTTGGTTTAGAGCACCAAGTACACGGTACAGGCAGACATGACGGCCAACACTCATGCTTAAGGTAATATTATCGCTAGCAGAAGGATAATAAACTTCTGAATGGCATATCTTTTAGATACTAAGTGTTAATATATTAATGAATGGAATGATAGGTTGCAACCATCATGGTCATACATAAAAAGAAACCAATACGACATACTACATATGTGTTTCATTTAAATAAATATTAATAATGATTCTAAATAAAAAAATTCTAAAAGAAAGAAAAATTACCGGACTACAAAGCCATTTCAGCTTGTAATGCGGCAAGCACATCTTCCTCATTTGTATTTTTATTAGTAGCAGGCTGAGTTTGTTGTTTTCGTAGAGGAACATATCCTGAAGGAGCAAGAGCAGATGCAGCAGGCTGAAGAAGTTGCTCTTCCAGCTCAGCTCCTTCCATTTCCTCTAGCCCAACTTCTAGTTCATCCTATAACATAAGAGTACAATTAGTAATTCTCAAATGGTTTTCACTATTGTCAAATTTATTGGAAATAATGGCAAGTGAAAACTAGAAAAAAAAACTGAGCCATTTAGGTTACAGTGAAGTTCAGGTTGAGGCTGAGGCAGTTGGGGATTTCTTAACTATTAAGGGGTGATATATGGAGTCACTTTGTTCTGATTTACGCGCTCACTCAATCATTAATATACAATCAAACAATGACAAGCTATCATTGCTCTTAAAAGATAGTTTCATAGACTCATTTCCTAGCAGGGACCATCTTTTTGTTAAGCTCCTAGCAGACACACAGCTATTCATGCTTCTAACCGAATCCCACCTATTAATATTTGAAAATATGTAGATTTGTAAACATATACAAAGAACACGGATTTTTCATACTGGAACCAAGCCAAGCTCTGCAATATATATTCATGGGCCGAGCTTTGTGATTATACTGTCAAAAGATTGCTAATTACAAATGGAAAAAAAAGGAAGGGCATAAATGGAAAATGTTATGCTGTACTTCCATTCTGGTAGGCATGCATCCTAGTTTTTTGGATGTGATGCTTTCTTATATTGTCTGTGTAGTGCCTGTAGTGCCTAAACTGTTTATGTAGTGATAAATCAGCATAACAAGATGTTGAAGGGATGTAAATGAGTTGCTACAGCAGAGCTCAAAAAAAGAAGGTGAAAGAATCTTTTTTTTTTTTTTTTTTTTTAATCTCTATCACGTATAGTACTTTTCCATAACATGCTTATATAGCTTCTACAGAACATTCTAGAGAACTCTATAGGTGACATTTTCTAGAGAACTCTATAGATGACATTTGATTACTTGGTTCATGAACCTACAATAAATAAATATGAAAGGTCTTTGATTACTTGGTTCATGAACCTATAATAAATAAATATAAAAGTGCATTAATTTCAACACTCCCCCTTAATGCACTTGTTTGACAACTCCAATGCGTTCACGTAAGTAGCAGAATTTTTCTTTTGGAAGAGCCTTTGTACACTTTGTTTTCTCCCCCTTCCACCAAGAATCCTTGTGGTTGATCAACGTAAATTTCTTCATCTAGCTTTCCGTTTAAGAATGCTGACTAAACATCGAGCTGGAAAATTTTCCATTTTTTTGTGCAGCAAGAGCAATCACGGTTCTTATGGTTTCAAGTCTTGCTACAGGGGAAAATGTTTCTGAAAAATCAACGCCGGGCTTTTGAGTAAAGCCTTTAGCGATTAGCCTCGCCTTATGCTTTTGAACTTCTCCATTTTGATTTAATTTTGTCTTGTAGATCCATTTTAACCCGATAATTTCTCTTCCTTCAGGTTTATCTACAAGCTCCCATGTTTTGTTCTTCTCAATAATGTGCATTTCTTCCATTGCTTGCTGCCATACTTCATGTTTCTCAGCTTCTTTAAAATTTTCTGGTTCAGTAACCACAAAATTACAAGATTGATATATTTCACTCATTCTTCTGAATTTTCTTGGTGGAGTTTAATTCTCATCCTCTGATTCAGATATGTGAGTGTGTTGATCTTGTTCTTCTCTTTCTTCAGTTTCTATGTGCTGATCTTGTTCTTCTCTTTCTTCAGTTTCTTCATTTATTTCCAGAGAACTTGGTAGATTGACATGTTCAACTTGTTTTTCTTTCCGATCCCAGGCTGCATTTTCATCAAATAGAACATCTCTACTAACAACCAATTTGTTAGTTTCAACATTAAAAAGCCTGTAACCTTTAGTCTCCAGAGTATAACCAGTAAAAATACATTTTGTACTTTTATCATCAAGTTTAGAACGTTTCTCAGCAGCTATATGAACATAACCAATGCAGCCAAATATTCTTAAATTACTTACAGATGGTTTTTCTCCACTCCATGCTTCAATAGGTGTTATGTTTCTTACAGCTTTTGTGGGACACCTATTGAGGATGTACACAGCTGTGTTTGTAGCTTCAGCCCAGAATGTCTTTGGCAGTCCTTTTTCATTCATCATTGACCGGGCCATTTCAACAATTGTTCTATTTTTGCGTTCTGCAACTCCGTTCTGTTGTGGACTGTACCCTGCTGTGAGCTGCTTCCAAATGCCTTCATCTTTGCAATATTCTTCAAATTCTTTAGAGGTATATTCACCTCCTCTATCACTCCATATGCACTTAAAGTCACAGCCACTTTGTTTTTCTACAAGGGCTTTAAATCTCTTGAAAGTAATGAATGCTTCTGATTTTTCCTTTAGAAAATAAATCCAAGTCATTCGTGAAAAATCATCAATGAAAATTATAAAATACCTTTGTTATCCCAACGATAGTGTTTTCATTGGACCACAAATGTCAGTATGTATAAGTTCCAAGCGTCCTTTTGCTCTCCATGATTTTCCTCTTGGATATGACATTTTGTGATGCTTTCCCATGATGCATCCTTCACACGGATTCTTTTCATTTTGTATTTTGGGAAGGTCGTCCAACATGTTCTTTTCTTTGAGAAGCTTTAATCCCTGAAAATTTAGATGGCAATATTTTTTATGCCAAAGCCATGATTGATCTTCCACTTCAGCCTTTAGAGCATTATAGTTGAATATTAGTGGAAAGTTCATGTTCCTCTCCATCTTTACTTCGGCAATGGCCTGTCTCTTGTTTTTTTTCTCTCAAAGATTCTGCACATATTATCCTCAAATACAAGACAATAGTCATGTTCCAAAAGCTGTCCAACACTTAATAAATTTTCTTTTAAATCTGGAACGAGAAGAACATCTCGTATATATTTGACTCCAGATTTTGTGTTGATAGCAATTGTTCCTTTGCCTTTTGCTTCTGCAACAACTCCATTACCCAACCTCACCTTTGGGTTTATTGTTGTATCAATCTGCACAAAGATATTTTTATCTTCACATATATGATTGCTGCATCCACTGTCTATATACCAGGCTTTCTTGTCTTCAGGAAGGCTGGAATGACAAGCATAAAATATTTGCTCTTCCTTGCTGTCCTCCTTTTCTTCTGTAAAATCTGCCTTCTAGACAATTTTAAATCTGCAGTCTTTTTCAATATGGCCAAACCTTCTACAATAATTACATTGAGGCTTACCCTTGAACCAACATTTAGATGTTATATGAATGGTTCTTTTGCAAATGTTGCAAAAGAAAATTGGGTTAGAACGTGTACCTCTATCATTCTGATTATTTTTGTAAGTGCTGGAATTGTCTTCTCTCTTCTTCCTCCAGTCTAACTTCTTTTGCTCCTGGTTGTAACCACCCTTCTTTGCAAATTGTTGTGGCTTCACCTTTGCTTCAGATAGAAAAGCATTTTCTGATTGCTCAGCCTGTTTAAGTCTTCTTTTTTCATGTGCTTGAAGAGAGCCCATCAATTCTTTTACGGACAACTTGGTAAGATCTTTTGTTTCTTCAATAACGGCAACAATATATTCATATTTATCTGTTAAACTGATCAAAATTTTCTCCACAACATGTTGATCATAAATATTATCACCATAGGTTTTCATTTGATTCACAATCTCCATTACACGAGCATGATAACTTTGTATATTTTCAGAATCCTTCATTCTTAAATTCTGAAAATCTTTTTTAAGGGATTGGAGATTAATGCTTCGTACCTTTTCATCTCCATGGAATTCACCTTCTAGGATATCCCATGCCTCTTTTGCTATTGAAGCTGTTGATATCCTTGTGAAAATTGGTTTTGTGACTCCCATCTGAAGTTTGCTCAGTGCTTTTGCATCTTGGCGACGAAACGTTTCAATTTTCTTTAATTCTTGTTCAGGCAAGTTTGTTTCATCTTCAGGTTCTGTAAACCCTTTCTCCACAATATTCCACAAGCCTTCTGCCCTTAGAACAATTTTTATTTTGATCTTCCAGTAGTCATAATCTTCACCATCAAAGACAGGAATTAGAGATGATTCTGAATTTGACGCCATGAAATCACTTCTTGTTTCAATCCCAGATTAGAATCGAAAAACCGCTCTGATACCAATTTGAAGGAATGTAAATGAGTTGCTACAGCAGAGCTCAAAAAAAGAAGATGAAAGAATCTTTTTTATTTTATTTTATTTTTATCTCTCTCACATATAGTACTTTTCTATAACATGCTTATATAGCTTCTACAGAACATTCTAGAGAACTCTATAGATGAAATTTTCTAGAGAACTCTATAGATGACCTTTGATTACTTGGTTCATGAACCTACAATAAATAAATATGAAAGTCCTTTGATTACTTGGTTCATGAACCTATAATAAATAAATATAAAAGTGCATTAATTTCAACAAATGTTTAATAGAATGCGGTAACTGTTCAACACGATGAACAAGAGAACGTCATATAAATTTTCTTTATATGTTAGGATCTGTGTTTATCACTATTAAACAAAAAAAAGGAAAACTAAGTCATATAATTGAGGGTGAGCAAGTATTTTGTAATACATCGCAATTAAGGATCAAGGGATAATGGCTTCCTAGGGGACGAGGTGACCATCGATGCAAATTCAGATACATTCCCTTTACTTAAATATCTTCATTTCGTTTTCTTGTTCTAAGTTTATAGCAGACGATGCTATGAGAATATTGATGCTTGATTTAAGAACAATGAATTAGATCCTATATTAATTATCTAAAAATAAAAGACTAGAGAAAGTAAAGGTGATTGTCCTACCTTTAAGGAGAAGAAATATTGCACTAGCCAATTCCCGAGCTACCATAGAAGCAAGTGCATATCCATTCTGTTTTGTTTACCATCACCAAAGAATTGCTTATGGTAATAGGTAATATAGCAATAAGAAAATAACTGAGTCAAGAACCAGTAAGAAAAATGAAAGAAGATAAAGCAGTAAGAAAATCTGTAAGAAATTATGTGTTACTGAAAGTAGATTCTTTTTCCTATAGTAATATAACAATGAATTTTGCATTTCATTGCAGCCCATTTATCTGTACAAGGAATAATACACTATCATTAACTACTGCCCAAGTAAAAGAAAAGGCAATATTATTAATCAACACTTCATTATTACTGATATCATACTAACAACATTTCATGTAGTGTATATATATGAAGTTGGTTCCGAAAACGGTAATGGTATGATTGTTTTGTATAATGCATACAGATTCTAAGCTAGATATATGTTGTTTTATAGAAAATTTGATAAATGTCAAATGTTAACTAATGAAATAGGAGAATGGTTCATATACATGAAAGGGTTGATTTTAAAGTGTTTGCATTAAGCAGGTAGATAGCGTGCCAGAAGAAGAAAATTCAAATTATAGCATTCCATACATAAGTGTCTTAAAATGAATTTGTTAAGACACTGGCTGATTTATTAGTTGTACATACTGAATATGGACATCAAAGGCAACCTATGTAGTGTCTGAGGTATAACTACGTAGGAATGTAAATAAAACACAGGTGTCAGATGATTCACGTAAAGATATGAAATTTAGAGTGCTTGCACAATGCACATTATCCTATCATCAAAGGATATTATCAAAGAATATGTTGACAATGTATATGGTAATTATTTAGAGTGTTTGCACAACGCACATTATCATATTGTTGGTTTACAGTTTACAACTTGCTGAAAGCGGAGGAAATGGCAACAAATTATGGTGCAACTGGTCTATCTGGCTGCAAAGTATTACACAAATGGTCTGCCTGTATGCACAACTGGGCATGTAAATTTTTTGACCAACAATTTCCTTTCTAGCATCCTTAATGTATGCTTCTATAATTAAATGCATGTCCAATTCTTTTTTCTTTACTAAACGTAAATAATTATTAAAAGTTTAATATCTTTAGTAAATACCTATGTATATTTTTAGTATCTAAGTTATAAAACGTGGCTTGTTATTTGGCAAAATAAGTATGGGGCCAAAATTTTGAGAAGCAAGTAATAGCAAGACCTCCTCCTAAATATCAGCTATTTTAATGGACCTAACATAAAATTTATTATTCATTATGCACGTTGGAAATTCATGCATTAAGTTAAATCAAAACTAAATACACAAAAAGAGTATTGTCATTTTCGCATCAAGCATTACCGTGACATGAATATTTTGCATTCATTCTTTCAATCGTGGATTGTCATAACATACAAGAAAAGGGAGGCGGATGCAATTTTATTATGTAAAGAACTTGAACCTTATGTGAAGTTTATGCATAGCTAGGCCGAAAGACTTTGAAATCCTACTTTACTCCTAGGTCCTAGAAATTTTTATGAGCTTAGGGGGGTCAAACAGTTTTATTTCATATTCTGAATGTTAACTTTTAGAAATTAAGATAGTCATTCTGACTTTCTTCAGCTATGTATGAATTTACTCTTGAAAAGATATACTCAATAAGTAAAAATGTGGTTTGGATGAGCAACAGCTCCAGGCGAGCTTCAGATGCTGCAATTCGCTGTGGTTACTTGGCACGAAGATGGCAACTCATTGATGAGGAGACCTGCGGTGACGATGGGAGCAGGCGACGGCCAGTGGAGGAGAGCGGCATGCACGATATTCTGGTCGGAGCTTGTGGGATCGACAGTGATTTGCCGAGCTATGGTCAATGGAGTATGATTTGCGGAAGACTACGGTGGAAGGCGCACGGAGGAACGAACGGATTTGCAAGGGACATCGGCGGCGGTGCGTGCGAGGCGCTGGTGGTTGAAGGCGCTGGCAAAGACAGAGGGTGAAGTAGCTTTAGGGATTTGAAAAAAAATTAGATTTAGGGGAAATTAATTTGGAAAGAAAAAAAGGATGGGCTAGAAAATATTTCAACAAAATGGAAGGAATTGTGATACGAAAAAAGTAGGGGAATGTAATGACCCGCATTTGCAGAGGTATTATAATTAATTTATTTAATTATATAAATGGTGATATAGTGAATTTAATGGTCGTGGAATTAAATAATGGTGAGTATATAATTTAAATAATGAATTAAATAATATATTAAATTCTGAAATAATCAGAATTGGCTGAAATGGCGATATGGTGTGAAGTGGATCATCTATGATATTTAATTCAGCTTGGAATTGAATTTGAATAACGAATATATTACATAAACGACAGTTTGAACATAGAATTATAATATAATTAAAATCGAGCTTGAAATGGCGCGGTAGTTCGTTAATTGGCGATTTGAACTTCAACTGAATGTACAAGATTCGTTTTAAGCCGAATTTCTGTGAAACAAGAAACGTGTGGAGCTGGTGGAGTATATCTTTCTAGTGAAAGAGAAAAATCGGGATTTCGTCGTGTAGATTTTGATATATGTCCAAATCAAATTTTAGAAAAGTCGCTGTGGAATTCCTTTATAATTTATAAAGGAATTACTTATATTTTAAAAAGGAATTTCAATATAAATCGAATATCGGGTTGACCCAGAAGTGAATATCGAGTTAGAAATTCATATAGGAATATTCTAGAGCTGTATGGTATTCTGGTGCGAATATATACGATAATATTAATTTATTAATAATTTATTTAATTATATTTAAATATATTTATATATTTAAATGGGTCATTCAGAGCTTTAAAAATAGCCGGTTTTGCAAGCAAAGTCGGAATTCGACGAAACTAATTTTGTTGGATCCGCAATGTCAAATAGTTGTTAGATTTCCAGTTTTGTGATTTTTAAAGTCGGTATGTGGCCGTACGGGATTTTAATGTGAAAAATAGTCAGTATTATGATGGTTAAAAATATGTTGTGTGAGCAAACTAAGTCGAAATTCGACGAAACCAGTTTCGTTGGGACCGTAATGTCGAACTGTAGCTGCAAGTCCAGTTTCGTGATTTTTGGATATTGTATGTGGTCACAGGAATTTTAGAAGACAAGTACAAACAACGTCTGATTATAATTGAATATTTATAATGAAAATATCTAAATTCTAAGTCCTATAAATAACCGTAAAAAAATCCTAAACCTAATTTTAACATCCCGAAGTCAACAGATGAAGGCGCCGCATCCTTCAGCAAATACAAACGAGAAAAGTGAGCTTCAAAATTTTCAAACAAATCCAAATAAAATCCATAAATCTATATACGTGTATATTTGAAATCGTTATGCCATCCTCTTCGATGTGGTACTGGTTTCAAATGGTGCTGTTCATGTTCGGATTGGCGGAAAATCTTCTAGCGTCCATCGCGAGTACAGGAGTTGATTTATTGTGGTGAGTTGGAAGCAGTAATACTGGTGGTGGTTATGGTATTCGAATTGAGTAGAGAGAGTGGTATCGGTTGGATTTTTTGGGGATTTTTCTGAATAAAAACTGTCGCACGGTTTGAGGGATTTTCCTATTTCGTCGCATTGGGGAAACGATGTCGAGTTGGGCATTTTGGTGGTGGAGATGGGGTGTACCGAAAGAGAAACATGGCGGTGGTTTTTGTTTGTATTTTCATTGAAGAACGAATGAGTTAGGGAGGTTTCAAGGATCGTCTATGGTAATGAAAAGGAGCAGGTCGCGGTGAGGTTTTGGGGAAGAAGGAGTGTGACGTGGTCTGGGCTTTGTGGAGATGGTAATGGGCCTTTGAAATAAGGTTAAGCCCAAATGAAAATGTTTTAAGTTTTATTTAAATTCAAACTGTGTATTAAATTATAGAATGCGTATCTCCTTCATACGATATCAGATTGACGAACCGTAAGTTGCGTTGGGATCGTATGGACGGACACTACCAAATGGAACTGACTGGAAGTGGATTGGGGGCTCGTATGAATTTATGGCGAAATAAATTGTTTGATTCAAATCATACCACAGTTTATCGTTCTTTAACGATGAACTGCCAATGTGAGTAAATCTCACTAACTCTGAACAATTTATAATTTCATGTTGTATTTTTAGAACTGTTATATATTGGCTGATTGACTGTGTGTTGACTATTTGATTGAACTGCTACTCAGTTAATTGAATTTCTATATTGATTCTGTTTAACAGAATATATCGTATGGAACTGAAAGTGATGTTATCTATATTGTTTAACATCTGTGATGCAGGGAAACAGGTTGGAGGAATCCATCCAACTGGATTCCTCAACAGTTATTTTATTGTTTTTCATATATTGTGATATATGATGTGATACATAATCTATTGTCGATTATATGTGTTTGGACGATACTGATCATCGTGATTTGTTATGTTGAATACCATAACATGCCGTAAAAGTTGATAAGGGACTATTTTCAAAAGTGATATTTGAAAATAAAATATTTATAAATGGAATATTTATAAATAAGAAATATTTATAAATTGGAATATTTATAAATAAGAGATATTTAGAAAAAGGGAAAACGTTATAAAAAGGAAACTGTTATAAGAAGGAAATCAATTTAAAGTGGAGAACCGTTACTAAAAGTAAATCTTTAAAATGAATAAATGTTGTTAAAAAGGAAATCTTTATAAAGCGAATAAAGGAGTTAAATTGAATATGGTATTCGAAAGTAGTAAATCGAATTAGTTATTCGAAAGGAGTTAAATCGAATATGGTATTCGAAAGTAGTAAATCGAATTAGTTATTCGAAAGGGGTTAGTCGAGTCGAGTCAGTTGAATAGAGTTAATCGAATATTTGTTATTCGAATAAGAGTTAACCAGATGATGTTAATCAATTAGAGTTAACCAGTTAGAGTTAAACCAGTTAGAGTTAACCAGTTAGAGTTAACCAGATGGAGTTAATCAATTAGAGTTAACCAGTTAGATTTAAACCAGTTGGAGTTAATCGATTAGAGTTAAAGCAAATGAGTTAATCGAATATAGTCTATTCGAATATAAAGTAAATAGAGTTAATCGAATATAGTTTATTCGAATAGAGTAAAAGGAGTTATCGAAAATAGTTTATTCGAAAGGAGTTAAGTGAAACGAGTAAATCAATAGCGTTATTCCAATAGAGTTAATCCAATAGCGTTAGGGTTAATCGATAAGGGTTAATCAAATAGACTAAATTGAATAGAGTTATCGAATATACCTTATTCGAAGGAAAGAATTATCGAATAGAAAAGATTTGAAAGAGAGTTACGTAAGGAAGTTTGTTAAAGAAATAGAAAAGTGAACTTTGTCTATTTCAAGGTTAGAAACGTTGTTCAGTTAAGGTCTGAGAGGTAGTATTACCCCAACTTGATTGACTTCATTTTTAACTAAGGAATGGTTAAGGTTCGATAGTAAAGGATGGTTAAGTGAATTTAGTAATTACAGGAAATGGTTTGAGTTGGCATCGCGATGGTTTGTTTAAACATCTGTCTAAGCCCAATGAAGAAGCTTTGGAAATGTTTTCCAAATAAGAAACCAGAAATGTTTTCTAATAAGGAAAACAAGAAATGGAAATGTTTTCCATTGTTAATAACGTATATTTTCCAAATTTAGAAAATAAGAAATATTGAATATAGGGAAACAGGAGATAAGTAAATTAATGAAATAAAGAGATAAATGTTGAATGATGTTGATTGATATAAATTTCCATTTGGAAATAATATCGTTGTTTGCACACCTATTTTTTTCGATAGTTAAATCACAGACTATTGAAGTTTTGACCATTTTAACGTTGTTAATATGGAGAGACCGGTTGGATTATTATCCAAAGAACCACTCTGTATTGGCATAAGCATTGCGAATCATATATGCCAAAGGAAATTGAAGACGAAGTTATGCAAGGGCTATCTTGTTTACAGAATAGTGCCTTCGGTTCTTACTGTTCCTGGATGACTTGTATGGACGGATGTCTGACAGAGTATTTCCAGACGATCACGTATATTGATTTCTCCAACCGTACCAAGAGTAGAAGAGGAGAAGGAAACTTCTTTTAGCTAACACATAATGTATGGTTGAGGACGTCAATCGGTGATTTGATGGATTTGACGATGTGGCATTCAAAGTGAATCTGGTGTGATGATAAAGCGTAGCTTCTAGCCGCATCAACCGGTAAATGACAGAAATCGAACAGGCAACATGGCTAAGTCGGTCGCACCGAAGTAGGGTGTATAATCACCTGATCTAGAGTTTCATTTACTTCTAAAAATCTATTGTTGATGTTGTCCTATTCGGGAAACGATTGCTGATCCCAACCGTTGGTGATATACATTCGATACACTCAAGCGAAATTTGTGGTCGGTCATGTGTGGCCGGGTTGCAAGATGTTCTTGTTGAACCTATTGTATTCCTCTCTAGAGGTACACTAGCGAAAGGTGGTTCCATACCTTGTCATAGTTGGAAATCCATTACCCAATACGTGCTTGCGGTTTTGATTGTATACTATATATGTAGAACGTGAGATGAAAGAGTTTCTGCTAGATGATTATATTATTGTGGTTGATAGACATTATTATAATATCAAAGGTTTTTGATATAAAGATAATTTGGATTCTCATAAGGGAAAAACCCGTTCCGTTATACGACGTGGTCTTATGAGATATCGATTACCTGCTTGAACTGTTTCAAACTGTTTTACTCATACCAGTCCCATGACTGACCCAGAGTTTATTTTGTTGTTTTCCCTAAACTCTTGGGTGCCCAATTTTGTACGGGCAGTCAAGTAGTCGGGATTTACAGATACTTGAAGAGCTGGAGCAGGAGGCTTCAGGATGATATAGCTATAGTTTATTTCCGCTGCGTTGTAAGTGTTGTACTTTGATAATGATGTATATTCAAATACAAATGTATATTTCAAAGTTATGTTACATATATTATATGTTATTCGTTCCACTGTGAGATTCGTGTTAGTCTGATGTTGTGTTCTTCTTCTTCTTCTATTCTAAGTTTCTATCATATCTTTCCTCACCCTCTAATTTCTTTCATTAATGACCGGTATTTTCAGTTTAATTTGGGGTTGGACTTGTGTTTTTGGTCAGCTCAAATTGGACCGGATTTTCGGATCATTACAATTGGTATCAGAGCATAAGATTAAGTGAATTACCTTGGCTCTGTGGCGTGACTCAGTAGAGATGGGGTTAGCAATACCCTAGATTGAGTTTGAGTGTATATATACGAGTGAACGTATTTGTTATTGATATAAAATTTTGTTTTATATCGTGGAGATTTATTGGTTGAGTGGCTTATGAATTTCTGGTCGATCAATTTGATCCACTGTATTGGTAGAAGTTACTAAACACTCGAATAAGATGGGTCGACACGATATGTTTTGAAAAGAGGGTAAATTAAAATAAGTTTGCCCAAGGTATATCTTGATATAGAGAAGATATATATATATATATATCAAAATTATAATATAGTGGATATATTGGTTGTTATTATAATCGAGTAAGATTATAAATTAAATGGTTATGTAAATAACCAATCAGAATTCATATAAGTGAAATACGTGAAATCAGATGAGTTAAATCTGAAAATTTAAGCCAGAAAATGAATTAAAATTCTGGAAAATTGGATAAGTGTTTGTAAATGGATTTGGATTAAAAACAAGGAAAATTTATGATCCTGGGAGATTTTAAATTATTTTACAAGTAGTGTGAATTATATTTTGAAATGAATTTCAAAGTGGAAATGTTTAGAAATGGTTTTATAGTATTGAACTCACTTCGATCGCTGGAAAATAGATTCCAATGATGACAACTGCATCATCAGTATTCATTTTCAAGTTGTAAGTAACGAATTACTACCAGAGATACTATTTTGAATTTGTTTTGGGAAAGACAAGTGTGTTGAATTTCAAAATGGGATTTATAATATAGATTTATAGAATTTGAATGAAGAGAATTCAAATATATTTAAATATAGAATTTGAATAAAGAGAATTCAAATAGATTTAAATATAGAATTTGAATAAAGAGAATTCAAATAGATTTAAATATAGAATTTGAATCAAGAGAATTCGAATAGAAATTGAATATAGAAATTCAAATGGAATTTGAATATAGAATTCAAATGGAATTCAAATATAGGATTCGAATATATAAAATTTGAATATAGAATTCAAATGGAATTTAAACTATAGAATTTGAATAGAATTTTTTATATAGAATTTGATATATAGAATTTGAATAATAGAATTTGATATATATATTTGAATAATATAAGTGATATAAAATTTGAATAGAAATTGGATAGACTTAACTAAATCGAAGAGGAATTAGTTAAATGAGTTTTGAATTTGAAGTTGAACTTTGAAAGGTGGATTGGATTTGTAAATGGATATTCGAAATTGAATATAGAACTTAAATTTGAAATTTGGATTCAAATTAGTTAATAAGAAAGTTAAAATATATTTGAACATGCCATGTTCAAATATAAAAGTGAAATAGACTAAAGAGTTAATTAACAAATTAATTAACGAATTGAGTTAAAACGATCAGGTATAGTTAAAATAGATTGGGCAGGTATAAATATACATGAGATAGGTGTGGATAATGTATGAAGGTATATAAATAGATTTCCCGACGAAGAGGTATGTATTTAATTTATATATGAAATTTTATGTGCCGTATCGGCTAGCCGCTTGGCTTTTTCTTTTTCTTTTGGATTGGTGAGGGCCATGGGAGGCTATTTGAAATATCCCGGTGCTCCTAGTACAAAGGAGGTTATGGCGAATTTTTCCGGAAATTTAAGGAGTTAGAATATTTTTAAGATAATTTGATAGTTAGAAATCAACGTATTGATATATATATATATAGAAGTCGATAAGGAAACGAACTTAGAAATAAAATAGTAAAATCAAAAAGGAATACTAAGAATAAAATCTAGTAAGAATAGAAAGAGAAAGCGTATACATGTTTAAAAGTGAATAAGTAGTTGTATGGTATTGATTATTCGAATAAGTAGTCTTATCTGTTTTGACGTTATAAATGTTATTCAGTCAAGGTCTGAGAGGTAGTTATACCCCAACTTGATTGATTTCATTATTAACAAATAAATAGTAAGATTTCAGGCTCAAAGATCAATGTTGAATAAGAGTTAGTTGAATATAGTATTTGGGTTGTCGTAACAATGTTTTACACAACATCTGTTTAAACCCAAATAAAATGTAATATTGGAAATAGAATAAAGAATATTTCCTAAGTATAGAATTAAACGAGATCGGAAAAGAGATAAGTAATTGGAATATTTTCCAATAATAAATAGCATATATTTTCTAAAGTTTAGAAAATAAAGGAAGGCGATATTCGGAAATGTTTTCCAAATAACATAAAAGGCCAATATGGTTATTGAAAATATTTGGTTAACAAATATTGATAAAGAAATAGAGAAGTGATTTAACTAATAGAATATTAATTAAGGGCTCAGTGACATGTTCAAAAAGGAAAATTTGATTTTTGAAAAGAGTAAACTGTTTGAAAACTCCCAGGGAAAGACTGTTTGAATTAAAAACAAATTTAACAAAAATTTGTGAAAGCAAAATTGAATTAAAGTAAAGCCAGTAAAGTGGTCACTGAGATTGAATTAGAATGATATCAAGACAAATTGGATTGTGAGATTCAAATTTGAAGTGTAATGTGATAATCAAGTTAAGAGTTGGGAATTGAGAAGAAACTCGAGTTAAAATGATATTTGGCTCGGATATAAGCGAATGGTTGTGTTGTGGATAAAAGCAGATTGGAATTTGATTGGGATAACATTGGTATATGCTGAGTTGATAGCATATGGAAGTGATAGAGTTGATATGCCAACAAAAGGTACAAGTTTATATTTCTATTGGATATAAGATTTATGAGCCGAATTGGCAAGCCACTTGACTGTTTGGTTTTCTTTTGGGTTGGAGATGGCCCAGAGAGGCGAGTTGGAGTTTGACCTATTGACCAATACAAAGGAGGTGCTGGAGAAATTTTTCAAAAAAAGTTAAGGTGTTAGAAAATTTTTAGGATTTGTGAAAATTTACGTTGATAAGAATTAAATAAATTTATAATTGAAATTAAATTGGTTCATTTGAAACTGAAGTTAAGAAGTGAACAAATAAGTTCTAACCAGTCGATAGGGTCGTCTTCTACCTTAGTAATTTCGAGGACGAAATTATTTTAAGTGGGGAAGATTGTAATGACCCGCATTTGCAGAGGTATTATAATTAATTTATTTAATTATATAAATGGTGATATAGTGAATTTAATGGTCGTGGAATTAATAATGGTGAGTATTTAATTAAAATAATGAATTAAAAAATATATTAAATGCTGAAATAATCAGAATTGGCTGAAATGGCGATATGGTGTTAAGTGGATCATCTGTGATATTTGATTCAGCTTGGAATTGAATTTGAATAAGGAATATATTACATAAACGACAGTTTGAACATAGAACTATAATATAATTAAAATTGAGCTTGAAATGGCACGCCAGTTCGTTAATTGGCAATTTGAACTTCAACTGAATGTACAGGATTCGTTTTAAGCCGGATTTCTGTGAAACAAGAAACGTGTGGAGCTGGTGGAGTATATCTTTCTAGTAGAAGAGAAAAATTGGGATTTCATCGTGTAGATTTTGATGTATGTCCAAATCAAATTTTAGAAAAGTCGCTGTGGAATTCCTTTATAATTTATAAAGGAATTACTTATATTTTAAAAAGGAATTTCAATATAAATCGAATATCGGGTTGACCCAGAAGTGAATATCGAGTTAGAAATTCATATAGGAATATTCTAGAGCTGTATGGTATTCTGGTGTGAATATATACGATAATATTAATTTATTAATAATTTATTTAATTATATTTAAATATATTTATATATTTAAATGGGTCATTCAAAGCTTTAAAAATAGTCGGTTTTGCAAACGAAGTCGGAATTCGACGAAACTAATTTTGTTGGATCCGCAATGTCAAATGGTTGTTAGATTTCCAGTTTCGTGATTTTTAAAGTCAGTATGTGGCCGTACGGGATTTTAATATGAAAAACAGTCAGTATTCTGATGGTTAAAAATATGCTGTGTGAGCAAACTAAGTCGGAATTCGACGAAACCAGTTTCATTGGGACTGTAATGTCGAACTGTAGCTGCAAGTCCAGATTCGTGATTTTTGGGTATCGTATGTGGTCACAGGAATTTTAGAAGACAAGTACAAACAACGACTGATTATAATTGAATATTTATAATGAAAATATCTAAATTCTAAGTCCTATAAATAACCCTAAAAAAATCCTAAACTTAATTCTAACATCCCGAAGTCAACAGATGAAGGCGCCGCATCCTTCAGCAAATACAAACGAGAAAAGTGAGCTTCAAAATTCTCAAACAAATCCAAATAAAATCCATAAAGCTATATACTTGTATATTTGAAATCGTTATGCCATCCTCTTCGATCTGGTACTGGTTTCAAATGGTGCGGTTCATGTTTGGATGGGCGAAAAATCTTTCAGCGTCCATCGCGAGTACAGGAGTTGATTTATTGTGGTGAGTTGGAAGTAGTAATACTGGTGGTGGTTATGGTATTTGAATTGAGTAGAGAGAGTGGTATCGGTTGGATTTTTTGGGGATTTTTCTGAATAAAAACTGTGGCATGGTTTGAGGGACTTTCCTGTTTCGTCGCATTGGGGAAACGATGTCGAGTTGGGCATTTTGGTGGTAGAGATGGGGTGTACCGGAAGAGAAACATGGCGGTGGTTTTTGTTTGGATTTTCATTGAAGAACGAATGAGTTAGGGAGGTTTCAAGGATCGGCTATGGTAATGAAAAGGAGCAGGTCGCGGTGAGGTTTTGGGGAAGAAGGAGTGTGACGTGGTCTGGGCTTTATGGAGATGGAAATGGGCCTTTGAAATAAGGTTAAGCCCAAATGAAAATGTTTTAAGTTTTATTTAAATTCAAACTGTGTATTAACTTATAGAATGCATATCTCCTTCATACGATATCAGATTGACGAACCGTAAGTTGCGTTGGGATCGTATGGACGGACACTACCAAATGGAACTGACTGGAAGTGGATTGGGGCTCGTATGAATTTATGGCGAAATAAATTGTTTGATTCAAATCATACCACAGTTTATCGTTCTTTAACGATGAACTGCCAATGTGAGTAAATCTCACTAACTCTGAACAATTTATAATTTCATGTTGTATTTTTAGAACTGTTATATATTGGCTGATTGACTGTGTGTTGACTATTTGATTGAACTGCTACTCAGTTAATTGAATTTCTATATTGATTCTGTTTAACAGAATATATCATATGGAACTGAAAGTGATGTTATCTATATTGTTTAACATCTGTGATGCAGGGAAACAGGTTGGAGGAATCCATCCAACTGGATTCCTCAACAGTTATTTTATTGTTTTTCATATATTGTGATATATGATGTGATACATAATCTATTGTCGATTATATGTGTTTGGACGATACTGATCATCGTGATTTGTTATTTTGAATACCATAACATGCCGTAAAAGTTGATAAGGGAATATTTTCAAAAGTGATATTTGAAAATAAAATATTTATAAATGGAATATTTATAAATAAGAAATATTTATAAATTGGAATATTTATAAATAGGAGATATTTAGAAAAAGGGAAAACGTTATAAAAAGGAAACTGTTATAAGAAGGAAATCAATTTAAAGTGGAGAACCGTTACTAAAAGTAAATCTTTAAAATGAATAAATGTTGTTAAAAAGGAAATCTTTATAAAGCGAATAAAGGAGTTAAATTGAATATGGTATTCGAAAGTAGTAAATCGAATTAGTTATTCGAAAGGAGTTAAATCGAATATGGTATTCGAAAGTAGTAAATCGAATTAGTTATTCGAAAGGGGTTAGTCGAGTCGAGTCAGTTGAATAGAGTTAATCGAATATTTGTTATTCGAATAAGAGTTAACCAGATGATGTTAATCAATTAGAGTTAACCAGTTAGAGTTAAACCAGTTAGAGTTAACCAGTTAGAGTTAACCAGATGGAGTTAATCAATTAGAGTTAACCAGTTAGATTTAAACCAGTTGGAGTTAATCGATTAGAGTTAAAGCAAATGAGTTAATCGAATATAGTCTATTCGAATATAAAGTAAATAGAGTTAATCGAATATAGTTTATTCGAATAGAGTAAAAGGAGTTATCGAAAATAGTTTATTCGAAAGGAGTTAAGTGAAACGAGTAAATCAATAGCGTTATTCCAATAGAGTTAATCCAATAGCGTTAGGGTTAATCGATAAGGGTTAATCAAATAGACTAAATTGAATAGAGTTATCGAATATACCTTATTCGAAGGAAAGAATTATCAAATAGAAAAGATTTGAAAGAGAGTTACGTAAGGAAGTTTGTTAAAGAATTAGAAAAGTGAACTTTATCTATTTCAAGGTTAGAAACGTTGTTCAGTTAAGGTATGAGAGGCAGTATTACCCCAACTTGATTGACTTCATTTTTAACTAAGGAATAGTTAAGGTTCGATAGTAAAGGATTGTTAAGTGAATTTAGTAATTAAAGGAAATGGTTTGAGTTGGCATCGCGATGGTTTGTTTAAACATCTGTCTAAGCCCAATGAAGAAGCTTTGGAAATGTTTTCCAAATAAGAAACCAGAAATGTTTTCTAATAAGGAAAATAAGAAATGGAAATGTTTTCCATTGTTAATAACGTATATTTTCCAAATTTAGAAAATAAGAAATATTGAATATAGGGAAACAGGAGATAAGTAAATTAATGAAATAAAGAGATAAATGTTGAATGATGTTAATCGATATAAATTTCCATTTGGAAATAATATCGTTGTTTGCACACCTATTTTTCTTCGATAGTTAAATCATAGACTATCGAAGTTTTGACCATTTTAACGTTGTTAATATGGAGAGACCGGTTGGATTATTATCCAAAGAACCACTCTGTATTGGCATAAGCGTTGCGAATCATATATGCCAAAGGAAATTGAAGACGGAGTTATGCAAGGGCTATCCTGTGTACAGAATAGTGCCTTCGGTTCATCCTGTTCCTGGATGACTTGTATGGACGGATGTCTGACAGAGTATTTCCAGACGATCACGTATATTGATTTCTCCAACCGTACCAAGAGTGGAAGCGGAGAAGGAAACTTCTTTTAGCTAACACATAATGTATGGTTGAGGACGTCAATCGGTGATTTGATGGATTTGACAATGTGGCATTCAAAGTGTATCTGGTGTGATGATAAAGCGTCGCTTCTAGCCTCATCAACTGGTAAATGACAGAAATCGAACAGGCAACATGGCTAAGTCGGTCGCACCGAAGTAGGGTGTATAATCACCTGATCTAGAGTTTCATTTACTTCTAAAAATCTATTGTTGATGTTGTCCCATTCGAGAAACGGTTGCTGATCCCAACCGTTGGTGATATACATTCGATACACTCAAGCGAAATGAGTGGTCGGTCATGTGTGGCCGGGTTGCAAGATGTTCTTGTTGAACCCAGTGTATTCGTCTCTAGAGGTACACTAGCGAAAGGTGGTTCCATACCTTGTCATAGTTGGAAATCCATTACCCAATACGTGCTTGCGGTTTTGATTGTATGCTATATATGTAGAACGTGAGATGAAAGCGTTTCTGCTAGATGATTATATTATTGTGGTTGATAGACATTATTATAATATCAAAGGTTTTTGATATAAAGATAATTTGGATTCTCATAAGGGAAAAACCCGTTCCGTTATACGGCGTGGTCTTATGAGATATCGATTACCTGCTTGAACTGTTTCAAACTGTTTTACTCACACCAGTCCCATGACTGACCTGGAGTTTATTTTGTTGTTTTCCCTAAACTCTTGGGTGACCAATTTTGTACGGGCAGTCAAGTAGTCGGGATTTACAGATACTTGAAGAGCTGGAGCAGGAGGCTTCAGGATGATATAGCTATAGTTTATTTCCGCTGTGTTGTACTTTGATAATGATGTATATTCAAATACAAATGTATATTTCAAAGTTATGTTACATATATTATATGTTATTCGTTCCACTGTGAGATTCGTGTTACTCTGATGTTGTGTTCTTCTTCTTCTTCTTCTATTCTAAGTTTCTATCATATCTTTCCTCACCCTCTAATTTCTTTCATTAATGACCGGTATTTTCAGTTTAATTTGGGGTTGGACTTGTGTTTTTGGTCAGCTCAAATTGGACCGGATTTTCGGGTCATTACAGGGAAGTTGGAACGCAGATTTGATATGGCTCAAGCCCATATTAAATTAACTGATCCGAAGGATTGCCAATCCACGATTAGATTTTAAGTGTTGAAGGAGGTGCAGATTGGTGGAGCTATAGAAAATGAATTTTGATATGGCTCTGAGCTGTATCAAATTTGATACGGCTTGAAGCCATATCAAATTTCCACATCATAGTGTGCCAAATTTTCTGGTTTGGTGTAGTGCTTCTTCGTCCCCTATAGTATGTGAGTTCTTGGATGTTTTTGAGGAAGTCACACAGGACTTCCACCCAACAGAGCAATCTCTTATCGTATTGACCTAGAGAATGATGCTAGACCTGTAGCACCACCGTTAAGGCATATGATGCTTAAAGAAAGAAGGGAGTTAGATAAGCAAATTTCAGAATTACTGCAAAAAGATTTCAATTGGTGAAGTACCTCAGAATGGGGTGTAGCTATTGTATTTGCCACCAAAGAAGGCAGATCATTAAGACTTTGTGTGGATTATAGGGAACTAAATGAGTTACTAAGAAGAATAGGTACCTCTTACCTAGAGTCAATGACCTTTTTGACCACTTGGGAGGAGCCCGAGTATTTTCCCAGTTAGACCTTGCTACTGGATTTCACCAGTTAAGAATTATGGAGGACGGTATGGACAAAACTGCGTTTAGTAAGTCGGATGGATTGTTCCAATGGGAAGTTATGCCCTTCGGACTAACGAATGCACTCGCTTTCTTTGTTGACCTCATGAGTAGAGTATTTATAGGCATTCAAAATAAGATTATGGTAGTCTTCGTAGATGATATCCTTATATTTTCAAAAGATCACAAAGATCATGAAAATCACTTAAGACAAATTTTAGGGATATTAAGAAAAAACCAATTGAAAGCAAAATTCTCCAAGTGCCATTTCTGAAGGGAAGAAGTTCGATTTTTAAGACACATTGTGTCAAGTGAAGGCTTGGTCGTAGACCCCATAAAAATTGAGGCAATCAAAGAAAGGAGGATACCTCGAAATGCTATGGAAGTAAGAAGCGTCCTTGGATTGGCCAGATATTATAGGAAATTCATTAAAAACTTCGCAAAGATTGTTATTTGATGTGCACGTAAATGTGCATATATTTACATTCATATTTCATCTGTTTTATTTGAATAAATGTCATATGTGGGTATTTTATAATGTTTGAACCATAATTAAATTGATTTCAAAACATCATACATTCATCATCATACAGGGGCAAAATGGTCATACTTGTGCTTATTTTATTTTGAGAATTTTTATTTGGACATTTTTCATTGTTTTTGGAGAAATTTGGTTCATGTGGAAGAGGGTTTCATAGAGATATATATGCATATAAAGGAATGAAGAGGAAATAAATCTCATACATGATCATGGAGGACCCCACCTACCTACTCACTCACCTAATTCTACAATTAGAAGCTAGTGGATAAATAAGTGGATGTTAAAGCTTCATGTAAATTTGATGATGTATTAGTTAAAGCTTAATGATTACTTGGTGGCCACACTTCCTAAAGGGCATTTTTGGTAGCACGTTAAAAGTTGAATTAGGGTTTTACTCATGTATAGATAACCCACTTGTGTATATGTTAAGGATCTTTTCCTATCTTTCATTTTGCGTAGGAATTTTAAGAAGCAACTTGTAAGCTTATTGTCTTATGAAATAAAAATGGCTTCTTAGTTTTTTTAGACATTTATGCTTATGTTTATTTATATACTTTCTTTTCTTTCATGTTCACAGCTTGGATTTACTTTATGTTCATTGTTTAGATTTATTTACATGCACTTAGTTTAGTTCTTTTCTTGTTATATTTATTTTTTCATTTTGCCTTCTTTTTCAATGTTGAAACTTACATACACATATGAGTAGCTAAACCCTTATTTAGGGGTAATGAAGCTCTCTAACTTTATGTAAGTTCAACATTTGCATGATTTGTGATCTCTCTAATTTGTGCTTCATGGTAGTGGATTTTCATGTAAGTTTATACAAGTGGGTTTGATAGTTTAAGTTGCAGATGCAAATGAGCTATTCTTGTTCAATATAATGACAAATTACATCAATATTTGCTAAGTGGTATTTGATTATGGAATAAAAGCAAGAACAAAATTTGATGATATATGTCACTAATTACAATAGTGAATAGATCATACTTAAAATAATTTTTGTTTTACTTTCATTTTCATGAGAACAACGAGTGATTTAATTGTTGTGTTATAGTTTGGTAGTTTATGTTATGTTGACTAATAATATAAATAAACTACACTTATGATAAAAGTAACATTTATGTCACTTAATATTAAAAATAGAGATCGTAGATTGTATGTTTGTTAATTCACATAAATACGAGAGGGGATTTACCTCTAATTTTCTCTCTAATCTCATATTTAGCTCTCAACTTAATTTCTAGTTTTCATTAGTTAAAGCAATCCAAAGTTTGGTTTAATTTGATTGAGTAAGATTGAATTATTTCTTTTCTTGCGGATTGACCCGTGCCCGCCCCCGTACCAACAACTGTACGATGTGTGCTTGCGGTTTTATTACAATATTTTGTTGACGGTTTTTAAATCAATAGAAAATTCGTTTTCAAACAGGTTTTTGGCGCTGTTGCCGGGGAAAGAATTTAATTTTAATTTTATTTTTCGAATTAATTTTCTTGTTTGTTGTTCTTCTTTATTAAAAAATAATAATCATGTGTTGCATTGTGTGTTTGTTGCTTTGTCCTCTTGATTTTATTTTTGTTAGTGTGTTTGTTTGTTCTTTTGAGCTTTGTTTTGTGTGTTTGTCTTTTGATTTAGTCTTGTGCTTGTTTCTTCTTCTCTTTTAAAAAAACAGTTTGCATTTCTTTTGTGCTTCAATTTGAAAAACAGTTCACTGTCTTGTTCTTTGTTCACTGTTTTCTCTCTTGCATTTGTTTTACTTCTGTTTTTAGATCAGTGAAATTTTTAGTTCCTCCTCTTAAAAAAAATCCATTTGCATTCTTCTTTAAATTTTGTTGTTCTATGTCTTTGCATCACTACACTGTCTTCTGTTTCTGTCTGCATATGAATCAATTTTCTTTTGTGTGTTACATTTTGTTGTTTCAAGCTAGAAATCCATTTGCATTCTTCTTTAAATTTTATTGTTCTATGTCTTTGCATCACTACGCTGTCTTCTGTTTCTGTCTGCATATGAATCAATTTTCTTTTGTGAGTTAAATTTTGTTGTTTCAAGCTTAATTTTCTAATCTTGTTTTCTTGTATTATTTTCATACATTCTGATACAAACAGATTCTTTTTCAAGATTTTCAAGTTCCTCAACTTTGCATTTCAGCCACTAGGAAATTACAAATACAAAATTGTTGCACTACAGTCCACACTTACATTCAGTTTATACAAGTTTTGTTTGATTGTTTACTTTCAGTTTTGCGATCAAAAACACATCTACATCTCCTCTGTTACTGTCACCATCGTTTTTTTACATTCTATTTCTGTTACATTCTGTTTCTAATACGGTTCACACTAACATTCAGTTTACATTGACCGCCATCCATCAACTCCAACAGCCTTCATCTTGCTGAACTACATAGCAGCAACCTCACTAACAACACTTTATCTTCAGCTTTGCTCAACAGCCGTTGCGTTGCCTCTACACTTCCTGGTCAGTTAACCACCTCCATACCTGACTGTCATTCAACATCCTACAAACCAGCGTGAACACCCCGCTGTAACCACAGACCCCATACACTCCACAAGCAACATACCACATTCAATTCCCACAGCACTAGTCTTTTACAGTGCCTACTTCACAACTTCTTCAGTTCCTAGCTTTAAGACTGTAACGACCTGTATTCTACACATCATAGGATTGTAGAATATTTATTTCTTTCCCATGTGAAGTCGTATGGTCATGTAACTTTGGGAAACATCCATTAGAGTCATTTCCCATGCTTATGATTTTTGTCGATTTTTAAATGACCATTTTGCCCTTAGTTGGTACTGTTTTGGCCATAACTTTTGATTGGAAAGGAATTTTGACCTGAAACCACTTCCATTTGATTCGTTTGAGGGTTTACCTTTCCGTAGAGTGGTCATAATAGCCAAACGGACTTACCGTTTGGGAGATATGGCTGAAATAAGGTTTGGAGGGTGAAAAACTGCTTAACCGGGCCAAATCGGGTGATTAGTGAGTAGGCCCGTAACCCATTTCGGGATTAGGGTTATGGGAGGGCTGAAATGAGATGGAGAATCATTCCATTTCAGTTTTCTAGCCTCCACTTATCACCAAGGAACCCTAAAAATGGTCTCTAACTTCTAAATCACCTCTAAATCACCTTTTGGTCAAGGATTTGGCTTAGCAACCCCTAATCAAGGAAGATCTACACCAAATCAACATTGGAGCTGCTATTTAGCATAGAGATTCACATCAAATCAGAGATTCATTTCAGATCTTAGTTTATTTGTGGCTAAGGTGAGTGATTTGCATAGTTTTACACTAATTATGGCTAATTAGGAGTGATTAGTGTTAATTAGCGAATTTATACACTAATAAATTCGGGAAAAATGTTCATAAATTCTTAAATGATGTTTTAGACCTATGATATGAATTTGGGTTAATTTGGTTAAGTTTTGCTAATCCTATCATTAGTTTCACCTAAACATGCTTAGGGGGAAATATGGGGTTTTGGGTATGTTTGATCCATTTTAACCTATCATGTTGATGTTTTGATGTTGTGGTTGATTATGCATGTTGCTATGACTGTATGAAATGCTTTGTGATTGATTTCAATAGTTAGAATGGTCGAAAACGTCGTCGAATGGTGTAAACACTTGCTGGAACAGTTTCAGAAAACAGTGCAGGGTTCAGATCGGATCGGATATGGGGCTCGGATCGGATATGTTGAACTGAGCAAGGAACCCGATCGGATCGGAACCCAGCACTTGGGGAAAATGGCAAAAAGGAAGGCCACGCTAACTGAACTGGGATCGGATCGGATTAGGGAGGACGGATCGGATAGGAGCATGTGAAGGACGAGGAGACGGATCGGAAGCACGAACCAAGGAGGGACACCCGACCCGACCCGAAGGGAAGCAACCGACCCGACCTGAAGAGAAGCATCTGACTCGAACCCAGAGGAATACCTGACCCGAACCGCAACAGAAGGAGACCCGACCCGAACAGATGAAGGACACCGACCCGAACCGATTGCTTAAGGAGGAACCCGACCCGACCCAGTATTGACCAATAACCCGAGATGCAAAGGTAGTCCAATATGGGAAGTTAGAGCTCAGGATCCAGTTAGGAACCGATGAGTTCACTTCATGGTTGGACTTTGCTACGGGACGTGTGCTAAGGAGTTGTCGACGTTCATAACTTCGATTCACCACTAAGAATGAATGATGGGCTACTTATCAGTGCAGTAGGGTCATTATGACCTGAGGGGCAAGGTGATGGTAGCAAGACTACGTTATCAGTGCAGTAGGGTCATTATGACCTGAGGGGCAAGATGATGCGTAGTAAGACTATGAGCCAGCGCAGATGGGGTGAATAACTCCATGGGGCAAGTGGACATAGTAAGGATTAGTAAGGCTATGAGCCAGTGCAGTGGGGTTCTTGTGACTCCATGGGGCAAAGTGGACATAGTGAAGGATTTGTGGCTACGTTATCAGTGCAGTGAAGCCATTTATGACTTCATGGGGCAAAGTGATCGTAGCAAGGTATGTTGGGTGGTCGAAGTGGTGAATATCGTATGCTTTACGCACTGAGTGAGAGATGTGAGGATGGATGCTATGTTTGATTGTTTGCCATCCCTATGACATGCACACCTTCCCCACCTCCGTATCTTTATATTGTTTGATATGATACCTTAGAGTGTTGTACAGTATGTAGTGCTAACTCTTTGGTTGCAGGTCCAGGTTCAGGTATGTTTTAGTCTACCTGTTATTGTTCACTTTATATGCTTATCGCTCATACCAGGCTTTATGTCTGACCCAGAGTTTTATGTCTCCTCTTATTACTCTGGGTGCTCACATGAGCAGACTAGAGACAGGTTAGCTGGTGATGCGCGAGTAGCTGATTCGGAGGCGGGCAGGAGGCTTCCACGTATGATATATATATATATATATATACACACACACATTCTCCCTGTGTCGTTGGTAGTCGCTACTTGGGCATTAGTAGTGTACCTCATTTATCTTACTTTTGCTTTGAGACAGTTTGAAAGTTGTAATAAGCTGTATTTTGGATTTCCGCTGCTATGATGTTTAGTTCTGATTTTCAGCTTATGCACTGTCTCTCCTGTTTTATGTCAAGTATGTTATTATTATATTTTGTTCTACGCGCTGTGAGACATTCTACAGGTTCTTTGTATGTTCATTTCCTTCTTCCTTTTCCTTCTGACGACCCGTTCCGTGCTAACTGGACATGTGTACAGCGCACCTTTGGAGTAAATGTCGGTTGGTGCGGGGCAGGCCGTCACACTTGGTATCAGAGCTCCAGGTTGCGTAGTTAACCTAGGGAAAGACACTAGGGAGAGATAGTACGTATATGAGAGCGCGTATTTGTGATTACTTTGGTTTTCAAAAGCTATATATATATACTATTAGTAGTATAAAGATGAAGTCGCACTGCACTAGCACCACTATGGGGTCGTTAATCGTTTCCCTTTTTCAGATTGACGATGAGCCGAGACACGAGGGGTGCTGGTAGAGGGACCAACCAAGGGAATGCCGCTGACATGAGGGCAATGTTTACTAACCTCATGAGAGACATGCTTAGAGAAGTGCAAGGGGCAGTTCCCAATCCCGGAGTTGGTGTTGGCCCAGTAGTGCAGGCGCCTAGGGTCGATTTCGCCAAGTTGTGCAAGGATTACACTAATCTTGGTGGGAAGCCGATCCACGGAACGGAGTCTGCCACGGATGTTCAAGATTGGATGGATAGCTGTGACCGTATCTTTGATGACTTGGGTCTTGAGGATGCGATGAAGAGAAGGCTAGCGTCTCGTCAGCTGCAAGGGCGAGCGATGAATTGGTGGAATGCCATTAGAACAGCTACTCCAGAGGATCAGGTTACTTGGGATCAGTTCGAGGTTCGCTTTAGCGAGAAGTTTATCCCAGCTGCCCAGAAGTCAGTGTTGTTTAAGAGGTTCTTGGAACTCAAGCAGAATGGGAGGGCAGTTTCTGATTATATTGCTGAGTTCGACACTTTGTCGAAGTATGGACTGTCTCTCATTGATACTCCTGAGAAGAAGAATGAGAAGTTCATTACTGGTTTAGATGGATACTTGGGGGAAAGGCTTATCAACCACATCGATGAGACTTTTGAATCGATTGTGGGGAAGGCTTTGAGATCAGAGAGTCTTTACCCTAAGTCAAAGACTGAGGCTGCATCTGCAGAAGGGCCAAAGCAGCAAGCAGGCGGTGGAGGCAAGAATAATTCTCAGAATAAGAGGAAGCCGGACCAATCTAAGGGTGGCCAGAAAAAGAGTAAGAAGGACGTTGAGTGCTTCAGCTGTGGAAAGAAGGGCCATTATGCTAAAGAATGTCGGGCCAAGCCAGTGGAAAGGAAGTGCTACAACTGTGGTCAAGTGGGACATCAGAAGGATAAGTGTCCGCAACCTCTTAAGGAGAAGCAGATTGTGAAAGCATATTCTCTTGATGTTGTTCCTTCTTCGTCGAATTCCCCAACTGCGGCGGAAAAGGAAAGAATGTTGTTATTCAAGGTATGCTTTCTATTTATGATGTACCAGTTCGAGTTTTGTTTGATACTGGGGCTTCCCGTTCCTTCATATCTAGTGACCTGGTAGATAGGTTGGGACTGGAACCCGAGATAGTCGATAGACCATTGGTTGTGACGAACCCGATTGGTGGTTCGACTAGCCTTAGTATGATTTGCAGGAATTTGGTCTTATCGAGTCATGGATGTATGTTTGTATGTGATTGCTTTGTTTTGGGCTTTACTGGGTATGGCATTATATTGGGAGTCGATTGGCTCCAAAGATACGGGGTGGTGGTAGACTGTGAGGGCTTTTTGGTGACAGTGAGGGTGGATGATGGGCGGAGGGTAGTGTTTGGTAGTCTACCTAGTGATGGGGTTATGGCTAGTTTTGTAAATTCCCTCGACATCCCGCAGGATGAGTTGTCAGATGTGCCCGTGGTTGGCCAGTATCCGGACGTCTTCGAGGAGGTGACCGGGCTTCCACCACACCGAGAGATTGAGTTCCGTATTGATTTAGTGAAAGATGCCAGACCTATAGTGATGCCACTTCGTCGTATGGCGCCAAGGGAGCAGCGAGAGCTCGGGGTGCAAGTCAGCAATCTTTTGAAGAAGGGACTTATTAGAAGGAGTGTCTCCGAGTGGGGAGCACCAGTTGTGTTTGCCACTAAGACAGATGGTTCCCTTCGTTTGTGTGCGGACTATCGCGAGTTGAATAAGGTGACGAGGAAGAATAAGTATCCTCTACCGCGGATAGATGATTTGTTTGATCAACTGGAAGGAGCAAGAGTGTTCTCCCAGTTGGACCTCGCGACAGGATTTCATCAGCTTCAAGTAGCGGATGAGAGTGTTCCGAAAACGGCATTTAGGACGCCGTCTGGATTTTATGAGTGGTTGGTCATGCCATTTGGGTTGACCAATGCACCAGCCTACTTTGTGGATCTTATGAATCGAGTATTCAGAGATCAGTTGAATAAGTTTGTTCTTGTGTTTGTGGATAATATCCTTGTTTATTCAAGGACAGAGGAGGAACACAAGGGACACTTGAGGATAGTGATGGAGGTGTTGAGGAAACACCAATTGAAAGCGAAATTCTCAAAGTGTCATTTTTGGAGAAGGGAAGTAAGATTCTTGGGTCATGTTGTTTCAGAGAGTGGTATTGCCGTGGACCCTGCGAAGGTGGCTACGGTACAGGATTGGCCTACACCCAAAAATGCAACAGATGTAAGAAGTTTCTTGAGATTAGCTGGATATTATCGTAAGTTTATCCAGGACTTCTCCAAGATAGCAGCACCGTTGACTCAGTTGACTAAGAAGAATCAGTCCTTCGTCTGGGACGGAGTGTGTGAGGATGCCTTCAAGAGTCTAAAGGAGAAGTTGACGCGTGCGCCAGTGTTAGTCATTCCTAAAGGGAATGAAGAGATGACGGTATACACGGATGCTTGTGGTACCGGACTGGGTGCTGTATTGATGCAAGAAGGTAGGGTTGTAGCTTATGCTAGTCGACAGCTAAAGCCGCATGAGAAGAAGTATCCTACACATGATTTGGAACTAGCAGCGATTGTGTTTGCGCTAAAGATGTGGAGACACTATCTCTTAGGAGAACGATTTGAGTTGTTTACCGATCATAAATCGTTAAAGTATCTTTTCTCTCAGAAAGATCTGAATCTCCATCAGTAGAGATGGTTAGAGTTCTTGGCTTCGTATGATTTTGATATCGCATACACACCTGGTAAAGGTAATGCAGTAGCCGATGCCTTGAGTAGGAGACATGCCAGTTTAGGGGCAATGTTTCTTGAGTGGAAGCAACTGGAGTATATCGCGGGGTTTGATTTCAGACCAAAGTGCGAATTGGATCCAGTTATGCTAGCTAGTTTGACGATCAGACCTACTTTGATAGAGCGGATTGGTTCTAGCCAGAGGGATGATCCTAATCTATTAGAAATCATCTCCAAGTTAGAGATAGGTATCGGTGAGGAGATGAATGTGTATGGGCTTGATCGGGATGGATGGCTTCGAAAGAATGGAAGACTAGTTGTGCCCAACGTGAATGGGTTGAGGGATGAAGTTCTTATAGAATGTCATCACTCAAAACTGACTATACATCCCGGTGGTAATAAGATGTATCGAGACATGAGACAGACTTACTACTGGGAAGGGATGAAAAGAGACGTTGGGAAGTTTATATCCAAATGCATGAATTGCCAGCTAGTTAAAGCCGAGCAAAAGAAGCCTAGTGGTTTATTGCAACCATTAGAAATTCCCGATTGGAAATGGGAGCAAGTCTCGATGGATTTCATCGATGGTTTACCAAGGACTAGATCGGGATATGATAGCATTTGGGTAATTGTGGATCGATTGACTAAGAGTGCAAGATTTATACCAGTCAAATCGACCAGAACGGCAGCCAAGTTGACAGAATTGTATATGAAGTGGGTAGTGAGATTTCATGGAGTACCCAAAAGCATTGTGAGTGACCGAGACCCGTTGTTCACTAGTGGGTTTTGGAAGAGCTTACAAGAGGCTCTAGGGTTAGGATTACATCTCAGTATCGCATACCATCCTCAGACCGACGGTCAGACGGAGAGGGTGAATCGTATACTGGAAGATCTCTTGAGAGCTTGTATATTGGATTTTGGTGGATCATGGGACGACCATTTGCATCTAGTAGAGTTTGCATATAATAATAGCTACCAATCCAGTATCGGTATGGTTCCATATGAAGCTTTGTACGGAAGACCGTGCAACTCACCATCATGTTGGATAGAGACTGGCGAGAAATTTGTGCTTGGACCAGATGTGGTGAGAGAAACTTCAAATAAGATCAAGATCATTCAGCAAAGAATGAAAGCTGCCCAAGATAGGCAGAAGAGTTATGCTGATAAGAGGAGAAGAGACTTGAAATTCTCCGTTGGTGACTTGGTGTTCGTTAAGATCTCTCCGTTAAAAAGCGTAATTCGATTTGGCAGGAGAGGCAAGTTGGCACCAAGATTTATTGGCCCATTCCCTGTTCTTGAATTAGTCGGGAATTTGGCATATAGAGTTGGCTTACCAGAGAAAATGGCGGGAGTTCACAATGTATTTCATGTTTCCCAACTAAGGAAGTTCGTTCATGACTCAGATATGACTATTTCACCTGATCAGTTAGAGGACTTCGAAGTAGAACCCGA
Organism: Allium sativum; assembly: GCA_030737875.1. Classification (NCBI taxonomy): domain Eukaryota; kingdom Viridiplantae; phylum Streptophyta; class Magnoliopsida; order Asparagales; family Amaryllidaceae; genus Allium; species Allium sativum. The sequence continues at coordinate 980,354,418 of CM060915.1, forward strand.
GGCGGTTGGGAACCGCAAGCCGATTCGTATTGTGGGGCACGATACGAAGCAACTTCGAAGGAAGGCGGTGAAGCTAGTCAAGGTTCAGTGGGGCGAGGACGAGAATGATTGTACTTGGGAAACAGAGGAGAGCATTAGGAAGGCATATCCAGAACTCTTTGCCTGGTGAGATTTACTTTGCAATTTAGTTATTCCGCATGCTAGGATAGACTTATTTTACTTGTTTTACATGTTAGATGGTTGTTTTATGATTGATAGGCATGCGGGACCTTTGTGTGTGTTTTGATTAGGGAATTTCGGGGGCGAAATTTCTTAAGGGGGGGAGAGTGTAACGACCCGTATTCTACACATCATAGGATTGTAGAATATTTATTTCTTTCCCATGTGAAGTCGTATGGTCATGTAACTTTGGGAAACATCCATTAGAGTCATTTCCCATGCTTATGATTTTTGTCGATTTTTAAATGACCATTTTGCCCTTAGTTGGTACTGTTTTGGCCATAACTTTTGATTGGAAAGGAATTTTGACCTGAAACCACTTCCATTTGATTCGTTTGAGGGTTTACCTTTCCGTAGAGTGGTCATGATAGCCAAACGGACTTACCGTTTGGGAGATATGGCTGAAATAAGGTTTGGAGGGTGAAAAACTGCTTAACCGGGCCAAATCGGGTGATTAGTGAGTAGGCCCATAACCCATTTCGGGATTAGGGTTATGGGAGGGCTGAAATGAGATGGAGAATCATTCCATTTCAGTTTTCTAGCCTCCACTTATCACCAAGGAACCCTAAAAATGGCCTCTAACTTCTAAATCACCTCCAAATCACCTTTTGGTCAAGGATTTGGCTTAGCAACCCCTAATCAAGGAAGAACTACACCAAATCAACATTGGAGCTGCTGTTTAGCATAGAGATTCACATCAAATCAGAGATTCATTCCAGATCTTAGTTTATTTGTGGCTAAGGTGAGTGATTTGCATAGTTTTACACTAATTATGGCTAATTAGGAGTGATTAGTGTTAATTAGCGAATTTATACACTAATAAATTCGGGAAAAATGTTCATAAATTCTTAAATGATGTTTTAGACCTCTGATATGAATTTGGGTTAATTTGGTTAAGTTTTGCTAATCCTATCATTAGTTTCACCTAAACATGCTTAGGGGGGAATATGGGGTTTTGGGTATGTTTGATCCATTTTAACCTATCATGTTGATGTTTTGATGTTGTGGTTGATTATGCATGTTGCTATGACTGTATGAAATGCTTTGTGATTGATTTCAATAGTTAGAATGGTCGAAAACGTCATCGAATGGCGTAAACACTTGCTGGAACAGTTTCAGAAAACAGTGCAGGGTTCGGATCGGATCAGATATGGGGCTCGGATCGGATATGTTGAACTGAGCAAGGAACCCGATCGGATCGGAACCCAGCACTTGGGGAAAATGGCAAAAAGGAAGGCCACGCTAACTGAACTGGGATCGGATCGGATTAGGGAGGACGGATCGGATAGGAGCATGTGAAGGACGAGGAGACGGATCGGAAGCACGAACCAAGGAGGGACACCCGACCCGACCCGAAGGGAAGCACCCGACCCGACCTGAAGAGAAGCATCTGACTCGAACCCAGAGGAATACCTGACCCGAACCGCAACAGAAGGAGACCCGACCCGAACAGATGAAGGACACCGACCCGAACCGATTGCTTAAGGAGGAACCCGACCCGACCCAGTATTGACCAATAACCCGAGATGCAAAGGTAGTCCAATATGGGAAGTTAGAGCTCAAGATCCAGTTGGGAAACGATGAGTTCACTTCATGGTTGGACTTTGCTGCGGGACGTGTGCTAATGAGTTGTCGACGTTCATAACTTCGATTCACCACTAAGAATGAATGATGGGCTACTTATCAGTGCAGTAGGGTCATTATGACCTGAGGGGCAAGGTGATGGTAGCAAGACTACGTTATCAGTGCAGTAGGGTCATTATGACCTGAGGGGCAAGGTGATGCGTAGTAAGACTATGAGCCAGCGCAGATGGGGTGAATAACTCCATGAGGCAAGTGGACATAGTAAGGATTAGTAAGGCTATGAGCCAGTGCAGTGGGGTTCTTGTGACTCCATGGGGCAAAGTGGACATAGTGAAGGATTTGTGGCTACGTTATCAGTGCAGTGAAGCCATTTATGACTTCATGGAGCAAAGTGATCGTAGCAAGGTATGTTGGGTGGTCGAAGTGGTGAATATCGTATGCTTTACGCACTGAGTGAGAGATGTGAGGATGGATGCTATGTTTGATTGTTTGCCATCCCAATGACATGCACACCTTCCCCACCTCCGTATCTTTATATTGTTTGATATGATACCTTAGAGTGTTGTACAGTATGTAGTGCTAACTCTTTGGTTGCAGGTCCAGGTTCAGGTATGTTTTAGTCTACCTGTTATTGTTCACTTTAGATGCTTTTCGCTCATACCAGGCTTTATGTCTGACCCAGAGTTTTATGTCTCCTCTTATTAATCTGGGTGCTCACACGAGCATACTAGAGACAGGTTAGCTGGTGATGCGCGAGTAGCTAATTTGGAGGCGGGCAGGAGGCTTCCACGTATGATATATATATACACATTCTCTATGTGTCGTTGGTGGTCGCTACTTGGGCATTAGTAGTGTACCTCATTTATCTTACTTTTGCTTTGAGACAGTTTGAAAGTTGTAATAAGCTGTATTTTGGATTTCCGCTGCTATGATGTTTAGTTCTGATTTTCAGCTTATGCACTGTCTCTCCTGTTTTATATCAAGTATGTTATTATTATATTTTGTTCTACGCGTTGTGAGACATTCTACAGGTTCTTTGTATGTTCATTTCCTTCTTCCTTTTCCTTCTGACGACCCGTTCCGTGCTAACTGGACATGTGTACAACGCACCTTTGGAGTAAATGTCGGTTGGTGCGGGGCGGGCCGTCACAAAGACCATAACCAACAATCCGTTCTGTTCAGTTATTCTCTCTCTTGTTTTTCAACTGGTCCAACGAGCCGAGCAACCAAAAGGGGGAGGCAGCCGCGCGCTAGTGATGGACTGGTTTACAACGGCGAAGAGTCCGCCATTATAAGATTACAATGGAAAACACTTTGCCGTTGTAAGCTTATAACGGCAAATACTTTGCCGTTATAAGATTATAACGGCAAAGTGTTTGCCATTATAAACCAAACTAGAAAACTCCCAAGCCGCCGCCCTCCTCTTCATTCTCCTTCCCCTATTTTCAAACCCGAAAACCCCATTTCATACTCTATTTTTCACCCAAATTTTACCACCAATTCACCAATCCGTCAGCTTTTAACCAAATTAACTACCATATTTGAGATGTTTGTTCGAAAATATGTCTAGATTACTTGAAAATTTTCGCCAAAAAATTCATGCACGGCGACGATCGTGGCATCAGGGGTAGTGGCGTAGGCAGGAATGGTGCAGGGATAGTGGCAAACAAACAGTCGCACGGTACGTGCCCAGAATAGAAGACTTGCTTGCAGCCGCCGAAAACATGGAGAACCAGGATGTAGGGGCGCATGAGGAAGGCGGCCGTCATGGACGCAGCGGTCGTAAGGGCGGACGAGCAGGCAGGGCACGTAGGAGTGTGGGATAGGATTTCGCTAGACAGGCCAATCTCAATGGTTTTCTGGATCCGAACCTCAGCGCAGCGAAGCTTCCAGTGCTATCCAACTTTCGCATTCTTCCAGAAGGCGAAGAACACGTTAGCACACAGTCGAGTTTGCCTGTAAGTATTTTTAGTATTATTTAAATAATATTCTTTGAGTATTAGACATTGAGTAGATGGTATAACATTTTGTTGAACTGTTGGAAGTCGCGGAATATACGTTCACGTGGTTCGTTAGCGACCACACTTAGATATTATCATGCACAGTTGGCGGGTAAGGAGGGGGTCGTAGCACTGTTACATGCTCTTGGATTTCATTTTTTTCCTAGGTAATATTAAAGTCCTTTTAATGAAATAAGTGGATAATTTATTAGTGCTAGTTTATCTTATTGTGCGCTTTACAATTTTAGGAATAAACCATGTTATAAATGTTGATGTTCAATTGTGTGCGGCCATTGCTCTACGGTGGTACAAAACCACTCACACATTTCACTTTCCTTGTGGTGAGTTAGGACTTACACCGCTTGATCTCTCCATGCTTACTGGTATTAGTATTGGAGTAGATGCTTATCCCCTACTTCCTTTTGATGATAGTCGATGGCGTGATCGTGCACTTCTTCATGATCTACTGCCTCATTTTGATGTTTCTTATGCGTCGTATCAGGAAGAAGGCGCTATCAAAGTGAGCGCCATCCATTGGTCTAGGGTACTCTGTTGTTGAAGACTTGGAGCTTGCTCGGTTATTTGTGTTATACCTTATGGGTAACCTATTCTTTAGTTCTACGAGTAGTAGTTTTCCTGTCGGTTTTGTTGCGGTCGAGGCTGAGTTAAATGCCGATGGGGCAATTTTATATGATTGGGGCACACCTATACTTGCATACCTATACAGATATCTCGACAGGCAGTGCATCATCTCTGATTCTCAGGTTTCTTTATATGGATTCTTGAAGTTGTTACAGTACTGGTATTTTGAGTACTCTAGGAACTTTCATTTTGTCACCCGTGCTTCAGACCCGTCGACCTTTTTCCCCCGTATATGGCATTGGACTGCGGACAACCGGAGGTCTAGGGATAATGAGTCACGCCATGTGTATCCAATTGCCCACAATTAGATCAAGCTGAGGATGTATAGGGATCAGATTAAATGGCATCCATTTGAGCAGTGTACATCAGTTGGTCTTGATATCATACAGATTGCTAGGTTGCTTGTCGGACGGAGATTTCCACTTATATCTTATCCCTCGACGGTAGGTGCTTATTGGTTTCTTGGTGAGAGGTGTTGGAGACAGTTGTATGACTTTGATGCTATTCCCGATGATCCACACCCACATACTTATCGGTGTATGATTTACCCGTCGGAGCAGCTAGATATAGCCAGGGTAGCAGGCTGGTGGATGGCCGAGAGCTTTGTTATCACCGGGGAGTCATACCTTGCCTTCTGGTACAGATTTTTCACTGGGTCTTCAGATACGATTAAACATGCAGCATCGATTGATTTAGTAGGGCCATCCGCTATATGACATGGCATACGTCCACCTGTTATAGAGGATATTACCCAACCCAGCCAGAGTTTTCGTGCAGCTGATCATGTGGCAGCTGCTAGTCATTTTGGTTGGACCATGGCAGTGCCCACCATTGGACCAGATCGTTACGTTGACGTGTATCATCCTCCGGCCCATCACGATTACCCAAACCCTACACAGATATCATATCATGATCTGTATGATATGCAGATGGGGATTAGGCATACGGACTATGTAGAGCATAGGCGTAGCCTAGATTACTATGATGGTGAGCTGCGTCGTGTTGCAGAGGAGGCACGACAACATCAGGCGCATTTAGAAGCCCAGCTTGAAGCAGAGCGCAAGAGATTTCAGGACTTGCATATGTATTACCACCATAGATCTAGTTCTGGGTCGAGTCAACCTCTAGATATTGGTGATGATGAGAGACCTCATCGGCGCCGCACACGTCCACGCACACATTCAGATGACTCGGACGACTGACTTACTACCATTTTTATGTACTTTCGCAGTTGTCAGTTGTATGGTCCTATTGTTTGAGTAGACGTTCTGCATTTGTTGACTACCACTATTATGTACTTTTGATGTATTGCGTTTTCCTAGTTGTTAGTTTTATGTTCCTGTAGTTTGAGTAGACGTTCTGTATTTTTTCACTACCACTATTATGTACTTTCAATGTATTACATTTTCGTAGTTGTCAGTTGTATGTTCCTATTGTTTGAGTAGGCGTTCTGTATTTGTTGACTAACACTATTATGTACTTTCGATGTATTTTGTGTACGTTCTGGTTATGTTTCTGTGTAAATACTGTATTTGGTTCTGTGTAGAGACTGTATTTCTGTGTAGAGACTGTTTTTGTGTAGAGCCGGTATGTTCTGTTGTTCTAGTTCATGTAAGTGTTGTTTGGAATGCATTAACGTTTGAATTTGATGTTGAACAAGATTGCCCTCTTCTCGTTTTGAGATGCACAATTCTTAAATAGCACACCAACATAACAAGGTTTACTGATACCTCCAAATTCTACGTACAAACATCAAATTAAGTAGATAGTAAAACAACCATAAAATCGTAATACCATAAGCCTACTCAGTTCCGTAGCGGGTCAACCAATTGTAGCGGATTTTATAAGCTTCGTAACCAACAAATTCCTCACCATACTTGAAATGGTAACGAGAATCATATGTTGCTTGATTTGTTTTAATTATGTTCTCATCTTCAACCGTTTCGATAATCTGTGTGTACCGGTCACAAGCGTTTGCAAAATGATGATTAGCCATTTGGATTTCAACCGATGTTCGTCTAGTGGGCCGGGAACGATGGTTGTTGTATAGCCCCGTGATCATTGCCTATCTTTCTTCATATGTTAAACCCCCTCCACTTTGCATTAGTAACTCATCTCTCTTTTCAACATCAATATAGGATTTTACGAGGGCCAGCAAATCCTTGGAAGAAAAGTCTCGAGTAGGAGAATTCAATGTTTGAGCACTATTACTAGGTCGTTTATTTACTAGAGAAGGACGCGGAGCTGTAACCGCTCGATGCTGAATCGCGACAGGCACCTCTTCAATTTGTGTATCCTGAACTAATCCAACTTCGTTATCGTTGACTAAATTCCATTCGTACTCATAAAAAATCCTTTCCATTTGTTCATCACTTATTTCTGAATCGTCCATGTAACCTATGCATCAGTAGAATAAGTAGAGTTATTAGAAGTACGAAGTTTGTTGATAATAAACGTTGCCTTTAAGAAGAAAAGGAAATAAATTTTCTCACTTGAGCCTGGAATGGTGCTGCTTGAAGCTTAAAAGGTATGAGATGGATTATCAAATTTGCAGTACTTATAAGGGTAATGTACGACCAACAATTACAATTAATTTTGGCATGTACTATTAAGCTTGTGATATTATGTTAGATTCCCTACAGTGACTTTTTACATCACAACAAACATTATTTTGGCATGTATGAGAGGGCTCGGTGTCAAGTCATTTCATTGACTGTAGCAGGATTTGTAAACATTATTCTGAATTGTTTTGTCATAGTGTCAAGTTTGTGTATATATAGGAGTTAAAAAGTAGGGGTCGTCCTCGGGTGCATTAACCATTTCAATAACTTAGAAGATTACATAACTTGACAATTATAACAACTACAACAATTCAGCAATTATAACAACTGCAACAACGACAACTATAACAACAGAAAGAAACGCCAAACCATATTGTAACACCCCACCGCCGCTAGGGTCACTCTCAAAGGGAATGCACTAGCTTTGGTGGAGCATTATCTAGGTAAACATACACAGAAATATTAAAAGACAGAACATATAAAATAGCGGAAGAAAAACCAAATTTACATATGTTCAATTTATGCCGTTTTACATGTATGCTAATTTTATGCCATTTTACCATGTCAAGTTCTAGCCAAAATTACATGTATCAAGTTTCATACCCAATATACCCAAATCATGATTCATGATGTAGTTATCCCAAATTATAATCTTTTTATTACAGTACATGTCAGTTGCCCAAGTTCATAATACATGTTTATGCCAACTATCAATTTACGATTGCTTTCATGTTCAAATTCCCAATTCTACATATGCCTAATTAACATAAGCCCAATCTTTTGATTTAATTTACATAGTCCCAAACTCGTGATTTAACTTACATGCCAATTCATGTATGCCCAAACTTGCAATTTCAATTATATTGACAATACCCAAATTTCAAATTTCATGTTATGCCATCAATTCCACCATACACATATATCCAAATAGGTAATATCCCAATATTTCCCCGTATACAAATCACACGTATATCATAGTTTAGGCCTAGGTCCGAAATTGACCAAGGTTCATCAAAAGAAAATAAATAGGGGAAGGTAGAATTTGTATAACAATAAGTACAGAGAGAAAACTGGCATAAGAACATCATCTCAGGCATAAAAGATAGATCTTGATAATAATATCAACATGAATCAAGAAAAACTGATTTACAACATGCTGAATAGATCATAGGCTTGACATGAAAATGGGAATAGAAAAGTCCCAAAACTCAAGATCCAAGAAGCAACAGAAATAGATCTGAATCAATAAACATACTTAAATCCAATTCCACTTTATTCCATGGCCATATTATAATTAAATGTTTAAATCTAAAAACAACTAGAACTTATAGAGCATGACTAGTGAATTAGGAACTGAATTTGTTGTAAAAATGTTGCGGCATTGTTGATTTATTGTCTTGAATCATTATTGAAGCTTTGTTCTTTGAATTAATTTGAGTTTGAATGTTTGCACTTTAATTTGGGGGCGGGGGCCATGGTTCAAAAGGGAGTTCAGCAACATAATAGTGTAAGAATGATTTGATATGAATTAGGTTAGGTCTAAGGGTGTTTTTATAGGTGTAGCAACTAGTTTAGGCCCTCAGATTAACACTAGAATCAATCCGGACCATCAAAACACGTCTAAGGCTTCAAAAATGAGTTCTGGGTCAAAACAGGCCGACCAGGTTGAACTGTATGGGGGAGGTCGACTACATGGTCGACCGGGGGGGTAGGTCGACCACATGGTCGACCTGCCTGGTCCTGTGCTGCCTAAAATCTGCTGAATCTTCTACAGGCCATAACTTCTTCATCTGGACTCTGATTTTCGAAAACTCGGACTCTATTTCATGTAAAATTTCGAGACGAACGCAATGGCATAACCCGTTTCCCTTGATTCTTATTTTAAAATTTAATTATACCCTGACTTCTAGTTTCAACATGTTATTAAAATTCGGGTTGTTACACATAATCATACAAACTACAACAACTGAGCACACAAACATCAAATTCAAACACATACACCTACCATGGCCTAGGGAAAGGACCATCTCTAGTTTTACCGGCTTTAATGTTTCTCAAGCATCTTATTTCTTCTTGCGCTTCTAGTGCATACTGACGTCCACGTTCGCACATGGGAGGGTCAATCCACTACTTAAAGCAACAACAATCAATTTCACTAGGACAGTTTATGTGGTCGTTGTAGGCCTTACAGCCGGAAAATCAATGACCGACATTTGTTTCGGTCTCGTCAACAACTACGACCGATTCTTCTCCACAAAGGCAAATAGGGTTGGATCCAATCGTCCGTAGTGGCTTGGAAACCTTCCCTTCAAGTACAATTTTTTTTCCAGATATTTAATGAACGGAAGAGGCATCGTCGTTTGAATACGGCGAGTATCCGCATTCGTGGGATGGCTGAAATGATTGCTGGAGTAGAACTGGACGTTGCATGGCATATGATGACGAGTGCACTTGGGACATGGTTTTCTTGCTTGCAGTTTTTTTTCCGGTTCATTTGGGTGCAGATGAAGACATTTTTTGGTTGTCAAAGATGAAGTTGAGAAGGAGGCGTGGTTGTGTGGAAGAAGGAGGAGGTAGGTTGGTATATAAAAGGAGGGAATGTGACCGTTTCAGTAGTCGTTGTGGTGCCACGGCTGTAAAATATAACAGCAAACAGTTTGCCATCAATTTTTGTACAGGCAAACTCTTTTCCTAGACTGTAGGCCTGTCACTCTTTTTCTGAAGTTTTCAGACCAGAGTGTAGTCATGTCACTCTTTTCCTAAAGTTAAGAACGCATTTTCCAACGTAGCTACAGGATACAGTGCACTGTGTACAGTGTACATCAAACAATATGCAGTAAACAGTGCGCAGTATTCGGTAAACAGTGCACAGTATACAGTATATAGTGCACAGTCCAATGTAAACATTACCCGTTGTCAATTGGTTTTCACATTCCGTGTCTTTTGAAAACAGGAAGTAAATTCCGTATGTAGTGGTAACTAAATCTCCTCCTATATATATATATAACATTGGTCCAGTAATACCTATCCATACAGAGTCAAAATTATATCTCAACTAAGAAACATGCCAATTTCGTATCCATCTTCTTACAATTACACGAACCTTCTCTCTAGACCCTCAAACCCTAATCCGTCCACACCTAGAGAACCAACTGAGTAGTATATCGAAATGGAAGAGCGACACAATGACGAGGTGCGACAATTAGAACTTAAAGCAGGAATGCATGAAATAGAAATACGACATCAACCAGACAATCGAACTCGACAACGTGACCGCAGGTCTAACCTTGTAATTCCTCATGTTAGAGCCAAGGTTGAAGAAGGCGTGGTGCAATTCACAAGTATTGTATGCTTTTGTGGTTTTGAAGCACCGCAATTAGTGTTCCGTCATGGAAACGACGTTGGACGTCGATATTATACTTGTCCAGTATGTACCAACGAATGCGAGTTCGGACAGTGGATAGATGATCGCTTTCCCCATCGATCAATTACGTATGCTTTGGAACTAGAGGAAGAAATAAGAAAGCTGTGAAATCAAGTAAACGACCTAAGTAATGCAAATTATCGCCTACAACGTGGATTAAATTAGAATTTAAATATTTTATGTTATGTGTAATATGTACTGTATCGTTACGCGTCGTATCACTTGTATCGTTATGCATTATTTTTGTTGAAAACTTTCACTGAAGTTCGAATGAAGTATGTAACCCAATAGTTGTGTAACGTTCACGGTATGTACGCTGATTTATTTATGGAACCTATTTTTTGTCTAATCTACCATTTGTGTAATTTATCATATTTGTAAATTATTATCACTTGTGTAACCTATGCGTAAGGGTTGTTCCCAGGCGCATTAAACAATTCAATACAAGTTTTTGGATTATAGTGTTAGGAGTTAAAATACAGGGGTCGTCCTCGGGTGCATTAACCATTTTCAGTTATTGTTTCACTTTATTAATTAGTCGTTGTATCACTACAATAAATTTGTCCCGGTATCTCCTACTTCGTGTCTATGTTGGGAATTGCAACATTTCTTTTTACAAATATATCCCTGCTCTGTGTTCAAACGCAGCAATATATATGCACCAGTTTTATATCTCTAATAGAAAAAATTCCATACAATTTGTACTCATTTCAATTTTTTATAGGTTTTATTTTCAATTCCAGCTATGGACAACTTGGAGATTGACGATAAAATAATGAATAATTGTTATGTAGCATTTGAACGGTCCAGGAACAGTATGCAACACAACAAGCCTACGGTGGAATTCGGTGAAGGAGCAGAAGTTCTGTGTAAATCAGGGAAGCCGAGAACAAAATCTTTGAATGCTCGATTGCGCGAAGTTGTAGCAAATCAACGACCTGGTAAGCAGATTGCATACGAAGGAGAAGAAATCGAGCCCCTACATCCTATCGTTCCAAAACTACCTAGTGGAGCTTACCCTATTTGTTTTTGTGGAGATGAATCGGTTGTTATTGTTGCCAAAACTGAAAAAAATGTTGGATGCCGATTCTTCGGATGTTCTGCCTTCGAAGACCATAGGTATTACCCCAATGATGTTCAATTTTGTAATTTTATGCAGTGGATAGTCCCCCCAATGTGCCAACGTGGACTTCAATATGCACTGGAAGCGCAAGCCGAAATAAGGCATTTGAACAAGATTGTTATGGAGGCAACTAGAGCTGGCTATCTCAGAAATCATTAGCATTTGGTTTTTCTTCGAACGAAGTTTTATTATTGTAGTTTGTATTTGATGTTGCTATGTTCTGTTATTCTAGTTCCTGTAATTGTTGTTTGTAATGTATTAACGTTTGAATTTGATCTTGAACAAGATTGTCGTCCTCTCGTATAGAAATGCAAAATTCTTAAATAACACACCAACGTAACAAGGTCTGCAGATAACTCGATATTCTACGTACAAACATCAAATTAAATAGACACCTGTAGTGGAGTTTATGTGCTTTGTAACCATCTGTAGCGGGTCCACCAACTATAGCACATTAACTGGTCAAGTGTTGCACAGTTCGCATAGTGCAGTCATGTTTTCTGGCAGAGTGGAGTCATGTCACTCTTTTTTGAGAGTTTTCGGATTATAGTGCAGTCCTTAGTATTTTGTCCTGGTTGGGTCGTCCTTGATATGCTTTATCAATAAAAAGCATATTCCGTGCAGTGTTCCCTACAGTCCTACCCGTGACTGGTTGCATCAGTCTTTTTTTTGCTGCCGACACAAGCTTTGAAAATCACGAAATGTAAATCAAAGTGTAGCTAGTGACCGTTCACACCATTACCAATCTTGCAGCTATATATACATATGGTAACTTACTCACACCTTCCCGCACTCAAAAAACTTCATTCCCATTCTTAGAGCACATCCTTCTATTAGCATTCACTGAAAATGTCTTCGTGGTCATCATCTACAGATTCTGAGGAACAGGTGTACGAAGACATAAGGCTATAGGAGCTTGAAGACGAATTCCAGTTCCTAAACCAAATGTGACCGCAAACTGAACCGTCGTACGAACAGATGAACGTTCAACCTCTACATGAAACGCTAATGCCACCTGTTCAAGTATCATCTGAACAGGCGGTCACTCAGTCAACGCAGGAAGCAGAGTTCTTTCGTGTACCACTGCACGAAAATGTAGTTGTTTCCTATCCAGTTCATTGCTACTGCGGGTACATGGTTGAAGTTGTGGTCCGAGCAGAGGGCAACAATATAGGTCGGCGCATGCAGCGATGTCCAGCCTATCCAAATGGTTGCAATTACACGGAATGAATAGACCAACCTTTGTGTCCTCGGGGAATAACATATGCTAACCAACTTGAATGAGAGAATAGACGTGTTTGAAGTGATAATGACCAGTTGCGATTGAACATCATGTGACTCCCGTAAGACAAAACGTAAAATGTAGTGTAATGAAGTTGCTAATTCCTACTCCATGCTTTGATTGAGCTAGTTCGCATGTACTATCGTCAGTTGTTGTGTCTTTATAAACTATTTTATCTTTATGCTTATTGTTGTATCTTTATAAACTGTTGTATCTTCTTATCCTACTCTACTGTGACAAATTACTCCCCTGTAGCGTACACCATAGCCATGATGGTGAACACTAAAGCCATGATGTTGTCGTTAATATTATGTTGGAGATATAATTGATTTTATATCGAGTTTATTATCGAGTCTATTATACTGGAGGTATAATTGACTACTCAATGCAGAGATATTATCCCAACCATTATTCCCAACCATTATTTCCAACCATTCTTGCCTACAGGTATTGCCAACCTTTCACATCACAACAACTGTTCGAATTGACTACTCAATGACAGAACCATTATTATCCCAACCATTATGTCAGAACCATTATTGCCAAAAAATATGGCTAGAATAATTTGACTACTCAATGCAGAGATATTATCCCAACCATTATTGCCAATCATTCTTGCCTACATGTATTGCCAACCTTTCACATCACAGCAACTGTCCGATTTGACTACTCAATGACAGCGATATTATGCCAACCATCCTTGCTTATATATATCTATCATACGTCTACACTCAGGGATAACAATGAAATTAAATTTATAAAAAAGCAAGCAATGGATCCAAATCTATACTATCATTACTACGAAGTCATGAATCAAACTGACGATTCCGAACGAGAAATGGAGGAAGAGACGGAGGAGGAGCTAGAACATCACACAATGGTTGGGTATTCCAATTATTTTGCTGAAGGCTCAATGAACAACCGTCGAGCTAGTATGCATGGCCGGATTAACCGACGATATGAGAGAGATTACAAGGATGGACATGAAAGACTAATGAGGGATTACTTCATCACAATCCAACATATGATATAACTTTGTTCCGCCGTCGTTATCGTATGAGTCCAGCAATTTTCTCAAAAATTTTTCTTAAACTTCATTAGTCAAACCCATATTTCACTTATAGACTGAACGGAGCACAATAAATCAGTCAATCGCCCCACATCAAAATTTCATTGGTGTTGAGGATGTTAAACTATGGAACATCTGGCAACCAAATGGATGAATATTTCAGAATCGCAGCATCAACAGCAATAGAGTGTCTGAAAGAATTCTGTAAAACAGTTGTTGAACAGTTCGGGAAGGAGTACCTACGGATGCTTGGACCAAACGATATAAGCAGGATACTACGCAGGGGAGAAGCTAGAGGATTTCTAGGTATGTTTGGAAGTTTATATTGCATGCATTGGCCTTGGAAAAACTGCCCAACGGGATGGAAAGGAATGTTCACCAGACATAAGAAAGTGCCGGCAATGATCCTTGAAGCAGTAGCAACTGATGATTTATGAGTTTGGCATGCTTTTTTTGGAGTCCCAGGTTCATTGAATGATACAAATGTTTTAAAACAATCATATCTTTTCACAGAACTTGCTAACGGACTGACAACAGATGTTTCATATAAAGTTGGTAATATCAAACACAAAACTGGATACTACCCAGTGGATGAAATATACCCAAAGTGGGGAACTTTGATGCAAGGATACAGAGTACCATCAAATGACAAAGAAAGTTATTTCACTGAAAAAGTAGCTAGCTACAAAAAGGGCATCGAACGTACCTTTGGTGTTTTACAAGCCCAATTTCATATTTTACGAAATCCTACTCGTTTTCATGATGCAAGAGTGCTTTCAGAAATTATGTATGCTTGTATAATAATACATAACATGATTGTGGATTCTGAAAGAGGCGGATATAAGAATCAAAAGTCTAATTATCATGACATGTTTACGGGGTCAAATGCAAAACCACATAAAGATGTAAACTCAATGGAAGAATATGTTGATATGGTTCAACACATTGAAGATCAATCTGCGCACTTCCAATTGCGTGACCAGTTGGTGGAACATTTTTGGGAGCATAAAGGAAGGAATAGTTGGAATCATTAGTTGGTACTAGAACTTAACTATTAACTTAAATATCTCCTCAGTGTTGGGTCAATTCAAGTCGTGAACTATGTATCAGTGTGTAGTCGTGTACTATGTATCTGAGTACTATGTATCAGTGTGTAGTTGGGTCAATAAATCTGGTTTCCAATCATATTGTAGATTGTATCATTATTTCAACAACTAGTACACAAATACTAAAAACAAGTCACAATTATATTACAACTCAACCCAACATATACAGCTAGTACATAAATAACAACTATTACATAAATACTACAAACAAAGGGTTTCTTTCTTGCAATAGGTCGTCCATCACTAGTTCCAAATAAAGGGTTTCTTTCTTGCAAACTCGGGTCACTTTCTAGACTAGAATCAGAGTAGTTCATCCTTCTAGCTTTGTTCTGCTGCTCAAACATGAAGTTGCTTGGGTTCTTCTACATTGGCAAACTAGATAGAAGCTCGAAACAGTCATGAAATTTAAATGGAAGTCCACACTTTTGTTGGTAGGCCTTTCGTGACTCTTCAATCTGTAACATAAAGTCGAAATTGTATGAGTGTATGACATTTCTAACTAATCAACCATAGTATAGTAAGTTATTTTTAAAAGTAATCTATAGTACTTACAACGTCATAAGGTGCAGCACCGCTTTGCTGCCTGTTCTGCAAGCTTGTCAGTATTGCCAGATAGTTCTGACATGTAGCATTCATAACTCTATAACCTCCTCTAAGTGGTCCCCATGTTATATTCCTCGCTTCCAACGAATTGTAAAACTCTGCAACTCTTTCCCAAAATTTCTAACCTTTCATATTATTCCCAACTATGCTGTCTTGTGAAATGCCTATCCACGATTAGCAAGCGAAACGTATTGCTCGGAAGTAAACTTACACTGTTTTTTTCTTCCATTCGATGCTGTTCCTTCCCCTTCAGCATGTTCATCCTCAATATCTTCTATTCCGGGATCCGGCTCCGATTCAACTTCGGTTTGGCGTCGTTTACTGAAAATGCCGCTTAAAGACTTCAACTTCGTCTTCTTTTAGCTATATTCGGGACTGATAGGTCCAATGTATTCTTGATTACATTCTTCAAAATTTGTAGCATTCGCATCCTCATTTTCATCTTCCTTCTCCGCCTCCTCCGTTGAAGATTCAACATTTTCTTCATTAGTAGGAGAGACATACCGTTACGAAAAATGGCTTTGCAGATTTTGCATATATTCGCGGTTACGAATCTCGGTCTGTTGCGGAGTTAGGTGAGGTTATTGACTTTGATCGGTCTGCATCATCATTGACATATACGACGAATGATCATCGTACACGCCTACCATAGGCGGTCGTTGATAAAACTGTGCCAGGGAGGTAGAACGGATGGGAGGAAAATTAGGAGGAGCGAGCAGTTGATACGGTGGTCGGTATGGATAATTTGAATACGGCGAGTAGCCATATTCATGAGATGGCTGCAACGATTGATGCTATTGCACTGACCGTTGCATGGCATATGATGGCGAGTGCGCTTTGGACATAGGTTTCTTGTTTGCAGTTTTTTTTTTTGGTTCGCTTAGGTGCAGAAGAAGACATTTTTTGTTGTTGAAGTTGAGAAGGTGGAGTGGTTGTGTGGAAAAAGAAGGAGGTATGTTTGTATTTAGGGGAGGATATGCACTAGCCGTTGGGGTGCAACGGCTATGTAATATAACGGCAAAATGTTTGCTGTTATAAGTTTATAACGGCAAACTCTTTGCTGTTATAAACTTATAACGGCAAAGAGTTTGCCATTATAAACTTATAATGACAAACATTTTGCCATTATAAGCACTAACCCTTGTCCAGTGCATCAGCCACGAACGAGCTCCAAACCAGCCACAGACTAGCCACGGATAACTGAACAAACCACACCAGGTTGCTCCGTGGCTTGTTTAGTAACTGAACAAGCCATTGTTGGTTGTGCTCTAACCCTTGTCATCTCAAACAACTCAAACCTGAATGCATTCAACCGCATTCAATCACTAGCCGTCTTCACCTTACTATTAGCACAACCAAACAAACATCAACAAACCACTCCACAATCCTTCAAGTCCGAACCCATACCATAGTTCATCTTTACACCACACTTAAGTGCATCACTTCATTACCTGCCCCAACTTTGACCAAATTTCCCGACTTCCAATCAACACCGTAACTAGTCCACGCGCAAACTACTCAAAATCCCAAACGCAAGCCGCTTTCCACCCATGCCTTAGAACAATCACCGCGATAGCCCCCAAAAACACCATTTCCTACCTTCAAAAGCAACACCGAAAATCCCCAAAACATCGCTTCGAATCCAACGAACCAATGCATCAATACCCTACTCACCGAATAGACTTTTGCATCGCAATCAAACTCAGAAAGAAAAAATTGGATTGAATTCTCGCATCACAGATTTTTTTTATTGGAATTATTTTGCTCAGATCAGGAACCGTATCTATGGATTGTATTTGGGAGTCAATTGATTTTCAAACCGCATCGGGTGTTTGGAAATATTTTATCTGCAGTATAAATCGTTTGATTTGGAATTATTTTATTTGTGGATTTGTAAATTTTGGTGATAGTTTTATTGAGTGTGGACGTATATTTGAAGTTAGTTTGTTTTTAAATGGGCTTGGGCTTCGTAGGTTGTTAAAGGGCTGTGTGGATTTAGTTTTATTGATTTTGTTTAAGTGTTGCGTTTCATTCTTGTTTAATAATTAAACAAGTTGTTTTCTTAATCTATTGTTCTTGAAAAAAAAACATTAAGAGAGGTAGTTTGCTTCGCTGTTTAATACAAGTTGTTTCATTTGTTTTCTTTTTCGTTTTCAATTAAATTGCTTTTGTTTTCTTTTGACCTTATTTTCTTTTTCTTTCTTAAAAAAACATTTGCCTTTCAATTGTATATATGTTGTCTTGACTCTTCAGGTTGCACTTGGACTGGAAATTTCTTTGCTTTGCTAAAAATCTGCTTGCTAATCGCTGCTTAAAACAAAAAATTTGCCGCTAAATAAAAATTACTAATAAATTCAGCACGCTCTAGTATTATTCTCTTATCCCTTATTTTTATTTCATTGCATTGTTGATTGCCTGCATTTGCATAATAAATTCCAAAATCAAAACAAAAATTTATTTGTAGTTGCATTGGTGATTCACATTTATTTTCTTCTTTGCATTCATCTTATTTAGTTTTCTTTTTTTACAAGATATTATTGTATTTTGACAAATTGGTTTCTTTCCAACGAATTTTTTATCAGTGTCTAGACTACGACAGATAAATAATTGTTTATAAATATTACGGTGATTCATAAATATTATAGCGGCTGTTCCTCTGAAGGTCCTTAAATCTTCGGTTGCATTGCTAGGGTGATTGATTCCTGGTGTACCGATATCTCCTGTCTGTTAACTGGCTGAGAAATTTTTCGTTGAAATTAATCTAACCGTCATTATATAATTTTAGAAAGTTTGTAAATAAGTAATTTGCATTCATATAGTTGCACTAGGTTTATGCATACATAAAAAAATAACAGAAAAGAAAAAAAAAGAAAAAAAATCATAAAAAAATCTCTCTTTTGTGAATATTTATTTCCTTTTCTTTTTTAAAAAACAAAAAAAATTCAGGAAAGAAAGAACAAATTTCTTGAAAATGTCTGAATTTCCTTATTCCTACGAATTTATGATAGTTGTGAAAATAAATATAATTCATATAATTTCGCACCAAATTCGTATGGATATTTTAAAAACAATTATTTATACAAATAACTCTTATTTTGCACCACAGAATTTTCAAATCAACGACCAACCCTCAACTTTGGAAACTAGTATTCAGTCTTTACTTGAACGAAGTCAAAGAATAAATGAATGGTATAATTCATACTTGTGCAACAATTCAAGTCGAAGTTTTCAAAACGATCAAAAATCGAATTCACCACCAAATTCAAATGATTTTGATTATAACCCTTGCCAATTCAATTTCGAACACCAAAATGAATTTCAAATTCAAAATGGAAATACGAATAACTTTTCAAATGATTTTGGCAATGAGAATAATTTCAATTATGGTGCAACTGAAAATTTTTTCTCAATAAATTCAAACTAAAAATCCTCAATTAAATAATGATAGATTTGATTTTGGTGAGCAAATTAATGAAATTAACGATAATTACATGGGCTTGTTGTATGAAACATACTTGAATTTTCATGAGAAACAAAATCGAATTCAAATGTGTGACAAGTCAAACAATAATCCATCATTTTACCACAATTGACGATATTCAAATAACAACTTTCGAAACTAGAAAATGATGATCTTAACAAATTTGTTAAAAATACGGTAATCGAGTTGGATTTTAATTCTTTTGAGAAGGTGGAACAAAATGTAGAATTCAATTTTCTTTTTTCTGAAAATAACGAATTTCGAACACTTTATACTTTGAAAATGATATATGCAATGAAGTTGTAAATAACTCAAAGGAAGACGAATTTGATGAAACATGAATTTTTTGGACTTTTCGAAGATGAGCTGAATTTGTTATAGACAAGATTTGAATCACCTTTTGGATTCTAAAATCAACATTTTTGAACAAATTTTCAATGATAAATTTGAAATTCAAATTGGAAAATTTAAACTTGAATTTCCACCATTTATTCAATCTACCCCAAAAACCATCGAAAGCAAACCAACTCATTCGATATTTAATAAAACGACATTCGTTTTTCCAAACAAATGTTTAACTTCAAAAAAAATTATGATTTGGTTTTCCAAGCTTAAACTGTGTCTCTCATACTTGAAGAGACAAATGAATCGGTTCTTAGAAACCGTTTCATTTACTTCTTGTCAACATATTTTTTGATATACTGTTAATAAAAAAAATCTCTTTTCTCTTGTAATCATAGGGTATATTTTCAAATTTTTGTTTCTTTTCTTTTCACCTTCCACTTGGGTTGACTGTGGGGACACAGTCGAAATCAAGTGTGGGGGGAGTTTCATATTTATTTTGGTTTTGCATTAAATTTTCTTATTTTTTTCTCATTTAAAAAAAATTGCATTTTAAGTTACTTTTGAATGGGCACGATGAAGTAAACATATGATTTTGGTCATACAATTAAAATGTTTAGAAAATCACTTCTCTTAACGACTAACGAAAGAAAAGTTTGAATTATGAGAAAATTTAGTGTAATTGGTATATAGGGAAATTCATAGGTGACGAGTATGAAATGTTTTTTAAATTGTAGTCCAATTAATAGAATGGTTGATTTAGACTATTTGCAATAACATTTTAGATCTTTTAAGTGAAGTGATTTAAGATATTCTTGCTTAATTCTCTCTCTCTCTTTCAAAAAAGAAAAAAAAAGGAAAAATACATATATATAATAATCCAAGGGTAATCCAACATTGCTTGTAAATCTAGCATTGGTGTGCAAACCCGCCAAGCTCTGTCCCAACTCTCATGGGTGGTATACGCCTAAGGATTACCGACATCTTATTAACAAAGTCAACAACGGTTTGAACAATCCAGCAAGCTCTGTCCCAACCTTCACGTAAGTCGTAATGCAGTGTAGGGGTGGTATACCTTGATCTTCTCACTTAGATGTTTGTAAATAATAATAATGCAAATATTTTTCGAAATAAAGATAGAGTAAGCACTTGAAATCTAAGCACTATCTTCACTTATTTGACCTAATTTGTTAACCAAAAGGAATTTGAGATACCATTTTACGATTATTGATAGTCGATTATAGAAGTCATTTCATATTTGCACCATGTTTTCAACCGAAACAACTGGCCAAGCTAGAGGAGTTTCTAACAATAACCTGACTGTTGTTTGAAGTTTTGATTAGTAATGGACTGAAATTTCATAGCGACGACCTAAACTTGTGCTTAGCTCATTCGCCTCACGTTTAAAAGTAAATTATCCATTTTTAAATATTCTTTTGAAAACTGGCATTCATTATGAAAATTCGAATCCTGTATTTTATAAATATTTTGTGCATTTAACATTTGGATTTTGGGGGTTGTATCTACTGAAAACTGTAACAAGCAGCTTTTTCGACTGCTTCAAGTCGGTAATTAAATCAACTCAAACCATTCGAAATGACAGATTGTTTGAGACGACCCGAAATCCCGTTCAGATGGAAACAAGGGTTATCTTTGGAATATAACACAGAAACAGAAAATAGCAGAACAAAATTAAATAAATACACCAGATAATGAACAATAGAATATACTGGATAAAAGTAATCATCAGAGTTACACTGTATACAGGATCTTACTTAGTACAAATACAGTTCAGCTATACATAAATGTCTACAGCGGAAATAAACAAAATATGTACAATAGGAGCTGAACAGCATAAAAAGAGATAAATGATAGAATCCATCTTCATCTCCAGCTATCCAGAAAGAACCAGCTAAACCTAAATACAAGGCTGCCCGTGTAGAAAAAGGGGCACCCGAGTTTGAAAGTGAAACAAACTACGAGTCAGTCATGGGACTGGTATGAGAAATCTACTCAACACATATATTGTTTGGCTAATCTCAGGACCACGCCACTTTCGTGGAACGGGTTTACTCCATTGGATTGCCAGTGCTTTTAAAACAAATCTTTCTTTTAAACTTCGCTATGCTTTTTATAAAAATGAAACCGTTATAAGACTCAGTTCCCATCACACAATGCAACGCAAACCGGAGGATAGAGTTTTTACCTTATAACGGCTAAAATACGCTTGATACGAATAAAACAAAGGCATTTGATAATATTGCTAGTGTCTATATGTTTTGAAAATAATTTCAAATCATAACTATCAATCATAGACGACATGAGCGTCCCATGCCACTATGTCGCCAAATATATATACAATCAGAACCGCACGATGTCGTATTTGGAAATTGGATTTCCGTCATGAACCAAGGCAAAAGATAGTCCTTACCGAATTCGAGACAATCTAGCCTACCATGTCTCAGGATCAGAGCTCGAGTGACCCTTGGATCGTCAGGGCCGGTCCACCGATGTGGATTAAAATGCCTGAGCAATACGTTTCCCCGCCCTTTGGGGCGCAAACGAGCCAACGAATGACTCCATCGGACCCGGATCGTCCGATCAAACCGAGGCGCCTCGCAACAGCAACAACCACATAGGTGAAAAGTATATAAATGTCAGGGCTGGTAGGTCACCGACACCACCCTAGCTAGAAAGAAACGCAAGCCCTCCCTGATGTCCTCTCCCGTTTCTGGTTCATACCGAGGTGTGAGGTTCACGATTTTACGTTATACACAAAGCTACGCCACACAGGCGGTGCTTTGATCATCACCACAAGACTTTGTTTTTCAACAGAAGCCCTGATCACTGCATCTTAGCATGTCACACAGGCAATTCATGTCATGCGACTGATGTCCATCGATATACAACCTCTGAGCTCGTGCGTCCCAGAGAAGGGCATTAAGCAAAAGAATAAATTCTCCGCCGCCAAACAGATGTATATTTAACAGAAATCAATCAACACAGAATAAACTCCAATGTCAGACACACAGTCCATTTACAAGTCCGTTCTGGGTCTGAACAAAACCGGAGGCACTAAATACCTCGCAAACCCTTCGATCACCACATACGTCTGGACGATCACCACTCATTATCCATATTTCGGGATGCCTCCCAATCAGGACCTCGGTTACCATCCAAACGAGGTGAAGACCTCCGGTCTTCGACCATCGTCTTCATCTTCGAATTTCAATCGTCGGTCAATCATTTGAAATGAGAATTAACTCGGCCTTTTGAAATAATTCACGTATATTTAGAATTTCAAATCAATTTATTTCAATGGTTAAATTATTTGACAACACCAATCTTGTTCTTTAATGTAATTTTCACACCAAACACATTCAACCATCAAAAGCCACATAAATCGAGCAAATTCAGTTTATTTCCATTCCATATCGCTTATGATATTTTATAACTATTGATCGCTATTTTTATTTATTTTAAAATAGCTAATTTATTCACAACGACGCTTCGGGCCATAACGCGGCCGTGGCGCTGTTTTTCTTCAGATTTGATTTACACATATCTGAAAATCTAACCGTTGGATCTTCACAAAATTTACATCATTAGAAAGGTCTTTTCAAAACGAATCCAACGGTTCCAGTTTCGGGAAAATCCGACGGTCGGATCTCCCGGTACAATCGTTTGAAGTTTCGATTTCAAAATACGAACTGCAGCGTCGTTATTCGATTAAATATATAATTATACTTATATATATATAAATATAATCGCTTCTGGCGCTGTTTTTCTTCAGATTTGAATTAAACATTCCAGACAATCCAACCGTTGGATTTTTACAAAGTTGGTGCCGTTGGGAAGATATTTCCAAGGCGAACCCGACGGTTGAGGTTTCGGGAAAATCCAATGGTCGGATTTCCCGCACTAGTTGTTTGAAATCATGGTTTCAAAATACGAACTGCACAGCCTCGTTTCGTTTTAATTTTATTTATATTTATATATTTATATAAATATAGTTCATTCAATGATTTCAATATCGTTTTCACTTCAAATATTTCACTAACGCCTTAAAATTTTGGAAAATTTCGCCATAACCTCCCCTGCACCGGGAGCATCGGGAAATCGCAAATAGCTTTCCCGGTCCTTCTAATCTCAAAAAGAAAAAGAAAAAGCCAAGCGGCTAGCTAACAGGCTCATAAAATCATCACCCAAACAAAACAGTAAATGTGTACCTATTTGTCGGGCACAAAATTTTATTCCTCTTCTCTAGCCCCTTTGCTATAACCTGTTCAATGAATATGCATGTACATATATATACAGTCCTTATCATTTATCATTTTCTATTCAACTTCATATTTGATTTCTATTTGGTTTAAAAACATCATTTATTCTAATGTTACATACATAGGTGCAAATCATTTCATTTGCTAATTAATGAATATTTCAACTCATATATGTTTATTTTGAACAAGTGGCTATTTTTAACACTTCACATTTCAATGATTTATGCATACAATAAAAATGTGATTTTTATTATAAAACAATTCATTTCAAAACACTATTTTTCTATATAGTTCGTATAGGTGACAAAAATAGGATTTTTATCATAAAACAATTTCTTTTAAAACGAGATTATTTTACACAGTTCATATAGTCGATAAAAGGTGATTCTTTTTATTATCAAACAATTTATTTCAAAATATGAATACCATTCAACACATGAATTTCAAATAAACGAATGAATATCGATTCAACACATGAAGGTTTTCTATAGTTTCTATATATAGATAGAAATGTGATTTTTATATTTAAAACGCGAATACCATTCAACACATGAAGGTTTTCTATTCAATGAATAAATATAGTTTAAGCAAACGAAAATAATTCAAACACACGAATATTATTCAAAATTTCGGCAGCATAACGGCAGGGTAGTTAAAACCGGGACCGTCCCTAGTACGGCTCCTCGCTCTACCTTAAAACCTCGCGGTTTTTGACAATGGGGATCATGCATCTAGTTCGCACGCAGGCGGCATGTATATATTTATTTCATTTCCACAAACTAATCCTATGTGGTTTCAACCAAATATTTCTCAACCACAAACGGGTATTTTTCAACCTCAATCAATCAATATCAACCACAAACAATCCCAAACAATCATTCGTTATCAATCAATTTTCACAACAATTTCCATCAATAAATATCGTCCATGTTTTATGGACGAGGGGCGTATATATATATATATATATATATATATATATATAGCAATTCACTTTTATTTCAACACATATATATATAGCTAGAAAAAAAAGAAATTGAAGAGTGAGAAATTCTCACCAATAGCTATCCAATACTACGATTCTTCCTTTATAGAAATCTTCGCCAATCTCGCCTTTTTGTCGCTTTCGCCCGTATTCTCTACATATGTAAAAAAATCGAATTTTTTACTATGCTATTCAATATATAAAAATCGAATTTTTACTTCGTTATTCCATATATAAAAAATCATATTTTTATTATGCTTCGATGTTCAATATATAAAAATCATATCTTACATCTTCTACTTAATAAAAATTCCGTCTTTTCTATTTTAAAGATCTGATCTTTCTATCCAAGTTCAAATCTTTTTCTTTTTAAAGTTCAAATCTTTTTCTTTTTAAAGTTTAAATCTTTTTCCTTTTAAAGTTTAAATCTTTTTCTTTTTATATCTTAAAATAAAATCAGTTTTTAAACCTTTTAAAAATCAGAATTTAAACCTTTTAAAAATCAGAATTTAAACCTTTTAAAAATCAGAATTTAAACCTTTTAAAAATCAGAATTTAAACCTTTTAAAAATCAGAATTTTCAGAATTAAAATAAAAATAAAATAACAACACTTACTGTTATCTGCGAAGAAGGGAGGGGGGGTCGTCAGGGTCGGCGGCAGGAGGAGGAGCAGGCGGTGGCTTCAGTGGTCTCGAACGGGGGGCTCACGAATTGGGGCGTCGCGATGGCTTCAGGGGGGGCGGATGCATCGCGAGGTGGGTGGAGAGTCGGAGGGGGGTCTCGAAGGTGGGGCGTCGGCCTGGGCGGGGCGCGGTGGTCTTCTGGCGGCGGCGTCGCGTAGGATTAGGGTTCGTTGTTTTTTTTTTCTGTTTGATTCGAACTGAGGAAGAAAAGAAAAAAGGGGGGCCAGAACGAAAGATAAGGGAGGGGATTAAATTTTTTCTTTATATTATTTAATTATTTAATTTTGCAAAAAAGTTGACTTTTACATACGACCTCGAAACGAGGCCCACCGCCTGTCGTCCATAGCGTTTTACCCCCATTCCGAACACAATGGGATATCTATCGCAAGCTGATTTGATCGTTACAATCAGTTTCCATTGAATTTACATTTAAATCACTATATTGAATTTTAAACGTACATTTTAAATTACCGGGGGCACATCCTAACTCTAAAAATTCTCGAAAAATATTTTCTAGCTTCGTATTGACGATACGGTCCTAACAAAACTAGTTTCGTCAAATTCTGAGACCGTTTGAAAAATGGCCAATTTCCAGTCGATTAAAATCAACTGAAACTGGTCAAACGCGTTTTCTTTTGCCACGCTCACATATTGATTCGAAAAATTATGAAATTTGAAACCTAGCAATAACTTGACACTGCGGATCCAACAAAAGTGGTTTCGTCGAAATCCGAGGTTGTTTGCAAAATGTCTATTTTTAAGGGCCTGAATTCCATAGCGACTATTCAGAATTTTCAACTGGACATATCTTTTGATTCCCGCTATGAAATTTCGATTGGTCGGATTCGTTAGAAAGATATTACCAATTAGATCCTAATGTTTTTGGTTTCACTAAAATCCGGATTGTTTTGCACCCGATACAGTCCGACAAAGTTTGAATTCAATTTTCGAAACTACAACGCCTTTTCAGGCCTTGTTTATAATTATAATTAATTCTATTCGTTTTCAATTGTCGATTCAAACTCAGTTTTCATCGCCATTATTTAAAATATTTATTTTAAATATTTAAATTCCATTATTTTAGCCAATTTAAAAATTTTAAATTGGTTCAGATTTTCTGGGTCGTTACATTGTTATTGTTTACGAGTTTTAACAAAACCAATACATAGAATCATAGAACATAATAACATGCAACGGAATAATTTATACAAAATATTAGAGTTTGTACAATAAACTTTATACAACGAAAGTACATAGATTTTAATAAATTAGATTTACATATGTTATGATCCAGAGCGTGCGCGTCTTCACATGCTTCTAATGTTGATAGCCGAATTCTTTAAATTTGTAACACTCAGATCTGACCATAGCATTCCATGCAAAACATAAAACACTCGAGTCAGGATTAATCTTTATTCAAGTGAATTTGTTCAAAAGCAATACTCAAATATAATTGTTAATCCCATAACTTCATGAAGTAACTAAAATCCATGATACATGTCAAATACCAAATATTCATGGTTAATAGATCTTGTGGTACAATAAACCCTTTTTTCCAAGTGAACTTTAAAGTCCTATTTTACTTTGATGTCAACAAAACCCAAAACTGTCCAAGTATACTTGCCAGCATAAGTAAGATGCCAATATGAATAAGATAATAAACTTCCAATGTGTCCATACTTAAAATCAAGCATGCAGTACATGTTTCAACATTTCAGAAAGTTCAAGTATGGTGCAACAGTGGACGCAAGAAGATGTCTAACTACCACATAGAGATTTTTTTTCCAGTGGACAAAAGATTTTATTCCTATTACATATTATATTATCCTACTATTCAAATTTTTTATCTAAATATAGTCATAATTACTCGTAGCTATTCTTTTCATATAGGGTACAATCTAGTTTATTAGTTCTTTTTCTCAGTAATGTGCAGTAACAAATTGGCATATATTCCAAATATGTCAGGTTGACAGGAGCGAGAGGCGGTATGAATAACATATGCAACTTGCCCAGCAAATGTAAATAAACCATATTTTACAGAATATACAAGATATACATACTGGTATGTCATATACAAAATTAACCCTCACATAAACATGAAAAATACAAGGGGTACGAACAGTATATGCAACTTGGTCTACATCTATATACATAATCAAGCCTCACATAAACAAGAACAGACACAAGGGGGTACGAACAGTCTATGTAACTTGGTCAGCAAATGCAATAATTATATTCCAATAACTCAATTGAATAATTAGACGTGAATCAAAGGCTAATCATGAGTGAAAACCCACCTTAAAACAATAGTGATTTAAGTTGCAGCAGTGAATAGAGTCGGGGAGGAGCAAGATCCGAATATCAGTGGCAGTGCAGGTGCCAGAGCTAACCGGTTGTGGGAGAGAATGGTAGTTTTAGATTTGAATGGGTACGAAGTTTCTTTTATGGAACTTCAGATATGGAAAATCAAAAAGAAAGAGGAGAGAAACCGTGAAGAATGGAGAAGGACGTGCTATAAATAAATTTTTTATTTTTATAAGTGGATGAAAGTGTCATGTTGTTTCACATTCGAGGTTGAAATAGAAGAATAGGTATTCAATTCTTTCCATTTCAAAGTTACGTGTTTTATTTTTCATTATAAATATATTAATTAACACATGCCATTTCAGAATTTCAAAAGGGAAAGAGGGAGAACGTGAAGAGTGGCGTGAGAGGAAATGGTCAAAATAAATAATAGTAGATGTTTAATTCGTCATTTTCCAATTGAAGGAAAAGGCAATTAACGAAAACGAAGTAAATAAAAAGTATGTGTTAATGAGATGTTTAATTTCAAAATATTTTGAACCAAAAATGAATTGGTTGAGATCTATAAATTGAGGTGATTTTTGAATGCTCCAACTTGTCAAGAGGCGCATGCAAAAAACGTTTTGGAATAGGAAATAACAAAATTTGAAACTAACTGAACGTGAATCGGTATTTGTCTCTATTAAATGTCAATTTAATAGAGTAAATTTTGTTTACTGGTTTTTTTGCTTAAATTGCTGTCAACCGTAGGCCTAAAATAATACGTTACATGATAATACTCTAAACTTTAATGATTTATTTTCCATTTGAAATTCCATTATTTTGTAGCAATACTCTCCGCTAACTATTTATATAAAACTATTCAAACGCAACAAACGAATCCAAAATTCAGTAAAACAATATTGACGTTTCTTTTTATTTTATTTTAAGGATTCCTAAATCATATTACATAAAGTGGTTACAATCCGAGAATAGATATATATAACTGTTATTATTAACTGAATTTAAAGCTATAAAATAGACTAAATTATATTTCCATTATTAACGCTCGATTTAATTTAATTAAATGAAACAAAATAGTCGCAATACAAATTTAAATTCAAAAAGTTTAAATTTAACGTCAAAACCATTTCCGCATCACTAAAGCCGTCATTTAACAATCGACAACCATAGTTTTAGTTCTTATATTAAAACTTTACAAAAATCAAGGATTAGACTACTAATCTTTCCTTTTTTATAAACAATACTTCAAAGCTGATGATTCCAAATACACATACTATTTGATAATAATTTTTGTTGTTAAAAATCACCATTCTTCTTATCATAAATTGTTGTTTATTTGAAGTTGTTCATTAATAACATCATAAATTAAATTTCAATACAATTCCAAATTCAATTATTTAATTAAATTTAAAATTTTAAATGATCGTAATTTGCGGGATGTTACAATCTCTCTCACTCAGAACTTTTCGTCCTCGAAAAGGAAAGAAATAGGAAAATTTTAATTAAATGATAAACCATTAATTCACATACTAATCTCGATTGTTTATTTGAATACAAAAATTTTCTTCTAATTAGTATTGTTAACCTGATCACTCAAGTGCGTACTTCTGATTTGACTTCTTGATTAGAAATTTCCATTCTCTTTGCATGGCAATAAGACATGATAGAGAATTTCAGGTTCATATCAAGAATTCTTATTAGAAATTTGTCGTCAAGAATCAAGCAAACAATTAGATTTAAAATCAAAACTATATATTCAAACTGAACCACGGTTGTTATGCGAATAGAATGATTTTCGCACAGTCACACATTATAGTTTATTCAGATTTTTTTTTAGTTATACCGGTGTATCTAATTCAAGTGTCTGCAATTTATATACAATTTTAAAGTTTATAAGAAAATCCTTAAAAAATCTTTTATATCAAAATACTTTATGTCAAAATAGTTTTTGATAACTCGATATTTCCACAAGTTTATCACCGTTCTTTAAGAATATGGTAATATGTTGATCAGGCACAAAACCAGAAATCTCGAAGTACTTGAAAACATTAAAATAGATAAAAGAAGTAACATCCAATAAACCAACCGATGAAACTTATTCATGAATCACAGATACACAATGGTTACGCCTAGGTCCCCCAGGAAGCATCTGTATCAATAGGAAATCTCTTCCATGTGAATTTCGTCATGAACAATCAACGGGATAAATCGATAGAAATAGAATAGAACAACCTGAGATCATCATGGAGCGCAGTCCCTAAGGTCGCTCTATCACCAGGTTGAGAGGACAAAGTGACGCGACCATAGGTGGCTATGCAATCACTACCTTACGTATTTCTCCATAACACCTCAAAATAATTGCATGGATCGCAGATTACATCTAGTAACACTAATTGTTACATATCTATCACCCGTAAACCTTAGGCAATCATTGCCCTATGAGTTACGCCATATGGACCGCAAATACACAATGGTTACGCCTGGATCTGCAGGAAGCATCCATACGCGTATGCTTTTGCAGCCCTGTGGATTTCGCCATCGTAAAACGACCATAGATCGCAGCAGGCTCAATGGTTACACCTGCTTCCCTCAGGAAGCATCTGTCGCCGTAGGCCTTCGCGGCACTGCAAATTTCGCTATGCGGTCGTAAGCATTAAATACTTAAATAATGCTTATAACGGTCTGTCAATCAATCGATTAACATACAAATTAAGCACAATGGAGATGTGAATTACTTATCATCCCCAGACCCATGTGGGGTTTTCAACCATCAAACAAATATTGTTATTTGTATACTTGGGCGACACGTAAAGTTATCGTCCTAATACCCGTGTAGGGTTTACATCAAAATCCATGTGAATTTATCTATTATTTGGGAGACGGGTGGGTAAATAGTCATCCTAAAATAATTCATAATATAAACATTTTATTTAACAACATATATATAAACAGTTTAATAATAATGGCAATAAAACTGTAAATAGCCATCAATCAACAAACAAATATTGCAATTACAGGCAATCAATATATATATTCAGTTATAAAAATAAATAATTGTACAATTAATTTGAGTGAGAGAGTTCTCACTTTTATTTCCACTCCATCAGTCTTTAATTGATGAGTACCTTTTGAGTCAAATTAAACTTGGGTTTAATTTAACCCAAGAATTCAGCTTGCTCCAAATTTGTTCTGGTCGGTTCCATGTTATAGAGTTTGATGACGCGATTCCGACGTATCCAAGTTTGCTGAATTCTGTTTTCGTATGCAAAAGATATGGAGGTTTATACATTGAATATTTTATAAAAGTCATTAACGTTGTTAATTTAAATAATTTATTAACCTAATTCTCTAATCCCCTTGTTTTTCTTCTTTTGCCGATTCGTATATGTTCCAGGCCTCACGAAAATGAATGCGTCGCCTTATAGGGTTCCAAAAAATCATCTGTACACGCCATCGTTCCCAGATTAGATCCCCCACCTCGACGGCCTAACTCCGCTCCATTATCGCCGGAAAAACTGACGAATTCGAACTCCTCCTGTTGCCTCTACCCACGTGTAAAGGGGCCGACTTTGCCCCCAAAAATCGAATGAAATACATCCTTAAACACGATCAACTCCATATGGAAGTGAAGATCTCGAGAAGCCCTTAAAATTTTCGTTTCATAACCTTTCAAATTATTTAGTGGATTTTGCATGGTTGAGGAATCAAGTTTGAGTGATTCTAGCCATTAACAACATGAATGTCGGCGCTAGCAAAAAGGGAACTAGGGTTTTGCGTGGTAGGCTTTATAATGGAAATATAAAATATTGTTATTTAATCCTCTAAATTTACTTCATGATGGAGTTTTATGCCCGAACTCCAAACAAACCCCAACGACATTTGCTCCTAACTAATACCCACATGCCGGACACAATGGTACATGTTTTGTATGCCTATTCGACTGTTTTAATCAGTTTTTATTAAAATTAAAATATAAATCAATATAACGTTCAAAATTGATTTTCAATACACATTTCAATTTGTCATGACCACATACTAACTCTAAAAATTATGAAATTTGAAATCTCGTTATGTTTTTTAAATACGGTTCTAAAAAAATTAATTTCGTCGAATTTGGAGACTGTTTGAAAAATGACATTTTAGCTAGCTTATTAAATTCAATAGAATTTACAAAATGCTTTTAAATTTTCTATGCTTATATACTAATTCCAAATTGACTTGAAAATTTAAACCTGACAATAATTTGATGTTCTGGATCCAACAAAATTAATTTCGTTGAAAAGGGAGGTCGTTTGCAAAAAGGCTATTTTCAAGGTTTATATATAATATTAAGCATGCAAAAATTTGAAGTCATGCAAACTATTTCATGTTTATTTTCATACATGCATGCAGGTATTCAGAATACTTGCATACATGTATGCAACAATCAGCAGGCATAAATATTAGTTCATTTTTACTTGCATATATGTAAGCAAGAAACACAGAATACTTGCATACATATATGCAAGAATTCATGCTGATTTTCAATGTAAGCTGCTTCAGGAATAGTTACATGCATGTATGCAACTATTGAGAATACTTGCATACATGTATGCAAGTTTTTTTTATTTTTCTGTGAATATTTGAGAATATTTGCATATTTTAGATTTTTTTTTATTACTAGACAGCGCTTTTGTTTTTTGAAAAACACGTAACATGCATTTTAGGGACCCGCTTTGCAAAAATAAGTTAGGAGGGAGGCCGTTTCTATTTTGCAAGTTTTCAAGGACCTGATGATCACTTTCACTAATATTGAAATATATATAAATTCCATTGCGCCTATTTTAAATTTTAATGTGGACATAACTTACAATTAATAATATAAAATCCAAAATTTTCACATTCATTAGAAAAATATTATTAAACAGATTCTAACGTTTTTTATTTCATTGAAATCCGATTTGTTTTGAATTCTGTATAATCTATCAAAGTTCAAAACCAAAATTTCAAACTATCGCGTCATTACGAGTTCGTTTTAATTAAATTTTTAAATTTATATGTTCTAACTTTGATTTAAATATATTTAAATCGTTAATTTTCAAAATAAATCATTTTAAATACTTAAAATCCATTAAAAATAAATTTTAAATTGGTTCCAAAATTCAAGGTTGTTACAATGTCCCTATTTATAGCAATCAGTTACACTCATTGCTACAACAGTCACCACCAACATATTCATTTAATATGGATTACATTTATGTGTATAATTCCATAATTGAATACATTCAAACATTCAGTATAATGCATATTTTGTCGCTTTACGTAGATTCAGACGGATAATGTGTATACATTTATGTTTATATTTTTGCACGATCAATGTAGTTATCTTTCTTTGTTATTATTTATTGTTAAATTATTAATAATTTGGTTTAATTAATAACCAAACATTCCTTTTTGCATTCAATCTTGCCAAAAGTTCCAGATCTTACATATATATATATATATCTGTGTGTGTACGTTTACACAATTTTTCCCTTTGTAAATCTATTTGTCATATCTCTTGTGAGTCCAAAATAATTTCTTTTTATTCAAAAAGAGGAAAACGACATATTTACAACAATTAAGCCTAAAATCCCAACAACATTGAACATAAATAGGCATATTTCTTTTAAAATTAAAATCACATAATTTATCATTGTATCTTATTAATCAAATTCACATAATTTATCATTCTAACGCCGATACTAGAGATTTGGAAAATAAGTACATCTAAACAGTGTTATTGGGTATGATTTCCAAATTTTCTGTGTTTTACAACAAACTACAATGTATTCTCTAATATAATTGTAGGCAATGTGTATAAACAAATTAAGGAACCTACAATTTATATTATTTCTAACCACAATTTCAAAGTTTGAGCCATATTTTTTAGCAGATCTGATAGGTGCCATTCCAAATTCAACAATCGTATGAACATATCTAATGATAATAGGCATATATTTTGAGATCTAATTCAAACGAGATAAATTGGTTATTATAACTTTGTATATAAATTTTTCACTCACCTGAAAACATCCTACAATCCTCGAATTCTTACAGATCTACAATTTATTTGAAAAGGGGATACTTTCAGATCTGTAGATTTGCAAGAAAATAGGAAAAGAGGGGAGAATCTGATGATGATTAGCTTAGACATCAATTCACACCCTTTTCCATCTAAATCTGATAATCCCTTTCTAATCTGAATGATTTAGATTTGATTGATTATATATGAATATATATTTAATTAAGAAATTGATTAGAAAAGAAAGGGAAATGGCGGAGCTTCGTTGTTGCCTACAGATTTGTGGGGAAAAGAATAAGGACTTATCCCTTTATTTATAGGAGTGGAATTGGCCATGAACCGTTAGATTTATTTTAGTAAACATCCGTTCGTTTATATTATATAATATAATGAAAATACCCTTCAGAACCTAGACGTCATTAGGCTTTTCGGGTCCGAAGCGGTCGACACCCTCCCTAGGAGCGGTTGACCGCCCTCTGGCCGAAATGCCCACTATGGGCTGGTTAAAGAAGGTAATATATTAATTATTCTATTTATTTATTTCCATCCGTTTGTCGTATTTCGTTCGTAACTTTTTCATGCGGACTCCGTTTGCGAAACTCCAAACATGAAAGTTGACCAAAATTTCAAGACAAATGCAACATTTAAAGTTTCATGGTCAAATTCCATCGTTTCTGTTTTTGAAACTCTATAATCTGTTTTTAAAATTATGGGTTGTTACACCTAGCCTCCATTTTCTACAAATCAATAAGTATAATTTAATCTTCCAATCCATCCACAATTAGCATAAAATCCAAACTAGAAAGTTGTTCGCATCGATATCTAGAGTTCATCCATGCCGAGAGCTCGACAATCGACGGTCGTGGATGGCCATAATCTGGCCAGGACCGAGAGAGGAGCAGTTTTGTGTTTTTTCCAGTAGTTCACCATTGGTGAACTTTTAGGTCTGGGTCACTGAAGGTAAGTGGAGCGCAGGATGAGGGGCTATGCAAGGGAGGTCCGGTTATCGTTCGCAGCATGTAGGTGGAGACTTTTGGGCTTGTTTGGCCTTGGTTTTGGGTGTTTTTTGGCAAATTTCATCGTCGTTGGGTGTCACACCTTCGGGCGAAGGTGGATGGAGGCACGGCGGTTCCGGTAGAGGTTTGATCAGAGGTCCGGGGATCGTCTGGTTGTGTGGCGCTGGGTTTTTGTTCAAGTGTTTTGTTTGAGATTTTTGAATTGGACATCGCTATTTTATCGCGCTTAGCAATTATAAGCGAGGATTAATTTAAGTTAATGGAGGTAATTAAATTTGTTAATGACGTTGATTAATTTATAAACTGCTTTTAAATTCATGTAAAACTTATAACGAGCATAACTTTTCATACGAGATTGGACTCGCATGAAACGAATTTTGTTAGGTTTATATTCACGAAGATTACACATACGAGTTGGATTGGAGTGATTTGAAGCTATTTGGATTTTTATGTAATTTCAAACGTCTGTATGAAATTATATAATTCAACACGAAATCGTTCATTTGGAACGGATGGTGAGTTACTTTCACACTTTCTAGAGTATTATTATATCATATCATATAGTATAAATATCTATTGTATTTGGGTGATATGTTTGATTATTTGTTTGTTTGATTGGTTGATTTACTGCTTTGTGGGTGGTTGCCAATAATATTCCCATCTATGAACGTATGACCTTTGACATTACCTTCTTTTAAATGGAAGATTCATCTTAAATAAATTATCTTATATTACCATTCTATATGCATATAAATAAACATTTTGTTGCAGGGGACTACAAAAGGAAAAGCGAAGTGTTCGTAGCGAATTAGGTCACGACGGAACACTTCGAATTATACACACTTATATGTGGTCAAAAAGGAATTTATTGTTCCTTTTTTATGTGCATATGTTCTTCGCATTCATCCATTCACTTATATCTATATTATGTTAGCATTTGTTTGCTTATAGTCATCTATCGCGTATATATATATATATATATGTATATATATATATATATATATATATGTATGTATTCTCATATTGTTATATGGGCGGTGATTGAAGTTAATTAAACATTCTATTCAATTTGAGCTTTTGTTTTAACAAAAAGCGATGTTTGGATAAAATTAACCATTTTAATTAATGATATTTATAAATTTACTTATTATTTGAGTTATAATAACGAGATTCAATTGTCCTAAGTAATGAAAATTGGGTTTAATAGTGCAATTAATGAATTCAAATTTGATTATTTTTGTAGAGCTGGCCGATTTTTATAGTGATCCATAACACTTATTATCATAATAAATAATAAGTACAATAGTTATAGGAGATGGAAGATTGCTAGCCTACTATTTTGGTTTTTGAAGTGGACTGTCCACTACATACAACTTTTTATATGGGTCGTCCACAATTTCTATTCTAGATTATAGTACATGAGCTAGTTAAACTACTATAATACTATGCTTCCACGCAGGGAGATATGATATATTACATTTCATTCTCATAAAGAAGAGCAATAACATTTTGAATACAAAACAACGACACATTTCAAACACTATACAAATACACTGCACAAGTACAATACATAGTACAGTCGAAAGTAGTAGATAGCACAGTGTACTCGACCATGTGACATGAAAGGCAGCACAAGGTTGCACCATGATTTGACCAAATAGGAGCAAGGAAGTTCAGCCACATCCAAGAATACATGGAGAAGTGTTCAAACGACCATCACGCGCGAGGAAGAGCTTTCATGAAGTAAAAGGAAGGAAAAAAGACATGCTTAGCCCATTCAGCAAAGTAGGAGTAGATGCTTTGAAACACCCCACCTCCGTTAGGGTCACTCTCAAAGGGAATGCCCTAATTTTGGTGGAGGTTTATAAGTATAAGTCACAGATACACAAGACAGATATAAATACACATATTTTTGAACAGCGGAAAACAATAGCAATTTTTTATTTCAACAAAATACGTGTTACACAAACCATGTCGTAATTTGTCTTACAATACTTCCAAAAACATAACATCTTCATAACTGTCTTGATTACATTATTTAAAGAAGCATAAAAACATAAGTAAACTGCATAAGTCCCATAGTTGTTGTCCAAAGCCATAGTCCAAAACGAAAAAGATCCAAGCAATACATTCTTTCTCTTCAAGCTGGATGTGAAAACTGGTCAAGCTGCGGTATTCCCTCCCTGTGGACCTGGGGGGGGGAACGAAAGAAAAGAAGACGAAAGAAAAGTAGAGTCAGACATAAAGCCTGAGTAAGTCTAGGACTATTCAGTCTATGAATAAAGAACTGGGCATGATAAGTATAAACTGGAAATGGGAAAGCACTATAAACTAGGTTAAGTGGTCTAGAGTCGAATGTACTTATCGCACGCCATATTAATCTCTACATCCATATAAACTAGTTCCCAACAGGCACCCCCTAATCGGGGTGAAGTGATCCATTTCTAATGATCGGCTCCTACTCGCATAGTTACATGTGTCTTACGGCCCCCGATGTTGTAGTTACCTATGCTGGTCCCACCATGGGTTGTATCAAGTCCCATGGTGGCGGCCCGACACAATCCTAGAATGCACAGGTATGCTACTGGTGCCCAGTGCCTTATTTTTCTACGCCGGAGTGTGTGCACGCCCGCACTCTGTTAGAACCTACACTGCTGCACCACCGCTGTAATGACCCGGATTTTAGCGACTTTGGTTATCGACATAAACACGATGTCGATAACCAAAACATTGAAAAATCCTGGTAATTAGTGAAAGAAATTAGAGGGTGAGGAAAGATAAGATAGAAAATTAGAATAGAAGAAGAAGAACACAACATCAGAGTAACACGAATCTCACAGCGGAACGAATAACATATAATATATGTAACATAACTTTGAAATATACATCTGTATTTGAATATACATCATTATCAAAGTACAGCACTTACAACACAGCGGAATAATAATAGCTATATGATCCTGAAGCCTCCTGCTCTAGCTCTTCAATGTATCTGTAAATCCTGACTACTTGACTGCCCATACAAATTTAGACACCCAAGAGTTTAGGGAAAACAAACAAAATAAACTCCGGGTCAGTCATGGGACTGGTGTGAGTAAAACATTTAAAACAGTTCAAACAGGAAATCGATATCTCATAAGACCACGCCGTATAACGGAACGGGTTTTTCCCTTATGAGAATCCAAATATCTTTATATCAAAAACCTTTTGATATTATAACAATGTCTATCAACACAATATGATAATCATCTAGCAGAAATGCTTTCATCTCACGTTCTACATATATAGTATGCAATCAAAACCGCAAGCACGTATTGGGTAATGGATTTCCAACTATGACAAGGTATGTAACCACCTTTCGCTCGTGTACCTCTAGAAAGGAATACACTGGGTTCAACAAGAACATCTTGCAACCCGGCCACACATGACCGACCACTCATTTCGCTTGAGTGTATCGAATGTATATCACCAACGGCTGGGATCAGCAACCGTTTCCCGAATGGGACAGCATCAACAATTGATTTTTAGAAATAAATGAAACTCTAGATCAGGTGATTATACACTCTACTTCGGTGCGACCGACTTAGCCATGCTGCCTGCCCGATTTCTGTCATTTACCGGTTGATGAGGCTAGAAGCTACGCTTTATCATCATACCAGATTCACTTTGAATGCCACATCGTTAAATCCATCAAATCACCGATTGACGTCCTCAACCATACATTACGCGTTAGCTAAAGAAGTTTCCTTCTCCGCTTTCACTCTTGGTACGGTTGGAGAAATCAATGTACATGATCGTCTGGGAATACTCTGTCAGACATCCGTCCATACAAGTCATCCAGGAACAGGATGAACCGAAGGCACTATTCTGTAAACAGGATAGCCCTTGCATAACTCCGTCTTCAGTTTCCTTTGGCATATATGATTCGCAACGCTTATGCCAATACAGAGTGGGTCTTTGGATAATAATCCAACCGGTCTCTCCATATTAACAACGTTAAAATGGTCAAAACTTCGATAGTCTGTGATTTAACTATCGAAGAAAAACAAGTGTGCAACCAACGATATTATTTCCAAATGGAAATTTATATCAATCAATCATCAATCATATATCTCCTTACTTCATAAATTTACTTGTCTCCTGTTTCCCTATATTCAACATTTCTTATTTTCTAAATTTAGAAAATATATGTTATTACCATTGGAAAACATTTCCATTTCTTGTTTTCTTTATAAAAAAACATTTCTGGTTTCTTATTTGGAAAACATTTCCAAAGCGTCTTCATTGGACTTAGACAGATGTTTTAAACAAACCATCGCGATGCCAACTCAAACCATTTCCTTTACTGCCGAACCTTAACTATTCCTTAGTTAAAAACGAAGCCAATCAAGTTGGGGTAGAACTACCTCTCAAACCTTAACTGAACATCATTTCTAACTTTTAAATAGACAAAGTTCACTTTATATCCCTTTACTAACTTCCTTACTTAACCCTCCTTCGAATAGCTATATTCGATTTACTCTTTTCACTTAACTCTATTAGACTAACACTATTGGATTAACTCTATTTGACTAACGCTATTGATTTACTCATTTCACTTAACTCCTTTCGAATAAACTATATTCGATAACTCCTTTTTTCTTTCTTTGAATTAACTATATTCGATTAACTCCTTTTACTTTAACTCTAATCGATTAACTAACATCGGTTAACTCCTTTTAACTTTATTCTCTAATCGATTAACTAACATCGATTAACTCCTTTTAACTTTATTCTCTAATCGATTAACTAACATCGATTAACTCCTTTTAACTTTATTCTCTAATCGATTAACTAACATCGATTAACTCCTTTTAACTTTATTCTCTAATCGATTAAACTAACATCGATTAACTCCTTTTTTCTATTCGAATAAACTATTCATTTATAAAGATTTACTTTTAGTAACAGTTCTTCACTTTACAAACGATTTCCCTTTTATAAAACTCTATTTGTTTTAAAAACATTTTTCCCTTTTATTTATTTTCGAAATATTTCCTTTTATAAAATCTGTTGATTTTATAAAATCCCTTTATTTCAATATACCTTGAAATAATTCTTTTTACATCCCAGGGACTTTTATGATATTTAAAATATCGAATAAAAATGATCAACATTATTCCAATACCCATAATCCATAACAGATTATATAACACGTCATATATCACAATATATGAAAACAGTAAAATAAATGTTGAGGAATCCAGTTGGATTCCTCCAACCTGTCTCCCTGCATCCACAGATGTTAAACAATATAATATAACATCACTTTCATTTCAATATGATATATTCTGTTAAACAGAATCAATATAGAAATTCAACTAACTGACTAGCAGTTCAATCAAACAGTCAACACACAGTCAATCATCCAATATCTAACAGTTCTAAAAATACAACATGAAATTATAAACCGTTCAGAGTTAGTGAGATTTACTCACATTGGACGATCATCGTTAATAATGATAATTGTCGGTAGATTCTGACAGACAATTAATTTTTTCCATAATTTGTACCGAGCTCTAATTCACCCCAACTCAGTTCCAATGTGTAGCTCTCGTCGCTACGATCCCGACGGATCCAACCATTCGAACTTCTGATATCGTATGAGCGAATTATTATATTTAGAAGTAAGTACATGAATTAATATAAACTTAAGCCTATTTAATATATTGGGCCTCTCACCTTGTTTAGCACCGGCCCAGTATATCTCACAACCATCCGTCATGTTGCCTTCTTGCCTGTATAATTGGTGAACCCTTTCTGTACTTCGCACCATACTATTTCCAAATCCCCCTTTCTTTCTTTTTTCCTTTTCTTTTATAAATATCCGGCCCGCTTAAGATTCCCAAGCCCACAACCGTTCAGCCCATATACCCATCCATCCCGTACGTATACAGTGTTCTTCCCCGATTATTTCCTTCAACTCCTGCTCCTCACATAACCCGTCCGTTTAGCAAACACTGGCATCCTCACTTATCTTCACGCTCAAACAATTTGGTTTCATCTGCTCATGGTTTTGTTCAAAATGAAACCACTGTTTCACGTTATCTAGTTGCCCCACTTTATATATTTTTCTTCCTTATTTTTCCATCATTTTTCAAAAAACCGTGGCCTTCCTTTATTACTGCACTCATCCCATAATATATGTATTTATATACTTTTGTGGAAAACTAAACTGTTTTCATACTTTTGTAAATGTTCTTTGTTTTCACCTGGTGTTGAACACAAAAGCCTCGCACCCTTCTCACGTTTTGAAACCGTACCACTTCCACTCCATTTCAACTGCTCGCGTTCATCTCCCCATCTCGTAAAACAGCTGCCACGCCCCTGTTTAGTCCTGACGCCGATCAACCCCCATGAAACCCAGAAACTCGAACAACAACACGGCTCCTCCCAATATTTCCTGACGTCACCGCTTCCTCCTTCATGTAATCCCATTTCCGCTCCTGTACACAGTCTCGGCCTCACGTTTGCATGGCCTCAAAGTAGTGGACTGAACTGGTAACTCCACTGTATAGCATTTGAAAACCAAACCCCAAAGAGCCGCATGGTTCAGTAAAATCCCGAACCATCCACTTCCGCCATTTTATATTCACCATCTCTGCAACACTCAAACCCACACCCATTTAGAAACCCACCACACTTCCATGCGTGACTCCCTCCTGCACACGGACTCATTTATGTATGCGTTACCACATTGACCACTCCTGCTTCACGCGTTTTCCAAGCGCCATGCACTATTGCACTTCTTCCCTTCACGCAAAACCTCTCCAGTAACACACTATCCCTTTAATTATTCCTTCCTCTCACTAAACACAAAAGCAATGCACTGAGATGGGAGGCTTCGCGAGAGGAAGATTGGAAAAAGGACAGGGCTCCTTGCGTTAGTGTATTTATAGTTTAAAACAAAAGCTTGGTGATTAATTAAAAGGGTTGTGGTAGCAGACGTGTGAGGTGATATAGACCATATATTTGTTTGTGATGCTTTTACGCTCCACGTTCATAGACGGTGTGGCCTTATTTTTTATCACTGGTTCTTGTTTGGTTCCTAATACTATTACATGTCCCTCTGTTGTCCACATTTCAGTTTATAATTGTTTTCAAAGAAATTTTGCTGTTAATAGTAAATGAAACGCACCCATTACATAAAATTTGCTACTTACGGATTGCCATCGACAGATATAAATATATCATCGTACCGAGCAACGTGTCGCGGTTCCAAAAATGTAATAATACCGATAGATGGACTCATATTTTGAAACTTCAAAATGTTGATTTCAGGGTGCGAAATACTTCAAAAAAAAATTGCTTATTTAATTAATTAAAAATTACAGTAAAATTCTAAAAATTAAATTATCAATATGTCCCAAAGAACCTTGTCTAAATTCAAATCCGATCTCTAGTTATATCGAATAAACCGATACGGTCGATAAACGATTCTGTAGCGACTATTTAAATTTTGATCTGGACCTATCTCAAAATATACACAACGAAATCCTGATCTTTCTCTTCCGCTAGAAAGATATACTCCACCAGCTCCACACGTTTCTTTTTTCACAGAAATCTAGCTTAAAACAAATCCTGTACATTCAGTTGAAGTTTCAAATCGCCAAATAGTGAACTGCAGCGCCATTTCGA
Organism: Allium sativum; assembly: GCA_030737875.1. Classification (NCBI taxonomy): domain Eukaryota; kingdom Viridiplantae; phylum Streptophyta; class Magnoliopsida; order Asparagales; family Amaryllidaceae; genus Allium; species Allium sativum. The sequence continues at coordinate 980,396,843 of CM060915.1, forward strand.
GCTCGTTTATAATTATATTATAAACTATACGTTCAACTGTCGATGATTGAATATATTCGTTATTCAAATTCAATTCCAAACTGAATTAAATATCACAGATGATCCGGTTCACACCATATCGTCATTTCGGCCAATTCTAATTATTCAGAATTAAATATATTATTTAATTTATTAATTTAATTAAATAATCATCATTATTTTATTCCACGACCATCTAACTCACTATATCACTATTGATATAATTAAATAAATTAATCATAATACCTCTGCCAATGCGGGTCATTACAATCTTCCCCACTTAAAATAATTTCGTCCTCGAAATTGCTAAAAGGTAGAGAACGACCCTATCGACTGGTTAGAACATATTTGTTCACTTCTTAACTCCAGTTTCAACTGAACCAATTTAATTTCAATTAAATTATTAATTAATTCTTATCAACGAAAATTTTCAAAAATCCTGAAAATTTTCTAACACCTTAACTCTTCGAAAAATTTCGCCAGCACCTCCTTTGTACTGGTTAATCGGTCAAACTCTCACTCGCCTCTGGGCCACCTCCAACCCAAAAGAAAATCAAACAGCCATGCGGCTTGCCAATTCGGCTCATCAAAATCTCATATCATATGAAATATAAACTTGTACCTTTTTGTCGGGCAAATCAACTCTATTACTTCCATATGCTATCAACTCAGCATATACAAGGGTTATCCCAATCAAATCCCAATCACTTTTATCTCCAACACAACCATTCGCTTATATCCGAGCCAAATATCATTTCAACTCGAGTTTCTTCTCGATTCCCAACTCTTAACTTGATTATCACATTACTCTTCAAATTTGAATCCCCCAAATCCAATTTGTCTCGATATCATTCTAGTTCAATCTCAATTACCACTTTACTGGCTTTACTTTAATTTAAATTTGCTTTCACAAATATCTGTTAAATTTGTTTTTAATTCAAACAGTCTTTCCCTGGGAATTTTCAAACATTTTACTCTTTTCAAAAATCAAATTTTCCTTTTGAACATGTCACTGAGCCCTTAATTAATATTCCATTAGTTAAATTACTTCTCTATTACTTTATCAATATTTGTTAACCAAATATTTTCAATAACCATATTGGCCTTTTATGTTATTGGGAAAACATTTCCGAATATCGCCTTCCTTTATTTTCTAAACTTTAGAAAATATATGCTATTTATAATTGGAAAATATTCCAATTACTTATCTCTTTTTCGATTTCGTTTATTTCTATACTTAGGAAATATTCTCTATTATATTTCCAAGCTTACACTTATTTGGGTTAAAACGGATGTTGTGTAAAACATTGTTACGACAACTCAAATACCATATTCAACTAACTCTTATTCAACATTGGTCTTCAAGCCTGAAATCTTACTATTTATTTGTTAATAATGAAATAAATCAAGTTAGGGTATAACTACCTCTCAGACCTTGACTGAATAACATTTATAACGTCAAAACAGATATGACTACTTACTCGAATAATCAATACCATACAACTAATTCTTCACTCTTAAACACATATACACCTCTTTCTATTCTTACTAGATTTTATTCTTATACTTCCTTTTTGATTATACTATTCTATTTCTAAGTTCGTTTCCTTATCGACCTCTTTATATATTGATATATAGGTTTCTAGTTATCAAATTATCTTAAAAATATTCTAACTCCTTAAATTCCAGGAAAAATTCGCCATAACCTCCTTTGTACTAGGAGCATCGGGATATTTCAAATAGCCTCCCATGGCCCTCACCAATCTAAAAGAAAAAGAAAAAGCCAAGCGGCTAGCCGATTCGGCGCATAAAATCTCATATATGAATTTAAATACATACCTTTCCGTCGAGCATTCTATTTATATACCTTCATACTTTATCCATACCTATCTCATGTATATTTATACCTGCCCAATCTATTTTAACTATACTTGATCGTTTCAACTAAATTCGTTAATTAATTTGTTAATTAACTCTTTAGTCTATTTCACTTGTATATTTGAACATGACATGTTCAAATATATTTTTACTTGCTTATAAACTAATCAAATTCTATTTTTTTCAAACTCAAGTTTCATATTCGATTTCAAATATAAATTTACCAGTCTCCTTTACTTATCTAAAGTTCAACTTCAAAACAAGATCCATTTACTAATGGCTAATTAACTGGTTTAGCTATTTCACCTTTTTATTTGAATATACATGTTCAAATATAAGTTTAACTTGTTTGTCAACTAATTGAATTCCATTTCAATTCTATTTGAATTTCCTATATTCAAATTTCATTTCAAACTATTTAAATTCTATATTCACTTTTCCATTATTTAAATCTTCTTTATTCAAATCTCATTTGAATTTCTATATTCAAATCCCCTTTGAATTTTCTATATTCAAATTCTATGTTTGAACTTCCTTTATTTAAATTCCTTTTCAAACTTTCTTTATTCATCCTTTAAATAAGTCTCGATTTCAATTCCTTTTGAAATTGATATTTCTACCATTGGAAAATAGATTTCCCTTTCAATTTCACACTTGTATTTTTATTTCTGAATTATCCAATGATAATTCTTTCCACTTCATTTATAAACTTCGTTTATAAAAGAACTATTTATAAACTTCGTTTATAAAGGAACTTCTTTTTTTATTTCTTTTAAAACAAGTTAATATTTCAAATCTATTTAAAAATTCAAATTCTATATTTTAAATCCCACTTTGAAATTCAACACAACTTGTCTTTTCCAAAACAAATTCAAAACAGTATCTCTGGTAGTAATTCGTCACTTACAACTCGAAAATGAATACTGATGATGCAGCTGTCATCATCAGAATCTATTTTCCAGTGATCGAAGTGAGTTCAATACTATAAAACCATTTCTAAACATTTCCACATTGAAATTCATTTCAAAATATAATTCACACTGCTTGTAAAACAATTTAAAATCTCCCAGGATCTTAAATTTTCCTTATTTTTAATCCAAATCCATTTACAAACACTTATCCAATTTTCCTGAATTTTAATTAAATTTCTGGTTTAAATTTCAGATTTAACTCTTCTGATTTCACGTATTTCACTTATATGAATTCTGATTGGTTATTTACATAACCATTTAATTTATAATCTTACTCGATTATAATAACAACCAATATATCCAGTATGTATCAAAATACACTTTGGGTAAAATTATTTTCATTTACCCTCTTTCAAAACATATCGTGCCGACTCATTGTATTCAAGTGTTTATTTGCTCCTACCGATACAGTGGATCAAACTGATCGACCAGAACTCATAAATGACTCAATTAATGAATCTCCACAATTTAAAACAATTTTTATATCAATAACAAATACGTTCACTCGTATATATACACTCAACTCAATCTAGGGTATTACTAACCCTATCTCTACCGAGTCACGCCACAGAGCCAAGTAATTCTTTTAACCTTTTGCTCTGATACCAACTGTAATGACCCGGATTTTTAGCGACTTTGGTTATCGACATAAACACGATGTCGATAACCAAAACATCGAAAAATCCTGGTAATTAGTGAAAGAAATTAGAGGGTGAGGAAAGATAAGATAGAAAATTAGAATAGAAGAAGAAGAACACAACATCAGAGTAACACGAATCTCACAGCGGAACGAATAACATATAATATATGTAACATAACTTTGAAATATACATCTGTATTTGAATATACATCATTATCAAAGTACATCACTTACAACACAGCGGAATAATAATAGCTATATGATCCTGAAGCCTCCTGCTCCAGCTCTTCAATGTATCTGTAAATCGCGACTACTTGACTGCCCATACAAATTTAGGCACCCAAGAGTTTAGGCAAAACAAACAAAATAAACTCCGGGTCAGTCATGGGACTGGTGTGAGTAAAACATTTAAAACAGTTCAAACAGGAAATCGATATCTCATAAGACCACGCCGTATAACGGAACGGGTTTTTCCCTTATGAGAATCCAAATATCTTTATATCAAAAACCTTTTGATATTATAATAATGTCTATCAACACAATATGATAATCATCTAGCAGAAATGCTTTCATCTCACGTTCCACATATATACTATGCAATCAAAACCGCAAGCACATATTGGGTAATGGATTTCCAACTATGACAAGGTATGGAACCACCTTTCGCTCGTGTACCTCTAGAAAGGAATACACTGGGTTCAACAAGAACATCTTGCAACCCGGCCACACATGACCGACCACTCATTTCGCTTGGGTGTATCGAATGTATATCACCAACGGCTGGGATCAGCAACCGTTTCCCGAATGGGACAGCATCAACAATAGATTTTTAGAAATAAATGAAACTCTAGATCAGGTGATTATACACTCTACTTCGGTGCGACCGACTTAGCCATGCTGCCTGCCCGATTTCTGTCATTTACCGGTTGATGAGGCTAGAAGCTACGCTTTATCATCATACCAGATTCACTTTGAATGCCACATGGTTAAATCCATCAAATCATCGATTGACGTCCTCAACCATACATTACGCGTTAGCTAAAGAAGTTTCCTTCTCCGCTTCTACTCTTGGTACGGTTGGAGAAATCAATGTACATGATCGTCTGGGAATACTCTGTCAGACATCCGTCCATACAAGTCATCCAGGAACAGGATGAACCGAAGGCACTATTCTGTAAACATGATAGCCCTTGCATAACTCCGTCTTCAATTTACTTTGGCATATATGATTCGCAACGCTTATGCCAATACAGAGTGGTTCTTTGGATAATAATCCAACCGGTCTCTCCATATTAACAACGTTAAAATGGTCAAAACTTCGATAGTCTGTGATTTAACTATCGAAGAAAAACAGGTGTGCAACCAACGATATTATTTCCAAATGGAAATTTATATCAATCAATCATCAATCATATATCTCCTTACTTCATAAATTTACTTATCTCCTGTTTCCCTATATTCAACATTTCTTATTTTCTAAATTTAGAAAATATATGTTATTACCATTGGAAAACATTTCCATTTCTTGTTTTCTTTATAAAAAAACATTTCTGGTTTCTTATTTGGAAAACATTTCCAAAGCGTCTTCATTGGACTTAGACAGATGTTTTAAACAAACCATCGCGATGCCAACTCAAACCATTTCCTTTATTGCCGAACCTTAACTATTCCTTAGTTAAAAACGAAGCCAATCGAGTTGGGGTAGAACTACCTCTCAGACCTTAACTAAACAACATTTCTAACTTTTAAATAGACAAAGTTCACTTTATATCCCTTTACTAACTTCCTTACTTAACCCTCCTTCGAATAGCTATATTCGATTTACTCTTTTCACTTAACTCTATTAGACTAACACTATTGGATTAACTCTATTTGACTAACGCTATTGATTTACTCATTTCACTTAACTCCTTTCGAATAAACTATATTCGATAACTCCTTTTTTCTTTTTTTGAATTAACTATATTCGATTAACTCCTTTTACTTTAACTCTAATCGATTAACTAACATCGGTTAACTCCTTTTAACTTTATTCTCTAATCGATTAACTAACATCGATTAACTCCTTTTAACTTTATTCTCTAATCGATTAACTAACATTGATTAACTACTTTTAACTTTATTCTCTAATCGATTAACTAACATCGATTAACTCCTTTTAACTTTATTCTCTAATCGATTAAACTAACATCGATTAACTCCTTTTTTCTATTCGAATAAACTATTCATTTATAAAGATTTACTTTTAGTAACAGTTCTTCACTTTACAAATGATTTCCCTTTTATAAAACTCTATTTGTTTTAAAAACATTTTCCCTTTTATTTATTTTTGAAATATTTCCTTTTATAAAATCTGTTGATTTTATAAAATCCCTTTATTTCAATATACATTGAAATAATTCTTTTTACATCCCAGGGACTTTTATGATATTTAAAATATCGAATAAAAATGATCAACATCATTCCAACACCCATAATCCATAACAGATTATATAACACGTCATATATCACAATATATGAAAACAGTAAAATAAATGTTGAGGAATCCAGTTGGATTCCTCCAACCTGTCTCCCTGCATCCACAGATGTTAAACAATATAATATAACATCACTTTCATTTCAATATGATATATTCTGTTAAACAGAATCAATATAGAAATTCAACTAACTGACTAGCAGTTCAATCAAACAGTCAACACACAGTCAATCATCCAATATCTAACAGTTCTAAAAATACAACATGAAATTATAAACTGTTCAGAGTTAGTGAGATTTACTCACATTGGACGATCATCGTTAATAACGATAATTGTCGGTAGATTCTGATAGACAATTAATTTTTTCCATAATTTGTACCGAGCTCTAATTCACCCCAACTCAGTTCCAATGTGTAGCTTTCGTCGGTACGATCCCGACGGATCCAACCATTCGAACTTCTGATATCGTATGAGCGAATTATTATATTTAGAAGTAAGTACATGAATTAATTTAAACTTAAGCCTATTTAATATATTGGGCCTCTCACCTTGTTTACCACCGGCCCAGTATATCTCACAACCACCCGTCATGTTGCCTTCTTGCCTGTATAATTGGTGAACCCTTTCTGTACTTCGCACCATACTATTTCCAAATCCCCCCTTTCTTTCTTTTTTCCTTTTCTTTTATAAATATCCGGCCCGCTTAAGATTCCCAAGCCCACAACCGTTCAGCCCATATACCCATCCATCCCGTACGTATACAGTGTTGTTCCCCGATTATTTCCTTCAACTCCTGCTCCTCACATAACCCGTCCGTTTAGCAAACACCGGCATCCTCACTTATCTTCACGCTCAAACAATTCCGTTTCATCTGCTCATGGTTTTGTTCAAAATGAAACCACTGTTTCACGTTATCTAGTTGCCCCACTTTATATATTTTTCTTCCTTATTTTTCCATCATTTTTCGAAAAACCGTGGCCTTCCTTTATTACTCCACTCATCCCATAATATATGTATTTATATACTTTTGTGGAAAACTAAACTGTTTTCATACTTTTGTAAATGTTCTTTGTTTTCACCTGGTGTTGAACACAAAAGCCTCGCACCCTTCTCACGTTTTGAAATCGTACCACTTCCACTCCATTTCAACTGCTCGCGTTCATCTCCCCATCTCGTAAAACAGCTGCCACGCCCCTGGTCAGTCTTGACGCCGATCAACCGCCATGAAACCCAGAAACTCGAACAACAATACGGCTCCTCCCAATATTTCCTGACGTCAGCGCTTCCTCCTTCATGTAATACCATTTCCGCTCCTGTACACAGTCACGGCCTCATGTTTGCATGGCCTCAAAGTAGTGGACTGAACTGGTAACTCCACTGTATATCATTTGAAAACCAAACCCGATAGACCCGCATGGTTCAGTAAAATCCCGAACCACCCACTTCCGCCATTTTATATTCACCATCTCCGCAACACTCAAACCCACATCCATTTAGAAACCCACCACACTTCCATGCGTGACTCCCTCCTGCACACATACTCATTTATGTACGCGTTACCACATTGACCACTCCTGCTTCACGCGTTTTCCAAGCGCCATGCACTATTGCACTTCTTCCCTTCACGCAAAACCTCTCCAGTAACACACTATCCCTTTAATTATTCCTTCCTCTCACTAAACACAAAAGCAATGCACTGAGATGGGAGGCTTCGCGAGAGGAAGATTGGAAAAAGGACAGGGCTCCTTGCGTTAGTGTAACACCCCGTATTTTGGGTTAAGGCTAAAATTCACTAATTACAGAATAAATAATCTCAGAGGTGGGAATCGGGGGAAACGGGCTGCGTCATTGCGTTCGTCTCGGAAAAATACGCAAAATAGAGTCCGAGTTTTCGAAAATCGGAGTCCGTATGGCCCAGTTATGGCCCGATGAAGTTTGCTGAAAATTCAAAACTAAAAACAGAATTAAGAATTTAAAATTCAGATTTTAAATTGGACAAGTGGGGTCAGGTGGGAAAAATCCCGCCCTACCCATGTCGACAGGGCTGTCGACAGGCCTGTCGACAGGGGGTGTCGACTTGCCTGTCGACTTGCCTGTCGACAGGGGTGCGGCGTTCAGTGAGCCTGGGTGCACCAGGTTGCACCAGGTTGGGTTCTAGGCTGGCTTGGAGGGCTGGTTCTAGAGATTTCCTAAATCTAAGGGTCCTAATCTAATCTAGGGTTAATCTAAGGGCCTAAAACACTCACCTAATCCTATAAATAAGACCCCAACCCTACCCTAATTCATTCATAATTAGGTCTTGTAGCTAAACTATGGCAAAATTAAATTTGAGCATGGCCTCCACTAGTTCATGAAGGAAGTTGCAAGCAAATCACTCTCTAATCAACTTCTAATCCATTCTAAGCATCTTAATCTTCTTCATTTGGAGTGCAAATTTGCTAGTGGTGAGTTTCTATCACTTTAACATCAATTGTTAAAGTAAGTGGATTGGGTATAATGAGACTTATGGTCTTAAATGCGGATTAGTGAGTTTGAATCATTTGTAATGATATGCTACTCTATGTTTTACTATGATTATGCATAATTAATAAGTGGCTTTATGCATGTTTGATAAGTTGGTTTATGCATGCTTAATAAGTTGGTTTATGCATGTTTAACAAGTGGCTTTATGCATATTTAATGAGTGGAATTATGCATGTTTAACAAAGTGAGTTATGCAAGTTCATATGCAAGTTAAGTATATGTTTAAATGCAAGTTTAATGTGATATGCAAGTTATGCATGCTTATGCAAGTATATGGATGCTTATGCAAGTTATGTATATGTTTAAAAGCAAGTTTAATGTGATATGCAAGTTATGCATGCTTATGCAAGTATGTGGATGCTTATGCAAGTTATGTGTATGCTTAAATGCATGTTTAACATGTTATGCAAGTTATGAGAATGCTTATATGCAAGTTCAACATGTTATGCAAGATATGTGTATGATAATATGCAAGCTCATATGCAACATGTTATGCAAATCATGTGTATGATAATATGCAAGTTTGGGTTAAATGTAGTTGGGTTAATATATGTTCATATATGCAAGTTGACATCCTCTTAACCCATGACAAAGTTATATGCTAAACCCATGATGTTGTGATGGATCTTCCCCTTTATTATGTCATGAAATGAGAACGATTTACGTGGGGAACGATGGGGTTGGTAAATATGTTAATAAATGTATGTTTGGGTATGATTAAGCATACCATAAAAATAAATTACCATAAGTGGGAATTTACCTATTGAGTTAGGTCTACCCCATGGGAATTTACCTATTGAGTTAGGTCTACCCATGTTATGGAAAACTTGATATTAATTAGGGATAATTAATATGGGGGTGATTAATTAGGTGTAATTAATCGACTAAGACACGAGGTTGGACTCATTTGTAGTGTAAAACTGCCCGGACCCGACCGGCTTAACCAGTTGCTACAAATGTCAGCCCAATGTGAGAGGTCTTAGCCATAAATTAAATACGTGATTAAAGTAAAGACACGAGGTTAGGCTCTGTTATGACGTAAGACTGCCCGGACTCTACCGGCTTAACCAGGCGGTCATAACAGCTAGTCTAATGTGGGAGGTCTTTATGGGAGATCACGGTCTTAATTAATTAAGAAACACTTAACCATATTAACATGTAGTGGGACATGAGGGGTTAAGTGGGTGCCTTGGGTGGCATGTGGAAAGATTGTGGTTGCCTTGGGTGGCATGTGGAATCTAGTGGGTTGCCTTGGGTGGCAATAGAAAATACGATTAGAATACTTAACCAAGTGGAAACATGTAATTAAACATGATTAAAGGGTTAAGTGGGATACACTAGATATATGACAAGCTTAAGTGGGTAGCTTGTGGGGGCCCATTTCAACCAATATCCCAAACGTATCTTTGTGGGCTCGACCCATGTCGAGTGACGGGACACGCATATTGGGCTTGATTATAAGAGGCCAAACGGGTTAGCGGTGGCAACGCAAGTCCAACGGATTTCATATGTGTGTGTGGGCCCGGGCTGGTAGATAAGCCGTTGTTGCATCGTGTAGATATAAAGCCGTGCACCGTTGATAGTATTGGGTTGCCACTTTAGGGGAGTGATACACCCCACTGTGGGACCAGCACGGGTATCTACGGTAGGGAGCCGATCGATGGGGAGTAGTGGGTACACCTAATAAAGATAGGGGCAGACGGCACCTATGTAGGAGTACACGAAACTACTGGGTAAGAATTACTGAGTACACCTAGTGGAGATAGGGGCAGACGGCACCTATGTAGTGGGCTAGGAGTACACGAAACTATTGGGGAAATTTTCTAAGTCCTTGGAGGGATCAACCTTTAAGTAGGAATGACTGGTGTGGTGCAGTTAGTAATTATCCTTGGGTGGGTAGATGCGTCCTGACGGTTATCTTAGTTTATTCTAAGTCTACCAAGCTGCTTAGTGTAGCCATTCATCCCCAGATATTACCGTAGGTCAAGTTTATGTCTTCTCTGGTTACTTTAATGATTGTATTGTTAAAGTTATAGGACTCACTCAGACTTATGTCTGACCCCGTTGTTTTTATCTTTTTTTCCCAACCCTTAGGTCCTACGGTGGATCCTAGCGGTAGTAGTGCTTGATCGGATTGCTGTTCCAGTCTTTAGGAGCTTGGGTAGATGTAAAGCTCCAGTTATCCAGTTATCTTTTCCTTTGTTCTGGCTATTGTATGAGAGAGTGGGATTATGTACTTCTTTATTTTGATGGATATTGTACTTGACTTTTATCGTGGTTTTATGATGTAACCAGACATGTTTATTTCCGCTGTTATGAGATGATATTTTAAATTTCAAGTGCTATTTATATCTGTCTTGTTGTAATTTTTCTGTTCTATATTCACTAAAATACTCCACCGATGCTATGGCATTCCCATAGTGAGTGACCATAGTGGGCGTGGGGTGTTACACGTGGTATCAGAGCCAGGTTACCGGAACAGATAAAAATTTTAGAAAACTATTTTTCTAAAAACATTTTTGGAAGTAATATTTTCAAAAACATGTCTTTAAAGAGAAAAGTTTTTGAAAGAAAAGCATAATCCCCAATAGCCATATCTATATCCTTCGAATTCTCCGTTTTGAATCTTTCCTTTTTCGTTTCAGCATGGCTGAGGATCTTAACTTTCCGGAGGGTGTGACGGTACCAGTATGGTATAGGAGATTGATGGAGGCTAGGGCCACCACGGCGGGTCCAGCAAATGTTCCTCCACCAACCGTAGCACCCGATCTTCCTCCTCCCCCTCCTCCTCGCACGGATACTTTTGCTAAGACTTGTAAGGAATTCAAAGCTATGGGAGGAAAACCTTTTCAAGGATCTGAAACCTTTGTGGAGGCTAGAGATTGGCTTAAGGAGGTGGAAGAGTTGATAGATATCTTTGAGATGGAAGAAGGAAAGAAAGTCAAGTTGGCTGCTTGGTTAATGAAGGGAGAGGCCTCATTCTGGTGGGAGGTCACTAATGGAGAACGCCCCGTTGACTCTTGGGCGGATTTTAGGCAAAGATTTGTGGCAAAGTTTCTCTCAAGGGCGGAGGAAAACTTGTATATGGAAAGATTCTTGACTCTAAAGCAAGGAAATCTCTCGGTGAAGGAGTATGTTAACAAGTTTAATCAATTGGCAAGGTTTGGCCTAGATATGGTGAATACACCGGAGAAGAAGGCTTTGAGGTTCGTGAAAGGCTTGAATGAACCGATGCATGGGTTGGCTATGACTCATATCCCTATGGGGGCCACCTTTGAGAAGCTAGTTGACATGGCACTCATGTATGAAGAAGAAAAGGGTCCCAATGCTAATAGGGCACCCGAGAAGAAGGGAGATCAAAAGAGACCTCAGCAACAACAACAAAACAAAGGTGGGAAAGGCAACGGTGGCAAGGACAAGAAGAAGAAGTGTTTCAATTGTGGGACACCTGGCCACCTAAGCAAAGATTGTCGCAAGAAGAAGAAGACTGGCTGCTTCCACTGTGGCGAAGCAGGGCATTTAGTGAAGGATTGCCCTAAGAAAGGGCAAAGGACGGGGTCTACCTCAGGAGGACAGGTGCAAGCTCTTATGGCACCAGGTCAGGCTAGGGGGCAAGTACAGGCTCTCGCGGTTTCACCGATTCAGGGAAGAGGTAGAACTATCTCCGTTGAAAGTCTGGTTTTTCTATTTGATCATCCTGTCCGTACATTGTTTGATTCAGGCGCATCGCATTCGTTTATCTCATCATCATTAGTTGAGTCACTGCACTTAGACACCAGTCTGGTAGATGATCCCTTGGTTGTTTCAAACCCAATTGGGGGCTCCACTTATTTGTCCATGATATGTTTGGGTTTGAAGATTTCTATACTTAGCATTGAGTTTAGATGTGATGCTTTTGTTTTGGGCTTCACGGGCTATGGGTTGATTTTGGGCATGGACTGGTTATCCAGTAATGGTGCCGTTCTTGATTGCGAAAGGAGAGTTGTTAGGCTCATGACCCGTTTGGGTAACACTCTCGAGATTTCTTGTAATCCCATGACTCTGTTATGCTAAGTTATCTCGAATCGCTTGACGCCTCGGTCGAGAGTATGCAATCTGTTAGAGTGGTCCGGGAATATCCGGATGTGTTTGAGGAGGTGAAGGGTTTACCTCCGAAACGGGAGATTGACTTCCGAATATATTTGGTGGATAATGCTAAACCGGTATCTTTACCAGTGCGCCACATGGCTCCTCGTGAGAGGAGGGAACTCCATAAGCAAGTAGGGGAGTTGCTTGAGAAGGGGTTCATAAGACGAAGTATATCGGAGTGGGGTGCTCCAGTAGTATTTGCTACGAAGGCGGATGGGTCCCTCAGACTTTGTGTAGACTATAGAGAACTCAACAAGCTCACAAAGAAGAATAGACACCCATTGCCGAGGATTGATGATCTTTTCGATCAGTTGGTTGGCGCTTCAGTATTTTCTCAGTTGGACTTAGCCATGGGGTTTCATCAGTTGAGGGTGGCTGAGGATAGCATAGACAAGACTGCCTTTAGAACTCCGGATGGTTTCTATGAGTGGCTGGTAATGCCATTTGGGTTGACGAACGCCCCTGCATACTTTGTTGATTTGATGAGTAGGGTGTTCAGGGAGTTCCTTAATAAATTTGTGGTGGTCTTTGTGGATGATATCTTAGTATTTTCTAAGAGTGAGGAAGAGCATGCCCTACATCTTGGGGAGGTGTTGAAGACTCTTCAAGCGCATAGCCTTAAGGCCAAATTCTCTAAATGTCACTTCTGGAGGAGGGAAGTGCGGTTCTTGGGGCACGTGGTCTCCAAGGAAGGGATAGCTGTGGATCACGCGAAGGTAGTATCAATTCAGGATTGGAAGGTTCCAAAGAATGCTACCGAAGTAAGAAGTTTCTTGGGTTTGGCGGGTTATTATAGGAAGTTTATTAAAGACTTCGCGAAGATATCAGCCCCATTAACCCGCTTAACGAAGAAGAATCTTGTTTTTGCATGGGACGCAGATTGTGATGATGCGTTCCGGCGGTTAAAGAGAGCTTTAACCACTGCTCTAGTTTTAGTGTTGCCAGATGGGAGCAAGCCATTTGTTGTTTATACCGATGCTTGTGGGACAGGACTTGGCGCAGTCTTAATGCAAGAGGGAAGGGTAATAGCCTATGGTGGAAGGCAGTTAAGGCCACATGAGAAAAATTACCCTACCCATGATTTAGAGTTGGCTGCTATTGTTTTTGCGCTTAAGATCTGGCGCCATTATCTTCTTGGTGAGAGATTCGAGTTGTTCACTGACCATAAATCATTGAAGTACCTGTTTTCTCAGAAGGATTTGAATCTGAGACAGCAAAGGTGGATGGAGTTCTTAGCATCCTATGATTTCGAGATAGCGTATACCCCTGGCAAGGGTAACGTGGTGGCGGACGCCTTGAGCAGAAAAAGGTTGTCTTTGAGTCCATTGTTCGTGGAACGACGAAGCTTGGAATTTATCTCGATGTTTGATTTCATACCTTCCATTGACTATGTACCCGGTTTGCTAGCTTCTTTGGAAGTTAGACCTACTCTTTTGGGGCGGATTGGAGAAGCACAGAGGGACGACCCACAGTTGGTTGAGTTGATAGAGAAGCTCATAAGGGGGGAGTCGTCCAGCCATTTGAGTAGGTACACCCTAAACGATAAGGGGTGCTTGCGTAGAGACGGTAGACTTTGTGTACCGCAAGATGAAGGGTTGAGGAAGGTTATTCTTGATGATGCACACCGTTCTAGGATGACCATTCATCCCGGTGGGGACAAGATGTACCAAGATATGAAGAGGGTTTTCTTCTGGGACGGTATGAAGAAAGATGTGGCCGAATATGTAGCTCGATGCTTGGTATGTCAACAGGTGAAAGCGGAGCAAAAGAAACCTGGTGGGTTGCTTCACCCATTGGAAGTTCCGCAATGGAAGTGGGATAGCGTCTCGATGGATTTTATTGACGGGTTACCCAGATCGAGAAAGGGTAATACAGGAATTTGGGTGGTGGTAGACAGACTTACTAAGAGCGCCCATTTCATACCTGTGAAGAGCAAGAGGACTGCTCCATGGCTAGCTTCAGTATATCTTCGAGAGATAGTTCGATTGCATGGGGTACCCTCTAGCATAGTGAGTGATCGAGATCCTATCTTCACTAGTGAGTTCTGGAGAAGTTTACAGGAAGTAGTGGGAACTCAATTGTGTTTGAGCACCGCATATCATCCTCAGACGGACGGCCAGACTGAGAGGGTGAATCGTGTCCTAGAAGACCTTTTGAGGCTTTGTATCTTAGATTTTGGAGGTACATGGGAAGAGCATCTTCCATTGGTGGAGTTCGCATATAATAACAGCTTTCAGTCCAGTATTGGGATGGCTCCTTTCGAAGCTCTCTATGGAAGGCCTTGTCGATCACCTACATGTTGGTGGGAATCTACGGATAAGATCTTGCTTGGGCCTGATATGGTTAGGGAGACTTCAGAGAAGATCGATTTGATTCGAAGAAGGATGAAAGCAGCACAGGATAGGCAAAAATCTTATGCGGACAAAAGAAGGACGGATCTTGAGTTTGAGGTTGGGGATATGATTTTTGTTAAGGTATCTCCGTTGAGAAATGTTGTTCGCTTCGGATCCGTTGGGAAGTTAGCACCAAGGTTTGTTGGGCCGTTTCCTATCAAGAAAAGGATTGGACGGATGGCATATAGGGTGGAGTTGCCCGACAGACTTAGTGGTGTTCATGATGTATTCCATGTATCACATCTGAGGAAGTGCTTACATGAGACGGCAGAGGTGGTAGAGCCGAGCTTGCTTAGAGATGTAGAGGTAGAGCGTGATGCGACTATTCGACGAGCTCCTACTCGCATCCTTGGGTCAGAGACTAGGAAATTGAGGAATCGAGAGGTTCAACTAGTCAAAGTGCAATGGGGAGAAGATGAGAGCAACGCAACTTGGGAGACGGAAGCGAAGATGCGTTCATTGTACCCATTTCTTTTTGAGGGTATGTCTTTACTTTCTCCTTTATCGCTTGTCTAGTACTTATCTTATCTTTAGTATGTCCTCTCGTTAGTACTGTTTGACCTTTAGATAGGGTAAACCTATGGTTGAAACATGTGTTTGAGACATGTTATGGTTGATGGATGCAAGTGGATGCAAGTGTTTGCTAGTGGTTGCTCGTGGATGCATATACACACACCCTAGGCACTAGATCGGCTCAATCACTTCATATTGCATATTGCATAAAATTGTGTGTAGAAAGCTATATTTATGGATGTCTAATGATTGTGTTATCATATGGATGATGCATTTTGGTGAATGATTGTGCACTCATGTAGATATTGTATGTGTCGATAGGGTTCTTTCGCATACATAATGGATGCTTGGCACTATCATGGTTTGCATATGTTCATACATTAGATAGGGAACATATACACACACTCTTTGCATATGCTCATACATCATTAGAAATTGTTCTAAGGACAATGGATGCCCGTGTTTGATGGATTGAGTAGATGGTTGTTTGGATGGTAGGATATGCATTCTCCTTAGCTTAGAGATTTCGGGGACGAAATCCTTTAAGGAGGGGAGAATGTAACACCCCGTATTTTGGGTTAAGGCTAAAATTCACTAATTATAGAATAAATAATCTCAGAGGTGGGAATCGGGGGAAACGGGCTGCGTCATTGCGTTCGTCTCGGAAAAATACGCAAAATAGAGTCCGAGTTTTCGAAAATCGGAGTCCGTATGGCCCAGTTATGGCCCGATGAAGTTTGCTGAAAATTCAAAACTAAAAACAGAATTAAGAATTTAAAATTCAGATTTTAAATTGGACAAGTGGGGTCAGGCGGGAAAAATCCCGCCCTACCCATGTCGACAGGGCTGTCGACAGGCCTGTCGACAGGGGGTGTCGACTTGCCTGTCGACTTGCCTATCGACAGGGGTGCGGCGTTCAGTGAGCCTGGGTGCACCAGGTTGCACCAGGTTGGGTTCTAGGCTGGCTTGGAGGGCTAGTTCTAGAGATTTCCTAAATCTAAGGGTCCTAATCTAATCTAGGGTTAATCTAAGGGCCTAAAACACTCACCTAATCCTATAAATAAGACCCCAACCCTACCCTAATTCATTCATAATTAGGTCTTGTAGCTAAACTATGGCAAAATTAAATTTGAGCATGGCCTCCACTAGTTCATGAAGGAAGTTGCAAGCAAATCACTCTCTAATCAACTTCTAATCCATTCTAAGTATCTTTATCTTCTTCATTTGGAGTGCAAATTTGCTAGTGGTGAGTTTCTATCACTTTAACATCAATTGTTAAAGTAAGTGGATTGGGTATAATGAGACTTATGGTCTTAAATGCGGATTAGTGAGTTTGAATCATTTGTAATGATATGCTACTCTATGTTTTACTATGATTATGCATAATTAATAAGTGGCTTTATGCATGTTTGATAAGTTGGTTTATGCATGCTTAATAAGTTGGTTTATGCATGTTTAACAAGTGGCTTTATGCATATTTAATGAGTGGAATTATGCATGTTTAACAAAGTGAGTTATGCAAGTTCATATGCAAGTTAAGTATATGTTTAAATGCAAGTTTAATGTGATATGCAAGTTATGCATGCTTATGCAAGTATATGGATGCTTATGCAAGTTATGTATATGTTTAAAAGCAAGTTTAATGTGATATGCAAGTTATGCATGCTTATGCAAGTATGTGGATGCTTATGCAAGTTATGTGTATGCTTAAATGCATGTTTAACATGTTATGCAAGTTATGAGAATGCTTATATGCAAGTTCAACATGTTATGCAAGATATGTGTATGATAATATGCAAGCTCATATGCAACATGTTATGCAAATCATGTGTATGATAATATGCAAGTTTGGGTTAAATGTAGTTGGGTTAATATATGTTCATATATGCAAGTTGACATCCTCTTAACCCATGACAAAGTTATATGCTAAACCCATGATGTTGTGATGGATCTTCCCCTTTATTATGTCATGAAATGAGAACGATTTATGTGGGGAACGATGGGGTTGGTAAATATGTTAATAAATGTATGTTTGGGTATGATTAAGCATACCATAAAAATAAATTACCATAAGTGGGAATTTACCTATTGAGTTAGGTCTACCCCATGAGAATTTACCTATTGAGTTAGGTCTACCCATGTTATGGAAAACTTGATATTAATTAGGGATAATTAATATGGGGGTGATTAATTAGGTGTAATTAATCGACTAAGACACGAGGTTGGACTCATTTGTAGTGTAAAACTGCCCGGACCCGACCGGCTTAACCAGTTGCTACAAATGTCAGCCCAATGTGAGAGGTCTTAGCCATAAATTAAATACGTGATTAAAGTAAAGACACGAGGTTAGGCTCTGTTATGACGTAAGACTGCCCGGACTCTACCGGCTTAACCAGGCGGTCATAACAGCTAGTCTAATGTGGGAGGTCTTTATGGGAGATCACGGTCTTAATTAATTAAGAAACACTTAACCATATTAACATGTAGTGGGACATGAGGGGTTAAGTGGGTGCCTTGGGTGGCATGTGGAAAGATTGTGGTTGCCTTGGGTGGCATGTGGAATCTAGTGGGTTGCCTTGGGTGGCAATAGAAAATACGATTAGAATACTTAACCAAGTGGAAACATGTAATTAAACATGATTAAAGGGTTAAGTGGGATACACTAGATATATGACAAGCTTAAGTGGGTAGCTTGTGGGGGCCCATTTCAACCAATATCCCAAACGTATCTTTGTGGGCTCGACCCATGTCGAGTGACGGGACACGCATATTGGGCTTGATTATAAGAGGCCAAACGGGTTAGCGGTGGCAACGCAAGTCCAACGGGTTTCATATGCGTGTGTGGGCCCGGGCTGGTAGATAAGCCGTTGTTGCATCGTGTAGATATAAAGCCGTGCACCGTTGATAGTATTGGGTTGCCACTTTAGGGGAGTGATACACCCCAATGTGGGACCAGCACGGGTATCTATGGTAGGGAGCCGATCGATGGGGAGTAGTGGGTACACCTAATAAAGATAGGGGCAGACGACACCTATGTAGGAGTACATGAAACTACTGGGTAAGAATTACTGAGTACACCTAGTGGAGATAGGGGCAGACGGCACCTATGTAGTGGGCTAGGAGTACACGAAACTATTGGGGAAATTTTCTAAGTCCTTGGAGGGATCAACCTTTAAGTAGGAATGACTGGTGTGGTGCAGTTAGTAATTATCCTTGGGTGGGTAGATGCGTCCTGACGGTTATCTTAGTTTATTCTAAGTCTACCAAGCTGCTTAGTGTAGCCATTCATCCCCAGATATTACCGTAGGTCAAGTTTATGTCTTCTCTGGTTACTTTAATGATTGTATTGTTAAAGTTATAGGACTCACTCAGACTTATGTCTGACCCCGTTGTTTTTATCTTTTTTTCCCAACCCTCAGGTCCTACGGTGGATCCTAGCGGTAGTAGAGCTTGATCGGATTGCTGTTCCAGTCTTTAGGAGCTTGGGTAGATGTAAAGCTCCAGTTATCCAGTTATCTTTTCCTTTGTTCTGGCTATTGTATGAGAGAGTGGGATTATGTACTTCTTTATTTTGATGGATATTGTACTTGACTTTTATCGTGGTTTTATGATGTAACCAGACATGTTTATTTCCGCTGTTATGAGATGATATTTTAAATTTCAAGTACTATTTATATCTGTCTTGTTGTAATTTTTCTGTTCTATATTCACTAAAATACTCCACCGATGCTATGGCATTCCCATAGTGAGTGACCATAGTGGGCGTGGGGTGTTACAGTTAGTGTATTTATAGTTTAAAACAAAAGCTTGGTGATTAATTAAAAGGGTTGTGGTAGCAGACGTGTGAGGTGATATAGACCATATATTTGTTTGTGATGCTTTTACGCTCCACGTTCATAGACGGCGTGGCCTTATTTTTTATCACTGGTTCTTGCTTGGTTCCTAATACTATTACATGTCCCTCTGCCATCCACATTTCAGTTTATAATTGTTTTCAAAGAAATTTTGCTGCTAACAGTAAATGAAACCCACCCATTACATAAACTTTGTTACTTACGGATTGCCATCGACAGGTATAAATATATCATCGTACCGAGCAACCTGTCGCGGTTCCAAAAATGTAATAATACCGGTAGATGGACTCATATTTTGAAACTTCAAAATGTTGATTTCAGGGTGCGAAATACTTCAAATAAAAAGTTGCTTATTTAATTAATTAAAAATTACAGTAAAATTCTAAAAATTAAATTATCAATATGTCCCAAAAGATCCTTGTCTAAATTCAAATCCGATCTCTAGTTATATCGAATAAACCGATACGGTCGATAAACGATTCTATAGCGACTATTTTAAATTTTGATTTGGACCTATCTCAAAATCTACACGACGAAATACTGATCTTTCTCATCCGCTAGAAAGATATACTCCACCAGCTCCACACATTTCTTGTTTCACAGAAATCTGGCTTAAAACGAATCCTGTACATTCAGTTGAAGTTTCAAATCGCCAAATAGTGAACTGCAGCGCCATTTTGAGCTCGTTTATAATTATATTATAAACTATACGTTCAACTGTCGATGATTGAATATATTCGTTATTCAAATTCAATTCCAAACTGAATTAAATATCACAAATGATCCGGTTCACACCATATCGCCATTTCGGCCAATTCTGATTATTCAGAATTAAATATATTATTTAATTTATTAATTTAATTAAATAATCGTCATTATTTTATTCCACGACCATCTAATTCACTATATCACTATTGATATAATTAAATAAATTAATCATAATACCTCTGCCAATGCGGGTCATTACAACCGCCGTCGATTTGACCTCTTACAGTCAGCCCAGTAATCGTGCCCCACCCTGCCTAGTTCAGGGTATCCTGATACACCTTGTAGGGTTACTGCTGAAAAGGGTCCCCCGCTACTAGGTTTTCTATTTCTAGCCAACATGCTAAGTTGGTTAAGTGTTTTGTAAACCTAACCCCCAATCAGTCTGTATAGTTTAGCATGTTCCATTTTGATTAAGTATTAATTCAATTTACTTAATCCTATCAATCCTGACTCAGCCTTAACGGTCTTATTAAAGCCTCGACCTCTCACATTAGACAGGTATTGCTATGGCTGCCTGTTGCCGGTTGGGTCCGGGCAGTCTTACGCCACAACTCAGTCTAACCTCGGGTCCTTATTGGGCTCCGTGTTTAACCACCCACATTGGATAGGTATTGTTGTGACTACTGGACAGCCGGGCGGTTCCGGGCAGGTTTATATCACAACTCAATCCAACCTCGGGTTAAACACATCGTATTTTCTAAATTTACACATTTTGTCTCTTTTCTTCTTATATGTAAATATTTGCGGCCCATTAATCAAATTCACCTTTATTGGGTAAAGTTAATTTATACCACTTAATTGTTTTTCAAGGTTGTTGGCATGCGTCAAACATGCCAACACAAATGTTCTATATTTTAACCGAATCGTCATTACCCCCGTTTTATACGTTCGCCACAATATAACACATGTTGGGTTTAACATTTAAACCCAACTTAGCCACATGAAAAAGGGGAGGCTTAGAACATGGTGTTTATATATTCTAAGTAACATAAAAAAGGGAGTGTGAACGCATGAACTTGCAACATAACGATCTAATCAACATGAATTAGGCACATGTGAACTTGCATTGTAATAGCATATAATCATGGCATAAACATACTTAAACATGAATCATTCTATTCATATAATCATGGCGTAAACATACCTAAACATGAATCATGGTTTTTAATCTATTCATATAAACTTGCAATTGGAATGTAAATCTAACTTAATTATGTGTCACATATATCATCATATGATTTTTGATAACCACATAGGCCTAAAACATGTTTTCAACTAGGCATAACACCAAACATAGTTTAGTCATGTTCATAAAGATGCTTACTTTTGTCTCTAATACAAAAGTATGGGTTTACACTTAAATCACGATGCCAATTCCAACGTAAATTCATATAAACCATAATACTTAATTGAATCCAATTACACACTAAAAGTGATCATAAAGGTATGCACATCATATTGGCATAATAATGAATCATATACTTGCATGAATCCCAAATAAACTACCACAACATATAGTCATTAACAATGAATCATATACTTGCAAATATCCAATAGGCCTAACATCGTTATACCGCAATATCCCAAATCGATTTAGAATTAGAATCATAGCAACATACAATTATGGATTAAATTAAGTACAATTCCATTTCTCATTTTACATAAATCAAAACTCAGTTGTTCATTCACATCGGAATAGCACTCTACTTACAACGTATGACGAATCTTCAATTCAGGAATCTGAATTCTGAATTTGGGGATGCTATCCTTTGTTGTAGGCGTTGTTTTGATTTAATTGACGTTGCTTTAAGCTTTCGAATTGTCTCCTAATTGTCTCTCAATTTTGACGGCTATTCCTAGTCTTTCCTCGGCAGCATGACGGTATCATCTTCATTTTTGTTTATGTGAATTAGGCGGAGTCTTAGGTCCTTTTTATAGAGTTTGTGAGTTGATTAGGACCGTCGATGGAGCTTGGTTTAATAATAGCCGTTCGTTTGAAGGAGAGACCAATCAGGAGCTGACACCTAGCCCTAGTGACAAGGCAAGGCGCAGAAAATCGACTAAGCACAAACCAGGCCAGCCAGGGGGGTCTGGGTTCGACCTGGCTCAGGGGCCAGGTCGACCCCCCAGTCGACCCCCAGGTCCACTATGTAGTCGACCTGGGTGCCCCAGGTCGACTACCCAGTCGACCTGGGTAGCCCAGGTCAACTACCCAGTCGACCTGGGTGTCTTGGGCGGGAAAATTCCTGCCCTGGCCAATCTGGCCCGATTTTTGAAGTTTAAATTTGTTTTCTGAGCTGTTTTGGTCTGTTTGAAATTTAAACTGAATTCTGAAACTTCCGGAGGCCATAACCCCCTCATACGGAGTCCGTTTTACGCAAACTCGGACTCTATTTCAAGCAGAATTCCGAGACGAACGCAATGGAGTATCCCTTTCCCTTAATTATTTGATTTGAAATTAGTTATACTTTAATTTGTGAATTTCACTGTTATAGAATACACGGGGTGTTACATTCTCCCCCACTTAAAAGGATTTCGTCCCCGAAATCTTCAAGTTCAGGAAGAATGTATGTCCTAACATCCAAACATCCATCTACTCATCCATCAAACACGAGCATCCATTGTCCTTAAAAGATTTCTAATGCTTCATGATCATATGCGAAGTGTGTGTACATGCACTTATCTAATGCAAAATCAGTCGGTCTACTGATTCAGTTGACCTCCTTAATGTGAATTTTGTAAGTGCCATGAATCCATTATGTATGCAAATTCTCCTATTCATGATTCTACATGATTGCACAATCATTCATATAAATGCAACATCCATATGACAACACATTAAACTTCAACCATATACGAATATAAATACATTTATGCATATGCAATATGAAGTGACTGAGCCGATCTAAAATCTAGATTGTGTGTGTATATGCAACCACGAGCAACCACTAGCAATCACTTGCAACCACTTGCAACCATCATCCATAACATGTTTCAATTACATTTTTTCATCCAAAGAGTTTCTACCTAAAAGATAAGGTCGAGGAGATATACCTAAAAAGATAGATAAAAGCGCAACTTAAGGAAAAAGAAAGATCAAAGATGTACCCTCGAAAAGAAAAGGGTAGGCTGCGCGTATTCTAGCTTCAGTTTCCCAAGTTGCGTTTCCCTCGGCGTCGCTCCACTGAACTTTGACGAGCTTGACTTCGCGGTTGCGTAGCTTCTTCACTTCCGTTCCCAATATGCGGGTTGGAACTTTCCTCACGGTTGCTTCGCGTTCCACTTCAGCTTCTTCTAGGATATTTGGCTCTACCACTTCAGCAGATTCATGTAGACATTTTCGGAGGTGCGAAACATGGAAAACGTTGTGAACTCCGGCCAGCTTTTCGGGTAGCTCTAATCTATAGGCCATTTTCCCAATTTTCTCAATAATAGGAAACGGTTCTACGAACCTTGGTGCTAGCTTTCCTGTGGTTCCAAAACGAACAATGTTCCTTAGTGGAGAAACCTTAAGAAAAACTCTGTCCCCAACCTCAAATTCAAGGTCGGTCCTCCTCTTGTCGGCGTATGATTTTTGTCTGTCTTGGGCTGTCTTCATTCTTCTCCGTATTAAGTCTACTTTTTCTGAAGTTTCTCGGATCATATCTGGTCCAAGTATGAGCTTGTCAGTGGACTCCCACAAACAAGTGGGCGATCGGCACGGTCTTCCATATAAAGCTTCGAAGGGCGCCATTCCGATGGTGGCTTGATAGCTGTTGTTGTAGGCAAATTCCACCAAAGGAAGATGGTCTTCCCATGTCCCTCCAAAGTCAAGGACGCACAGTCTTAAAAGGTCCTCCAAAACTCTGTTCACTCTTTCTGTCTGGCCGTCGGTTTGGGGATGATAGGCTGTGCTCAAGCACAACTGTGTGCCTACCGCTTCTTGCAGACTCCGCCAAAACTCACTTGTGAAGATAGGGTCTCGGTCACTAACAATGCTGGATGGTATTCCATGGAGTCGAACAATTTCTTTAAGGTAAAGAGATGCTAGGGATGAGGCAGTTCTTTTACTCTTGACAGGTAAAAAGTGGGCGCTTTTAGTAAGCCTATCCACTATTACCCAAATGCTAGTGTTGCCTCTTCTAGACCTAGGCAGCCCATCAATGAAGTCCATTGAGATGCTATCCCACTTCCACTGCGGGACCTCTAGAGGATGGAGCAGACCGCCAGGCTTTTTCTGTTCCGCCTTAACATGTTGGCACACCATACACTTAGAAACGAAATCTGCCACGTCCTTCTTCATGCCGTTCCAAAAGAAAGTTCTCTTTATGTCCTTGTACATTTTATCTCCGCCTGGATGTATCGTCATCTTGGAGTGATGTGCTTCCTCGAGAACCGTCTTTACTAAATCCCTTGTCTGTGGGACGCATAGTCTTCCGTCTCGCCTTAGCCAACCCTTATCGTCGATTGAGTATCTGCTGAGGTGACTTGAAGTCTCACCCCCAATGAGCCTATCAATCGTCTCCACAAGCTGAGGGTCTTCGCGTTGTGCTGTCCCTATTGCGTCCACTAAAGTCGGGCGTACTTCGAGAGATGCTAGCAAGCCCGGTACCAAATCGGAGGAGGGCCTAAAGTCAAAGCTGGCTATAAACTCTAGGCTTTTTCTTTCAACAAACAGCGGGCTTAGGGTCAGTTTCTTTTGGCTCAACGCGTCTGCCACTACGTTGCCTTTGCCCGGAGTGTAGGAGATCTCGAAATCGTACGAGGCCAGAAACTCCATCCATCTTTGTTGCCTCAAGTTAAGATCTTTCCACGAGAAAAGATATTTCAACGATTTATGGTCAGTGAAAAGTTCAAACTTCTCACCTAGGAGATAGTGTCGCCAAGACTTGAGTGCAAAGACAATGGCGGCTAACTCAAGATCGTGGGTTGGGTAGTTCTTTTCATGCACTTTCAACTGCCTTCCGCCATAAGCTACTACCCTTCCTTCTTGCATTAAAACAGCGCCTAGCCCTGTCCTACACGCATCTGTATAAACTGTGAACATCTTGCTTCCATCTGGCAACGTCAAAACTGGGGCTGTTGTAAGAGCCCTTTTTAGTCGTTGGAAAGCAAATTCGCAATCCAAGTCCCAATTGAACACTAGATTCTTCTTGGTCAGCTTTGTGAGCGGAGCTGATATCTTTGCAAAATCTCTGATGAATTTCCGATAGAAGCCTGCTAGCCCGAGAAAGCTTCGGACTTCTGTTGCGTTCTTTGGTGTCTTCCAGTCCTGCACCGCTTCTACTTTAGCAGGGTCCACAGCTAACCCATTTTTGGATACTATGTGCCCAAGGAACCTTACTTCTTCTCTCCAAAAGTGGCATTTGGAGAATTTGGCTTTTAGCTTATGGACTCGTAGAGTTTCCATGATTGCCCTTAGGTGTTGAGCATGCTCTTCTTCACTCTTTGAGAAGATCAAGATATCGTCTACGAAAACCACTACGAACTTATTGAGGAAATCTCTGAACACCCTACTCATCAGGTCCACGAAGTAAGCGGGTGCGTTTGTCAAGCCAAAAGGCATGACAACCCATTCAAAGAAGCCGTCTGGGGTTCTGAATGCCGTTTTATCGATGCTATCTTCAACAACCCTTAGCTGATGAAAACCGGTCGCCAAATCGAGTTGGGAGAAAACAGACGTTCCTACAAGCTGATCAAACAGATCGTCAATTCTGGGGAGAGGGTGCCTATTCTTTTTCGTTAGCTTGTTGAGCTCCCTATAGTCAACACACAGACGGAGTGAACCATCTGCCTTTGTAGTGAACACCACTGGAGCGCCCCATTCTGAAATGCTCCTTCTAATGAACCCCTTTTCTAGAAGCTCTTTAATCTGTTTACTGAGCTCTTTCCTTTCCCGCAGAGCCATGTGTCTAACGGGCAACACAACGGGCTTTGCATTATCTACAAGATATATGCGGAAGTCTATCTCCCGCTTCGGAGGTAAGCCCTTCACCTCTTCGAAGACATCCGGATATTCCCGGACCACTCTAACCGATTGCAAACTTTCAACAGAGGCATCTAGCAATTCAAGATAACTAATCATAACCGCATACGAGGGATTACAAGAAATTTCCAGAGTGTTACCGAGTTGGGTCAGAAGCCTAACCACCTTTTTCTCACAATCAAGGATGGCGCCATTACTGGATAGCCAATCCATGCCCAAAATCAAACCATATCCCAAAAAGCCCAAAACAAAGGTACTACATTTAAATTCTATGCTTAGAATAGAAATTTTCAATCCCACACAGATCATAGATAAATAAGCTGGGCCCCCAATTGGATTTGAAACAATTAAGGGGTCCTCTACCATTCTAGTTTCTAGGTGCAGAGATTCTACTAAAGCAGATGAGATAAAGGAGTGTGATGCGCCAGAATCAAATAAAGTGCGAACTGGGTGATCATAAAGATAAACTACACTTTCTACGGAAGTATTTATACCTCGCTGCTGCAGAGGTGGCGCTTCTAGCGCATGAACTTGTGCCCCTGAGGTGGATCCAGCCCTCTGCCCCTGCCCTCGCTTCTTTGGGCAATCCTTAGCCATATGACCTGTTTCACCGCAAGAAAAGCACCCACCATTCATCTTGGCCTTCTTTTTCCGGCAATCTTTCACTAAGTGCCCCACTTTGCCACAGAAATTACACTTCCTCTTCTCTTTGTTGTCTTTCCCGCCCATCATAAAGTCTGTCTTCTTAGGCTGCAAACCCTCTTTCTTCCCTTGAGAGCTTTCTTCCTTTGTCTCCTTCTTGCCCTTATCCTCTTCGTTCAACAATGCCATCTGCACCAACCTTTCATACGTAGCTCCCATGGGTATATGGGTCATGGTCAAACTGTGTAATGGCTCATTCAACCCTTGACAAAGCGGAGAGCCTTCTTGTGTGGGGTGTTGACTAGGTCCAGTCCGAACCTAGCCAGCTCAACGAACTGATTAACATACTCCTTGACTGTCATATTCCCTTGCTTAAGAAATAAGAATTTTTCCAACTGAAGACTCCTTTCAGCTTCTGAGAGAAATTTAGCCTCAAACCTTGCCCTAAAGTCCTCCCATGTTTCCACTGGTCTTTCTGTATTGGTGACTTCCCACCAGTAGGAAGCCTCGCCTTTAAGTAGCCATACTGCCAGTTGTACTTTCTGCCTATCTTCTACCTCAAAGATGACGAATAAGTCCTCGGTTTCCTTCAACCAATTTCTGGCTACCACGAAGGACTCGGTTCCATGGAAGTCCTTTCCTCCCATAGCTTTAAAATCTTTACATATCTTAGCAAAAGTATTTCCCCGCGGAGGAGGTGGAGGAAGAGGTGCTGCTGCAGCTGAATGATTTCCTGCAGCTGGGGGAGGAGGAATGGTAGGACCTGGCTGAGTGGCCCTTGCTTCTAAGAATCGTCTAAACCAACCAGGTATTGGTACATCCTCTGGCAAGTTAAGTTCTTCGGACATGCTGAAACAAAAAGGATAGATTCAAAACGAAGGATAAAAGAGAGTACCTATGGCTTTGGGGGATTATGCCCTTTTAAATAAAATAATATTTTTTTCTTTAAAAATGCTTCTTTAAACTTTCTTTTGAAAATAAATTTTCAAAACTTTTTATCTTATCTGGTAAACCTATGCTCTGATACCAAGTGAAACACCCCACCTCCGTTAGGGTCACTCTCAAAGGGAATGCCCTAATTTTGGTGGAGGTTTATAAGTATAAGTCACAGATACACAAGACAGATATAAATACTCATATTTTTGAACAGCGGAAAACAACAGCAATTTTTTATTTCAACAAAATACGTGTTACACAAATCATGTCGTAATTTGTCTTACAATACTTCCAAAAACATAACATCTTCATAACTGTCTTGATTACATTATTTAAAGAAGCATAAAAACATAAGTAAACTGCATAAGTCCCATAGTTGCTGTCCAAAGCCATAGTCCGAAACGAAAAAGATCCAAGCAATACATTCTTTCTCTTCAAGATGGATGTGAAAACTGATCAAGCTGCGGTATTCCCTCCCTGTGGACCTGGGGGGGGGGGACGAAAGAAAAGAAGACGAAAGAAAAGTAGAGTCAGACATAAAGCCTGAGTAAGTCTAGGACTATTCAGTCTATGAATAAAGAACTGGGCATGATAAGTATAAACTGGAAATGGGAAAGCACTATAAACTAGGTTAAGTGGTCTAGAGTCGAATGTACTTATCGCACCCCATATTAATCTCTACATCCATATAAACTAGTTCCCAACAGGCACCCCCTAATCGGGGTGAAGTGATCCATTTCTAATGATCGGCTCCTACTCGCATAGTTACATGTGTCTTATGGCCCCCGATGTTGTAGTTACATATGCTGGTCCCACCATGGGGTGTATCAAGTCCCATGGTGGCGGCCCGACACAATCCTAGAATGCACAGGTATGCTACTAGTGCCCAGTGCCTTATTTTTCTGCGCCGGAGTGTGTGCACGCCCGCACTCCGTTAGAACATACACTGCTGCACCAACGTCGTCGATTTGACCTCTTACAGTCAGCCCAGTAATCATGCCCCACCCTGCCTAGTTCAGGGTATCCTGATACACCTTGTAGGGTTACTGCTGAAAAGGGTCCCCCGCTACTAGGTTTTCTATTTCTAGCCAACATGCTAAGTTGGTTAAGTGTTTTGTAAACCTAACCCCCAATCAGTCTGTATAGTTTAGCATGTTCCATTTTGATTAAGTATTAATTCAATTTACTTAATCCTACCAATCCTGACTCAGCCTTAACGTTCTTATTAAAGCCTCGACCTCTCACATTAGACAGGTATTGTTGTGGCTGCCTGTTGCCGGTTGGGTCCGGGCAGTCTTACGCCAAAACTCAGTCTAACCTCGGGTCCTTATTGGGCTCCGTGTTTAACCACCCACATTGGATAGGTATTGTTGTGACTACTAGACAGCCGGGCGGTTCCGGGCAGGTTTACATCACAACTCAATCCAACCTCGGGTTAAACACATCGTATTTTCTAAATTTACACATTTTGTCTCTTTCCTTCTTATATGTAAATATTGGCGGCCCATTAATCAAATTCACCTTTATTGGGTAAAGTTAATTTATACCACTTAATTGTTTTTCAAGGTTGTTGGCATGCGTCAAACATGCCAACACAAATGTTCTATATTTTAACCCAATCGTCATTATCCCCGTTTTATACGTTCGCTACAATATAACACATGTTGGGTTAAACATTTAAACCCAACTTAGCCACATGAAAAAGGGGAGGCTTAGAACATGGTGTTTATATATTCTAAGTAACATAAAAATGGGAGTGTGAACGCATAAACTTGCAACATAACGATCTAATCAACATGAATTAGGCACATGTGAACTTGCATTGTAATAGCATATAATCATGGCATAAACATACTTAAACATGAATCATTCTATTCATATAATCATGGCGTAAACATACCTAAACATGAATCATGGTTTTTAATCTATTCATATAAACTTGCAATTGGAATGTAAATCTAACTTAATTATGTGTCACATATATCATCATATGATTTTTGATAACCACATAGGCCTAAAACATGTTTTCAACTAGGCATAACACCAAACATAGTTTAGTCATGTTCATAAAGATGCTTACTTTTGTCTCTAATACAAAAGTATGGGTTTACACTTAAATCACGATGCCAATTCCAACGTAAATTCATATAAACCATAATACTTAATTGAATCCAATTACACACTAAAAGTGATCATAAAGGTATGTACATCATATTGGCATAATAATGAATCATATACTTGCATGAATCCCAAATAAACTACCACAACATATAGTCGTTAACAATGAATCATATACTTGCAAATATCCAATAGGCCAAACATCGTTATACCACAATATCCCAAATCGATTTAGAATTAAAATCATAGCAACATACAATTATGGATTAAATTAAGTACAATTCCATTTCTCATTTTACATAAATCAAAACTCAGTTGTTCATTCACATCGGAATAGCACTCTACTTACAACATATGACGAATCTTCAATTCAGGAATCTGAATTCTGAATTCTGAATTCTGAATTTGGAGATGCTATCCTTTGTTGTAGGCGTTGTTTTGATTTAATTGACGTTGCTTTAAGCTTTCGAATTGTCTCCTAATTGTCTCTCAATTTTGACGGCTATTCCTAGTCTTTCCTCTGCAACATGACAGTCTCATCTTCATTTTTGTTTGTGTGAATTAGGCGGAGTCTTAGGTCCTTTTTATAGAGTTTGTGAGTTGATTAGGACCGTCGATGGAGCTTGGTTTAATAATAGCCGTTCGTTTGAAGGAGAGACCAATCAGGAGCTGACAACTAGCCCTAGTGACAAGGCAAGGCTCAGAAAATCGACCAAGCACAGACCAGGCCAGCCGGGGGGGCTGGGTTCGACCTAGCTCAGGGGCCAGGTCGACCCCCCAGTCGACCCCCAGGTCGACTATGTAGTTGACCTGGGTGCCCCAGGTCGACTACCCAGTCGACCTGGGTGTCTTGGGCGGGAAAATTCCTGCCCTGGCCAATCCGGCCCGATTTTTGAAGTTTAAATTTGTTTTCTGAGCTGTTTTGGTCTGTTTGAATTTTAAACTGAATTCTGAAACTTCCGGAGGCCATAACCCCCTCATACAGAGTCCGTTTTACGCAAACTCAGACTCTATTTCAAGCAGAATTCCGAGACGAACACAATGGCATATCCCGTTTCCCTTAATTCTTTGATTTGAAATTAGTTATACTTTAATTTGTGAATTTCACTGTTATAGAATACACGCGGTATTACATGCTTCACATAATTGCCAGATAAAACTAGGTAGAAACTAGGACTAGATCACCGAATATGAACATGAACAGCTCAACACCGATAT
Organism: Allium sativum; assembly: GCA_030737875.1. Classification (NCBI taxonomy): domain Eukaryota; kingdom Viridiplantae; phylum Streptophyta; class Magnoliopsida; order Asparagales; family Amaryllidaceae; genus Allium; species Allium sativum. The sequence goes on from CM060915.1 coordinate 980,427,885, forward strand.
ATACATAACTGCATTGACATGCTTAATGACATTAACCATTCTAAGGACCAGATTGTGCACATTCTCTAGCTTCAGGTAAACTTGTAGCCACCATAAAAATATAGCACGTCGAGAGCATAGCTTCACCTGTGTACTAAGCTCGAGAAGCCACGTTCAACCATTGACTAGAGAATACACCCATGGCCTCCATTCCCAAACACAAAAACCAACAACCAAGAACTAAAACAACAACAACCCACAGACCGAACAACACTCAAACTCCAACTCTTCACCAACAAAATCGAACCAATCCATATTGAATAACCAACACCCCAAAGCACCATCACAACCAATTGACGAAATGCGAAACTAAGGAATTGAAAGTAGTTGCTGCGAACCTAGGTCTCATCTTGTCAATGGCGAGCCTCCACCGTCCAAACAAGTCGACACTAGCCCATAGCTACACCTGCCGATAGCCATAACCCAACTACGCTGACCTAGTCTATCCACGACATCCCCAAATCTCCTAACACATCAGACTAACATCAGACGTTTAAGCACCAGGAAATGTATCACAGAGTCATTTGGGAACCAGATGCAGCATATTATAGAAAATCATATGTGTTGGAAGATGCGATAGTGCATTAAGTTTACAACCAAAAGCAATAGCGACTACAAACCCACCACGTTCGGGGTGAAGGAGAGATTGAGACGAAGATAGCCAAGGGTTATCGGCCAGGACTTGGAGTGGTTTTGAGTTTAGGGAAAAAATATGGTTAGATCTGAAGTTGATAACTTAGTTCGGGGATAAGAGCCATGCAAACGAAATCAAGAAAGGTGAGAAGAGGGAGTGATGGTTTGTAAAGCGGTTTGAGTTGAAGAGCGAGAGAATGATTGTAGAAGATGGAGATTGGAAGAAAAGGAAATGAAAACATGTCGCCATTAATGGCTCTTACCCAAACCAAAACCCCTCGAGTTTGATTTACTTCTGGAAAAAGATTCAAAATTAACTATTAATTTTAAGTAATGATATTTAAATTTGATTATTTGTTTATTTTTTGAAATCTAAATTTAAATTTACTTTGGTTAATGATTAATTGAAATTTAATAATCATTGTTAAATGAATGGGGGGTTTTGTTCAAATTCTTATTTTAACTAATGAATTTGACCTTAATTAAGGTGCTTTTCACTAAAAAATTTCTAAAAAATTTAAAATTATAATTGAAACCATTCTAATTCACTGAAGAAAAATGATTTGAGAATAATTAAGTGATTTATAATTGGATTTAAAATTTAATTTGTAAAATTAGTAATGGTTTAAATTTTATCAGTTGTTTTATTTCAAAAGATTATAAATGTAATTAATTGTCTTATGGAATGATTAATTTTGTTTTATAACTTATAAATAAAGTTGGTACCTAATTTGTTTTCCTTTAGGAAAAATAATATGGGTTTAAAGCTATAAAAGCCTATTAAATTGTCTTTCAAGGTGTATTATATTTGCTTGTAGTTTATTAATGTAATCAAATTTAATTTATTACCCCTTTTAGACAAATAATATCGTTTAGATCTTGTAAACAATAGCTATAAATAAAATGTCCTTTTAAAAAGATATAGTTTGAAATTTAATCTAAGCATGAAGTGTGATGAGATTTATCGAAATCAATGTTTCACATTAACATTGGTTTACTTTTCTTTTGAATACTTTTAGAATTATAGTTATCTCTTGAAAAGTAATGTTTTAAAGAATATCATTTAAAATGTTTTCATTCAAATATGTGAAATGTGAAAACTGAACACAAGTTCGAGCTTTAAAGTTTAAAGGTTCCAATATGAATATGGGAAGAAATTTCCATAAACGATATCACTTATATGGAAGTTCATTAGCTATAATCTTATCATCAGATTCCCAAGTATAAAAGCTTTCCCATATCTCGAAGTTTGAAAATTTGTCCAGACGGTGCCTGGTGGTAACACTACCTTAACTTATCCGACTTTACTTTGAACCAAGAGCTAGTATAAGTTTGGGATTGACGAATAATGGTAAGAGAATGTGATTAAATTTTCATATACGATCATTTTTGAATATTTCTGATAGTTGATTTAATAACTATTGGTTCATCTTTCTTAAGTTGTATCGTCAAATCAAAAGGATTTCTTGCTCTTGAGCATTGTTATCCTTTGTTAAAATGGATGAACCAAAAAAGCGAGTGGAAATCAAGCTATGTGGGGTTGCACCCATTAGGATATTATCACATTTACTCTAGGTTGGATTCGGTTGTGTCTGCATGCAGATGTGAAATACTCGGATTCTCAGATTTTGTACAGGGTCCAGCTTGAATGTTTCCAAGAGCCATCGAAGTTCTCGGTATATTCTAGAGGTATACTTTCGGCCAGGGAAGCGCACTCTCCTAGTCATTATTTGTATGGAAAACTTCTCGTTCGATTCATTTGATTTTGTAATTAAAATTTCCCTATATTTTTAATTGCATCTAGAGGGTAAAACCTTCGCGATGTTTAATTATTTGTATCCATGGTGAGATTAGATATTGTTGTAAGTGGCATAATCTGTAGTAAACGGTGCTTTCCAATTGTTTTTGGAAAATTAACCTTTTCCTTGTTCGATCCAAATTTTTGGATTAATTTCTTTGTTTCCATTGAGAAGTGCCATGCACTCTTCTCAATGGGATGTTGTACTGTTATTACTTTTATGTTGGCAATTTTTTGCATATGGTACCCATTCCTTATTTTTTCAGGGATTTTGTTTTGTGTTGATTCTTATTTATATATATTGTTCTTATGATGTACAAACACGTTCCATGATCAGCGGCATGGTCTTACTGAATTATTGTATGTTTCTGTTATTTGAGTTTACTCGAGCTGGTATTCCGGATTGATCCACGTATTATTTTATTATAATGCTCAGGTAAGACCAAGCTTGTTTCAAGGTTGTCTTTTGTTGGATATAGAGCTCATGGAGTAGATTTGGAAGTTTGCCTATCACATTATTTTATTTCCACGGTATTTTATTTTACCTGTCAGCATTTGTAAGATTAGAATTTTATAATTATGCAGCTGATAGGATTTGTTTTTAACTTAGATATAAATTGTATCTTGGAGTGGCAGTTTGTAATATCTTTGATTTTTGAGCCATTGAAAAATCCATTTAATGAATGATTTTGTGTTTTAAATAAAATTTAAAATGATACATGAGAGTATTCGTAAGGATTTTCAGTTCAGAGCGATTGACAAAAGTTGTTGGAAAACAAGATTTTCTAACTTGTCGATTTAAAATATAAATTCATTGTGATTTTGGAATTGGTTTGATTATAGTTATTTAGACAATAAAATAATTTATTTGAAAAGATAAGAAAGGTTATTTAAGAATATAAAATATAATCGCAAAAAATTTATGAAGAAACATACTCGCTTTTGTCAAAATAGATCATCAAAGTACAAATATATAGAACCATTTGTTACTATGATTTATTTTCTCAAAAATAGATATTAAAATGGGTTATTTAAAAAAATAATCATCTTCAAAATATTAAGTTGAATCGAACAATCGCTTACAAACATCGCCTATTTTGTCAATAATTAATGTATGTTTTGTTAACAAAAATTATTAACAAATGTGTTAGAAAATGTGACAGATGCACTTGAAATTAGTAATATAAACAAGCCATTAGAGTTTGAAATAATCTTAGGGGGTTACTAAAACCAATGCATCCATAAGCAAACAATAAAAGCGAAACCATTTGTGTAGTTTCAAGGCAAGCACATGGTTTGTGAAAGTGGTTTAACACTTGTCCAACATCCTAAGCAATGGTGTTTAGAAAGATGACACATAACTTAGCACAATTTCATTTACCCCCCTTATCCTAAGGCTATATAAGCAACACAACTCCTCACCATTTTCATTCACTTCCATCTCAAAAATTCCTCTTCTTCCTAAAGCTTGAAGCCATGGCTTCTTAAGCAACTTCTCTCCTCTTTCCTCCTCTTTCTCTCTTCTCTCCCTCCTCTCTCTTCCTCTCCCCTCCTCCTCCCATCGCCGCGACAGTGCCCTACCAGCCCATGTCAGCCACATACCCCGTCTCACGTGACCCCCTCCCTTCCTCCCTTTACGCCACCTCCCCTCCCTCTCCTTAAAGCTCATGGCCCCCTCCACTCAAATAAAAATAAGAGAAGAATATATATATATATATATATATATATTGCATGGAAAAAAATCTTAGCTAACACTTGGATTAAACATCTACATTGAAGATATTAGAGCTATGGTGGTGAAAAAACTCTATTTAAATTACATATTGGGTAGAAATATACAAATAGTTGTGAGAATTATTATTTAACTATATCTTGAGTTGTAAACATATATACTTATTGATAAACTTGATTGGAAGTGAATATGTTAGTGAAAAACCCAATACTTATATATGAACATATATATAAATTTGTATATATATATATATATTTGGTTAACAAATATATAAATAGTTGTGATGGATGCTTATGGCCGATTGATGATTCTATAATTACGGTTAATCAGTTGATTGACAAAAATATAAGCGTTAATTGGCTAATGCTTATATGGTATGAATTATGTCATGACATGTGTGTGTGTGTGTGTGTATATATGCATATATATGTGCGCATACATATGTGTGAATGGATGATTTAAATAATGGGAAATGCTATTTAAAAAGTTAATAGTGATTATGGGTTCACTACACACACGCATTTGGAAGATATTGAGACTGATTAAGTCTCATTTCATTTTGATAAATACATTAGATATTATATTCAATTAAACAAATGAAGGAAAATAAAAGTTTGAATTTTTAATCCGAAATGATTTGGAAATGTAAATTAAGTGAACACGAATGATTTTTATAAAGGCGGAAATATTATTTGAAGAAGTTTTCAAGTAATTATGGCATGTTCAAATTTAAAATTAAATTATGAATAGTATCTTTAAAAAGTGAAGTTCGGTTTGGATATATAGAAAGTGTTTTAACTAGATTTTATTATTCAAACCATCTTACTTTATTTTTTAAATAATATCAGGAAAGTTTGAGTTCGAACGGATAAATTTTGAAAAATAATATTATTTTAATAGCAAAATAATATTAAAATATTCATTAAATAGGAATATTAAATTTTAAAGGTAAAATTTGAAAAAAAAATTGTTTTCAGATAAGTATACACGTGTTTTCAAATGACTTATAAACCATTTCATAGTAAATCGAACCTACTTTGATATAAATTTATAATATAGTCTAAATAGGAATAGTCGCACAACAACTGTTCGTGAATTTTGACTATAAACTTTAAACTCTCATAATAGGAGCAAATTTAATCGAATTTCTTCGGAAAAAAATTGTTCACTTTCTACTAATACTAGTTTTCAAATGAAAGAGGAACTTCCAAAACATAATGTGTAGATTTCAAGTTATGTGAAAAACCATTTTTGGAAAAGTAGCTACAAGTGTAGTTCGTTGACCATAACGGGAAATGATTAACATAGAAATGTGTTTATTTTATGCTCTTATATTTTATATTTTGTAAATAAATAAATATTTCTTTAGGTTTTTTTCATGTGTTTTCACATGTTGTTCAATAAATTTCTCACTCATTCAATAAAAGACCAATTGCTAAGTAAAAGCTACTTTCTCACATTAACACTTTCTCAATCGCAAAAGATGTCATAGCTCACTGGTAAAGGCATAGAAATTTGGACATAGTGACCTGAGTTGATCCCTGTCAAGCCTCATTTTTACTAAAGGAAGGAGCATGGATATAAACACACCGCCTCCTTTTCTCTCAAGAACATATGGACTAGTGATATATTATATGTATATATTCATATGTATATGTGTGTATATATATAATATGCACTAATAAAGATTTGAATAATTGGGCATATTCTTCTCAAAGGAAATCTTGGGTATTTTTATTGACACTCCAACTATTGTTAAGGGGGGCCAATTTTTAAAAACACTCCACTCTTTGAAAAATTGTTAAGGGGCTACACAAACATATTATTTCACACTATTCAATACTACCGGATTGCCTTTTAAATTAAATTATTTTTTAAAAACTTATTCGATAAGGGAAACCGAATTAAAATAAGCAGTTCGTTACCATTGCACTGAATGCAGCACATAATCAATTATATATGTATTCGACAGTGATACGTCGAAAATTAATAATCATTTCGGTCCATTGCCTAATTATAAAATTCGGCATATTTATGTCGATCAAATTTTTTTTGTTTGATCTTATTCCTCCGAAAATGCTTATCCTTTAGAGTTTAAAAAAATCGATATATGTGAATCGAAAAATAAAATAGTACGGGCCTTGCAATATTTATTAAGGTAAAATTACATTTATTTTTTATGGGGCCAAATAGGTAATAAGGTAAAATTATCTTTATTTGTTAAGGGGCTACTTTTCTCATTGGTACTCCCTTATCAATTTTTGAAAGAAAAAAAACTTACCTCCGCTTAACAATATTTGGAGTGTCAATAACAATGCCCGAAATCTTTTATATTTGCTTGTCATTGAGAAGAAGATTTGATAGATCATTACCAAAAGAAAACCCAATCAGCTGCCACATGTCAATAATCAAGAGGGAGAATCTCCACAGAATATCTCAAATTCATCTTCGTATCTCTTTTATTTGTAAATAGAATATTTCAAGAGATTCATTCTAGGCCCAATATTCATATATATCGGAGACTGCATCCCCTATAAATACCCATGTATATAAACTTTATCTAGGAAATGAGAGTTTTTCTTTTCTATATTCCTCTTGGGTATAGTAAATTCGTATTGTCTATTCAATTAGGTTTGGTAGAGCGCAATTTACTATTGCATTTTATTTTCTCATTAGTAATTGACTGTTTTATTAGATTCAACGGTAATCCTAATTTTACTTTCCTATTTGTTTATTTCTGTTCTGCAATTTTATTTTCAGTATTTGTTTTATTTTTCTTAGTTAATCGTTGAATTTATTATAGATCCGATTAGATTTGAATCTATAGTAAATTCAGTTGTAGTTTTAATTTGTTTTTAGTTGGTAATTGTGATTTGGTCGTAGGTTTATTTAGATTTGTTTTGAATCAAATTGCAGTTTCAATTTTTATTGCTTTCAATCAAATCCCCCAAAATCATCTAACTCGCCCACAAAATATATAAATAGTAAAATTTAATATCCCTCCATGTGTTCGACCTGCATACTACGCACTTGTGCGCTTGCCGTAATTTATTCAAAATTTGCGCTTTTCTAATTCCTAAAAAACGTCAAACAAGTTTTTGGCGCTGTTGCTAGGGAGGTAACAATTAAATTTTATTATTTATTTAATTTCTGATTCATGTTAGTTTTTATTTTTTTCTTGCTTTTGTTCTCTTTTATTTTAAGAAAAAAAAAATCTTGTTTAGTTGATTTGGTATTTATCATTGATACTGTAATATTCTACACAAGAGAAAAAAAGAGTTGCCAAATTTTCTTTGATTTCTTTTCTTTCTTTGTTCCCTTTCCTGTTTTCAATGCATTCGCTCTCTTTTCTCCTTGTATAAGTCTACTAAAAAAATACAAGGATTACTTTTTTTATTCACTTCTTCTATTTACAGTCATTTTTCTTCTGTTTTTCCCCTCTTTTTCTATTTCCCTATTCACTGCCATATATCTTCACTGCATCTTTTCTCCAACCACTCTCATCATCAACGTTGAATTTCTTCCCGATCACTACCTTAAGTCACACCCACCACGCCCACTACTTCCACAAATCTTCTCTGCCCACCTTCTCATACACCATCAACACCGCCATACACCTAGAATCCCAAATTTAACCCTTTAGAACAGCTTCAACAATTCAACAACCAACATCCTTGTAAACCATTAACCACACCATCCTCCGATACCTAGTTCAACAGTCACCATGCCGTCAAAAATCCACAATCACCAGCACTTCATCCTTCATACTTCATCCACTACTGCTTTGTGCCAACCATGTTTCCAACAACCCAATTGGTGCAACCCTCTCATAACCATTGTGCCTCCATCTTCCAGCATCAACTTTCAGTCCATACAAACCTTCACATCGCAACACAGTCATAACCACGCCGCCTTCTCTCTACATAAATCACCAAACTACTGACCCACCTTACCTTCACTCCTTCAGCATCCTACTCGATCACCATCTATAACGCGAATGCCTCACCTCAGTTCGCATCATCCATAAACCCTAACCAGAAATTGAGCTTCATCTTCATGTAAATATCTCTCCAAATAACGGGATCAATTTGAACTCTTACCCATTATCATCACCCACGGCAGGCAAAACCTCCTAACAATAAAACTGATCCCTCGTCTTCATCAATTCACAAACTTAGACCAAAAACCCCATGCAATTTCGAACTCGAAAACCAACCCAAGCCGGAAAAGCCCCAAATCGCAATCACCGAAATCGAAACAGCAAAACCCAATTCAAAAAAATTCTCAAAAACCGAAAATCGAACCATACCTGATTCACGCACCAAATATCTCCAGACAAATTTTTGAGTTTTTTATTCTGTTTTCTGAAATTGAAGACTAAAAAAAAGTTTGAGAACAAAAGGAACTAATAAGGGGGCGTGATTTTATTTGGGTTGATTTTGAGAAGGGTTATGTGAGGAATAATTAAAGGCAAATTTTATTTCAACCCCCAATACCAGGACGAAAATGCCCTTTTTGTGTTATATTTTTTTTCCAGTTTTCAGGATACCTCGTAGAAGCCCTACGTGGTTTCTCAGTGTACCACGCAGTGTACCTATGTGGTTTTTCAAGGAACCACGTAGGGCTACTGCGTAGTACACCGAGGAACCACGTAAGGCGTCTACGAGGTACCCTGAAAAATCACGTTGAACCCCTACGTGAAAGTGTATTTTTGGATTTTTTTTAAATTCAGCGGGGGGCTACTCACTAAAATTGGGGGGTTTTTTTTTTTTCAAATTGTAGGGGGCTACTACCTAATTTGGGCGGTTGGAATAAAATTTGCCTAATTAAAAAGGGAGGCGAGTTTGATTTGGCCTTGTATTATTATTGAAGAAGAAGGCTACTTGATTTCCTTCGTAACCTAATTCTTTTGAGTTTGATTTGGGCGTGTATTAAAGAAGGAGTGGTACTTGATATCCGGGTGAAGCTTGATCTAGTTACTTGTTTTCTTTGTTTTGTTTTAGTTGTTCTTTTCCTTTCCTTTTTTTAGCTTGGTTTTTCTTTTTCTTTTCTGAGTTTAGTTTAGTTTTTCATTTTTTTAGTTTAGTTTAGTTTTTCATTATATTTCATTTGCTTTCAACAACAAAAAACAAATCAAAAATGGAAAAAAAAATTCAAACAATTGATTTGAATTCAGAGGTCAAGGATTTGCAAACAATTGATTTGAATTGTCAAAATACTCAATTGCACTGGATGGACTGCCATACCCACTGTAATATTTTCTAACTCTATAGGTGTTGTAGTTGCTCAAAAAAATATAGACATTGCTTCTAAAAGTTTTTTACGGGAGCAACGACTTGCTTGTATAATTTTTTATTTTCTGCCGTTATTATTAACTAGTTGTTGTTTTTGACTGAAATTTCCATAACTAAGTCATCATTCGCATCGTTTTTCAAAAATAAAAGCTTGATTTGATTTGCAAAATATTTAACTATAAGTGTGTATTTTGTGAAAATGATTCTCTCAAGGATTTGATCGTGGATATATACTAGTTTAATTTATTGAACTGCTAACAAAAGAGATTGCATAACACCTGTAAATCATTGGTCGTATCCCTTAGTATTTATACTATACGTGAACGTCCATAAGACCCTCTTCCTCCTTAAAATCGAGGTTATCAACTAATAAGATACACTTGAGTATGTTATTTATTTTGAATAGAAGCTAATTTTGTCAACCTTAAGTCTAAGAATTTCATTGTTTGCAATTGATAACGATGAGTGAACAAAATTTTAGCCACCATAATTCTCCTAAGAATTTTGAGATTGATAAAATTGACATGATTCAAACAACAGTTGATGAAATCTCTAATGACACTTCTGAAGCCTTGAAAATGTGTCTTGACTATTTCAACTCCGATTTCGATGAGCTTGAATACATTTCTGAAATAAATGAACTACTTGACTCGAAACTCTCATCATTAGAATCTAACCAAGGAATGTTAACCAATGTTAGCAAACAAGAACTTCTTAAGTTAGACCTTAAACCCCTCCTACAAAATCCTAAGTATGCTTACTTGGACTCTACAGAAAATTTTCCCATAATCTTGGCCCATGATCTTACCGAGGACCAAGAAAAAACCTTTGATAATTTTGCGTGAAAATAGAGAGGAATTAGGATGGGATTAAAATGAAAATGATCTAGAGAATGCCTTGAAGATATTTGTAATAACCCGGAAAATGTGAACCAATTTAAAATTTTTAAAATTGGTTATTATCAAAGAATTTGAGCAATTGAAATAGTATATTTCAATAAAATAATGAATTGGGAATAGTAAGGCAGTTTGAAAATTTGAATACAAACTTTGTCTGACTGTACCGGGTGGAAAATATAACGGATTTTAGCGAAACTGAAAATATTTAAATCTGTTTATGAATACCTTTCTAACGAATCTCAAAAATCGAAGTTTCATAACGGAAATCAAAAGTTATGGCCAAATGAATTTTCAGAAAGGTCGCTATATAACATATATAGCCCTTGAAAATAGATATTTTGCATACGACCTCGGAATTCAACGAAACCACTTTTGTTGGGTCCGGGATGTAAAATTATTGCTAGGTTTCAAATTTCATAATTTTTGAAGCTAATATGTGAGCGGGGAAAAAGAAAATGTGATTGGTCAATTTCTGTTAAAATGGATCGACCTGAAAATGGACATTTTGCATATGAGCTCAGAATTCGACGAAACTGGTTTTGTTGGGACCGTATCGTCAAAACAAAGCTAGATTTATTTTTCTGGAATTTTTCGATTCAGTTTGTGGCCCTGGCAAATTGAAATGTACGTTCAAATTGAATATAAAATGTTTTATACTTTAATTTGAAAAATAACTGACTGTAACAGTCAAATTGGCCAACGAAACATATCCCATTGTGTCCGGGATGGGGTATTTAGCTAAGGGCGACAGTCATTGGGTTGAAATTGGTGTACGTTGGCTAGAAGGGGTAATAAAGGAATTTAAAAATATAATATATTAGAAAATATCTCTATTTTCTCTCACTTCAGAAAAAACCCAATCAACCCTGAAACGAACGACGGAAATCGTTCGAAGCCTTTCCCCCCGATCGCCACCTCCACAGCCAATATCGCCGCCGCCTCCAGTTGACAATTCCGACCGCCTTCCTCCCCTCTTCAAATCAAAACAAGCCTCATCAGAAACCGTGCAGTATTCGCATCGAATTTCCTCGAGGAAGTCCGCCCCTTTGAAGCGCCGCCGTGCCTCGCTGGAGCCGCCGAGTTCGCCGCCACCACCACCGACAGGAAGCCCGTTCGTAGCGCTTCAACGTCGTAGGGTCTGATCTGGACAACGAGGTACGGTTTTGATTTAAAATCAAAACCTAGTTTTGAAGCTTTGCAAACCCTTCTGATTTAAATTTCTGAAATGAAAATAACACTTTTAAGTGTTGCAAAACTTTGAAAAATCGTATCTTTTTAGTGTTTTAACGAAATTCGATGAAACAGGAAACATCGGGACCGCAGGGAGGCTCTCCACCATTTAGCAGAAGCCGCGGATTTTTCTGATCTTCCTACGATTTTTAGCACTACAAAAATCAATGTGAGGAATCTAAACTAAATTGTGTGAATGGAATCGTGTTGTATAAATTATATAAGCGAAGTGTAAATTTTATACGCATTGTATACCTCATGTACATGTGTTGTATAAGTTATATTAGCGATGTATAAATTATACAAGCGTTGAATGAAACATATATGCTTTTAATTGTGATGAAATGCAAGTGAATTATAGAAATAATATATATATTTATACTCCCCTCGTCCACAGACCATGGACGATATTTATTGCTTTTGATTGACGTGATATTATATGTTATGACGAGTGGTTGGAAATAATTGTTTGTGGTTGATATTGTGGTTGAAAAATACCTTTGTGGTTGAAACAAATTAGAATAGGATTGTGGAATTGAAAATAAAACATGCCGCCTGCGTGCGAATTAGATGCTTGATCCCCATTGTCAAAAACCGCGAGGTTTTAAGGTAGATCGAGGAGTCGTACTAGGGACGGTCCCGGTTTTAACTACCCTGCCGTTATGCTGCCGAAATTTTCTGAAATATTCATGTGTTAGAATAATTTTCATTCGTTGAAATTAATTACATATGTTGAAACCAATATTCATGTGTTGAGTTGAAATTCATTCGTTGAGTTGAAATTCATGTGTTGAATATTATTCGAATTTAAACAAATAGATTTAACTATAAAAATCACATTTTTATATATATACAAACTATAGAGAATATTCATGTGTTGAATTGAAATTCATTCGTTGAGTTGAAATTCATGTGTTGAATATTATTCGAATTTAAACAAATAGATTCAACGATAAAAATCACATTTTTATATATATACAAACTATAGAATATTCATGTGTTGAATTGAAATTCATTCGTTGAGTGATGAATTTCAATTCATGTGTTGAATATTATTCAAATTTAAACAAATAGATTCAACGATAAAAATCACATTTTTATATATATACAAACTATAGAGAATATTCATGTGTTGAATTGAAATTCATTCGTTGAGTTGAAATTCATGTGTTGAATATTATTCGAATTTAAACAAATAGATTCAACGATAAAAATAACATTTTTTATATATATACAAACTATAGAGAATATTCATATGTTGAATTGAAATTCATTCGTTGAATTGAAATTCATGTGTTGAATGTTATCGTATTTTAAAATAAAATGAATAGACAATAAAAACTACATTTTTATTGTGAATATGAAGTGTTAAAAACATTCACTTGTTGAATAAATATTTTTGATGATAAAAATACTTCTTTTATCATGCATACGCTTTGATAAAAATACACACATGTTGAAATAAATAATAGTTTGCTAGAAATATTATTATTAGCTTTGTTCTGCATATATATACATGTGTTGAACAGGGAAAATGGATTAGCTGTAGAGTAAAGAAATTATTTACATGCCCGACAAATAGGTAAGCCTTGATGAGTTGGCTGCGCAATTTTATTTTTATATCAACTCATGTGAATGCCATTGGATGCGGAGTGCTGGTTATTCTGTGTGAAATAATAAACATCGCCATAGGATAGTAACAATTAATTTTGAACTACACTACATGGCATACTTCTTGACGATAGGCTTACTTCATCATATTCCACATAAGCAATTGGAGCTTGTGTGATGAGGTGGGAGATTTACCATACGAGCGAGAGGCTTGTATGGCGATGATTTTATACTACAGGTTGAACTGATGACTGATATGGACTATATAAAATATAATGATAAATTGCCAGATTAATAAAAGCCCCACACGGGTCTAAAGTTGACAATAATCACGTCTCTCTAGTCATTAGATACGGCACATGGACTATTTAATTCCATACGGAACGGGGTGACGAGAATTTATTCTCTGGAGTTATTATCTATACACGCTCCCCCGTAAACACCAGAATATATCACTATAAATATGCGGATGCTTTATAGGATTTATTGGGTACCTAACACGACCCAATAAATTTCCAAACCCCTTCTCATACAAAGGAGGTTATGGCAAAAAAATTCGAAATATTAAGGCGTTAGTGAAATATTTGAAGTGAAAACGAAGTTGAAATTAATGAATGAACTATATTTGAAATTATAGAATGAATTATATTTATATATATAAATATAAATATAATTAAAAGTAATCGAAGCCGTACAGTTCGTGTTTTGGAATAGTAATTTGAAACGATTAGTACGAGAAATCCGACCATCGGATTTTCCCTAAACCGCAACCGCTGGGTTCGCCTTGGAAATATCTTTCCAACGGCACCAACCTTGTAAAAATCCAACGGCTGGATTGTCTGGAATGTTTAATTCAAATCTAAAGAAAAACAGTGCCAGAATCGTTTATATTTGCATATAAATATAAATATAATTAAATTAAATCGAATAACGACGCTGCAGTTCGAATTTCGAAACCGTAACTTCGAACGACTAGTGTGGAAGATCCGACCGTCGGATTTTCACGAAACTGAAACCGTTGGGTTCGCTTTGGGAATATCTTCCCACTGATATAGACTTTGTAGAAATCCAACGGTTAGATTTTCCGATATATGTAAAACAAATTAGGGGAAAAACAGCGCCAGTGCCACGGCACGACCTGAAACGTCGTTTCATAAAATAGGGCCATTTTTAAATAAATAAAAATGGCGAAAAAAACGTTATAAAATATTATAAGCAACATAGATTGGAAATAAACCAATTTGGCTTGATCTGCTTGATATTTGATGGTTGTATGTGTTTGACACGAAAATTATACTAAAGAACTGAAATGTGATTGTCGAATAATATAACCATGGAAAGAATTGATTTAAATTCTAATTACGTGAATTATTTGAAAAGGCCGAGCTAAACCTCATTTCAAATAATTGATCGAGCGATTCGAATTGGAAAATACAAAGACGATTCAAGACCGACGATCTTCGTATCGGTTGGATGGGCGCTGCTGAGGTTCCTGACTGGAGTAGCTACCGTGAAGGAACGGAAGTAGTAGTCGTCTGAACGTATGTGTTGATTGGACGGATATACGAGGAATTTGACGCCTCCAGTTTCGTTCAGACCCAGAACGCACTTGTAAATGGACTGTGTGTCTGACATTGGATTTTGTTCTATACTGATCGATCTCTGTTAAATATATATCTGTTTGGCGATGGAGAATTTATTCTCTTGCTTAACGCCCTTCTCTGAGACGTACGAGCTCAGAGGTTATATATCGATAGAAATCAATCATATGGAGTGAATTGCCTATGTGGCATGCCAAGATGTTGTGATCAAGGCTTCTGTTGCAAAGCAAAGTCTTGTGGTTAATGATCAAAGCATGGCCTACGTGGCCTGGCTTTGTGTATAGCGTGGATTCGCGAGCCTCACACCTCGGTATGAGTTAAAAACGGGATAAGGACTGCAAGGAGAGCACGACGTTTCTTTCTAGCTATGGTGGTGTCAGTGACTTACCAGCCCTGACATTTATATCTATTTTTCACCTATGTGGTTGTTGGAATGCGAGGCGCCTCGATTATAGGTCCGTAAGGACCGGGAAACGTGTGTTTAGGAATACTAATCCTCAAATGTAAGAGAGGACCGACCCTGAAGCATCCAGGGGTTACCCAGAGTGTGTAGTCCCGAGGCATTTGCTAGAATGTCTCGAAGCGGAGAGGAG
This sequence comes from Allium sativum, assembly GCA_030737875.1. Lineage (NCBI taxonomy): Eukaryota > Viridiplantae > Streptophyta > Magnoliopsida > Asparagales > Amaryllidaceae > Allium > Allium sativum. The sequence goes on from CM060915.1 coordinate 980,443,315, forward strand.
CTTGCCCCTTGCCTCGACTCATGACGGAAATCCAATTTCCAATACGAGATAACGGATTCGATTGTAGAACTAGTATGGCGACATAGTGGTATGGGACGCTCATGTCGCCTATGATTGATATTTATGATGTTATTCATTTTTGAAACATATATGCACTAGTAATAATACCAAATGATTTTGCGTTACACGTATCAAGCATATTTGGCCATTATAAAGTAAAACTTTATCCTCCGGCTTGCGTTGCATTGTATGATGGGACTTGAGTCTTATAATGGCTTCATTCTTTTTAAAAGCATTGCGTTGTTTTAAAGAATTTACTTTGTTTTAAATGCACCAGCAATCACTGGAGTAAACCCATTCCGCGAAAGTGGCGTGGTCCTATGATTTGCTTATTACTGTTGATTAAACTGTTAAATAGATTTCTCATACCAGTCCCCATGACTGACTCGTTGTTTGTTTCACTTTGCAAACGCGGGTGCCCTTATCTTCACACGGGCAGCCTAGTTCACAGGTGACAGGTTGTTTTTGGCTCTGCACTGTTGCATAGAGTGCATTTTGGCTCATGGCGAGGCTGACTTCACAGAGATGACTTTGACATTTTCCGCCATTATTGTACTTATATTATGATTCCGCCACAGGCGATGCAGACTGCTTTACTTTCAGTACTTATTATCGTATGTTTATGTACCGCCTTCGGCGATGTAGACCGATACCCCTATTATGTCTCACTGCATGTATATATTCCGCCTCTGGCGATGGTGACTGATCACTTCCCTTTTATTTACTAAGTTATATCCTACGTTGTGCTATTCTGATGTTGTTACCTGTCGTGATTCCGCTGTCATATCCATGTAAAATTATTCTATTTATTGTTTCTGCTATTATCTATTCTCTACTATGATGATTGATGTGTTATATTCCAATGATTATCCTTAATACCGTCACACGGATTTTGGGATCGTCACAGTTGGTATCAGAGCTTTGGTTAACCTTAGTTCAGGGATGTACCACATTAAACACCTCGTCAGAATAGAATCAGTAGTGTTCTAAGGCAAGTAGCTCATTAGAGATAGGATTAGCAATGTCCTAGAATGAGCTAAGCAGATTAGCAAAACAATTTGATCAGTACATCATTACCTTTCCTTATGTTCCCCTGCTTTACCATATATGAAAATTATCAAATCTGTGAGCTTGACTCTTTTCTTGCTTATACAGTACTCTCTCTGATGGCTACGCGAGCAGCAGCAGCTAGAGGAGGCCGTGGATGCCGAGCAGGAGTAGCAGGAGGACGAGGAAATATCCCCGTAGTTGAGGAGGGCCCTATTATTCAGCCACCAGCACCCCAGGACTTTGAGCTAGACAGAGTAGCGAAGAGGTATAGGAACCTAGGGGGAAAACCCTTTTCTGGCCTTGGTACAGTGACAGAGGCTATAGCTTGGTTGAAGACCTGTGAAAAGGTCTTTGAAGGCATGGGATTGGGGACCAACAACAAAGCACGACTAGGTATTTGGCTCCTACAGGAAGAAGCAGAGTTGTGGTGGGATGCCATCACCTCAGAAGATGCAGCAGGTACTGTTAGGACCTGGGAGCAATTCAAGGCCATGTTCAACGAGAAGTTTGTACCTGAGCAAGCCTTAGAGAGGATGCGAGAGCAGTTTTCTAATCTACAGCAGGGAGATCTCTCTATCCAAGATTACCTCAATAAATTCACTCAGTTGTCGCGCTATGCTCCAGAGCTTATTATGACTAACAAAGCTAAGAACAAGAGGTTTATATTTGGGCTAAGGCGCAAGTACCATGACCGAGCCATGAGCAACATCAAACTCTCCTTCTCAGAATTAGTGGAAATGGCTTGCAATTATGAAGATATGGATGAAAGACACTCCAACCAAGACCGCGCCAAAAGCCAAGCTGGAAATAAGCGCAAGGCTTCAGTAGATCAGCCAGAGTCTAGCATTACAGCGGCCGCTACTCAGAAATCTGGAAAGATACCGAAAGGAAGTTGCTACAACTGCCGGAAGACAGGACATTTTTCTAATGTGTGCAAAGCCCCGAGGAAGATAAAGGCAAATCCAGACCACAGCTCAGCCGAATGCTACAACTGCCATAAGAAAGGGCACTATAGCAGGAACTGTCCTCTGAAGCAGAATGCACAAGTGGCTCATGTGTATGACAGGGAGACCCCGCCAGCTATCACCGATGGATCAGGTAAACCCGACGTCTTGGGAGGTACCCTTACCATTAAAAATATTCATGTTTCTGTACTTTTTGATACCGGTGCGTCACGTAGCTTCATTTCTAGTAACATTGTTCCCAAGTTAAAATTGAACCCAAGGAAGCTTAAGGAACCAATTAAAGTTCAAAGTCCGATAGGAGGGTCTACTATTCTCGGCTCATATTGTAATGTACCCGCCTCATATTCTTGTTATCGATTTCCTTTTAAAGTAATTGTCATGGACCTTCCCAAATTTGATATTATACTGGGGCTGGACTGGTTGACAAAATATAAGGCCGAAGTTAGATGCGCCGAGAGAATTGTTAAAGTCAAAACGAAGCTTGGACCTATATATATACCATGTCATGGCTCAGAAATTAATAGAACAGAATTTTGGTCTTCTTTAGAAGTTACTCCCACTTCATTAGAAAAGATACCAGTCGTTAAAAACTATGTGGATGTGTTTGAAGAAGTAGAAAACTTACCGCCGCAAAGAGAGATTGAATTCAGAATAGATCTAATTCCTAACGCCCGACCAGTAGTACATCCAATTAGAAGAATGGCCCCGAAAGAAAAAGAAGAGTTAGGTAGTCAAACCCGAGAATTGCTTTGGAAAGGTCTGATCAGACCGAGCTTTTCATCTTGGGGAGCAGCAGTAGTATTTGTCCCGAAATCAGACGGTACTCTAAGACTTTGTGTTGATTACCGAGGTCTCAATAAGCAGACACTGAAGAACAAATATCCCTTGCCACGTACAGATGATCTATTAGATCAATTAAATGGGGCAATAATATTCTCCAGAATGGACCTAGCTACAGGTTTCCACCAATTACGTATAGCCGAAGACTGTGTTCCTTTGACAGCCTTCAGGGGTCCCGATTTATTCTACGAATGGTTAGTAATGCCGTTTGGCTTGTGTAACGCTCCGGCATACTTCGTCGATCTTATGAACAGAGTGTTCTGTGGTGTATTGAATAAATTTGTTCTAGTCTTCATCGATGACATTTTAATCTACTCCAAGTCAGAAGGCGAGCATGCAAAGCATTTAGAACAAGTATTGAAAATTCTGAGAAGAAATGTCTTGAAAGCTAAATTTTCTAAGTGTGTCTTCTGGCAGGATGAAGTTAAGTTCCTAGGCCATGTCGTATCAAAAGAAGGGATTTCTGTAGATCCAAGCAAAATTACAGCGATTCAGAACTGGAAACAACCTACTACCCCCACAGAAGTTCGAAGTTTCCTTGGATTGGCTAGTTACTATCAGAAATTCGTTCAGGATTTTTCAAAGATATCTGGTGTATTGACAAAGCTTACAAAGAAGCATGAGAAATTCAAATGGACTCCCGAATGTGAAGAAGCTTTCCAGGAGCTGAAACTGAAGTTGACAACCGCTCCAGTATTGACAATTATAGAAGGCAACCAAGACTTGACTGTATGGACAGATGCATCTATTAGAGGGCTAGGCGCAGTATTAATGCAAAAAGGCCAAGAGGTCGCTTATGCCAGCCGTCAGCTGAAGCTGCATGAAAGAAACTATGCAACTCATGATCTTGAGTTATTAGCTATCGTGTTTGCTTTAAGAATCTGGAGGCATTATTTATTGGGCGAGAAGTTCGAACTATTTACTGATCATCAATCATTGAAATATCTATTCACTCAGAAAGATCTAAACTTGAGACAACAGCGTTGGTTAGAATTCCTTGCAGCATACGATTTTGAAATTCTATACACTCCAGGGAAAGCCAATGTTGTCGCAGATGCGCTTAGCAGAAAGAATGAAATCATTGCCAGTTTTATCATTACGTCTTCATTAATTGACAGGATCTCGACCCTTCAAAAAGAAGATAATTTTGCAAAGGAGATGGTCAAAAGAATCAATGAAGGCATAGACTCCAGCTTCCAAGTGGATAGTGAGGGAGTTCTGAGGTTAAAAGGAAGAATTTGTGTTCCTGACATCTCCGCGCTAAAGAGGGAAGTGGTTGATGAATGTCACAGGCCCAAACTTAGTATCCATCCCGGTGTGAGCAAAATGTATAACGACCTCAAACGCACCTTTTGGTGGAGATCAATGAAAAGAGATATTTCATTATATGTTAGCAGATGCTCCACTTGTCAGCTAGTTAAGAGCGATCAGCAGAAATTGGCTGGACTATTACAACCTTTAGAAATTCCAGGATGGAAGTGGGAGCAAATTTCGAAGGACTTCATTGATGGCTTGCCTCGAACTAGGAAAGGAAACAACAGTATATGGGTGATCGTAGATCGCTTCACAAAGACTGCCCATTTCATACCTGTCCGATCCAACAGAACGGCTCAAAGTTTAGCGCAGATTTACTTCAAAGAAATAGTTAAACTACATGGAATGCCGCTCAATATAGTCAGTGATAGAGACCCCCTATTTACTAGCAAATTCTGGGAAGCATTCCAGACAGAATTGGGAACCAAATTGAATCTAAGCACCGCTTATCACCCACAGACAGATGGCCAAACTGAGCGGGTGAATAGAATTCTAGAAGATTTACTGCAGGCTTGCGTTATCGATTTTGGAGGCTCATGGGAAGATCACTTACATTTAGCCGAATTCTCTTATAACAATAGCTATCAAGCAAGTTTGGGAATGTCTCCATTTGAAGCATTATACGGTAGACCGTGCAGATCTCCCGCACGTTGGGTAGAACCTGGCAACAGACTTGTGATAGGGCCCGATATGATTCGAGAAGCATTAGATAAAGTCGATTTCATTAAGAAGCGATTGAAAAATGCACAAAGCCGACAAAAAAGTTATGCTGATGCGAGGAGAAGAGACTTGTCATTTGCCGTTGGCGATTATGTTTATTTAAGAGTTTCTCCGATGCGGGGAGTAATCAGATTTGGTAAAACTGGGAAGTTGGCACCGAGATTTATTGGTCCCTTTCCTATACTTGAACGAATTGGAACTCTTGCATATAGAGTTTCATTACCTGATTGGTTGCCTGGTGTACATGATGTGTTCCACGTGTCTCAAATCATAAAACATGTACATGATCCGGATCTTGTTGTAGAAGAAGCAGCGCAACAGGATATAGACATAACTCCAGAATTAGTGCTCAGAAGAGAGCCATTAAAAATTGTTGGCAAAGAAACTAGAGAGCTAAGGAGCAAAAAGATTCATTTAGTTAAAGTGCAGTGGAGTAGTGATCCTAGGGACTGTACTTGGGAGACTGAGGAAAGCATTAAACAAGCCTACCCCAAATGCAGAGTGGACATCTCTGACTAACTCCAGTGCAAGGTACCTTTACAATACTTTGCATTTACATTTTGTTTCCTACTTTTCTGTTATTTCCTTTTCGAGGACGAAAAGTTTTAAGTTTGGGAGATTATAATAACCCGGAAAATGTGAACCAATTTAAAATTTTTAAAATTGGTTATTATCAAAGAATTTGAGCAATTGAAATAGTATATTTCAATAAAATAATGAATTGGGAATAGTAAGGCAGTTTGAAAATTTGAATACAAACTTTGTCTGACTGTACCGGGTGGAAAATATAACGGATTTTAGCGAAACTGAAAATATTTAAATCTGTTTATGAATACCTTTCTAACGAATCTGAAAAATCGAAGTTTCATAACGGAAATCAAAAGTTATGGCCAAATGAATTTTCAGAAAGGTCGCTATATAGCATATATAGCCCTTGAAAATAGATATTTTGCATACGACCTCGGAGTTCGACGAAACCACTTTTGTTGGGTCCGGAATGTCAAATTATTGCTAGGTTTCAAATTTCATAATTTTTGAAGCTAGTATGTGAGCGGGGCAAAAGAAAATGTGATTGGTCAATTTCTGTTAAAATGGATCGACCTGAAAATGGACATTTTGCATATGAGCTCAGAATTCGACAAAACTGGTTTTGTTGGGACCGTATCGTCAAAACAAAGCTAGATTTATTTTTCTGGAATTTTTCGATTCAGTTTGTGGCCCTGGCAAATTGAAATGTACGTTCAAATTGAATATAAAATGTTTTATACTTTAATTTGAAAAATAACTAACTGTAACAGTCAAATTGGCCAACGAAACATATCCCATTGTGTCCGGGATGGGGGTATTTAGCTAGGGGCGACAGTCGTTGGGTTGAAATTGGTGTATGTTGGCTAGAAGGGGTAATAAAGGAATTTAAAAATATAATATATTAGAAAATATCTCTATTTTCTCTCACTTCAGAAAAAACCCGATCAACCCTGAAACGAACGACGGAAATCATTCAAAACCTCCCCCCCCTGCGATCACCGCCGCCACAGCCAATATCGCCGCTGCCTCCTGTTGACAATTCCGACCGCCTTCCTCCCCTCTTCAAATCAAAACAAGCCTCGTCAGAAACCATGCAGTATTCGCGTTGAATTTCCTCGAGGAAGTCCGCCCCTTTGAAGCGCCGCCGTGCCTCGATGGAGCCACCGAGTTCGCCGCCACCACCGCCGACAGGAAGCCCGTTCGTAGCGCTTCAACGTCGTAGGGTCTGATCTGGACAACGAGGTACGGTTTTGATTTAAAATCAAAACCTAGTTTTGAAGCTTTGCAAACCCTTCTGATTTAAATTTCTGAAATGAAAATAACACTTTTAAGTGTTGCAAAACTTTGAAAAATCGTATCTTTTTAGTGTGTTAACAAAATTCGATGAAACAGGAAACATCGGGACCGCAGGGAGGCTCTCTACCGTTTAGGAGAAGCCGCAGATTTTTCTGATCTTCCTACGATTTTTAGCACTACAAAAATCAATGTGAGGAATCTAAACTAAATTGTGTGAATGGAATCGTGTTGTATAAATTATATAAGCGAAGTGTAAATTATATACGCATTGTATACCTCATGTACATGTGTTGTATAAGTTATTTTAGCGATGTATATATTATACAAGCGTTGAATGAAACATATATGCTTTTAATTGTGATGAAATGCAAGTGAATTATAGAAATAATATATATATATATATATACTCCCCTCGTCCACAGACCATGGACGATATTTATTGCTTGTGATTGACGTGATATTATATGGTATGACGAATGGTTGGAAATAATTGTTTGTGGTTGATATTGTTGTTGAAAAATACCTTTGTGGTTGAAAAATACCCTCTTGTGGTTGAAACAAATTAGAATAGGATTGTGGAATTAAAAATAAAACATGCCGCCTGCGTGCGAATTAGATGCATGTTCCCCATTGTCAAAAACCGCGAGATTTTAAGGTAGAGTGAGGAGCCGTACTAGGGACGGTCCCGGTTTTAACTACCCTGCCGTTATGCTGCCGAAATTTTCTGAAATATTCATGTGTTAGAATAATTTTCATTTGTTGAAATTAGTTACATATGTTGAAACCAATATTCATGTGTTGAGTTGAAATTCTTGTGTTGAATATTATTCGAATTTAAACAAATAGATTTAACGATAAAAATCACATTTTTATATTTATATACAAACTATAGAGAATATTCATGTGTTGAATTGAAATTCATTCGTTGAGTTGAAATTCATGTGATGAATATTACTCGAATTTAAACAAATAGATTCAACGATAAAAATCACATTTTTATATATATACAAACTATAGAGAATATTCATGTGTTGAATTGAAATTCATTCGTTGAGTTGAAATTCGTGTGTTGAATATTATTCGAATTTAAACAAATAGATTCAACGATAAAATCACATTTTTATATATATACAAACTATAGAGAATATTCATGTGTTGAATTGAAATTCATTCGTTGAGTTGAAATTCATGTGTTGAATATTATTCGAATTTAAACAAATAGATTCAACGATAAAAATCACATTTTAATATATATACAAACTATAGAGAATATTCATGTGTTGAATTGAAATTCATTCGTTGAATTGAAATTCATTCGTTGAATTGAAATTCATGTGTTGAATGTTATCGTATTTAAAATAAAATGAATAGACAATAAAAACTACATTTTTATTGTGAATATGAAGTGTTAAAAACATTCACTTGTTGAATAAATATTTTTGATGATAAAAATACTTCTTTTATCATGCATACGCTTTGATAAAAATACACACGTGTTGAAATAAAACATAATTTGCTAGAAATATTATTATTAGCTTTGTTCTGCATATATATGTGTTGAACAGGGAAAATGGATTAGCTGTAGAGTAAAGAAATTATTTGCGTGCCCGACAAATAGGTAAGCCTTGATGAGTTGGCTGCGCAATTTTATTTTTATATCAACTCCTGTGAATGCCATTGGATGCGGAGTGCTGGTTATTCTGTGTGAAATAATAAACATCGCCATAGGATAGTAACAATTAATTTTGAACTACACTACATGACATACTTCTTGACGATAGGCATACTTCATCATATTCCACATAAGCATTTGGAGCTTGTGTGACGAGGTGGAAGATTTACCATACGAACGAGAGGCTTGTATGGCGATGATTTTATACTACATGTTGAACTAATGACTTATATTGACTATATAAAATATAACGATAAATTGCCAGATTAATAAAAAACCCCACACGGGTCTAGAGTTGACAATAATCACGTCTCTCTAGTCATTAGATACGGCACATGGACAATTTAATTCCACACGGAACGGGGTGACGAGAATTTATTCTCTGGAGTTATTATCTATACACGCTCCCCCGTAAACACCAGAATATATCACTATAAGAGCATCTCCAATGTGAAAGCAATGTAATGTCTGTTGAACAATACGTGGACACACCAGTATTACAATTTGAATCTTACGTGTCTACAAAACCAATGTATATAATAAAAGGGGCTCCAATGCAAATGTCTTGTTAAACTGGAACTGGTCTATGTGGCACAACTAACACATGTTTTTTGGTGGGAAATTGGCGGTAAAAACGTGGTGTAGTGGACTGGAAAATAGGTCCTGTAGTACGCATATTTTCCCATTTATCTTCCTTTCTCTGTCATCTTTCTGAAGCACGGTAAATTTGCAGCAAACGAAGGTGATAAGGCTAACGCATGAGATAGGTAACTACATTTTAAGATTCACATACATATCAGCTTGGCTTCAATTATGTTTTCTATCACCTGATTTGCACAAACATGCACTAGTTTCACCTTTTAATGCTTTCTCTGTCATATTTATGAAACATGTTGTCTGCTGTGAATTTGCAGCAAACAAAGGTGATAAAACCAACGCATGAGATAGGTTACTACATTTGATGATTCACATACATATCAGCTTGGCTTCAATTGTTTTTCCTATCACTTGATTTGCATAAACATGCACTAGTTTCAGCTTTTAATGCTTTTATGTACCTGTAGGCATATATAGTTTGTGTATGTTATTATATTCGTGCCATTTACTTGGGATGTTTTCAATCGATTCTCTATATTTTTTCTTAGAACGGAAGGTATTGCTGGTTATGTTTACACATCATTTTCTTTCGCACAATACTTTACTTCGTTATATTCCTTATTCCTGCATAGTACTATGATGGATTTTAAAATATGTTTCTTTGTTGTTTGAACAAAACAGTTAAATGTTTGACATTATAACCTTGTGAATAATGCAACATATGTTTGTTGCATATGTTGGGTACTAACTAACGTATATTTAGTTATTTATATACATACTGATGTTGTGAATATTTGATCTACTTGGCACCTGTGTTTACTTCGTACTGTCTGCCTGTAGATATTTGTAATTTTGATTTTGAATGGAGCCACGGGACATGAATAGTTTCACCGATCCGGACTGCAATAGCGGAACTGAACAGCATAGAGTCAATGATTTTCCTTTACCTAGAACATCTAATGAGTCTTCTCATGCAGAAACATTTGTTCATCATCCAAATCAATATGTGTATCCGAGTCAGTTTAATCTATCTCAGATTCCATTTCATCCTACTTTTAGTTTTAATCCAATGACTGACCAACAAACTCCCGTATTTCATGAGATGTATGGATCCAGTCCAATGATGGATAATCAGTTTACCGAATCAATAGCTTGTGCTGACAAAGAGGGTTTCACTATGCCAAAGAAATCAAAAAAAGACAACACTGGATCAAAAGGTTCAAGGCAACCAGCTTATGGTTCATCCGGAAATGGCAATCGTTATTGGTCGATACAAGAAGATGTAGCTCTAACGAAGTCATATCTTTATGTCAGCGTTGATTCGATTATTGGAAAGGATCAAAGTTCAACTAAATTGTGGGATCGTATTTTGAAGGTTTGGCGAGATCACATGGGGACGTACAACGAAAAAAGAGGAAGTAACAGTTTATCATGTCGTTGGAACACTATACAAATGGCAGTCAGCAAGTTTCATGCAATATACGAATCTATAGAGAGAGCACCTCGAAGTGGAACTAATATTGAATGCACGGTAAGAACCGATAAGCTTACATGATCATTGTATTTTTTTAATTCTACTCTGAACCAATTCTCTAACATCCGCTTTTTTATATTCACATTACATAGAAAAAGGAGGCATTGAATATGTACAAAGAGTTGGAAGACGACACGTCGTTTAAGTTTGAACATTGTTGGGAGATAATGAAAGAAAATCCAAAATGGTGTTCGGCGCAACTCACAAAAACCGGCTTGCGAAAAAGCCTAAAGTGGCTAGTTCAAACACTTTCAAAAATTCAACAAAGACAATTCGACAATACTAGAAATGTCATCTGTGCCCGAAGCCGATCATATTGATGTTGACTGTGATCATGTTGAAAAACCAGCTGTTGATGATGATGCTGGACTAACTCGACCACTGGGAAGAAAAGGGAGCAAGGAGAAGATAAAGAGAATGAGTGAACAAAAGGCCATGATAGATGCATTAAATAATTTTCAGTGTACACTTGAAAAGCAACACACTACGAGTTTAGAGTTGAGACAAAATATGTTAGCTAAAGAGTTAGAACTGAAAGAGAAAGCTCTAAAGTTGAAGGAGGAAGTTGAAGTTAGAAAGCAAAAGGCCGAAAAAAGAAAGATACATGAGAATGTCATGAATACGGATTTGAACAGCCTTCAACCAACGTTAAGGCAAGCATATGAAAAAATGCAAGTACAAATAATGAAAGAGTGGGAAGAGGAAGGTCTCTTTGGGTGTGCGTCTAAAAATGATGAAGTGGAAATGTGAGAAAATCAATTTGTTAGTGTTTTTTTAACTTCTGTGTTGTGTCTTTTTTTTGAAATTGTAATCCGGTGTTCATGTTGTTAGTTTATTTTGAAAATATGTTTGTATGTCTTCCTTTTATGTATTTGAAAGTTTATGTAAATTGTACTCCTGTATTTGTTTGTTAAAAAAGTGAGATTTCTGTTAAGTTTTGTGTTCATTTGTCAGAAGCCTGAATTTTTATGGCAGCAAAACTTGCATGAAAGTTGCTGGGCAAGAATGTATTAATGATTGAAGGAGAAGGTTTTGATCCTGATTGTTGACATCTGAGTTTGATATCTATGGTTGAAGTTATACGCCATGTATATAAAATTAGTATGTCATGTATATAAAATTCAGTTTGTCATGTATATTAATGTGCTTGTTTTGAATTTAATTTTTGGTTGCATCAAATATTCTGCTTCAGTGACCATTTTTGTTGTTCTTATCTTCATTGAATTTTTGATTTACAGGTCAATAAAGTTTGTTGTCTGCGAATTTTTTTTTTTTTTGGCAATGATGTATGTCGTTTGATGTGCAGACAACAAAGGATTGAACCTCAGTCCAAAATTGGTGTGCAGACAATGAATGCCTGTGTGCATGTGACACATTTAAGTGAAATATGCATACATTATGGTACTGTGTATCATATGAATATGAATCCGAAATGAAACCTCATTGTCCACATGTACAGAAAATATAGCTGAAGTGCAAAAGAGAAAGTGCTTTATTGATAAACTGATAAAGTTTCTTCTATCTCATCAACATGATTACATACCAAAGATTTAAATGCTTAAAGCTGATACGTAGACTTCTTTTAACATGTTGTGCTTTGTTATTGTTTGTCCACTATTTTAAGGTCTTATTCATGTGACTATACTGTTATCATCAATAGTTACAAAGGGGAAAAATGCATGTCATAAACTATCTCCAAGCAAAAATTAGTAACAACAAACTAGCTAAATTATAAATTATCATTTTTTGGTCAAATAACTTAAAATATAATGTTGCAGCTCGGAAGATCAGACCGATGTTGTTGTTGCCAAACTCGGAAAGCACACAGGCCCGGTAATTTTTCATTATCTATATGTACATGTTTCGACATATGTACATGGTTTTTCTAATTTCTTTTTTGTTTCCATAGGTTCGAGGTTTGGAGTTCAATGAACTGGCGCCTAATTTACTCCTTTCTGGAGCTGATGAAGGGGAGCTATGTGTTTGGAATTTGGAAAAACCTTTAGAGCCTCAACTGTATCCATCTCTTAAGGTATTTGTTAACTTTTTTTTTTTGCTCAAATGCAGTGCAAATTGATTGTAAAGTCAATTCAATAATTAGTTTATTATATGCTCTATTAAATATTTTCAGTTATGAACTTATGATAGCATAGTCATCTTTCTTCTTTTCAGTTGACAGTGAGTAGATACACATCAAAAAGTTCATGATTACCTCACATCTGTTATAACCTACATTATGTATGTACAAAGCTAGAAATTCGTCATGGCAGATGTTTCTTTGATCAGTCAACAAATACATTGAGTTAGACAACTCTTAAAGTTCACTCTCAACAAAGTGATGCATGCATCCAGTATACTTGTTAATTCCTCTACTGTATATATGTTTATAAGAAGTTTCTTTACATTAAAGTCACTGTATATAAGTGCTTGACAGAGCAAATACAACAGGAGATTGTGCATACTACAGCTAATATAATTAGAAGAAAAATATTACATGATATAAAACAGGAGACAGAGCAAATACTAAAACAGGAGTTGTGAACTACAACAAGAAAAACTGTGAATTATATTGCAATTATATACATGCATACAATACAGACGAAATACATAATTTCCGGTAGAAGTGACAAGATAATAGCAGATTTGTACATGTTGTCGAGAAATTATGCTTGTTCATCTCCGTAACATGTCCATAAGTTATTGATGAGATCAGTTTTCAATTGGTTGTGAGCTTCTTGATCACGGATTTTTTTCAGTTCTCTAATCATCTTTGACAACAAAAATGTATAATCATGCTCAACATCAACATGATGTTGCCGTTCATTTGCAGGAGGATACCAACTTTCTGGATCATATCCTTCGTTTCGTTCACTCTCAATTATCATATTGTGCAAGATGATGCAAGTTTTCATGATCTTTCCAATATCCTTTGCATTCCACATTCGAGCAGGTCCTTGTACAACATGCCATCTACTCTGCAACACTCCAAATGCTCGTTCAACGTCTTTTCTGACTGCTTCTTGTCGTTTAGCAAAAAGTCTCTCCTTAGCATTAGACGGTTCAGAAATAGTCTGAATTAAAGTGGCATATTTTGGATAAATCCCATCTGATAGATAATGCCCCTTATTATAATTGTGGCCTTGAACTGTAAAATTGCAGGTCGGAGCAACACCATTGACTATATCATCAAATAATGGAGATCGATCAAGAACATTAATATCGTTACTTGTACCCGCCATACCAAAAAACGCATGCCAAATCCATAAATCATAGGAGGCTACAGCTTCTAAGATCAAAGTCGGAACCCTTTTAAATCCATTAGTATGCGTTCCATGCCAAGCAGTAGGACAGTTTTTCCAGTGCCAATGCATACAATCAAGACTACCAAGCATGCCAGGGAAACCTCGACTCTCACCTTCTTCTAATAATCTTGTAATATCATCTTCATTTGGTCTTCTTAAATATCGTTCTTCAAATATTCCAATTACTGCATCACAAAAATGTTTGAGACTTTCGATTGCGGTGCTTTCACCAATTTGAACATATTCATCAAGTACGTCTGCTGCACAACCATATGCAAGCATCCGAATTGCAGCTATCATCTTTTGTAAAGGACTCAATCCATAATTTCCAACCGCATCAATTTTTTGTGTAAAATAGCTATCAAACTCACCAATTTCATGCAAGATGCGGTTGAAGAGTTTAATATCCATTCGAAAGCGTCGACGAAATTGACCAGGTGTATATTTGGAATTTTCACCTTTAAAGTAGTCATTAATAATAAGATCATGTCGAGATTTTCTATCACGTCGAATGTAGCGTCTACCAAAGGTTGATCCACCATGTTGTCTTTTTGTACGAGTCATAGCAGTTGCAACTATAAGTGGAACATAAATATAATTCTGAGTCATTAAGCTATCACTTTCGTCATCTATACCTACTATGTTTCGGCTGAGGCAAGATGATTCATCCTCCCAGCTATCAAACCCATATTCCGATTCCGATGAAGCCATAGAAGTATATGGACACCTGAAATTGTAACTGCAATATCAATTGGCTAGTTAAAATATAATTACACATTATACACAAACTTTATTTTATTTGTAATCTTAAATTGATCGCTATGATTCAGCGTATTCCACTTCAATCAACTGTTTTCTTTCCTATTGATACAGCTCCAAATGGGACATTCTGATCAGTTTTGAATGAAAAAAATTGTTTTTGAATGCAAGTCAAGAAACTTCAGTGCCCACGCATGGTACATGTATTTGCAAATTATAGCTTTCAAGTTTACAGGGAGTGATATGCATAGAGATATTTTTTGTCCTTTGTGAGAATTGTGTGAATCTTTGAGATGACAATAATGAACCATTCAGCTATATGCATATCTACTACCAACATCCATTTAGACACAAACGTATAATCAAACTTCTCAAAAAAAATTAGACCATGGCACATATGCGTTTCTAATCAGAAAGTAGCGTAGTACATGTGATTATTATAAAGATTATGTTAATGTACAAAATATAAATTCGAACAGTTCATGGGATTTTCTTATTCCTGCCATCAAATTGCAATTGTAAAAAAAAAGTGAAAAACATAGTAACATGAACAACATAGTTGCAAAAAAAAGCGGTTAAAGACAAATCGAAAAGGTGATAGCAGATTTTGTTCATGTTACCATGTTTTTCACGTAATGCCATAAAAAGGTAATAGCAGATTTTGCTAAAAATATATTTTATTCAGAAATTGAACAAAATTAAAAGCTGAGAATACCTGAATTAGAAGTACTAGAAGCGAGTAGCAGTAGAATCCAATTGGAAGAGCTACGAACCGTCGAAATTGAAAAGCCCTAGATGAATTTCATGGCGCCAGATCTGTGAAAACGAGAAGAATGAAAAAGGGGAAAGAACCAGAGCAGTTAGAGATTGTGACGTGGATTGTTTCAGATTGTCAAATACGATGTCCGAAACTGGACATGCTCTTCGACAATGTGAAAAAAATAATTCTCCACGTCAGTGTCCACAATGAAATCAAAACCGCATTGGAGGAACAAAAAAACAAAACCGGGTGTGAATAGCTTACGTGTCTTCCATTTTACATTGGACTTACAGCAGCATTGAAGATGCTCTAAATATGTGGATGCTTTATAGGATTTATTGGGTACCTAACACGGCCCAATAAATTTCCAAACCCCTTCCCGTACAAAGGAGGTTATGGCGAAATTTTTCGAAATATTAAGGCGTTAGTGAAATATTTGAAGTGAAAACGAAGTTGAAATTAATGAATGAACTATATTTGAAATTATAGAATGAATTATATTTATATATATAAATATAAATATAATTAAAAGTAATCGAAGCCGTACAGTTCGTGTTTTGGAATCGTAATTTGAAACAATTAGTACGAGAAATCCGACCATCGGATTTTCCCGAAACCGCAACCGCTGGGTTCTCCTTGGAAATATCTTTCCAACGGCACCAACCTTGTAAAAATCCAATGGTTGGATTGTCTGGAATGTTTAATTCAAATATGAAGAAAAACAACGCCAGAATCGTTTATATTTATATATAAATATAAATATAATTAAATTAAATCGAATAACGACGCTGTAGTTCGAATTTCGAAACCGTAACTTCAAACGACTAGTGTGGAAGATCCGACCGTCGGATTTTCACGAAACTAGAACCGTTGGGTTCGCTTTGGGAATATCTTCCCACTGATATAGACTTTGTAGAAATCCAACGGTTAGATTTTCCGATATATGTAAAACAAATTAGGGGAAAAACAGCGCCAGTGCCACGGCACGACCTGAAACGTCGTTTAATTAAATAGGGCCATTTTTAAATAAATAAAAATGGCGAAAAATTATTATAAAATATTATAAGCAACATAGATTGGAAATAAACCAATTTGGCTTGATCTGCTTGATATTTGATGGTTGTATGTGTTTGACACGAAAATTATACTAAAGAACTGAAATGTGATTGTCGAATAATATAACCATGGAAAGAATTGATTTAAATTCTAATTACGTGAATTATTTGAAAAGGCCGAGCTAACCCTCATTTCAAATAATTGATCGAGCGATTCGAATTGGAAAATACAAAGACGATTCAAGACCGACGATCTTCGTATCGGTTGGATGGGCACTGCTGAGGTTCCTGATTGGAGTAGCTACCGTGAAGGAACGGAAGTAGTAGCCGTCTGAACGTATGTGTTGATTGGACGGATATACGAGGAATTTGACGCCTCCGGTTTCATTCAGACCCAGAACGGACTTGTAAATGGACTGTGTGTCTGACATTGGATTTTGTTCTATACTGATCGATCTCTGTTAAATATATATATCTGTTTGGCGGCGGAGAATTTATTCTCTTGCTTAACGCCCTTCTCTGCGACGTACGAGCTCAGAGGTTATATATCGATAGAAATCAATCGTATGGAGTGAATTGCTTATGTGGCATGCCAAGATGCTGTGATCAAGGCTTCTGTTGCAAAGCAAAGTCTTGTGGTTGATGATCAAAGCACGGCCTACGTGGCCTGGCATTGTGTATAGCGTGGATTCACGAGCCTTACACCTCGGTATGAGTTAAAAACGGGATAAGGACTGCAGGGAGAGCATGACGTTTCTTTCTAGCTATGGTGGTGTCAGTGACTTACCAGCCCTGACATTTATATCTATTTTTCACCTATGTGGTTGTTGGAATGTGAAGCGCCTCGATTATAGGTCCGTAAGGACCGGGAAACGTGTGTTCAGGAATACTAATCCTCAAACGTAAGAGAGGACCGGCCCTGAAGCATCCAGGGGTTACCCAATGTGTGTAGTCCCGAGGCATTTGCTAGAATGTCTCGAAGCGGAGAGGAGCTTGCCCCTTGCCTCGACTCATGACGGAAATCCAATTTCCAATACGAGATAACGAATTCGATTGTAGAATTAGTATGGCGACATAGTGGTATGGGACGCTCATGTCGCCTATGATTGATATTTATGATGCTATTCGTTTTTTAAACATATATGCACTAGTAATAATACCAAATGATTTTGCTTTACACGTATCAAGCATATTTGGCCATTATAAGGTAAAACTCTATCCTTCGGCTTGCGTTTCATTGTATGATGGGACTTGAGTCTTATAATGGCTTCATTCTTTTTAAAAGCATTGCGTTGTTTTAAAGTATTTACTTTGTTTTAAATGCACCAGCAATCACTGGAGTAAACTCGTTCCGCGAAAGTGGCGTGGTCCTATGATTTGCTTATTACTGTTGATTAAACTGTTAAATAGATTTCTCATACCAGTCCCCATGACTGACTCATTGTTTGTTTCACTTTGCAAACGCGGGTGCCCTTATCTTCACACGGGCAGCCTAGTTCACAGGTGACAGGTTGTTTTTGGCTCTGCACTGTTGCATAGAGTGCATTTTGGCTCATGGCGAGGCTGACTTCACAGAGATGACTTTGACATTTTCCGCCATTATTGTACTTATATTATGATTCCGCCACAGGTGATGCAGACTGCTTTACTTTCAGTACTTATTATCGTATGTATATGTACCGCCTTCGGCGATGTAGACTGATACCCTTATTATGTCTCAATGCACGTATATATTCCGCCTCTGGCGATGGTGACTGATCACTTCCCTTTTATTTACTAAGTTATATCCTACGTTGTGCTATTCTGATGTTGTTACATGTTGTGATTCCGCTGTCATATCCATGTAAAATTATTCTATTTATTGTTTCTGCTATTATCTGTTCTCTGCTATGATGATTGATGTGTTATATTCCAATGATTATCCTTAATACCGTCACACGGATTTTGGGATCGTCACAATAATCATAGTTCCATTTCATCGAAGGAAATTATGGTTCGACATTCAACTTTATGGGATTATGATAATCTGCATCTGAATTATATAAATCATTGTCACGACAAAATTGTCATAGAAAGGATTTTCATTTCAGAATTCACTAACATGCCTGATGCATCTCACAAATCAAATAAGAAATCGTTGTGCATCATTTTCAATATAAGCATGTGTGTAGGGGAAAGGAGTTTTCATTCTTCACAAAACATTCATCATTTTCATATATTTCATTTTGCATATGATTTTCGTTCTCATATAGTTGCTAAATTGCATTTTATTTTTCAAATCATTTTGCATTCAATCCATCTTTGCGTTCTATCTTTCACATTTAAGAAACGTGTTACAGGTTGAACACTATTTAGATCTACTGTGGTGTGGAAGTCTTCATTGCATCCTTTTTATTTTTATTTAATTTTTTTTCCTTTTCATTTACATGCATTTAGATTGGACCATCATGCATTTTTGACCATAGTAACATGCCGTCTTTTTTGTGAAAGATGACTCATTTTAGATTTGTACAGTGAAGCAAGTTAACGATTTTTAGTCAGTAGATGGTAATTTTTTCTCTCAACTAAGGTCGAGTAAGAAATATAGTGAAAAGCTGAATTACAAGGGATAATAGTGTAACCGGTACATAGGGAGATCCTTAGGTGATGACCTTAAAGTATATTCGAAATTGTAGTCTTTGTTTAATGAGTGAAGGACTAAAAGTACATATATTGGCTTTACGAGTCTTTAAAATTAAGTTATGTCAAGCTAAAATTGCATAACTCTCTCTTCTTTTTATATTCAATAGTAATAGTAATCCAAAGGTATCCAACATTGCTTGTGTATTTAGCTTTAGTGTGCAAGCCTGTAACAACCCAGAATTTTGACAATAGATTGGTTATTTGATTAGATTTCAAAAATAGAAATTTCTGCAAATGATGGAATTTGACTATGAAACTTTAAACAGATGCGTTCGTCTTTGAATTCTGGTCAACTTCATGTTTGGAGTTTCGCGAACGGAGTCCGTATGAAAATGTTACGGACGAAATACGATAATGGAAGGAAAATAAATAAATCAAAATAATTATATATTATGTATCTTATTTAACTAGCCTCACTGGACAACTGGCGACCCAAGCGGCGACCCTAGTAGTTGACCGATGGTCAACCCTAGTAGTCGACCGGCGGTCAACCCTAGCGGTTGACCTATTGTGCGCCAGTACGCCCAGTGATGGCTAGGGTTAAGGGGGTTAGATTATAATATATTATTAAACGAATGGACGGCTATAAACTAAAGTAAATCTAACGGTTCATGGTCAATTTCATTCCTATAAATAAAGGGGTAAGGCCTTATTCTTTTCCACACAAATCTGTAGGTAGCAGTGAAGCTCTGTCATTTCCCTCCCTCTTCAAACCTAATTTCTTAAGTGAAATTATATTCATATACGACAAATCAAACAAAAATCATATAGTATTAGAAGGGATTATCAGATCCAATGGAAAAGAATGTGAATTGATGCTTTACATCAGATTCTCCCATCTCTTCCTATTTTCTTGCATATCCATAGATATGAAAGTATCCTCTTTTCAGATAAATTGTAGGTTTATAAGAATTTGGGAATTGCAGGTCGAAAAGATTAAACAAACTTCATATTTGGATGCTTTCAGGTGAGTGATAAATTTATTACAAAGTTATAATATCATATTTATCTCGTTTGAATTAGATCTCAAAATATATGCCTATTATCATCAGATCTGTTCATAGTATTATTGAATTTGGATTGACATCTATAAGATCTGCTTATAAATATTTTTCAAAACTTGGGAACTAGGGTTAGGTAAAATATTAATTATAGGTCTATTTAATTTTTTTATACATATTACCAATAATTATGTTGGAAAATATATTGTGGTTGTTGCAAAACATAGTAGATCTGGAAATCAATCCCATTAAACACCATTTAGATGTTGTTATGTTCCAGATCTCTAGTTTCAGTGTTGAATGATAAATTATGTGAATTTGGATAAAGAGATACATTCGTGAATTATGTGATTGTAATTTTAGAAGAAATATGCATGTTTGTATTCAATGTTGTTGGGGTTTTGGCTTAGTTGTTGTAAATACGTCGTTTTCCTCTTTTTTGAACAAACAAACATTATTTTGAATTCACAAGAGATATGACAAAAAGATTTAAAATGGGAAAAGTGGTGCAAATGTACGTAAGGATATAAATATGCATATGTGTGCGTAGTTTAGATGAAAAATTGGCTGTTTCACACTTCTATTCATAGTTGTGTGAGGTTTATGGATGAATATTTTTTTTCAAAATTTGCATTCATATAGAACTGCCAGTCTATTTAGGATGTTTTGTATCATGTTTTCAAAAGTGTTTTAAAAATCTTAATATGTACATATAGAGGGCCCGATTTAGAATCATCTTGCATGCATGTTTTATGGTTGAATCGCATTATGTACACCATGCACAAATGCATATGGTTGCTAAGTGGATGTACACAAATTGGTTGTACAGGGTAGGATAACTAGGTGTCAGAATTTCGGGATGAAATTCCTTTTAAGGGGGAAGAACGTAACAACCTAGAACTTTGACAATATATTAGTTATTTAATTAGATTTCCAAAACAGGAATTTCTGCAAATGATTGAATTTGACGGCAAAACTTTAACCGATGCTTTCGTCTTGGAATTCTAGTCAACTTTCATGTTTGGAGTTTCGTGAACGGAGTCCGAATGAAACAGTTACGGACGAAATACGATAACGGACGGAAAATAAATAAATCATAATAATTATATATTATATACCTTATTTAACCAGCCTTAATGGGGAACTGGCGACCTAAGCAGTCGACCTACTGGGCCCCAGTACGCCCAGTGACGGCTAGGATTAAGGTGGTTAGATTATAATATATTATTAAACGAATGGACGAATATAAACTAAAGTAAATCTAATAGTTCATGGAAAATTCCACTCCTATAAATAAAGGCGTAAGGACTCATTCTTTTTCACACAAATCTGTAGGCAGCATCGAAACTCTGTCATTTCCATCCCTCTTCAAACCTAGTTTCTTAACTAAAAATATATTCGTATACAACAAATCAAACACAAATCATATAGGATTGGAAGGGATTATCAGATCCAATGCAAAAGAATGTGAATTGATGCTCTACATCAGATTCTCCCCTCTCTTCCTATTTTCTTGCATATCTACCATCTAAAAGTATCCCCATTTCAGATAAATTGTAAATTTATAAGAATTTGCGAATTGTAGGCCTAAAAGATTATTTAAACATCTGATTTAGATGCTTTAATGTGAGTGGGAAATTTATATACAGAGTTATAGTAGCATATTTTTCTCATTTGAATTAAATCTCAAAATATATGCCTATTATCATCAGATCTGTTCATAATATTATTGAATTTGGATTTACATCTATCAGATCTACTTATAACTATTTGTCAAAACATGGGAATTGTGAATTGTGGTTAGGTAAAATATTAATTGTTAGTTTATTTAAATTGTTTATGCATATTGCCTATAATTATGTTGGAAAATAAATTGTGGTTGTTGCAAAACACTGTAGATCTGGAAATCAATCCCAGTAAACACCATTTTGATGTTGTTATATTCCAAATCTCTAGTTTCAATGTTGAATGATAAATTATGTGAATTTGGATAAAGAGATACAATGGTGAATTATGTGATTGTAATTTTTAAAGAAATATGTATGTTTATATTCAGTGTTGTGGGGGTTTGGCTTAGTTGTTGTAAATATGTCGTTTTCCTCTTTGTTGAGCAAAAAGACATTGTTTTGAATTCACAAGAGATAAGACAAAAAAGATTTGAAAAGTGGTGTAAATGTATGTATGGATATAAATATACATATTTGTTCGTAATTTGCATTAACTATTCCAAAATATACATTAACATATATTTCTTGTGATTTGAAAATATGTCAATTCCATTAATCAGACAAAATTTGCAATAATTATATCTAACGGTCTTTTTGTAAGGTTTAGAACCTTTTGGCAAGAATGAATGCAAAAAGGAATGTTTGGTTATTGATTAAATCAAATTATTAAATTAATTAAAATAATAATAAAGAAAATACTACGTTAACCGCGTGAAAATATAAATATAAATATATACATTATCCGTCCAAATATGCGTAAAACGGTAAAATATGCATTGTATTGAATGTTGGAATGTTTGTACGTTATTAGTTTATGGAATTATACATGTAAATGTAATCCATATTGAATTAATATATTTGTGGTGACCATTGTAGCAATTAATATAATTGATTGCTATAAATGGGGCTGCAAATCAATAAATAACCAATGTAACCGATGTTGATTGGGGAAAAGTGAATTTAATAAGGTAATGGTTACAATTCCTAAATTGATTAGGACTAATATTGTAAACCCCAATTAGGGAATTTGAATTTTAGCCGCATTTAGACACGAGGTTGAGTCCAACTTGTGGTATAAGTCTTCCAGGAACCGCCCGGAAAATCTAGCATCCACAGGTGGTCAGCCTAATATAAGGGATCTAATGCGTAAATATAAGTGTACTAACGCATGAGGTTAAGTTCAACTTATGGTAGAAGTCTTCCCGGAACCGACCGGAACATCCAGCATCCACAAGTGGTCAACTTAATGTGAGAGGTCTGGTGCACAAATATGTGTGTGTGTGTGTGTGTATATATATATATATATAACAGGCAATAAATAAATAAATAAATAAATAAGAATAGTAATTATCCGTTGGGGTACAACAAATAGATACTTCGTGACTGATAAAATAATGATACCCAGAGTAAATGGTTGGCCTAGGAAAATATGACCATTGTGGTCATAAATTGAAATAAACTTATAAATAGAAGTAAATGGTGTAAAAAGGGGATTAATGAGTATTGATTGTTATTTAAATACTAAATTCAGTCAGAGAAATAATTAAGTAAATATCCTAGGATAAGGTGGATATGACTTTCCTTATTTACAATTAGTTGATATAAAACTTATAATTAGAAGTTAGAATTGGATTTGGTAGGTTAGTGATGTGAAACATTATTAACCATTGGAACCCGTGACGATAATTAATCGTGTGCGTATAGTATTTTCGTGAAAAGGAACTAAACAGGAATGACTTAATAACGTAGCCCATTTTATCCTAATAGGGAAAGATATTAACGGCTAATAGGGTGCGAACTTAATAATCTTCACGTATAGTATGCTTCTTTGGGTCTCAAGTGGCTTGGGTTGAGGAGTCCACCTGGGAGTAGGTCTTTCAGTTTAGCGGTCATAAATGGCATGTGTATGGGGCCTACCAAAATCTGAAAACTAAAAATGTCATATATGGCTACCTATCCTATGGGAAGTAGTAAGCGACTAAGGAGATTATGCAATAATATATGGTATAACGAGCGATAAAATACCATCTCTCACATTACGGGGGACAAGGGTATATGCGTGAATGATGGAAGCCTTAACTAGTAGGGCCCGTAGCTAGTGCCCTCTAGTTTATGTTAATGCTAAATAAATTGTCGAGGAATAATAAGTCACCAATAGGTCCACCTAGGGTCTTAAGCAATCAGGGAGAATCCACCTTATCTATCATTAATAGTGAGAAATTAAATAATGAAGGTTGAGTGAATGAAGATATATATATAGAGAGAGAGAGAGGGAGACTCTGCAACTATGGGTCTAACATCGATTAACCAGCCATGTTCTGTTATTAAGGCTACACAAATATACGCGCAAATGTTCTACCTCAGTATAATATTTTTGGAAGTTTATCTTGGTAAGGGTAGTTAGAGTCATCCGTAAATTTATCTACAAAGTTGGGCCAGAATCACTAACCTTGGTAGGCATACACCTTGGGTTGAACCGAACGGGATACTTCTGTGTATTATAATTTGTGTTGTTCATTTCCTGTTCACCGGAATCTTGTTGTTTTGACCCCCTCCTCATTTTAACCACCCAGGTCTCCAAGAGAAGGTCGGGTTCTCACAGGTGTTTAAGTTTGGCTTTCGGATCTCGTTCTCTCTCATGCTCGGTATTGGCAATTTGACTTACTTTAAAAAGGTAGTTACTTGAGTTAATACTAATTTATCCTATTTTTTTCCGTTGTGAGTTTTCTTATCATACTTCATTTATTCGCAGGTACCAGATTTACACGCTCCACGCTTGGATGTGTTCAAGTTTCGATTTTTGTCGAAATTTGGGCACACAAAAGTGTGGTGTGTTACAAAACCCGCTAAGCTCTTTCCCACCTCTCACGCCAGTCCGCGAGGCAGTACATGGGTCATATACCGTGGTCTCATTTTATGAGTTGGACACCTAAGGATTACCGACATCTTGTGGACAAAGTCAGCGTCGGTCTGCACAATCCGCCAAGCTCTGTCCCAAACTCTCACGTCAGTCCGCGAGGCAGTGCATGGATGGTGTACCTTGGTATTTAAGTTAGGTGTGCGTAATTAATTAAAAAAATTAATAGAGGTAGAAGATAAGCAGTGCCTAGGAACTTCTTGACCTTATTGATTTGACTAGTCATATATAAGGAAACAAAAATACCACTTTACAAACTGTGACAAGCAAACTAAGAATTTATTTAATAGCTGCACTAAGTTATCAACCGAACTAACCGGCCAAGCTAGAATTTAACGTATGAAAGCTTGATTTATGTTGAAAATTTGTGATGAGTTAGGGAACCAAAACTGCTATAGTTGATTTCTAATTGTATACTGCTATGTTGTAACTTTTCTGAAACATGTCGTGTTTTCAATTTTTTTGTTTTCATTTTCTGAAACCAGTCCTGTTTTAATTTTTGCACATGTCTGTTGCATTCATGTAGCTGCATTAGAATCGTAGCATACTGCATTTGGATTTTGTGGGTAGCTTCCGCTGAACACCCTCACGAGACTTCACTCGTCCTACTAGGGACAACTAGAGGTTTAACGGCTTGTTGCATACGCTCAATGCAATCGTGTTTCCTACGAAAGTGTGACCTATCTAGTTTAGTTTTTCATTTGTGGTTTAATCGAGGACGAGCAAAATACAAGTGTGGGGGGTATTTGACTAACAAAGAAATGTGTTTATTTTATGCTCTTATATTTTGTCTTTTGTAAATAAATAAATATTACTTCAGGTATTTTTCGTCTGTTTTCACAGGTTGTTCAATAAATGTCTTCTTCATTCAGTTAAAGACTAATTGCTAAGAAAAAACTACTTTCTCACATCAACACTTTCTAAATCGCAAAAGATGTCGTAGTTCACTGGTAAATTAGGCCTAGAAATTTGGACAGAGTGACCTGAGTTCGATCTCTGTCATGCTTTAATTTTTCTGAAGGAAGGAACATGGATATACACACACCGACTCCTTTGCTCTCAAGAACATATGGACTAGTTATATATTATATGTATATATTCATATGTGTGTGTATATATATAATATGCACTTAAAAAGATTTGAAGAATTGGGCATATTCTTCTCAAAAAAATCAAAGGAAATCTTTCATATTTACTTTCCATTGAGAAGAAGAGTTGATAGATCATTACCAAAAGAAAACCCAATCGCTGCCACATGTCCATAATTAGGAGGGAGAATCTCCATAGAATAACTAAAATCCATCTTCATATCTCTTTTATTTGAAAATATAATATTTCAAGATATTTATTCTAGGCCCAATATTCATATAGATAGGAGACTGCATCCCCCATAAATACCCATGTAATCTCATTGTAAACTTTATCCAGTAATTGAGAGTTTTTCTTTCCTATGCTCCTCTTGAATTTTTGTAGTCTATTCAATTAGATTTGGTAGAGCATAATTTACTATTGCATTTTATTTTTCTCATTAGTAATTGATCGTCTGATTAGATTCAACGATAATCCTAATTTTACTTTTCTGTTTGTTTATTTTTGTTCTACAATTTTATTTTCAGTATTTGTTTTTTATTTTTCTTAGTTAATCATTGAATTTATTATTGATATGATTAGATTTGGATCTGTAGTATATTCAGTTGTAGTTTTGTATTGTTTCTAATTCATAATTTTGATTTGGTCGTCGGTTCAATTAGATTTCTTTTGAATCAAATTGCAGTTTCAATTTTTATTGCTTTCAATCAAATCCCCTAAAATTCATCAAACTCTCCCACGAAATATATAAATAATGAAATTTAATTTTCCTCCCTATGTCCGACCTGCATACTACACGCATGTCCGCTTGCATTAAATTATTTCAAAATTTGTGCTTTTCTAATTCTTAGAAGGCGTCAAATAGAAAACAACTATTTTAAATGAATAAAAATATGAGAAAAAATTGTAAAATCATTTTAAATCATTAAAAGTGATTTGAATTGATAAAATGAAGTTTCGGGAAATATAAAAGCCATTTTGACCAAATTAGCTAATATCAGCTTATAGTAATGCTTTTTGTAATGCTATTACAATATTTTCCGATAATGGCATAATTAAATATTTTAAACTCATTTGGAGTTGTCTATGACTTAAGTAACTATTTCAGAATGAAATTGGTTTTCCAAAATTATAATTTGGATTTGGATAGGGATAAGTCTTCGGATATTGATGTTAAATTCCATAAAAGAGAACTTATACTATTCTTGAAATTCGAAAGGTAATCATACCATTATTCTGCGTATAGTCTTTGTTGAATATGGAAATTGATATGAGATATAAGTTGATATGATTCTTATACAAATCTTATATGTTAATATCAATTGGTGTTTGGGTCTTGTTGTGAATGATGTTTTAATTGACATCATTCTTGAAAATTAAGATCCGTTACGTTGGAATTTAAGAAAAGATATATTTTAATAAATCGTTTGGGTTAAGATTTATTTTTTTCAATTTAAAGAAATTGGATTTGGATAAAAATAATCTTCAGATTTTTAGTATTGGTTTCCATTGTTAGACATATACTATTTGAGAAATTCGAAAGATATTTGTATCATTATCCACCTTATAGTGTTTGTTGGATTCGAGAAATGATATTGAATATAAGTTGATATAATTTCTATTTAAATCTTATATTTAGAATCAATTTGGTTTGGGAATATTTAAAAGGATTAAGATCTTCAAAGAAAAGCTAATGGAAATGCTTAACGATCGTATTTTGAAATGGAAAGGGAATGGGGAACTAATGAATCTAAAGTAAAGAGTTTATCTTTTATCGAAAGGATAATTTTAAAAGGAGATTTTCGAAATGAATAATTTCCATAACATGGCTTTAATTAACCAATTAGCATGGAAAAAAGGCTTAGTAAATCTTATATTTCCATGTAGTTTTAAAATATTGAGTGTTATTTGGAAAGATCGGAATTTAAAATTTGGGTCCGACAACACCATTCCAAATAATAGTACAACGTTATGGAATAAATCATTGAGATTGAAGACGATGTGGAAGACCAGAAACCTTCACATCGAAAGGACTGCTCGCTCAATGTCTCTCGTGGCTAGCTCCTTACTTGAGATGGACGCATCGGTATTTTAGAAGTAGTCCGAACGTGTTTGGAGGAATTGCAGATTGCAAGGGCCTTTCTTCTTTATTGGACGAGGAAAAAGGTGCCTTCGGTTTCGTTCAGACCCAGAACGGACTTGTATGGATATGTGTTTGACATTATATTTTATAGTATATGATGGGTTTTTGCTAAACATATTTTTGTTGGTGGCGGAGAATTTATTCCCATTAGTGAGTCGTACGAGCTCATGGGTGATATGGTCAGTGATTATTCATCGTGTATTATGGAATGACTGTGTGGCATACATAGTGATGTGTTATTGATGATCAAAGCTTGGCTTAGATAGCGTAGCTTTGTGTAACGAGACTTTGACAAGCCTCACACCCTAGAAATGACCAAAACAAGAATGATGCGGTGAGGTTATGGGTTGTCATCTCCTTCAAGATAAGAAGTTTAAAATGGTATGTATCCCAGGTATTACTTATGTTGTGACTTCTACTTTTTGTGGTTTTTGATGTTGCGGGCCCCTGGTTAAAGGTTGGTAATGATTGGGAGATGACATTCTTAGGAGTACTCGAATTCATCGAGAAAAGGATGGACCGGCCTTGTGTTAGCAAAGAACTAATGGAATGACTATTCTCGGGCCATCCCTCTAGAGGTGTACCCATCGGTAACAAAGTTCCTTAACCGGGTCATTTGTTGGAAATCCATTCTCCACTACGAGTTTGTATGGATTTAGTTGTAAGTCCATAAGTTGACATAATATATGTTACCTATGCCGGCTAGGATTAATACATTATTTATGAAAGTGATTTCCACAATTTAGACACTAATAATAATATCAAACTATTTTTGCGTATCAATCACGTTTGGCTATCATAAGGGAAAACCAATCATAATCTGCGTTTGCATGGTTTGTGTGTATGTGTGATGACAAACCATATGTTAGCTTCATTTTCAAAAAGCATTGCGAGCGTTCATGCACTGGTATTCATAAGGGGAAACCCATTCTATGTTTATACGGCGTGGTCTTATGATTTACCCTACTTTTTAAAGATAAAACTATTTAGTTTCTCATACTAGTCCCTTGACTGACTCAGAGTTTATTGTTTTCGCCTAAACTCTGGGTGTTATATTTTCTATACGGGCAGCCTAGTAGTTTATTGGTTTTTTTTGCAAATATTAGTTTTGGGTCTTTTCATAATAGGATTCTGGATTATGGCTAGAGCTATACTCGGGATCATTGTTCCTCAACCTAAAGTTTTATTTCTGTTTTTCTTTCTACCAATATATATTGTACTCTGGTACTATCTGGCACTCCGATGTAATATTTTTATGATATTAATGAAGAAGTTCTTATGTGCAAGTACCCTTAACCATCTGTCTTTAAGAACATCACGAGTCAGTTTGACTACCGACTAGAGGCGGCCTGAAAGGCGGGTCATTACAGTTGGTATCAAAGGTTTGGGATACGACTCATTAGAACAGAAGGAAAGAACACATTAAAGATAGGATTGGTAATATCCTAGAAGAGAAACTTATTAGAGATAAGGTTAGTAATACCCTAGAACGAGTTAAGAGTATCATTTTGAAGATATGTTTTAAAAAGATTTTAAATACATATATGTGGTTGAATAAACAATTATCATGTACCAATAAATTAGGATTAATAATCAAAGTGCAAATACTTAGTGAATTCAATTTCACGGTTTCACTATAAGGTATTTGACGACATAAATGAACTTGGGAGAAATCTTTGTAAGGAATAAAAACTTAATTAGAGAAAATGAGTTCTCAGCTTTAATAAAGAATAATTGTCAAAGAGTATAGATCAAAGGTTGAAATTATCAATGATTTTGGACAGTTGATAAATTTTGAAACTTGTTAGGTAAGAGAATAAAATGAGTAAATTATGAATACCTTGTGAATTAAGTTTCAAAATTTTGACTAGAAGGTATTTGGTAATTATTTGAAAATGGTTATCTAAAAATAATAAGGATCATTTATAGACTTTCATAGACTTCTAGAGTCAAGTTTTATGAGTCTGGCTTCAAATTTCTTTGTTAATTTCAGGGAGGTAGAGGTAAGCAACTAAGTATTCGACAGTGTTTGGCTCATTTTGCACCTGACAACAGCAATAGTTGTTCGAGTGATTCTGGCGATTGGATGATCGACCTACCCAATGATGGGGAGCAGAGCGATGTAGAGGTTCCCCCACCTCAGGAACCTGGGCCCATTCAGCCAAAAGAGCCTATACCTATAGACGAGCATGATCAAAACGATGAGATATCGATTGATAGTGATAGTGAGGCCAACGAGCATGTAGCGTGGGAGATTGGTAGTCCCATGTTTGATCATCAGGAGATAAAAGACCTCGATTGAGTGATCGGAGTCCACGATGAGGAATTTGAAGACCAACTCACTGACATACCTATTTCCGAAGGTTTAGGCGATGATGTATGGAATGAGGTGATGGCATATTTAGATGGATTTGAAGGTCTGTTGAGCATGTTCCAGAGATAAATGGACCAGAGTGGGATCTAGCCCCTGAGACAACGTGATCGAAGAAAACGAGGACATGAAAGACGATGGCGACATAAGTGATATTAATGCAGATAATATGGGTGAGATTGATGAGGATGATTATCTTGCTGACGACGAGGGTATGGACGTAGATGGTGAGAACTTCGTTGATGATGAGCCTGAGGAGTCGAGCATGTCGGGGCCCTCGGATGGGGATTCAGATGGGTCTGATGGTTAGTAGTGGAGGATGTATATGTATAGTACATATTGTATATATAGTTATCTTTAGTGCCTAGTTTGCACTAGGATATTATGGGCTATGATATACTTTTGATGGGCTAGGATATATTTTTGAGGGGACTAGTACCATTTTGACTGACTTACTTTAGTTGTATATACCAGCTCAAGTATTTAGACTGCACTCAGGTTGGCAGTCATGACCATGCATACTACCACAAGTGCACCCTGCACTCTGGTACTGATATTTACTATAATACTTTTGGTTGATTACAGTATTTCTATCTGTATCGACTTATACATTGATTACTATCTTATTTCGTCTTCTTTCATCTTCGAGGACAAAAGGTTTAAGGGGAAAGAATGTAATATCCTTGATTTTTGAGCCATTTAAAAATCCATTTAATAAACGATTTTGAGTTTTAAACAAAATTTAAAATGATACTTAAGAGTATTCGTAAGGATTTTAATTCAGAGCGATTGACAAAATTTATTGGAAAACAAGATTTGTAACTTGTCGATTAACAATATAAATTTAATGTGATTTTGGAATTGGTTTGATTATAGTTATTTAAACTACAAAACAATTTATTTGAAATGATAAGAAAAGTTATCTAAGAATAAAAAATATAATCGTCGAAATTTTGTGAAGAAACATACCCACTTTTGTCAAAATGAATCTTCAAAATACAAATATGTAGAACCATTTGTTACCATGATTTATTTTTTCTAAAATAGATATTAAAATGAGTTGATAAAATAATCATCTTCGAAATATTAAGTTGAATCAAACAATCGCTTACAAACATCGTCTACTTTTGTCAATAATTGTTGTATGTTTTGTTAATAAAAGTTTTTAACGAATGTGTTAAGAAATGTGACAAATGCACTTGAAATTAGTAATATAAACAAGCTAATAGAGTTTGAAATAATTCTAGGGGTTTACTAAAACTAATGCAGCCATAAATAAACAATAAAAGTGAAACAATTTGTGTAGTTTCAAGGCAAGCGCATGGTTTGTGCAAGTTGTTTAACACTTGTTCAACATTCTAAGCAATGGTGTTTAGGAAGATGACACCTAGCTTAGCACAATTTCATTTACCCCTTTAGCATAAGGCTACATAAGCAACACAACCCCTCTCCATTTTCCTTCACTTTTATCTAAAAATTTCCTCATCTTCCTAAATCTTGAAGCCATGGCTTCTTAAGAAAGTTCTCTCCTCCTTCCTCCTCATTCTCCCTTCGCTCCCTTCTCCTCTCTCCTCCTCCTCCCATCCCCACGGCATTCCCCTACCATCCCACGTCAGCCCCAACCATCCCCCTCACGTGACCCCCCTCTCCTCCTCCCCTTGTGCCACCTCCCCTCCCCCACCTCAAACCTCACGACCTCCCTCCTCCTCTCAAATAAAAACAAGAAAGGATATATATATATATATAATATTATGTGGACGAAATATTGGCTAACACTTGGATTAAAGATCTACATTAAAGATATTGAAGCTATGTTGGTGAGAAAACTCTATTTAAATTATATATGGGGTAGAAATATATAAATAGCTGTGAGGAATATTATTTAACTATATTTTGAGTTGTAATCATATACACTTAGTGATAAACTTGACTGTCCATACTATTAGTGGGTTTAATTTGAAGTGCAACCAAGCCATCCAGCTCAACATTAAATTTTAAAACTCGACTGCCGTGACTTTATCTTTTTCCCTTATATCGCATCCCTCCTCTTCCCCTTCTTCCCAATGCCCCAATTGTATTCTTTTTAACTTCCTTTTTCCATCGCAGATCAGATAATTCCATATCGGTTTTATTATCTCGAACCCTAATCTCCAATTCTTGTCATGTCAAACAAAGAAGCCCTTTCCATTAAGGCTGCACAAAGTATGGGTTGGGTCGGGTTAGACCAAATACTTCATCTGACCCACATAGGTATGAATTTAAGGAAGTTCAACCCGTATCCGACCCTATATGAGGTTGGATATGGGTTGGTTTGAAGTATGTGTTGGATCGGGTTTAGTAGGGTTGGGTTGCTTAAATATAATTAAAAATGAGAATATGAGGGATTTTTTTAAATAATATTAAAATTTTCAACATAATATATCATATTATAGCTAGCATAATGTATTTACACTAAAAAAGAATTCTGAATTCCATACGCCAATTTGGCATAGGTAAATGAATTTCCCTATGCCAAAAATGAAGTCAGAAAATAGCTCGTTGCAAATATTTCCCTACGCCATCCCTACGCCAAATTTCCTATGTCGTCCCTACGCCAAGTTCCATACGCCATCCCTACGCCAAATTCCCTACGTCGTCCTTACACCAAGTTCCATACGTTGTCCCTACGCCAAATTCCCTACGTCGTCCCTACGCCAAGTTCCCTACGCCATCCTTACGCCAAGTTTCATACGCATCCTTACCCCTTCCCTACGCATCCGTACACCAAAAATCAATATGGTTGTTTTATATTTATCTTTGTCTACCACAAATCATAATAAAACCGAACATATGCAAAATCATAGCAATATATATCAATAAAAACATTGATGTAAAACGAATATCATGGTCGAATTACCATAAACTTGCTACAAATATATTTAAAACAAATCATGTCCAACAAACAATAAAATAAAGTTGCTGCATAACTCAAATATGATCGTTTCATGTAATTCAAACATCTTGTAATGTACCTTACACAAATAGAACATCAAACCCACTACCAAAATAAGATTAATTTATAAAGTACGTTATATCTGCGGTTCTTGCTCTCGCCGCATCCCTAGTATAAACTCTTGCACAGAACTCATTTGTTCTTGTAGTCGGTTAATAGTGACACTCATTTCTTGAATTTTATCCCTTAGCTCTTCTACTTCCTTCTCAAGCTTCTCTGTATCATCTGGAACTCCAATCCTGATGGTGTATGTATTGTCTTTGTATATCTACATACATAATTTTTTTAATCCAATTAGTACAACGAATACATTTCATATTGCAATTAAGTAAAATGGTCAGTTTCGCTGAGCCTTAAGGCTCAGTTCCATAATCCAAATAATTTTATATTGCAATTAAGTAAAATGGTCAGTTTCGCTGAGCCTTAAGGCTCAACGAAACTGATCTGAAGGCCCAGTTTCAGTTGACCTATAAGGCTCAGCCGAAAACGAGCCGAAACGGCTCAGCGGAACTAGCCTTAAGGCTCAGCGAAACTGAGCCGAAATGGCTCAGTATTTCGGCTCAGTTTCGCTGAGCCTTAAAGATCAGCTGAAACTAAGCCTTAAGGCCAGTTTCATTGATAAGTGGTTTATAAAGTAATTTATAATCCAAGTTTTCCGAACGAAAAATGTAAATAGAATTGTGTAAGTGATAAAGGAGAAATTTGAGCAAGGTTCAAACAAGCAAGGTTCGAGATGAGGTTTAGAACCAAAATGATAACTTAAATATTAAAGTATTGAGTCGAACGAACAACGAAATCAAAATTAGAATTTCAAGCGTAAAGGAAAATTCATATAATAACCTTGGTATTAAATGACGATGAATGGATTTTTGAAATAAAACCCAAAAAAAGGGTCTTATTGTGAAGAGGGAAGTAAAGGGATTTTAGTTTTAAAATCCAATATAAAGTTATGATAAGAATGCTTGTATAAATGGAAATAGATTAATTGACGAGTGATTTTTATTATAAAGCCAAGTGTTATAAGCGAAATAAGATTTAAGTTAAAAGTGGGGTTTTGTGGACATTTACTTAATCAAACAAATTAAGTAAATAGATTGTATTGGAAGGGATTTCTAATGTAAGAAACAGTCTATAAAACCAGTTTGAAATTGAGATGTTAAATAAGTTTTTGGTGAAGTAGTTAAGTGACAAACTGGTATTTATTCTGAGATGAGAACGTTGTAGATCAAGGTCTGAGAGGAAAATAAAATACCCCAACTTGAACGGCTTCATTATTGTCGAGGAATAGTATTGGTTTGAAATGGGAAAATGTGGTGAAATTAATGTGGTATTCCATACGAGATGAAATGAAATAAGTGCAAGATTCTGGATTATAAATGCTACTACCAGAGTGGTTTCAATGTAAATATGAAAGTTTGGTTTTAAATTATATAAGTCGACAATTGCTTTAACCAAATTAGAATTGGTAATTGGGTTTATACCATTAAGGAAAATATATATGTATATACATGTTGGGATGCAAGTTTTAAGAGAAATGTGGGAAAAGGGTTTTATAGAGAAAAATGATATTAACAACGGAAATGGAAATAGCAAGTTAGAACAGATATACATGTTCTAAACCATAAAAAAATAGTTTGGTTATAATGAAAATTAGAATAAAAATAATGTTTTAGATATATTGGACGATTATAAGTTAATTAACCATTTTGTTAGATATATTTTAAATGGGCCAAGTTATGCCAAGTACTGAATCAGTGGAATCATTTCATTCACACTATTGTATTTGATAGTTAAATCACCGACTATCAAACCTGACCAATACGCTTATTGGTACGGAAAGATCGGGTTCGAATTATATTCGAAAACCATTCCGACCAACAAATACGTGAAGACGTCGATTGAAGACGGAGCAAGTGAAGACCGTGGATCTTCATAAGCGGAAGGACTACGTGTCGAATTTCTTTGGCTTGCAACCAGAGTTCTTTGATTTGTGATTCTGTCATGGTTGAAATCCACGGATTTGCAAGGACTACTTGCTACTGATCCATGGGGTGATTCCTATATGAGATGCAGTAGGAGAGTACCTTCGGTTCATCCTGTTCCTGGATGACTTGTATGGACGGATGTCTAACAGAGTATTTCCAAAGGAATCACACGAGTTGATTTCTCCAAACGTACCATAGTTGATGGCGGAGAAATGGTTATTCTCTAGCCAAATAAACTAGAATATTTTTGTGGACGTCAATCAGTGTGATCTGGCGGATCTAACGATGTGGCATTCAAATTGAATGATGACAAGATGTTTTAAAGTTAAGTTCTAGCCTCAAGCCTCATCAACCGGGAAATGACAAAAATCAGGCAAGCAGCATGGCTATGTGGGTCGCTCCCATTAGGGTGTATGATCACCTATCTAGAGAAAATCCATTTGCTTCTTTAATCTATATTTCGATGATGTCCCTTTTCGGGAGGCGGTTGCTGATCCCAACCGTCGGTGATATACATTCGATACACTCAAGCGAAATGAGTGGTCGGTCATGTGAGGGCCGGGTTGCAAGATGTTCTTGTTAAACCCAGTGTATTCGCCTCTAGAGATACATAGTCGGAAGGTGGTCCTATACCTTGTCAAGTTGGAATCCAATATCCAATAAGCGCCCGCGGTTTTCGATTGTATGCTATATATGGGGAGCGTGAGAAAGCGTTTCTCTAGATTATTATTATTTGTATTTAGACATTATGATAATATCAGAGTAAGCTACGATTTCAAAACTGTTTTGGATTATAGTAAGTTAAAAACCTTCCGTGTTTATGTGTGGGTTGGTCTTACTATTATCCTTTGATTTCAGAAAGAATTTTCCGAAGTTAAACAAGTGTGAGTTCTGTGAATTTATCACTGATATATATTATTCCAGACTGTAACGACCCAGAAAATTTGAACCAATTTAAAAATTTTAAATTGGCTAAAATAATTGATTTTAAATATTTAAAATAAATATTTTAAATAATAGCAATGAAAACTGGGTTTGAATCGACAATTGAAAACGAATATAAATAATTATAATTATAAACAAGGCCTGAAATGGCGCTGCAGTTTCAAAAATTGAATTCAAACTTTGTCGGACTGTACCGGGTGCAAAACAAAACGGATTTTAGCGAAACCAAAAATATTTAAATCTATTAGTGAATACCTTTCTAACGAATCTGAAAAATCAAATTTTCATAGCGGAAAGCAAAAGCTATGGTCGAATGAATTTTCAGAAAGGTCGCTATGGAATTTTTATAGCCCGTGAAATTGGCCATTTTGCATACGACCTCGGAATTCGATGAAACCACTTTTGTTGGATCCGGGATGTGAAGTTATTTCTAGGTTTCAAATTTCATAATTTTTGAAGCTAGTATGTGAGCGTGGAAAAGGAAAATGTGTTTTGGTCAATTACAGTTAAATTGGATCGACCAGAAATGGGCCTTTTTGCAAACGGTCTCAGAATTCGACGAAACTTGTTTTGTTGGGACCGTATCGTCAAAACATAGCTAGATTTATTTTTCTGGAATTTTGCGAATCAGTTTGTGGCCCTGGCAAATTGAAATGTACGTTCAAATTGAATATTGAATGTTTTATATTTTAATTTGAAGGAAAACTAACTGAAACATTCGAATGGGCCTTCGAAACATATCCCATTGTGTTCAGAATGGGGGTAAAACACTAGGGACGACAGTCGTTGGGCTTGGATTGGTGGTCGTGTCAGAAAACCGCTTTAAAACTCCCCCGGCCAATCATATTTTTTTTAAAAAAAAAAAACCAAATTTTCTCTCTCCCCGATTATACGGCGGCAGCAGCACCAATCTTCTCTCCTCTTTTCTGGCTAATCCACGCAACGAAACACCTCCACCCAGTTAAGGTTTTTGTAGATCTCTCCGAGAGCTTCACATCCATAGCTGGTACGCCACCCCTCGTCGCCCCATCATCGAGATCTCCTCCTCCAAAGTCGCGCCGTTCGTGGCCGATTTTCTCTTCCTCGCCACCGCCGAGTTCGCCGCCGTCAGGGGTGCAGGCGCGCCTCTCCAAGCTCGTCGACGTGGCATAGGCTGATCGGCATATCGTGCTTCGGATTGAGAGAAAGGATCAAACATAGTTTTGAACCATATTGAAAGGTATACGGCTAGATTTATTTTCAACAGTTTTAACACCTTTAAACCGTTGCAAACTTTGAAAAATCATATCTTTTTCGTTTCTTGTCGAAATTCGATGAAATAGGAAACATCGTGACCGTGTGGACGTCTTCTACATTCTAGAAGAGACCGCATATTTTTCTGAGCCTTTTGCTATTTTTGGTGGAGTGGAACCCAATGTGAGATTTCTAAATTATTAACGATATAGAAAACGACGATGTATAAATTATATAGTCGATGTATGAGTTATATAAGCATTGTACACCTCTTGTATAAGCGTTGTATAAGTTGCACGTTCGATGTATAAGTTATATATGCGTTGTAAAAATTATATATGTGTTGAAATAGAAGTGAATTGCTATATAAATATATATATATACACCCCTCGTCCACAAACCATGGACGATTTTTATTGGTTGTGATTGGTGTGAAAATTGATTGATAGCGAATGGTTGTTTGGGATTGTTTGTGGTTGATATTGATTGATTGTGGTTGAAAAATACCCATTTGTGGTTGAGAAATATTTGGTTGAAACCACATAGGATTAGTTTGTGGAAATGAAATAAATATATACATGTCGCCTGCGTGCGAACTAGATGCATGATCCCCATTGTCAAAAACCGCGAGGTTTTAAGGTAGAGCGAGGAGCCGTACTAGGGACGGTCCTAGTTTTAACTACCCTGCCATTATGCTGCCGAAATTTTGAATAATATTCATGTGTTTGAATTATTTTCATTTGCTGAAACTATATTTATTCGTTGAATAGAAAACCTTCATGTGTTGAATCGATATTCATTCATTGATTAGAAATTCATGTGTTGAATGGTATTCGTGTTTTAAATATAAAAATCACATTTTTATCTATATATAGAAACTATAGAAAACCTTCATGTGTTGAATCGATATTCATTCGTTGAATTGAAATTCATGTGTTGAATGGTATTCACATTTAGAAATAAATTGTTCTATAATAAAAATCCTATTTTTATCACCTATATAAACTATATAAAATAATAGTGTTTTGAAAAGAATTGTTTTACAACAAAAATCACATTTTTATTATATACATGAACTATTGAAATGTGAAGTGTTAAAAATAGCCACTCGTTCAAATAAATATGCATGAGTTGAAATATTCATTAATTAGCTAATGATATGATTTTATTTTTTACCTATGCATGCAACATTAGGATGAATGGTGCTTTTAAACCAAACGGAATCAAATATGAAGTGATATGGAAAATGATAAGCGATAAGAACCGTATATATGTACATGCATATTTATTGAACAGGTTATAGCAAAGGGGCTAGAGAAGAGGAATAAAAATTTTGTGCCCGACAAATAGGTACGCATTTACTGTTTTGTTTGGGTGATGATTTTATGAGCCTGTTGGCTAGCCGCTTGGCTTTTTCTTTTTCTTTTTGACATGAGACGCCCGTGTGGCTATTTGGGAATTTTCCCAGCCCCTCCCGTACAAAGGAGGTTATGGCGAAATTTTCCAAAATTTAAAGGCGTTAGTGAAATATTTGAAGTGAAAACGATATAGGAATTTTTGAATGAACTATATTTATATAAATAT
Source organism: Allium sativum (assembly GCA_030737875.1). Taxonomy (NCBI): domain Eukaryota; kingdom Viridiplantae; phylum Streptophyta; class Magnoliopsida; order Asparagales; family Amaryllidaceae; genus Allium; species Allium sativum. Next base: position 980,482,436 of record CM060915.1, read on the forward strand.
ATAAATATAAATAAAATTAAAACGAAACATGGCCGTGCAGTTCGTGTTTTGAAACCGTGATTTCAAACAACTAGTGCGGGAAATCCGACCATTGGATTTTCCCGAAACCGCAACCGTTGGGTTCGCCTTGGAAATATCTTTCCAACGGCACCAACTTTGTAAAAATCCAACGGTTGGATTGTCTGGAATGTTTAATTCAAATCTTAAGAAAAACAGTGCCAGAAACGATTATATATATATATAAATATAAATATAAATATATTTAATCGAATAACGACGTTGCAGTTCGTATTTTGAAATCGAAACTTCAAACGATTGTACCGGGAGATCCGACCGTCGGATTTTCCCGAAACTGGAACCATTGGATTCGTTTTGAAAAGACCTTTCTAATGATGTAAATTTTGTGAAGATCCAACAGTTAGATTTTCAGATATGTGTAAATCAAATCTGAAGAAAAACAGCGCCACGGCCACGTTATGGCCCGAAGCGTCGTTTTGACTAAATTGGCTATTTTAAAATAAATAAAAATAGCGATAAATTGTTATAAAATATCATAAACGATATGGAATGGAAATAAACTGAATTTGCTCGATTTATGTGGCTTTTGATGGTTGAATGTGTTTGGTGTGAAAAATACATTAAAGAACGAGTTGGTGTTGTCGATTGATTTAACCATTGAAATAAATTGATTTGAAATTCTAAAAATACGTGAATTATATGAAAAGGCCGAGTTAATTCTCATTTCAAATAATTGACCGACGATTGAAAGTCGAAGATGAAGACGATGGTCGAAGACCGGAGATCTTCACCTCATTTGGATGGTAACCGAGGTCCTGATTGGGAGGCATCCCGAAATATGGATAATGAGTGGTGATCGTCCAGACGTACGTGGTGATCGATGGGTTTGCGAGGTATTTAGTGCCTCCGGTTTCGTTCAGACCCAGAACGGACTTGTAAATGGACTGTGTGTCTGACATTGGATTTTATTCTGTGTTGATTGATCTCTATTAAATATACATCTGTTTGGCGGCGGAGAATTTATTCTTTTGCTTAACGCCCTTCTCTGAAACGCATGAGCTCAGAGGTTGTATATCGATGGACATCAGTCGCATGGCATGAATTGCTAGTGTGGCATGCCTAAGTGGCAAATGATCAAGGTTTCTGTTGAAAAGCAAAGTCTTGTGGTGATGATCAAAGCACCGCCTGTGTGGCGTAGCTTTGTGTATAACGTGAAATCGCGAGCCTCACACCCCGGTATGAATCAGAAACGGGAGAAGGACCTCAGGGAGGGCCTGCGTTTCCTCTTAGCTAGAAGTGGCGTCAGTGGTTTTACACGCCCTGACGAGTTTGACTTATGTGGTTGTTGCTGTTGCGAGGCGCCTCGGTTAGATCAGACGATCCGGGTCCGATGGAGTCACTTGTTGGCTCGCTTACGCCCCAAAGGGCGGCGAAACGTAGTGCTCAGGCATTTTAATCCACTCCGTGTGGACCGGCCCTGTCGCTTCAAGGGTCGATGCGTTCTGATCCTGAGACTCGGGCTAGGCAGTCTCGAATTCGGTAAGGACTATCTTTTGCCTTGGTTCATGACGGAAATCCAATTTCCAAATACGACATCGTGCGGTTTTGATTGTATACCTATATATGGCGACATAGTGGTATGGGGCATTAATGCCATCTATGATTGATAGTTATGATTTGAAATTGTTTTCAAAACATATAAACACTAGCAATAATATCAAATGCCTTTGTTTTATTCGTATCAAGCATATCTTGGCTGTTATAAGGTAAAAACTCTATCCTTCGGTTTGCGTTGCATTGTGTGATGGGAACTGAGTCTTATAATGGCTTCATTTTTATAAAATGCATTGCGTTGTTTAAAAGAAAGATTTGTTTTAAAGCACTGCCAATCCAATGGAGAAAACCCATTCCACGAAAGTGGCGTGGTCCTGTGATTAGCCAAATTATATATGTGTTGAGTAGATTTCTCATACCAGTCCCATGACTGACTCGTAGTTTGTTTCACTTTCAAACTCGGGTGCCCCTTTTTCTACACGGGCAACCTTGTATTCAGGTTTAGCTGGTTCTTTCTGGATAGCTGGAGCTGAAGATGGATTCTATCATTTATCTCTTTTTATGCTGTTCAGCTCCTATTGTACATTATGTTTGTTTTTCCACTGAAGACATATATGTATAGTTGAACTATATTTGTACTAAGTATGATCCTGTATACCGTGTAACTCTGATGATTACTCTTATACAGTATATTCTATTGTTCATTATCTGGAGTATTTATTTATTTCTGTTCTGTTATTATCTGTTTCTGTGTTATATTCCAAAGATAACCCTTGTCTCCGTCAGTACGGGATTTGGGGTCATCATACAGACTGACCCGGTGTATTTTGCTTTGCTTCAAAAATGCTCGGGTCAGACCGCGTGTATTTACAGGTTATATTCTCTTGGAGTTTCAGGAGCTAGAAGCAGGTGGCCTCACCGCTAGTTATATACAGATATTTTTCCGCTGTGACTGATATTTGTTGTACTCTGATGATTGGTATGTATATACAGTTCTTTTGTATAAAGAGATCTGATATTATATTTTATTCGTTCCGCTGTGAGATTCTGATGTGTGGTTCTTCTTCTTTCTTCTATTCTAATATTTCTTCCTTTCTTTTCTCACCCTCTAACTTCTTTCTATTGACAATCCAGTGTTTTCGATGTTTGAATATTCGACATGGTAATTTTATGTCGATTTTTTAGGTCGAAAATCCTTGGGTCGTTACAGTGGTATCAGAGCTATTGGTTTATTGATAACCTTGGCTCTGTGGTGTGACTCAATAGAGATGGGGTTAGTAATACCCTATATTGAGTTTGTGTATATATACAACAGCGCGTATTTGTAATTTGATATAAAATTATTTTTGAAATTTTTTCCCCAATTTATATTATAATAAAATAAAAGTGATGATCATTATAGTATGGGCAAATTATTTGGATTTGTTAATGCTGATTGTGTGATATGTTTGGATGGTGTGCTCGATCTCATGGATATAAACTTGGAAATGAATCGACTTGGTTAAAACAAAATTGAAATGAATAAGTTGGATAAATCAATCCAAATAATTAAATTTGAATGGATGATTCAAGAAATAAATGAAGTGATTATAGCATCGTATGGATTGAATCGTGTGTATAATTGTGTGTGATATGAATGGTATTGATATTTTGAACATAACTGATATTGCTTTGATGACTGATGAATTCGTTTGAGTTGAGAAACAGGTGTAGAAGTGCCAATTCAGCTTTAAAATCCATCCAAGAGAAAATCTAGAGTTAATTGAATCCAGATTGAGAATAGAGCTGCAGTATGACTAAGCAAGCTCAAGTATAAATTATCGTATATCACATAATAACGGTCGCCAAAAGATACGCCTAAGCAAATATGAAATTTTGGTTTTGTTTGGATTTTGGGATTTGATTTTGATTTTTCCGACCGTGTTGGTCGAGGTATATATATTTCTTGAACCTGTGATATTGCAGATGTCCTCCGTACAAGGGAGACTCTACCAAAAAAATTCTGAAATTTAAGGCGTTAGAAAATTTTTGAAGATTTTTGGAAAATTTCGTTATTTGAATTAACTTGGTTTTATGACCAATTAGATTTGTTTTGAGAAATAAAATCGAGTTTTAAATTAAATAATTTTGAAAAGATAAAGGGATTTAACATTCTTTCTACCTTAGCAATTTCGAGGACGAAATTATTTTAAGGGGGAAGGAATGTAACGACCCATATTTTCTGCCTATTTATTTGGAATATTTTAATTATTTTAATTATTTAAAATATTGGTTTGAATTTAAATGACCAAATTTAACGATTTTATTTGGAATATATTATTTAAATAAATAAAAAATAATATTTTAATTTCCAGAATATTTGGGAAAATATAGAATTTGCCATATATTGTGATCAGGCAGTTTAAATTAGTCAAATATTGGTTATATTAAATTTACAACGACGATTTCGTTTATTTAATGACAGTCGAGCGATATGGTTTATAATTTAATTAAATAATGAGTTGCAGCGGCGCAGTAGTTCGTGATTTGGCGTTTTGAACTTCAATTGGTCGTATCGGGTTCAAAATAAGTCGGATTTCCTCGAAACAAGAAACGTCGGAACCGGTTTGACGATATCTTTCCAATGGCAGAGAAAAATCCAATTTTTGTCATATAGATTTTATTTTATGTCCAAATCAAATTTTGAAAAAAACGATATGGAATTTCCTTCTGTGTTTATATAAAATGAGGGTTTTTAAATATTTTATATATCGATTTGGCTTCAAACTTAACCCGGGATATTTTATTATGGTAGTATATGAAATTCCGGTCGTGTATGGCCAATTTCAATATTTTAATATTATTATATTGAGATATTTTAAAATTGGTTTATTTTATTTGAATTGGCCAGTTATAAAAGGGCATTTATTCAAACGACCTCAGTTTTTGACAAAATAAATTTTATTTGGCCGCAACAACAAATTATTGCTAGATTTTCAAACTGCACGTCAATTGGTGTTATTCTGTGAGCGTGGCAAAATAAACTGCAAATAAAAACGACCATTTGAACGTGAACGAGGGCCATTTGAGTAAACAGACTCGGAATTCGACGAAACAAGTTTCATTAGGACCGTATTGTCAAATTATATCATGTCGTCCATTCGTAACTCGAACGGGTTCGTATGTGAGCGCAGCAGCGAATAAACAGTGTTTGAAAACGCGATAGGTACGAAATAAAAATCGTTATTCAACATCGCTTGTCACATCACGTTAAAATATAATAAAACCCATTATATAAACACCCCCAAAATCATAATTTCCAGCCATCTTCATTTTCAGCCAGGTAATTTTGCAAATAAACCCTCCTAAACAAAATCATTTATTTCTCTCAATCCATGTTGAATTCGAGGGGGATTCCAAAGCGAAAGTAGTAGATCGGGACGATATCTACCTACTGGAGAAAGTTGGGGTGGAATGGTGGTCGGAGGTGGCTGGAATCGGTGTTAAACTATGGAAAATCGTTTTCGTTTTTAGCCAAAATTGAGGAAATTTGATCGATTTGAGAGGCCGGGACCTTGGGGGTTTTGAAGAGGGGAGTTTCAGCTTCGATTTGGCACCGGTCTCAGGTCTTATAGTTGCCAGTGGTCGGAGAATTTGGTAGATGAACGGAGGTGAAGGTTTTCGGGTATTTTCAAAAAGTAACGTTGGGTTTTAAGGTTTTTTCGGTGGCTGGAGGTGTATTACGGTCGGTGACCTGAAGGAGGACGGTGGCCAGGAGGGAGGCGCGTCGATTGGTGGCAGTCCGGTGTTCTGGAGATGTGTGTGGCGGCGGATTTTGGTCGGAATAGGGATTCCGTTCATGTCAGATTTCAGGGACGTCGGAGGCGCGATAGGGGACCAGGTCAAGGGCGAAGGAAGGTCTCGATGCCACGGTGACATTGGCCAGCTCAGGCGGGGTTCCGATGGCTGAGAACAACGCCGGTGATGGGTTTACTGGGTGGAGCTTTGGGTTTAAGGGAGATATCGGGTCCTGGAAATTGATTTGGGAAGAAAACGAATGAAATAAAAATGTGGTGCTGACGTGGATTACCAGATTAATATAGGTAATTAACGGTAAGGTTTAGAAATTAATTAATTATTAGTTTATTTAATTATCGTTTAGTTTATATAAACTTTGAATTAGTATAACTTCGTCATACGATAACGAAATTTAACGAAACTGGATCCGTTGGGATCGCAGGGACGAGGCCTAGGTGATGGCACTGACTAGGAGTCGATCCGACGCAGTTGAAATTTCAGTAAATTTTGAATGCTCGACTCAAATTAGATGCAACAAACGCGTCAACCGCCAATCGAATTTATCTGGTGAGTTAATTCTCACACCTTCTGGAATCATGTGATGTGGTAAATTCATATTAAAATATAATTTACCTTTAACAATATAAATTGGTTGATTGGTTGCTGTTGACTTTTATGGTTGATTGGATGCTGTTATTTAGATTTAATCAATCATATGAAATTTATTTCGTTTATTATCATGGAATGTTATAACGAGCTATGATGCAGAGAAGAACAGGTTGGAAGGATCCGACCGGATTCCACAAATAATATATATGTTGTTTGTTTGTTTTATATTGTTGGTATTTGAACCGGCAAAACCCCATATGATAATAAAACCTGTTTGGACATGATGGTTGAATAGATATTCCCTTGTGTTGTATTTAAAATCAACTGACAGTGTTGATTTGGTAATTGGCAGTGAATGGCCGTAAATGTGTGTTTTGGACGTCGTTCGACGATAGGGTGAAACGACGCAGTTTTAAGGTTATAAAGCATTTTATAACTGAATTGAAGTTTTTCAGTGATTTTATATAAATAATTAAACCAGAAATTTATAAATAAATATTTTGAGTTTATAAAAGAAATATATAAAAAGGATTATGATGTGTACATGTTATAAATGCAGTAAACCAGCAAATATACCTACGGGTTGTAAAATGTGATAATTGTTTTGTTTAAACAATTAAATAGTGATTTTTTTTCAATTAATTAAGCCATTTAATTAAAAAGGGCAATATGTGGTTTGTAAATTAATTTATAATCCAAGTTTTCCGAACGAAAAATGTAAATAGAATTGTGTAAGTGATAAGGGAAAAATCTGAGCAAGGTTTAAACAAGCAAGGTTCGAGATGAGTTTTAGAACCAAAATGATAACTTAAATATTAAAGTATTGAATCGAGCAAACAATGAAATCAAAATGAGAATTTCAAGCGTAAAGGAAAATTCATACAATAACCTTGGTATTAAATGACGACGAATGGATTTTTGAAATAAAACCCAAAAAAAAGGGTCTTATTGTGAAGAGGGAAGTAAATGGATTTTAGTTTTAAAATCCAATATAAAGTTATGATAAGAATGCTCGTATAAATGGAAATAGATAAATTGATGAGTGATTTTTATTATAAAGCCAAGTGTTATAAGCGAAATAAGATTTAAGTTAAAAGTGGGGTTTTGTGGACATTTACTTAATCAAACAAATTAAGTAAATAGATTGTATTGGAAGGGATTTCTAATGTAAGAAACAATCTATAAAACCAGTTTCAAATTGAGATGTTAAATAAGTTTTTGGTGAAGTGGTTAAGTGACAAACTGGTATTTATTCTGAGATGAGAACGTTGTAGATAAAGGTCTGAGAGGAAAATAAAATACCCCAACTTGAACGGCTTCATTATTGTCGAGGAATAGTATTGGTTTGAAATGGGAAAATGTGGTGAAATTAATGTGGTATTCCATACGAGATGAAATGAAATAAGTGCAAGATTCTGGATTATAAATGCTACTACTAGAGTGGTTTCAATGTAAATATGAAAGTTTGGTTTTAAATTATATAAGTCGACAATTGCTTTAACCAAATTAGAATTGGTAATTGGGTTTATACCATTAAGGAAAATATATATCTATATACATGTTGGGATGCAAGTTTTAAGAGAAATGTGGGAAAAGGGTTTATAGAGAAAAATGATATTTACAACGAAAATGGAAATAGGAAGTTAGAACAGATATACATGTTCTAAACCATAAAAAAAATAGTTTGGTTATAATGAAAATTAGAATAAAAATAATGTTTTAGATATATTGGAAGATTATAAGTTAATTAACCATTTTGTAAGATATATTTTAAATGGGCCAAGTTATGCCAAGTACTGAATCAGTGGAATCATTTCATTCACACTATTGTATTTGATAGTTAAATCATCGACTATCAAACCTGACCAATACGCTTGTTGGTACGGAATGACCGGGATCGAATTATATTCGAAAACCATTCCGACCAACAAATACGTGAAGACGTCGATTGAAGACGGAGCAAGTGAAGACCGTGGATCTTCATAAGCGGAAGGACTACGTGTCTAATTTCTTTGGCTTGCAACCAGAGTTCTTTGATTTGTGATTCTGTCGTGGTTGAAATACACGGATTTGCAAGGACTACTCGCTACTAATCCATGGGGTGATTCCTATATGAGATGCAGTAGGGGAGTACCTTCGATTCATACTGTTCCTGGAAGACTTGTATGGACGGATGTCTGACAGAGTATTTCCAAAGGAATCACATGAGTTGATTTCTCCAAACGTACCATAGTTGATGGCGGAGAAATGGTTATTCTCTAGCCAAATAAACTAGAGTATTTTTGTGGACGTCAATCAGTGTGATCTGGCGGATCTGGCGATGTGGCATTCAAAGTGAATGATGACCAGATGTTTTAAAGTTAAGTTCTAGCCTCAAGCCTCGTCAACCAGGAAATGACAAAAATCTGGCAGGAAACATGGCTATGTGGGTCGCCCCCATTAGGGTGTATGATCACCTATCTAGAGAAAATCCATTTGCTTCTTTAATCTATATTTCGATGCTGTCCCTTTTCGGGAGGCAGTTGATGATCCCGACCGTCGGTGATATACATTCGATACACTCAAGCAAAATGAGTGGTCGGTCATGTGAGGGCCGAGTTGCAAGAAGTTCTTATTGAACCCAGTGAATTCGCCTCTAGAGATACACAATCGGAAGGTGATCCCATACCCTTTCAAGTTGGAATCCGATATCCAATAAGCGCCCGCGGTTTTCGATTGTATACTATATATGGGGAGCGTGAGAAAGCGTTCCTCTAGATTGTTATTATTTGTATTTAGACATTATGATAATATCAGAGCAAGCTACGATTTCAAAACTGTTTTGGGTTATAGTAAGGTAAAAACCATCTGTGTTTATGTGTGGGCTGGTCTTACTATTATCCTTTGATTTCAGAAAGAATTTTCCGAAGTTAAACAAGTGTGAGTTCTGTGAATTTATCACTGATAGTATTCTAGACTGACCCGGTGTATTTTGCTTTGCTTCAAATATGCTCGGGTCAGACCAAGTGTATTTACAGGTTATATTCGCTTGGAGTTTCAGGAGCTAGAAGCAGGTGGCCTCACTTCTAGTTATATACAGATATTTTTCCGCTGTGACTGATATTTGTTGTACTCTGATGATTGGTATGTATATACAGTTCTTTTGTATAAAGAGATCTGATATTATATTTTATTCGTTCTGCTGTGAGATTCTGGTGTGTGGTTCTTCTTCTTTCTTCTATTCTAATATTTCTTCCTTTCTTTTCTCACCCTCTAACTTCTTTCTATTGACAATCCAGTGTTTTCGATGCTTGAATAGTCGACATGGGGATTTTATGTCGATTTTCGGGGTCGAAAATCCTTGGGTCGTTATAGTGGTATCAGAGCTATTGGTTTAGTGATAACCTTGGCTCTGTGGTGTGACTCAATAAAGATGGGGTTAGTAATACCCTAGATTGAGTTTGTGTATATATACGAGAGTGCATAATTGTAATTTGATATAAAATTATTTTTGAAATTATTTTTGCCCAATTTATTTTATAATAAAATAAAAGTGATGATCGTTGTAGTATGGGCAAATTATTTGGATTTGTTAATGCTGATTGTGTGATATGTTTGGATGGTGTGCTCGATCTCATGGATATAAACTTTGAAATGAATTGACTTGGTTAAAACCAAATTGAAATGAATAAGTTGGATAAATCAATCCAAATAATTAAATTTGAATGGATGATTAAAGAAATAAATGAAGTGATTATAAATGATTATAAAATCGTATGGATTGAATCATGTATATAATTGTGTGTGATATGAATGGTATAGATATTTTGAACATAACTGATATTGCTTTGATGACTGATGAATTCGTTTGAGTTGAGAAACAGGTGTAGAAGTGCCAAATCATCTTTAAAATCCATTCAAGAGAAAATCTAGAGTTAATTGAATGCAGATTAAGAATAGGGCTGTAGTATGACTAAGCAAGCTCAAGTATAAATTATCGTATATCGCATAATAACGGTCGCCAAAAGGTACGCCTACGCAAGTATGAAATTTTGGTTTTGTTTGGATTTTGGGATTTGATTTTAATTTTTCCGACCGTGTTGGTCGAGGTATATATATTTCTTTAACCTGTGATATTGCCAATGTCCTCCGTACAGGGGAGACTCTACCAAAAAATTTCTAAAATTTAAGGCGTTAGAAATTTTTTCAAGACTTTTGGAAAATTTCGTTATTTGAATTCACTTGGTTTTACGACCAATTAGATTTGTTTTGAGAAATAAAATCGAGTATTAAATTAAATATTTTTGAAAAGATAAAGGGATTTAACATTCTTTCTACCTTAGCAATTTCGAGGACGAAATTATTTTAAGGGGGAAGGAATGTAACGACCCGTATTTTCTGCCTATTTATTTGGAATATTTTAATTATTTTAATTATTTAAAATATTGGTTTGAATTTAAATGATCGAATTTAACGATTTTATTTGGAATATATTGTTTAAATAAATAATAAAATAATATTTTAATTTCCAGAATATTTGGGAAAATATAGAATTTGCCATATATTGTGATCAGGCAGTTTAAATTAGTCAAATATTGGTTATATTAAATTTACAACGACGATTTCGTTTATTTAACGATGGTCGAGCGATATGATTTATAATTTAATTAAATAACGAGCTGCAGCGGCGCGATAGTTCGTGATTTGGCGTTTTGAACTTCAATTGGTCGTACCGGGTTCAAAATAAGTCGGATTTCCTCGAAACAAGAAACGTTGGAACCGGTTTGACGATATCTTTCCAATGGCAGAGAAAAATCCAATTTTCGTCATATAGATTTTATTTTATGTCCAAATTAAATTTGGAAAAAAACGCTATGGAATTTCCTTTATATATATAGCGATGTGTTTATATAAAATGAGGGTTTTTAAATATTTTACATATCAATTTGGCTTCAAACTCAACCCGGGATATTTTATTATGGTAGTATATGAAATTCTGGTCATGTATGGCCAATTTCAATATTTTAATATTATTATATTGTGATATTTTAAAATTGGTCTATTGTCATGTATGGCCAGTTATAAAAGGGCCTTTATTCAAACGACCTCAGTTTTCGACGAAATAAATTTTATTTGGACCACAACAGCAAATTATTGCTAGATTTTCAAACTGCATGTCAATCAGTGTTATTCTCAGAGCATGGCAAAATAAAATGCAAATAAAAATGACCATTTGAACGTGAACGAGGGCCATTTGAGCAAACGGACACGGAATTCGACGAAACAAGTTTCATTAGGACCGTATTGTCAAATTATATCATGTCGTCCATTCGCAACTCGAACGGGGTTCGTATGTGAGTGCAGCAGCAAATAAACAGTGTTTGAAAACACGATAGGTACGAAATAAAAAATCGTTAGTCAACATCGCTCGTCACATCACGTTAAAATATAATAAAACCCATTATATAAACACCCTCAAAATCAGAATTTCCAGCCATCTTCATTTTCAGCCATGTAATTTAGCAAATAAACCCTCCTAAATAAAATCATTTATTTCTCTCAATCCGTCATGAATTCGAGGGGGGTTCCAAAGCGAAAGTGGTAGATTGGGACGATATCTACCTACTAAAGAAAGTTGGGGTGGAATGGTGGTCAGAGGTGGCCGGAATCGGTGTTAAACTGTGGAAAATTGTTTTCGTTTTTGGCCAAAATTGAGGAGAGTTTATCGATTTGAGAGACCGGGACCTTGGGAGTTTTGAAGAGGGGAGTTTCAGCTTCGATTTGGCACCGGTCTCAGGTCTTATAGTTGCCGGTGGTCGGAGAATTTGGTAGATGAACGGAGGTGAAGGTTTTTGGGTATTTTCAAAAAGTAACATTGGGTTTTAAGGGTTTTCCGGTGGCTGGAGGTGTATTACGGTCGGTGACCTGAAGGAGGACGATGGCCAGGAGGGAGGCGCGTCGATTGGTGGCAGTCTAGTGATCGGGAGATGTGAGTGGCGACGAATTTTGGTCGGAATAGCGATTCCGTTCAAGTCAGCTTTCAGGGACGTCGGAGGCGCGATAGGGGACCAGGTCGAGGGCGAAGGGGGGTCTCGCTGCCACGATGACGTTGGCCAGCTCAAGCAGGGTTCCGGTGGCCAAGATCAACGCCGGCGATGGGTTTACTGGGTGGAGCTTTGTGTTTAAGGGAGATATCGGGTCTTGGAAATTGTTTTGGGAAGAAAACGCGTGAAATCAAAATGAGGTGCTGACGTGGATTACCAGATTAATAATGGTAATTAACGGTAAGGTTTAGAAATTAATTAATTAATTATTAGTTTATTTAATTATCGTTTAGTTTATATAAACTTTGAATTAGTATAACTTCATCATAAGATAACTAAATTTAACGAAACTGGATCCGCTGGGATCGCAGGGACGAGGCATAGGTGATGGCACTGACTAGGTGTCGATCTGACGCAGTTGAAATTTCAGTAAATTTTGAACGCTCGACTCAAATTAGATGCAACAAACGCGTCAACCGCCAACCGAATTTAGCTGGTGAGTTAATTCTCACACCTTCTGGAATCCTGTGATGTGGTAAATTCATATTAAAATATAATTTACCTTGAAAATATAAATTGGTTGATTGGTTGCTGTTGATTGTTATGGTTGATTGGATGTTGTTATTTAGATTTAATCGATCGTATGAAATTTATTTCATATATTATCATGGAATGTTATAACCAGCTGTGATGCAGAGAAAACAAGTTAGAGGGATCCGACCGGATTCCTCAAATATTATATATGTTGTTTGTTTGTTTTATATTGTTGATATTTGAACCGGTAGAACCCCATATGATAATAAAACCTGTTTGGACATGATGGTTGGATAGATATTCACTTGTGTTTTGTTTAAAATCAACCGACAGTGTTGATTTGGTAATTGGCAGTGAATGGCCGTAAATATGTGTTTTGGACGTCGTTCGACCGTTTGGTGAAACGACGCAGTTTTAAAGTTATAAAGTATTTTATAACTGAATTGAAGTTTTTCAGTGATTTTATATAAATAATTAAACCAGAAATTTATAAATAAATATTTTGAGTTTATAAAAGAAATATATAAAAAGGATTATGATGTGTACATGTTATAAATGCAGGAAACCAGCAAATATACCTACGGGTTGTAAAATGTGATAATTGTTTTGTTTAAACAATTAAATAGTGATTTTTTTTCAATTAATTAACCTATTTAATTAAAAAGGGCGATAAGTGGTTTATAAAGTAATTTATAATCCAAGTTTTCCGAACGAAAAATGTAAATAGAATTGTGTAAGTGATAAAGGAAAAATTTGAGCAAGATTCAAACAAGCAAGGTTCGAGATGAGGTTTAGAACCAAAATGATAACTTAAATATTAAAGTATTGAATCGAACGAACAATGAAATCATAATGAGAATTTCAAGCGTAAAGGAAAATTCATACAATAACCTTGGTATTAAATGACGATGAATGGATTTTTGAAAAAAACCCAAAAAAAGGGTCTTATTGTGAAGAGGGAAGTAAAGGGATTTTTGTTTTAAAATCCAATATAAAGTTATGATAAGAATGCTCATATAAATGGAAATAGATTAATTGACGAGTGATTTTTATTATAAAGCCAAGTGTTATAAGAGAAATAAGACTTAAGTTAAAAGTGGGGTTTTGGGACATTTACTTAATCAAACAAATTAAGTAAATAGATTGTATTGGAAGGGATTTCTAATGTAAGAAACAGGCTATAAAACCAGTTTGAAATTGAGATGGTAAATAAGTTTTTGGTAAAGTGGTTAAGTGACAAACTGGTATTTATTCTAGATGAGAACGTTGTCGATCAAGGTCTGAGAGGTAAATAAAATACCCCAACTTGAACGGCTTCATTATTGTCAAGGAATAGTATTGGTTTGAAACGGGAAAAGGTGGTGAAATTAATGTGGTATTCCATACGAGATGAAATGAAATAAGTGCAAGATTCTGGATTATAAATGCTACTACCAGAGTGGTTTTAATGTAAATATGAAAGTTTGGTTTTAAATTATATAAGTCGACAGTTGCTTTAACCAAATTAGAATTGGTAATTGGGTTTATACCATTAAGGAAAATATATATGTATATATATGTTGGGATGCAAGTTTTGAGAGAAATGTGGGAAAAGGGTTTTCTAGAGAAATATGATATGAAACACCCCACCTCCGTTAAGGTCACTCACAAAGGGAATGCTTTAATCTTGGTGGAGGTTTATAAGTAAAAGCCACAGATAAACTCAAGACAGATATAAGTACACATATTTTAAACAACGGAAACCAACAGACTTTTATTTCATCAATACTTGTTCAAAACAAAACATTCCATAATTGTCTCAAAATACTTCCATCATTACAACCTCATAACTCTCTTGATTATTAAAGAAGCATAAAACATAAATACAGTGACAAAAATCCCCATAGTGATATCCAAAGCCATAGTCCGAGCAAAAGAGTTCCAAATCATACATCTACGTTCTTGGAGCTTGTACAGAGCCTGACTGAGCTGAGCTGTTTCCTCCCTGTGGACCTTGGGGGGGACGAAAGAAAAGAAGATGAAAAGAAAATAGGGTCAGACACAAAGCCTGAGTAAGTCTAGTAACTCGTCAGTATGTGAATAAGAAAAGGGCATGTTAGATATATATACTGAAAATAGGATGGTGTCACAAGCTAGGGGAGTGTCGAATGTACTATCACACCCATACTATATCTCTGCATCTACTTGAGTTTACTCTAACTGGCACCCCATGGTGAGGGAGAAGTGATCCCCAACTTTATTTAAAGATCGGCTCCTACTCGCGTTAACATGTGTCATACGGCCCCCAAGAATTGTAGATACCTATGCTGGTCCCACCATGGGGTGTATCAAGACCCATGGTGGCGGCCCCGACACAAATTCTAGAAGGCATAGGTTATACTACTGGTGTCCCCAGTTCCCTGGTTGTCTGCTCCGGAGTGTGTGCACGCCCGCACTCCGTTAGACCTGCACTATGCACCCACCGCCGTCGTTTTGACCGCTTACAATCAGCCCAGTAATCGTGCCGCACCCTGCCTAGTTTCAGGGTACCGTTGATACCTAACTTGGGTTACTGCTGAAACGGGTCCCACGTTACCAGGATTTTCTAGTCAAATATGTTAAGTGGTTAAGTGTCTGTATTTACCTAACCCCACCCATCAACTCTTGTTAACATGTTGAATTTGGTTAAGTGTTATAGTTGACTTAACCCTACCATCTGTCCTTAGCCCCTTCGGAGCACCTGACCACTCACATTAGACCGTATTGCTACGGTTACTGGATATTCCGGTCAGTTCCAGGCAGGTTTACACCGTAGCTCAGTCTAACCTCGGGTCATTATTGGGCTCAATGCTTAACCACTCACATTGGATAGGTATTGTTGTGACTACTGGATAGTCGGGCGGTTCCGGACAGGTTTACATCACAACTCAATCCAACCTCGGGTTAAGCACGTCGTGTTTTCTAAATTTACATATTTTATTATTATATATGTAAATGTCATATCTTTTATTTTTGGGTATAACAATCTATACCGTTTAAATGTTATTGTCATTAGCATGTGCCAAACATGCCAACATATTTTTTCATGTTTTACACCCAACGTTATTACCCCCGTTTATACGTTCACAACGTTATACAAATGTTGGGCTCGACACAATTCAGCCCAACTCTATAAGCGTAAGAAAAGGGGAAATCAAGAAAATGTAATATTTTACAACATATAAGGGTGTGTGGCGCATGAACTTGCAGTTTAGCAATACTAACATAAATGATGGGTCATGTGAACTTGTTTTCAAATCAAAGTATAACTAAGTAGGTGGCATATGAGATGGCATAGTTTAGGCTGATACAAACTTGTGTTTAAACATGTTTAACTTGGCATAATGTCAAACACAAAACTAGCATGTTGTATCTTTACCAAAATGTCCAATTATAGCATCTAATCACATAGCCTATTTCAACATGAACTTGCATAGTTTATGAAACCCAAACGATGCTTAACATAGATCTAATTATACTTGCAAATAAACATGAAAGTGATACCATATGCTTTGGGTCATGTAGGTATAAAAGGTTTCAAGTCTAAATGTGTTTACATAAACTTTAGGTCATGTAGGCATAAAAGGTTTCAAGTCTAAGTCATGTTTACATAAACTCTAATTTAGACTAAGGGAATATACATAGTCCATGCCATCGACATATACACAAAAGGATCAATTTCTAATTTTTTCCACAAACTTGCAAGTGCCATTGTTTTCATATACAATTGTTCAATAGGCTTGCATCAATCAATTTATGCCACAAACATCAATACAAAAGTCATGATAGAACCATCACAATACATAGAATTTTATACTATACAACAACACAATTCTATTTTCATTCACATCGAATCACATCCAATTCTTATTCATATTCTGAAAGGTCACTATACATACAACGAATGCAGAATCTTGAATTTTGGATTCTGAATTCTGAAATTGAGATGCGCTCCTTTGGGTAGACAAACGTTGCGTTGATAATTTTGATGTAAACTTTAAATCTTCTTCTTAGTTTGATTCGTCTCTAGGCTTTCCTCTTGACTGCTATGTTTAATTCCTCCCTAGCAGCATGACGACTCCTTTCTCATTTTTTTGTGTGAATTTTCAGTTGAGACTTAGGGTATATTTATAGATTTTTAAGTTGTTTTGAGCCGTCAGATGAAGATAGGAGGATTCTAGGCCATTCAAAGTTCAGAGAGCCAATCAAGAGGTGACACGTCAACCCTAGTGACACACAGAGCCTCAGAAATTCGAGCCAGACCTGGCCAGCCAGGTCGACACCCTAGTCGACACTATGGTCGACCTGGGGGGGACCAAGTCGACATTGTGGTCGACCTGGGGTGACCATGTCGACACCATGGTCGACCCTATGGTCGACCTGGTCTTTGGGCGGGAAAATTCCCGCCCAGCCCAGTTTGAACCTGAAATTCTAAATTTTGAAATTAAACTGAGCTGTTTGAATTTAAATTTGATTCTGAAACTTCCGAAGGCCATAACTCCTTCATACGGAGTCCGATTCGCGCAAATTCAGACTCTACCTCAAGCAGAATTCCGAGACGAACATAATCGCATAACCCGTTTCCCTTAATTCTTTCATTTAGAATTAATTATACTTTAATTTGTGAAGCTTAGCCTTATAGAATTCACGGGGTGTTACATTCTCCCCCCCTTAAAAGGATTTCATCCTCGAAATCTCCAAGTTAGGAAGAATGTATATCCTACCATCCAACAGTCCATCTACTCAACTAACAACCACAGGCATCCGCTGTCCTTAAAAGACTTCTAATGCTTCGTGATCATATGCATAGTGTGTGTATATGTCCTTATCTATTGCAGAAATCAGGCGGTCTACTGATTCAGTTGACCTCCTTAATGTGAATCATGTAAGTGTCATGAATCCATTATGTATGCAAATTTTCCTACTCATAATTCTACATGAGTGCACAACTATTCATACAAATGCGACGACCATATGACATCATATCAAGTTTCAACCATATACAAATGAGAATACATATATATGCATATGCAATATGAAGTGACTGAGCCGATCTATAACCTAGGGTGTGTGTGTATATGTATCCACGAGCAACCACTAGCAATCACTAACAACCATTTGCAGCCATCATCCATAACATGTTTTCAAATACATGTTTGCATCCATTTGTTTTCTACCTAAGGAGTTAGGAAAAGGACCGAGGGGGTATACTTAAAAAGATAGATAAAGCATAGCTTAAGGAAAAAGAGAGATCAAAGATGTACCCTCGAAAAGAAGAGGGTAGGCAGCGCGTATTCTGTCCTCCGTTTCCCAAGTCACGTCTTCCTCGGCGTCGCTCCACTGGACTTTAACGAGTTTGACTTCGCGTTTGCGTAGCTTTTTCACTTCAGTTCCTAAGATGCGGGTTGGAACTCTCCTCACAGTTGCTTCATGTTCCACTTCGGCTTCTTCTAGAATGCTAGGTTCCACCACTTCCGCAGACTCATGCAAATACTTCCGGAGGTGAGAAACATGAAAGAAGTTGTGAACTCCGGCTAGTCTCTCGAGTAGCTCTAGTCTATAGGCCATCTTCCTAACCTTCTCGATGATAGGAAATGGTCCTACAAATCTTGGTGCTAGCTTCCCTGCGGATCCAAAACGAACGACGTTCCTTAAAGGTGATACCTTAAGGAAAACCCTGTCCCCAACCTCAAACTCAAGGTCGGTCCTTCTTTTGTCGGCGTAGGATTTCTGTCTGTCTTGGACAGTCTTCATTCTCCTACGTATCAAGTCCACTTTCTCCGAAGTCTCTCGAATCATGTCTGGCCCAAGTATAAGCTTATCCGTAGACTCCCACCAACAAGTTGGTGATTTGCACGGTCGTCCATACAAGGCTTCGAAAGGTGCCATACCGATGGTAGCTTGGTAGCTGTTGTTATAGGCAAATTCCACTAGAGGAAGGTGATCCTCCCAAGTCCCTCCAAAGTCAAGAACGCAAAGTCTCAAAAGATCCTCTAAAACTTTATTCACCCTTTCCGTCTGGCCATCGGTTTGGGGGTGATAGGCCGTGCTCAAACATAACTGTGTGCCTGCAGCTTCTTGCAGACTTCGCCAAAACTCGCTTGTGAAGATAGGGTCTCGGTCACTAACAATGCTGGAGGGTATCCCATGGGGTCGAACTATTTACTTGAGATAAAGAGATGCTAGAGATGAGGCAGTCCTTTTACTTTTGATAGGTATGAAGTGGGCGCTTTTAGTAAGCCTATCCACTATTACCCAAATGCTAGTGTTGCCTCTTCTCGACCTAGGCAGTCCATCAATGAAGTCCATTGAAATGCTCTCCCACTTCCACTGTGGGACCTCTAAAGGATGAAGTAGTCCTCCAGGCTTCTTCTGTTCCGCCTTGACCCGTTGGCAGGTCATGCACTTAGAAACGAAATCTGCCACGTCTTGTTTCATACCGTTCCAAAAGAAAGTCCTTTTTATATCCTTGTACATTTTATCACCGCCAGGGTGTATGGTCATCTTGGAATGATGCGCTTCCTTGAGAACCTTCTTTGTCAACTCCCTTGTTTGTGGGACGCATAATCTTCCATCTCGCCTCAGCCAACCCTTACCATCAATGGCGTATCTACTGAGGTGACTAGAAGTTTCACCCCTAATAAACTTATCAATCACATCAACAAGCTGAGGGTCTTCACGTTGTGCAGCCCCTATTGAGTCCAAGAGAGTAGGGCGTACTTCGAGAGATGCTAACATACCCGGTACAAAATCTAAGGAGGGCCTAAAGTTAAAACTGGCTATATACTCCAAGCTTTGCCTTTCCACAAAGATAGGGCTTAAGGTCAGTTTCTTTCGGCTCAACGCGTCTGCTACTACGTTGCCTTTGTCGGGAGTATAGAAAATTTCAAAGTCATACGAGGCAAGAAACTCCATCCATCTTTGCTGCCTCAATTTAAGATCCTTCTGCGAGAAGAGATATTTCAACGATTTATGGTCAGTGTATAATTCGAACTTCTCACCTAGGAGATAATTGCGCCAAGACTTAAGCGCAAAGACGATGGCGGCTAACTCAAGATCATGCGTTGGGTAGTTCTTTCCATGAACTTTTAATTGTCTTCCACCATATGCTACTACCCTTCCTTCTTGCATTAGAACAGCGCCTAGTCCCGTTCCACATGCATCCGTGTATACTGTGAACATTTTGCTTCCATCCGGCAAGGTCAGAACAGGGGCTGTTGTGAGAGCCCTTTTTAATCGTTGGAAAGCAAACTCGCAATCCAAATCCCAAGTGAACGCCAGATTCTTCTTTGTTAGCCTTGTGAGTGGGGCTGATATTTTCGTGAAATCCCTAATAAACTTTCGGTAAAAACCGGCTGGCCCAAGAAAGCTTCAAACTTCGATTGCATTTCTTGGTGTCTTCCAATCTTGCACTGCCACCACTTTCGCGGGGTCCATGGCCAACCCTTCTTTGGACACTATATGCCCCAGAAATCTTACTTCCCTTCTCCAAAAGTGACACTTGGAGAATTTGGCCTTTAGTTGATGAGCTCGAAGAGTTTCCATGATTTCTTTCAAATGCTGAGCATGCTCTTCCTCATTCTTTGAGAAGATTAAGCTATCATCTACGAAGACAACCACAAATTTGTTGAGGAATTCTCTGAACACCCTGCTCATTAGGTCTGCGAAATAAGCGAGTGCGTTTGTCAAGCCGAAAGGCATGACAAGCCACTCGAAGAAACAGTCTGGGGTTCTGAACGTCGTTTTATCAATACTATCTTCAGCTACTCTTAGCTGATGGAACCCAGTTGCCAGATCAAGCTGGGAGAAGACCGTTGCACCAACAAGCTGATCAAACAAATCGTCGATTCGGGGAAGAGGGTGCCTATTTTTCTTGGTCAATTTATTTAACTCCCTATAGTCGACGCAAAGGCGAAGCGAACCGTCGTCTTTAGTTGCAAACACCACTGGAGCACCCCATTCTGAAATGCTCCGTCTAATGAACCCGTTTTCGAGAAATTCTTTAACCTACTTACTGAGATCCTTTCTCTCCTTTGGAGCCATGTGTCTGACAGGTAAAGCTACAGGCTTTGCGTTATCGACAAGATATATGCGGAAGTCTATTTCCCGCCTCGGAGGTAAGCCTTTCACCTCCTCAAAGACATCCGGATATTCCCGGACTACTCTAACTGATTGCAGATTCTCATCAGAAGCATCAAGCGACTCTAGATAACTAAGCATAACAGCATTCAAGGGATTACAAAAATTTCTAGAGTGTTACCAAGCCGAGTCAAGAGCCTAACCACTCTTTTCTCACAATCAAGGATGGGACTATTACTGGATAACCAGTCCATGCCTAAGATCAAACCATATCCCGAGAAGCCTAAGACAAAGGCATCATAACTAAACTCAATGCTGAGAATAGAGATTTTCAAACCCAAACAAACCATTGACAAGTAAGCGTAGCCCCCAATTGGATTTGAAACTACTAAGGGATCTTCTACCATACTAGTGTCTAGATGTAGAGATTCTACTAAGGCAGAGGAAATAAAAGAGTGTGATGCGCCAGAGTCAAGAAGTGTACGAACTGGATGATCATAAAGATAGACTACACTTTCTACAGAAATATTACTACCTCTTTCTTGCTGAGGTGCCACTAGCGCATGAACCTGACCCCCTGAAGTGGATCCAGCTTTCTGTCCCTGCCCTTTCTTCTTTGGGCAGTCCTTAGCTTGGTGCCCAGTCTCTCCACAATGGAAGCAACCACCCATCTTCGCCTTTCTTTTCCGGCAGTCTTTTGATATATGGCCCACAATGCCATAGAAATTGCACCTTCTCTTCTCACGGGGCTTATTGTTCTTTCCTCCTTTCTTGAAGTCTGTTTTCTTTGCTTGTAGACCCTCTTTCTTCTCTTCCACCTTAGCTTATTTCTTACCGTGATCTTCCTCGTGTAGCAACGCCATGTCCACTAAGCTTTCATAAGTCGCTCCCGTGGATACATGGGTCATGGCAAGGCTGTGTAGAGGCTCATTCAAACCCTTGACGAAGCGAAGTGCCTTCTTGTGTTGGGTGTTTACTAAGTCTAACCCAAAACTGGCCAGCTGATTAAATTGATTAACATATTCCCTGATCGTCATGCTTCCCTGTTTCAGAGTTAGGAACTCCTCCATTTGCAGGCTTCTTTCAGCTTGAGAGAGAAATTTCATTTCAAACCTTGTCCTGAAATCTTCCCATGTTTCCACCGCCCTCTGAGCATTGGTAACTTCCCACCAATAGGAAGCTTCATCCTTAAGCAACCATACCGCTAGTTGTATCTTTTTCCTATCATCCACTCCAAAGATGACAGACAGATCCTCAGTCTCCTTTAGCCAGTTTCTTGCCCCTACAAAGGATTTTGTCCCATAAAAGTCTTTTCCACCCATTGCCTTGAAGTCTCTATATGTTTTTGCGAAGGCATTTCCACGAGGAAGAGGAGGAGGAGGAGGAACCGCGGCTATTGGAGGAGGGATGTCTGCTAGGCCCGCGCCATTGGCCCTTGCTTCTAACTACCTCCTAAACCAGCCGGGAATCGGCACTCCTTCCGGGAGGTTAAGGTCTCCAGACATGCTGAAACAGAAAGGAAAAATACAAAACGAAGGATAAAGGGAGATAGATGGGGCATATGGCTTTGGGGGATTTTGTCTTTTATAAATATAACACTTTTCTTGAAAAATGCTTCTTTAAATTTTCTTTTTGAAAACAATTTCAAAAACTTTTATCTTATCTGGTAAACCTAGGCTCTGATACCAAGTGAAACACCCCACCTCCGTTAAGGTCACTTACAAAGGGAATGCCTTAATTTTGGTGGAGGTTTACAAGTAAAAGCCACAGATAAACTCAAGACAGATATAAGTACACATGTTTTAAACAACAGAAACCAACAGACTTTTATTTCATCAATACTTGTTCAAAACAAAACATTCCATAATTGTCTCAAAATACTTCCATCATTACAACCTCATAACTTTCTTGATTATTAAAGAAGCATAAAACATAAATACAGTGACAAAAATCCCCATAGTGATATCCAAAGCCATATTCCGAGCAAAAGAGACCCAAATCATACATCTACGTTCTTGGAGCTTGTACAGAGCCTGACTGAGCTGAGCTATTTCCTCCCTATGGACCGGGGGGACGAAAGAAAAGAAGACGAAAAGAAAATAGGGTCAGACATAAAGCCTGAGTAAGTCTAGTAACTCTTCAGTGTGTGAATAAGAAAAGGGCGTGTTAGATATATATATATACTGAAAATAGGATGGAGTCACAAGCTAGGGGAGTGTCGAATGTACTATCGCACCCATACTATATCTCCGCATCTACTTGAGTTTACTCTAACTGGCACCCCATGGTGAGGGTAGTGATCCTCAACTTTATTTAAAGATTGGCTCCTACTCGCGTTAACATGTGTCATACGGCCCCCAAGAATTGTAGATACCTATGCCGGTCCCACCATGGGGTGTATCAAGACCCATGGTGGCGGCCCCGACACAAATTCTAGAAGGCATAGGTTATACTACTGGTGTCCCCAATGCCCTGGTTGTCTGCTCCAGAGTGTGTGCATGCCCGCACCCCGTTAGACCTGCACTGTGCACCCACCGCCGTCGTTTTGACCGCTTACAATCAGCCCAGTAATCGTGCCCCACCCTGCCTAGTTTCAGGGTACCGTTGATACCTAACTTAGGTTACTGCTGAAATGGCTCCCACGTTACCAGGATTTTCTAGTCAAATATGTTAAGTGGTTAAGTGTCTGTATTTACCTAACCCCACCCATCAACTCTTGTTAACATGTTGAATTTGGTTAAGTGTTATAGTTGACTTAACCCTACCACTGGTCCTTAGCCTCTTAGAAGCACCTGACCACTCACATTGGACAGGTATTGCTATGGTTACTGGATATGCCAGTCGGTTCTGGGCAAGTTTACACCGTAGCTCAGTCTAACCTCGGGTCATTATTGGGCTCAATGCTTAACCACCCACATTGGATACGTGTTGTTGTGACTACTAGACAGCCGGGCGGTTCCGGGCAGGTTTACATCACAACTCAATCCAACCTCGGGTTAAGCACGTCGTGTTTTCTAAATTTACATATTTTATTATTATATATGTAAATGTCATATCTTTTATTTTTGGGTATAACAATCTATACCGTTTAAATGTCACTGTCATTGGCATGTGCTAAACATGCCAACATATGTTTTCATGTTTTACACCCAACGTTATTACCCCCGTTTATACGTTCGCAACGTTATACAAATGTTGGGCTCGACACAATTCAGCCCAACTTTATAAGCATAAGAAAAGGGGAAATCAAGAACATGTAATATTTTACAAGATAAAAGGGTGTGTGGCGCATGAACTTGCAGTTTAGCGATACTAACATAAATGATGGGTCATGTGAACTTGTTTTCAAATCAAAGTATAACTAAGTAGGTGGCATATGAGATGGCATAGTATAGGCTAATACAAACTTGTGTTTAAACATGTTTAACTCGGCATAATGTCAAACACAAAACTAGCATGTTGTATCATTACCAAAATGTCCAATTATAGCATCTAATCACATAGCCTATTTCAACATGAACTTGCATAGTTTATGAAACCCAAACGATGCTTAACATTGATCCAATTATACTTGCAAATAAACATGAAAGTGATACCATAGGCTTTGGGTCATGTAGGCATAAAAGGTTTCAAGTCTAAATCATGTTTACATAAACTTTAGTTCATGTAGGCATAAAAGGTTTTAAGTCTAAATCATGTTTACATAAACTCTAATTTAGACTAAGGGAATATACATAGTCCATGCCATCGACATATACATAAAAGGATCAATATCTAATTTTTGCCACAAACTTGCAAGTGCCATTGTTTTCATATACAATTGTTCAATAGGCTTGCATCAATCAATTTATGCCACAAACATCAATACACAAGTCATGATAGAACCATCACAATACATAGAATTTTATACAATACAAAAACACAATTCTATTTTCATGTATATCGAATCACATCCAATTCTTATTCATATTCTGAAAGGTCACTATACTTACAACGAATGCAGAATCTTGAATTCTGGATTATAAATTCTGAAATTGAGATGCGCTCCTTTGGGTAGACTAACGTTGCGTTGATAATTTAGATGTAAACGTTAAATCTTCTTCTTAGTTTGATTCGTCTCTAGGATTTCCTCTTGACGGCTATGTTTAATTCCTCCCTAGCAGCATGACGACTCCTTTCTCATTTTTTTGTGTGAATTTTCAGTTGAGACTTAGGGTATATTTATAGATTTTTAAGTTGTTTTGAGCCGTCAGATGAAGATAGGAGGAATCTAGGCCATTCAAAGTTCAAAGAGCCAATCAAGAGGTGACACGTCAGCCCTAGTGACACACAGAGCCTCAGAAATTCGAGCCAGAGCTAGACCTGGCTAGCCAGGTCGACCAGCCAGGTCGACACCCAGGTCGACACTATGGTCGACCTGGGGGGGACCAGGTCAACACTGTGGTCGACCTGGGGTGACCAGGTCGACACCATGGTCAACCCTATGGTTGACCTGGTCTCTGGGCGGGAATTTTCCTGCCCCGCCCAGTTTGAACCTGAAATTCGAAATTTTGAAATTAAACTGAGCTGTTTGAATTTAAATTTGATTCTGAAACTTCCAAAGGCCATAACTCCTTCATACAGAGTCCGATTCGCGCAAACTCGGACTCTATCTCAAGCAGAATTCCGAGATGAACGCAATGGTGTTGCCCGTTTCCCTTAGTTATTTCATTTAGAATTAATTATACTTTAATTTGTGAAGCTTAGCCTTATAGAATTCACGGGGTGTTACATGATATTTACAACGGAAATGGAAATAGGAAGTTAGAACATATATACCTGTTCTAAACCATAAAAAAAATAGTTTGGTTATAATGAAAATTAGAATAAAAATAATGTTTTAGATATATTGGAAGATTATAAGTTAATTAACCATTTTGTAAGACATATTTTAAATGGGCCAAGTTATGCCAAGTACTGAATCAGTGGAATCATTTCATTCACACTATTGTATTTGATAGTTAAATCACCGACTATCAAACCTGACCAATACGCTTGTTGGTATGGAAAGACCGGGATCGAATTATATTCGAAAACCATTCTGACCAACAAATACGTGAAGACGTCGGTTGAAGACGGAGCAAGTGAAGACCGTGGATCTTCATAAGCGGAAGGACTACGTGTCGAATTTCTCTGGCTTGCAACCAGAGTTCTTTGATTTGTGATTCCGTCGTGGTTGAAATCCACGGATTTGCAAGGACTGCTCGCTACTAATCCATGGGGTGATTCCTATATGAGATGCAGTAGGAGAGTACCTTCGGTTCATTCTGTTCCTGGATGACTTGTATGGACGGATGTCTGACAGGGTATTTCCAAAGGAATCACATGAGTTGATTTCTCCAAACGTACCATAGTTGATGGCGGAGAAATGGTTATTCTCTAGCCAAATAAACTAGAGTATTTTTGTGCACGTCAGTCAGTTAGATCTGGCGGATGTGACGATGTGGCATTCAAAGTGAATGATGACCGGATGTTTTAAAGTTAAGTTCTGGCCTCAAGCCTCATCAACCGGGAAATGACAAAAATCGGGCACGCAGCATGGCTATGTGGGTCGCTCCCATTAGGGTGTATGATCACCTATCTAGAGAAAATCCATTTGCTTCTTTAATCTATATTTCGATGTTGTCCCTTTACGGGAGGCGGTTGATGATCCCAACCGTCGGTGATATACATTCGATATACTCAAGCGAAATGAGTGGTCGGTCATGTGACGGCCGGGTTGCAAGAAGTTCTTGTTGAACCCAATGTATTCGCCTATAGAGATACACAGTCGGAAGGTGGTCCCATACCTTGTCAAATTGGAATCCAATATCCAATAAGCGCCCGCGGTTTTCGATTGTATACTATTTATGGGGAGTGTGAGATGCAAGCATTCCTCTAGATTGTTATTATTTGTATTTAGACATTATGATAATATCAGAGCAAGCTACGATTTCAAAACTATTTTGTGTTATAGTAAGGTAAAAACCGTCCGTGTTTATGTGTGGGCTAGTCTTACTATTATCCTTTTATTTCAGAAAGAATTTTCCGAAGTTAAACAAGTGTGAGTTCTGTGAATTTATCACTGGTAGTATTCCAGACTGACCTGGTGTATTTTGCTTTGCTTCAAATGTGCTTGGGTCAGACCGAGTGTATTTACAGGTTATAATCGCTTGGAGTTTCAGGAGCTAGAAGAAGGTGGCCTCACCGCTAGTTATATACAGATATTTTTCCACTGTGACTGATATTTGTTGCACTCTGATGATTGGTATGTATATACAGTTCTTTTGTATAAAGAGAGCTGATTTATGTTTTATTCGTTCCGCTATGAGATTCTAATGTGTGGTTCTTCTTCTTTCTTCTATTCTAATATTTCTTCCTTTCTTTTCTCACCCTCTAACTTCTTTCTATTGGCAGTCCAGTGTTTTCGATGCTTGAATAGTCGACATGGTGATTTTATGTCGATTTTCAGGGTCGAAAATCCTCGGGTCATTACAATTGTGCCATTGTCTTAGAACCACACCTATGTGGTCTTGGATTTTTCTTACGAGCGATTGAGTTCTTTTTAGAAAGCTCCTTCACGTCCTCCCTCTTCCAGTAGGCTAAAAATTGTTGCCGTACCTCATCTGTTATACAAGCGTTCTTCTTTTTATGCCTTTTCATGTCCCCAACAATCCACCTATACTTCGAAGAACACTTTTGATCCCATAACAGTCTGACATCAGCAAAAGTAGTGGTATCCCAAGTGTACAATGCCTACACAAGATTTTAGGGTCAAATAAATTGAAAAACTTAATCATGAATGGACTAAATATTGCAAGAACCTGAATTTCAAAATTATTATACCTTAAATTCGTCAAACCAATTATCCTTAATATTAGCAGGAATCATACTGAAACAAGGCCAAAATGATGTCAAACGGGCCTTAAGCATATTAGATATAGTACGAGATGTCTAGTCACTATTCGCGAATTCCCAGCTGTTAATGCAGAAATTAGAGTTAATTATGTAATGTATTATTAAATTAGAGAAAATTTAAAAAGTTTACTTACTCGCCGCTATTCCTACAATAGATGTACATGGTACCGACTGAAGAAGTCGAGCCAGTCTGTGACACTTGTGCAGATAGCCCAGGGTGTCTTCATCATGATCACATCCATCTAAAGGTGTGGATTGTTGATCGATAGAGGGTGGTGCTGGTTCGATCAAACCTAAACCACGTCCACTACCATTACGACCACCACGACTACAACCGCTACTACGACCACTGCTTAAAAATTCGTACACATACATGTATGCAATTTTAACTTAAAAATTCTTATTAAATATTTAAATTCTTCCATTTATGCAAATTAAATGTATGCTTATGTTATTATATTTGTAAACTACTGCATGTTTTTAGTTTTTTTGTTTATTTCTTTTTACTTTGACGGCCGGTCTACCTACTTCGCATTACAAATATAATAACTTAAGCATATTTTATAAATCATTTCATATTAAATGGTTCAACAAAATTTCGGCAGCACTTCCCTTCGGTCCTTGTATCGTACACAAATGCGTGTACACAGCGAACAAAAAGGAAGTGCCATCGAAATTTTGTTAACCGTTTAAACTAAAATGATTTATAAAATATGCTTACGTTATTATATTTGTAACTTATCCAATACTTGGACAAATCCAACGAATATGGTATCAAATGAATATAGATTTCCATTTTGTGTAAAACGAATATCCATATAACGATCATATACAACACTCGTCGGACGGGGCCAAATTTATCTAAGGGGTTCACATAAGTTGTAACAACCCTGAATTTTGGGGCCAATTTAAATTTTTTATTTTAGAAATTTTAATGGATTTAGAATATTTAGAAATAAAATCTTAGATGTGTTAGCAGGAAAATATCATTTTTTTTTATCATGTTGTATTAACATGAAATGTCACCTTGCTTGATCATGTGGTATTAATATAAAAAAAATGTCATTATCATATGAAATGTCATATTAGTGTAAATGCCATTATAGTTAGAAAGGTATGTTAGTATAAAAATTCCATTTTAATTAGATAATGTTATATCAAAATAAAAATAACATAAATAGTAAATTGTTTATAAATTTCATTTATGTGGCATTAACATTCATAGGAAATTTATTACAAATAAATAGCCATTTATTTGTCATTTGAATTTGGTTAGGGTGATTTGCTGAATGATATCGTTGTATGATAGAAATAAAGGGTGTAATTTATTATTGGAAATAAACTACAATAGATTGTAATTAAAGTCCATTAAAGTGAATTAATAAGGTAACGGTAGAAGATTGATTACAATAAAATAATTGATTTACATATGCAACCATTTGCTTTTGTCCATATACATTAAACATATAACCATATTTGGATTGCTAATTTATTTTATTTTTTTTAAATCATGTAACTCATTGACTTAATTAAGTCAAACCAAATTTAGTGGATATATATATATATACACACACTTCATGAAATTTAATTACAATTGAAACCAAACACTATAAACCGGTGTAATAACTAACTTGAATTTTGGTATGTGAATTTGTTTTAAAAATATCGATCCTGAGACATTATCTAGAGTGTCTCGAATCAGTAAGGAGCTCCTCCCTAGCCTTGACTCATGATGGAAACCCAATTTCCAATACGACCTTATGCGGTTTTGATTGTATTACTAGTATGGAGGCATAGTAGTATGGGATACTATTCTTCCTAGGATTGATACATTATGATTGAAATTGTTTTTGAAACATATATACACCAATAATAATATCAAATTCGTTTTATCATACCAAACATGTTTAATCATCATAAGGTAAAACTCTATCCTCTGGTTTGCGTTTCATTGTGTGATGGGACTTGAGTCTTATGGTGATTTCATTTTTCTAAAAAGCATTGCGTTGTTTAACGATTTACTTTATTGTTATGCACGACAATCCATTGGAATAAAACACGTTTCGCGTTAGCGGTGTGGTCCTTGGATTTGCCTTATTACTATTAGTCAAATTAGTTAAGAATTCTCACACCAGTCCCATGACTGACCCGTTGTTTGTTTCCACCTTTACAAACTCAGGTGCCCTCTTTTCCACGCGGGCAGTCGAGTAGTTTGTCTACAGGTCCTTATCTCGAGCAAGATTCTGGATTGAAGCTTAAAGCTGTGTGCAGAGCATAGTTGTCTTCCGTTGTATCTATTTTATTGTTTCTACTGCAATGTATTATAATATTGTAATTTATCTTCCGCTGTAATTTTAATCGATGTACTCTGATATTCTGTACTCTGATGTAACATTACTGTAATGTAATAAAAGTCTATTGTTATTGTTCTGATGTTGCTGTATTCCCAAAGTTAACGTGTTCGGGTTTTGAACTGTCTTGGTCGATTTTGCGATCGATCGGTTCGGGCGGAACCCGGGCCGTTACAGTTGGTATCAGAGCTTTGGATAGCTCAAATCTTTGGGGTACAACTCATTAGAATGGAACAAAAGACTCATCAAAGATTGGATTAGTAATATCCAATAAGAATACTCATTAGAGATAGGATCAGCAGTATCCTAGAATGAGAAAACTCATTAGAGATGGGATTAGTAATGCCCTAGAATGAGTTGAGAGTAGCAAGCCTATAATATACGTATTTGTAATTATAATCATATTTTTGGAAAATATGATTTTTGAATATCTAAAAGTTATATATTTTAAAAAGCTAATCAACCAATTGATTGATGATTGTGTAGTTTAATTATTAGCTCAACTACAAAATTATTTAAACCAATGAATGAAGAATAAAAAATTGAGTAGGATAATTAAACACTTTTAGCTTCGTTCCTTTTCGAGGACGAAAAGATTTTAAGTGTGGGAGACTGTAACAACCCTAAATTTTGGGGCCAATTTAAAAATTTTATTTTAGAAATTTTAATGGATTTAGAATATTTAGAAATAAAATCTTAGATGTGTTAGCAGGAAAATATCATTTTGTTTGATCATGTTGTATTAACATGAAATGTCACCTTGCTTGATCATGTGGTATTAATATAAAAAAAATGTCATTATCATATGAAATGTCATATTAGTGTAAATGCCATTATAATTAGAAAGGTATGTTAGTATAAAAATGCCATTTTAATTAGATAATGTTATATCAAAATAAAAATAACATAAATAGGAAATTGTTTATAAATTTCATTTATGTGGCATTAACATTCATAGGAAATTTATTACAAATAAATAGCCATTTATTTGTCATTTGAATTTGGTTAGGGTGATTTGCTGAATGATATCGTTGTATGATAGAAATAAAGGATGTAATTTAATATTGGAAATAAACTACAATAGATTGCAATTAAAGTCCATTAAAGTGAATTAATAAGGTAACGGTAGAAGATTGATTACAATAGAATAATTGATTTACATAGGCAACCATTTGCTTTTGTCCATATACATTAAACATATAACCATATTTGGATTGCTAATTTAATTTAATTTAATTTATTTTAAATCATGTAACTCATTGACATAATTAATTCAAACCAAATTTAGTGGAATAATATATATATATATATACATACTTAATGAAATTTAATTACAATTGAAACCAAACACTATAAACCGGTGTAATAACTAACTTGAATTTTGGTATGTGAATTTGTTTTAAAAATATCGTAAATTATTTAAGCAATCAAAACGATATATATAGAATGTAGCATTTTGAAATAAACTTATATGGTTAAGATGATGACTGCGAATTATGAATGTAACATGTGTAAATAAATACTAATTGGTCATATGGTAATTATGATGTTATATATTTTGAAATTTTAAATTCACAAACTTTGTCACAATTAGCATTAAACTAGCATTAATTCTTTTCATTTTATCCTCTCTCTCTTTCATTGTTATATATTTTTTAAATTTGAAAAATGTGTCATTATAGCGTGTCATAAAAGGGGATGTCATGAAACATAAATGGGAAGTAAATAAGCCAGCCTTAGTCAGCAATTCATTTTTCTTTGTCACATATAACATACAAAATGTGAATGGGCCTTGAGGAATAAAAGAACAAATAGCAATGATATATATATACCTTAAAAATTTACAAAGCCAAAATCCTAATAGTAATATGACCAGCCGCCACCAATTCTTTGAACGGCCATTGTATTCTCTCCTTCCTCCCTCACTCTAATACGATTCTTTCATCAATTCTAAGAATTTTCAAATGGGAAAAATCTTTAGCTAAGAGAGTTCTACAGTTTCAACGGTCACGATCTCCTCAGGCTCATGTTGGTTGCGCAAGTGGAGGACGTTGGCAGCGACTTAGTGGTGCGTTCAAATCTGGCGCTGGTCGATTCTGGTGTTGTGCGTTTTGAAGAAGGAGCGGTTTACAGAAAGGATTAAGGGTAATGATTCAATTAGGATAATATAATTCAAATATGTAATTAAATTATAGAATGATTAAAAGGCCATATCTTATCCAAATCAGAATGAAATTGAGTGATTTTCAAAGCGTTGAAATTGTGAAGAAAAGATCTACGAGATGGAGTTGAATAGATCTAAAACAGAGCATTTTGGAAATTCAGGAAATTTCAAATTTGAATTATTTGGTGAGAAATTCTATTCTTTCATTTTATAATTAAAATTTGTTAATGATAATTGTAGTATTCTTCATATTCCGTAATACTCTGCTGTTTTCTATACGTGATTTGATCTATGTATTATTAGAATGCTGAAATTAACGTTTATGTTAATTAGAGAATTGAATCAAGCAAAATTATCATTGTGTTATTAGAATGTTGAAATTAACGTTTATGTTAATTAGAGAATTGAATCAAGCAAAATTATCATTTTGTTATTAGAATGTTGAAATTAACGTTTATGTTAATTAGATAATTGAATCAAACAAAATTATCATTGTGTTATTAGAATGTTGAAATTAACGTTTATGTTAATTAGATAATTGAATCAAACAAAATTATCATTGTGTTATTAGAATGTTGAAATTAGCGTTTATGTTAATTAGATTATTGAATCAAACAAAATTATCATTTTGTTATTAGAATGTCGAAATGAATGTTTATGATAATTAGAGAATTGAGTTGCGACAAAATTATCATCTTTGTCAAATATAAGAGTTGCGACAAAAAATTATCATCTTTGTCAAATATAAGAGTTGAGACAAAATTATCATCTTTGTCAAATGTAAGAGTTGCGAAAAAAATTATAGAATGAGAAGTTTGACATAAGACTTGACACCCAATTATACATTGTTATCCTATGTATTGACATGAAAAACTTACACCAAAACAACATGATTACATGTATTATTATGAGGAATGGACATCATAATTGACACTAGAATATTAGTTGTTGCCATTATAGGAATTGTTATGGAAACATTGACACCAAAATATTAGTTGATATCATATGCAGAAATATGAAGGTGATATGAAATTGACATAAAATAAACATATTTTTAGTGTCGTTAAGTTTTATATAAAATAAACATATTTTTAGCGTCGTTAAGATTCGTGAAAATGAGCACAATTTTAATGTCATTAAGTTTCACCAAAAAAGAAACATTATTTTTAGTGTCAAGTTGTGTCATTAAAAATGAAACATAAATTTAGTGTTCTGTAGAATCATTAAAAATGAATATTTTTAGTGTCATATCGAAACATTGAAAACGAACATATTTTTAGTGTCATGTTGATTCAACTAAAAATAATATATTCTTAGCGTCATTTAGTTGCAATTTGAAATAACATATTTTTGTTGTCATTTATATTACAATAAAAAGATTTCATGTTTAATGTAATATGGTTCATTAGAAGGGTTAAACAAAAAGAAAAAATGTTTAATTAGAATAGACATGCCACTTTTATTAGGAACATGTTATGTAAGATAAATTTGTCATTTATGTAAAAATTGAATTTGTTATTTATGTAAAAATTGAATTTGTCATTTATGTAAAAATTAATTTGTCAGTTATGTGAAATTTAATTTGTCATTTTTGTGAAGATTGGAATTGGCATTTATGTTAAGATAAATTTGTCCTTCATGTTCAAATATTATAATATCATTTATTGAAAATGTCATTAAAATTTGAATGTCAATGAAACTAGAATATCACTAGATTAAAATGTCGTTAAATTATAAAGTCATTAAAACTAGTAGGTCATTAGATGAAAAAAGGTCATTAGAATACATAGAAAATATGTTTCCATATAAAATATCCTCCTTATATGACATTAGAATTCATCACTTTTATTTAAGAATGGCACGTGAATTAAAAACATCAATTTTGTTAAGAAGTGCCATGTAAAATAATATTTTTAGTAGAACAATTATAATGATTAATTAAAATTGTACTTGGACACGAGGTTAGGTCACATTTGTGGTGGAAGTCTGCCCGGACCCGACCGGCATATCCAGCAGCCACAAATGTTGGGCCTAATGTGAGAGGTCCAAGTGCGCAAATAAAAATTGGGGCAAGACACGAGGTTAAGCCCGACTTGTGGGATAAGGCTGCCCGGAACCAACAGACATATCCAGCATTCACAAGTTGCAGTCCTAATGTGAGAGGTCTGGCCCATATTAAAATATAAATGGTTAAATAGAAAATGTACATTATTTACACCGTCAGGAGTTAAATTAGAAAGTTACATTATTTTCACCGTCATGTTTAAAGAAAAGAAATTTACATTTTTATGAAATTAAGATTAAAAAAAGTTACATTTTTAACGTAAATTAGATTAAAAGGGAAAAATTACATTTTTCATGCATGTAGA
Source organism: Allium sativum (assembly GCA_030737875.1). Lineage (NCBI taxonomy): Eukaryota > Viridiplantae > Streptophyta > Magnoliopsida > Asparagales > Amaryllidaceae > Allium > Allium sativum. The sequence continues at coordinate 980,516,868 of CM060915.1, forward strand.
TTAAAAGTGAAAAATTACATTTTTATGTAATTGGACTTTAATTAAAAAGAATAAGGATATGAAATTACATTTTTATGTAATTGGATTTTCATAAAAATAAAAAATAAGGATATGAAATTTATATTTTAATGAATTAGGTTTTCATTAAAAAGATTAAAGATATGAAAATTATATTTTCACGTAAATAGATTAACACACAAAATAATCGTTTTTTTTGTAATATAAAATTATTATTTTTGTTTTGCATTGAAATGATAATAAAATTATCAATTTTGTTACATTGAAATAAACAAACAAAAATACTCATTCTTGTAGAAGTAAAGGTGAATGAACAAAAATATTCGTTTGTTGCAATTGTAATGAAACACAAAAATGCTCATTTTTGTTGGAATTGGTATGATAAACAAAATAAACATTTTGTGTAATTCGAAAGATGAAACAAGAAAATGTACATTGTTGTGCATAAGATGTGTATGTGGATGAAAATAAATGGTGTGTACATTGTACATTAATATTGTATATACAAATAGGAATATTTTTCGTTAGCAAAATGTAATGAAATAAAATACATTTCATTACACCTTATAAACATTTCGATAGGTTGTGAAACAAAACATTCACTACTTGTTATATAATTATGTTAATGAAATGGAATTTAATTATTTTTATATATATAAAAATAAAGATAAATCGTTATAAATTACAAATAACGATATGAAATGATTTCCAACTTATATGTATACGAGAATTATTTGGAAAGTCCGAGTCTATCTCATTCCAGATATTTTAAGCGACGTTTAAAATTCAAGTTTTGAAGACAACGATAGAAGACCGACGATCTTCATATCGAATAGACGACGATTGTTGATGCCCGTGATTGGAGTAGCTACCTTGAAGAGGCTACAGTGGAGGCCGTCCGGACGAATAGGTTGATTGTACGGATTTGGTTTACGCTCAAACCCAGAGCGTAAGCTTATAAATGGATTGTGTGTCTGACATTGTACTCCGGTTAATATCATGTTATTGATTTTCGGTTTAATATATAAATGTTGGTGGTGGAGAATTTATTCTTTGCTTAACACCCGTTTATATATTGACGGATGATCAATGGTGCAGTATGGATTGACAATGTGGCATGCTAAGATATTATGATCAAAGCTTTTGTTGAAAAGCAGGTCCTTGTGGTTGATGACTACAGCGTGACTTCGCGAGCCTCACAACCCGGTTGAGTTTAAAACGGGAGAAGGGAACGCAGGGAGAGCAGCACGTTTCTTTCTAGCTAGAAGTAGTGTCGGTGCTTGAACTGGCTGACATTTACTTATGTGGATGATGGAATGTGGCGCGCCTCGGATGATAGGTACTATAGGAACGGGAAACGTGTGTTCAGGAATAACTAATCCGCAAACTTGTATGGTGGACCGACCCTGCAGCTTTCCAAGGGTTCACTGCGGGGGATCCTGGGACTTTAGCTAGAGTGTCTCGAATCGGTAAGGAGCTCCTCCCTAGCCTTGACTTATGATGGAAACCCAATTTCCAATACGATCTCATGCGGTTTTGATTGTATTACTAGTATGGAGGCATAGTAGTATGGGATACTATTCTTCCTAGGATTGATACATTATGATTGAAATTGTTTTTGAAACATATATACACTAATAATAATATCAAATTCGTTTTATCGTACCAAGCATGTTTAATCATCATAAGGTAAAACTCTATCCTCTGGTTTGCGTTGCATTGTGTGATGGGACTTGAGTCTTATGGTAATTTCATTTTTCTAAAAAACATTGCATTGTTTAATGATTTACTTTATTGTTATGCACGGCAATCCATTGGAATAAAACCCGTTCCGCGTTAGCAACGTTGTCCTTGGATTTGCGTTATTACTATTAGTTAAATTAGTTAAGAATTCTCACACCAGTCCCATGACTGACCCGTTGTTTGTTTCCACCTTTACAAACTCGGGTGCCCTCTTTTTCACACGGGCAATCGAGTAGTTTGTCTACAGATCCTTATCTTGAGCAGGATTCTGGATTGAAGCTTAAAGCTGTGTCCAGAGCATAGTTGTCTTCCGCTGTATCGATTTTATTGTTTCCGCTGCAATGTATTATAATACTGTAATTTATCTTCCGTTGTAATTTTCATCGATGTACTCTAATATTTTGTACTCTGATGTAACATTACTATAATGTAATAAAAGTCTATTGTTATTGTTCTAATGTTGTTGTATTCCCAAAGTTAACGTGTTCGGGTTTTGAACGGTCTTGGTCGATTTTGCGATCGATCGGGTCGGGCGGAACCCGGGCTGTTACATAAGTAGTCAAAAAAACATTCAATCCAAATTTTTTTCACCATTCAAATCAGAGATCGTTTGTAAAATGACTATTTTAACATGTTAACGAAAATTGATTAAAAATAATTTGATTTTCAAACACTTAAATTCTTCGATAAAGGATTATTATTATTGTCCGTACTCAAATAGAATTTAACATAGCTTATAAATTAGCTTAACAGGAATTTAAATTCAAGATTCACAATGTCAAGTTTTTTCACCATTCAGATTCTCTTTTAAATTTTATTCTAGTCATTAAATTCGAAAATTAATTGTTCTAATATTTAAATTAATTAAATATTCATGTATCAAAAATCCATATTGTTACATAAAGGGTATAAATGATGTCATTATTTTTCGCCTCAGCAGCCCAGATATATCTTGATAGACTAATTTATTATTTCTTATAGATCATCTATATGATTTTAGCCTTTGTCATTACTCTAGTCTAATATATTTTATGGATCATATGTCTAATAGATTGTTGATACATCAACCAGTCTATTTGATGAATATGTGGTGATCTTGTAATTCACTTTATATATTTTTTCATTTTTGAAAATCCAAAAATGTGTTTATTCCATAGAATCATTTTGAAAAATAAAAGAAAGAGCCAAAGTATTTTTTACTTTCTTTGTGTCTTTTACTGCTCTCAATATTTATTCAAGCTTTATATAATTTAAAATGCAAATCTTTAGCCATATCTTTAGCATGAGTTTTCAGTGAGAACTGTTTTTGGGGAGGCTTGAGTAGAGGATGTTTAAACTTGAAAAAGTTGATATGAAAATTTGTCATATGAATTTTTTTAATGCATGAAATGCCATCTGGAAATATTGTTGTATGTTGAAATTTGATCTTTGTAACAAACTTCTTGAGATAGGATTTTGATGTCCAAAACTTAATATGATTTTTAGTGAAGTTTTAAATTTTATTTTAAGCTTTGTGATTAATTCATTTGAGAGCAGCATCTGATTTTTGTTTCAATATGTTAATGTGTATACCCTTAACCAATGCACTTCCCTCTATAAAAAGTGTTCTTAAAAAATTCATATTTTTTCCAAGAATAAAATATAAGACAATTTTGTTTAAAGATGTACACAAAGGATTTATTTTGAAACTATATCACAGTTCATGGAACATTCTTTTATGATTTTAGGAAGTATTTATATTGATTACATGGATTTATTCATGTAAAGATCTAGTTTACGGAACTGTATCACAGTTCATGGAACATTCTTTTATGAAAAAATAAAGTATTTATTCATGAAACTATATCACAGTTTATGGATATTTAGACTACTTCAAACACTAGAGTCTCAAAATGCATTAAGAAACGATACTTCAGTTTTACATGAAGTTGCAAATTTTGAACTGGGAACTGTGAAGCTTAGCATCATGCTTTAAATCATTCAAGCACTAGATAGATATACAAACAATAACATGGATGCAGATATTAACATACAAACATAAAACAAATTCACAAGCATTAAAATCAATGCAAACATCAACAAACTTTATATGTATATGTGATTATAATAAATATGAGCTGAAATTAAGAGATTTAAAATATTAAGTAGATTGATATGATCTGAACAACAAACAATTCCACTCATTCAAGAACTTTCCATGTCGAATGAAACCGTGAATTAGCTGATGTAACTTAATGCAAATATAATTTGAAAAAAACCATTGAATTATGTTAATGCGAGTTTGTTTGCCAAATAGTAATAATAATAATAATTACATTTGTCTAATAATATTCTTTATTATTTGAAGGAACATGAAGAGAGGTATGCCATTATTTTTTTATCAATGAGTTGGCAACATAAAGAGAAAAGGCAACAACAAAGGAAAAGAAAAGTATGGGCGGATATAGTCTCAGTTGCACTGAAGAACTTTTAATGCGTCAACTTTACTATATGGCATTTTTCTTTAACATTGTTTTACTCCTAGTTACAAGATTTTTTTTCCTATGTGAATTGAGAATTGAATCCTCTCCCCTTTTATGGTGCAATATAATTTCCCCTATCTATTTGCAATGCATGACATTTTGATTAGCATGTAATCTCCTGCATTTACCCTTTATTTTATTAAATTTCATTTTTTTTCCTGTCTTATTTTCAAACAAATCAAGTATTCAAATAATGTCAACAATCCAGTTCAACTAGAGTTTAAGGTCTTTTAGACAGCAAGACTTTGTTTACATGCGTCTTATCAAAGAAAAGAATATACTTTGCTATTGGTTTTGATGCAGCATCAATCTAATTTATTCATAAAGTTAGCTAAAATTTATTTTTCTTTAACTAAAGGAAAGTGATTTGTTAAATATATAGAAAGTTTAAACACTTAAATCACGTTATTAATATGCCAAACAACAAATTTGTTAATTTTCCAATTATTATATATAATCTTACATTATGCTGTGCACAAATACATTTTATGGTTTATTTAGGAAATGGATGCAAAAGAAAGCAAAACAATAAAAAGATCAAAATACACTTAATTTACGCCTTTGGATTGAGTCATGTTGAGGTTTTATTACAGAAAAGTGATAAGGAAGTATTGTACGTTGATACAAGTACCATACTTTAAAGAACTTCTCGTTACAACCTGATAGTCATTTATGCAAATCAAGAATATATAATGCAACTAGATGGTTACTTTTACAACCTCCAAGTCTAGTCTTTGCAGCAACAAAATTAATTCATAACCATGTATACATAAAGATGAGAGAGGAGCGGAAGGTGTACCAAACACTAAAGAGGGAAGGCGCAGAGATAGGACGGCGACAGAGGGACGATGCGGAAGAGGGAAGGCGCGGGATCGGGATCAGTGATGAAGGAGCGACGCCTCGATGCGGAAGAGGGAAGTCACGGGATCGGGATCGGCGATGAAGGAGCGGCGGCTAAATGAGATTATTTAGGGTTCCTTTTTTTACCATGATTAAACGATGGAATGAAAAGATCGGGGTAATTTTTAATAACGGGTTGAAATTCCTGGGTGAAGCGGTTTATTTGAACGGGTGCGGTTATTTTGACCCTAATTTCATAACCAATAAAGTAAATTCCAAACCATATAGAAGGCATAGGGAATGAGTAGGGAACTGCCTACGTATTCCCTACCCCATTCACATATTTTTACATTTTCCCTATGTCGCGCCTACGCCGCGTAGGGATAGCATATGGAATTTTGGGTTGGAAAATTGCCCCTTTTTTTGTAGTGTTAAAATAACCAATTCATTGTAAGACATAAATAGAGGATTTTATTTTAAAGGACAAACTTTGCAAAAAAATTTGGTGAAAAGTATGCAAAGTTTCAAAATTAGAGGGAAGAACACATTTACATTAAAAGTGGAATTTGGGGGGCCCAATATCTTTTTTCCATTTACACTAGCATTTGTCCTTCTCACTATATTACAAACTTTCTAAACTTTTCACCAAATTTTTTGTTAAGTTTGTCCTTCTCTCTATTTTCCACTTATTGAAAATTTCATTGTAAAACACATCATATAAATTAATTTACTACATAGTAGAACAACTGTTTCATTTTAAAATACTTTAAAATGCTCTTTAAAATATACTTTCAAAATTCTATCGAGTTTGGATTGACATGAAATATGTTTTTTTTTGTATATTTAGTATAGAATACATACACATTATTCTAGGATTATACTATTCTAATTTTAAGTGAGGCTATTATTAAATGAATCTTTTTTAAATATAATGTTGGGTTGGGTTGAGGAAAATGTCAAACCCGACACATATATATTATGGGTTACAAATTGTAATACATATCTGATCCGAACTAGGACGAGTTGGGTTGGGTTTATGTGGGTTGGGTCGGGTTGGTGGATTGGGTCGGACTGAATATGGGTTGGGTGCAACCCTACCTTCCATCGCTTCTTCCACCGACCCTTCTCCCATCCTCCTCCAAAATTGGACTTACCAGGTTAGTTTCTATTGAATATATCTTTGGTTTCCTCGTAATTTGATACCCAGATCCATAGGTATCATGTAAACTAAAAATGCACCAAATTATTATTTAACAAAATAATGAGTTGCGTGGATAAGTGAGACCCGAACTAGGAATCAGGAAGGATAAAGGTTTAATCTGATTTAGTTTTATACTATAAGCCGGTAATCTTCTCATGCTTGATTAAACTTACTTTGGTAAATTACTCCTATGAACTTTCGATCAGTACGTTGTAAGACCCATTCTGTTGCAAGTTGTTGATGATTGATGAAGAAAATATCAATTCCTATGAGTCTAGATTACAGGAGGCAATTACTCATTTCCTATCATTTATGGACCCATGGCAACATACAAATATATTGACATCGTAGTTTCATTTTTCTTAGATAAAATTGTAATTATGTTCTAGACTAAATAAATGAAACTAATATAAATTACATGATAAGTTAAGATAATGGTAGTTCCTGAATTGGTTTGGGCTTCGAAGAAGCACGCCATTGTTTACTTAGTATATTTCTATCTCTTTGGCTAAATGCATTTAGCTCTTGAACAGTGTATGTTATTTTTATAAATATTTTATAAATTTTGTATGAACAAGTAAAGAACTCTTTATGTGAGAAAATTGTTTATCTTGCTTTTGCACTACAAGAAAAACCGCATATAGTAGCGGTAGTATCCGCTGCTAATGTAACAACCCGTATTTTCAATAACCTGTTATAATATAAATCGAGGCAGAATTTAATTCAAAAATCTGAATCAAGGGAAACGGGCTATGCCATTGCGTTCGTCTCGGAAAAATACGCGAAATAGAGTCCAAGTTTTCGAAAATCGGAGTCCGTATGACCCGATTAAGGCCCAACGAAGTTTTCAGAAAATTTCAAAGTAAAAACAGATTTCAAATTCAAGTTTGAATTTGGAAATTTGGGCCAGTTTGGGCCAGACGGGAAAATTCCCACCAGAGCACCCAAGTCGACAGCCCTGTCGACTTGGGAGTCGACTTGGTTGGACCCAAGTCGACAGCCCTGTCGACTTGGCTGTCGACTTGGTCCAGCCGGGCAGTTTTGCCTGGTGCACCATTTTGGGTTTGTGTTGAGTTTGGGGGCCAGATTCGGTTTTGAGGGCTGAGATTGGAACTAGGGTTTAATCCTAAGGCTAGAACTAGTCCTAATCTCTATAAATAAGGCCCTAACCTAACCCTAAATCATCATTATTCATTCATATAACTAAACTATGGCAAAATTTTACCTCTCATGGCCTCCACTCTCTTCATAAAATTCCTAAATAAATTTCTATGAGATTTTCCATGCATACAAGTGTTTTCAAGCTTGTATGAGCATCATTAGCTTGCATTCAAGTCAAGTTTTCTATATTGGCATCATAAAGCAAGGGTTTTGATCATTTTGGCTTAAGGGTTTTTCTATTGAAGCTTGCATTTTGGGTTTAATTGGTTGCATAAGGGCTTTGTCATATTTTTGTGCCTTCATAAGCATTGTAAGCCCTATTCTACTTTCATACTTAAACTCTAAAGTTAAATGTATGATATGCAAGTTTGCCATGATATGCAAGTTTACTATGTCATGTTATGCAAGTTTGAGATGTTATGATATGCAAGTTTATCATGTTATGTTATGCAAGTATGCCATGTTATGATATGCAAGTTTATCATGTTATGTATGCAAGTTTGCCATGTTATGATATGCAAGTTTACCATGTTATGCTATGCAAGTTTACCATGTTATGCTATGCAAGTTTGCCATGTTATGATATGCAAGTTCATCAAGTTATGTTATGCAAGTTTGATATGCAAGTTTGTAATATGATATGCAAGTATGTTATGCAAGTTTGGGGTGATCATTTTGTTCATGTTATCATGCTATGCAAGCTTATCTTGGGTTTATGAGCTTAAAGCTTCAAGCTTTATGCTAAAGGTTGCATTTTGGCAACATGTAAGTTATCATATCCCTTATGATAACTTGCATGTGAGGCCAAATGCGAACTTATGGCCATTTTTACATGTCATTTATCACCATGTATCACCAATATGCTAAGTTTGGTTTTATGCATGCTTTTGAGGCCTAAAATGTAATATGCAAGTATATGAACATATGTACATTTCATATGCCACCATGTTAAACTTGTGGCTTCAACACCTTTATGTCATGATTATGCCAAGTTCCCACTTTCTATCCTTTATGCGCTATTGCGATATGTAAGCGATGGGATTGCGTTTGGGGTTGGGTAAACTTAAAAGACATAAAAACATAAGCTTGGGAATTTACCTATTAAGTTAGGTCTACCCTTTGGGAATTTACCTATTAAGTTAGGTCTACCCTTTGGGAATTTACCTATTAAGTTAGGTCTACCCAAATGCTTGAAAACTTGTAACATGTTTTTGAAACATGATGGACATGACACTTAGAAAAGATAAGTGTGACCAACTCGAGGTTGGGTTGAGTTTGTAGCGTAAACCTACCCGGAACCGACCGGCTTAACTAGTTGCTACAAACAATAGGACCCAATGTGAGAAGTTGGTCATGTTGTACCTTGAACCCGAGGTTAGACCAAGTTGTGGTGTAAAGCTACCCGGACCCGCCCGGCTTAACTAGTAACCACAACAAGGTCTAATGTGAGAGGTTAAGGCGCATTAAATTAATTAATGCCTCGTGATTAGGGTTAAGTCATGGTCCACTTAATACTTAACCAATTTGGGCTTGGTAGATTAATCAGGGTTAAGTCGTGAACTCATCGTTACACTTAACCAAGTTAATCCATGATTAGCAAGAGGGTAAAACCGTACTTAACCCACTAGAAAATCCTAGCAATGGGGGTCCACTCCAGCAGTAATCCCAAGTTCGTATCATTATGGCCCTAGGGTCTAGGCTAGGGTGTGGGGCACGATTACTGAACTGGAGGTAAGTGACCAAAAACGACGGCAGAGTGGTACGCCGGTGTAGTTCCGGGCGGACTTATGGTCGTGCACATAGTCCGAAGCCAGGGAAAAAATGCACGGGTACCAGTAGATCGAGACTGTGCACGCATGTTTATGGTGTCCAGGGGTTGCCACCCTAGGGCTTGATACACCCGACGGGAGACCCGGCACAGTCTGACTACAATTATGTTTGGGCCGTATGGACACCAACACGTGACGAGTTAGGCTTATAGGGAGCCGATCGACTAGACCGTTTGGTTAGACCTTGTATTAGGGTCATTTCATGTTATTGGGCCAAAGCTTGGGCCAAGGGATCAATACTTGTATATTCAAGTCATGTTAGTTTGCTAGTACACCTGTGGTGCAAAACCTTAAACCTGATTATGCGATGACACCTTTATCTACCTTGTTAGTTAATCATCATGCTAGTATGTTGTTATCCTTAAGTTCATCCCTGCTTCTCATGTCAGTTAACTTTATCAGTTTACATTGATTGTAGTAGGGCTTACTCAGTCTTTTTGACTGACCTGTTTTCCTTTCGCCTCTTTTCTTCCGTTCCCCCCCCCCCCCAGGTTCTCAGGGTGGGAATATTAGAGCTTAGCTTGGATTTCTGATCGATTGCTTGTGGGATTTAGCTTATGTACGGTTGGACATGAAGCTAGCTATGGTTATCACTTATTTTGGGGATAGTACTTATGTATTTCAGTTTTTCCAGTGATGTTGTTTTATTTTATCTAGACTTGTGTATTTGGAAAGTTGACCTTATGATGTATCAGACTTGTTTTGAAATAGTTTGAAATCTTCCGCTGTTTTACTTATCTTATTTACTCTGTTTACATATATACATATGTTCTTGTTCTGCCTTGATATATCATTATGCATGTTTACCTGATTCAAACGCCCCTCCAAAGTCAGGATGCTTGCAAGAGCCACCCTGGCGGAGGTGGGGTGTTACATTTGGTATCAGAGCATATGGTTTACGAGAAGGAACAAAAAGGTTTTTAGAAAACTTTTGGAAAACTATTCTCAAAACCAAGTATAAAGTATTTTCCAAAGAAAAGTCTAGTTTATTTTAAAGGCTATTCCCCAAAAAGCCATTAGCAAAATTCCTTCGTCTTTCTCCATTCTGAATCTATCTTTTTCTTCGTTTTCAGTATGGTCAATAACTTTGCCATTCCGGAGGGAGTACACGTACCTGTTTGGTATAGGAGACTTTTGGAGGCTAGGGTGACCGAAGCCGGCCCCGCAGATGCTCCTCCTCCTCCTCCTCCGGTGGTTAATGTTTCTCCTCCTCCTCCCATAGCTGATGTTTTTCTCCCCCTCAGCATCCTCAAGCTGACTTCGCAAAGATTTGCCAAGACTTTAAGGCGATGGGTTGCAAGAATTTCATTGGAACGGAGACTTTTGTAGAGGCAAGGAATTGGTTGAAAGAAACCGAAGATCTTTTTACCTTCTTTGATATAGATGACCGTAGGAAGGTTTTATTAGCAGTGTGGTTGCTAAAGGAAGAAGCTGCACGTTGGTGGGTGGTCACCACCGCTACTAGGCCAATTGAGACTTGGGATGACTTTCGGGGAAAGTTTGGACTAAGGTTCCTATCACTAAAGCAAGGGGACATGACCATTAGGGAATACGTGGATAAGTTTAATCAACTTGCTCGGGTCGGTTTGGACTTGGTTAACACAGCTCAGAAGAAGGCCCTATACTTTGCTCTAGGATTAAACGAGCCATTACATGGTTTGGCCATATCTCATATACCCTTGGGGGCAACTTTCGAGAGCTTGGTGAATATGGCCCTACTCAATGAAGATAATAGGAGTGACAAGAAGGAGATTAAGATGAATGACACTCAAGCCAAGAAGACTGATTCCCAGTGGAAAGGAAATCAGGGTAATCCAAGTGGTCGGAGCAGTCAAGGCAATCAGAACAAGAACAAGAACAAGAGTCAAGGCAACAAGGGGAACAACAACAAGGGCAATAACAAAAAGGGGAAGTGCCACTATTGCGGTTCAGTTGGGCATCTTATTAAGGATTGTAAGAAGAGGAAAAGGAAGAATGGTGAATGCTTTCATTGTGGTGAGTTTGGACACTTCACTAGGGATTGCCCGAAGAAGCAAGGGCAAGGCCAGGGTCAGACTCAGCGTGCTGGACCTTCGGGAGGGCAAGTTCATGCTCTCAATGCCGCTCCAGTTCCCGATCGAGGTAGTATTTCTGTTGAAAGCCTTGTATATATTTCTGATTTTTCCTGTTCGTACTTTGTTTGATTCTGGTGCGTCGCATAGCTTTATCTCATCTGATCTTGTTGATAGTTTGCACCTAAGTACTAGTCTAGTTAATGATCCCGTGTGTGTTTCAAATCCAATTGGGGTTTCCGCCCATTTGTCTATTATCTACGTGGATTTGAAAATCTCTATCTTTAGTGTAGAGTTCTCATGTGATGCTTATATTCTCGGTTTCATGGGGTATGGGTTTATTTTTGGGCATGGATGGGTTGTCCAGTTTTGGAGCCATTCTTGATTTTTGAGCATAGGGTTGAGAGGCTCATGACTCGCCTCAGTAATACCCTAAAAATTTCTAGTAACCCTATGAGTCCCGTCATGTTGTGTTGTCTTGAATCCCTCAACTCGTCTATCGATAGTTTGTAATCGGTGAGGGTGGTACGAGAATATCCTGATATCTTGGGTAAAGTGAAGGGGGTTACCCCTAAACGAGAGATAGATTTCCGCATTTATCTGTTTGATAATGCCAAGATAGTTTCGTGGCCGGTTAGGCACATGGCCCCGCAAGATGAGAGTTAAGAAAGCAAGTCAAGGAGTTGCTTGAGAAGAACTTCATTAGATGAAGTATATCTGAATGGGGAGCGCCTGTAGTATTTACTACCAAGGCAGATGGTTCATTTCGTTCAAGCATGAGTTATAGAAAATTACGTTAGTAAGAGCAATTGGCAACGTGGATTGGTATTTCCAAGAAAAGTTTTGCTGCGTGGAATACTTTATAGTAAGTAAACGAGATCCAGGATTCACTAGTGAATTTTGGAGAGCTTGCATGAAACCATGAGGTCATAGTTATGTTTAAGCCAAGAATGATAAGAAGAGTAAGTGAAAAAGGAAGACGAGAGGCGACAATGAAATGGGTTCCAACTCATATTTGGAAATAAGAGTTAAGAAGCTAAGAAATCATGAGGTAAAAGACGGTCAAAGCACAGTGGAGTTAAACTCAAGGAAACGTGATTTAGAAGACTGAAGGCTAGATACGCGCATCATATCTCTTTTAAGAGCACATCCTTGGTCCTTGTTTTCCTGTGGAACTTACTCGCATGTTATTTTTTTACGTATATCCTCTCGGTCCCATTCTCGATCCCATTTTTGTTGTAAACTCCATAAGGGGGTATGACTCATCGGTTAGTAATACATGTCAAAGTTTGAAGGGGGTCCGTTAGGTTGACTAAACCTTTTGGGCTTTTATAGAATATGGGTTGGGTTAGGAAGGGATTTCTTGTAATCCGAAAGGGGTATATCCTGCTTATCTTCCCGATCTCTTTGTAGCATATCTTTTGCTATCCATGTTTGTCTTGATTATCTAGTTTATCATGTTAATCTTGCCATGAGAACCTTAGGTAGAAACCCTTTGGATGAAACATGTGTTTGAAACATGTTATGCTTGATGGTTGCAAGTGGTTGCAAGTGTTTGCAAGTGGTTACTCGTGGATGCATTATACACATTAGGCACTAGATCGGCTCACACACTCCTCATATTGCATATGCATGAGTGTTTACGCTTATTCATTGTAATAACCCGCAAATTCTGGACCAGTTTAAAATTTTTATTTTGGCAATTTTAATGAATTTTGAATATTTAAAATAGAGTATTTTAAATAATACCGACGAGAAATTCATTTTGAATATAATTCGAACGTATATATTATACGTGTCGTCGTTAGAATATAAATATTTATATATAATTATAAATAGAATTGAAAATGGCGCGGTAGTTCGATAATTCGATTTCAAACTTCAATTGAATGTACCGGGTGCAAAACAATCCGGATTTTAGTAAAACCAAAAATAATGGGATCTAATTGATAATATCTTTCCAACGAATCCGAATAATCAAGATTACATAGCGGGAATCAAAAGATATGTCCAGTTGAAAATTCTGAATAGTCGCTATGGAATTCAGGCCCTTAAAAATGGACATTTTGCAAATGACCTCGGATTTCGACGAAACCACTTTTGTTGGGTCCGAGATGTTAAATTATTGCTAGATTCCAAATTTCATAATTTTTCGAATCAATTTGTGAGCGTGGCAAAAGAAAACGCGTTTGACCAGTTTCAGTTGATTTTAATCGACTGGAAATTGGCCATTTTTCAAACGGTCTCAGAATTCGACGAAACTAGTTTTGTTAGGACCGTATCGTCAATACGAAGCTAGAAAATATTTTTCTGGAATTTTTCTAGTTAGTATGTGACCCCGGTAATTTGAAATATACGTTTAAAATTCAATATAGTGACTTAAATGTAAATTCAACGGAAACTGATCGAATCGGTCGATTCAGCTTGCGGTACAGATCCCATTGTGTTCGGAATGGGGGTGAAACGCTATGGGCGACAGGCGGTGGGCCTCGTTTCGAGTTCGGTAGTAAAAGTCAACTTTTAACAAATTAAAATAAAAAAAAAGAAATAAAAAAATAAAATTATAATCCTCTCCTCACCCCTTTAATAACTCTGCCCCCCCCCCCCAATGTTCGAATTTCATTTCTGAAGAAAAAAAAAAAAAAGAGAGAGGGCGAGAGGGGGGCGGAGCGCCGCCCCACCATCCACCGCGCCGCCTCCTCTTCCCATCACTAGACCCCCCCCTCCGACCTGCAAACCCTCGACGAAGCCGACCCCCCCTCCGACCTGCAAACCCTCGACGAAGCCGACCCCCCCCTCCGACCTGCAAACCCTCGACGAAGCCGACCCCCCCTCCGACCTGCAAACCCTCGACGAAGCCGACCCCCCCTCCGACCTGCAAACTCCGACGAAGCCGACCCCCCCCCCCTCTTCGCATACAGTAAGCATTTTTATTTTTACTTTTATTTTATTTTTATTTTAGAGTTTAAAACTAATTTCGATTTTTAGATTTAAAAACTGATTTAATAGGATTTTTAAAAAACTGATTTAATAGGATTTTTAAAAACTGATTTTTTAAGATTTAAAAACTGGTTTTTTAAGATTTAAAAACTGATTTAATAGGATTTTTAAAAACTGATTTTTTAAGATTTAAAAACTGATTTTTTAAGATTTAAAAACTGATTTAAAAGGAATTTTAAAACTGATTTTATTTTAAAGGTTTAAAATAGAAAAAAGGGTTTAAACTTTGAAATAGAAAAAAGTTTAAACTTTAAAATAGAAAAGGCGGAATTTTTATTGAGTAGAAGGAGTAAAAATATGATTTTTATATTTTTAAAGTATTAAAAATATAATCTTTACTATATAGAAATATTAAAAATATGATTTTTATATTTTTAAAGTATTAAAAATATAATCTTTATAGGATAGAGAATATAAAAATATCATCTTTGTATGTGTAGCGAAATAAAAATCTGATTTTTATTTTATATACGTTGAGATAAAGTGGTAATTTTTATAAAGGCGAAAACTTTATTTTTGAAATGGAATTTTTGTCTATATAGTAGCAATGTAGAAATAGAATTTTTATCCATAGAACGAGATAGTAAAAATATGATTTTTAGATATTGAATAGCGAACTAAAAATTCGATTTTTATATATTGAATAGCGAACTAAAAATTCGATTTTTATATATTGAATAGCGAACTAAAAATATGATTTTTATATATTGGATAGCGAAGTAAAAATTCGATTTTTACATAGGTAGTGAAAGCGGGCAACGAAGATGCGATGACGTTGAAGATTTCTCTAAATGAAGAGTCAAGATGATTGGATAGCTATGGGTGAGAACTTCTCACTCAAAATTCTTTTTCTAGTTATATATATATATACTAGGATGTAGACGGTGTTTAGTAGCACCCGACACCCGTCATCCACAGACCATGGATGGCTTGTTTGTTAAATTGTTTGGTTGAGTAGTTAGTTAGAATATTTGATTGAATGGAAATTGTTTGGTGAAATAAATTGATTTGATTGATGTGTGAATGGCGTGGGCCTTCACTAGACCGGGGATAAGGCTAGGCCTCGTCCCGTTTCTAGTATCGTGCCGTTATGCCGCCGAAATTTTCTAAAATATGTTAGAAAAATAAAAATATCATTTTTATTGAATAAATGAATTGAATAGGAATTCATATGTTGAGATAAAATGTTTTATCGTTAAAAATATAATTTTTAACGTGAAGTGAATAAAATAAAATATTCATTTATAAACCGGACGGTTTGTTTATGTACACCTATTTGAATGACTTGATTGGGACGATAAATTTTACACATCGCCCAACAGCACAAATAAAATAGGTGTTTGATTGTTTGAAACCCCACACGGGTGTTGGGATGAAATTTGAAGTTCACTCATCCTGATTGATTAAATATGTCGATCGATTGATTGACAGGCTGTTATAAGCGTTGAATATCTATATTTGATGCTTATACAGTGTAGTGCACTTTGGTTGATGGTTGATTATTTTCAATGCTAATATATACATGTGTTGTATGAAAATCCATATAATTAATTTTATATGGTGATTGATTGGGCCTCATTCCAATTTGAAAAATAAAGAATATTATAAAATAAAAGTTCATGTGTTGACAGTACTCATCCATTGAGATTGGTCATGTGTTGAACGAAATATTTTAGTAATAAAATTTATATCTTTATCAATATAAAATAAAAGTTCATGTGTTGACAGTACTCATCCATTGAGATTGGTCATTTGTTGAACGAAATATTTTGATAATAACAACTATTTTGAAAAAAGAAATATTTGAAATAGAATATTTGAAAATAGAAATTTATGAAGCCGTGTTGATTAGTTTGACGCCCTTTTTGATGTGAACGATATTTATATCGATTTTAAACGATTTTCGAAATGAAATGAATTGAAAACGATTTCGAAATGAAATGAATTGAAAACGATTTCGAAATGAAATGAATTGAAAACGATTTCGAAATGAAATGAATTGAAAACGATTTCGAAATGAAATGAATTGAAAACGATTTCGAAATGAAATGAATTGAAAACGATTTCGAAATGAATTGAATTGAAAACGAATTCGAATTGAATTGAAAGCGAATTGAAATGAATTCAAATTGAATTGAAATTTGAATTGAATAGAAATGAATTTTAAAACGAATTTATAGAGAAGAATTCAATTTTGATTTGAATTGAAATGGAAGTTGAAATTGCTTTTGAAACGAATTTTAAAACTATTTATATAATTCGTTTTAAATAGAAATCGACGAAATATATATTATATATATTATATATATAATATAATGGCCTGAATAGAACGCGCCGCGCCGCGGCAGTTCGTGAATTTCGACCATTTGTTTCAAACGGACATTACGGGAGATCCGACCGTCGGATTCTCCTAAAACCGGAACCGTTGGGTTCGTATCGAAAAGAGTTTTCTAACGAATGTTAGAAATTTGAAATCTAACGGTTGGATTTGGAGATACGTCCAAATCAAATTCGAAAAAGGTCGCTGTAAGTGCAGTTCGATGGCCTTTGATGGAAATCGACTGTACGGGCCTTGATAAAATTATTAAAAATAGTAATAATTTGTGTAAAATCATAAGAAATGATTTGTGAAGATTTGGGATGAAAACTCCATATTTGAAAAGATAAAAATAGATTTTTATCGAAATGAACTAGTTTTGAACTAGAATTATAATTCTATTTATTTTTAAATAAATAAATTGAATTTGAAAAAGGGTTTTAAAAATAACCAGAATTTCCAATGATTGCATTGGAGTGGATTTGAATCGAAATTGTCTTCGGAATATTTCGATGTTGGAATTCGTGATTATACGAATGTTGTTACAGAAATTTGAAAGATATATATTTATATCGTTATTTCCAATACGACATTTGTTAATCGTAGAATTTGATATTGAATATAAGCCGATATATTTTCTATTCAGAGCCTTATATTGAATATCAAATGTGATTTGGGTTTGTCGTGAATGGTGTCTTCACTAACACTGTTCTTGAACCCAATTGAGAAAAGATTAAATCTTTTTATTTAGATTTAATGAAGTGTACCAATTAAATAATATTTAATTGGAATTGAATTGATATTGATTTTTGGGTTTATCGTGAACAGTGTTTTAAATAACACTTGTTCTTTAACCCGATAATTAATGGAATGTGATTTTGGGTTTATCGTGAACCGTGTTTTAAATGACACTGATTCTTTAACCCAGTCGAAGATTAAAACTAAGTGGAGTTTTAATGAATCTTTAATTAGATTGAAATGATCGAAAATGGAGTATCACCAGTTTTGCTCCAGGCGATAGTTAAATCTTTAATTAGATTTGAACGTGAAATGGTAATTGAATTTACCGATAACACTGTGGTGTTAGATATGAAGTACTACCAGTTTTACTTCATGGGATGAATAGGTTGGGATTGGGAAATTAAAACCAATGATTACTTCGGTAAGGTTCGCTAATCCCGACTAGTTTGAATTGAGATTCAAAAATAGAATAAAGAATAAATTCAAGGAATTTATCTTGGATAAAATTAATGGGAACCTTTCCCTATGAATGTGAAATTTAGAAACTAACTGTCGGTTAGCCAAGCAGAATGGTTTTCTGGATATTGATCTGATGTTGGTTTCGGCCTTCGGGGTTAACATTTGGGAAATTATTCTCTTGATTAATTTACGGTTAGTGACTAATGAATTGGAATGAGGCGTATGTTGTGTTTGTGTAACACTTTTATAATATATACGCGAGTTGTTCGGAAAGACCGGGTTTATCCCATTCTGAATAACTGATACGACGATAAGTCGAAGATGAAGACGATGGTCGAAGACCGGAGGTTTTCACGTCGTTTGGGTGATAACTGATGATCTTGATTGGGCTGTACACCCAAGAAGATGGAAACAGTTAGTGATCGTCCAGACGTACTTGGAGATCGATGGATATGCGGGGTACTAGGTGCCTCCGGTTTCGTTCAGACCCAGAGCGAACTTGTAAATGGACTGTGTGTCTGACATTGGATTTTAGTCCGTGTGATTGATCTCTATTAAATATATATCTGTTTGGCGGCGGAGAATTTATTCTCTTGCTTAACGCCCTTCTCTGAGACGTACGAGCTCAGGGGTTATATATTGATGGATATCAAACGCATGGAGTGAATTGCCTGTGTGGCATGCCTAAGTGGCAATTGATCGAGGCTTCTGTTGAAAAGCAAAGTCTTGTGGTGATGATCAAAGCACGGCCTTTGTGGCGTAGTTTTGTGTAACGTTTACCTCGCGTGTTTCACACCCGGTATGAACCAAAAACGGGAGAGGACATCAGGGAGGACTTGCGTTTCTTTCTAGTTAGAAGTGGCGTCAGTGGTTTTACACGCCCTGACGAGTTTGACTTATGTGGTTGTTGCTGTTGCGAGGCGCCTCGGATTGATCGGTCGTTCTCGAACCGATGGAGTCATTTAGTTGGCTCATTTACGCCCCAAAGGGCGGGGAAACGTAGTGTTCAGGCATAATAATCCACATCGGTGGACCGGCCCTGACGATCTAAAGGGTTGATGCGTTCTGATCCTGTGGCTCGGGCTAGAGAGTCACGAATCGGTTGAGGACTATCTTTTGCCTCGGTTCATAAATGGAAATCCAATTCCCAAATACGTGACTGTGCGGTTTTATTTGTAAACCTATATATGGCGACATGATATATGGTACCCATGCCGCCTATGATTGATACTTATGATTTGAAGTGTTTTATACACTATGCACTTATAATAGTATCAAATGATTTGTTTTAAACGTATCCAGCATTCTTTGGCTGTTATAAGGGAAAACCCTATCCTCGGCTGCGTTGCATTGTGTGATGGGACCTGGGTCTTATAACAGCTTCATTTTTCTTTATTTAGCATTGCGCTGTTTGTTTTATGCACTGGTATTCTTGGGAGGAAACCCGTTCCGTGTTATACGGCGTGGTCCCTTGATTTACCTAATGATTTAAAATAAAGATTAAATGTTTTAGTTCTCACACCAGTCACATGACTGACCTGGAGTTTATTGTTTTTAACCTAAACTCTGGGTGCCCTTATTTTGACACGGGCAGCTAGTAGTTTTGGTTTTGCAGATTTATATTCACAGGATCCTGATTTACAGCTGGAACGATATCCGGAAAGCTTTGTATCCGTATATCTACTTCTAGTTGTGTATTTCGTTATTTTCCACTGCGATGTATTTAAATGTAATGTAAATCTCTGATATTTCTGTGTAATATTCTTCTATACTCTGTATATTCTTGTAATCTGATGCATTGTTGTAATATACAATGAAATGTTCTTCTGTATGCGTTCTGTTGTGGCTCGTTCTCGAACTATCCGACGCTTTCCTTTACGGGGAAGTTACGGGTTTTTACAGTTGGTATCAGAGCTTAGGTTTACCAAGCTCAGAGAACAAGACACATTAGAACCATACGAAAGAATTCATCAGAAATTGGATTAGTAATATCCAACGAGAATGACTCGTTAGAGATAGGATCAGTAGAGTCCTAGAACGAGTGTGAATAGTATATTTTTCAAATGAAAACAATTTTTGTTTTGAAAATTTAAATCAATTATTCGTATTTGATTATCTATTTATATTGAGTTGGACAGTCCAGTATATAAAGATTTTGCGTATACGTCTGATCCACGTGTATTTGAAATTTTAATATACTGGATAGATATAGAGTCACATTCTAGACACCCGGGGATAATTCTGATGATGTGGCCACATCATCAGTATTTATATTCGTGTTTTGAAGGTGTGATATCTATATATTTCCATTAGACTGGTGTGAGAACCAAATCTTATATAGCTAGAACACTTTGTTGTGAATTGGCATCAAAAACAAGACTTTCTGTATATGTATCAAAATCATGAATTTGAAACGTTAAATTCACTAATTGATTGATGTTTGTGTTGTTTGTTCATTTGTTTGCTAATTTTGAACCATTATGCCTAATTGAACCAAATATTGAATTATATTGAAAATTGGTTGCATTTGCTTGCATATACATATATATCATTGAACAGGTCATAGCAAGGAGGCTAGAGCCAGAGAATAAAATTTGTTTGCCCGACAAATAAGTACATGTTTATTACATAATCTACTGTTTTGTTTGGGTGATGATGATTTTATGAGCCTATTGGCTAGCCGCTTGGCTTTTTCTTTTTCTTTTTGAGATCTGAAGGACCGGGGAAGCTATTTGAAATTCCCCGATGCTCCCGGTGCAGGGGAGGTTATGGCGAAATTTTTCGAAAATTTAGGGTGTTAGCCAAATTTTTGAAATTTTTGAAAATTCTCAGAAACTGAAAAGTTGGAGAATGGAAGCCAGATCGAGCGTAGAGTTGATTAATCAAACCACTTTCGACTTTGTTCCTTTTCGGGGACGAAAAGTTTTAAGTGGGGGAGATTGTAATAACCCGCAAATTCTGGACCAGTTTAAAATTTTTATTTTGGCAATTTTAATGAATTTTGAATATTTAAAATAGAGTATTTTAAATAATACCGACGAGAAATTCATTTTGAATATAATTCGAACGTATATATTATACGCGTCGTCGTTAGAATATAAATATTTATATATAATTATAAATAGAATTGAAAATGGCGCGGTAGTTCGATAATTCGATTTCAAACTTCAATTGAATGTACCGGGTGCAAAACAATCCGGATTTTAGTGAAACCAAAAATAATGGGATCTAATTGATAATATCTTTCCAACGAATCCGAATAATCAAGATTACATAGCGGGAATCAAAAGATATGTCCAGTTGAAAATTCTGAATAGTCGCTATGGAATCCAGGCCCTTAAAAATGGACATTTTGCAAATGACCTCGGATTTCGACGAAACCACTTTTGTTGGGTCCGAGATGTTAAACTATTGCTAGATTCCAAATTTCATAATTTTTCGAATCAATTTGTGAGCGTGGCAAAAGAAAACGCGTTTGACCAGTTTCAGTTGATTTTAATCGACTGGAAATTGGCCATTTTTCAAACGGTCTCAGAATTCGACGAAACTAGTTTTGTTAGGACCGTATCGTCAATACGAAGCTAGAAAATATTTTTCTGGAATTTTTCTAGTTAGTATGTGACCCCGGTAATTTGAAATATACATTTAAAATTCAATATAGTGACTTAAATGTAAATTCAACGGAAACTGATCGAAACGGTCGATTCAGCTTGCGGTACAGATCCCATTGTGTTCGGAATGGGGGTGAAACGCTATGGGCGACAGGCGGTGGGCCTCGTTTCGAGTTCGGTAGTAAAAGTCAACTTTTAACAAATTAAAATAAAAAAAAGAAATAAAAAAATAAAATTATAATCCTATCCTCACCCCTTTAATAACTCTGCCCCCCCCCCCCCCAATGTTCGAATTTCATTTCTGAAGAAAAAAAAAAAAAAGAGAGGGCGACAGGGGGGCGGAGCGCCGCCCCACCATCCACCGCGCCGCCTCCTCTTCCCATCACTAGACCCCCCCCTCCGACCTGCAAACCCTCGACGAAGCCGACCCCCCCCCTCCGACCTGCAAACCCTCGACGAAGCCGACCCCCCCCCCTCCGACCTGCAAACCCTCGACGAAGCCGACCCCCCCTCCGACCTGCAAACCCTCGACGAAGCCGACCCCCCCTCCGACCTGCAAACTCCGACGAAGCCGACGCCCCCCCCATCTTCGCATACAGTAAGCATTTTTATTTTTACTTTTATTTTATTTTTATTTTAGAGTTTAAAACTAATTTCGATTTTTAGATTTAAAAACTGATTTAATAGGATTTTTAATAAACTGATTTAATAGGATTTTTAAAAACTGATTTTTTAAGATTTAAAAACTGATTTTTTAAGATTTAAAAACTGATTTAAAAGGAATTTTAAAACTGATTTTATTTTAAAGGTTTAAAATAGAAAAAAGGGTTTAAACTTTGAAATAGAAAAAAAGTTTAAACTTTAAAATAGAAAAGGCGGAATTTTTATTGAGTAGAAGGAGTAAAAATATGATTTTTATATTTTTAAAGTATTAAAAATATAATCTTTACTATATAGAAATATTAAAAATATGATTTTTATATTTTTAAAGTATTAAAAATATAATCTTTATAGGATAGAGAATATAAAAATATCATCTTTGTATGTGTAGCGAAATAAAAATCTGATTTTTATTTTATATACGTTGAGATAAAGTGGTAATTTTTATAAAGGCGAAAACTTTATTTTTGAAATGGAATTTTTGTCTATATAGTAGCAATGTAGAAATAGAATTTTTATCCATAGAACGAGATAGTAAAAATATGATTTTTAGATATTGAATAGCGAACTAAAAATTCGATTTTTATATATTGAATAGCGAACTAAAAATTCGATTTTTATATATTGAATAGCGAACTAAAAATATGATTTTTATATATTGGATAGCGAAGTAAAAATTCGATTTTTACATAGGTAGTGAAAGCGGGCAACGAAGATGCGATGACGTTGAAGATTTCTCTAAATGAAGAGTCAAGATGATTGGATAACTATGGGTGAGAACTTCTCACTCAAAATTCTTTTTCTAGTTATATATATATACTAGGATGTAGACGGTGTTTAGTAGCACCCGACACCCGTCATCCACAGACCATGGATGGCTTGTTTGTTAAATTGTTTGGTTGAGTAGTTAGTTAGAATATTTGATTGAATGGAAATTGTTTGGTGAAATAAATTGATTTGATTGATGTGTGAATGGCGTGGGCCTTCACTAGACCGGGGATAAGGCTAGGCCTCGTCCCGTTTCTAGTATCGTGCCGTTATGCCGCCGAAATTTTCTAAAATATGTTAGAAAAATAAAAATATCATTTTTATTGAATAAATGAATTGAATAGGAATTCATATGTTGAGATAAAATGTTTTATCGTTAAAAATATAATTTTTAACGTGAAGTGAATAAAATAAAATATTCATTTATAAACCGGACGGTTTGTTTATGTACACCTATTTGAATGACTTGATTGGGACGATAAATTTTACACATCGCCCAACAGCACAAATAAAATAGGTGTTTGATTGTTTGAAACCCCACACGGGTGTTGGGATGAAATTTGAAGTTCACTCATCCTGATTGATTAAATATGTCGATCGATTGATTGACAGGCTGTTATAAGCGTTGAATATCTATATTTGATGCTTATACAGTGTAGTGCACTTTGGTTGATGGTTGATTATTTTCAATGCTAATATATACATGTGTTGTATGAAAATCCATATAATTAATTTTATATGGTGATTGATTGGGCCTCATTCCAATTTGAAAAATAAAGAATATTATAAAATAAAAGTTCATGTGTTGACAGTACTCATCCATTGAGATTGGTCATGTGTTGAACGAAATATTTTAGTAATAAAATTTATATCTTTATCAATATAAAATAAAAGTTCATGTGTTGACAGTACTCATCCATTGAGATTGGTCATTTGTTGAACGAAATATTTTGATAATAACAACTATTTTGAAAAAAGAAATATTTGAAATAGAATATTTGAAAATAGAAATTTATGAAGCCGTGTTGATTAGTTTGACGCCCTTTTTGACGTGAACGATATTTATATCGATTTTAAACGATTTTCGAAATGAAATGAATTGAAAACGATTTCGAAATGAAATGAATTGAAAACGATTTCGAAATGAAATGAATTGAAAACGATTTCGAAATGAAATGAATTGAAAACGATTTCAAAATGAAATGAATTGAAAACGATTTCGAAATGAAATGAATTGAAAACGATTTCGAAATGAAATGAATTGAAAACGATTTCGAAATGAAATGAATTGAAAACGATTTCGAAATGAATTGAATTGAAAACGAATTCGAATTGAATTGAAAGCGAATTGAAATGAATTCAAATTGAATTGAAATTTGAATTGAATAGAAATGAATTTTAAAACGAATTTATAGAGAAGAATTCAATTTTGATTTGAATTGAAATGGAAGTTGAAATTGCTTTTGAAACGAATTTTAAAACTATTTATATAATTCGTTTTAAATAGAAATCGACGAAATATATATTATATATATTATATATATAATATAATGGCCTGAATAGAACGCGCCGCGCCGCGGCAGTTCATGAATTTCGACCATTTATTTCAAACGGACATTACGGGAGATCCGACCGTCGGATTCTCCTAAAACCGGAACCGTTGGGTTCGTATCGAAAAGAGCTTTCTAACGAATGTTAGAAATTTGAAATCTAACGGTTGGATTTGGAGATACGTCCAAATCAAATTCGAAAAAGGTCGCTGTAAGTGCAGTTCGATGGCCTTTGATGGAAATCGACTGTACGGGCCTTGATAAAATTATTAAAAATAGTAATAATTTGTGTAAAATCATAAGAAATGATTTGTGAAGATTTGGGATGAAAACTCCATATTTGAAAAGATAAAAATAGATTTTTATCGAAATGAACTAGTTTTGAACTAGAATTATAATTCTATTTATTTTTAAATAAATAAATTGAATTTGAAAAAGGGTTTTAAAAATAACCAGAATTTCCAATGATTGCATTGGAGTGGATTTGAATCGAAATTGTCTTCGGAATATTTCGATGTTGGAATTCGTGATTATACGAATGTTGTTACAGAAATTTGAAAGATATATATTTATATCGTTATTTCCAATACGACATTTGTTAATCGTAGAATTTGATATTGAATATAAGCCGATATATTTTCTATTCAGAGCCTTATATTGAATATCAAATGTGATTTGGGTTTGTCGTGAATGGTGTCTTCACTAACACTGTTCTTGAACCCAATTGAGAAAAGATTAAATCTTTTTATTTAGATTTAATGAAGTGTACCAATTAAATAATATTTAATTGGAATTGAATTGATATTGATTTTTGGGTTTATCGTGAACAGTGTTTTAAATAACACTTGTTCTTTAACCCGATAATTAATGGAATGTGATTTTGGGTTTATCGTGAACCGTGTTTTAAATGACACTGATTCTTTAACCCAGTCGAAGATTAAAACTAAGTGGAGTTTTAATGAATCTTTAATTAGATTGAAATGATCGAAAATGGAGTATCACCAGTTTTGCTCCAGGCGATAGTTAAATCTTTAATTAGATTTGAACGTGAAATGGTAATTGAATTTACCGATAACACTGTGGTGTTAGATATGAAGTACTACCAGTTTTACTTCATGGGATGAATAGGTTGGGATTGGGAAATTAAAACCAATGATTACTTCGGTAAGGTTCGCTAATCCCGACTAGTTTGAATTGAGATTCAAAAATAGAATAAAGAATAAATTCAAGGAATTTATCTTGGATAAAATTAATGGGAACCTTTCCCTATGAATGTGAAATTTAGAAACTAACTGTCGGTTAGCCAAGCAGAATGGTTTTCTGGATATTGATCTGATGTTGGTTTCGGCCTTCGGGGTTAACATTTGGGAAATTATTCTCTTGATTAATTTACGGTTAGTGACTAATGAATTGGAATGAGGCGTATGTTGTGTTTGTGTAACACTTTTATAATATATACGCGAGTTGTTCGGAAAGACCGGGTTTATCCCATTCTGAATAACTGATACGACGATAAGTCGAAGATGAAGACGATGGTCGAAGACCGGAGGTTTTCACGTCGTTTGGGTGATAACTGATGATCTTGATTGGGCTGTACACCCAAGAAGATGGAAACAGTTAGTGATCGCCCAGACGTACTTGGAGATCGATGGATATGCGGGGTACTAGGTGCCTCCGGTTTCGTTCAGACCCAGAGCGAACTTGTAAATGGACTGTGTGTCTGACATTGGATTTTAGTCCGTGTGATTGATCTCTATTAAATATATATCTGTTTGGTGGCGGAGAATTTATTCTCTTGCTTAACGCCCTTCTCTGAGACGTACGAGCTCAGGGGTTATATATTGATGGATATCAAACGCATGGAGTGAATTGCCTGTGTGGCATGCCTAAGTGGCAATTGATCGAGGCTTCTGTTGAAAAGCAAAGTCTTGTGGTGATGATCAAAGCACGGCCTTTGTGGCGTAGCTTTGTGTAACGTTTACCTCGCGTGTTTCACACCCGGTATGAACCAAAAACGGGAGAGGACATCAGGGAGGACTTGCGTTTCTTTCTAGTTAGAAGTGGCGTCAGTGGTTTTACACGCCCTGACGAGTTTGACTTATGTGGTTGTTGCTGTTGCGAGGCGCCTCGGATTGATCGGTCGTTCTCGAACCGATGGAGTCATTTAGTTGGCTCATTTACGCCCCAAAGGGCGGGGAAACGTAGTGTTCAGGCATAATAATCCACATCGGTGGACCGGCCCTGACGATCTAAAGGGTTGATGCGTTCTGATCCTGTGGCTCGGGCTAGAGAGTCACGAATCGGTTGAGGACTATCTTTTGCCTCGGTTCATAGATGGAAATCCAATTCCCAAATACGTGACTGTGCAGTTTTATTTGTAAACCTATATATGGCGACATGATATATGGTACCCATGCCGCCTATGATTGATACTTATGATTTGAAGTGTTTTATACACTATGCACTTATAATAGTATCAAATGATTTGTTTTAAACGTATCCAGCATTCTTTGGCTGTTATAAGGGAAAACCCTATCCTCGGCTGCGTTGCATTGTGTGATGGGACCTGGGTCTTATAACAGCTTCATTTTTCTTTATTTAGCATTGCGCTGTTTGTTTTATGCACTGGTATTCTTGGGAGGAAACCCGTTCCGTGTTATACGGCGTGGTCCCTTGATTTACCTAATGATTTAAAATAAAGATTAAATGTTTTAGTTCTCACACCAGTCACATGAATGACCTGGAGTTTATTGTTTTTAACCTAAACTCTGGGTGCCCTTATTTTGACACGGGCAGCTAGTAGTTTTGGTTTTGCAGATTTATATTCACAGGATCCTGGTTTACAGCTGGAACGATATCCGGAAAGCTTTGTATCCGTATATCTACTTCTAGTTGTGTATTTCGTTATTTTCCGCTGCGATGTATTTAAATGTAATGTAAATCTCTGATATTTCTGTGTAATATTCTTCTATACTCTGTATATTCTTGTAATCTGATGCATTGTTGTAATATACAATGAAATGTTCTTCTGTATGCGTTCTGTTGTGGCTCGTTCTCGAACTATCCGACGCTTTCCTTTACGGGGAAGTTACGGGTTTTTACATTCATGGATGAAAATTTTTGTGTTATCACATGGATGTTGCATATGGATGTATGTTATGTGCACACATATAGATGTTATACATTATGTTAGGAATTGCATACATATGGATTCATTTCACTAACATAATTTGCATTGATGATATTTGCATTAGATAAGTACATATACACACACCTTTGCATATGTTCATACAACATTTAGAATCTTGTAAGGACAATGATTGCTCGTAGATGATGTTTTGAGTAGATGGATGATTGGATGGTAGGATACGTTCTTCCCAACTTGAAGATTTCGGGGACGAAATCTTTTAAGGAGGGGAGAATGTAACAACCCGTATTTTCAATAACCTATTATAACATAAATCGAGGCAGAATTTAATTCAAAAATCTGAATCAAGGGAAACGGGCAATGCCATTGCGTTCGTCTCGGAAAAATACGCGAAATAGAGTCCGAGTTTTCGAAAATCGGAGTCCGTATGACCCGATTAAGGCCCAACGAAGTTTTCAGAAAATTTCAAAGTAAAAACAGATTTCAAATTCAAGTTTGAATTTGGAAATTTGGGCCAGTTTGGGCCAGGCGGGAAAATTCCCGCCAGAGCACCCAAGTCGACAGCCCTGTCGACTTGGGAGTCGACTTGGTTGGACCCAAGTCGACAGCCCTGTCGACTTGGCTGTCGACTTGGTCCAGCCGGGCAGTTTTGCCTGGTGCACCATTTTGGGTTTGTGTTGAGTTTGGGGGCCAGATTCGGTTTTGAGGGCTGAGATTGGAACTAGGGTTTAATCCTAAGGCTAGAACTAGTCCTAATCTCTATAAATAAGGCCCTAACCTAACCCTAAATCATCATTATTCATTCATATAACTAAACTATGGCAAAATTTTACCTCTCATGGCCTCCACTCTCTTCATAAAATTCCTAAATAAATTTCTATGAGATTTTCCATGCATATAAGTGTTTTCAAGCTTGTATGAGCATCATTAGCTTGCATTCAAGTCAAGTTTTCTATATTGGCATCATAAAGCAAGGGTTTTGATCATTTTGGCTTAAGGGTTTTTCTATTGAAGCTTGCATTTTGGGTTTAATTGGTTGCATAAGGGCTTTGTCATATTTTTGTGCCTTCATAAGCATTGTAAGCCCTATTCTACTTTCATACTTAAACTCTAAAGTTAAATGTATGATATGCAAGTTTGCCATGATATGCAAGTTTACTATGTCATGTTATGCAAGTTTGAGATGTTATGATATGCAAGTTTATCATGTTATGTTATGCAAGTATGCCATGTTATGATATGCAAGTTTATCATGTTATGTTATGCAAGTTTGCCATGTTATGATATGCAAGTTTACCATGTTATGCTATGCAAGTTTACCATGTTATGCTATGCAAGTTTGCCATGTTATGATATGCAAGTTCATCAAGTTATGTTATGCAAGTTTGATATGCAAGTTTGTAATATGATATGCAAGTATGTTATGCAAGTTTGGGGTGATCATTTTGTTCATGTTATCATGCTATGCAAGCTTATCTTGGGTTTATGAGCTTAAAGCTTCAAGCTTTATGCTAAAGGTTGCATTTTGGCAACATGTAAGTTATCATATCCCTTATGATAACTTGCATGTGAGGCCAAATGCGAACTTATGGCCATTTCTACATGTCATTTATCACCATGTATCACCAATATGCTAAGTTTGGTTTTATGCATGCTTTTGAGGCCTAAAATGTAATATGCAAGTATATGAACATATGTACATTTCATATGCCACCATGTTAAACTTGTGGCTTCAACACCTTTATGTCATGATTATGCCAAGTTCCCTCTTTCTATCCTTTATGCGCTATTGCGATATGTAAGCGATGGGATTGCGTTTGGGGTTGGGTAAACTTAAAAGACATAAAAACATAAGCTTGGGAATTTACCTATTAAGTTAGGTCTACCCTTTGGGAATTTACCTATTAAGTTAGGTCTACCCTTTGGGAATTTACCTATTAAGTTAGGTCTACCCAAATGCTTGAAAACTTGTAACATGTTTTGGAAACATGATGGACATGACACTTAGAAAAGATAAGTGTGACCAACTCGAGGTTGGGTTGAGTTTGTAGCGTAAACCTACCCGGAACCGACCGGCTTAACTAGTTGCTACAAACAATAGGACCCAATGTGAGAAGTTGGTCATGTTGTACCTTGAACCCGAGGTTAGACCAAGTTGTGGTGTAAAGCTACCCGGACCCGCCCGGCTTAACTAGTAACCACAACAAGGTCTAATGTGAGAGGTTAAGGCGCATTAAATTAATTAATGCCTCGTGATTAGGGTTAAGTCATGGTCCACTTAATACTTAACCAATTTGGGCTTGGTAGATTAATGAGGGTTAAGTCGTGAACTCATCGTTACACTTAACCAAGTTAATCCATGATTAGCAAGAGGGTTAAACCGTACTTAACCCACTAGAAAATCCTATCAATGGGGGTCCACTCCAGCAGTAATCCCGAGTTCGTATCATTATGGCCCTAGGGTCTAGGCTAGGGTGTGGGGCACGATTACTGAACTGGAGGTAAGTGACCAAAAACGACGGCAGAGTGGTACGCCGGTGTAGTTCCGGGCGGACTTATGGTCGTGCACATAGTCTGAAGCCGGGGAAAACATGCACGGGTGCCAGTAGATCGAGACTGTGCATGCATGTTTATGGTGTCCAGGGGTTGCCACCCTAGGGCTTGATACACCCGACGGGAGACCCGGCACAATCTGACTACAATTATGTTTGGGCCGTATGGACACCAACACGTGACGAGTTAGGCTTATAGGGAGCCGATCGACTAGACCGGTTGGTTAGACCTTGTATTAGGGTCATTTCATGTTATTGGGCCAAAGCTTGGGCCAAGGGATCAATACTTGTATATTCAAGTCATGTTAGTTTGCTAGTACACCTGTGGTGCAAAACCTTAAACCTGATTATGCGATGACACCTTTATCTACCTTGTTAGTTAATCATCATGCTAGTATGTTGTTATCCTTAAGTTCATCCCTGCTTCTCATGTCAGTTAACTTTATCAGTTTACATTGATTGTAGTAGGGCTTACTCAGTCTTTTTGACTGACATGTTTTCCTTTCGCCTCTTTTCTTCCGTTTCCCCCCCCCCCCCCCCCCCCAGATTCTCAGGGTGGGAATATTGGAGCTTAGCTTGGATTTCTGATCGCTTGCTTGTGGGATTTAGCTTATGTACGGTTGGACATGAAGCTAGCTATGGTTATCACTTATTTTGGGGATAGTACTTATGTATTTCAGTTTTTCCAGTGATGTTGTTTTATTTTATCTAGACTTGTGTATTTGGAAAGTTGACCTTATGATGTACCAGACTTGTTTTGAAATAGTTTGAAATCTTCCGCTGTTTTACTTATCTTATTTACTCTGTTTACATATATACATATGTTCTTGTTCTGCCTTGATATATCATTATGCATGTTTACCTGATTCAAACGCCCTCCAAAGTCAGGATGCTTGCAAGAGCCACCCTGGCGGAGGTGGGGTGTTACAGCTAAGCCATTGCTATATTGGCCTTAGCGACGGATTTCCTGCATAACACTGTGGTCGGTAAAAACCATAATGGTAATTGTGTCAGATTTTTGCGACGGAATTTAGTATGAGTTTTCCGATAGTTTTCCGTCATTTCACTAATTATATAATAAAATTAAAATTTTATTTATTATTTTAATTTTAATTTATATTCCAACCGTTTACCGATGGATAATTAATTTATAATAATATATTGTTTATAAGAAAAATATCGATAAAGACTTGCTAACTAACAAGGGATTAACGATAAAACGTTTTTTAGATCAAACATTTTCAATAGGTAATCTGTCGCTATTCCCTTTCTATTATGCCAATAAACTTTCTTTCATGTTTCTTGCTTTCAGCATTACCAACTAGTATCGTTCAACTGTCAACAGTAAAATAAATAGCATAACCAAAAAATAAAAATAACAAATGCATTTATGAGTACAATACACAAATTTGTTACTATTTCACACAAAATAGTACAATACAATATAATTCATATGTTTTTGGATTTTGGTGACATTGTACACAACCAAACACACATCTCTTTATAACCTAGATCGCTAGGATAAGCATATAACTTATTCTCATAGCTCAAAATTCAATATATGAATTACTTATTCTCCACCTAGCATTGCTGCAAACCAATCTTTCCAGTCCGATGTCTTCTCTTTTCCATTTGCTACTTGTATAAAATAGCTATTCCATTAGCGATTATGAAAGAGAAGCAAATATTCATAACAACAGACATATCTTCATCAAATACAGCCAATCCAACATCACATGAAAGAAAAAGATCGAATAATTAACCAAAGTAAGTAACATTGACGTTTCTCTTCTTTTTCATGCTAGAATTTTATTTAGTTAATACATAGCCATGAATAATATATCCTATTAATACAAATTAGATAATTGCGCAACCGTTGAATAATGTTAACTATACTGGTATATAACCTGAATAAATAACTAGTTTATGAAACAAACTAAAGATATTAATTCTCCTAAAAAAATTCCCACTAATACTTCTGACTACATTTTGTGGTCATTATAGATACTTTCAATGATATATGATGGAAAATAGGGTACAAGTCTATTAAAAATATAAATTATATAGGCAATCATAATGTAGTACTTTAAATGATATACGATGAAAAGAAATAGTAAAACTCTATTATAACATGGTGATCGTTATAACATATTATCAATAGCGTATAATGAAGCATATTAGGAAATATAAGTAATCAGTCTATGATACATAGATTTTCAGAAAACATGGTATCGAATTAATTTTATTGTTCGATCATTAAGAAATATGGAATTGAATTCAAATTATATATGGACAATGCATCACAAACCGAAATAACAAACCCAGACTTCTATGAAATAAATTACATTGATCAGCGAATAGTATATGACCATGCAATTGGTTTTGATGGTTCAGGAGGTTCGAATCCTAACCACCAAATTAGCATTGTTGCTTCACTCTAATTGATTTATCATATGTGTCCCACTACTACCTATATATTTGTTAGGGAATGGAAAATAAGGCATATAGCATTCATTATGTTTATATAATACGACCGACTATGTAGTTCAACGTTTAAAAATATCTTTGTGGATACTAAATTGTTCTTGCGGTTTCTTCAAGGAAACAGTGCCTTTATTATATATTATTTTAAAAAGAAATGTTTCTGCAATATCTTTGTGAATATTAATGAAATTCTGAATACTTGATTATTATTATTTTTAAGTTTTGAACTTCAAATTGATTCTGTTATTTTCAAATCAAATATTTCATTTTCTTTAAGTGGTAAAAAAATGATTATCTACTTTTATTTCTATAGATTTTTTAGTTTGGGACAATCTAAAGCAATTTTAATTTTTTCAGATTTCCGCAACTTTTTTAATATTTTTAGATCATTTCTGGCTTTTGAAACCTTTGGAAACTTTTTGAATTTTTAGTCTGTAGCATTGATAAGTAATTTGTACAGCAACTTGATCAATTAAGAGTCTTTAATTGTATAGAACTTGAAATTGCTGCTGCAGATTCGATTTGATTGCCAACAAAATATATACTGACATTGTGTTTGATTTCATTCTACTCTAATATATACTGACATTGTCTTTAATATATTCTAACGAATTCTTACTTTACGAGGAGTAATCTTGTCAAGCAAATAAAACCATTTAGATTGTTTTTATGTACTATTTTTTTCCCAAAATACATATGCTACATGCTATTTTTATTCTGTAGGAAAAGCTCTACAATTTTTTCAACAAAAAACGTCCCACTTGTATCAAACTTTGAAAAATGAATTACTAAATTATATCGTAAAACTAAATGTAATTAAGGACGATGGTAATTATATCGTAAAAGCTCTACAATTTTTTCAACAAAATTACTCATTTTTACATCTTTATTTTTTTCCCTCTTTATATCGTAAAACTAAATTATATAAAACGAGAAATTTCTTGCAATAAATTTGCATTTTTTAAAAAATGAAATTTAATTTGTGACACTCATATTGTAAATTGTTTAGTTGATTTTCTATATTTTATTTCATTAAAAACGGGCTTTAATATTAATGAAATTTTTTGAACACTTTTAATATACATTAGTTAATTGTCACAGTTGTATTAGTTTATCTTTTAGATTTCAATAACTTCATAAAATTCTACAAATTTAATGAAATACAATTGATAAAAATATTTTAATTAGATGGATTGTTAAAAAAAGATTAAAAATGTAATTAAGGACGATGGTAATTTAGTCATAGACCTTTTTAGTAAAATAACGGTGTATGCTAGGTAATTTTTGGTGTATGGATTGAATTTTCCTAAATAAAATGACAATTTTCTGATGATTGTTATCTAACATTGTTTACAACTAAAATAAACTTATGTAAGCCCAATGCTGCGCATTTATAATAAATTAGTTAATTGGTTAATCAGTACATATATATTGCCTTTTATTTTAAAAGCAGTAAACACATATGCTGCCTTTTATTTTACAAGCAGTAAACAAATATGTTGCCTTTTATTGTTCACCGAATTTATGATAAATTACTTAATTGGTTAATCAGTAGAAAGATAAATTTCAAGCACTACCCTAAAGAATCCAATATGTGGTCATTTCTAAAGGTAACAAAGTAAATATTGATATTATTCAACATAGAAATTTAATCAGCCAATTCTATTCGCTAAACAGATTGGGTTATGGATAACCCATAAAAAGAAAAACTGCAAGTGCCTACACTTGAATAGTGCAATTCTTTGAATTAACATATTATAAAGAGATAAAAGATATACAATCCATATATATATATATTACTTGAACACAATGTCTATTGAACTCTTCTTGAATGTTTATATCCCCAACTGATGTTTATGCCCTGCTAGCTCCTGATACAACATAATATAACATAAATATTGCAATACAGTCAAATTTGCCTATGCGTAGTCTCATTCCTAGTACGTCTTGTTCATAGTTTGGCTGATCAGTTTGAGTGGCTGATATTGGAGTTGATATTTTGGGTAATGGGTGAAATGAATTGATCGGTTAGTAAGTGAAACGAAAGCTGGTTTATTTTTTGTGATTTGGCAAGGTCAAATTTACCATTTTGCACAGAGGCAACATGCGGATTGGAGGTAGTAAAAGATGGGATTGGCATGGTTAATGAGTAAAGGTAAATTGGTCTTTGGCAATTATTTTTTCAAGTACATCAATTGATCCTGCCTTGTTTGGCGTGTTATTTGGTAAACCATTCGGATTTGCATGCTTTTGCAACACAGTAGTTTCTTGGGAATGCAACACGGTGTAACTGGAAATAATGCTTGCAACACTGTCATTAGTGGTAGTCACATTAACATGCACCCAACCAAAGGCACAAACGTAGGTTCAATCATTGTGGCATTGGCTATACCATCATCACCAGACAATCCATTAATTAATCCTAGTCCAGAATCGCAAACATTCGCAGTAGTACCATTTTCACTATCTAGCAAGCAAATTAATTGCAGTGGACACTGGCTTATTTAAATTTGAGGTTTCCTTTTCATGTGTCATCAAGCTATATAAATTTGAGAAATTGCAAGACCACCTAGTTAATTGGTTTATAACTATAGCTAAAATTACCCTACATCCATTCAAATCATAACTAAAGATTAAAAGGAACTAGGTTTTATAACCAATCATGACTGGTGATAACAGAACCTAAGAAGCATGAGTTTTTTTTCAAAACACCCATGCAAAAACCTACCAAAATAAGTAGATAAAACACAGGTGTAGGGTCTTAGAAACATCATATTAATCCGGGAAAACTTAAGAAACGAATCATATTTGCTCTCAATCAATGTCACAAATTTCAGGAACACACAATTCTATAATCATCTCAGATTACAGAAGTAGACATTTTCCAAATCAGGGAAAGAAAATAGTTAATAATCAACCTATTTAAACCCATAAATCCAAAATCAGCTAAAACCCTAACTCAAGCCCCTAGAATAAAAAAGTATACAAAAATTAGCCAATAATAACACATAGCTGAACGATGAAAAAAAGTCAACCTAACATCCTAGAATCATAAAAAAATCGAAATTATTCCTAACAAAATCAAGAAAAAAAACGAAATAAAGTATAACCCTAGATAGGTAAGTAGATTTTGGCTTTGACATTATCGATCATGTCTTTGCTTTCGACTTTGAGTGTAATTGTCTTCCCTTTTAGGGTTTTCATGAAAATTTGGGGGCAGAAGTAATTTACGAAGATGAAGATGACGGATGAAGGATGTCGTGAAAGCTTTCGAGCGAAACTAACGAAAAAAATATATTAGATGTGTTGGATATAATCTAACGGATCAGAATAGACCGACGCATAATCCCTGGATTACTAACTAGATCTAACGGATGATATCAATACTACACGGATCACAAACATGATCCAACAAAAACTATGTGTGATACGTTTATGAATGACCCAGTTGTATATGTAATTAACTTAAATTAGATTAAACGAAAT
Source organism: Allium sativum (assembly GCA_030737875.1). NCBI lineage: Eukaryota > Viridiplantae > Streptophyta > Magnoliopsida > Asparagales > Amaryllidaceae > Allium > Allium sativum. Next base: position 980,553,009 of record CM060915.1, read on the forward strand.
TAGATAACAACATAATTGAAGTTGTCAAATTGCATCATGCTAGAGAGAATGTAGAAATCAAATAAAAAAAATGACTTTTCAATTTTTAATTTTGCTAAGAGAAAAAAATTATTTCAAACATTACATTACTTTTTGAAAAATTAAAATTTTCCTTAAATGCTTAGTATTTCAAAACTATTTTTTTTTTTTGAAATCATCTTAAAATTAAAAATTAATATTTATGTCAAAAGTAAATTTTCGTTTTTTTCCCAAAAATTCAGTTTTCTTTTAATAAATGAACTTATCAAAATATTTCTTTACTTGATAAACATCGTTCATTAACATATTTCAATAGCAGCATAAATAACGTTTGGTAAATATCGTTGAAAGCTTTTAATTTACAATATTTAACAAACGTTCATTTACATATTTCAACAACATGACAAATATGTTATCAAAAAACAAATATAACACAACGTAAAAAAGGTATCGTCAAAAAGTACTGTATAACAATTTAAACAAATATTGTAAAAATCTTTTATTTACAACTTTTGTACAAAAAATATTTGTAGGAAAATTCTATTACAAAGTATTTCTTAATAAATGTTGCGAAAGATCGACCTTTTTTACAACATTTTGGTGAATTGTTGCAAAATTAGTGTTGTAAAATTATATTTTTGTTGTAGTGACAATTTAGAATTTTGGGATTTAGCGTAAAATATACTGGCATACTGACTGAAATTTGTGATGAAAGCAAAGAACTTAATTAAGAATTTAGTAAGTATATTGGTTATGAGCAAAGATTATTTCGCTAAATTTTCAAAAAAAAAAGATTATTTTGCTAATTCTAAATAAGCAACAATTATAGGTTATTTATTATAGAACGTAAATTATTATTTATTATTACTTATAAATCATTAATTAGAACAAATTAATTATTAATTATTGAACAATTAAATAATTATTAAAAAATAACACTAATGTATATCTTAGAAAAATAATATAAACATCTCTCGCAAATCTGTTGGAATTCTGCTGCAAAATAGCTTCGATAATTATTCGTCGGTATTCTGCCTTTATTTGCATTGGAAAATAGCAGCAAAACTTTTCTATCTGTAATTTGACGCAATTTGCAACGGGTCAGTGAGGGATGACAGAAAATGATGCCAATAAATAAAAGAAAAAAAGTTGAAAAAACAAAAAACTATCTCTTGTAGTTCACATCGAAATCCATCGCAAATTAGCGACAGAAATTTCCGCTTCTAAATATATGACACTAAATCAGTGTTTTCTTGTAGTGTTGCCAATTAAAACATGAGATGAATAACAAATACGATTTTAGTCTTTTTTTGGATTTTCATAAACTATTCAAAGTTACTCTAAAATTGTCACCTCTAACTCCTTAAATTTTTCTTCATGTCAGTGTTGGAATTTCTTTTTGTTTCTTCTTTACGTTGTAAGTACAACTTTTTGTTTTTTGAGTCAACGCCCTTACGTTATCCTTTGAAATATAGAGTGCTAAATTTTTCCACGTGAAGTGTTAGATTGAAAACATGCCACATGACATATCTTTCCTCAAGTAAATTGATTTAATAGGTGTTATTATCTCATCGTTGTTCATTTTATAAGTCACTAACTTCATTGTTACCTTCCTATTTTATAAGTCACGGATTTAACTTCTACCCTTAGCTTGAATAACGATATATTTATTTTCAACACTTGCAGTTATGTGAAATTTGAAGTACAATATACAGAGTAAGTGGAGAAAAACTTTGTCTGGCTTATGATGGAAACATTGTTTTTGCAAGTTCTACCGGTAATCAAAGAAGTTATACTATATTTTTTGGTGCCAAAATTCGCTAGAACATTCTCCAAAGTATACGCTGAAATTATCGTTTTCAGGTTCATTCGAGATGCCTCATGATGGATAGAAGAATGATTCTATTTACTGTTGCATGCCTGGTGGATAGAAGAAGAATGATTCTATTAGCTATAGCACCATGGATTTTGATGAATGGTACATCTTTTTGTTAAACAAGTTTATTATAGTTTTTTACTGCAAATATTCATTCCATCAACCATGGGAAAACATGAATACTTTCTGTAGTAAGGCAAATAATATGATAAAGTTTTATATGAAACTGAAACTTAATTCGTATACTTTTACATTATATACATTTCCATTTGTTTTTAAAAACAAAATTATTTGGAAGCCAACACAAGATACATGATTAAAGAAGAGAACCTTCCTAAAATTATGCTTCGGTTTTGATTATTTATACTTCTCACTGTAAAGTGTTGTTTGGGATTTTGTGGTTTGAGACGGTAATAGAGGAGAATAAATGCCGTACTTCTAACTTCAAGGATTTGCGGAGCAAATTCTTTCAGACAATAGTTCAACCCACCAGGTACAAACGGGTTAACGAACTATTGACTTCAGGATTCAATGAAGCCTTGAAACAGCGTCATCGGATTCAAAATTTGTACGATTTTGATCCGACCAAGAACACTCTGATTTTATGTTTCTGATGATGCAAGTATAGTTGAGAACGAAGAGAACAAGAGGAGAACAAATCTGCAACGTATTTCTGAATTTTGCAACACCTCAGAGGCGTTACAGATGAAACAGCGTTTTGATACGCTTTAATGGCGTTGCAGATCGTATAGGAAGAAGAAGAATGATTTCGAAGTTATTTGAAACGTTTCTGGGCGTCACTATTTATAAGCAAGGAAGAGGAGGCATCCTTTCAGCGAAACATCACGACCGTTTGCTACGGTTGTATCAGTTTCAATTCTCAATTCAAGACCGTCGCGTCCCTTTAGGACGAAACCGGTCGACCGCCAAAACTTAACTAGTCGACCGTTTTGTTCTCTGTTTGAAAACGGTCGACCGGTGACATTTTGGCCTGTCGACTGGTTTGTTTTTGCGGCCTATTGAATCATAAGACCCCAAGAGCCCCAAGGCCCAAGGCCCATCTTTTGACATTTCAAAGATTATTATCTATGCCAAGTTCATGCTCAAGGCCCATTGCCTTATTTCTCTTTCTCTTCTTTCTTTTGATATCATGTATCAAGCTTTTACCTATATAGAGACAAACTCCTTTATATTCTACAATGTGGGACTAATCCCTACACCTTATCTTCTTCCATTCTTGCATCTCTCTTCAAAAAACAAACCCATATCCCAAACAATATTGAAAATTTACAACAATCTCCCCCATTTTTCAAAATAATTAAAGAGGATGGCTGAGTCACTAATGTGACTTCCTACATACCCAAGTGGGATCAAGCCTATGTAGTTCTAAGATCAAGTTTTGCATCATCGTGGAAACAACACATAAATAAAAGTATCTTTTGGATTTGAACTTCTACTTAGTGTAAACCGTTCAAAAATCTATCGAGATTCTATGGTGAACGAATCTTGAACCAAGTATCCCTTAATGATAAAGCCGGAACCATCACACATGTTGTATTCCTTAGTTAGAGTGTTCTGTATTGCTCAGCACGTTAATAGCCATTTGCTTAACTCCTGGTTCATGAGTCTACTTAGAAAGCAGTCTTACTTTCCTAGGAAACGGCCTGATTTCCATACTCATATAGGTAAGTCACTTAAGGTGTTTCTGCGAGACACCTTTTAGGGTTTCTAGACTTATTAAGGATATTTATTCATCCTTTGTTCATGCAGAATCCAACAAAGGAAAAATCTGGATTTTGGCACTTTTCAAGGCCCAAGGCCCATCTTTTGACATTTCAAAGATTATCATCTATGCCAAGTTCATGCTCAAGGCCCATTGCCTTATTCCTCTTTCTCTTCTTTCTTTTGATATCATGTATCAAGCTTTTACCTATATAGAGACAAACTCCTTTATATTCTACAATGTGGGACTAATCCCTACACCTTATCTTCTTCCATTCTTGCATCCCTCTTCAAAAAACAAACCCATATCCCAAACAATATTGAAAATTTACAACAAGTGTAAACTAAGACCATGAATCAAGTTTTGATATGTAACGCTTGAAATTCTTAAAATAGAATCAGTTTCAAATTCCTTTAAATTGCATTATATCAAGTCTGCAGTACGAATAAAAATATGGTCCGTCGAACTTTTGCATATGATTTCGATAAGTTAAAATTTCTTCCACTATAAGATTGTATTATATGCATGATGTTATTAATAAATCAGACCCAGAATATTATTATTGACACAATTACAATTACATGTATTTTGTGAATATTTCACGTGGGTAACATCATCCAAATATCCTATTTAATTATATTAATCCTATCAATGTATTTCATTATCAACATACACTGCAGTTAAGCATGTATTAAATGCAGGTATAATTATGGCATTTGAGGAAGCTAATGGTCAAGTTCTTAATTTGTTATGTTATTCATTATTTCAATACCTCAAACGTGTTATTAAGCATATGTAGTTGTTTGTATTATTAAGCAATCTCAATATCTCATATGCATACATCTTACTATGGTATTTTCATTGTTTTTTATTTTTGTTTTTAACCTGTAATTACGCTGCATCCTTTTATTTGTAAAATAGTTAGTTAGTTTGTAATGGCAATACTCCCATTACACGACACTTTTGAATTACCATGACTATCACTTTAGGATTTCTGCTCACAAATAAAGCTTTAGCTGTTGTATACATAGTTGCATTCTTAAAATTGATTATAAACTCTCTGTGAAAATGTTTTTACTTAGACATAGTTCAAGCTGACTACGTTTTGGTCAAATAATGTAGTATCCTTATTAGTAGGTAAGATTAATTATGTGTTGACATGGCATGACCCTACTTTGTTGCGTAATACAATATTTTAACATCTTTTTGTGTTGACCATCACAAGCTAAGACAAGATTATAAGTGATACTTGCGAGGCAAGTTAGACTGGATTTGACTGTTACTTCTCTCTAAATTCTTTGGCTTGATCCACCAAGAAATCAGTATGAATCCGTAAATGCTTGGGCAGATATTAAATTAAAGTAATACGGTTTTTACTGTAAACCTTTTTGTAATGTTTTTCACCTTTTTAACTTATTTAGGGAAAATAGGTACAAAATTTTGTTTCAAGAATGAAGTTGATTTTAACGTTGTGTTGGGATTTATATTTTGATTTAGAGATAGACGTACTATTGTCTACGTAAGCATTATACATAGAAATATATAGGATCAATTCTTCTGTACCCAACTCCGGTGTTCCCGTGTGCTCGACAAATCAACACCACACATCAACCACACATATTATTAATAATCTAATGAACGGGTCCTACAATCCACTCAAAACCATTAGATTTTGTGCAAATCAATTGATAAGATTGATCCGGCACATGAGAACACCGGAGTTGGGTACAGAAGAATTCATCCCAAAATATATGATAGGTTTGTTATGCAAAGGTTGAAATTTCATATCAAGTTTTCTTGCTTTTAGAAATGCGGGGATCGGCTTTATTGATGCTTATAGGTCCAAGGCCCTCCTTATTGGACCATGTCAATTAAATTGCTTATTTTGTTGAATCTCATTTGCTAAGATAAATGTTCTAAAATATTTATTTACATTTTGACTATATATTATTCATTTCAAAATTTGTTTGTCCATGCATAATTACAATTTTAACTATATATTATTCATTTCAAAATTACTTATATTTATTTAAGGTTTTCAAATCTTCTTTACTATAAAAACATGCACAATGCTAATTACTGACTAAGATTTGTTCTTGCACTACAAATTTACTTCAGAAGCATGAAGATATGTACCCTTAAAAATAAGATATTTGTTATAATTTAAGGTCACACCCATGTTAACAATTTTTCATTTTTTTTACTTTTTAGTGCAGTAAGATCTTATTTTCTTGGAAATTAATCAATTAAAAGTTTGCTTGGAAATATTTTAGTTAATTTATTTGCTTGGAAATTAATTAACAAAATTTGTGCTATTAACATTTTATTTTAGGTAATTTTTATTTGCATCCACAGCATTATGCAGTTAATTCACCCTATTGTTTAGGATGTTTTGTATATTTTATAATGAAAAATATTACTTAGTTCTTCCACTTTTATACTTCTTCTACTGTCTTATATTTTCCTTTTTCTGTAAATAATTTACAAATTATATTTTCAACTTTGTGCAAGGAATTCTACTCACCATTTATTTTCTCCTTTATTCTTCCTTACAGTTGCAATATTAAATTAAGAAACTCAGCCCTTCTGTTATACGGAGTTTTGGAGAACACACCTCAAATTGGTGCATTCCCTTTAAAGTTCCAAAGTGATGTTGTTATGTGCTTTTACTCATATAAATATTGTTCATTTCCTTCAATAATACAGCTTGCATATTGATTGTTAAGTACCTTTGGAGAATTACGTTTGGTTGATGCTATTAATGTGTGCATGGTCTGGATTTCCCATCTTGTTCACCGTTGGTCCAACCTTCCCATCTCGCTTCATTACTATTTTTTTGGATTTCTTTATATCTCTCAACGTTACAGCTGACAACTTTGTTTTTGCTTGCTTGTATATTCTTCTCCTGCAAATGATAGCCTACCAAGCTCATGGTTATGTCTTCATGGTGGATAGAATTGGATTTTGTGATATGTTGGCATTGGTTCCCACCATCAAAGCATTTGTTGTTTATATACCGATTTGGTTACATTCAAGTTTCTCTATGTCATTTTGGTGGTTTGTTGGGATTATTGTTGTTTGCTACATTGCCTTTGCAAAATTTGGTTCAGCTGCAATAGTTTTAGTACTAGCATTTCTCCTTTTCTTAGAATTCTTTGGTGTCCTCAAATGTGTTTCCAGTTGCAAATTTTATTTCCAGCAGCTTAGAACTCTTAAAGTTGTAAAAAACAAGTAGTTAATCACATATTTATTAGTTAATCCACCATAGGATCAACTAACAAAAAAATGATGGATTAACTTATAAAAGTTAAATGGTGGATTAACTAACTTATCTTGTGGATGTAGATAAAATTGACTTTTAGTTTATAATATGATATTTTAGTCATAAAATATTTCATAGCTTATACTATAATGATATGCAAAAAGTAATTTTGAATGTTTGTCATTACTTCCAAATTATATATAACATGTTATGTCGAACTAATTCACCACATTTTTTTATTTGGGTAATTTGCATTCTCTGCTTTTAATGATATCCACCATATATCTTAGGTCCTTTTTTTGGCCTTTGTGTCCTGTGAATATTGGTTGACTTTTACTAGTTTGATTAGATAAAAAATGTTAACACTGTTAAAAAAATAAATTCTGAACAAAAGAAATAAGGGAGAGAGGACGTTTCCATTAATTCAGATATATGTGTTTCTTTTACATTGGCTCCATTATATATAGACTTTGGAGCTGGTGTCAAACTTATCTCCATGATGTGGGACTAAAAGAATATTACAAAAGCATATTCACTCTAATATATTACGACACTCCCCCTTGAATATGCATCTTCAAAATCTTGAATGCTCTATTAACTTGAAGTTGTCCCTTTTAAAACATATATGATTAATGCTCTGCTAACTTGAAGAGTACAACATGTGACATTATGGATATCATACTAAAATGATATTCCATCTAAAAGTTTGATGTTTCTGGATCAAAACAATGCCTCATTAAAAACCTTTTTATGATAAACCCTGTGAGAAAAAACATAAACAAGAAAAAGAATGCAAATTCATTTCGTCTTTAGGTAACATGTTTTACAATGTTACAGTATGGGCTGATACTTCAGGATCAAGATAATGCCTCATTAAAAACCTTACTAACAAAAACTCAGTGGGAAAAATATTAGTGAAAGAAAAGAGTACATTATAGCATATTTTTATATGCTCCCCCTTATTCATAACTCATTATTCAGTTAGTCAATTGATGTAGTCGACGCATGCCAATTTTGTAAATCATCTTCTGGAATGTTGATTTGAAAATTGCCTTTGAGAACAGATCCACCCGCTTTTCTTGAACTGAATTTGTTTCTCCTCTTTCTTGTTATCCTTTCATTCATGTGTGATGAGAAATTTAGAAGGAATGTGCTCCATCCTATCACCCTTGATATAATTCACCTGAATCTGAGCCATGCAAACTGCCTTGTCTTCTTCATAAATAATAGTTTACTGCATCAAAAGATGTTTAATACTTCTGGATCAAAATGTTGCCTCGTCAAAACCTTACTAAGAAAAACCCGATGGGAAAAATCTTAGTGAAGGAAAAAGAGAACAATATACAATGTCATATTTACTACGTCTAAAGTAGTATGGTACTTCTGGATCAATGTAATGCCTCGTTAAAACCTTAATAAGAAAAACCCAGTGGAAAAAATTTTAAATAAGGAAAAAGAGTACATTATAACTTATTTTTGTATGTTACTTTTAGGTTGATACTTCTAGATCATGACCCATGCCTCATTAAAACCTTACTAAGAAAACCCAGTGGGAAAAACTTAGTTAAGGAAAAAGAGTGCATTATATCATACTTATGGATGCTCCCCCTGATTTAATAATTCCCTATGAATTTGTATTATTCTTTCAATAAATCAAATTGCTTACAAATACTTCTTAATGAATTTTTTCTTTTAAAACTTCATGTGCATTTCCATGCTTCAGACATGTTTTCTTATTTAAAATGCCTTGCTTTTGTGATTTGTGTGTTACTATTATTCATTTATGAGTACATTTCAGGTGCTTATAATTTTCTGTTTCAATCGGACTTTCATATTGCAATACACATTTGATGAATAAGACAACTTTCATTACAGCAACACTTAGCAGGAAGTAATCTACTCATCTTGAAGTATATCAAGATTTTCATTACAACAATACTTAGAAGAATGTCGTAATCTATTGTCCATGTTCTTTGTATTCTTTATAATAACAAATGTTATTTATGTTCTTCAGGAACTTATATATTATAATAATATTTGCATATCGCAACTACCACTTCAGTGGATATTAAGAGTTTCTTTACAACAATTCTTGAAAGCAAGAAGTTATCTACTCATCATGAATTATATCAAGATTTACATCACAAAAATACTTAAAAGAATGTTGTAATCTACATTTCTTGCTCTTTGCATTATTTATCACTAACAACGTAATTTAAATTCTTTCGGAATTTGTATACTTTCATCGTTTATACTTTCAGGTATTGTAAGCGTTTTAAACACTTTCACCACTTTAATCAATTCAATTATCTCTGTCAATGATCATGGCACTTAATATGTTGTTGACGCTCTATGGTGCTTTAGTAACTTCCATGTGCTTTTGTCATTATATATATTTCTATTTTTATCTTATGAACTACAGGTTCATATCTTATGGACAATCGGTCCATATATCTTATTTAGGAGAATTTCATGATGGCCAATCATGTTTCTCTCTAATATGGGATTTTTAATCCATTTATAAATATAAGCGCTCTATTATTTATTAATTTATCATCGATGATTATTTCTTGTTAGTTCTGTACATGATTTATTGAGATCTCAAAACTTAACATGCTTCAAGTACCTAAACCACTTCTGGGGTTATTTTGACAATCATGCATGGGTTTCTTTCAAAGCACCCTTAAGTGTTTCTTCAGGAACACTCACCTCTTTTATTTTGCATCTTTATGACTTACTCCAAAAATATTTTAAACTGACTTTTATACCACATTTTCAGCTGTGATTTACACCTTTTGATTCTTCGGGGATTGATATGTATATTGGAGAAAATCTATTAGGGACATAATTGATAATTTATGTAAGTTACTTAATACGTTGCATAATTCTATATGTTAGCAAATATTTAACATCGATGATTCCTTTATCCCCCCTCTCAATGTTGACAAACATTGTCACTTTAAATAATAAACCAATTTTGGATTCATTTTTGATCCATTATAGCATCATAGCTAGCAAATACATTAGATGTATTTCAATTGTAGAAGGATAATGCTCTTATTAGTTGATAAGATGCATTCATATTGTATTTCTTATTCTCTTTCAATGATCTAATGACTTGGAGAAATTTTCTATCATTTGAATATGCATATGACTTCAGGTCATTCAATATTGATGTCAATCGACTTTCTGAAATATAAAATAATATATGCATAATTTATAATATGCGCTCATGACAACTTCAAGTTGTTAATTACATATTCGTATATGTGCGCCCATGTATTACATATGTAATTGATTTGCATATTCTCTCCCATTCAAGTTATTGATTTTAGAACAAATTGTTTATAATGTTTCAATCATTAATTTTTGCTTATCAAGCAATGTCAACATAAATCTTAAAGATCGTTTCATAATATCCAAAATATCTGATTTGGAACTGTATTGAACTTCTCATTCAAATGAAACATATGAACAACTTCGAGTTGTTAATCCATATTGAACTTCTGGTTCAAATAATATATAAACAATTTCAAGTTTGTTAAAATGTATTGAACTTCTGGTTCCACTGTATTGAACTTCTAGTTCAAATAAAATATATAAACAACTTCAAGTTGTTAAACTGTATTGAACATCTGGCTGAATTGTATTGAACTTCTCATTCTAAATCTTCTAGTTTAGAAGCTTTTATATTCTTGCGTATTGTCAAGATTTCAAACTTGTAACTTTATCAAAAAGTTCTTTTTCGTAATTCAAGACTTCGATCTCATACTTTGCGTTATACAAATTCTAGCCTAAAAATTTATTTTCACAACTTTGGTATGTGGTTCTAACCATTTTATTTCTTTCATTGTACCTCAAATGTTACTTTTGAACATATTTATCAAAGAATAATAATAATACATATTTCGAATCATATATTGGCATCTCTTCGGGAGTGGCCAAAAGAAAAACATTAACAACAAAAATAAGATTAACTTATGAACACTTGAAATGTTGTACAACACAATATCTTCAGGATATTCAGTCGATGTAATATATAAACTTACTATCATTATCCAATTTGATGATTTTTCACTAACTAATGATGGTGGTCGTAGAGTCAAATATACATTTGTTTTTGCAACTTTGCATAATTCAAGTCAATCTTTTATGCCTTTGTAAGATAAAACTTCGAAGAACATTGTGATGGAAATAAAATCACATGCATATTTGTTGACTGTAACAAGGGTCGATGTAATATATAGCTAGCATTAAAATTGTGAACTTATGTTTCCATGTCAATTATACAATGTTCGGACTTTGCTAAAAATGGTAAGTAACTGATCGGGAATCATAGGGTAGCATTAAATTAATATTAGGATAACAACCCTTGTCTATTTAAGAGTAATTGAGATATATGATTATGACAATCGAAGGAGACATGCATGCTACATGAAATCTGAAACAGAGAAATATTTTCTTGGTCAAACTGCGAAAACCAACAACGTTGCAGTAAAATACAATGAAACTAGAGTATAAATTAGCATTCCACTCATTAACAACTTACATAAACATACTCAAAAGTGTGTCTGCTTTTGTTTTGAAAGTTAAACATCAAAAGTAAAGTCATTGAACTCCTTACTTGACTGGAAGGTTATTAAACAACAAAATGATGTACAACAAAGTAAAAACGATAGTAATAATAAAAAATAGGTATCCTATTGTAAAACTGCAAACCGTATGCAGTTAGTACTTTCTTCAAAGCACGATTAGTTCATACTGCAAACTATGATAATCCGCAAGTATGAATAAAGCGGAAAACAAGTCAATGTATGATATATAGAAATCATTTACATATTGGAAATTATTAAACAATTAGTTCATGCAAAATATTAGCATCAAATTTCCATGGTCCATTGTAGATAAATCGTGTATAACTAGACAGCTGATTATAATAGTTTGTTTTAAGCCATGCTGCCTCGTATTATGAAAATAGAAACATTACGAGCTGTAAAGGGATCAACACGCATGCATTATAATAATGCAAGATAAAATTAATAGTCTTATGTTGAGACTAATATTAAATCAGAGTATGATCGAAAAAATAATAACGTCAAAATAATAAATTTATGTAACTTTGAATTGACAATAGTACATAAAAATACCAGAGAAGAAAACAATAATAATTTAACATGAGATGGTGTATTGAAAAGCATACGCAGTGGCTTTACAAGCTTAAAAAAATAATGAATTGTATAACAGATGAAGATGAACAAGTGCAGAGGTATGTAAATCGTTACCTTATATTAAAAAGGAAATTAATTATTTTTCTTTTTGTGAGCAACATGCAGAGAAAGGCTGCATTTATACAATGAAAAGATGAGCTAAATCAAAAGAAAAATATCTTGCCCAGTAAAATAGAATCGGTATTTGCGCAAGAAAAGAGGGAGAACCAATAAAAGTAGGATCCATTCATAAAATATCGTACTTCAATAGATCTCTTTATTTATTTATTTTAAATTAAAGAAGAACAACGAATCATAAAAACAAGTTAAATTTCTTAAGACTCCATTGGGTATAGATCCAGCAAATCAAAGAAAATGGTTCCCATAAAACGGGCACAGGAAAGGACGAAAATAATGATAATAAGTGATCTTCTATTGTTGTACATGAATATGATATTATAAAATCAATATCATGCTTCATATGCTAATATTGAGGCTATAATTGGCTGAATGGATTTAAATCTAAAGCTGTGCGAGTGTAGGATCTGAAAACCAATATTATGGCCCTATAAGACACATGTCATCCACTAAATCAAATATATATCATGTATGACAGTTGTTATATCTCACTATTCAAATGGTATTCATTATGTTCACTTCCAAAAATCAAATTCAGTATTTCATTCCATTTAGAATAAATTAAAGTTTTAAATATTACAATTTTAAATTCCAGTCAAATCATCAAATTATTAAATTCAACAATAATCATAAACAAATCTTATTACAATTTAAAATTCAAATGATCTAAAAATACAGGATGTTACATAAACGAAAATGCTAAATCAACCGGGACTGGGTAAGTAAGAAAGTGTGGTTCTTTCAGAAGCCATTGGATTCTTTCTCACCCGTGAATCGCATTTCATTCCTGACGCATGTACCATGATGCGGTGAATTTCACTGCAAATTTTTCGGTCGTTCTAGCATCGTCCTTACATAAAATATAATTAAATATCAATTATTATTAATCAGGCATATGTTTTTAATTCTTTAACATTAGAAAAACTTTATAATAAGTGCAAGTAAATTTGCACTTTTTTATCAGGAAACTGCACTAGTTTGAGCTTCTCTATCTACATCACTTAGGGCCCTATGTACATATGCATTGCTATAACGACTGTTCTAGAAAAAATGAAATGTGGTATTGATGTGAAGGGGACCATTAAATTTCACATTCCAGTTTTCACAAAAGTTTGAAGTAAATTGCTACATTTTATCTAACGGTATTACTATTAATTAGATGAAAAACTGAAGTCTAGTTTTGGAAAAGTAGATATATCAATAAGTTTACGGTGTTCTATATTCTAGCAAGTATAAATATATTCTAAATTTTGATGTTATTTGTATGTATCACACAACATATTGTTAATATTTTGTTAACACCTAATACTCTGGTGTGCTGAAAAATTAGATGATTCTTTTGTACTAGTATAATGAAAAAACGCAGACATATTGTTGGCCTAAGGCACAAAGAACCACGATCATAGGAAAAAAATCAGAGCTCAACAAGGAAAATTTTGCAAATGAATACAAAATATACAACAATAATTCTAGGTTTAAATTATGATGGCTTAAAACTAAAGAATTCCTTATCACAATCAGACTAAATATTTTCATTGATCCTAAACATGAAAGATTTTGTATATGTACAAAATAAAATTATGTTTACAAAAAAAAAATCATGTCCTTCAAAAATTAATGGCCTTGGACAATGAATTTGGTAGCATAGTGCAAGGGGTAGTTGTACTTGTATCCATCTTAGTTTCTAACTGTATAGACAAACTAAAAATAATGATAAATAAGATATGAAAATAAATTACGATCGATTTTCTCGAATAGGAAACCTACAATAGACCACCATGTTGGGAACTTTTACACTCGTAATGATTCTTAAGTAACTATTCAAATGTATATGTTTCATGTAAAACTCTAATATTCAAAAGATTACCACTTTACAAGTTCAAACAAAGCTTTACATGTTCATTCGGTATTGCAATAAATTGCTGTTTTGAAATATATAGCTTAATAATTTGAAAATAGGAAAGCGTGGAATTCCAGAATTCTTACGTATAAGAAGCTAAACAAGTGAATACTAAGCTTCAAGTAAGTTTGTGGACAAAAAAAACATGTTTGAAACCATTGATCACACATGTTAGTACAATATCACATTTGTATTTGGAGGTAAACAGATTTTTTATGGGAAATTAAATTTCATTAGCTTGCCTTTCTAAAATTTAGCAGTATTAAGACTTACATAAAAAGCAAAAAAATTATGAAAAAACATTTGATTTATAAAAAATAATTTCTTGGTAGAACTATTATGTAGTAGCTTTTTTTAAATTGCGTTAATGAAGAAGAAATATAATGTCAATTTGAACAAATGTAAAATCATAAATCTACAAAAAGAGTACTATCAAAATAACTAATAATGGACAAAAAATTCTTCTTAAGAGATATAACATAAAATTATGAGTAATAGTAAATTTTTAGAAGTTTATTTTATTCGGTATTGGCATACTATGAAAATACATCATCATATTGATTTTCATGGCAACATTCACCCTTGTACATTCCCATTTCACTAATTAAACAGTTGAAGCTGGATGATGCCATTTGCTTTGTCGATCCAACAAAGTTGGATGATGCCATTTACATTCTTCATCACTGACAGATGGATGATGCCATTTGCTTTCTTCGTTAGTGGTCAGTGAATGATGCTCTTGTTTTGGTTCTTTTAAGCACTACTGCTCCTTTAAGCACTGCTGCTCTTTTAAGCACTGTTGCTCCTTTAAGCACTGCTACTCCTTTAAGCGTTGCTGCTCCTTTAAGCACTGCTGCCCATTTAAGCATTGCTGCTCTTTTATGCATTGTTGCTCCTTTAAGCATTGCTGCTGTTTTAAGCATTGCTGCTCTTTTAAGCACTGTTGCTCCTTTAAGCATTGCTGCTCTTTTAAGCATTTTTTCTCTTTTGTATGTTGTAATTCATTAGGTTGAAGTAACCTAGATGCCAAGGAAGTTTCAAATGTGATAAAAAAGAACAACATTAAAGTTAACATGGCCATATATGCTTTTGTCATGTTTGTGTGTGGTTTAATGTTTAAAAAACAGACGGTTATTATACGATTCGATGTTAACACTTGGAATCTTGAAGCCAATTAAGCTATTATATACTAATAGATGCTCTCAGTTAGTTTATTCATTTTCAAATAATATACATTCATATAATCTTTAATTGTGTTTTAGCTTGCTTTCTACAATATATGTAAGCAGAATTCACCATTTTTTTTTTTTTATATAGAAGGGATTCTTGCATATTAAGTAGTAATTCCTATGTAAACTTTCTATCATGGAAATGATCTAGGAAAAATAAAATAACTAGAAAAATATATGAACACTCATATCTTATAATTTATAATATAATCAAGCAGTATTGAAGAAAAAAAACGAAAAGAAAAGGCAAAATTAAGCTTTATGATGAAAGTTAATTTGTGGAACGAAAATAATTTTGACAACCCACATTTGTTACGTCTTAAATTTTATCAAATGAATAATTTTCATAGTAATAGCAATGTAATTATAGTAGTTAACTATCATCTTATACCAAGTATGTGTGAAACTTTGCTTTTTCGTGCATTTTCATTAAAATGTACAATATTTTCATCACAAAATGCTTTTATTTTGTTTACCTATTTTTAGGATTTTATTCATTATCAAACATATATTTTTTATTATACCAATCAAACGTAGATTGAATATACGAGAAAGAAGCTACTAGCCCTTTTTCGTCCCCTTTTTGCACTTACAAACGCGAATTCCAGATAAACGAAATTAAATTTCAACAAACTGAAAAATAATGAATGCTCATAATTCAGTATAGATTCGTAAAAAAAGACAAATTAATTTATTTTTTTTAGCTTGAATTCAAATTTTAATTCTAATTGACCAGAACTGACTTTTTGAGAAAATTTTAGGTTTTAATAAATTTGGTAAATTAAAATATTCATTAATTTAATTTCTTTAAATTTATTTATTTTAGTTTATTTAAATACAAATAACATAAATTGAGTCAATTAAAAACTAAATTCAAATTAAACTGTTGTTACATCTCACTATTCGAATAGTATTCATTGTTGTTCACTCCCAAAAATCAAATTCATTATCTCATTCCATTTAGAATAAATTAATGTTTTAAATATTACAATTTTAAATTCCAGTCAAATCATCAGATTATTAAATTCCAACAATAATCATAAATAAATCTTATTACAATTTAAAATTCAGATGATCTAAAAATACAGGATGTCACATAAACAAAAATGCTAAATTAACTGGGACTGGGTAAGTAAGAAAGTGCGGTTCTTTCAGAAGCCTTTGGATTCTTTCTCATCTGTGAATCGCATTTCATTCCTTACGCATATTCCATGATGCGGTGAATTTCACCGCAAATTTTTCGGTCGTTCTAGCATCGTCCTTACATAAAATGTAATGAAATATCAATTATTATTAATCAGGCATACATTTTTAATTCTTTAACATTAGAAAAACTTTACAACATGTGCAAGTAAATTTGCACTTTTTATCAGGAAACTGCACTGGTTTGAGCTTCTGTATTTACATAAATTAGGACCCTATGTATATATGCATTGCTATAAAGACTGTTCTAGAAAAAATGAAATGTGGTATTGATGTGAAGGGGACCATTAACATTTCGCATTCCAGTTTTCACTAAAGTTTGAAATGGCTACATTTTATCTAACGGTATTACTGTTAATTAGATGAAAAACTCTAGTCTAGTTTTGAAAAAAGTAGATATATCAATAAGTTTACGGTGTTCTACATTCTAGCAGGTATAAATATATTCTTAATTTTAATGTTATTTGTGTGTATCACACAACATACTCTTAATATTCCATTAACACCTAATATTTTATTGTGCTGAAAAATTAGATGATTCTTTTGTACTAGTATAATGAAAAAACACAGACATATTGTTGGCCTAAGGCACAAAGAACTAAGATCATAGGAAAAAAATCAGAGCTCAATAAGTAAAAGGCAATTTTTATTTTGATACACAATTTTAAAAATTAATTCACTACTTTACTTTAATAAGTTAATCCACAACTATTTTGTAAGTTAATCCACCAGTGGATTAACTTAAAGATTTTACTCTACCGTATTGTTTACAATCAATTTTTGTGCTTTTTTTAATCAAACAAAACTAATAGACTATGAAGGAAAATATTTCGGAATCTCTTACAAATACACAGCTTGGAATGTAGACCAAAACATACGTGAAACAAAAATATTTATTTTTTGTTGTGAACGACGAACTTTCCCTGGAATTCTAAGCTTGCAATGCTCTGCTCTCGCAGTAAACAGAAAGTTTGGAAGTAAACTAGAATTTTTATTTTTATTTCTAATTCCTTAGAGCTTAGAGCTTCTCTTATGCCGCTGAGTTGTTGTTCTAGTCTTCTCCTGTGCTTTGCTAACGGATAAAACATATTGCTACTAAAGGCAAAAAAACCTGCAAAGATGCGTATCCTCAAGCCAAATAAATTCCAGAAGATGATGGTTATACTTGTTGCTACGATCCTTTCATGAGGACAATATCTCCAAGCCTCAAAAACATGAATTATCATCTCCACAGCTCTTTTCCGCATGATTTCACCACACAAAGAGTAAAGTTTAGGCAAAATAAAACTCAAGAAAAATCCAATAATTAAAAGTCTCCCCAAGGTTAGAAGATGACCATATGCTATTTGTGTTACTCTATCAAAGAAAACTGAAATGCTAAGAAGAAGAAGAAGAAATAAAAAATATACAACGCAATACAGAGAAAAAGAAAGACGAAGGGAGAAGAAGAAAGACGCAGATCGGAGAAGAAGAAAGATATTTCATGTTTTTGTTAGGTGGATGAACTAATTAAAATTTAAATATGATTAAAAGTCAACAATCCTAATTTATATTGTGGATTAACTTATTAAAAATGTGGATTAGAATAAAAATTACCTAACGAAAATTCTAGGTTTAAATTATGATGGCTTAAAACTAAATAATTCCTTATCACAATCACACTAAATATTTTCATTGATCCTAAAAATGAAAGGTTTTATATATGTACAAAATAAAATTATGTTTACAAAAAAAATCATGGCCTTCGAAAATTAATGGCCTTGGATAATCAAATGTATCTGTTTCATGTAAAACTCTAACATTTGAAAGATTACCACTTTACAAGTTCAACCAAAGCTTTACATGTTCATTCGGTATTGCAATAAATTACCATTTTGAAATATGTAGCTTAATAATTTGAAAATAGGAAAGCATGAAATTCAAAACTTCTTACGTATAAGCAGCTAAACAAGTGAATACTAAGCTTCGAATAAGTTAGAGGACAAAAAAATATGTTTGAAACCATTGATCACACATGTTAGTACAATATCACATTTGAATTTTGAAGCAAATGGCTTTTTTATGGGAAATTAAATTTCATTACCTTGCCTTTCTAAAATTTAGCAGTATTAAGACTTACATATAAAGCAAAAAAAAATATGAAAAAATATTTGATTTATAAAAAATAATTTCTAGGTAGAACTACTATGTAGTAGCTTTTTTTTAAATTGCGTTAATGAAGAAGAAATATAATGTCAATATGAACAAATGATAAAATCATAAATCCACAAAAAGATTACTATCAAAATAAGTAATAATGGACAAAAAAATCCTTCTTAAGAGATATAACATAAAATTATGAGTAATAGTAATTTTTTAGAAATTTATTTTATTTTGTATTGGCATACTATGAAAATACAACATCATATTGATTTTCATGGCAACATTCACCCTTGTACATTCCCATTTCACTAATTAAACAGTTGAAGCTGGATGATGCCATTTGCTTTGTCGATCCAACAAAGTTGGATGATGCCATTTGCTTTCTTCATCACTGACGGATGGATGATTCCATTTGCTTTCTTCGTTAGTGGTCAGTGAATGATGCTCTTCTTTTGGTTCTTTTAAGCACTGCTGCTCTTTTAAGCACTGTTGCTCCTTTAAATACTGTTGTGTGACAGCCCGCCCACACCAGCCGGTATTTCCTCCGAAAGTGCGCTGTACACATGCCCGACTAGCAGGGAACGGTCGCCAAAAAAAGGAAAGAAGAGAATGAACTAATCGAAAACCTGTAGAATGTCTCACAGCGCATGGAACAAATGTAATAATAATATACTTGACATAAAACAGGTGAAATAGTGCATAAGCTGATAACTAAAACCAACATCAACATCATCATCAGAGCAGCGGAAATCCAAATACAGCTTATTACAACTTTCCAAATTACTGTCTCTAAGCAAAAGAAAGAAAGATACACCACTAATGCCCAAAGTAGTGACCGCATCAATACAGGGAGAATATCTATATATGTATCATACGTGGAAGCCTCCTGCTCGTCTCCGATACAGCTACTCGTGCATGCCACCTAATCTGTCTCTAGTCTGCTCGTGAGAGCACCCAAAGTAATAAGAAGAGACATAAAACTCTGGGTCAGACAAAAAGTCTGGTGTGAGCGATAAGCAGCTAAACAGAACAATAACAGGTATACTAAACCATAGGTATACTAAACCATACCTGAACCGGACCTGCAACCAAAGAGTTAGCACTACATACCGTACAATACTCTAAGGTGCCACTGAACAGATGGTGTAAAGATAACGGGGGGTGGGGTGTGCTTGTCATAATGATGGCAAACAAATCAACCATAGCAACCATCCTCACATCTCTCACTTGGTGCGTAAAGCATATGATGTCCACCACTGTCAATCACTAGACCCATTGAAGTAGTGACGGAGTTTGACTTGTACAACTACTGCTACTACCAAGCTTACCACATGGATTCATGTCCAAATCTTTACAAATGACCCCAATTCATTGGTCTATAGCTCTTTAGCCGTACCTGGCCACTGTGGCCCGGAATCCGTTCAGGTACTCCCTTCATATAGTGATTCAAAGTTACAGACATCGACAACCCCTTAGCACACGTCCTGCAGCAAAGACCAACTCATGAAGTTGACTCTTTGTTTCCCAACTGGATACTGAGTACAAAATTCCCCCTTGGACTACCTTTTCATCTCGGGTTTTGGTCGTCACCTTCTTCTCCGGATCGGTCTTCATTTCTTCACTTCACTTTTCATCAAGTCGTGGTCACCAGCTCCTCGGTTCAGATCGGAGTACCCCATACGGGTCGGGTCGTGCTCCTCCAGTTCATGACTCGTCAGGTCCTACTCGTGATGCAACACCATTGGCTCAGAGTCCACTAAGCGGCTCGGATCGCATACTCCTCTCTAAGCAATCAGATCGGTTCAGAAGTGATCTCCCTTCGAGGTACAAGAAGCTCAAACCCTCCTCTCTGCTCCAGGTCGGATCGAGGAACCTCTGGTGGATCGGTTCGGGAGTGACCACTCGGGTCGGGTCGGGGTTGCTTCATGCTCACGAGGGTGGATCGGGTCGGAGAAGGTGTTGCGATTGGGTAAGACGATCCGATCCGGTCCGGGTATTTTCCCGCACTTTGTCCAGTAAGCTGTTTACGACATTCGACTGCGTTTTTGACCAATCTAACACTTCTAGACAATCACAAATCATAACATACTGTCATAGCAACATGTATAATCATCCACAAACAGCAAAACAACAATCATAGCATGTAAAATGGATCAAACATACCCAAAATCCCATATTTTCCCTTAAGCATGTTTAAGCAAAACAAATGATATGATTAACAAAACTTAACCAAATCAAACTAAATTTCTAACAGAGGTCTAAAACATTATTTTCGAATTTATAAATATTTTTCCAAAATTTTATCATGTCTAATTTCGTTAATCTTCACTAATTACCCTTAATTAACCGTAATTAGTGCAAAACTATGCAAATCACTCACCTTAGCCACAAATAAAATACCAAATCTGAAATGAATCTCTGTTTGGTGCTATTCCCAATGCAACACAGCAGCTCTAACTTTGCTTTGGTGTTTTCTCTCCTTAATTTGATGTAGTTTAAGTCAAAACTTGATTAGAAAGTGATTTAGAGATGTTTTAGAGGTTGAAGGCCATTATTAGGGTTCTTAGGAGGTAGATGGCGGCTAGAAAACTGAAATGAAATGAAACCTAACTCATTTCAGCCTCCCTTTAACCCTAATCCCGAAATGGGTTATGGGCCCATTTGATAATCACCTCATTTGGCCCGGTTAAGCAGTTTTTCACCTTCTAAAACTTGTTTCAGCCATATCTCCCAAACGGTGAGTCCGTTTGGCTAATGTGACCACTCTACGGAATTGTAAACCATTATCCGAATCCAATGGAGGTGGTTCCAGGCTCCTTTCCAATCAAAAGTTATGGCTAAAAAAAGATCAGATAAGGGCAAAATGGTCATTTAAAAATCGGAAAAAATCATGAACATGGGAAATGACCCCACTAGTCGCCTCCCAAAGCTACATGACCATACGACTTCGTGTGTGAAAGAAATAAATATTCTACGATCCTACGATGCGTAGAATGCGGGTCGTTACACTCTCCCCCCTTAAGAAATTTCGTCCCTGAAATTCCTTAACCCAAAACATATAAAGGATCCCGCATGATTACCAACCATATACAAAAATCAATCATGCAAAACAAACAAAATAAGCCTATCCTAGCATGCGGAAAGACTAAATCGAAGTTAAAATCTTACGAGGCGAAGAGTTCTAGATACGTCTTCCTAATGCTCTCCTCTGTCTCCCAAGTACAGTCATTCTCATTCTCGCCCCACTGGACTTTGACTAGATTCACCGCTTTCCTTCGAAGTTGCTTCGTATCGTTCCCAACAATACGCATAGGCTTGCGGTTCCCAACCACCTCGGGTTCAACTTCAATATCATCCAACTGATCAGGTGAAATAGTCACATCTGGGTCATGCACGAACTTCCTTAACTGGGAAACATGAAATACGTTGTGAACTCCTGCCATCTTCTCTGGTAATTCAACTTTATATGCCAAATTCCCAATTTTCTCTAGAACTGGGAATGGTCCAACAAATCTTGGTGCTAACTTGCCTCCCCTGCCAAATCGTATCACGCTCTTCAACGTAGAAATCTTGACAAACACCAAGTCGCCAATGAAGAACTTTAATTCTCTTCTCCTCTTATCAGCATAACTCTTTTGCCTATCTTGGGCAGCCTTCATTCGCTGTTGGATAATCTTAATCTTAGTTGAAGTTTCTCTTATCACATCGGGTCCAAGTACAAACTTCTCACCAGTTTCTACCCAACATGACGGTGAGTTGCACGGTCTTCCGTATAAAGCTTCAAACGGAGCCATACCGATACTGGATTGATAACTATTATTATATGCAAACTCTACTAGATGCAAATGGTCATCCCATGATCCACCGAAATCCAATACACAGGCTCTCAAGAGATCTTCTAATATACGATTCACCCTCTCTGTTTGACCATCGGTTTGAGGATGATACGCGGTACTGAGATGTAGTTATGATCCCAACGCCTCTTGTAAGCTCTTCCAAAATCCACTAGTGAACAACGGATCTTGGTCACTCACAATGCCGTTCGGTATTCCATGAAATCTCACTACCCACTTTATATACAGTTCCGCTAATTTAGTTGTTGTCCTGTTTGACTTGACGGGTATAAACCTTGCACTCTTAGTCAATCGGTCCACAATCACCCAAATGCTATCATGGCCTGATCTAGCCCTTGGTAACCCATCAATGAAATCCATTGACACTTCTTCCCATTTCCATTCTGGAATTTCTAATGGTTGTAACAAACCACTAGGCTTCTTTTGCTCAGCTTTAACAAGCTGGCAGTTCATGCATTTGGATATAAACTTCCCAATGTCTCTTTTCATCCCTTCCTAGTAGTAGGTCTGCTTCATGTCTCGATACATCTTGTTACCACTGGGGTGTATAGTCAGTTTTGAGTGATGACATTCTCTAAGCACTTCATCTCTCAATCCATTGACATTGGGTACAACTAGTCTTCCATTCTTTCTAAGCCATCCATCTCGATCAAGCCCATACTTGTTCATCTCTCCGTCGATTCCCGTCTTTAACTTTGAGATGATTTCCAATAGGTTAGGATCATTCCTTTGACTGGAATCAATCCGCTCAATCAAAGTGGGTCTGATCGTCAAACTTGCTAACATTTCTGGATCCAATTTGCACTTTGGTCTGAAATCATACCCAGCGATGTACTCCAGTTGCTTCCATTCTAGAAACTTAGCCCCTAAACTGGCATGTCTTCTACTCAATGCATCAGCCACCGCATTGCCCTTTCCTGGTGTATATGCGATGTCGAAATCATAGGAAGCCAAGAATTCTAACCATCTTTGCTGTCGGAGATTTAGATCATTCTGAGAGAAGAGATACTTTAATGACCTATGATCGGTAAACAACTCGAATCTTTCTCCCAAGAGATAATGTCTCCACATCTTCAATGCAAACACGATCGCTGCCAATTCCAAATCATGGGTAGGGTATCTTCTCTCATGCGGTTTCAATTGCCGACTTGCATAAGCTACAACCCTACCTCCTTGCATCAATACAGCACCTAGTCCGGTACCACATGCATCCGTATATACTGTCATCTCTTCATTCCCCTTAGGAATGACTAACACTGGTGCACATGTCAACTTTTCCTTTAGACTCTTGAGTTCATTCTCGCACCTTTCGTCCTAGACGAAGGCTTGATTCTTCTTGGTCAACTGAGTCAACGGTGCTGCTATCTTGGAGAAGTCTTGGATAAATTTACGATAATATCCAGCTAATCCTAAGAAACTTCTTATGTTCGTTGCATTCTTGGGCGTAGACCAATCTTGTACCGTCGCCACCTTCGCAGGGTCCACGACGATACCATTTTATGAAACAACATGGCCCAAGAATCTCACTTCTCTCCTCCAAAACTGACACTTAGAAAACTTTGCTTTCAATTGGTGTTTTCTCAACACCCCCTTTACTATTCTTAAATGTTCCTTGTGTTCTTCCTATGTCCTCGAATAAATAAGTATATCGTCCACGAACACAAGAACAAACTTATTCAACTGATCTCTGAATACTTTATTCATAAGATCCACAAAATATGCTGGTGCATTGGTCAGCCCGAATGGCATGACCAACCACTCATAAAATCCAGACGGCGTTCGAAATGCCGTTTTAGCTATACTCTCAGCTTCCACTCTAAGCTGATGAAAACCAGTCGCGAGATCCAACTAAGAAAATACTCTCGCGCCACTCAACTGATCAAACAAATCATCTATCCGCGGCAGAGGATACTTGTTCTTCCTCGTCACCTTATTCAACTCACGGTAGTCTACACACAAACGAAGGGAACCATCCGCCTTGGTAGCAAACAAAACTGGTGCTCCCCATTCAGAAACACTCATTCTGATAAATCCCTTCTTCAAAAGATCGCCGACTTGCACCCCGATCTCTCGCTGCTCCCTTGGTGCCATACATTACTATTGGTCTGGCATCTTTCACTAAATCAATACGAAACTCAACATCTCGGTGTGGTGGAAGCCCGATCACTTCTTCGAAACGTCCAGATACTGCCAACCACGGGCAAACCTGACAACTCACTATGCGGCATGTCGAGGGAATTTAGAAAACTAGCCATTAGCCCGTCACCGGGTAGACCACCAAACACTACCCTCCACCAATCATCCGCTCTAGCTGTCACCAAAAAGCCCTCACAGTCTACCACCACCCCGTATCTTTGGAGCCAATCGACTCCCAAAATAATGCCAAACCCAGTAAAGCCCAAAACAAAGCAATCACAAACAAACATGCATCCATGACTCGATAAGACCACATTACGACAAATCATGCTAAGGTTAGTTGAACCACCAATTGGGTTCGTCACTACTAAAGGTCTATCGACAATCTCGGGCTCCAATCCCAACCTATCTACCAGGTCACTAGATATGAAAGAACTGGAAGCTCCGGTATCAAACAAAAACTCTAACAGGAACATCATAAACAGAAAGCATACCTTGAATAACGACATTCGTTCCCTTCTCCGCCGCAGTTGGGGCATTCGACGAAGAAGGAATAGCATTAAGGGCATATGCTTTCACCAACTGCTTTTCTTTTGGGGGTTGCGGACACTTGTCCTTGTGATATCCCACTTAGACACAGTTGAAGCACTTCCTATCCGCTGGCTTGGCCCAACAATTACTAGCATAAAGGCCCTTCTTACCACAACTGAAGCACTCGACATCTTTCTTATTCTTTTTCTGGCCATCCTTATTTTGGTTTTGCTTCCTCTTATTCTGAGAACCACTCTTGCCTCCACCACTTGCTTGCGGCTTTGGCTCCTCTGCAGATGCAACCTCAGTCTTCGACTTAGGGTAAAGACTTTCCGATCTTAAAGCCGTCCCCATAATCGATTCAAACGTCTCATCGATGTGGTTAATAAGCCATTCCCCCAAGTATCCATCCAAACCAGTTATGAACTTCTCGTTCTTCTTCTCAGCAGTATCAATAAGAGATAACCCATATTTCGACAAAGTGTCGAATTCGGCAATATACTCCGAGATAGCTCTGCCATTCTGCTTAAGCTCCAAGAACTTCTTAAACAACACTGACTTCTGAGCGGCTGGAATGAACTTATCGCTAAAGCGAACCTTAAACTGATCCCAAGTAATCTGATCCTCGGGAGTATCTGCCTTTATAGCATTCCACCAATTCATTGCCCGTCCTTGCAGCTAACAGGATGCTAGCCTTCTCTTCATCGCATCCTCGATACCCAAATCTTCGAAGATACGCTCGCAGCTATCCAACCAATCCTGAACATCTGTAGCCGACTCCGTTCCGTGGAACGGCTTCCCACCAAGACTAGTATAATCCTTATTCAGCTTGGCGAAATCGGCCCTAAGCGCCTGCACTATTGGACCACCACCATTACCATTATTGGGAGCTGCCCTCTGCATATCCCTAAGCATCTCCCTCATGAGGTCAGTAAACATCGTCCTCATGTCAGCAGCACTCCCATTATTGGCTCCTCTACCGGCACCTCTTGCGTATCGGCTCATCGTTCAATCTGTAAAGAGAAAATGATTAACCATCTCCATAGTGGTGCTAGTGCAGTGCGACTTCATCCTTAGCTATACTAATAGTATATATAGCTTTTGAAAACCAAAATAATCACAAATACGGGCTCTTATATACGTATACTATCTCTCCATGATGACTTCCCTAGGTTAACTACGCAACCTAGAGTTCTGATGCCAAGTGTGACGGCCCGCCCGCACCAGCCGGCATTTCCTCCGAAAGTGCGTTGTAAACATGCCCGACTAGCACGGAACAGTCTCCAAAGAAAGGAAAGAAGAGAATGAACTAATCAAAAATCTGTAGAATGTCTCACAGAGCATGGAACAAAATATAATAATAATATACTTGACATAAAACAGGTGAGACGGTGCATAAGCTGATAACTAAAACCAACATCAACATCATCATCAGAGCAGCGGAAATCCAAATACAGCTTATTACAACTTTCCAAATTACTGTCTCTAAGCAAAAGAAAGAAAGATACACCACTAATGCCCAAAGTAGTGACCGCAGCAATACAGGGAGAATATCTATATATGTATCATACGTGGAAGCCTCCTGCTCGTCTCCGGTACAGCTACTCGTGCATACCACCTAACATGTCTCTAGTCTGCTCGTGAGAGCACCCAGAGTAATAAGAAGAGACATAAAACTCTGGGTCAGACAAAAAGTCTGGTGTGAGCGATAAGCAGCAAAATAGAACAATAACAGGTATACTAAACCATACCTGAACCGGACCTGCAACCAAAGAGTTAGCACTACATACCGTACAATACTCTAAGGTGCCACTGAACAGATGGTGTAAAGATAACGGGGGGGGGGATGTGGTGTTCATGTCATAATGATGGCAAACAAATCAACCATAGCAACCATACTCACATCTCTCACTCGGTGCGTAAAGCATACGATGTCCACCACTGTCAATCACTAGACCCATCGAAGTAGTGATGGAGTTCGACTTGTACAACTACTGCTACTACCAAGCTTACCACATGGAGTCATGACCAAATCTTTACAAATGACCCCACTTCATTAGTCTATAGCTCTTTAGCCGTACCTAGGCCACTGTGGCCCAGAATCCGTTCACGTACTCCCTACACATAGTGATCCAAAGTTACAGACATCGACAACCCCTTAGCACACGTCCCGCAGCAAAGCCCAACTCATGAAGTTGACTCGTTGGTTCCCAACTGGATCCTGAGTACAAACTTCCCCCTTGGACTACCTGTGCATCTCGGGTTTTGGTCGTCACCTTCTTCTCCGGATCGGTCTTCATTTCTTCACGTCACTTTACTTCAAGTCGTGGTCAAAAGCTCCTCGGTTCGGATCGGAGTACCCCATATGGGTCGGGTCGTGCTCCTCCAGTTCGTGACTCATCGTCAGGTCCTACTCGTGATGCAATGCCATTGGCTCGGAGTCCACTAAGAGGCTCGGATCGCATACTCCTCCCTAAGCAATCGGATCGGTTCGGAAGTGGTCTCCCTTCGAGGTACAAGAAGCTCAAGCCCTCCTCTCTGCTCCGGGTCGGATCGAGGAACCTCTGGCGGATCAGTTCGGGAGTGACCACTCGGGTCTGGTCGGGGTAGCTTCATGCTCACGAGGGCGGATCGGGTTGGAGAACTCCTCCGCTATCAGTTCACGAGCTCTAGGCGGTTCGCGTCGGGTTCCATCACCACAAGCGGATCGGGTCGGAGAAGGTGTTGCGATTGGGTAAGACGATCCGATCCGGTCCAAGTATTTTCCTGCACTTTGTCCAACAAGCTGTTTACGCCATTCGACTGCGTTTTCGACTAATCTAACACTTCTAGACAATCACAAATCATACCATACAGTCATAGCAAAATGTATAATCATCCACAAATAGCAAAACAACAATCATAGCATGTAAAATGGATCAAACATACCCAAAATCCCATATTTTCCCTTAAGCATGTTTAAGCAAAACAAATGATATGATTAGCAAAACTTAACCAAATCAAACCAAATTTCTAACAGAGATCTAAAACATTATTTTCGAATTTATAAATATTTTTTCCAAAATTTTATCATGTCTAATTTCGTTAATCTTCACTAATTACCCATAATTACCCTTAATTAACCGTAATTAGTGCAAAACTATGCAAATCACTCACCTTGGCCATAAATAAAATACCAAATCTAAAATGAATCTCTGTTTGGTGTTGTTCCCAATGCAACACAGCAGCTCTAACCTTGCTTTGGTGTTTTCTCTCCTTAATTTGAGGTAGTTTAAGCCAAAACTTGATTAGAAAGTGATTTGGAGATGTTTTAGAGGTTGGAGGCCATTATTAGGATTCTTAGGAGGTAGATGGCGGCTAGAAAACTGAAATGAAACCTAACTCATTTCATCCTCCCCATAACCCGAATCCCGAAATGGGTTATGGGCCCATTTGCTAATCACCTCATTTGACCCAGTTAAGCAGTTTTTCACCTTCTGAAAATTGTTTCAGCCATATCTCCCAAATAGTGAGTCCTTTTGGATAATGTGACCACTCTACGGAATTGTAAACCATCATCCGGATCCAATGGAAGTGATTTCAGGTCAAAACTCCTTTCCAATCAAAAGTTATGGCCAAAAAAATATCAGCTAGGGGCAAAACGGTCATTTAAAAATCGACAAAAATCATGAACATGGGAAATGACCCCACTAGTCGCCTCCCAAAGCTACATGACCATACGACTTCATGTGTGAAAGAAATAAATATTCTACGATCCTATGATGCGTAGAATGCGGGTCGTTACACTGCTGCTCTTTTAAGCACCGTTGCTTTTTAAGCAGTGCTGCTCCTTTAAGCAGTGCTGCTCTTTTAAGCATTGCTGCTCTTTTAAGCATTGCTGCTCCTTTAAGCACTGCTTCTCCTTTAAGAATAGGTGCTCCTTTAAGCATTGCTGCTCTTTTAAGCATTGATACTCTTTTAAACACTGTTGCTCCTTTAAGCATTGCTGCTCTTTTAAGCACTGTTGCTCCTTTAAGCATTGCTGCTCTTTTAAGCACCGCTGCTCCTTTAAGCATCGCTGCTCTTTTAAGCATTGTTGCTCCTTTAAGCATTGCTGCTCTTTTAAGCATTGCGGCTATTTTGTATGGTGTAATTCATTAGGTTGAAGTAACCTAGATGCCAAGGAAGTTTCAGTTGTGATAAAAAAAAGAACAACATTAAAGTTAACATGGCCATATATGCTTTTGTCATGTTTGTGTGTGATATAATGTTAAAAAAAAGGATGGTTCTTATCGGATTCGATGTTAACACTTGGAATCTTAAAGCCAATTAAGCTATTATATGCTAATAGATCCTCTCAATTAGTTTATTCATTTTCATATAATGTACATTCATATAATCTTTAATTGTGTTTTAGCTTGCTTTCTATAATATATATAAGTAGAATTCACCAAAAAAAATTTGATAGATGGGATTCTTCCATATTAAATAGTAATTCCAATGTAAACTTTCTATCATGGAAATGATCTAGGAAAAAGAAAATAACTAGAAAAATATATGAACACGTATATCTTATAATTTATAATATAATCAAGCATCATTGGAAAAAAGAAAGAAAAGAAATGGCAAAATTAAGCGTTATGATGAAAGTTAATTTGTGGAACGAAAATGATTTTGACAACCCACATTTATTACGTCTTAAATTTTATCAAATGAATCATTTTCATAGTAATAACAATGTAATTATAGTAGTTAACTATCATCTTATACCACGTATGTGTGAAACTTTTTTTTATGCAATTTCATTAAAATGTACAATATTTTCATCACAAAATGCTTTTATTTTGTTTACCTATTTTTAGGATTTTATTCATTATCAAACATCTATTTTTATTATACCAATCAAACGTGGATTTAATATACAAGAAAGAAGCTACAAGCCCTTATTCTTTATGCTTTTGTAATAATTGTTCCTGATGGAGGGACGGATTTTTCAAAGTAAATATTAGTCCAGCATCCCTAGAAACTTTCATAATGTAAATGGCCTCCCTACCATGTTTAAAATACAAAGCGGGTTCCTAGAATTCATGTTACGTGAATTTCCCCAAAAAAAATGTGCTGTCCAAAAAAATAATAATCTAAAATCAGCAAATATTCCCAGCAGATTACAGAAAAAGAAAAAAAATATTGCATACATGTATGCAAGTAAACCCAATAGTTGCATTCATGCATGCAACTATTTCTGAAGCAGTTTACACAGAAAATCTGCATGAATTCTTGCATACATGTATGCGAGTATTTTAAATACATGCATGCATGTATGCAATTAAATCAAGAAGATTTCACGTTCAAAAATCTGCATGAATACTTACATGCATATATGCAAGTATTATGTTTTCTTGCATACATGTATGCAAGTAAAAATAAACTGATATTCATGCTTACGGATTGTTGCATACATGTGTGCATTAATTTTAAATACTTGCATGCTTGTATACAAATAAATATGAACTGATTTGTATGCCTACGAATTATAGCATACTTGTATGGAACAATTCTGTATTACTTGCATGCATGTATGCAAAAAGTTCAACACATATGCATAACTATAATAATTGCACAGCTGTGTGCAAGAATTTCAAATATATGTATTCTGCAATGCAATAAACTGTTGTTTCGCAGTTTTTATGTTATTTTTGTTTTGGACATGTTTTCGTTGGTTTTTTCAACTGTTTTTTTTTCGTGTTTTATTTAAATATGAACTTACGCGATTTATTTATTTTTTGACCTATTTTCGAAAAATAAGGACCGTATTTATAATGAGTTTTGGACCGGATGTGAACAAAATTTCCAAACTAATTGCGGACCTGAGACAAACGCACCCTTTTTCAAATAAGGTAAATATTTTGGGAGCAACAAAGAAGCAAGCTTACTTCTCTATTTCTGAACTAAAATGTATGAGAACTTGTGTTTTAAAAAATTTGTACAATTAAATAACAATAAAAAACTGCTTTTTTTTACTTAAAACAATTCATAATTCCCTTACTTTCCCTTTTCTCTTTAAACCAGTCCTCTCCTCCTCCTCTTCTCTTTATAAAAAAAGAAGAGAGAATGTATACTTGTGTGAATTTGTTTGAACAAAGTGAATTTTGGAGAAGATGAAGTGGTTGCGAAATTGGAGTGGAAAAGGTAGGAGATAAACTACATAATTTCTTCCTTCTAGAAAGAAATTAATGAATAAAGAGAAGAGAGAGAGAGAAGGTAGGCAGATTTATTTCTCTAACGTGTCTCTTCACATAATATAGTAAGTTACAAAGAAAATAAATTAGCTGATTAGGCATGAGGTGTTAATCTAATTAACATTTATTTTTATTAAAAATTCAAAAGAAAATTAGATAAGGAAAGAGAAAATTGAAAAGTAACTAATACACGATTTATTGTTTAATTCTAATTCATCGAACGTTTGTGAGTTTTCAATTTTCAAAGCACTTAATAAAATTTCAGAATTTAAGGAGCCTATCTAATGGGCAGGCAAAAATAAATAGAATAGAATTTATTGTTTAATGCTAATTCATTGAACGTTTGTGACTTTTCAATTTTCAAAACACGTAATATTAAAATTTCAAAATTTAAGGAACCTATCTTATGGGAAGGCAAAAATATATAGAGTAGAAATATATATACATTGAATTGGTTTTTTTTGGGAGAGAAAAATGAAGGGAAAAAGAGAAAGGTGAAATAAGGGGCGGTAAATTTAAGGAGTAAAAGTACATTAACAAAATAACAACTAAGAGAGAAGGGCATCGAAACTGCTACAACTTTTCACATTTCAAAATAAATAAATTAATGAAGGTTTGATCATCTAATCGTCATTCCAACTTCCTAAACAGTAAACATTGCATTTTTTAAGAGATAGGGAATGTATTAAAGACAATAGCCAAAGATATATACATGTATTTTGCCATAATTTATTTCACCTAAAATTTGCACATTGTTTTCAAATCAAATGTAACTTATATATCGTTGACACTCAGCTTCGTGATATTTTTTTTTGGACGAGAATGACAATTACCAAATATTTAGTGTAAATTAATAAGTGTCCCTACAAATTAATTTCACCTATTCAAATTTAAAGGGATAACATCAAGGAAAATACAGATTACTTATAGACAAGTATACATATTACAAGCATCGTCGTCCTTTTTCGTCCCCTTTTTACACTTACAAACGCGAATTCCAGACAAGCAAAATTAAATTTCAACAAACAAAAATGAAGAATGCTCATAATTCTGTATAGATTCGTAAAAAAAGACAAATTCAAATTTTGATTCTTTTTTTTAGCCTGAATTCAAATTTTAATTCTAATTGACCAGAACTGACTTTTGAGAAAATTTTACGATTTAATAAATTTGGTAAACTAAAATATTCATTAATTTAATTTCTTTAAATTTAATTTTTTTTCTTCAGTTTACTTAAATTCAAATAACACAAATTAAGTCAATTAAAAATTAAATTCAAATTAGGCAATTGTTACATCTCACTATTCAAATGGTATTAATTATTGTTCACTTCCAAAAATCAAATACATTATTTCATTGCATTCAGAATAAATTAATGTTTTAAATATTACAATTTTAAATTCCAGTCAAATCATCAAATTGTTAAATTCTAGCAACAATCATAAATAAATCTTATTACAATTTAAAATTCAAATAATCTAAAAATATAGGAAGTTAATTAAACGAAAATGCTAAATCAACCGGGACCGGGTAAGTAAGAAAGTGCGGTTCTTTTAGAAGCCGTTGGATTCTTTCTCATCTGTGAATCGCAATTCATTCCTGTCGCATACACCATGATGCAGTGAATTTCACCGCAAATTTTTTGGTCGTTCTAGCATTGTTCTTACATAAAATATAATGAAATATCAATTATTATTAATCAGGCATATATTTTTGATTCTTTAACATTAGAAAAACTTTACAACAAGTGCAAGTAAATTTGCACTTTTTATCAGGAAACTGCACTAGTTTGAGCTTCTCTATCTACATAAATTAGGACCTTATGTACATATGCATTGTTATAACGATTGTTCTAGAAAAAATGAAATATGGTATTGATGTGAAGGGGACCATTAACATTTCACATTCCAGTTTTCACTAAAGTTTGAAGTTAATTGCTTGTATTACTCTTAATTAGATGAAAAACTCAAGTCTAGTTTTGAAAAAGTAGATATATCAATAAGTTTACGGTGTTCTATATTCTAGCAGGTATAAATATATTCTTAATTTTGATGTTATTTGTGTGTATCACACTATATATTGTTAATATTTTATTAACATCTAATATTTTAGTGTGTTGAAAATTAGATGATTCTTTTGTACTAGTATAATGAATAAACATAGACATATTATTGGCCTAAGGCACAAAGAACCACGTTCATAGAAAAAAAATCAGAGCTCAATAAGGAAAATTTTGTGAATGAATACAAAATATACAACAATAATTCTAGGTTTAAATTATTATGGCTTAAAACTAAAGAATTCCTTATCACAATCACACTAAATATTTTCATTGATCCTAAACATGAAAGGTTTTATATAGGTACAAAATAAAACTATGTTTACAAAAAAACAATCATGGCCTTCGAAAATTAATGGCCTTGGACAATGAATTTGGTAGCATAGTGCAAGGGGCAGACGCACTTGTATCCATCTTAGTTTCTAACTGTATAGACAAACTGAAAATAATGATAAATAAGATATGAAAATAAATTACGCTCGATTTTCTCGAATAGGAAACCTACAATAAACCACCTTGTTGGGAACTTTTATACTCGTAATAATTCTTAAGTAACTATTCAAATATATCTGTTTCATGTAAAACTCTAATATTCGAAAGATTACCACTTTACAAGTTCAACCAAAGCTTTACATGTTCATTCGGTATTGCAATAAATTGCTATTTTGAAATATGTAGCTTAATAATTTGAAAATAGGAAAGCTTGGAATTCCAAACTTCTTACGTTTAAGAAGCGAAACAAGTGAATACTAAGCTTTGAATAAGTTTGTGGACAAAAAAAACATGTTTGAAACCATTGATCACACATGTTAGTACATTATCACATTCATATTTTGAAGTAAAGGGATTTTTTATGGGAAATTAAATTTCATTAGCTTGCCTTTCAAAAATTTAGTAATATTAAGACTTACATATAAAGCAAAATAATTTATGAAAAAACATTTGATTTGTAAAAAATAATTTCTTGGTAGAACTATTAGGTAGTAGCTTTTTTTCAAAATTGCGTTAATGAAGAAGAAAATATGAACTAATGTAAAATCATATATCCACAAAAAGATTACTATCAAAATAAGTAATAATGGACGGAAAAATCATTCTTAAGAGATAAAACATAAAATTATGAGTAATAGTAATTTTTAAGAAATTTATTTTATTTGGTATTGGCATACTATAAAAATACATCATCATATTGATTTTCATGGCAACTTTCACCCTTGTACATTCCCATTTCACTAATTAAACAGTTGAAGCTGGATGATGCCATTTGCTTTGTCGATCCAACAAAGTTGGATGATGCCATTTACTTTCTTCATCACTGACGGATGAATGATGCCATTTGCTTTCTTCGTTGGTGGTCAGTGAATGATGCTCTTCTTTTAGTTCTTTTAAGCACAGCTGCTGTTTTAAGCACTGCTGCTCCTTTAAGAACTGCTTCTCTTTTAAGCACACAACTGCTCCTTTAAGCATTGCTTCTCTTTTAAGCATTACTTTTCTTTTAAGCACTGCAGCTCCTTTAAGCACTGCTGCTCCTTTAAGTATTGTTGCTCCTTTAAGCATTGCTGCTCTTTTAAGCACTGCTGCTCCTTTAAGCACTGCTGCTCTTTTAAGCATCGCTACTCTTTTAAGCACTGTTGCTCCTTTAAGCATTGCTGCTCTTTTAAGCATAGCTGCTCTTTTAAGCACTGTTGCTCCTTTATGCATTGCTGCTCTTTTAAGCACCAATGCTCCTTTAAGCATGGCTGCTCTTTTAAGCATTGCTGCTATTTTGTACATTGTAATTCATTAGCTTGAAGTAACCTAGATGCCAAGGAAATTTCAGTTGTGATAAAAAAGAACAACACTAAAGTTAACATGGCCATATATGCTTTAGTCATGTTTGTGTGTGATATAACATTAAAAAAAGATGGTTCTTATAGGATTCGATGATAACACTTGGAATCTTTGTAATATCCTGGAAATCCGAACCAATTTAAAATTATATTTTGGCAATTTTAGCGAATTTCGAATATTTAAAATGAATTATTTTAAATAATAATGATGAGAAATTTATTTTGAATAGAATTAGAACATATATATTTATATAGATTGACGTTAGAATATAAATATTTATTTTTAATTATAAAAGAAATTGAAAATGGCGCGGTAGTTCGAAAATTCGATTTCAAATTTCAAATGGATGTAGAGGATTCAAAATAAACCGGATTTTAGCGAAACCAAAAACATAAGAATCTATTTTAGAATATCTTTCCAATGAATCTGAAAAATTGAAATTTCATAGTGGGAATAAAAAGTTATGCCCAGTTGAAAATTCAGAATAGTCGCTTTGGAAAATATAGCCCTTAAAAATGGAAATTTTGCAAACGACCTCCGTTTTCGACGAAACCAATTTTGTTGGATACGGGATGTCAACTTATTTCTAGATTCCAAAAATTATAATTTTTTGAATCAATATGTGAGCGTGGAAAAGGAAAACGTGTTTTGACAGTTTAAGTTAGTTTGGATCGACCAGAAAATGACCATTTTTCAAATGGTCTACAAATTTGATGAAATTAGTTTTGTTAGAACCGTATCGTTAATACGAAGCTAGAAAATATTTTTTGGGAATTTTTAAAGTCCGTATGTGGCCCCAATAAATTGAAATGTGCATTCAAATTCAATATATAGATTTATATTTTGATTTTGAAGGAAACCGATTGAAACAGCCAAACTGGCTTACGATACATATCCCATTGTGTTCGGAATGGGGGTAATTAGTTATGGATAATAGTCAGTGGGTCTCGTTTGGAGGTTGAAATTAAAAGTTACTTTTTAGATAAATAAATAGAAAAAGTGGGTCAACTCCCCCTCTTCTCTCTTCCAAACCCGATTACGGGTTTACAAAGTATAAAAAAAAAGAAGAAAATGGGGGGAATCGCGTATCGCCAAGCCGCGTTGGCAACCGCGCCGCCGCCGGGGCAGGCGCTCCCCTCCGCCAAAACCCCTATCCCTCTCGCGTCTCGCCCCTTTCTCTCTCCCTTCTTTGAAGAAAAGACCGAACCCGTTTAGCCCTCCCCCCTCTGGAACCCTAAACCCTCCAAAATCAGCGACCACCGCCGCTTGTAGGCCACTGCCATCACCGAGCCTCACCGCCACTACAAGCCGAGCCCCCTCCACCGACTGTCAGACCGCCAAACCCCTTTTTCTACGGATCGATGTAAGTAAATTCAGTTTGAATTTTAGTTTTAGATTTTTTTTTAATTATGAATAGCGTATAAAAATCCAATTTTTATGTATAGAACGATGTGAAAAAAATCCATTTTTATTTATAGAATGATGTGAAATAAAAATATGATTTTTATATTATATAGATAATAAAAATATGATTTTTATATTATATAAATAATAAAAATTTGAAGACTAAATTTTTATCATAGTAAAGATTATATTTTATCATAGTGAAGATTATATTTTTATAAGTGGAAAGTTCGATATTTTTATATATAGAAAGGCGATATTTGTATATATACAAAGGCGATATTTGTATATATAGAAAGGCAGGATTTTTATATATTAAGCGAAATAAAAATACGATAGTTATATATGAAGTGATGATATAAAAATGTTTTTTTTATCATATATATAGCAAAGTAAAAATATGATTTTTATCGTTTAAATGGCAGTGTAAAAATGTGATTTTTATATATTCATTAGCGATAGAAAGATTTGATTTTTATCTATATAATAGCGGCATACAAATGTGATTTTTATATATGTAGCGTTGTTGTAAAAATATGAAATTATTTTTAGAAAGATAAAAATATAATTTTTAGCCTACGTATGTTATTTATAAAATAATCATACAAAGAAATAATGACTGATTGGTTAAAAATATGACTTTTAACGTAGGTATACTACATAGATCGACAACCAAAGAATGGCGGAGTGGATCCCAAAGGTGAGAACTTCTCACTTTTATTTAATTTTCTAGTTGAAATATATACTAGGATGCAGACGGTGCTTAGCAGCACCCAACACCCGTCGTCCACAGACCATGGATGACTTGTTTGTTTGATTAATGTGTTGTGAAAATTGATTTTGTGATGTGGAATGAAGTGTTAAAAATATTCATAAGTGAATAAATAGTTTGAAAAATAAAAATCACATTTTTATTGTGTATATGAAGTAAATAAAATATTCAAGTTGAATAAAATATTTAAATAATAAAAATATCATTTTTATTCTATATATGGACTGAATAAAATATTCATGAGTTGAGATAAATATTTATAAACAAACCAGACAGTTTGTTTATATACACCAATTTATTTGATATTGATTGGGACGATAAATTTTACACATCGCCCAACTGCACAAATAATAAACAGTATGTGTTGTTTGAAAACCCCACATGGATATTGGGATAATATATGACTTACACTAGTCCCAATAATTAACTGTATGTCAATCGATTGATTGACAGGCTGTATGAGCGTTAAATATTTATTTTAATGCTTATACGGTTCTAGAATGCACTCTGGATGTTGTTTGAAATCTTAATGATTGTTTATCGTCATTGTTGTATACATGTATTGGATGAAATCCATATAACTGAAATTATATGGTAATTGATTGAGTCTAATTTCAGTTCAGAATTAACGAATATTTTAAAATAATATTCAGTGAATATTGAAATGTGAAGCCATGTTAAGTAGTTAAACGCCATTTTAACACGAATGGGAATTTGGTCGATATTATTCATTTTATAATGAATATCGAAAAGTGATTTCAAAATCTGATGTTTTGAAAATATTGAAGTGATATAGAATATTCTATTTTTGAATTAAAACTGAAATTGAATTGAAATCGATTTAAAATGAATTCAAAACAAACTGAAATTGATTTGAAATCGATTTAAAATGAATTCAAAACGAACTGAAATTGAATTAAAATCGATTTAAAATGAATTCAAAATGAATTGAAATCAATTTGAAATGAATTTAAAACAAATTTATAATGGAAAATTCAATTTTGATTTGGAATTGAATATGAAGTTGAAACTGTTTTGAAACAAATTTAAGACCAATTATAAAAAACGTTTTAAATGGGAATCGACAAAATATATATTATATATACAATATAATGGTCTGAATAGAACGCCCCGCGCTGCGGCAGTTCGCGAGTTTCAACCATTGACTTCGAATGGACATTACGGGGGATCCGACCGTCGGGTTCGTATCGAAAAGAGCTTTCTAACGAATATGAGAATTTTGAAATCTAATGGTTGGATTTGGAATCATGTCCAAATCAAATTTGGAAAAGGTCGCTGTAAGTGCAGTTCGATGACCTTTTATGGAAATTGACTGTACGGGCCTTGATAAAATTATTAAAAATATCAATAATTTGTGTAAAATCATAATAAATTATTTGGAAAGAATTGGGATGAAAAATTCCATATTTGAAAAGATAAAAATATATTTTTATCAAAAAGAACTAGTTTTAAAATAGAATAGTAAATCCAATATTTTTAAAATCAATAGATTGGATTTGAAATGGTTTTAAAAATAACCGGGATTTCCAATATATGAATTGGAATGGATTTGAATCGAAATTATCTTCAGAATATTTCGATATTGGATTTCGTGATTATACGGGTATTGTGGAGGAATTTGGAAGATATATATATCGTTATTCCAATACAATATTCATTGGTTTCAGAATTTGATATTGAATATAAGCCGATATATTTTCTCTTCAAATCCTTGTATTTAATATCAAATTGGATTTTTGGTTTGTCGTGAATGGTATCTTTAATAATACTGTTCTTGAACCGAATGTAGTTAAGAAAATTATAAACTGACTGGAGATTAGTTAAGTTGAATGGTTTCCTGGGTATTGATCTGATGTTGGTTTCAGCCTTCGGGATTAATACTTAAGGAATTGTTCTCTTACTAATTTACGGTTAGAGACTGATTGGATTTTAGGTTTGTTGTGAACTGTGTTTTTAACAACATTCGTTCTTTAACCCGATTTACAATGAAATAAGATTTGGAATTTATAAATC
The DNA here is from genome assembly GCA_030737875.1 of Allium sativum. NCBI lineage: Eukaryota > Viridiplantae > Streptophyta > Magnoliopsida > Asparagales > Amaryllidaceae > Allium > Allium sativum. The sequence goes on from CM060915.1 coordinate 980,592,545, forward strand.
TTTTTATTAAGATTTAATGGGAATTTTCCAAAATAAAGTTTTCCAATTTAATATATTTAATTGGAATTGAATTGAAATTGGTTTTGGATTTATCGTGAACGGTGTTTTAAATAACACTGGTTCTTTAACCTGATTAACAATGGAGTTAAGAGAATCAGAAACTAACTAGAGATTAGTTAAGTTGAATGGTTTCTTGGTTATTGATCTTATGTTGGTTTCGGCCTTCGGGGTTAACACTTAGGAAATTGTTCACTTGCTAATTTACTATTAGAGGCTGATGGAATGGAATGTAATTTTGGGTTTATCATGAACTGTGTTTTAAATGACATTGGTTCTTTAACCAAGTTAAAGACAGGATATGATTTCCCGAGTTAAACAATCGTTAATATTGATTTTTGGGAAGATTAAAACCAAGTGGAGTTTTAATGCATCTTTAATTAGATAGAAATGATATCCAAAGGTAGATTAAAGAATAAATTTAAAGAATTTATCTTTGATAAAATTAATAGGAACCTTTCCCAAAGTATGTGAATATTTGAATAAAAGAATATTCAGAATTGGAATGAGGCGTATGTTGTGGTTTATAACATTTGTTTATTATATACGCGAGTTATTCGAAAAGGTCGGGTTTATACCTATTCTGAATAACTGATTCGACGATAGGTCGACGATGAAGACGGTGATTGAAGACCGGAGGTCTTCACATCGTCTGGATGATTACTGATGTCTTGATCGGGCTATACACCCAAGCCGAGGTAATAAGTGGTGATCGTCCAGGCATATTTGGAGATCGATGGATATACGAGGACCTCTCCCTTGTATTAGACATGTGGGGGAGGAATAAGGTGCCTCCGGTTTCGTTCAGATCCAGAACAGACTTATAAATGGATTGTGTGTCTGACATTGGATTTTATTATGTGCTGATTGATTTCTATTAAATATATATCTGTTTGGCGGCAGAGAATTTATTCTCTTGATTAACTCCCTTCTCTGAGACGTACGAGCTCAGAGGTTATGTATCAATAGATATCAGTCGCATAGCATGAATTGCCTGTGTGGCATGCGAAGATGCAGTGATCAAGGCTTTTGTTGAAAAGCAGAGTCTTGTAGTTGATGATCAAAGCACGACTTTAATAAAGCATAGCTTTGGGTATAGCATTGATTCGCGAACCTCACACATCGGTATGAGTTAAAAACGGGATAAGGACCGCTGAGAGAACACGACGTTTCTTTCTAGCTATGGGTGGTGTCAGCGTTTTACTAGCCCTGACATCGTTGATTATTATACCTTTGTGGATGTTGGAATGCGAGGCGCCTTGGATATATCGGTCTCTATGGAGCCGATGGATAGGTCTGATAGGACTGGGAAACGTGTGTTCAGGAATTGCCAATCCTCAATCGTAACGGAGGACCGGCCCAGCCGATTCCAAGGGCTACCCAGAGTGTGTAGTCCTGGGGCATTTGCTAGAGTGTCTCGAAGCTGGCGAGGAGCTTGCCCCTTTCCTCGACTCATGACGGAAATGCAATTTCCAATACGTGACATTTCGGTTTTATTTGTAGATCCTAGTATGGCGACATAGTGGGATGGGGCACCATGCCGTCTATGATTGATACATTTGTATTTGAAGTTGTTTTCATACACGTTACACTATAATAGTATCAAAATGATTTGTTTTAAACGTACCAAGCATGTTTGACTATTTTAAGGTAAAACTCTATGCTCCGGCTTGCGTTGCATTGTGTGATGGGACCTGAGTCTTACAATAGCTTCATTTTTCCAAAAAGCATTACGCTGTTTATCCTATGCACTAGTATTCTTAGGAGGAAACCCGTTCCGTATTATGCGGCGTGGTCCCTTGAGTTTCTCTCTTTTAATGTAAAATTTTAAATAACTGTTTTAGTTCACACACCAGTCACATGACTGACCTGGAGTTTATTATTTTAACCTAAACTTTGGGTGCCCCTATTTTCCACACGGGCAGCTAGTAGTTTTGGTTTTGCAGATTTATATTCATAGGATCTTGGTTTACAGCTGGGATGATATTCGGAAAGCTCTGTATCCGTATATCTCTTTCAGTTGTGCATTGTATTATTTTTCCACTGCTATGTAATGTATGTAATCTCTGATATTTATCGAATTTATTTTATTTATTCATACCCTGTATATTCTTGTAATCTGATGTAAATTGATGTAATAACCAATGAAATGTTCTTCTGTTTGTGTTCTGATTGGTCGTGTTCTCAAAGCAATCCGTTCTTTCCTTAATGGGGAAGTTCGGGTTGCCACATTTGGTATTAGAGCTTTGGTTTATAGATCTGGAGAACAAGGCACATTAGAACCATACAAAAGAATTCATCAGAGTTTGGATTAGTAATATCCAATGAGAATTATTCGTTAGGGATAAGATCAGTAGTATCCTAGGACGAGTGTGAAGAGTATATTTTTAAAATGAAAACAAATTTGTGTTTTGAAAATTTAAACCTGATTATACGTATTTGAATATTTGTATTGAATTTGGATAATCCAATATATAAAGATTTTGCATATACGCTTTGCAAACGTGTATTCGAAGTTTTAATATACTAGATAGATATAGAATCACACTCTAGTCGCTCGGAGATGGTTCTGATGATTGAAGCTTCATCATCAGAATTTGTGTTCGAGTTTCGAAGGTGTGATATTTATATATTTCAAATTGACTGGTGCGAGAACCAGAACTATATAGAGTTACTTGTTGTGAATTTGCATCAAAAACATGATTTTCTGTATATGTATCAAAATTGTGATTTTGAAACGTTAATTCACTAATTGATTGATGGTTGTGTTGTATGATTATTCATTTAAACCATTATGTGAAAGAACAGTAAATTTAGCCAAATGGTAGCAAATATTGAACTGTTGTGAAAATTGTTGGAAATTGCATGCATATACATGTGTACACATTGAACATGTCATAGCCAGGAGGCTAGAGAAGAGGAATAAAATTGTATGCCCGATAAATAGGTACATGTTTACTAATTTCTTGGGTTTTGGATGATTTTATGAGCTGACTGGCTAGCCGCTTGGCTGTTTCTTTTTCTTTTTAAATTAGAGAGGCATGTACGGCAATTTTAGGATTTTCCCGATGCTCCCGTACAGGGGAGGTTATGGCGAAATTTTTCGAAAATTTAGGGTGTTTGCCAAATTTTTGAAAAATTTGAAAACTTCTTGGAAACTGAAAAGTTGAAGAACTTAAGTCATAATGGAAATAATGAAAGTTGAGTTGATTAGTTAAACAACTTTCGGCCCCGTTCCTTTTCAGGGACTAAAAGATTTTAAGTGGGGGAGATTGTATAACCCGGAAATCCGAACCAATTTAAAATTTTATTTTGGCAATTTTAGCGAATTTTGAATATTAAAAATGAATTATTTTAAATAATAACAACGAGAAATTTATTTTGAATAGAATTAGAATGTATATATTTATATAGATCGACGTTAGAATATAAATAATTATTTTTAATTATAAAAGGAATTGAAAATGGCGCGGTAGATCGAAAATTCGATTTCAAATTTGAAATGAATGTACAGGATTCAAAATAAACCGGATTTTAGCGAAACCGAAAACATAAGAATCTATTTGAGAATATCTTTCCAATGAATCCGAAAAATTGAAATTTCATAGCGGGAATAAAAAGTTATGCCCAGTTGAAAATTCAGAATAGTCGCTTTGGAAAATATAGCCCTTAAAAATGGAAATTTTGCAAACAACCTCCGTTTCCGACGAAACCAATTTTGTTGGATCAGGGATGTCAAGTTATTGCTAGATTTCAAAAAGTATAATTTTCTGAATCAATATGTGAGTGTGGCAAAGGAAAACGTGTTTTGACATTTTTAGTCAATTTGGATTGACCAGAAAATGGCGATTTTTCAAACGATCTCCAAATTTGATGAAATTAGTTTTATTAGAACCATATCATTAATACGAAGCTTGAAAATATTTTTCAGAAACTTTTAGAGTCCATATGTGGCACTAGTAAATTGAAATATGCATTCAAATTCAATATATCGATTTATATTTTGATTTTGACGGAAACCCATCGAAACAGCCAAACTGGCTTACGATACATATCCCATTGTGTTTGGAATGAGGGTAATTATTTATGGACGACAGTCAGTGGGTCTCATTTGGAGGTCGAAATTAAAAGTTACTTTTTGGAAGAAAAAAAAGAGAAAGGGGTCAACCCCCCTCTCTCTTCCAAACCCGATTACGGGTTTACAAAGTATAAAAAAAGAGAAGAAAAAGCGGGGGAAATCGCGCACCGCTAGGCTGCGCTGGCCACCGCGCCGCCGCCGGGGCAGGCGCTCCCCTCCGCCAAAACCGCCTTCCCTCTCGCATCTTGCCCCTTTCTCTCTCCCTCCTACTTTGAGGAAAAACCCGAACCCGTTTAGCCCCACCCCAGGAACCCTAAACCCTCCAAAATCAGCAACCACCGCTGCCTGTAGGCCATTGCCATCACCGAGCTCTGCCGCCACTGCAAGCCGAGCCCCCTCCTCCGAGTGTCAGACCGCCAAACCCCCCTTTTCTGCGGATCGCTGTAAGTAAATTCAGTTTGAATTTTAGTTTCAGATTTTTTTTAATTATGAATCGCATATAAAAATCCAATTTTTATGTATAGAACGATGTGATAATAATCCAATTTTTATGTACAGAACGATGTGAAATAAAAATATGATTTTTATATTATATATATAATAAAAATATGATTTTTATATTATATAGATAATAAAAATTTGAAGATTATATTTTTATCATAGTAAAGATTATATTTTTATCATAGTGAAGATTATATTTTTATAAGTGGAAAGTTCGATATTTTTATGTATAGAAAGGCGATATTTGTATATATAGAAAGGCGATATTTTAATATATAAAAAGGCGGGATTTTTATATATGAAGCGAAATAAAAATACGATCTTTATATATGAATTGACGATATAAAAATGTGATTTTTATCATATATATGGCAAAGTAAAAATATGATTTTTATCGTTTGAATGGCAATGTAAAAAAATGTGATTTTTATATATTCATTAGCGATAGAAAGATTTGATTTTTATCTATATAGTAGCAGCATAAAAATGTGATTTTTATATATGTTACATTGTTATAAAAATATTAAATTATTTTTAGAAAGATAAAAATATAATTTTTACCCTATATATGTTATTTATAAAATAATCATACAAAGAAATAATGACTGACTGGTTAAAAATATGACTTTTAACGTAGGTATACTATATAGATCGACAACCAAAGAATGGCGGAGTGGATCCCAAAGGTGAGAACTTCTCACTTTTATTTAATTTTCTAGTTGAAATATATACTAGGATGCAGACGGTGCTTAGCAGCACCCAACACCCGTCGTCTACAGACCATGGATGACTTGTTTGTTTGATTGATGTGTTGTGAAAATTGATTTTGTGATGTGGAATGAAGTGTTAAAAATATTCATAAGTGAATAAATAGTATGAACAATAAAAAACACATTTTTATTGTGTATATGAAGTAAATAAAATATTCAAGTTGGATAAAATATTTAGATAATAAAAATATCATTTATTGCATATATGGACTGAATAAAATATTCATGAGTTGAGATAAATATTTGTAAACAAACCAGACGATTTGTTTATATACACCAATTTATTTGATATGATTGGAACGATAAATTTTACACATCGCCCAACTGCACAAATAATAAACGGTATTTATCGTTTGAAAACCCCGTATGGGTATCGGGATAATATATGACATACACTAGTCCCAATAATTAGCTGTATGTCGATCGATTGATTGACAGGCTGTATGAGCGTTAAATATTTATTTTAATGCTTATACGGTTGCAGAATGCACTCTGGATGTTGTTTGAATTCTAAATGATTGTTTTTCATTATTGTTGTATACATGTATTGGATGAAATCCATATAACTGAAATTATATGGTAATTGATTGAGTCTGGTTCCAGTTCAGAATTAAGGAATATTTTAAAATAATAGTCAGTGAATATTGAAATGTGAAGCCGTGTTAAGTAGTTAAACGCCATTTCAACATGAACGGGAATTTGGTCAGTTTTATTCATTTTATAATGAATATCGAAAATTGATTTCAAAATCTGATGTTTCGAAAATATTGAAGTGATACAGAATATTCAATTTTGAATTGAAACTGAAATTGAATTGAAATCAATTTACAATGAATTCAAAACAAACTGAAATTGAATTGAAATCGATTTAAAATGAATTCAAAACAGATTGAAATTGAATTGAAATCGATTTAAAATGAATTCAAAACGAACTGAAATTGAATTGAAATCGATTTAAAATGAATTCAAAATGAATTGAAATTGAATTGAAAACAATTTGAAATGAATTTAAAACGAATTTATAATGGAAAATTCAATTTTTCTTTGGGATTGAATATGAAGTTGAAACTATTTTGAAAACAAATTTAAAACGAATTATAAATTACGTTTTAAATGGAAATTGACGAAATATATATTATATATATAATATAATGGCCTGAATAGAACGCGCCGCACGGTAGTTCGCGAATTTCGACCATTGATTTTGAATGGACATTATGGGTGATCCGACCGTCAGATTCTCCTAAAACCAGAACCATTGGGTTCGTATCGAAAAAGATATTTCTAAATATAAGATCTTTGAAATCTAACGGTTGGATTTGGAATTATGTCCAAATCAAATTTGGAAAAGGTCGTTGTAAGTGCAATTCGATGGCCGTTTATGGAAATCGACTGTACGTGCCTTGATAAAATTATTAAAATTACCAATAATTTGTGTAAAATCATAATAAATGATTTGGAAAGATTGGGATGAAAAATTCCATATTTGAAAAGATAAAAATATACTTTTATCGAAATGAACTAGCTTTGAAATAGAATTATAAATCCAATATTTTTAAAATAAATAAATTGGATTTGAAATGGTTCTAAAAATAACCGGGATTCCCAATATATGAATTGGAATGGATTTAGATCGAAATTATCTTCAAAATATTTCGATACTGGATTTCGTGATCATACGGGTATTGTGGAGGAATTTGGAAGATATAACATCGTTATTCCAATACAATATTTGTTGGTTTCAGAATTCGATATTGAATATAAGCCGATATATTTCCTATTCAGAGCCTTGTATTTAATATCAAATTGGATTTTGGGTTTGTCGCGAATTGTATCTTTAATAATACTGTTCTTGAACCGAATGTTGTTAAGAAAATTAGAAACTGACTGGAGATTAGTTAAGTTGAATGGTTTCCTGGGTATTGATCTGATGTTGGTTTCGGCCTTCGGGATTAATACTTAGGGAATTGCTCTCTTACGAATTTATGGTTAGAGACTGATTGGATTTTGGGTTTGTTGTGAACTGTGTTTTTAACGACATTCGTTCTTTAACCCGATTTACAGTGAAATGAGATTTGGAGTTTATAAATCTTTTTATAAAGATTTAACGGGAATTTTCCAAAATAAAGTTTTCCAATTTAATATATTTAATTGAAATTGAATTGAAATTGGTCTTTAGGTTTATCGTGGATGGTGTTTTAAATAACATTGGTTCTTTAACCCGATTAACAATGGAGTTAAGAGAATCAGAAACTAACTGGAGATTAGTTAAGTTGAATGGTTTTTTGGGTATTGATCTGATGTTGGTTTCAGCCTTCGGGGTTAATACTTAGGGAATTGATCACTTGCTAATTTACTATTAGAGGCTGATGGAATGGAATGTGATTTTGGGTTTATCGTGAACCGTGTTTTAAATGAAATTGGTTCTTTAACCCAGTTAAAGACAGAATATGATTTCCCAAGTTAAACAATCGTTAATATTGATTTTTGGGAAGATTAAAACCAAGTGGAGTTTTAATGCATCTTTAATTAGATAGAAATGATATCCAAAGGAAGATTAAAGAATAAATTTAAAGAATTTTTTTTGATAAAATCAATGGAAACCTTTTCCAAAGTATGTGAATATTTGAATAAAAGAATATTCAGAATTGGAATAAGGCGTATGTTATGGTTTTTAGCACTTGTTTATTATATACGCGAGTTATTCAGAAGGCCGGGTTTATAGCCATTCTGAATAACTGATTCGACGATAGATCTACGATGAAGACGGTGGTTGAAGACCGGAGGTCTTTACATCGTTTGGATGATTACTGATGTCTTGATTGGGCTGTACACCCAAGCTACGGTAATAAGTGGTGATCGTCCAGGCATACTTGGAGATCGACGGATATGCGAGGACCTCTCCCCTGTATTGGACATGTGGGGGAGGAATAAGGTGCCTTCGGTTTTATTTAGACCTAGAATGGACTTATAAATGGATTGTGTGTCTGACATTGGATTTTATTGTATGCTGATTGATTTCTATTAAATATATATCTTTTTGGCGGCGGAGAATTTATTCTCTTGCTTGACGCCCTTCTCTGAGACGTACGAGCTCAGAGGTTATGTATCGATAGATATCAGTCGCATGGCATGAATTGCCTGTGTGGCATGCGGAGATGCAGTGATCAAGGGTTTTGTTGAAAAGCAGAGTCTTGTGGTTGATGATCAAAGCATGGCTTTAATACAGCGTAGCTTTGTGTATAGCATTGATTCGCGAGCCTCACACCTCGATATGAGTTTAAAACGGAATATGCACCGCTGGGAGAACACGACGTTTCTTTTTTGCTATGGGTGGTGTCAGCATTTTACTAGGCCTGACATCGTTGATTATTATACCTTTGTGGATGTTGGAATGCGAGGCGCCTCAGATATATTGGTCTCTACGGAGCCGATGGATAGGTCTGATAGGACCGGGAAACGTGTGTTCAGGAATTGCCAATCCTCAAACAAAACGAAGGACCGACAAAGCCGATTCCAAGAGATACCCAGAGTGTGTAGTCCTGGGGCACTTGCTAGAGTGTCTCGAAGCCGGTGAGGAGCTTGCCCCTTGCCTTGACTCATGACGGAATTCCAATTTCCAATACGTGACATTTCGGTTTTATTTATAGAGCCTAGTATGGAGACATAGTGTGATGGGGCACTATACCGCCTATGATTGATACATTTATATTTGAAGTTGTTTTCATACACTTTACACTATAATAGTATCAAAATGATTTGTTTTAAACATATCAAGCATGTTTGGCTACTACAAGATAAAACTCTACCTTACGGCTTGCGTTGCATTGTGTGATGGGACCTGAGTCTTATAATAGCTTCATTTTTCCAAAAAGCATTGCGCTGTTTATCCTATGCACTAGTATTCTTGGGAGGAAACCCGTTCCGTGTTATACGACGTGGTCCCTTGAATTACTCTCTTTTAAAGTAAAGTTTTAAATAACTGTTTTAGTTCTCACACCAGTCACATGACTGACCTAGAGATTATTGTTTTAACCTAAACTCTGGGTGCCCCTATTTTCCACACGGGTAGCAAGTAGTTTTGATTTTGCAGATTAATATTCACAGGATCCTGGTTTACAGCTGGGATGATACTCGGAAAGCTCTGTATCTGTATATATCTTTCAGTTGTGTATTGTATTATTTTTCCGCTGCTATGTAATGTACTGTAATCTCTGATATTTATCGAAATTATTTTATTTATTCATACCTTGTATATTCTTGTAATCTGATGTAAATTGTTGTAATAAGCAATGGAATGTTCTTCTGTTTGTGTTCTGATTGGTCATGTTCTCAAAGCAATTCGTTCTTTCCTTCACGGGGAAGTTCGGGTCGCCACAATCTTGACGCCAATTAAGTTATTATATACTAATAGATGCTCTCAATTAGTTTATTCATTTTCACATAATGTACATTCATATAATCTTTTATTACGTTTTAGCTTGCTTTCTACAATATATTTAAGCAGAATTCACCAAAAAAAATTTATAGAAGGGATTCTTGCTTATTAAGTAGTAATTCCTATGTAAACTTTCTATCATGAGAATGATCTAGGAAGAAGAAAATAACTAGAAAAAATATATGGACACTCATATCATATAATTTATAATATAATCAAGCATTATTGAAAAAAAACGAAAAGAAAAGGCAAAATTATGCATTATGATGAAAGTTAATTTGTGGAACGAAAATGATTTTGACAACCCACATTTATTACGTCTTAAATTTTATCAAATGAGTAATTTTCATAGTAATAGCAATGTAATTATAGTAGTTAACTATCATCTTATACCAAGTATGTGTGAAATTTTGTTATTTCATGTATTTTCATTAAAATATACAACATTTTCATCACAAAATGCTTTTGTTTTGTTTACATATTTTTAGGATTTTATTTATTATCAAACACCTATTTTTTTTTATTTTACCAATCAAACGTAGATTTAATATATGAGAAAGAAGCTACGGGCCCTTATTCTTTATGCTTTTGTAATAAATGTTCTTGATGGAGGGAGGGATTTTTCAAAGTAAGTTTAGTCCAGTGTCCCTAGAAACTTTCATAATGTAAACGGTCTCCCTTCCACGTTTTAAATAAAAAGCGGGTCCCTAGAATTCATGTTAGGTATTTTTTTCCCAAAACAATGCGTTGTCCAGAGAAAAAAATTTCGAAAATCAACAAATATTCCAAGAAGACTAAGGAAAAAGTAAAAAAAAAAATGCATACATGTATGCAAGTAAACCCAATAGCTGCATTCATGTATGCAACTATTTCTGAAGCAGTTTACAAAGAAAATCTACATGAATTCTTGCATACATGTATGCAAGTATTTTAAATACATGTATGCAAGTATTTTAAATACGCGCATGCATGTATGCAAATAATTCATAAAGATTTCACGTCAAAAAATCTGCATGAATGCTTGCATGCATGTACGCTAGTATTCTGTTTTCTTGCATACATGTATGCAAGTAAAAATAAACTGATATTCATGCCTAAGGATTGTTGCATACATATGTGCATTAATTTAGAATACTTGCATGCGTGTATGCAAATAAATGTGAACTGATTTGCATGCCTACGAATTATAATATACTTGTATGCAAGAATTCTGTAGTACTTGCATGCGTGTATGCAAAAAAGTCAACACAGATGCATAACTGAAGTAGTTGCACAGCTATGTGCAAAAATTTCAAAAATATGTATCCTGCGATGCAATAAACTGTTGTTTCGCAGTTTTTATGTTATTTTTATTTTGGACGCGTTTTTCGATGGTTTATTCAACTGATTTTTTTATGTTTTCGTGTTTTATTTAAATATGAATTTACGTGATTTTTTTGGACCTATTTTCGAAAAATAAGGACCGAATTTATAATGAGTTTAGGACCGCATGTGAACCTAAATTCCAAACTTATTACAGACCTGAGACAAACACACCCCTTTTCAAATAAGATAAATATTTTGGGAACAATAAAGAAGCAAGCCTACTTCTCTATTTCTTATATAAAATGTGTGAGAACTTGTGTTTTCAAAAATTTGTACAATTAAATAACAATAAAAAACTGCTTTTATTTACTTAAAACAATTTATAATTCCCTTACTTTCCTTTTTCTCTTAAAACTAGTCCTCTCCTCCTCCTCTTTTCTTTATAAAAAAAGAAGATAGAATGTATACTTGTGTGAATTTTATTGAAAAGAGTGAATTTTGGAGAAGATGAAGTGGTCATGAAATGGGAGTGGAAAAGGGAGGAGATAGACTACGTAATTTCTTCCTTCTGGAAAGAAATGAATGATTATACGAGAAGAGAGGGAGAGATGGTAGGCAACGAATGTGATTTATTTCCCTAACATGTCTCTTCACGTATAGTAAGTTATAAAGAAAATAAATTAGCTGATTAGGCATGAGGTGTTAATCTAATCAACATTTATTTCTTATTCAAAATTCAAAAGAAAATTAGAGAAGGAAAGAGAAAATTGAAAAGTAATTAATGCATGATTTATTGTTTAATGCTAATTCATCGAACGTTTGTGGCATTTCAATTTTCAAAACAGGTAATATTAAAATTTCAGAATTTAAGGAACCTATCTAATGGGCAGGAAAAAATAAATAGAATAGAAATATACATACATGCAATTGGTTTGTTTTGGAAGAAAAAATGAAGGGAAAAGGAGAAAGGTGAAAAAAGGTGCAGTAAATTTAAGGAATAAAAGTACATTAACAAAATAAGATGCATGAAAATAGAAGAAGGGGGAGAAATTAGTAGAATAAAAGGTAGAGATATACTAGAACTAAGGAAAGAAATGAATGTTTCATTAAGGAAACAACTAAGAGGGAAGGGCATTGAAACTGCTACAACTTTTCACATTTCAAAATAAATAAATTAATGAAGTTTGATCATCTAATCGCCATTCCAACTTCCTAAACATTGTAACTTATATATCGTTGACACTTAGTTTCGTGATATATTTTTGGGCAAATTCTATTCAAACACCGCAAATTGCTTTACCTACACCATGGGATTTTAAATAAAATTTCAGACCAAAATGACCTTATTAAAAAAGAATCGATATTAAAGAATGAAAATATTACAATTCTCCCTTACTTGCATTATGTATACTCAATATAATTTCTCTTGTAAAGTTAGTATATTATAAATTAATTTATATCACTGGCTAAATAAATTTTATATTTCTTTTGAGGGTTAAAATATATTCATATCGTTACAAGCAACATTTATATACAGTCAATTTTAATAGTTTCACTTTGATTAAATATAAAAATTAAAATTTTAAACTAACTACTAAAATTAATGTTATACAGAGTACTAAATTGTTCAATCTTTCATTCAATTCTAATCATGTTTAAAATTAACACCAATTTAACTAGATTAACTTTCTAATATTTAAAAAAATAAGTTCAAATTTCCATCATCTAAAATTAAAAGTGATTTAAAAATAAAATAATCAAATAATTTAAGATACTAGTGTTAAAATAAAAGTTTTTTTAGTTTTAGGTAAATATATTGCAATGAATTCCAAGTTTTATGTAATTTAGTTTTAAGGCTAAAGAGAAGAAATGTGATGAAATATAAAAGGGTAATTTTGTGAAAGAGACGGTGTATGAAAAGATATTTTTGGTGTATACTATTTTATTTCATTTTATGGTGTATGTTAAGGAATTATAGGTGTATGAATAGAATTAACTTTTTTTTTGCACGAGAATCACACTTACCAATTATTTAGTGTAAATTAATAAGTGTCCCGACAAATTAATTTCACCAATTCAAATTCGAAGGGATAACATTAAGGAAAATACATATTACTTATAGACAACTATACATATAACAAGCATCGTCGTCCTTTTTCGTCCCCTTTTTACACTTACAAACGCGAATTACAAACAAATGAAATTAAATTTCAACAAACTAAAAAATGATGAATGCTCATAATTCAATATCGATTCGTAAAAAAAGACAAATTCAAATTTTGATTTTTTTTTTAAATTTTAGCTTGAATTCAAATTTTAATTCTAATTGACTAGAATTGACTATTTGAGAAAATTTTACGTTTTAATAAATTTGGTAAATTAAAATATTCATTAATTTATTTTGTTTAATTTTTTTTTCAGTTTACTTAAATTCAAATAACACAAATTACATCAATTAAAAATTAAATTCAAATTAGACAATTGTTACATCTCACTATTCAAATGGTATTCATTATTGTTCATTAGCAAAGATCAAATTCATTATTTCATTCCATTCAGAATAAATTAATGTTTTAAATATTACAATTTTAAATTCCAGTCAAATCATCAAATTATTAAATTCCAACAATAATCATAAATGAATCTTATTACAATTTAAAATTCAAATGATCTAAAAATACGGGATGTTACATAAAACATAATGAAATATCAATTATTATTAATCAGGCATATATTTTTAATTCTTTAACATTAGAAAAACTGCACAACAAGTGCAAGTAAATTTGCACTTTTTATCAGGAAACTGCACTAGTTTGAGCTTCTCTATCTACATAAATTAGGACCCTATGTACATATGCGTTGCTATAACGACTGTTTTAGAAAAAAATGAAATATGGTGTTGATGTGAAGAGGACCATTAACATTTCACATTCCATTTTTCACTAAAGTTTGAAGTAAATTGCTACATTTCATCTAACGATATTACTATTGATTAGATGAAAAACTCAAGTCTAGTTGAAAAGGTAGATATATCAATAAGTTTATGGTGTTCTATATTCTAGCAGGTATAAATATATTCTTAATTTTGATGTTATTTGTGTGTATCACACAACATATTGTTAATATTCTGTAAACACCTAATATTTTAGTGTACTTAAAAAACAGATTGTGACAACAAGGAATTTCGCTCAATCTGAATCGATCGCTAAACCGACCAAGACCGTTCAAAACCCCTGATTGTTTTGAGAACACGACAAATCGGAACGCAAACAGAAGAACATTTCATTGCTATTACAACAATTTACATCAGAGTACAAGAATATACAGAGTATGAATAAATATTACATACTTGATAAATATCAGAGATTTAAATTACATTTAAATACACAGCAGTGGAAAAATAATACAAAACATAACTGAAAGAAATACGCGGACACAGAGCTTTCCGAATATCACTTTAGATATAAACCAGGATCCTGTGAATATAAATCAGCAAAATCAAAACTACTAGCTGCCTGTGTGGAAAATAGGGGCACCCAGAGTTTAGGTTAAAACAATAAACTCCAGGTCAGTCATGTGACTGGAGTGAGAACTAAAACAGTTATTAATCTTTATTTTTAAAGTTAGATAAATCAAGGGACCACGCCGTATAACACGGAACGGGTTTCCTCCCAAGAATACTAGTGCATAAAACAAACAACGCAATACTAAATAAAGAACAATGAAGCTATTATAAGACCCAGGTCCCATCACACAATGCAACGCAAGCCGGAGGATAGGGTTTTCCCTTATAATAGCCAAATAATGCTTGATACTTTTAAAAAAACATATTATTTTGATATTACTACAAGTATATAGTTTCAAAACAACTTCAATCATAAGTGTCAATCAACGACGGCATTGCTACCATCTACTATGTCACCATACTAGGTTCTACAAATAAAACCGCAAAGGTCGTATTGGAAATTGGATTTCCGTCATGAGTCGAGGCAAGGGGCAAGCTCCTCTCTGTTCAAGACACTCTAGCAAATGTCTCATGACCACACACAGCGATCCTTGGAACCTCCAAAGCCGGTCCTCTCCTACTTTTGAGGATTAATTATTCCTGAACACACGTTTCCCGGTCCTATAGGACCTATATCGAGGCGCCTCGCATTCCAACAACCACACAGGTAAAAAGTATATAAATGTCAGGGCTGGTAGGTCACTGACATCACCCATAGCTAGAAAGAAACGTCGTGCACTCCTTGGGTCCTTATCCCGTTTTTGACTCATACCGAGGTGTGAGGCTCGCGAATTAACGCTATACACAAAGTTATGCCACACAGGCCGTGCTGTGATCATCAACCATAAGACTTTGCTTTTCAACAAAAGCCTTGATTATTTGCCACTTAGGCATGCCACACAGGCAATTCATGCCATGCGATTGGTATCCATCAATATATAACCTCTGAGCTCGTACGTCTCAAAGAAGGGCATTAAGCAAGAGAATAAATTCTCCGCCGCCAAACAAATATACATTTAATAGAAATCAGTCACACAAAATAAAATCCAATGTCAGACACACAGTCCATTTACAAGTTCGTTCTGGGTCTGAACGAAACCGGAGGAACCTTATTCCTCGCATATTCATCGATCTCCAAGTACGTCTGGACGATCACCAACCTATTCCCTCCTCTTGGGTGTACAGCCCAATCAAGATCATCAATAATCATCCAAATGATGTGAAGACCTCCAGTCTTCAACCACCGTCTTCATCTTTGACTTATCGTCGAATCGGTTATTCAGAATGGGTATAAACCCGGCCTTTCCGAATAACCCGCGTATATAATAACAAGTGTTACACAAACACAACATACGCCTCACTCCAATTCAGAATATTCTTTTACTCATATATTAACTTTCTTAGGGAAAAGTTCCCATTAATTTTATCAAAGATAAATTCTTCTAAATTTATTCTTTAATGTTCCTTTGGATATCATTTCAAACCGTGTTAAGGTTTTCCAAACTAGTCGGGATTAGCGAACCACACCGAAGTAATTATTTATTTTATTTCCCAATCCCAACCTATTCATCCCATGGAGCAAAACCGGTAATACTCCATATCTAACACCACGGTGTTATCGGTATATATTAATTACCATTTCACGTTCAAATCTAATTAAAGATTTAACTATCGCTTGGAGCAAAACTGGTGATACTATATTCTCGATCATTTTAGTCTAATTAAAGATTCATTAAAACTCCACTTAGTTTTAACCTTCCCAAAAATCAATATCCTGTCCTTAGCTGGGTTAAAGAACCAACGTCATCTAAAACACGGTTCACGATAAACCCAAATCACTTTCCATTGCTAATCGAATTAAAGAATAGGTGTTCCTCAAAACACCACTCACGATAAACCCCAAAAACCAATTTAAATTCAATTCCAATTAAATACTAATTAACTGGACAATTTCACTAAATCTTAATTAAAATATTTATTCTTTTCTGAACTGGGTTCAAGAAGATTGTTATTTTAGACACCCTTCACGACGAACCCAAAATCCCATTTGATATTAAATACAAGGCTCTGAATAGAAAATATATCGGCTTATATTCAATATCAAATTCTGAAACCAACAAATATCGTATTGGAAATAGCGATATAAATATATCTTTCAAATTTCCACAACCATATCTGTATAATCACGAAATCGAACATCAAAATATTCTGAAGATAATTTCGATTCAAATCCATTCTAATTCGTATATTGGAAATTCTGATTATTTTTAAAACCATTTCAAATCTAGTTCAAAACTAGTTCATTTCGATAAAAATATATTTTTATCCTTTTTAAATATGGGATTTTTCACCCCAATTCTTTCTAAATCATATATTATGATTTTACACAAATTATTGATATTTTTAATAATTTTATCAAGCCCGTACATTCGATTTCCAATAACGGTCGTCGAACTGCACTTACAGCGACCTTTTCCAAATTTGATTTGGACATAATTCCAAACCCAACCGTTAGATTTCAAATTTCTAATATTCATTGGAAAACTCTTTTCGATACAAACCCAACCGTTAGATTTCAAATTTCTAATATTCATTGGAAAACTCTTTTCGATACAATTTCAGGAGAATCCGACGGTTGGATCTCCCGCAACGTCTATTCGAAGTCAATGGTCGAAATGCGGGAACTACCGTCGCGCGGCGCGTTCTATTCAGGCCATTTAATATATATAATATATATATTATATATATTTCATCGATTTCAATTCTAAACGAATTTTATAAATCGTTTTAAATTTGTTTTCAAAATAATTTCAACTTCATATTCAATTTTGAATCAAAATTGAATATTCCCTATCATTAATATATAAATGATAATATTTTCAAAACGTTATATTTTGAAATCACGTCCTTTTCTATATTCATTATAAAAACGAATATAATCGATATAAATATCATTCGCGTCAAAATGGCGCATATTTAATCAACACAGCTTTATATATTTCAATAACTTCGTTATTCTATTCAACACGAATATATATTTTATTCAACACATGAATATTTATTTTATAATATTCTTTATTTTCCAAATTGGAATGAGGCCCAATCAATTACCATACAATGTTAATTATATGGATTCCATAAAACACATGTATATAATAGCAACGATAAATAATCAACCATCATCCAAAGTGCACCACACAACTGTATAAGCATTAAACATAAATAATTAATGCTTACACAGTCTGTCAACCTATCGATTGACATACAACTAACCAAATTGGGATTAGTGTACGCCAAATATCATCCCAACACCCGTGTGCGGTTTCAATCCACAAACACTGAATATTATTTGTGCAGTTGGGCGATGTGTAAAATTTATCGTCCCAATCAATATCCTTCAAATGGGTGCACATAAACAAATCGTCCGATTTGTTATTTATTTATTCACCTTCATGTTAAATTTATATTTTTAACGATAAATAATTTATTTCAACACATGAATATATTTCCACCTATTCCATATCACAATCAATTTTCACCACACAACAAAATCAAATAAGTCGTCCATGGTCTGTGGACAACGGGTGTCAGGTGCTGCTAAGCACTGTCTGCATCCTAGTATATAATTTTAACTAGAAAACAAGAATTAAAGTGAGAAATTCTCACCGAGAGCTAAACCAAATGTCACGACTCTTCATATGTAGAAAATCTTGCCATGTCCGCATTTTTTCATTTCCGTTGTCTGTATCCACTACATATATAAAAATCGCATCTTTATATTGTTGCTATGTATATAAAAATCACATTTTTATAACTACGCTATATGGATAAAAAAAATCACATTTTTATACTGCTATTATATAGATAAAAATTCTATTTTTATATTGCTACTATATAGATAAAAATTCTATTTTTATATCGCTCTTCTACTAATAAAGATTATATTTTTATATCACCACCCATATAAAAATCACATTTTTATATTCTCTAGTATATAAAAAATCATATTTTTAATATCTCTGTAATATAAAAATCATATTTTTATTATCTCTATAATAAAAAAATCATATTTTTATTATCTCTATAATATGAAAATCATATTTTTATTACTCTAACAATCAAAATTGAAATGCTTACATCGATTGGAGGAAGGGGAGGTACTGTTCGTCGAAGGGGATGGTGCGTCGGGCGGTGGCGAGCCCTAGGTGGCTGCGCCGTGGGTTTTCAGAAGGGTTTTGCGGGTTTTCTTCAAGTGGAGAGAGGAAGGAGGTGTTTGTGCGCATGCTGGTGGGCCAGGGGGAAGCAGGCGGAGGTAGAAGGCGGTGGGGGAGTCGCGGTGGCGGTCAGCACGGTCGGCGGCGGGCTAATACAGGGGTGGCGCGGTTTAATTGGGGGGAGAAGGAGAGGAGGAAGAATGGGATCGGAGAAGGAGGGGGTGCGGCGGAGATGGGAGGGGCGACAGGCGACGTCCACCTGGGCAGTGGCAGAGGGCATCGAGATCGCGGGGAGGGGGGGTTTCCAGTGAACGATGGTTTTAATTGATTTGGGGTTTGACTTTGTGAGGAAGAGGAAGGGTACAGGGGGGTTTATATAATTATTTATTTTCTTTAATAAATTCCATAAAGTTATTTTTTTATTTCGAACTCAAAATCGAACCCACCGACTGTCGTCCCTAGCATGTTACCCCCATACCGAACACAATAGGATATGTTTCGTAAGCCAATTCGGCCACTATGATCAGTTTTCATCAAAATTAAATATAAATCAGTATATATTGAATTTAAACGTAAATTTCAATTTACCAGGGCCACATACTAACTCTAAAAATTCTATAAAAATTATTTCTAGCTTCGTGTTGACAATACGGTCCTAACAAAACTAATTTCGTCAAATTCTGAGGCCGTTTGAAAAATGGCCATTTTCCAGTCGATTAAAATCAACTAAAACTGGTCAAACGCGTTTTCCTTTGCCATGCTCACATATTGATTCAGAAAATTATGAATTTTGGAATGTAGCAATAATTTGACATCCCGGATCCAACAAAAGTGGTTTCGTTCGAAAACCGAGGTCGTTTGCAAAATTTCCATTTTTAAGGGCCAGAATTCCATAGCAACTATTCTGAATTTTCAACTGGGCATAACTTTTTATCCCTGCTATGAAATTTCAATTTTTCGGATTCATTGGAAAGATATTTTCGATTATATTCTAATATTTTTGGTTTCGCCAAAATCCGGTTTATTTTGAATCCTGTACATTCATTTGAAATTTGAAATTGAATTTTTGAACTACCGCGCCATTTTCAATTCCTTTTATATTTTAAAATAAAATATTTATTTTCTAACGACGATCTATATAAATACATACTTCTAATTCCACTCAAAATAAATTTCTCATCGTTATTATTTAAAATAATTCATTTTAAATATTCAAAATTCATTAAAATTGCCAAAATAAAAAATTTTAATTGGCTTAGAATTTCCGGGTTGTTACAATCTCCCCCACTTAAAACTTTTCATCCCCGAAAAGGAACGAAGCTGAAAGTTGTTTTACAAACCAACTCAACTTTCATTATCTTCATTATGGCTTAAGTTCTTCAACTTTTCAGTTTCTAAGAACTTTTCAAAATTTTCAAAAATTTGGCTAACACCCTAAATTTTCGAAAAATTTCGCCATAACCTTCCCTGCACCGGGAGCTTCGGGAAATTTCAAATAGCCTCTCATGGCCCTCATCAATCCAAAAGAAAAAGCCAAGCGGCTAGCCAATCGGCTCATAAAATCATCAAATCCCAAAAAAATACAATAAACATGTACCTATTTGTCGGGCAAACAATTTTATTCCTCTGCTCTAGACTCCTTGCTTTGACATGTTCAATGGATATACATGTATATGCATGCAATTGTAATCATTTTTCAATACTGTTCAATATTTGGTTCCATTAGGCTAAATGGTTCAAAATTTTAATAAATAAAACCAATAATTAAACAACACAATCAGCAATCAATTAGTGGATTATCGTTTCAAATTCATAATTTGTTATATATACAGAAAATCATATTTTTGATGCCAAACCACAACAATAGATCCTATCTAGTTTTGGTTCTCACACCAGCCTAATGGAAATATATAGATATCACGCTTTCGAGACTCTAACACAAATTCTGATGAGGTAGCTACAGTCATCAGAATCATCTCCGGGCGGCTAGAGTGTGATTCCATATCTATCTAGTATATTAAAACTTCAAATATACGTTCATGACGCGTATATGCAAAATCTTTATATATTCGATTATCCAAATTCAATACAAATAAAATATTCAAATACATATACTTGAATTTAACTTTCAAAACAAAATTTGTTTTCAATTCTTATTTTAAAAATAACACTCTTTTGACTCGCTCTAGGATACTAATGTTCCCATCTCTAACGAACCATTCTTATTGGACATTACTAGTCCAATCTCTGATGAATTCTTTCATTTGGTTCTAATGTGTCTTGTTCTCGAGCTCTGTAAACCAAAGCCCTGATACCAAATGTGACAACAAGGAATTTCGCTCGATTCGAATTGATCGCTAAACCGACCAAGACCATTCGAAACCCTTGATTGTTTTGAGAACACGATAAATCAGAACGCAAACAGAAGAACATTTCATTGCTATTACAACAATTTCCATCAGGGTACAAGAATATATAGAGTATGAATAAATATTACACATTTGATAAATATCAGAGATTTAAATATAGTAGTGGAAAAATAATACAAAACATAACTGAAAGAAATACACGGATACAGAGCTTTCCGAATATCACTTCAGCTATAAACCAGGATCCTGTGAATATGAATCTGCAAAACCAAAACTACTAGCTGCCCGTGTGGAAAATAGGTGCACCCAGAGTTTAGGTTAAAACAATAAACTCCAGGTCAATCATGTGACTAGTGTGAGAGCTAAAACAGTTATTAATCTTTATTTTTAAAGTTAGGTAAATCAAGAGACCACGCCATAGAACACGGAATGGGTTTCCTCCCAAGAATACCAGTGCATAAAACAAACAATGCAATGCTAAATAAAGAAAAATGAAGCTATTATGAGACCCAGGTCCCATCACACAATGCAACGCAAGCCGAAGGATAGGGTTTTCCCTTATAAATAATGCTTGGTACGTTAAAAAAAAGATTATTTTGATATTACTATAAGTGTATAGTTTCAAAACAACTTCAGTCATAAGTATCAATCATAGACGGCATAGCTACCGTCTACTATGTCGTCATACTAGGTTCTACAAATAAAACCGCAAAGGTCATATTGGAAACTGGATTTCCGTCATGAGTCGAGGCAAGGGCAAGCTCCTCTCCGTTCGAGACACTCTAGCAAATGTCTCAGGACCACACACAACGATCCTTGGAACCTCCAAGGCCGGTCTTCTCCTACTTTTGAGGATTAATTATTCCTGAACACACGTTTCCCAGTCCTATAGGACCTATATCTGAGTCGCCTCGCATTCCAACAACCACACAGGTAAAAAGTATATAAATGTCAGGGCTGGTAGGTCACTGACATGACCTATAGCTAGAAAGAAACGTCATGCACTCCTTGGGTCCTTATCCCGTTTTTGACTCATACTGAGGTGTGAGGCTCGCGAATTAACGCTACACACAAAGCTATGCCACACAGGCCGTGCTTTGATCATCAACCACAAGACTTTGCTTTTCAACAAAAGCCTTGATCATTTGCCACTTAGGCATGCCACATAGGCAATTCATGTCATGCGATTGATATCCATCAATATATAACCTCTGAGCTCGTACGTCTCAGAGAAGGGCGTTAAGCAAGAGAATAAATTCTCCGCCGCCAAACAGACATATATTTAATAGAAATTAGTCACACAGAATAAAATCCAATGTCGGACACACAGTCCATTTACAAGTTCGTATTGGGTCTGAACGAAACCGGAGGAACCTTATTCCTCGCATATTCATCGATCTCCAAGTACGTCTGGACGATCACCAACCTATTCCCTCCTCTTGGGTGTACAGCCCAATCGAAATCATCAATAATCATCCGAATGATGTGAAGACCTCCAGTCATCAACCACCGTCTTCATCTTCGACTTATCGTCGAATCGGTTATTCAGAATGGGTATAAACCCGGCCTTTCTGAATAACCCGCGTATATAATAACAAGTGTTACACAAACACAACATACGTCTCATTCCAATTCAGAATATTCTCTTTTACTCATATATTCACTTTCTTAGGGAAAGGTTCCTATAAATTTTATCAAAGATAAACTCTTCTAAATTTATTCTTTAATCTTCCTTTGAATATCATTTCACACCATGTTAAGGTTTTCCAAACTAGTCGAGATTAGCGAACCACAACGAAGTAATTATTTATTTTCTTTCCCATTCCCAACCCATTCATCCCATGGAGAAAAATTGGTAATACTCCATGTCTAACACCACGGTGTTATCGGTAAATATTAATTACTATTTCACGTTCAAATCTAATTAAAGATTTAACTATCGCTTGGAGCAAAACTGGTGATACTTCATTCTCGATCATTTTAATCTAATTAAAGATTCATTAAAACTCCACTTAGTTTTAACCTTCCTAAAAATCAATATCCTGTCTTTAACTGGGTTAAAGAACCAATGTCATCTAAAACACGGTTCACGATAAACCCAAAATCACTTTCCATTGCTAATCGGGTTAAAGAACATGTGTTATTCAAAACACCGCTCTCAATAAACCCCAAAAACCAATTTAAATTAAATACTAATTAACTGGACAATTTCACTAAATCTAAATTAAAAGATTTATTCTTTTCTAAACTGGGTTCAGGAACTGTGTTATTTAAGACACCCTTCATGATGAACCCAAAATCTCATTTGATATTAAATACAAGGCTCTGAATAGAAAATATATCGGCTTATATTCAATATCAAATTCAGAAACCAACAAATATCGTATTGGAAATAACGATATAAATATATCTTTCAAATTTCCACAACCGTATCTGTATAATCACGAAATCAAACATCGAAATATTCCGAAGATAATTTCGATTCAAATCCACTCCAATTCGTATATTGGAAATTCTGATTATTTTTAAAACCAATTCAAGTCTAGTTCATAACTAGTTCATTTTGATAAAAATATATTTTTATCCTTTTTAAATATGGGATTTTTCACCCCAATTCATTCTAAATCATATATTACGATTTTACACAAATTATTGATATTTTTGATAATTTCATTAAGGCCCATACAGTCGATTTCCAATAACGGTCGTCAAGCTGCACTTACAGCGACCTTTTCCAAATTTGATTTGGACATAATTCCAAACCCAACTGTTAGATTTCAAATTTCTAATACTCATTGGAAAAATCTTTTCGATACGAACCCAGTGGTTCCGGTTTCAGGAGAATCCGACGGTCGGATCTCCCGCAACGTCAATTCGAAGTCAATGGTCGAAATCCGCGAACTACCGCGGCGCGACGCGTTCTATTCTGGTCATTTAATATATATAATATATATATTATATATATTTCATCGATTTCAATTCTAAACGAATTTTATAAATCGTTTTAAATTTGTTTTCAAAACAATTTCAACTTCATATTCAATTTTGAATCCAAATTGAATATTCCCTATCATTAATATATAAATGATAATATTTTCAAAACGTTATATTTTGAAATCACGTCCTTTTCTATATTCATTATAAAAATGAATATAATCGATATAAATATCGTTCGCGTCAAAATGGCGCATATCTAATCAACACGACTTTATATATTTCAATAACTTCGTTGTTCTATTCAACACATTAATATTTTCTTCAACACATGAATATATATTTTATTCAACACATGAATATTTATTTTATAATATTCTTTATTTTCCAAATTGGAATGAGGCCCAATCAATTACTATATAATGTTAATTATATGGATTCCATACAACACATGTATATAATAGCAACAATAAATAATCAACCATCATCCAAAGTGCACCACACAACTGTATAAGCATTAAATATAAATAATTAACGCTTACACAGTTTGTCAAACTACCGATTGACATACAACTAAACAAATTGGGATTAGTGAACGCCAAATATCATCCCAACACACGTGTGGGGTTTCAATCCACAAACACTGAATATTATTTGTGCAGTTGGGCGACATATAAAATTTATCATCTCAATCAATATCCTTCAAATAGGTGTACATAAACAAATCGTCTGGTTTGTTAATGAATATTTATTTATTATTTTTAATGATAAATAATTTATTTCAACACATGAATATATTTCCATCTATTCCACATCACAATCAATTTTCACCACGCAACAAAATCAAATAAGTCGTCCATGGTCTGTGGACAACGGGTGTCGGGTGCTGCTAAGCACCGTCTGCATCCTAGTATATAATTTTAACTAGAAAACAAGAGTTGAAGTGAGAAGTTCTCACCGAGAGCTAAACCAAACGTCACGACTCTTCATATGTAGGAAATCTTGTCGTGTCCGCCTTTTGTCATTTCCGTTATCTGTATCCACTACATATATAAAAATCGCATCTTTATATTGTTGCTATGTGTATAAAAATCACATTTTTATATCTACGCTATATGGATTAAAAAAATCACATTTTTATATTGCTATTATATAGATAAAAATTCTATTTTTATATCGCTACTATATAGATAAAAATTCTATTTTTATATCGCTCTTCTACTAATAAAGTTGTTAGCCTACTTTGTGAACTAGGCTACACAAAGAGCAAATAGTGAGAAAGACACCAATCGGTTCGGATCGGAGGAAGATAGCGCAGGAGGTGAGTAAATATCAAGAACGCAGAGATCACGTCGGACCGGATCGGAGAGATACGTCAGCAACCTTAGAAGATAACGAGTGGCCTCATCGGTTCAGTTCGGAGAGATACGTCAGCAACATCAGAGGATTGCAAACGGCCTCATCGGATCGGATTGGAAGAATATGGCAGTGACATCATTAGACACATGGCCTCATCGGATCGGATCGGAGGAGTACGCAAGCAACATCAAGGGATACCAAGCTGTCTCACCGGATCGGAAAGGAGGCCTCGATCCGAACCCCTTTTTCCCCTTGCATCTGTAACCGTTGCTGCGCATATCTCCTGAAGACTCGGACTAGGCCTGACCATTTCTCCCACGATCTCCCACTAAATCAATGCGCTGTCACCATCCTGAAGCCTCCGAACCCGACTCTCAAGGGATGGGTGCCACGCGATTTCGAACCGGAGCCACTTCGAAGATATTTTTCACCTATAAATACACCATATAGAGGCATTTGAAAGGATCTTTTGGCAAATTCTCAGTCCATACTTCCTCCATAGCCAAATTCTACAATCATATTCAGATCAAAATCATCTCTTAAAGTCCATTTTTGAGAGATTTGAGTGAGTTTATGCATTGAAATTGTGAAGTTGAGTGAGAATCATTGCTGTATTTGTGTTCAAATCATCAATTAAAAGAAAACAAATTGGACGTAGGCTCGTTAATGCCGAACCACTATAAATTGTGTGTTCTTTATTGCTTTTTGATTCTATTTCATTGAATTCATATCTAATTTGGGTGTTAGAGCCAATTTTTGGTCTAACATTTTGGTGCTTTCACTGAGAAACTTCAAATTCTAAGCCTTTTTGGGATTATCATTCTATTGTTTGAACCTTCAAGTTCAAAGAAGTTAATCCCCTGTCTCTGACATCTTTCAGTACTTGTTGACTAACCGTTGATGAATCAAGTATTATGGCTAAGACCAAAGGAAAAGAAGTGCAAGGCGCTAGGGGAAATGATGCTAGAGAAAATCAGTAAGCTATCGTGTTAACAAGGTCACGCGCTCAAAGCTCTGGAGCAAATCACTCCAACCAGGAGGATCCGAACCGGATCGGAGGTGCCGATCCGAACCGGACCGGAGGTGCCGATCCGAACCGAGAGGAAACGAACCGGATCGTGTTAACACCGATCTGAACTGATGATCCGATCCGAACTGATGGTGTCGAGGGCTCTCACTCTCTCCATCCGAACCGCCCCGACCAGGCTGCTGTGAGCCGATCCGATCCGAATCAGAATGAAGCTGGAACTTCTACGCGAGCTCCTTCCAATGCTCCGATTCCAGCCATGATGACTAATGTCCAGCCTGATCCATCTGCACCCATTACTCAGGGAGAATTTTCACTTTTTCTTGACATGCTTCAGAGCACTAAAGAAGCATTGGAGGCCCAAAGGCGTGACAACCTTCGCATGCAGGAAAACATGATCACCATAGGTAGAGAACTACAAGAGCTCCGGAGACAGAGGAGTCCTTCCCCACCACGCCCTATTGCTACAGATGATTCGTCTTCTGCGGAGGAGGAACATCCTCGCGAGAGAAGGCCGCTTGAGCGACCTCAGAACCTTGATCAATTGGCTTTTGGATCTTTAGGATCTAGAGAAGATGTTGCTCGTGTATTGGGCCCTGATGACCCGAGTCTGCAACAGCCTATGTTGCTACCCATGCGCGGATCCCACGTCTTACCCAGGGATCCTAATATTACTAACCCAACACAGCAACAACTTCTCCAAACTCTACCTCCAGAGATTGACCGAGAGCACAGAGAGCAACGTAGAGCAGCTGTCGCCAGAAACAGAAGGTTATCCCCTGATCAGGAACCTAGGGGTAATCCGAACATCAGATCTAGAGAGCCTGTGCAGACATTAACCAACGCCGATGTATGTGCAATGGTGTGCCAGATTATGTCTGAAAGCCAGCGATATACTAATGAAGATTGGGGCATTGAGCGAAGTCATACCCCTTTCACAGATGACATCCTGAATTTCCAGTTCCCCTGACGATTCAACTTTCCTCAGATGGATCGATATTCAGGAAGAACAGACCCAGGGCAGCATCTGATGAGATATGCATGGTTCATGAATGCGGCAACAGCTCTAGACACCGTAAAATGCAAAGCTTTTCCAATCTATCTTGAAGATGTAGCGTTGATGTGATTCACCCAACTTCCTCCTCGGTCGATGTCAAATTTCACAGAATTGAGTGAGCGTTTCATGAATCAGTTTCGACTCCATGCCCAAAAGTCCAAGACCGTCATAGAATTGTCACGAATTAAACAGGGCCT
This sequence comes from Allium sativum, assembly GCA_030737875.1. Taxonomy (NCBI): domain Eukaryota; kingdom Viridiplantae; phylum Streptophyta; class Magnoliopsida; order Asparagales; family Amaryllidaceae; genus Allium; species Allium sativum. The sequence continues at coordinate 980,620,356 of CM060915.1, forward strand.
AGTAGAATCTTTGAAGTCGTATTTGGATCGTTTCAACCTGGCCGTCACCGAAATTAGTGATCCCCATGAGCCTACTATCCTAATGGCCTTAATAGAAGGGGTAGATCCTGACACAGAGTTTGGGGATTACTTAGCTGGAAAACCACCTCCTACTAGAGAATTGTTCTATGAAAAGGCTAATGTTCGCTTAAGGCGAGAGGAAGCTAAGGCAAATCGAAAGAGAAAGTCCGAAGGGGCCTCGAAGGAGGGTGTCCAGAGTAACATTGCTGTGAAACAATCTGGTGACAGTTCAGGGAAGGTGGAAGTAAATGTTGGCAACCAGATGGTGGTAATAGCAACAGGAATGGAAACGGCAATAGAAGGAACAGGAACCGAGGGAATAGCTCAAATAAAAGACCCAGATTCCAGACTTTTGAAAATTATACGCCGTTAAATGACACGTTGGAGAATATTTATCTAGATACATACAATATATTGTAGTACAAAAAACCACCACCCAGAGATTCTACATAGAAAGAGATTGAAACAGGAAAGTTTTGCTTGTTTCATGGTACGCACGGTCATTCCACCAATGAGTGCCGTCATTTGAGGGATATCGTCGAAAAATTGCTGCGAGAAGGGAAGTTGGATGAGTACAAGGTCGCCCCAAGGGACAGGGGGCAAGGGGGACAAGCCCCGAACCAAGACCAGCCTGCTTCAAAACCCAGAGCTCAGCAAAAAGGTAAGAGAATCGTCATTAACTCTATTATAGGCGGACCTCACCTAGTCGGTCGTAGTTTTAAAACAATGGACCAGTACGTCAACGCCGCCAAGCATTTTGAAATAGGAGAATGCAGTAGCCTTGAAGATGTCACTCCAATAAAGCAACAAAAAACGATGTCAGATGATGTCGTATTCCGTAATAGAGATGATTTTGGAGTTCAATCTCCAACCGACGATCCATTAGTGATTACCACGACAATTGGCCCTGCATTAGTCCATAAAGTGTTAGTAGACAACGGAAGCTCGGTTAATATCCTCTTTAAGAAAGCTTTCGAACAAATGAGGCTCGAAGCAAAAGACTTAAAGCCATGTCAAGGATGGATACGTGGCTTTAAAGGAGTATCTACAGCTCTGATGGGTTTTGTGGAATTACCAGTCACACTAGGGCAGGGGGAACGCCAGAGAGTAAGGATCCTTCCGTTTGTAGTTTTGGATTTGGAGTCACCTTACAATGCTTTCCTAGGCCAACCGGCCCTTGCCAAATTTAGGGCATGTATTGCGCCTTGGTGCTTGTTGCTTAAATTCCCGACTGACTCAGGAGTTGGGACGATGAGGGGCGACCAAGCTACGGGACGAGCTTGTCACGTGGCAGAGTTAAAGTTGTTAATGAAGGGGCTGAATATAGATGTTAAAGATGATTTCGCCTCTCCAAAGAATGGGAAGACCTATATGAAACACGAAATGTTTAATTAAATTTGGAGATGACCTATATGCAGGAACAAACAAAACGACTGTTTGTACGATAAGACACAGAAGAATGGGAAGACGACAATCTTAACTCTAACTCTCAAGAATCGAGAGAGAGTATAAAGGACGGGAAGACGACGTCCTCTGAGGCGTGAAGGTGCACCCAGATGAGAGACCGCCTCAACGAAAACTCTAATCTGGATATAAGACAGGAGAGTATAAAGATGCCAGAAAGAACAGGCATCAATGACGAAAGGAATATGGCCCCGTCATAGAATCGGGGACATTTGGACTTTTTAATTTAATTTAACCTTGAATAGTACTTGCTCAGTTATCTAAGATTGACTGGGGGTATACATGTGCACACATACTCCCCTCCACCATGACCACATTACATAACTTTAGCACGACATACTTTTGTATTTTTACTTAAGTGTTGAACTAACAACTATCAGGCATTGCAGGAAATAAACTATTTTTATTTACAAACGTGTGAGTTTGTACAAGGAAAACAAGCAAAAAAGAAGATGTGAGGGCCGCACTCGCTACAACAATTGCGAACCAATTAAATGCCAAAATAAAACGAAGCACTTCATCATTTGGGCTTCGGATCAGACTTGGATTTTTTGGCAGCTTTCTGAGCAGCCTTAGCTTCCTTTTCAGCTTCCGTCATAACGCGTTTCAACTTTTTCTTCCTTGTAGCCGAAGTGCTAGAATCAGTTGGTTTTTTCCCTGGAGATGGAACGCTGGAATCAAGAGAAGACTTTTTAGCAAGCTCTTCTGTGATAGATCTAGTTGAAAGCTTAACAACTAACCTTGATCCAGGGTCCACCACTGCAAGAGGCTTAAGGCTTTCGGGGTCCAAGTCTTCAACCTTTAGTTGCATACGTTTATCTTGTTCGGCTTTCATTTCAGCCAAAGTGATGTCATCAGCGCTTTTTGGATCCCCGACTATAGCCACATCAGGGTCTTCCTCAAGCCCCTCGTTACTGCCATCATCTTTCAAGGCGTCTATCATCTCGTCATCGTGAGGAGCATCGGCCTTATCCTTTTCGCCTTCAGCCTTCTCCGCTGACTTTGCTCCGGCGGTGGTTCCCTGAGGCACGTCTGTCTTCCCGGACGGTTCAACACCTACAGAATGAGAAGCAACAGTTATCAACTCAAGAGAAAATAAAGGATCCTTCATTGATTGCCCAATTATGTGATGAAAAGTGGAGACAACTTTGACGAATTGCGGTGAAAAGGTAGAGATACCTTTCGATGATTTCTCAGCTGGAGTGACTGCCGTTTCTGACGCCGTCTCGGGTATGGGGGATAAAAGAGATGCCTGAGGAATCTCCGGGTTTTCGGGGTCATATCCCTCAACTTCAGAAGTTTCACCGGCAGCAGAAGAAGAACCAGCCTCGGAGATATACTTTTGTTTTGCCATCCTCTTTTCCTCCTCCATAGCAGCAACGATGAGGCGACGCCCCTCAGCCAGACGTGCCGGCTCATCATCTCTTAGATATTTTTCCATGAGCTTGTTTTCGTCGACGGAATCTACCTTGAGTTCCTCTTTCTCCCATTCAATAATTTGGCTCCACACGTGAACCAAGGTAGTCGGATAATCTTCAATCCAAGAGATGTTTCGACAACGAATTATATGCGCAAAAAATTCGATCATTAATTCGCCGAAACCATGCACATCCTCCTGGGCCTTTGACAGCTGCTTGCGGGTCTCTTCGGCGGATTTAATAACACTTTCAATATTACCCTCCGCTAGGGCAGCCCTATTCTCGGCCTCCATCAACTTGGAAGCCAAGTCAGCGTTTCGCTTCTCCAATTCAGCGTTCTTCCTCACTAACTCGGCCTTTTCTCGCTCAAGAGCAGTGTAAGCAAGTTGCATTTTGGCGTTATCCGACTTAGCATCTTCTGCTTGCTTTTTCAGCTCCGAGCGCTCTTGACTATGAGACTCGAGCAAGTCATGATAAAGTTTTTGTAGCTCTTTAAATTGCTGCTTGAAGTTGGTATCATCCCGTTGAGCGATGACAAGTTGGGCCTGTGTATCCTCAAGGTCTTTCCCCAAAATTTTCAAGGCTTTTGCGTCGGCTTCTGCAGTCTTTTTCATCAAGTTAGTATCCATAATTAGAGTTCGGATGATTCTAGAGAGGTTATGTGAATACTTGAGCATCTCCGAATATTGTTTTTCGACTGCGTCAATCTTCGCTTTGGCCTCGTCTGCCCACCTCGAGGAAATAGGCTCGAGAGTAGGTAAGAAAGTCAGTTTTCAAAATAGTGTTCGTGGAATTGTTTCTCCAGATATGCCCGCTTAACTTTAGCATCAGCATCCAATGGTGGAGGTGCGCAGTATGTTAGCTCAGTATCCTTATGATGAGTGGGCACGACGGCCGTATCACCCTTCCTAGGCCGCTTAGCAGAAACCTTATGCTTGCCTCGTGAGTTGGTATCTTTCGGCGGGCTCCTTTCCCTACTGCGTTTTTCTTGAGGAGAGGTTTGATCTTTTTACTACGACATGTCTTCTCCCTGACGACCTTGGTAGCTTTTGTATCGTTCTGGATCCGACCGAACGGGGGAGCGAGAGCGCGGGGTTCGCGACTTATAAGAGTCATGAGGCCTTCTATCCTCTCTACCCCGGCTTTCGCGGCGATCATGCTCAACATCAAAAGGGGGTCTAGTCATGCTGCGACGAATTTTCCTGATGTCATAATGAGGGCGAGACATTGTACCTGCGCAACAATGCAAGTGGAATTTAGAATCAGTATTCTCATGAGAAGTAAGTGTTGTGAAGTGTGGTGCTATTGTGTTAAGTGCATCCTAAGTGGTGTGGCCCCCGACAAACCCGAGTCCGAAGCCAAGCCAGTGTGAGTGGGCTCTTTTGCCTTAACAGGAGTAGTCTCCTCTGAAGAAGTAAAAACTAAAGGATTTGTGCCAAAATCCTCGGAAGTATAGATAGTTTCAGGTATTGGGAGATCTCCTAAGCCCTGAAATGTAGGATCATCGGTGGTAGGGGCATCTCCTTGGAAGCGTCTGTTGGCAGCTCTTTAGGAGATGATGATTTCTTAGGAGAAATAGCATCGCCAGGGACGATGTACCCTTCTCGGTGTTTTTCGGCTATGTTGGCCAGCTCATCGTCTTGAGTCGAAGATGGAGAAGGTGAAGTTCGAAGTGGCATTGTGGGGGCGTTTCGAGCTCTCGCCCGTTCCTGGAATTACGCCCACTAGGGGGATGTATACATATGGACCCGACCCGTGACCTATGCTACGGCTAATGGACAATAGCCCGTGATGATGAAGGTATTCATCCTTAAGGACTTCATCGATGGTTAGAAATTTTTGGTCGCCATTAAGGAGCTGATGCATCCGATCAAAGTACACTTGGACTATATTTGTTTTGGATTATCAACTGCAAACAAAAAGAAAACGGATTAATGTGTTCGCATGAACATTCAGAGTTAAGATTTAGAAAACCGATGCTTTACTTGATTTTGTCCATCTCCTAGCACATCCCGGCTGTTGCCTTATATAAAACCATTCTAGCTTGGAATCGCCGGCCTTGCTGGTGAACGGCGCTGAAATAATTTTCCTTTTCGGGACTGATTCGAAGTAAGAGAAAGAAGGAGTTTCTCGAGTCCGATGCTTGAAATTATAAAAAAAGTGAACGTCATCGAAAGTGAGCTCTGTACCTAAAATCTCTCGGTATGCTATATATAAGGTATATAAGTAAGCATAGGAGTTGGGATGTAGCTGCATGAGGGCAATCCGCAATTGTCTTAGAAAGTCGACAACAAAAGGAGAAAACGATGGAATAGCCCCGACCATGCACATCAATTGTGTAATTGCCATAAATCCTTCTGGGGGATTGTGAGGACGGTCAGTTTTCGATGGCACCAAAGTATCCCTTTTTAATATCCCGTGCTTTAAGCATATGCGGACAAGTCTGTCGTCATCAATCGTCGATACAACAAAGTCTATAGGTGATTCCAAGATAATGGCAAACTCAAATTCGTCAGGAGCTCGATTATCTCCAATCCCTCCTTCCTCCTCATAGCCCAGAGAAACTTCGCTATCAGAAGGCGTTTCGTTGTTATGCGCTCCTGCTTCATAATCTGGGCCCTCGTCGTCCCATTCAGGGTCTGAGGAAGAAGATATGTCATCAATGGTAACTCTCTCAGAAGTTTCCGCAACTTCCATCTTCTTTGCCAATCTAGATGAACGTCTTTCGGCCATGATCACTAGACTATCGAAGAAACAATAGCAAGGATTAGAGTAAAGTTGCCCGTGTCCTGCGTGTGTGTATGTGAACTAAAGTGTGTGCTACGTGTAACAAAAATGCAGAGCGAATACATGAAAGCATAATGTAAAGGTCCAAGGAAGCAGTAATGTTCAAAACAATTCTTGATATTTGTCATGTTCGAAAGGCGCTATCCTAACTGTTCGTCAAGTTGAAGGCTATGTCAAGCATTTATTAAGATAGTTGAAAAAAATTCTTGCACATTAAGTTAGGTTGTTTCGGTTCGGTTTGGATGTCTGTATTGGGATCGGATCGGAGGGCAAAGTCATGTTTCGATCGGAAGCGGAAGTCCTACCCAGTGAGTTAAACCGGATCGGCTCGGATGTAGGCTTTCAGAGCGGATTGGATCAGCTTGACCCTTATTACCATCCGATCCGAACAGGTGAGTTTTGTTTTCCCTTTATTTTTGCCTGTTTCTACTCCGACCCGATCCGGTCTTGTAAACACCATCCGATCCAGTTAAGTGGGTTTTGTTTCCTCTTTTTTGCTTTTTCTTTTGCCCCAACCCGATCCGGTCATGTGAACACCTCTCGTTTTCTTTCACTCCAATGTTTCTTCATCCGAACCGATCACAGCTCCTCTCTTCTCCTTCATCTCCTTCATTCTCCATCTTGCTGAACCAACGCTGAACCCGATTCAATTTCACAAAACCCAATCGAAGCCAAGCACTTACGTGCTCAAGCATACCATAAAACCCTAATTCTCTCTCTCCACGCTTCGAAGTGGTGACAGAGCCACCAATGACAACGACGAGAAGAGAGGAGGCCAAGGCGTTCAAATCAGGCAAACGCCATGATCGAATCATCCAGTTTTGCCACAAACCTAAATCGAAATCGATTGTAGTAAAGTAATCGAAGCTTTTGACCTACCGAGTTATTGAATTTAAGGAAGAACGAAATAATTTCAGAGTTTTTTGAAGCTTTGGGATTTCGATGCTAAGTTGCTTGGATGAGAATAAATAAAAAGGAGAAGAGGAAGAAAGTAGGAGGCGGATTTATATAAAAAACCAGGGTGACCACTCGTATTCCTAGCCTACTTCACTCCGTTCGGACCGGGAGTCGAGCCCATGAAGGAACTCTGGCCCGTAAGTCCATGGTGTAGCAGCATTGAAAGGCCCATTTGAGTGTGCTACCGAAGGAAACCCGTTCAGATCGGGATCCGAACCGAAGGAGACTATATGCACAGATTTGTCACACAGGGAGAATCCTAAAAAAAGAGAAAGTTCACCTGGGAGAATCAATAGACATCAAAAGGAGCTCTTGAAGTCGTTTGAAAATGAAGTAAGTGATTCATATGGATTGTGGATATATGTAAGCAACGAAAGCCATGACTTTTTGAAGAGACACAACATTACAAGTAAATGGAGGCGATCATTCAATGATTCTAGTTCAAAGGATGTTTTGTAAATTGCCTTGAAGCAGGGGCAAAATGTTAGCCTACTTTGTGAACTAGGATACACAAAGAGAAAATGGTGAGAAAGACACCAATCGGTTCGAATTGGAGGAAGATAGTGCAGGAGGTGAGTAAAGATCAAGAACGCAGAGATCACATCAGACCGGATCAAAGAGATACGTCAGCAACTTAGAAGATAACGAGTGGCCTCATCGGTTCGGTTCGGAGAGATACGTCAGCAACATCAGAGGATTGCGAACGGCCTCATCGGATTAGATTGGAAGAATATGGCAGTGACATCATACAACAAATGGCCTCATCAGATCGGATCGGAGGAGTACGCAAGCAACATCAAGGGATAGCAAGCTGTCTCACCGGATCGGATCGGAGGCCCCGATCCGAACCCCTTTTTCCCCTTGCATCTGTAACTGTTGTTGCGCATATCTCCTGAAGACTCGGACTAGGCCTGACCATTTCTCCCACGATCTCCCACTAAATCAATGCGTTGTCACCATCCTGAAGCCTCCGAACCCGACTCTCAAGGGATGGATGCCACGCGATTTCGAACCAGAGCCACTTCGAAGAGATTTTTCACCTATAAATGCACCACATAGAGGCATTTGAAAGGATCTTTTGGCAAATTCTCAGTCCATACTTCCTCCATAGCTGAATTGTACAATCATATTCAGATCAAAATCATCTCTTAAAGTCCATTTTTGAGAGATTTGAGTGAGTTTTTGCATTGAAATTGTGAAGTTGAGTGAGAATCATTGCTGTATTTGTATTCAAATCATCAATTAAAAGAAAACAAAGTGGACGTAGGCTCGTTAACGCCGAACCACTATAAATTGCGTGTTCTTTATTGCTTTTTGATTCTATTTCATTGAATTCATATTTAATTTGGGTTTTAGAGCCAATTTTTGGTCTAACAAAAGATTATATTTTTATATCGCCACCCATATAAAAATCACATTTTTATATTCTCTAGTATATAAAAATCATATTTTTAATATCTCTACAATATAAAAATCATATTTTTATTATCTCTATAATATAAAAATCATATTTTTATTATTCTAACAATCAAAATGCTTACATCGATTGGAGGAAGGGGAGGTACTGTTCGTCGAATGGGATGGTGCGTCGGGCGGTGGCGGGCCCTAGGTGGCTGCGCCGTGGGTTTTCAGAAGGGTTTTGCGGGTTTTCTTCAAGGGGAGAAAGGAGGGTGTTGTTTGCGCGCATGCTGGTGGGCTGGGGGGAAGCAGGCGGAGGTGGCTGGAGGTGGGGGAGTCGCGGTGGCAGTCAGTACGGTCGACGGTGGGCTAATACAGGGGTGGCGCGGTTTAATTGGGGGGAGAAGGAGAGGAGGAAGAAGGGGATCGGAGAAGGAGAGGAGGAAGAAGGGGATCGGAGAAGGAGGGGGTTGCGGCGGAGATGGGAGGGGCGGCAGGCGACGTCCACCTAGGCGGTGGCGGAGGGCATCGAGATCGGGGGGGGGGGTTTCTAGTGAACGACGGTTTTAATTGATTTGGGGTTTGACTTTGTGAAGAAGGGTACATGAGGGTTTATATAATTATTTATTTTCTTTATTAAATTCGAAAAAGTTATTTTTTTTATTTGAACTCAAAATCGAACCCACCGATTGTCGTCCCTAGCATATTACCCCCATCTCGAACACAATGGGATATGTTTCGTAAGCCAATACATCCGTTATGATCAGTTTTCATCAAAATTAAATATAAATCAGTATATATTGAATTTAATCGTAAATTTCAATTTACCGGGGCCACATACTAACTCTAAAAATTCTATAAAAATTATTTCTAGCTTCGTATTGATGATACGGTCCTAACAAAACTAATTTCGTTAAATTCTGAGACAGTTTGAAAAATGGCCATTTTCCAGTCAATTAAAATCAACTAAAACTGGTCAAACGCGTTTTCCTTTGCCAGCTCACATATTGATTCAAAAAATTATGAATTTTGGAATCTAGCAATAATTTGACATCCCGAATCCAACAAAAGTGGTTTCGTCGAAAACCGAGGTCATTTGCAAAATTTCCATTTTTAAGGGCTAGAATTCCATAGCGACTATTCTGAATTTTCAACTGGGCATAACTTTTTATCCCCGCTATGAAATTTCAATTTTTTGGATTCGTTGGAAAGATATTTTCAATTAGATTCTAATATTTTTGGATTCGCCAAAATCCGGTTTATTTTGAATCCTGTACATTCATTTGAAATCGAATTTTCGAACTACCGCGCTATTTTCAATTCCTTTTATATTTTAAAATAAAATATTTATATTCTAACGACGATCTATATAAATATACACTTCTAATTCTATTTATTTCTCGTTGTTATTATTTAAAATAATTCATTTTAAATATTTAAAATTCATTAAAATTGCTAAAATAAAATTTTTAAATTGGCTCAGAATTTCCGGGTTGTTACACAGATGATTATTTTGTACTAGTATAATGAAAAAACGCAGACATATTGTTGGCTTAAGGCACAAAGAATCACGATTAGAGGAAAAAAATCAGAGCTCAATAAGGAAAATTTTGTGACTGAATACAAAATATACAACAATAATTCTAGGTTTAAATTATGGTGCCTTAAAACCAAAGAATTCCTTACCACAATCACATTAAATATTTTCATTGATCCTAAACATGAAAGGTTTTTATATGTACAAAAAAAAGATTATGTTTACAAAAAAAAAGGCCTTCGAAAATTAATGGCCTTGGACAATGAATTTGGTAGCATAGTGCAAGGGGCAGCCAAACTTGTATCCATCTTAGTTTCTAACTGTATAGACAAACTGAAAATAATGATGAATAAAATATGAAAATAAATTACGCTCGATTTTCTCGAATAGGAAACCGATAATAGACCACCTTGTTGGGAACTTTTATACTCGTAATGATTCTTAAGTAACTAATCAAATGTATCTGTTTCATGTAAAACTCTAACATTTGAAAGATTACCACTTTACAAGTTCAACCAAAGCTTTACATGTTCATTCGGTATTGCAATAAATTGGTATTTTGAGATATGTAGCTTAATAATTTGAAAACAGGAAAGCATGGAATTCCAAACTTCTTACGTATAAGAAGATAAACAAGTGAACTAAGCTTCGAACAAGTTAGAGGACAAAAAAAAACATGTTTGAAACCATTGATCACACATGGTAGTACAATATCACATTTGTATTTTGAAGTAAATGGATTTTTTATGGGAAACTAAATTTCATTACCTTGTCTTTCTAAAATTTAGCAGTATTGTGACTTACATATAAAGCAAAAAAAATTATGAAAAAACATTTGATTTATAAAAAATAATTTCTTGGTAGAACTATTATGTAGTAGCTTTTTTAAAAATTGCGTTAATGAAAAAGAAATATAATGTCAATATGAACAAATGTAAAATCATAAATCCACAAAAAGATTACTACCAAAATAAGTAATAATGGACAGAAAAATCCTTCTTAAGAGACATAACATAAAATTGTGAGTAATATTAATTTTTTAGAAATTTATTTTATTTAGTATTGGCATACTATGAAAATACATCATCATATTGATTTTCATGCCAACATTCACCCTTGTACATTCCCATTTCACCTAATTAAACAGTTGAAGCTGGATGATTCCATTTGCTTTGGCCATCCAACAAAGTTGGATGATGCCATTTACTTTCTTCGTCACTGACGGATGGATGATGCCATTTGCTTTCTTCGTTAGTGGTCGGTGAATGATGCTCTTCTTTTGGTTCTTTTAAGCACTGTTGCTCTTTTAGGCACCGCTGCTCCTTTAAGCACTGTTGTTGTTTTATACACTACTACTCTTTTAAGCATTGCTGCTTCTTTAAATAGTGCTGCTCTTTTAAGCACTGTTGCTCCTTTAAGCACTGTTGCTCCTTTAAGCACTACTGCTCCTTTAAGCACTGCTGCTTCTTTAAGGAATGCTGCTCTTTTAAGCAGTGTTGCTCCTTTAAGCATTGCTGCTCTTTTAAGCACTGCTGCTCTTTTAAGCACTGCTGCTCTTTTAAGAACTGTTGCTCCTTTAAGCATTGCTGATCTTTTAAGCATTGCTGCTCTTTTAAGCACTATTGCTCCTTTAAGCATTGCTACTCATTTAAGCATTGCTGCTCTTTTGTACGTTGTAATTCATTAGGTTGAAGTAACCTAGATGCCAAGGAAGTTTCAGTTGTGATAAAAAAGAACAACATTAAAGTTAACATGGCCATATATGTTTTTGTCATGTTTGTGTGTGATATAATGTTAAAAAAAAAAGATGGTTCTTATAGGATTCAATGATAACACTTGGAATCTTGAAGCCAATTAAGCTATTATCTACTAATAGATGCTCTAAGTTAGTTTATTCATTTTCATATAATGTACATTCATATAATCTTTAATTGTGTTTTAGCTTGCTTTCTATAATATATGTAAGCAGAATTCACCATTTTTTTTATAGAAGGGATTATTGCATATTAAGGCAATACCTATGTAAACTTTCTATCATGGAAATGATCTAGGAAAAAGAAAATAACTAGAAAAATATATGAACACTCATATCTTATTATTTATAATATAATCAAGCATTATTGGAAAAAAACGAAAAGAAAAGGCAAAATTAAGCATTATGATGAAAGTTAATTCGCGGAACGAAAATGATTTGGACAACCTACATTTGTCACGTCTTAAATTTTATCAAATGAATAATTTTCATAGTAATAGCAATGTAATTATAGTAGTTAACTGTCATCTTATACCAAGTATGTGTGAAACTTTGTTTTTTCATGCATTTTCATTAAAATGTACAATATTTTCATCACAAAATTCTTTTGTTTTGTTTACATATATTTAGGATTTTATCCATTATCAAACATCTATTTTTTATATTACCAATCAAACGGGGTTTTAATATACGAGAAAGAAGCTACGGGTCCTTTTACTTTATGCTTTTGTAATAAATGTTCCTGAGGGAGAGAGGGATTTTTCAAAGTAAGTATTAGTCTAGCATCCCTAGAAGATTTCATAATGTAAACGACCTCCCTCCCATGTTTAAAATAAAAAACAGGTCCCTAGAATTCATATTACGTGTTTTTCCTAGAAAAAATGCGTTGTCCAGAAAATAATAATCTAAAATCAGCAAATATTCCCCGAAGTCTAAGAAAAAGTAAAAAAAAAATGCATATATGTATGCAAGTAAACCCAATAGCTGCATTCATGTATGCAACTATTTCTGAAGCAGTTTACACAGAAAATCTACATGAATTCTTCCATACATGTATGCAAGTATTTTAAATACATGCATGCATGTATGCAAATAATTCATGAAGATTTCACGTTAAAAAATCTACATGAATGCTTGCATGCATGTATGCAAGTATTCTATTTCCTTGCATACATGTATGCAAGTAAAAATAAACTGATATTCATGCCTACGGATTGCTGCATACATGTGTCCATTTATTTTGAATACTTGAATGCATGGAAATAAATATGAACTAATTTGTATGCTTACGAATTATAGTATCCTTGTATGCAATAATTCTGTATTACTTGCATGCATGTATGCAAAAAAGTCAACACAGATGCATAAACGAAAAGTTGCACAGCTGTGTGCAAGAATTTCAAATATATGTATCTTGCGATGCAATAAACTATTGTTTCGCAGTTTTTAGGTTATTTTTGTTTTAGACGTGTTTTTCAGTGGTTTTTTCAACTAATTTTTTTTATGTTTTCGTGTTTTATTTAAATATGAATTTACATGATTTTTTATTTATTTTTATGACCTATTTTCGAAAAATAAGGACCAAATTTATAATGAGTTTAGGATCGAATGTGAACCTAATTTCCAAACTTATTACAGACCTGAGACAAACGCACCCTTTTTCAAATATGGTAAATGTTTTGGGAGCAATAAAGAAGCAAGAATACTTGCCTATTTCTATAAGAACTTGTGTTTTAAAAAATTTGTACAATTAAATAACAATAAAAAATTGCTTTTATTTACTTAAAACAAGTGTGCTGCTATTCACACCCCCGTTTAGACTACTGGCCACCTTTAAAAAATTAATAGATTGTATTATTTTTGACCTACTTCCTACCACCACTTTATTTCTTTTCACTCAGTCAATAACAGCCGTACTGTCTCTTCTCTTCTCAAACAACGTAAATTCTCAGATATCAAACCATAAACCATAAGAAAAAATATGTTTTTTTGCTGAGTAGTGGATGGAAGATAAAGACAAAAAAGAGGTTAGTTTTGTATATCATGCTGCATAATCTATTATGTTGTTGTAGAAATTTCTTTTAAGGGTTTGTTATTAATTTTTTGTAGGAGCTTTCTTTCACCCTTCTCTCTACTTCGAGTTTGGAAGACATTAATTTCGATGACGTTGTAATAGAGAATGACATTGTAAGTTATTGAATTTTAGGGTTTTCTTCATACAACAACAATTTATATGTCAAAAATTACAAAAAAAATCATTTTAATTATTTTTGTTTGTTTTTTGTAGGAAGATAATGTGATTTACGACAAACTTGATAACTGTGTGGATGATAGCAATAGGCCATAAGATGATCGGTCGAATGCCGTTGAAGACACAAAAGTTGATTTGACAGATCATTTTACAACTGATGAAATATGTAGTTTGTGCTTAATTTACAATCACTATTATGCATGTAAAACTAGAAGTATGTTATTTTTTTTTGTTAAACAATGTGATTTCAGGTATTTGATTCGTAGAACGCGCTGATTCGATGGTGTAAAACAACAGGGAAAAAGCTGAATGTTGTTGTAGAGTGATTCAATGGTGTAAATTAGCTGATTGGACGGTTGAAATTGCGTTGATAATCTAGGGAAATCTTCAAGCTTGCAGAGTGATGGAGAAAATTTTAGGAAGAAGACGTTTTTTTTGTTGGAACGATGAAGAAGTAAAGGTAGAGGTGGTAGCCGATTAGAAATTGAATAATTTAGGTAGTGTAAAGAAGTAGAGAGACACAAAAAAGAAGTGGCCTTTAGTATAGATGGCCAGTAGTCTAAATGGAGGTATGAATAGCAACACACTAAAACAATTCATAATTCCCTTACTTTCCCTTTTCTCTTAAAATGAGCTCTCTCCTCCTCCTCCTTTGTTTATAAAAAAAGAAGAGAGAATGTATACTTGTGTGAATTTGTTTGAAAAGATTGAATTTTTGAGAAGATGAAGTGGACATGAAATTGGAGTGGAAAGGGGAGGAGATGACTACGTAATTTTTTCCTTGTGGAAAGAAATGAATGAGTATAAGAGAACAGAGGGAGAGAAGGTAGGCAACGAATGTGATTTATTTTCCTAACGTGTCTCTTCACATATAGTAAGTTAGAAAGAAAATAAATTAGTTGCTTAGACATGAGGTGTTATCAACATTAATTTCTTATTCAAAATTCAAAAGAAAATTAGATAAGGAAAGAAAAATTGAAAAGTAATTAATGCATGATTTATTGTTTTAATGCTAATTCTTCGAAACGTTTGTGACTTTCCAATTTTCAAGACATATAATATTGAAATTTCAGAATTTAAGGAACCTATCTAGGGCAGGCAAAAATAAATAGAATAGAAATAAACATACGTGGAATTGGTTTGTTTTAGGAGAGAAAAATGAAGGGAAAAGGAGAAAGGTGAAATAAGGGGCTGTAAATTTAAGAAATTAAAAGTCCATTAACAAAATAAGACGCATAAAAATAGAACGAAGGGGAAGAAATTAATAGAATGAAAGGTAAAGACATAAGAGAACTAAGGAAAGAAATGAATGTTGCATTAATGAAACAACTAAGAGGGAAAGGCATTGAAACTGCTAAACTATTCACATTTCAAAATAAATAAATTAATGAAGGCTTGATCATCTAATCGCCATTCCAACTTCCTAAACATTGCATTTTTTAAGAGACAAGGAATGCATTAAAGACAGTAGCCAAAGAAATATACATGTATGTTTCCATAATTTATTTCACCTAAAATTTGCATATCGTTTTCAAATCAAATGTAACTTATATATCGTTGAAACCCAACTTTGTGATATATATTTTTTGCACGAGAATGACAGTTACCAAATATTTAGTTTCAATTAATAAGTGTTCCCACAAATTAATTTCACCTATTCAAATTCAAAGGGATAACATCAAGAAAGATACAAATTGCTTATAGACAAGTATACATTTAACAAGCATCATCGTCCTTTTTCGTCCCCTTTTTACACATACAAACGTGAATTCCGGACAAATGAAATTAAATTTCAACAAACCGAAAAATGATGAATGCCCATAATTCAGTATAGATTCATAAAAAAAGACAAATTAAAATTTTGATTTTTTTTTAAATTTTAGCTCGAATTCAAATTTTAATTCTAATTGACCAGAACTGACTTATTGAGAAAATTTTACGTTTTAATAAATTTGGTAAATTAAAATATTTATTAATTTAATTTCTTTAAAAAAAATTAGTTTACTTAAATTCAAAGAACACAAATTGAGTCAATTAAAAATTAAATTCAAATTAGATGGTTGTTACATCTCACTATTCAAATGATATTCATGATTGCCCGCCAGCAAAAATCAAATTCATTATTTCATTCCATTTAGAATAAATTAATGTTTTAAATATTACTATTTTAAATTCCAGTCAAATCATTAAATTATTAAATTCCAACAATAATCATAAATATATCTTATTACAATTTAAAATTCAAAAGATCTAAAAATGCAGGATGTTACATAAAATATAATGAAATATCCATTATTATTAATCAGGCATATATTTTTAATTCTTTAGCATTAGAAAAACTTTACAACAAGTGCATGTAAATTTGCACTTTTTGTTAGGAAACTGCACTAGTTTGAGCTTCTCTATCTACATAAATTAGGACCCTATGTACATATGCATTGCTATAACGACTGTTCTAAAAATAATGAATATAGTATTGATGGGAAGAGGACCATTAACATTTGTAAAGGCCCGTAAATCCGTACTCTTTGGGTTAACTAATATTACGCATGTCCAACCCAAACTATACGAAACTATGAATCTTTAATAGAAAGAAAATTATAGGATGAGAAAAGAAAGAAAAAAATATTATAAAAAAAGAAGAAGTAAAAGAACTGACACCACACATAATCTCACATCGCAGTGGAATAAAATATAACAGAGAAATTATCTTTATAAAGAGCTTTCATAAATACTTACATTTATCAGAGTACAGCAACAACCAACATATCTGGACAGTTATAACAACCTGTCCACAAATACAACTCACAGCGGAATAATATTGTATATCATACGTCTGGACTCCTCCAACACTCTCCGTGTGCGATTCTTACGAAGACTTCAACTTGAACTTCTTCCAATACTCTCTGTGTGCAAAACACGGATTCCATTATAGTAATACTGTATATCACACGTTTGGACTCCTCCAAATCGTCTTTGAACTCCACAGCATCCGATAACCTGAACCCGTAACACGGGATGACCTGATACATTACAAACGCCATGAATCAGTCTGGCGAACCAGCGTGAGAAAAACCCACTAAGTCGATAGATAGCATCCATATTGCTTAACTTTGAAAAATCTTTTGAAAAAAGGGAAATAGTAAGACCAGCCCAAACATATGTAGTAAATAACCAAGTAAATAACCAAGTAGCAGAACGCTTGCATCTCACGCTCTACATATGTAGTATAAAATAAAAAACTGCAGGCACTTATTAGATATTGGATTCCAACTACGACAAGGTATGGGACCACCCTTCGATCAGTGTAATCTAGAGGGATTACACTGGGGGTCCATAAGAACGTATTGCAACTTGGCTACAAATGACCGTGCCTGCTCGATTTTTGTCATTTCCCGGTTGATGAGGCTTGAGGCTACGTTATCTTCTAGAATACTTGTCCACCATTCACTTTGAATGCCACATTGTAAAACCTGTCAAATCACTAATCGACTTCGTAAAAATATTACGGGTATAAAAGCTAAGAGAAATGAATTCCTCCGCCACCAGACATAATACTTTTAGGAGATTAACCGTACGCGATTTGTTAGGCATACTCTGTCAGACATTCGTCCATACAAGTTGTCATGGGATTGGACAAACTGAAGGCACCCTCCTACTGCATCCAAAGGATCAGTAGCGAGCAGTCCTTGCAATCCGACAAAATCTCACTTAGGATGAATCATGTCAGGATACCTTTGTGTTGCAATACAGAGAATATTCGACAAGTAATTCTTCCGCTTATGAAGATCCACGGTCTTCAATTGCTCCATCTTGATCAGCATCTTCAACGTTTTCGTATTTGCTGGTCGGAATGGTTTTCGAATATAAATTCGATCCCGGTCTTTCCGTACCAACAATCGTTGGCTAGATTTTTTGATAGTCGGTTATTTAACTATCAAAATAAAACAACCATTCATCCGTAGAAAAATAAAATGGATTCATTGGTTCAGTATATACAGCGTTCCTTGGCTTCTTAAGTTAAACAGCTACTAATTAAATTTCTAAATCTTCCAATGAATACCGCTTTTTCACTCCTTATTTCCAAATTACTTAACTTACTTCCTTCGAATCATAGTTCATAATATTCTTCACTTTTATGATCAAATTCCATTTGGTTTCAACTTATATTAAATCATGTTTAAAACTTCCCCTTTTATAGAATTTATTTCCAGAAATAGATCCAAAATTCTAACTTATAATTGCCATTTAGGTTGACTCGAATTCCTTTATCACCATTTCCATTTGACATTGTTTACTTCCAAATAGTATTCACTTTAAAAAGTCGATGTTATCCCTTTTAGAGAAATATGGACTCGATATATCAAAACAACTTGATTTCATTTGAAACATTATTATAGATTCAAATCGAGTCACTTTATAAATTCATGCCTATCTTTTATTTAAAAATCTCGCTTATGGATCAACTCCTTGTCAACTATCTAACGTCCTTTGAATCAGACAGTTTACTTAACTATTTACTATTGATATAATAGTAAATCTTATTTTAAAGGTTATAAAATACTTAAATAATTTCGTTTAATTGTTTATTTGAAACAATTAACTAAACCCTTAACCATTTGGTTAGTTTCTCCTTGTTCGCTTATAGATTCATTAACCTAGTAATATACTCAGTTTAAAATAAAAATAATTATTCATTTCCTTTAATGAACTTTCGTTTAAAATAATATATAAAATAGATTTCAAAATCTATCTTTAGTTATGAAACTATTTTATAACTTCATTTCTATTAAATTACCTTATGGTAAATCCATCTTTATAAAACGATCCATTCTTAGGCTATCAGCCAATAATTACTCAACCAATATCACCTATTTATTTATATCGAACAAGATTCAACAATAAACCATAAATCAAATTGAACAAACAGTTTATATAATACTAAAGTAAACAACATGCTGAGGAATCCGGTTGGATTCCTCCAACCTGTTCTTCCCTGCATCACAATGGGTTAGCACAATAAATAGTTTAACTAATATGGTCAACAATCATTCAACAACATCCATTAAAACATTCAATTATTTATTAAATACGTTTATATTATTATAAACGTAACCAACAAGGTAAGTAACCTCGTTTGAAATATAATCGTTAAAATAATGATATAATTCGATTAAATCAAACAAACGTTTAATTTAATCAATGAATATCAAAATATTCAGCACACAAGCAAATAGTCATCCAATCATCTGCCATTAGCAAGCATTGCACAAAAATAGAAACCCGGTTTATAAAAAAATATAAGCTGGATAAGCTGAGTGAGTTGAACTCACCTTGAATTTGCTCTTTAGTAAAATGATTTGTTTTAAGCATTTAATTTGATTGGAAATTTCCGTTGCTTCCAATCTTGCCCAAATCTATTTTAAAATATAGATCTCGTTGTCGCGGTTCCAATGCCACTATGTTTGTTCAAATCTGTTAACATGGCACGTTATTCTATTATATAAGATAGGGTCTTTATTAATTAAACACGTTGGGTGTGTGTGTGTATATATATATATATATATATAAATATATATATATATATATATATATTTATATATATATATATAATTTTTTAGTTGTTTTTATTTTTAATTTTGAGCCACAATAAGGATATTTGAGCATATTTTAATACCCTCCAGGCCCGTATAAATTATGCTAGCACTTTAGATATATTGTTTATCTCATTCTACTGTTTATACGTTATACCTTAATATAGGATTATGCATTGTTAACTTTGGTGATTAGGAATCTATAAACAAATAATTAAGCACACTTAATAACTTTAATCAGGCAAAATTCGCCTCGGTTAGGAACATTGTAAAACTGGATTGAGCATATTTCAAAAGTCACGCAAACATACTGTTCATCACCTTCTTCTTCTCGCAGCTCCATCTTGTTTTGAAACCATACGCAGATTCTCAACAATTATCACCACCACATGCTTTCTTTTCTGGACACCTACTCCCCTTCATGAAAGCATTCTGTCATCATCCTAACACACTTTCCATCGCACAAACATCAGACTCTCCCCTACAACCACTTCTGCCCTCCATATTATCACATCCCAAAGCCAAAACCAATGATCAACCTTTAAACTCCACCGCATGCCACTTATTCTTCCACATTTACTCCTTGCCTTGTACAGCCCTTCCATCCTTTTACTATTCACTCCACAACAAATCCAAGTACAAATCTATGAGCCAGCATCACTTCGGCCCTCCCACGCATGGAGCCGACACCACCATATTTCAATTCAACAACACCACCACGTTAAACTGTTACGCACCCCTCCTTGAACGCTGTACACCACCTGCTTCCACCGGTATCATCTCCCTCCGTTACCTCCATGGCTTTGCTTCACCAGTGTGCACCCCCATATGCCACTGCTATTGATTCCGTCCGTGTGACATCCCATACCCAGCGATGTCCACTAAACCGCCCGAGAACCAGAAAACATCCCACTGGCCTGCACCTCAACCTTGCGGTCCACACGATGACCATTCCCAGTCCACTGCACTGCCACTTCGTCAAAACGCGACAGCAAACCGACGATATTTTGATTTAATACATGGGGTTTGTGTTATTCTCGTAGCAGAGTATTTAAATGGCTCTCTTGAAGTGAAACTTTAGGGTTTGAATTTATTTACTCCATTGAGGCTACTGTATTTTACTATGGAAGCGGTATTGGTTTTCTTTTTCTTATTTATCTGTTAAAACAGATTCAGAACTTCTGTTGTTTACACATGTGGCCTTCTCTGACGTGATTCGGCCATGAAGCTTCTATGTACCATTCTCTTGTTTTCTTCTTCTTGGTTTCCAAACAGACCCATGCTAAACACCATCCCTCCGACGCCACCGTACACCGCTCATGATGTAAACTAATTATTTCAAATGAGGAACCTGAAGCTTATATGTAAATGACCCGAAGTTCGTATACAATTTTTTTTCAAATGAGGAACCTGAAGTTCATAAACAAATGAAAAATCATAAAGTATATTAATTCTTTGAAATCTAAAATAATATGAACCCGAAGTTCATATGTTGAAGAAAAAAATTGAAGCCTGAAGCTTTCTTAAAAGTTGTGACGTAAAAGGATTGTAGTTTTAGAAGAATTAAAAGAGACACACACATATTATAATATGTGACAATAACATTGGATTCAGTAGAAAATCTCTAAACAGATTTCATCTAACTGACATATTTCATGTACAGTTTATATTAACTGAATATCCTGAAGACATAGCATTCATATTAATCTCTTAAAGAGATGTTTTAGAGATTTAATTTTATGTAGCAAATCCAACATCCTAGAAGAGATGTTAGAGATTTTTTTGTTGCATTGCAATTACATAAATAAAAGATATGTTCCCTAAAGGAATATCATACACTCCAGAAGTAGTGATTTCTTTTCTCTCTTGAATCTTATTTTTATTTAATACACCTAATTTTGTTAATGCATTTACATAAATAAAAGATATGTTCCCTGAAGGAATATTATACACTCCAGAAGTAGTGATTTCTTTTCTCTCTTGAATCTTATTTTTATTTAATACACCTAATTTTGTTAATGCATTTACATAAATAAAAGATATGTTCCCTGAAGGAATATTATACACTCCAGAAGTAGTGATTTCTTTTCTCTCTTGAATTTTATTTTTATTTAATGCACATAATTTTGTTAATGCATTGCAATTACATAAATAAAAGATATGTTCCCTGAAGAAATATCATACACTCCAGAAGTAGTGATTTCTTTTCTGTCTTGAATCTTATTTTTATTTAAGCACCTAATTTTGTTAATGCGTTTAAGGTTTGATATGTATTTTTGTATATTGATATGACATTTCAATAGTTTGTATATATTTATCTCTGGGGGATAAGTTTATCCTAGAAGCGATATTATATTTTGATATGTCTATAAAAGAATTTTCATTAAAATATTTTCAAATATCAAAGATGATAATGCAAATTTAATGACTAAAGAAAATATGCATCTCGAAGATCATAAGCCAAGATTTAAATATTGATCTTAATTTAGCACACCTGAAGTGTATGTAGAAGCAATTTTTATTATAAAAATGGAAAGTTTAGAACCTGCAGTTTTTATAATGATAAGAGATAATTTTGATACAAAAAGAAAGATCTAAAAGATTTTTATATGGATTGTATAATTTGGACCTAAAACATGTAATTTTTATGTTGTGAATTTTATGTATAGATCTGCAAGTTTATGAAATTATTCATATTAAAGAATGTAAAATCTTGGTTCTATAATTATACATTTTTACTCAATTCTCGATTAGACATTATGCATATATATGGTATTTTAGGAAATATGATTATTGGGATTGCAGTACAATTATAAGTTGTTTATTTCAGTTTTGTCGTTGATCAATACTGTAGCTAGATCCAAATTTTATTATGTTGATTTAAGTAAAATTTATTTATTTGATTCATATATTTAGACCGTATAATGGTTATTTCCGTTATTTTTATAATAAATGCATTAAATGTATCGTTATGGTAATATATATTGTATTCCCATATTATTACAAATGTGTTAAAAGCATTAGTTATTATAAGTTAAATGATGTGTGTTTATATTTGGAAAAAGAATAGATATATGTATTATTAGTCAATGTATTTGACAACTAATATCTAATGTAATGGAAAAAGTTGTATAACTCAGATCTGAGACCTGAAGACTTGGATTATGAAAAAAAAAGAACTTTTTGATAAAGTTTATAATTTAAAATCATGACAATTGGCAAGAATGTAAAAACTTCTAAATTAGAAGTATGTTAGAAGATTGAGAACCATATATTCTTCATAAATTAAGAAACTTGATATACATATGTATGTGTGTGTATATGCATGAGAACTCGAAGTTCCTCAATCAATGAACTTGAAATACTTAATAGTCTAAAAGCCTGGAGCTTTATTGAAACTGTGTGAAATAATAACATTATACTTCTTAAAGAAGTTACATCATATGCAACAATGATAATGCATCCAAAGATTGCACAATTTTCAAAAAAAGTTGTATCTTGCTTATATATTTATATTTACATATTGTATTGAAGAATAAATTTTACTAACTTGAAGTTGTTTGTATTTTATTTGAACCATAAGTTCAGTACAGTGGAACCAGAAGTTCAATACAGTGGAACCATAAGTTCAATATAATTTAACAAACTTGAAATTGTTTATATATTATTTGAACCAGAATTCAATATGGATTAACAATTCGAAGTTGTTCATATATTTCATTTGAACCAGAAGTTCAATACATTTCTAAATCAGATATTTTGGATATTATGAAATGATCTTTAAGATTCATGTTGACATTGCTTGATAAGCAAAAAATAATGATTGGAGCATTATAAACAATTTATTCTAAAATCTGTAACTTGAATGAGAGATAATATGCAAATCAATTACATATGTAATACGTGGACGCACGTATATACACATATAAGTGAATATTTAATTAACAACCTGAAGTTGTCATGAGCTCATATTATAAATTATGCATATATTATTTTATATTTCAGAAATTCGATTAACATCAATATTGAATGACCTGAATTCATGTGCATATTTAGATGATAGAAAATTCCTCCAAGTCATTAGATCATTGAAAGGGAATAAGCAATACAATATGAATGCATCTTATCAACTAATAAGAGCATCATCCTCCTACAGTTGAAATACATCTAATGTATTTGCTAGCTATGATGCTATAATGGATCAAAAATGAATCCAAAATAGGTTTATTATTTAAAGTGACAATGTTTGTCAACATTGAGGGGGAGGATAAATGAGTCATCGGTGTTAAATATTTGCTAACATATAGAATTATGCAAAGTATTAAGTAACTTGCATAAATTATCAATTATGTCCCTAATAGACTTTCTCCAATATACATTTGAATCCCTGAAGGATCAAAAGGTGTAAATCACAGCTGAAAATGTGGTATAAAAGTCTGTTCGAAATATCTTTGGAGTAAGTCATATAGATGCAAAATAAAGGAGGTGAGTGTTCCTAAAGAAACACTTAAGGTGCTTTGAAAGAAACCCATGACATGATTGTCAAAATAACCCCAAAAGTGGTTTAAGTACCTAAAGCATGATAAGTTTTGAGATCTCAATAAATTATGTATAGAACTAACAAGAAATAATCATCGATGATAAATTAGTAAATAATAAAGTGTTTATATTTATAAATGAATTAAAAATTCCATATTAGAGAGAAACATGATTGGCCATCATGAAGTTCTCCTAAATAAGATATATGAGCCTGTAGTCCATAAGATATGAACCTGTAGTTCATAAAATAAAAATAAAAATGTATATAATGACAAAAGCACATGGAAGTTACTGAAGCACCATAGAGTGTCAAGTAGCATGAGCATTGTATTTTTCCGAAATAATTGAGTTGATTAAATTGGTGAAAGTGTTTAAAATGCTTATAATACCCTGAAGGTATAAACGATGAAAGTATACAAATTCTAGAATGTTATAAAATAAAATAAAACGTATGTTAAATAAGAATCCATTAGAGAGAACAGAAAAGATAGGGGAGAGACTTTTATTTCTATTACTTCAAGTGTGTACAATTTCTATTACATTGGCTCCTTTATATATAGGCTTTGGAGCTAATGTTAGACTTATTCCCATGATGTAGGACTAAATAGAATATGACAAGAGCATATTCACTTATATATATTACAACACTCCCCCTTGAATATGTGTCTTCAAAATCTTGAATGCTCTACCAACTTGAAGTTGTCCCTTTTAAAACATATATGATGATTGCTCCCCCTTATAATTATCTTGCTTGCATATATCGTTCAGTCGATACAACTATTGTCTATTGCCTTCATAACTCTATTAGGAAAACCCAATGGGAAAAACCTTGAACGAAAAAAGAGTACAACATCTGACATTATGAATATCATATTAAAATGATATTCTTAAAAGAGTTTGATGCTTCAGGATCAAAACAATACCTCATTAAAAACCTTTTTATGAAAACCCTTGTGGGAAAAATCATAAACAAGGAAAAGAGTGCAAATTCATTTCATCTTTAGGTAACATGTTTTATAATGTTAGTTGATACTTCAGGATCAAGATAATGCCTCATTGAAAACCTTACTAACAAAAACCCGGTGGGAAAAATATTATTGAAGGAAAAGAGTACATTATAGCATATTTTTATATGCTCCCCCTTATTTATAACTCATTATTCAGTTAGTCTATTGATGTAGTCGACGCATGCCAATTTTGTACATCATCTTCTGGAATGTTGATTTTGAAATTTCCTTTGAGAATAGATCTACCCGCTTTTCTTGAACAGAATTTGTTTATCCTCATTCTTGTTATCCTTTCATTTATGTGTAAAGAGAAATTTAGAAGAAATTTGCTCCATCCTATCACCCTTGATATAATTCACTTGAATCTGAGCCATGCAAACTGTCTTGTCTTCTTCATAAATAATAATTTACTGCATCAAAAGATATTTGATGCTTCTGGATCAAAATATGTTGCCTCATCAAAACCTTACTAAGAAATACCCGATGGAAAAAATCTTAGTGATGAAAAAAGAGTACAATATAGAATGCCATATTTACTACGTCAAAAATAGTATGATACTTCTGGATCAATGTAATGCCTCGTTAAAACCTTAAAAAGAAAAACTCAATGGGAAAAATCTTAAATAAGGAAAAAGAGTACATTATAACTTATTTTTGTATGTTACTTTTGGGTTGATACTTCTGGATCATGACCCATGCCTCATTAAAACCTTACTAAGAAAACCCAGTGGGAAAAAACTTAGTTAAGGAAAAAGAGTGCATTACATCATACTTATGGATGCTCCCCCTGATTTAATAATTTCCTCTGAATTCGTATTCTTCTTTCAGTAACTCAAATTGTTTACAAATACTTGTTAATGAAGTTTTTCTTTTAAAACTTCATGTGCATTTCCATGCTTTAGGCATGTTTTCTTATTTAAAGCGCCTTCCTTTTGTGATTTGTATGTTACTAATATTTATTTATGAATACACTTCAGGTGCTTATAATTTTTTGTTTCAATGGGACTTGCATGTTGCAATGCATATTTGATGAATAAGACAACTTTCATTACT
Source organism: Allium sativum (assembly GCA_030737875.1). Taxonomy (NCBI): domain Eukaryota; kingdom Viridiplantae; phylum Streptophyta; class Magnoliopsida; order Asparagales; family Amaryllidaceae; genus Allium; species Allium sativum. Next base: position 980,646,174 of record CM060915.1, read on the forward strand.
AAGCAGGAAGTAATTTACTCATCTTGAAGAATGTCAAGATTTTCATTACAACAATACTTAGAAGAATGAAGTATATCAAGATTTTTATTACAACAACACTAAGCAGGAAGTAATCTACTCACCTATCAAGGTTTTTATTACAATACTACTTAGAAGAATGCTGTAATCTATCATCCATGTTCTTGGTATTCTTTATAATAACAAATGTTTTTTATGTTCTTCAGGAACTTATATATTATAATAATCTTTGCATATCGCAACTACCACTTCAATGGATATTAAGAGTTTCATTACGACAATTCTTGAAAGCAGGAAGTGATCCTCATCATGAATTATTTCAAGATTTTCATCACAACAATACTTAAAAGAATGTTGTAATCAACATTTTTTGGTCTTTATCACTACAAAAGTTATTTAAGTTCTTCTGGAATTTGTATAGTTTCATCGTTTATATCTTCAAGGTATTGTAAGCGTTTTAAACACTTTCACCACTTCAATCAATTCAATTATCTCTGAAAATACAATGCTCATGGCACTTAACATGTTGTTGATACTCTATGGTGCTTCAGTAATTTCTATGTGCTTTTGTCATTATATATATTTCTATTTTTTTCTTATGAATTACAGGTTCATATCTCATGGGCTACAGGTCCACATATCTTATTAAGAAGAATTTCATGATGGTCAATCATGTTTCTCTCTAATATGGGATTTTTAATCCACTTACAAATATAAATTCTTTATTATTTATTAATTTATTATCGATGATAATTTCTTGTTAGTTCTATACATAATTTATTTCGATCTCTTTATTCATCTATTTTAGGTACCTAAACCACTTCTGGGATTATTTGACAATCATGTCAAGAGACTCCTTAGGTGTTTCTTCAAGAACACTCACCTCCTTCATCTGGCACCTTTATTACTTACTTCAAAAGTATTTCGAACTGACTTTTAAACCAATCTTTAAATGTGTTTTATGCATTTTGATCCTTCAGGGATTCAAATATATATATATTGAAGCAAGTCTATATGGGGTATTATTTATAATTTATTCGTGTGTCAATTATTTAACATTGATACTCAAAATAAAGTTGTTTCCCTTTATCCTCCCCCTCGATGTTGTCAAACATTGTCACATTAAATAATAATAATTATGGGATTCTCATTTTGATCCATTATCACATTGCTGCTAATAAATATATTATATGTATATCAGTTGTAGGAGGATAACTCTTTAATTAGTCGATAAGATGCATTCATTTTTTATTACTTATTCTCTTTTATTGATCTAGCAATATTAGGGGAATTTTCTTATTATACATATCATTTGAATACAGATATGACTTCATCTCATTCAGCATTCATGTTGATTGAAATTTAAATCACTAAATAATATTTATGCATAATCTATAAAATAAGCTTATAACAAACTTCAGGTTGTTAGTTAAATATTTACAGATATGAATATATAAGTACGTGTGTCCACGTATTATAAATTTGCATAGTCTTTCTCATTTGAGTTAGTAATTTTAGAATAAATTATTAGAAAGATCAAACTATTGATTTCAATGTATTTATCAATGTCATTACAAATTCTTCAGGATCGTATGATAATGTTGGAAACTTCTGGTTTGAAAACATATCCAACTTGCGGTCCAAACTATATTGAACTTCTGGTTCAAATAAAATATATAATAACTTCTAGTTGTTAAAATTTATTCTTCAATACAATATGTAAATATAAATATATAAGCAAGATACAGCTCATTTTGAAAATTGTGAAATCTTTGGATATCAATTTTATTAATGTTATTATTTCACATAGTTCAATAAAGCTTCAGGCTTTTAAATTATGAAGTATTTCAAGTTCACTGATTAAGGAACTTCAAATTCCTATGCATATATATGTAAACATATATATTATATCTAGTTTATTAATTTATGACGAACTTCTGGTTCTCAACCTTTTAACATACTTCTAATTTAGAAGCTTTTGCAGTATTGCTAATTGTCAAGATTTCAAACTCGTAAACTTCATCAATTTTTTTTTTTCATATTCCAAAAGTTCAGGTCTCATATCTGATCTATACAACTTCTTCCATTACATTAGATATTACTTGCCAAATACATCGAATAATAATACATATGTCTACTCTTTTTCCAAATACAAACATATATCATTTAACTCATAATGACTAGTGCTTTTAACACATTTACATTAATATGGCCATACAATATATATTACCCTAACGATGCATTTAATGCATTTATTATAAAAATAACGGAAATAACCATTATACGGTCTAAATATATGAATCAAATAAATAAATTTTAATTAAATCAACATTATAAAATTTGGATCTAGCTACAGTATTGATCAACAACAAAACCGAAATAAACAATTTTATAGTTGTACTGCATTCCCAATAATCATATTTTCTAAAATACCATATATATGCATATTGTCTAATCGAGAATTGAGTAAAAGTGCATAATTATAGAACCAAAATTTTACATTCTTTAATATGAATAATTCCATAAACTTGCAGATCTATACATAAAATTCACAATATAAAAAATTGCATGTTTTAGGTTCAAATTATACAATCCATATAAATATCTTTTAGATCTTTCTTTTTATATGAAATTTATCTTTTACCATTATAGAAACTGCAGGTTCTAACACTACAACAATTTTCTGATCTTCCTACGCCAGTTTGCATAGCTAAGGTGTAGGAAATATTAGTTTCCTACGGCATACCTACGTCAAGCCTGACATCGGAAAATCAAGCGTGACAAAAATATTTTATACGCCCTTCCTACGCCAGACGTTGTACGGTTTTCTATGCCCTTCCTATGCCAGATATGTTCCCTACGCCATTCTTACGCCAAATATGTTTCTTACGCCCTTCCTATGTCAGATATGTTTTCTACGCCCTTCCGACGCCAGATATGTTTCTTATGCCCTTCCTACGCCAAACGTTTCCTACAAAATACCCAACGCCTTGCCTACGACCAAATTTCGTACGTGTTGCCCACAGCTTATACATTCCTATGTCATTCTTATGTCCTAATTCTTATGCGTTAACTACGACGTACATACATTGCAAAAACGAATACAATTTTAAATTTTCTTACGCTACAGCTATGACAATTTAAATAATTTCTACTATACTACTACTATATTTTAAATCACTTGAATCAATGCGAGAAAATCATATAGAACCAAATCAGCAATATTATTAATATATTTTAGCAAAGTGCAATTTCACACTCATTAAACATGACAAACAATATTTTATAACATATATTTAGGTAAACTCAAATATTGCTACATCCATAAGTCAAAAGGACATTAATAAACAATACATATGCTTAAAAAAACATAATAACATAAAACAAATATGAATCTCCGTCTAATTACTGACACACTAGAATTTTAAACACTGAAAAAGAATTCAAGTACGACCCTTGACGATTTCAGCACCGCCCTTAAGTTGAAGAAGATGTTGGCACTCTAGAGAAGTTTCGGATGTGCTCAAAGTGAGCGGTTGCAGCAGTTGGTCTTTGTGGCGGTAAAAGTCTGTTCTCCGAATTCTTTTGTGAATCTTTCATGAACTTCAAGGTCCCCTTTGCTAACGGTTGGTCTTTGTCTAGCTATTACCTTATCAAAATCTGTTCTACTTATCTATGGCGGTAAAATCTGAAACAAGTTTAAAGACTTAGAACTGATTCAGAACAGATTACTATTTGCTTGCACTGGTACCAGAAAGGTCGTATATGCAGTTGCTAAATTTAGACCATCACATTTTACTTCAGCATAGTGTTAAAGTTTGAAATTTTATGACAGTGTGTCAATCATGCAATATAACCATATAAGTGAAAAGACAGAAGCTTACCAAAATTTACACAAGCTCGCATCCAAATTAGAAAATTTGAGCATTAGTTGTACAAGAGCAACTAAACATGCGTACTGATAAAGTAAGAAGCTGAATTCTATTCTCCCTAAAAATATACAAGGAGGCAAGGAATTTAGAAGACAAAGCTACAACTTGAAACGATAGTTAAACTGAGCTTGAAGCTATAAGACCACATTTTCAATAAATAAAAGGCAGTAGTAGTAGGAGAAGAGTTCAAATTTATCTATAATAACTTTTTCAGGTGCTAACATCACTTTAAACAAATACAACATTGTAGGAGGCACGTAACTTGGAAGCAAGGCCTTTCAAAGCAAGCTCTTCCATTGTGGTCTGTACAGCCCCTGGTTGTTTGGGGCCACATGGCATTAACATGTCATCAGAAATCTTTATGAAAAACATGGCATCTTGAGTTTTTCTAATAGGTTCAAATAACACATCTTTGACCTAAATGAAGATATAAAATGATTCTAATTTTTTTGTTCTAGATACAAACAAGGACGAGCGGAGTTAATGATTAGGGTCCTACTAATCGATTGTTAGCAATTATAGTAGCATGTAGTAAATCTTCTTGTTAGCCTAATAAACATTTGTATTAAAAAAAGCGGCGTGAACCTCTTCTACAAAAGAAGTCAAAATCATATATAAAAGGTTAATGTAATTTAAACAGAACTTATTGCATTGATTCTTACATGATTCCTAAAGATATTCCACTTATGACTGCAGCTTCGATGCTCAACCCAAGAAGCCAATCACCACTGATTCATGCCCATCCTTTCGAATCAAAAATACATGGAACTCCTGGAGCATTGGCTGGGAGAGCAACTCCGCTAGGATATGAGTAAGAAGGGGGAATAAATAACAATCAGCTAAATGCAAATTCAAAAAATCGAAGACTATATTCCAGATGGTCGTATCATACCATAGTTGAACTCGTGCGTAAACTGGTTGCTGAAGGGACCCCTTGATAGTCCAAGGGCATTTCAACACCCTCCAGCATATCTGCTTTCACCTTTTCAGCTGTTGCTTTAGGGATGTTTTCCTGGTAAAGTTAGTAATATCATGTGAACATTATATATTTAGTATTTAAATCCAAATAGATTCATTTTAAAACCTCTACGTAGATGCCCTATAATTCTCAAATTTTGTCATCAGCGCATTATTTTGAAAAAGTTTATTTTGTACAAACTCCCCCCGTCCCCTCCCCCTCTCTCCCTCTCTCTCTCTCGATCTCTCGAGCGCGCTTATGCATGTGTGTTTGAACAAATGATGTTTGGGTTTGATTAAATTGCTACTGGTGATTAGGTGGTTATCAATATTGTTTCAGGTAAGTAAGTATATTAACAGAGTACAAGTTTATATCGCATTTGCAAAACCAAAATTATATATACATATTTTTCATTTTCTTTTTGGTTTATGGCAAGAGTGATAATTTAATTAGGCTACTCATATTGTCGTATCATGGAATTGAACGCAAAATCTCGGGATCACAATATAACAATCTTACCACCTAAGATAATGGTTACTGAACTTGATACAGTCCTCAAGTAGGATGTAGGGGCAACACCGCGATGAAAAGCATTTGACTTTGCAGTCGCTATAGTCTACGGCCCAGCACTTGCTGCACCTCCCATCAACATGCAAGAAGAAGTCCAATCGAGAAAACTATATGTGTGAGCATGTGTTATTTTTCTTTATTACAAAACCAATCACATATGCACATAATAATAATTTTTACTAAATATTGAAATACAATACGAACCATCATTTATATCGCAACTGATAAGTTTAAGCTTCCATCTGATACCACTGCTTAAAAATGCAAAAATATACAAGGAAAATTCCTCTCTTATTTTACGAGAAAAAATTCAGCAGTTGGTCAAATTTTTTTGTTGAAAGACTATATAAATATCATTTCTTAGCATTATTAGTTAAAAGTTTTAATTTGTAGAAACTGGAAGCTACATCAGAATGGGAAATAGTGTTCAAAATGGGTTTCCTACAAGTTACTGGTTAGCTGAATCTCCTCCAAAAAGGCAAAATCATTCTAGTTGTCATATTATTTTTGCACTTGTTATACATATGCACACATGATTCACGATGCATATGAACTTCCTAAGAGTTTAGTGTATCAATTAGTATTTATTGTTTTTTAGTAACAAGGCCATGAACTTAGATAGCATTTTAATGGTTTCAATTTTTATTGACAGATAGAGTTGCTACGAATTCTTTCATCACTTTGGAGTAGACAAAAGCAAGCAAGTGGACGTATGAATTGGTGATATTTTTAGAAAGGGTGAATATGCAAGCCACATTTGAAATGCAATATTATACAGAAACATTTGATGTGAGTCCTCTATATATTCTAATCCTAAGTTACTAGAATCTGCTGCAGATGCAACTTCAAATTTTTTGAAAGTCAACATGGTTTGAAAATTTTCTTTTAGTATTAAAATTTTCAATATGAGAAATTTGAATTCTAAATTAGCTGTAATAATTATATTTTATTTTTATTTTGTACTCATTAGAAGAATGATGGTCATTATCTGAAATACGTAGGCGATCTCAGTTCAAGGGCACGAATTAGAATGCGAGAATGAAATATTTTTAGAAATTTGCTCTGAACTCGTTGATGAGTTTCATGGATCATTTATTAACTCAACATCTAACATATCATCATAATAAATAGTGCACATGACATTGATCATTCTGGCCATGAAGTACGTTGATCTCATATAGTTATTATTAAGGTCGAAAGATCCAAAATTGAACCTTTTTGTGTTGGAATTACAATAAGATATTGCAGGTTTGTCGTTGATAATTAGCATAGGACATCAACAATAGTTCCCATGTCAACCAAATATTTCAAAATAAATTCTACGATTTTCAACTATTCAAACTAACAAATACTTTTCACTGGAATTCCTGATAATTTAGTAATTCTCAATATTCAAATTGAACAGTAAAGACATCCAACATCAAAATAGAAATCTTCGTGTAGAAATATTCAGATCAAATAATAAAAACAGGAAGTATCAAAAGAGAAATTGCTACCTACATAAAAAGAGAACGGTAAATACCTAAAATAAGCAAATAAGCCAAGAAGAGTGGATATTGCAGTAAGTCGAGGGTTACTCCTCTTCTTCTTCGTCCTTTCCTCATTCTCGCACATTTCTTCTTCTTTCCTAGGAGCCAACTCGCGAATTTTGAAACTACGGCTTGTTTAAAATCTACGGAGTTTTCGGGCATTTTGGTTCGGGAGCAGAAGAAGAGGAAGGATTGGAAGAGGAGGAAGGATCGAGAGCCACCGATGGGGATGTTGCGGAGAGGGAAGGATCGTATAAATTCAATTAGGAAATTAGGGTTTTTTGGATTGGGAGTGTCGTGATGTGAAGGTACGAAGCATTTGTGAATAAGATCTTCATAGGTTTTTATATCAACGGCTCTTGTTGCTAATATCAACATGCGGATCGCTAGTATTAGACGTTGGATTAATCCGTTTGAACCATTAAGATGGCATTTAAAATAGGGATAAGGATTGCTAATCTTCATTGTCTTTCCTTCTCCTGTACTACGCCTAGAATAACTTATTTAAGGCATAGGAACAGCATAGAAAATTTCTTATGCCCTTCCTACGCCTTCACATATACCTACTCATTTCCTACGCCCCGCTTAGTGGCATAGGAATGGCGTAGGAAATTTGGAGTCGGAAATTGATTTTTTTTTTCTTGTAGTGTAAATTTTCCGTTTTTATAACAAAAAATTGCTTCTGCATACACTTCAGGTATTTAAGATCAATATTTAAATCTTAACTTATGATCCTCGAGATGCATATTTTCTTTAGTCATTAAATTTGCATCATCATCTTTCTCATTTGCATATGAACTTCAGGTTCATTAAATGAACTTCGGGTTCCTTATTTGCATATGAACTTCGGGTTCCTCATTTGCATATGAACTTCAGGTTCCTTATTTGAAGAAAAAATTGTATATGAACATCATGTCATATGCACTTTTCTACAAAAAAATTATCATTTTTAATAGAAATCTCTTCTGGAAATACTTTATTATTTTCAAATAAACAGATCTCTTCTAGAGATATTTTAACATTTCCAATATACAAATATCCTCTAAAGATATTTTGTTATCACCGCTTCTGGGATGAACTTATCTCCTCTAGAGATAAATATATACAAAATATTGAAATGTCATATCAATATATAAAAATACATATCAAACCTTAAATGCAGTAACAAAATTAGATGCATTAAATAAAATTAAGATTTAAGAAAAGAAATCACTACTTCTGGAGTGTATGATATTCATTCAGAGAACATATCATTTATTTATGTAATTGCAATGCAACAAAAAAATGTTTAACATCTCTTCTAGGATGTTGGATTTTCAATATAAAAATAAATATATAAAACATCTCTTCAAGAGATTAATATGCATATTATATGTTCAGGATATTCAGTTAATATAAATTGTACATGAAAGATGTCAGTTAGATGAAACCCATTTAGAGATTTTCTATTGAATCCAATGTTATTGTCACATATTATTATGTGTGTGTCTCTTTTAACTTCTTCTGGAAGTACAATCTTTTCATGTCACAACTTCAAGAAAGCTTCGGGTTTTTATTTCTTGAGTATTATGATTAATAAGTGATGGTTATATCTCATGCCCTTTTTTTGGCCTTTGTGTCCTATGAATATTGGTTGACTTTTACTAGTTTGATTACATAAAAAATTTTGACACAAGGTTTCTTGCATTAATAACAAAATTTCGTGAGATTTGCCTTCCTTCAATGTTCTGTGTATCAAATTTTTTTTATGCAAAGCAAACTTAATGAAAGGTAATGTTGCCTTGATTCCATTTGTAGCAGGGTGATAAAATTGGGACAATGAATACATATCCAAAGAATTTTTATAATCATGTAGAGTCATGTAAATAAAAATAAAGTCTTAAAATGCAAATTAGAATTGTTATAAAAAAAATCTACTTAAACCAAAATTTATCCATTTTTTTTAAATGACGTAATTAGGGAGAAGGACAAGATTTGCCAAAAAAACTAGGATGGAGGACACCAAGTTTTATTTTTAGTTTGAAGGACAAACTTTGAACCAAAATTAAACTAAAGGAAAATGCTAAATGTAATTAGCGTTATATTCAATTTTTTACACTACACGAAAATGCTAGTTTAGCTAGCATTATTCAGTTTTACACTGCATAAAATGCTAATTATATTTAGCATTGTCCTTCGGCCTAATTTTTTTTCAAAGTTTGTACTTCAGCCTAAAAATAAAACTTGACGTCCTTCAGACTAATTTTTTTTTTCAAAGTTTGTCCTTATGCCTATTTTCCACTTTTTAAATTATATATAATTTCTTCTTATCATTCCTATTTTATGTCATTTTAGTTAGATGAAATTCAAGTCCTATCCTAATTTAAATTGCACAACCTACATTTTATATTGGTCCCTTGCCATTTACGTAAAAATTTGACAAATTTCATTAAATAAAGAGATAATATTCATGAGTTGTAACAAAGCAGACAGATTACAACATTAATACCATTATATATAATATATGAACTACATATTCAAATGTATATTATTCTTTAGTACATTTAAAAGTAAGTACCTAAGTTATTGTTCAAAATATGTATTTTGGCTATTAAATCTCACTTTACATATCAAGAGTTTAAAAGCATAAAGTCAGGCCTGGCAATAACTATAAGTATTCAAATAAAGGATAATAACCTCTATATTATGATATTTTATGTTAGTGTTTGTGCTATTTTTTTCATATCAGGTCCAAAGTGGAACTGATTACTACGATTTTTTTTTAAAACCTTTTATGCTTCGTTCCTTTACCAGAGTAAAGAAAAACTTTTGGGACATCACTTAGTTTCCTGATTTTGCATGCCTAATGTTTATTTGTTAATGGCGCTTTTACAAATAGGGTAGTTTTATACCTTTTTCTAATTGCATCGATGTATTAATAACTTTACATGCATATGTAATAGGATATTAATAATTTTACATGCATATGTAATCCGGTATTGAACTTCTAGAAAAAAATTATACATGTTTTACTGATGAATTTTTGCTGCATATTCTATTTTCGGCAACATGGTAAAGTTAATATTTTGCATAAGATAACAAAATTAGTATTCACTGTTTTCTTTGGTGACTTCTTCCAGTTTTGATTTTTGTTATTATCATATAATTAGTATTCCCTGCCTACGATAAATTCAGTGCAATATACATGTTTTGCTCTACCATGATACACCTATATAAGATTGAAGTTTTCCGACAGCAATCAAATTTTACGTGATATGGTTGTTAATTCATCTGATTATTCCATAGCTAAATTATGTGTGTAGGCGAATTGTTTAATCGCTTGAAGTAAGCGATATTTATTCATTTGCTTAATTTGCGTTCTCTGCTTTTAATGATATCTAACCTATATCTTAGTTACCTTTTTTTTTTTTTTGCCTTTGTGTCCTGTGAGTATAAATTGACTTTTACTGGTTTGATTACGTAAAAAATATTAACACAAGGTTTCCTGCATTAATAGAAAATTTTCGTGAGATTTGCCTTTCATCCATGTTCCCTGCTTCAAATTTTTTTATGCAAAGCAAACCTAACGAAAGGCAATGCTGCTTTGATTCAATTTGTAGTAGGGTGCTAAAATTGAGATAATGAAATACATATCCCAAGAATTTCTATAATCATGTAAATAAAAACATAGTCTTAAAATGCAAATTAGAAATTTTTTTTTAAAAAAAAAATCTACTCAGGCTGAAATATATCCATTTTTTAAAATTATAAATTTTATTCTTATCATTCCCATTTTATGTCATTTGAGTTAATTAGATGAAATTCAATTTCTATTCCAATTTGAAGTGTACAACCTACATTTTATATTGGTGCCTTGCTATTTACGTAAAAATTTCACAATTTTTTTTTAAATAAAGAGGTAATATTCTTGATTCACAACATCAATACCATTATATATAATATATGAACTATATATTCAAGTATAGTCTGTTTTTCTTTAGTACATTTCATTATAAAATAGATATATGGTAACTACCTAAATTACTATTCAAAATATGTATTTCGGCTGTTAAATCTTACTATACATATCAAGAGTTTAAAAGCATAAGTCAGGCCTGACAATAAATATTAGTATTCAAATAAAGGGTAATAACCTCTATAATATGATATTTTTTGTTAGTGTTTATGCTATTTTTTTCATATCGGGTCCAAAGTGGAATTGAATTGTTGAGAAACAATGGCTGAGTCGCGGACCTGGTCGCTCTCTTGAAGACGATTCGGCGATCTGGTTGGTGGTGCAAAACTAGTTCGTACTCTCGCCGCCGCCTCTAGGATAAAACAGCCTCGTAGAACAGTAACTGATTTGCTTGCACAACAAATCAGTGCAGATTTGCACTTTCGAAATAAATAACTGCTCGAAAATTTTTGTAAGAATATTTTAATGGCGGAGGAATTTTTTTTTTCTGTACTAATCTCGTCTACAACTGAAGATAATATATAGACGGGGATTAGGGTTAATCGAAAATACTGGGCAGTAGGAGAAAATAGGATCTGCTGAAATACCAGGTCAAAAGTTTACCACTTTATGATAAAGTCGGCTCAGAAATATTTTTCATAAAAACGTTTTGAAAAAGTCAAGGTTTTCTGGTCCAAAAATATAAGTGCCTACACCACATAGCCAAGGCCCAAGTCCAAGCCCAAGCCCGAACCGAACCGAGTCGGGCCGGGTCGGGTCGGTCGGTATGTCGGTCGCGCGCACGTGTGTGGTGTTCATGATGCATGGTCTCCCTCCTTATAACAAAGCATGCATTGGGAGCCCAAGGCCCCAACATGACTTCTTAGAAACAAGTATAAATACTTGCATCTTTCTTATAATCTCATGATGTGGGACTATTCACATATAGGAGCCATCATACACTTATTTCTATATTTTAAATAATTCACATAAATTTCCAACAATCCCCCACTTGAATTTTTTAAAATATTACCGAGCAGTTTCTAAAAACATAAGACTGTGCATAAACAAAGGTGTCATCCGACTTGAACCTTTGCTTAGTGAGTAAGATTCAATTTTTACTAGAGTGACACGTAGTATTGAACTCTATTCCTGACATCAAACCACACACAACCATTTCTATAGTGCAATCAAATAAGCCCGTGCGTTTATGGCCATGCACGTCTATCCCAGTTTAGTGAATGCTCTAGAAGTTCTGCCCAAAACTCCATAGAAAACGGTCACATTTCCACATTCACACAGGTGAGTCTATCAAGAGTACTCCTGAAGGTAGGTACTCCACTCCAAATAGAGTATAGATCTCATTAAGAGTTTCTATTAACTCATCCTCTAATCACTTCAGGAATACATGCTTCTTAGTTTATTAAATAGCATGTTCTACTTCTATCACTACACAACTTGTTTTTACCCATTGAACCTATTTCTTGGGATCTCCAGTCATTTAGGTCGGGTTACCATTGTGCGTGATTCCACAATCTCAGGGCAATAGTCCCATTCTTTTAGAATTATTAAGGACTTTCTTTCTGGTCAGTCCTTTCGTCAAAGGATCTGCCAAATTATCATCACTTCATATTTGATGTCCTCTAACAATACTGTGCATACGACTGTCATTTCTTACCGTTTTATTTTCGGTTCTGTTTTTCTTTCAATAGTCGTCAAATCTTTCATCACTATATATGTGATGTTCTTTTACAGTATTATGCTTACGACGTCGTTTTCTACTGTTGTTATAACGGTTCTATACTTTTTGTAATAGCCGCAGAACTATCACAATCGATTACACCACTGGTGTCTATCTTTCCCGTATAGGGATCTCAACTAGCAGATTTCTTTAGTTCTCTGCTTCTTCACTAGCTGTGGCTAGTGCTCTTATCTCAGTCACTATAGTATACTGAGTCAAGATATTCTATTTCTTAGATTTCCAAGAAACAGTTCTTCCAGCAATGCTAAATATATAGCCACTGGTCGCAATAGAATCATCAGATAAAATATTCCAGTCAGCATCGGAATATCCTTCAAGTACAGCTTGAAACTTTTCATAATGTAATCCAAGGTTCATGGTTCGTTTAAGGTATATCATGACCCTTTCAATAGCATGTCAGTGCTCTATACTGGATCTACTGGTAAATCTGCATAATAATCCCACGACATAGTCAATGTCGGGTCTAGTACATTTAGTGGCATACCGAAGGCTGCCAATTATGCTCGCAAAATCAGACTGTCTTACACCTTCATAGTGTTCTTAAATAACTTTACACTGAGACCATATGGTGTATATGCAGGTTTGCAGTCAAAATAATTGTATTTCTTTAGAGTATTCTCATTTTAATGAGATTGATCCAAAGAAAATCCCCTTTTTTTACCCAGTAATTTTAATACCAAGGATTACACTCACCTCACCTAGATCTTTCATATCAAAAATTGGCATTTAATAAGGATTTGACTGAGTTTATGGCATGAATGTTTGACCCAAAGATGAGTAGGTCATCTACATAAAGGCATATAATAATGCAAATGTCATTCTCAGCTTTGTAATAAATGCATTTGTCACTTTCATTAACTTTAAAACCATGTGAAATGATTAAAGTTATCAATTTTTTTTTATGTCATTGTTATGTGCTTGTTTTAAACCATATAATGGTTTATCTAATTTGCATACTTTATGTTCTTGACTATGTACTACGAATCCTTCAGGCTGGTCCATATGAATTTCTTCTTCTAATTCGCCGTTCAAAAATGCGGTTTTAATATCCATTTGGTGTATTAATAAATTATGAATGGAAGCAAGTGAGATTAATACCCGGATGGATGTTATTCTAGTTACAGGTGAAAAAGTGTTGAAGAAATATATATTTTCTTTTTCTCTAAAACCTTTAGCTACTAGTCGTGCTTTGTATTTATCAATAGTACCATCAGGTTTTAGCTTTCTTTTTAAGTACACATTTACAACCTATAGATTTACAACCAGAGGGTAAATATGTAAAATGCCAAGTCTTATTGGATTTCAAAGAATCCATCTCATTATTTATAGCCTCTCGCCAAAAATCGGCATCTAAAGAAGATAAGGCCTCCTGGAGGTTTAAGGGATCCTCCTCTATAATAAAATCACAAAAATTCGAACCAAATTCGTTTATGGTTCTTGCTCTTTTACTTCTTCTAGGTTCAACTTCAGAACTTTTATTAAGTTATGTTCTAATAGGCGTACTTGATGTGCCCCCACTATTCCTTAATTTAAAAAGTAATTTCGTTTCATAAAAATCGGCATCATTTGATTCAAATTATATTATGTGTATTTAGGTCATAAATTCTGTATGCTTTGATATTAACAGCATAGCTTATAAATACACATTCATATGATTTACTTGCCAATTTTATTCTCTTAGGTTCTGGAATGCGAACATATGCTAAGCAACCCCAAGTTCTAAAGTATGACATATTGGATTTATATTTCTCAATAATTTCGTAAGGCGAAATTTTATTCTTAGAAGTGGGGATTCTATTCAGAACATAACATACAGTCTATCAAATATCCCCCCACTAATGTTTTGCTACACCAAAATTTAATAAAATGACAATTACTAATTCGGTAAAGGGCCTATTTTTTTTTAAGCTTTACCTTCCATTTTAGGTGAAAATGGTGTAGTTCTCTTATGTACAATATATCACATAAAAAAATCCAGAATAGAATTTGATTCATATTATGTTCCTCTATCACTATGTAGTCTCTTAATTTTCCTATTTGCTTGATTTCAATTTTGAATGTTTCAAACATATCAAATGCATCACATCTTTAAGAATCAATGTCTTTCCAATCATATGTTTTATTTTCATATTACCAGTCTCTACAGCTTAAGTGGTGCGAGAATCTCACAACACACTTTCTGATCGTCAGCAACCGTGTATATTGTGAATATATCACAATCATAGCAAACATGGCGAGAAACACCATTGTCTACCCACCAACCTCTAATTCACCAATAAGGCGAATCTCAGTAATCATAGCCTTAAGAGGCTCCTCAGTCAGGTTAGCCTGCGGTGCAGGGCCTGGCCTGTTCCAATACATTCGTGTCATATGATCTGGTTTTCTACAGTTGTATTATAGAATAACTGTCCAGAATCATTCATTTGGGTTGATTGCTGCTGTCATTTATGGTTTCCTTGCAGATTCCATTCTGTTATTTACTGGTCGGTTGTTGATGCTTACTATTTTTAGAGATGTTCATATGTTTGAGAATTTATATTTTCTCATAGGAAAATATTCATAAACTCAGAGACTAACATAAATTATCCACATGTATGCAACAAAGGTGTTCTATATTCTATCTTTTCACTTGTATGCATATAAACTATGTTAATTTATTTGATGCAAAAAACCTATTCATCCATTTAATGTCAATTCTTAAGGACATTATCAAATAACATACACATTCTATTAATGTCAAATTTTTAGTGACATTTTCCAATATTATATGTGTTCTATTAATGTCAATTTTAATGACATTTCCATATAATCATATGCATTTCAAATGTATTGACCAATTATTTATTTTGGCCACTTCTTATCTTCCCTAAAAATATATATATACATAAATCGAGAGATTTATGCATCATAATACAGTCTGAACATCGCAATTCATGCATTTCTACTTGCTCAACCTCGTGGTCATCACTTGAGTGTGTAATTACATTTAACCATGTATATGTGCTTGGGCATTCACAACCAATTTAATCAGCATTGACAAAGCACATTACTGTATGAGTTATCATACTTCAAACGTCACATGGAGCAAAAGAAACAATAAAAAATTAAAACCATACCAGGCATTAAGTTGCAAGTAGGAAACAAGTTCTGAAGCTTTACTTCTCTTTATGACTGCGCATCGGCTCTTTCAACTCAACTATCTCATCTTCACCGTACATGTATTTCTTCAGATCCAAGGTATACCCGAAAGCTCAATCAGGCCAAATTATTAGATCTGGGATCTTTAGTGAATATCGAGAGTGGTAGCTGCGGTCTAGTATGTACAGATAAACATAGAAACGAATACAGCAAACCCTAGACGGGTATCAGAAATGAGCGAGGTTGAAGATGTTTGGTCGCCGAATGTAAATGGGGCAGTCGAAGCCATTGTTTCACGGATCGTCTTCAAATTGTTGGGAAACAATGGCTGAGTTGCGGACCAGGTCGCTGTCTTGAAGACGATTCGGCGATTTGGTCGGTGGTGCAGAACCAGTTCGCACTCTCGCCGCCGCATCTAGGATAAAACAGCCTCATAGAACAGTAACTGATTTGCTTGCATAACAAATAAGTGCAGATTTGCACTTTCGAAATAAATAACTGCTCGAAAATTTCTGTAAGAATATTTTAATGGCGGAGGAAAAAAAATATTTTTTTCTGTACTAATCTCGTCTACAACTGAAGATAATATATAGATGGGGATTAGGGTTAATCGAAAATACTAGGCAGTAGGAGAAAATAGAATCTGCTGAAATACTGGGTCAAAAGTTTACCGCTTTATGATAAAGTCGGCTCAGAAATATTTTTCATAAAAACGGTTTGAAAAAGTCAAGGTTTTCTTGTCCAAAAATATAAGTGCCTACACCACATAGCCAAGGCCCAAGTTCAAGTCCAAGCCCAAGCCCGAACCGAACCGAGCCGGGCCGGGCCGGTCGGTTTGTCGTGCGCGCGCGTGTGGTGTTCATGATGCATGGTCTCCCTCCTCACAACAAAGCATGCATTGGGAGCCCAAGGCCCCAACATGACTTCTTAGAAACAAGTATAAATACTTGCATCTTTCTTATAATCCCATGATGTGGGACTATTCACATTTAGGAGCCATCATACACTTATTTCTATATTTTAAACAATTCACATAAATTTCCAACATGAATTATTATGATTTTTGGCAAATTCTATTTATACACCGAAAATAACTTAACATACACTATTATTTTTGTATAGAATTCTATTACTAAAATACCCTTTACTCATAGCTGCTTTTTTAAAACTTTTGCATACAAATAGTCAACTTGTTCTCAAAAGTATCGAAACCCGTTGCAAACTAAATATGTTAATGAATTATTTATCATGAAATCTAAAATTTCAATTAAGAAAACATTAATAAATAATGGTTTAATTTAGAAGTGTTGATTTATTTTGTAAAATTAGAGTAATTTTGATGAAATTTTATTTTTTTATTTTGTAAAATTAGAGTAATTTTGATGAAATTTTATTTTTTTGAAAAGTTTGTAAAAGCTACAATATTAGTACAAGAAATAAATTTCATTTTGCTAAATTTTACTTAATGCAAAGAATTTCTAATTTTAGGTTATTGTGTTTTATGTTTGAAAGAGGAAAGAAAAAGAAGATGAGAAAATGGATAATTTAGTAAAAACAACGGTGTATGTAAAGTAATATACGGTGTATATTAGTTTATTATAATTTTTAGTATATGTTCAGCAATTTTTGGTTTATAAATAGAATTAGACCTGAAATTTTTAAATCTTTTATGCTTCATTCCTTTACTAGAGTAAAGGAAAACTTTTGGGACATCACTTAGTTTCCTGATTTTGCATGCCTAATGTTTATTAGTTAATGACCTTTCATAAATAGGGTTGTTTTATACCTTTTTCTAATTGCACCAGTGTATTAACGACTTTATATGCATATGTAATAGGATAATAATAGTTTTACATGCATATGTAATCGGGTATTGCACTTCTAGAAAAAATTTATGCACATTTTACTGGTAATTTTATGTTGCATATTCTATTTCGGGCAAGAACATAGTAAAGTTATTTTTTTGCATAAGATAACAAAATTAGTATTCACTGCTTTCTTTGGTTACTTCTTCCGGTTTTGATTTTGTTATTATCATTTAATATGTTGTCTTGAACTCTATATGACCAATCACAAATGTTTTACTTACATTTTATGTAACGACCCAGATTTTTTGTCGATTTATTTTAAATATTTATTATGGTTTTAAAAATATTGAATTTATAATAAATGGATTTTTATTATGGAATTTATCGGATTAATAATCAGTATACGATTCAATATCGAGTATAACGATAATACTTGAATTCAAATTTAAAACTAAATAGGAACAGTTCAGTTGATTTATATAAATTCTGTTTGAATTAGAAGGATAATAATTATTTATCATCGATAAATTTAAGTGTTTGAAATCAATTTATATTTTTAATCAAAAATTTAATTTAAATCATTTATTTAAATTTTTATTTCCTCGATACAGTCGAATAAAATTCTAGAGTCAGTTCCGTGGAGTTCAAAATAACGCCATAATCTAAGAACGTCGGTTGTTACGATTAAGTAACGGTTCAGGAATCCAAATTTAAGGACCACTAGATATTTCAGTTGTTAATTAAAACAAAACAAAAATCAAAATAGATAAAATAAAAAGAGGCCGACCTACTCCTGTTACAACACAGACCTATGTGTTAAATCGCGCCACCCTGTTGCCTTCCTCGAGCCAAAATTTATGTCTTCCCCTGTTCTACATCAAGCCAACATAGGATTTAATGGCCTCGTACCCTTTTGTTCCCTGTTCGCGCGTATATATACCACCATCGGCCTTCGTATTTCATTCCAAAATTCAGAATCCAATTTCAACTCTTTCCCCTTTGCTCTCTTTTCTCAGTCACGGAGAAAATCTATTCGATTGAAAAAAAAAAATCCTAAATCGAAATCCCTGAAACCAATTCATAAAGCTCGTATCGAGCTATGTATAAATGGGCTCTCGCAAAAAAAAAAGGGATTCGCCAAGTTCGACCGCGAGACATCGTGGAGCTAGGGCAGTTCGATTTCAAGTTAGGACGCTCGCGATGTAAGGTGGAACTCAGGATTTGAAGTGCTGGCTTCAGAACTGTGTACTGTGGGGTGCGGAGGCAAGTTCAATGGTTCGAAATGCCAGATGAACATGGTGATTGGAATTCGGCAGATGGAGCGGATGCAGGTCTGTTGCAGGATGTTGCACTTGTAGAGTTGCGGTCCGATGGTGGTTAGGAAGGCCGTGGTGTTAGATGTTGCTGACAAGATAGTACAGTAGTGTTCGAAACAACAAGAGCTTGGAATGTACAGCAACAATAAGGCAGTAAGGTATACATGCTTTACAAAATTTAATATACATTGAAAATTAATTTATTTGTTTTAGTAGTTAATTAAATGGTTAATCGTTAAATTAAAATTAATAATCGTAGGTGTTAAATATATTCATCGAGACGAAATGATTCGTAGCCGGGAAATTTGGAATTTAAATTGGATATTCGGCGAACGAAAATCTGGTGAGTAAATCTCACTCACCTTTAGAATTATTTTTATTTCATTAAAAATAATTGTTTGTTACTTGTGTGAATGCTTTCTGGTTATTTTATATATATTAGTTATTTAGGCTATATATATATATATATATATTGGGTTGATTGATTGGTTGGATTCCCGCAGTCTCATTAGCGGATGCCCGCAGTTTCATAGCGGATGATTACCCTATACGCCCCACGCTATGATTAGTGGATGACCTTCTATACCGCGATATTCTGCCACGAAGCAGAATGGGTATTATTTATGTGCTAACATCTGTGGATGCAGGAAAACAGGTTGGAGGAATCCAACTGGATTCCTCAAAAATATATTATCTGTTTGTTTATTTGTTTGCATATATATTGTTATATATGATGTGTTAGAAAAATAATTCGTTGCTTTGTGTGTTTAAATATCACTGGGCTTGAATATTGATTTATAAAAATATCGTGAAAGGATATTTGAGATTTAAAAAGGAAAAATTCTATTTTTAAAATAGAATTAGAGTTTTAAGTGGAAATAAAAATATAAACTTGTTTCTGAAAAATAAAACAAGTAGTTCCTTTATAAACAGTTCTTTTATAACGAAGTTATAAATGAAGTGAAAAGAATTATCATTTGATAATTCAGAAATAGAAACACCAGTGTTTTGAAAATATGATTCAAAAGAAAAACTGAATATAGAATTTGAAAAATAGAAAAGGAAATGGAAATTTGAATTTAGAATTCAAATAGAAAATCCAAAGTGGATTTGGATATAGAACTTTCAATGGTGTTTGAATATAGAGAATTTGAAATAGAATTTCCAAATAGAATTTGAAAATAGAACTTCAAAATAGAATTTTCAAAAAGAGAATTTGAAATAGACTTTGAAAATAGAATTTCAAAAATAGAATTGCAAGGTAGAATCGTAATGAAATTTGAAATATAGAATTTCAAAGAAGAATTCAAATGTGAGATTTGAATAGAGATTTGGATGGAATTCAAACATGAAATTTGAAATAGAGATTTGAATAGAAATTCAAGTATTGAATTTGAACAGGGAATTGAATTAGTAAATTCAAATAGATATTTGAATATGAAATTTCAAAATAGAAATTGAAATAAACTTTGAAAATAGGATTTCAAAGTAGGATTGAAATAGGATTTCAAAATAAGAAATCCAAATAGTTTTGAAATGGAATTTGAATTCAAAGGAGTTCAAATGGATTTGAAATAAGGAAAATTCAAATGAGATTTAAATAATGGGTTTTAACAAAGAGGATTTAAATATAAGAATTTGAATAGAACTCAAATGGTATTAAATATAAGAGTTCAAACAAAACTCAAATGGAGTTTAAATAGAAAGAATTTGAATAAGAGGAATTCAAAAGAGATTTGAAACATGGTATTTGGATTCAAAGGAATCAAAATGTGGTATTTGAAGTTCCAGTAGACTAAAAGGAAAAATGAGTTTAAATATTTGAAGTTCAAATAGATTAAAAATGGAATTTGGATTCAAATAGTTGAAATAGAATTTGAATATGGAATTTGAATTATAAGAGAATTGGAATTTGAATATAGATTTCAAATAAAAAATGAAATAGAATATCAGAGATATTTGTTGAGTTGGGAAAAATGGTTTGATATATATTTAAAATATATCAGAATGGAGTTGAATCTATATAAACGAAGTTTTAAAGGTTTATATATATAAATATAATTAAAACGAACTCGCCGCAGCGCTGCAGTTCGTAAAATAGCGATTCGAACTTAAATCGAGTATACAGAACGCAATTGAAGTCGGAATCCTTTGAAACAAGAAACGTCAGGACCGGTTTAATAATAGTTTTCGAATGGAAGAGAAAAATATGAATTTCGTCGTATAGATTTTGAGTTATGTCAAAATCAAATTTTCAGAAAAGCAGCGCCAGAATCGTTTTAAAACCATAATGGTTTATTTAATGTTATAAAAGGATTTTAAGCAAAAAAAATCCAAATTGACTATTTAGAAAATTTCAGAGTTGAGTTGTAAAATATATGCGAATTCGAGTTGTGTAAATGAATATGATTTTTGAAACAGAAATCAGATTTTTGATATTGAATAGAATTAACTAATTCGAATAGAAATTAGTAAATGAGATTTTGAATGGATATGGAGCTTTAAATAAGAAAATTTGATTTGAAATTTATATTCAAAAATAGAAAAGAGAACTAGAAGTGAAATTGAGATTCAATTTGGTTATGAACGAGTTAAATATTTTGTTTGAACATGTTATGTTCAACAAAGAAGTGAAATAGGCAAGAGGCTACTTAAAGAATAATTGAGCGAAACTGAATTCAAACGATTCAAAGTTTAATTCAAACGAATGGATTAAGTTGAATTGAATTGAAACAGGTGAACAGGTGTTGGACAGGTATAGAATGAAGTATATAAAGTATATGAAGATTTTAATTTGTGTGCCCGACAAAAAGGTACATGTTTAATTCATATATGAGATTTTATGCGCCGTATCGGCAAGCCGCTTGGCTTTGACTTTTTCTTTTTGATTGAGGAAGATACCGGGAAGCTATTTGAAATTTCCCGATGCTCCCGATACAGGGGAGGTTAAGGCGAAATTTTCCGGAAATTTAAGGAGTTAGAATATTTTTAAGAGATTTTGATAATCTGAAATCATTGTATCGACGTATTGAATTCGATAGTAAAGTAAATATAAAAAAAACGAATGTTGTAAACAAAAAGGGATAGAGATAAGTGATTGGAATTGTTTCCAATTGCAAATAGAGATATTTGGAAACGTTTTCCAAATGGCATAAGGGCCAATATGATTATTGAAATATTTGGGAAACAAATATTGATAAGGAAATGGAGAAGAGATTTAATTAATGAAATATTAATTAAAGGGTCCAGTGATTTGTTTGATATGTTTGGATGAACACTTGTTTTTATTCGATAGTTAAATCACAGACTATCGAAGTTTTTGACCATCGTTGTCAATATGGAGAGACCGGTTGGATTATTATCCGAAGAACCACTCCGTATCGGCATAAGCGTTGCGAACCAAGTATGCTGAATATATTGAAGACGGAGTAAAGTGCAAGGGCTTTTCTATTATTAGAAGTAGTACCTTCGGTTTCGTTCAATCCCAGAACGAACGTATATGGACGAATGTCTGACAGAGTATTTCCAATGGTCAAATGGGTTGGTCTGTATGAATATATATGGTTGCAACGGATTTATCCCTTAGCATAATATCCAGAATATTTGTGCAAACTCAACTAGTGATTAACGGATCTGACAATGTGGCATTCAAAGTGATTGTGCTATCAATGAATGGTAAGTATTCGTAGCCTCAGGCCTCAACAACCAGGAAAGGACAAAAATCGGGCAGGCAGCATGGCTATGTGGGTCGCACCCATTAGGATGTATAATCACCTATCTAGAGAAATTCCTTTTGTTTCTAAATCTATCGATTCTGCCCATTCGGGAACGGTGGTTTGAGTCCAACCGTTGGTGATATACATTCGATACACTCAAGCGAAATGAGTGGTCGGTCATGTGTGGGCCGGGTTGCAAGACGTTCTTGTTGAACCCAGGTGTATTCGCCTCTAGAGATACATCATCGGAAGGTGGTCCCATACCTTGTCATGTTGGAAAACCAATCTCCAATAAGCGCCATGCGGTTTTTGATTTTATACTATATATGTGGAGCGTGAGATGCAAGCGTTCTGCTATTTGGTTATTTACTTGATGTAGACATTATTATAATATCACTGGATTTTCGTATCAAAGTGTTTTGGGTTATAGTAAGGTAAAAACCGTCCATGTTTATGTGTGGGCTGGTCTTACTATTACCTTTTCTTTCGAAAAGGATTTTGAAAGTTAAACAAGTGGTTGGAGTTTACTCACACCAGTCCCATGACTGACCCAGAGTTTATTTTGTTTTGTTTTCCCTAAACTCTTGGGTGCCCAAATTTGTACGGGCAGTCAAGTGTTTCAGGCTTTTACAGATACACTTGGAGGAGCTTGAAGCAGGAGGCTTCAACGTTAGTTATTTAGAGTTACTTCCGCTGGATCAAATGTTATGTGTACTCTGATAATGGTATGTATATATGTACAAAACAGATTTGTATTTCGAAGGTTATGTTATAGAATATATTTTATTCGTTCCGCTGTGAGTTTGTGATCTTCGTTTTTCTTCTATTCTAATATTTCTTTCTTCCTATTTCTCATCCTCTAACTTCTTTCTAATAATGAGTCGTATTTCTGTGTTATTTGGGTTGGACGTGTGTTGTATTTAGTCAACTCAGATAGCACGGATTTGCGGGCCTTTACAGTTGGTATCAGAGCTTAGGTTGAGCGAATACCTAGGCTTGTGTGGCATGTGCTCATTAGAGATAGGGTCAGTAGTACCCTAGAATGAGTTGAGTATATATATACGAGAGAGCGTATTTGTTAATTGATATAAAAGATGTTTTATATTGTGTTGGCTAGTCTGCTGAGTGGTTTATGAATTCTGGTCGGATAGTGGGACGCCACAAAGCCGATAGGAATTTCTAAACACTTGAACAGGAAATTGGACACGATATTGTTTTAAAGTGGGTGAAATTATTTTACCCAAAATTATATTTTGATATGGAAAGAATAATTTTCTAGAATTATTATTATATGGATGTGTTGGATGTTGATTTTATAATCAAATGAAATTATAAACTTAGAATGGTTATTTATAACCGAATAGAATTTGTATAGAAATTAAATATACAAATGAGATGAATTAGAATTAAATTCAAACCAGAATTTAGAATTCAAAATCCTGGGAAGTTGAAAAATGTTTTTTCAAAGTAATATTGTTTTATTTTGAAAAGGTTTTTGAATGAAAATCATTTTGAATTGATTTTTAAAATAAAGCACTGAACTCACTTCAAGTGGCTGAGAAATAATTCTGATGATGATTGCAACATCATCAGTGTTCATTTCCGAGTTTCTAAGTGATGAATTGCTGCCTTAGAAAGTTTTGATGGAATTTGTTTGAAAGAAAACAAATTGGTTTGAATATTCAAATGTTTTGAATTTGAAATGGAAATAAATATATATGTATATATTGAAGTGATTTCAAAAGAATTTGAAAAGAAAAACCCAGGGATTTGAATTCTGGAATTGGAATTTAACTTAAGCAAGTTAAATAAATCAAGTGAATGAATTGATTTAGAATCAATTTGAATGCATGTGAATGAGAAACCAAATGTTTTGGTAGAACTAAAATTTGTTGAAATGTGAAGAGATGAGTTTCAACATAAAGAATTTTTGAAAAGTAATAGATTTGTACCATTTTCCTACCTTAGCAATTTCGAGGACGAAATTATTTTAAGGGGGAAAGAATGTAACGACCCAGATTTTTTGTCGATTTATTTTAAATATTTATTATGGTTTTAAAAATATTGAATTTATAATAAATGGATTTTTATTATGGAATTTATCGGATTAATAATCAGTATACGATTCAATATCGAGTATAACGATAATACTTGAATTCAAATTTAAAACTAAATAGGAACAGTTCAGTTGATTTATATAAATTCTGTTTGAATTAGAAGGATAATAATTATTTATCATCGATAAATTTAAGTGTTTGAAATCAATTTATATTTTTAATCAAAAATTTAATTTAAATCATTTATTTAAATTTTTATTTCCTCGATACAGTCGAATAAAATTCTAGAGTCAGTTCCGTGGAGTTCAAAATAACGCCATAATCTAAGAACGTCGGTTGTTACGATTAAGTAACGGTTCAGGAATCCAAATTTAAGGACCACTAGATATTTCAGTTGTTAATTAAAACAAAACAAAAATCAAAATAGATAAAATAAAAAGAGGCCGACCTACTCCTGTTACAACACAGACCTATGTGTTAAATCGCGCCACCCTGTTGCCTTCCTCGAGCCAAAATTTATGTCTTCCCCTGTTCTACATCAAGCCAACATAGGATTTAATGGCCTCGTACCCTTTTGT
The DNA here is from genome assembly GCA_030737875.1 of Allium sativum. Lineage (NCBI taxonomy): Eukaryota > Viridiplantae > Streptophyta > Magnoliopsida > Asparagales > Amaryllidaceae > Allium > Allium sativum. Next base: position 980,671,490 of record CM060915.1, read on the forward strand.
TCCCTGTTCGCGCGTATATATACCACCATCGGCCTTCGTATTTCATTCCAAAATTCAGAATCCAATTTCAACTCTTTCCCCTTTGCTCCCTTTTCTCAGTCACGGAGAAAATCTATTCAATTGAAAAAAAAAATCCTAAATCGAAATCCCTGAAACCAATTCATAAAGCTCGTATCGAGCTATGTATAAATGGGCTCTCGCAAAAAAAAAAGGGATTCGCCAAGTTCGACCGCGAGACATCGTGGAGCTAGGGCAGTTCGATTTCAAGTTAGGACGCTCGCGATGTAAGGTGGAACTCAGGATTTGAAGTGCTGGCTTCAGAACTGTGTACTGTGGGGTGCGGAGGCAAGTTCAATGGTTCGAAATGCCAGATGAACATGGTGATTGGAATTCGGCAGATGGAGCGGATGCAGGTCTGTTGCAGGATGTTGCACTTGTAGAGTTGCGGTCCGATGGTGGTTAGGAAGGCCGTGGTGTTAGATGTTGCTGACAAGATAGTACAGTAGTGTTCGAAACAACAAGAGCTTGGAATGTACAGCAACAATAAGGCAGTAAGGTATACATGCTTTACAAAATTTAATATACATTGAAAATTAATTTATTTGTTTTAGTAGTTAATTAAATGGTTAATCGTTAAATTAAAATTAATAATCGTAGGTGTTAAATATATTCATCGAGACGAAATGATTCGTAGCCGGGAAATTTGGAATTTAAATTGGATATTCGGCGAACGAAAATCTGGTGAGTAAATCTCACTCACCTTTAGAATTATTTTTATTTCATTAAAAATAATTGTTTGTTACTTGTGTGAATGCTTTCTGGTTATTTTATATATATTAGTTATTTAGGCTATATATATATATATTGGGTTGATTGATTGGTTGGATTCCCGCAGTCTCATTAGCGGATGCCCGCAGTTTCATAGCGGATGATTACCCTATACGCCCCACGCTATGATTAGTGGATGACCTTCTATACCGCGATATTCTGCCACGAAGCAGAATGGGTATTATTTATGTGCTAACATCTGTGGATGCAGGAAAACAAGTTGGAGGAATCCAACTGGATTCCTCAAAAATATATTATTTGTTTGTTTATTTGTTTGCATATATATTGTTATATATGATGTGTTAGAAAAATAATTCGTTGCTTTGTGTGTTTAAATATCACTGGGCTTGAATATTGATTTATAAAAATATCGTGAAAGGATATTTGAGATTTAAAAAGGAAAAATTCTATTTTTAAAATAGAATTAGAGTTTTAAGTGGAAATAAAAATATAAACTTGTTTCTGAAAAATAAAACAAGTAGTTCCTTTATAAACAGTTCTTTTATAACGAAGTTATAAATGAAGTGAAAAGAATTATCATTTGATAATTCAGAAATAGAAACACCAGTGTTTTGAAAATATGATTCAAAAGAAAAACTGAATATAGAATTTGAAAAATAGAAAAGGAAATGGAAATTTGAATTTAGAATTCAAATAGAAAATCCAAAGTGGATTTGGATATAGAACTTTCAATGGTGTTTGAATATAGAGAATTTGAAATAGAATTTCCAAATAGAATTTGAAAATAGAACTTCAAAATAGAATTTTCAAAAAGAGAATTTGAAATAGACTTTGAAAATAGAATTTCAAAAATAGAATTGCAAGGTAGAATCGTAATGAAATTTGAAATATAGAATTTCAAAGAAGAATTCAAATGTGAGATTTGAATAGAGATTTGAATGGAATTCAAACATGAAATTTGAAATAGAGATTTGAATAGAAATTCAAGTATTGAATTTGAACAGGGAATTGAATTAGTAAATTCAAATAGATATTTGAATATGAAATTTCAAAATAGAAATTGAAATAAACTTTGAAAATAGGATTTCAAAGTAGGATTGAAATAGGATTTCAAAATAAGAAATCCAAATAGTTTTGAAATGGAATTTGAATTCAAAGGAGTTCAAATGGATTTGAAATAAGGAAAATTCAAATGAGATTTAAATAATGGGTTTTAACAAAGAGGATTTAAATATAAGAATTTGAATAGAACTCAAATGGTATTAAATATAAGAGTTCAAACAAAACTCAAATGGAGTTTAAATAGAAAGAATTTGAATAAGAGGAATTCAAAAGAGATTTGAAACATGGTATTTGGATTCAAAGGAATCAAAATGTGGTATTTGAAGTTCCAGTAGACTAAAAGGAAAAATGAGTTTAAATATTTGAAGTTCAAATAGATTAAAAATGGAATTTGGATTCAAATAGTTGAAATAGAATTTGAATATGGAATTTGAATTATAATCGAATTAGAATTTGAATATAGATTTCAAATAAAAAATGAAATAGAATATCAGAGATATTTGTTGAGTTGGGAAAAATGGTTTGATATATATTTAAAATATATCAGAATGGAGTTGAATCTATATAAACGAAGTTTTAAAGGTTTATATATATAAATATAATTAAAACGAACTCGCCGCAGCGCTGCAGTTCGTAAAATAGCGATTCGAACTTAAATCGAGTATACAGAACGCAATTGAAGTCGGAATCCTTTGAAACAAGAAACGTCAGGACCGGTTTAATAATAGTTTTCGAATGGAAGAGAAAAATATGAATTTCGTCGTATAGATTTTGAGTTATGTCAAAATCAAATTTTCAGAAAAGCAGCGCCAGAATCGTTTTAAAACCATAATGGTTTATTTAATGTTATAAAAGGATTTTAAGCAAAAAAAATCCAAATTGACTATTTAGAAAATTTCAGAGTTGAGTTGTAAAATATATGCGAATTCGAGTTGTGTAAATGAATATGATTTTTGAAACAGAAATCAGATTTTTGATATTGAATAGAATTAACTAATTCGAATAGAAATTAGTAAATGAGATTTTGAATGGATATGGAGCTTTAAATAAGAAAATTCGATTTGAAATTTATATTCAAAAATAGAAAAGAGAACTAGAAGTGAAATTGAGATTCAATTTGGTTATGAACGAGTTAAATATTTTGTTTGAACATGTTATGTTCAACAAAGAAGTGAAATAGGCAAGAGGCTACTTAAAGAATAATTGAGCGAAACTGAATTCAAACGATTCAAAGTTTAATTCAAACGAATGGATTAAGTTGAATTGAATTGAAACAGGTGAACAGGTGTTGGACAGGTATAGAATGAAGTATATAAAGTATATGAAGATTTTAATTTGTGTGCCCGACAAAAAGGTACATGTTTAATTCATATATGAGATTTTATGCGCCGTATCGGCAAGCCGCTTGGCTTTGACTTTTTCTTTTTGATTGAGGAAGATACCGGGAAGCTATTTGAAATTTCCCGATGCTCCCGATACAGGGGAGGTTATGGCGAAATTTTCCGGAAATTTAAGGAGTTAGAATATTTTTAAGAGATTTTGATAATCTGAAATCATTGTATCGATGTATTGAATTCGATAGTAAAGTAAATATAAAAAAATCGAATGTTGTAAACAAAAAGGGATAGAGATAAGTGATTGGAATTGTTTCCAATTGCAAATAGAGATATTTGGAAACGTTTTCCAAATGGCATAAGGGCCAATATGATTATTGAAATATTTGGGAAACAAATATTGATAAGGAAATGGAGAAGAGATTTAATTAATGAAATATTAATTAAAGGGTCCAGTGATTTGTTTGATATGTTTGGATGAACACTTGTTTTTATTCGATAGTTAAATCACAGACTATCGAAGTTTTTGACCATCGTTGTCAATATGGAGAGACCGGTTGGATTATTATCCGAAGAACCACTCCGTATCGGCATAAGCGTTGCGAACCAAGTATGCTGAATATATTGAAGACGGAGTAAAGTGCAAGGGCTTTTCTATTATTAGAAGTAGTACCTTCGGTTTCGTTCAATCCCAGAACGAACGTATATGGACGAATGTCTGACAGAGTATTTCCAATGGTCAAATGGGTTGGTCTGTATGAATATATATGGTTGCAACGGATTTATCCCTTAGCATAATATCCAGAATATTTGTGCAAACTCAACTAGTGATTAACGGATCTGACAATGTGGCATTCAAAGTGATTGTGCTATCAATGAATGGTAAGTATTCGTAGCCTCAGGCCTCAACAACCAGGAAAGGACAAAAATCGGGCAGGCAGCATGGCTATGTGGGTCGCACCCATTAGGATGTATAATCACCTATCTAGAGAAATTCCTTTTGTTTCTAAATCTATCGATTCTGCCCATTCGGGAACGGTGGTTTGAGTCCAACCGTTGGTGATATACATTCGATACACTCAAGCGAAATGAGTGGTCGGTCATGTGTGGGCCGGGTTGCAAGACGTTCTTGTTGAACCCAGGTGTATTCGCCTCTAGAGATACATCATCGGAAGGTGGTCCCATACCTTGTCATGTTGGAAAACCAATCTCCAATAAGCGCCATGCGGTTTTTGATTTTATACTATATATGTGGAGCGTGAGATGCAAGCGTTCTGCTATTTGGTTATTTACTTGATGTAGACATTATTATAATATCACTGGATTTTCGTATCAAAGTGTTTTGGGTTATAGTAAGGTAAAAACCGTCCATGTTTATGTGTGGGCTGGTCTTACTATTACCTTTTCTTTCGAAAAGGATTTTGAAAGTTAAACAAGTGGTTGGAGTTTACTCACACCAGTCCCATGACTGACCCAGAGTTTATTTTGTTTTGTTTTCCCTAAACTCTTGGGTGCCCAAATTTGTACGGGCAGTCAAGTGTTTCAGGCTTTTACAGATACACTTGGAGGAGCTTGAAGCAGGAGGCTTCAACGTTAGTTATTTAGAGTTACTTCCGCTGGATCAAATGTTATGTGTACTCTGATAATGGTATGTATATATGTACAAAACAGATTTATATTTCGAAGGTTATGTTATAGAATATATTTTATTCGTTCCGCTGTGAGTTTGTGATCTTCGTTTTTCTTCTATTCTAATATTTCTTTCTTCCTATTTCTCATCCTCTAACTTCTTTCTAATAATGAGTCGTATTTCTGTGTTATTTGGGTTGGACGTGTGTTGTATTTAGTCAACTCAGATAGCACGGATTTGCGGGCCTTTACATTTTAGGTATTCCTTTTATTGCCCCCGACTATAAGAGCAATAATCCTCTTTTTTTCATAACTACTGCAAAACAGCTCATAATTTATAGCCATTTCGAATCTCCAAAACACTGGATAAAACAGAATACACTGATGGTAAATATATATGTTGCCTGTTTTTAAACATTGCTGCTTAATTTATGTTTTTTAATATATGTATTTTTTTCCCTATGGTTCACATTTATATATGATCTCATCCAATTCTTCTATAATGTTGTTTTATAATGTTATTGAAACTATGTCTCATTTCTTTCTCTTCTTGAGCTGCCTAACCCTCTAATGTCTCTTGGTTTTTTCCGCCATATTTGCCTCTCACTCTCCTGATTTCCACAGCTTCTTCTTCCTACATCGATGCATGAATAGGCTTCAGTTTCTTTCAATTGCCTCTGATACATATGCATGTGATAGTGTGCCTTGAGGGATTGCTTTCAATCGTGCATCATCACATTTAGGTAATCTCCTCTTCCTTTTATATCTCTCCACCATTTAATTTCTTTTTCTGGATGGAATCTCTGATCGCTCTACTAGGGAAATGGCTGTTTTGTGGTGGGGTATTACTTATAAATCATTAGCGATAGTTTGAAATTATATTTGTCACATTGTCAATATGAAAAACGAAATCCAAAAAGATAAGAAAAAAAACATGGCTTCATAAGCTTAGGTTTGTTTTATACCATTTTGTCTAACTCAATGGATTTCTTTTTTTCTTTTTTGCATTATAGGATATTAAATGTTTAGTTTTCTCTATTATAATTACAGCTTATATATTTTCTAATTTCCACTTACTTTCTGAATAATCTATTTGCGTTTCAGTTTTGTTCTTCCTTCAGTTACTAACAGATTTGTATCGTAAGAACCATGATGAATCTATGATAGAAAGTAGTATGGTAGCTTGGTATACGTTTGCCAAGTTGAATTACAACAATTTTTTTAAAAATTTTGAATCTCTAGCAAGTTAGCAAATAGGATGAGCGCAACAATTTATTGTCTTTTCTCTTTTAGTTATTTCATTAGCTTGCTAATCTTGGTTGCAGTTTTTCCTTGCATCAGATTTGAATTTTGGGAATGGAAGAGGTAAGTTTCCACAATCAACTATGAAGCAAAACGCTAGGGTCACATTTCTCTTTCCTGCATTTGAATCTTATTTAATTTGCAGCTTATCTTTAGGTTCTATCAGACTCTGCTTATGCGCTGTCATGAACTTCGTAGTGTGGTCAGAGAGCTTCAATTCCCATAGCATACCAGATTTTGCTACAAAAATAGTCTCATAAATTTTCAAACTGTTATCCAACAATTTTGTACCTTTTCCTATCTAATTATCATTCTTCTTCAAGACAAGATTTGTAAACTCTATTTTTCCTTCTTCTTTTTTTATAAGACAAGATGGTACCTAACTAATGGATGACTTTGATTGTTCAATAATTTGAGAGGAAAGGTGATGTGTTTTTTGGTAGTTAATTGATAGAAGATTTAAGTTTTATATTTTTATAGCTAATTAATAATTAAAATCTATTGGCCTTTTTCTCAGTTATAGCTACAAAGACATGGAAATTAAGAGTTGATTTCTTCTTGGGTTGGTCAATTATTCACGAATGTTTTATTACTGCTTTTGAAGGACATAATGCGTAATTAGTACATATCACTATATGGATATATTATAATGGAGAGCTACCTTTAGTTTAAGCGTTCATCGTATACAGTTCTACTATGTATATAGAATGTCGGTAAATGTAGTGCTAAGTCAGACTACATTTGCCAATAAAATATTGCACTTTTGGTGGAAGTTGTTTAATTATTTTGTCAAATGCAAAGTAGATTTTTCTTTCCTAGCTTTGGACATCTAATTACAAAATTGTAACTTGGACTTTACCAATTCATAACCTACCTAATGACATAATGAATGATCACTGCTATATATTTACCAATAATTTAGTTTTAGGCAACCTTGCATAACTTTTGTTGATTAATTTTGAATGCAACAATACTTGAAAAACAAAGAGCCAACAAAAGTGATCTACCTTTCTGTAACAACCTCAATTTCAAGTGTATTTTATTTAAATGATTTAATTTAAATTTTGATTTTCTGTTTTATTTTGTTTATTTAAAACTCAATTTGTTTGTATTTTATTAAGATAACTAGTTTGATTTTGATTTAAAACTGAATTTATTTTGGATTTTATATAACAAATGAATTTGATTTCGATTTAAATATAATTTAATAATAATACAAATCAATATTTTCAATCTTATTTATTTGATAAATTTTATCTAGTTTATTTATTTGAAATGAATTCATTCTTAAGTTTAAATTTAAATATTAAAGGTGGTGCCTAGCGCAGCGGCAAGGTTACCCGACTGGTAATTTGGAGCGCGCAGGTTCAAGTCTCGGCCTCTTCACATGTGTAAGGGAAAAGTTGTGTGCACTAATCGACTACCCCCAGATCCCGGAAAGCCGTGAGAATAGTACTAGGACAAGAGACTGTGTGGGAAGTTCTCTCACGTTTGAGTACGGGAGCCTTTGGCACTGAGTATCCACGTTTAAATTTAAATATTAAACTCGTATTTTAATTGATTACTTGTATTATGTAATTTGTTTTCTACATTAATAAAATTTTATCTTTGATTTAATTTTAAAATATTTCTCTTATAGGTCAGTCGTCTATATTGATCGTCGCAAACGTTGTTTGAATTTCTATTTGTCGGATTCATTTTCTTTTGGTATTTTAAACCTGTTCTTTTCCAATTCGTTAATCTCGTTTTATCCGTTCACTGTTTCCATATCAAAGATTTAATCTCGTTTGATATCGTCCACTTTTTGAACTGTTCAATATATATTTTCAAACTGTATGTTGTATATTTTCAAAACCATTGGTTCACTTTTATTTATCCAAACCGTCTGTTTCCTTTTTATTTTAAAATTGCTAGTACACTTTTATTTCTATCCGATTCGTTTCTCGAAGCTTCCTTTTCAAATTTGAACCGTTCATTGCATTTGTTCATTTCTTTTCGTTTGAAAAATAAATAAATAAAATAGACTTAATTTCCTTTTGCACCGATTCGTTGTCCCTTAACACAGTTTTCCTTTGGTTCCATTTTCCAACGCTTCGCTCAAAATTCCTAGCCGTGGATTCCTTTTCAAAACCATTCGTTCAAATTTTCTATCCATTTCTATCATTTATATAATGAAATCCCTTGGTACAAGGTAAAGGAATAGACAAAGAAGGGCCTTGATTAAATTTTGAGATAGACAGTAGACGGCCAAATGTTTGACACCTCGCGGCTTCCGTTAGGTTTAACCCAGTGACCCACGTTTTGTTTCACCACTTCTACAATTTCCTCCACTCTTTTCTCTCACCGCATCTGTTTCTTCTCCACGTTCATTTTCTCTACTCCGCATTACTTTCTTCTTTCAATTCGGTACTTTTTCATCTGATTTTTATTTGCTCTTCTACCCTTTTGCATATCAGAAAATAGATTTTTCTTTTAGATTCAAATTTTCTTCACGCTTAGCTTCTGCATCTCATGGCTCACGAAATCATATCTCTTCTCTGCCCTAATTTGAACCATGTCAGGAATTTTATTTTGTTTGTTATTTATAATTATGTTTATAAAAGCATTCATAGCAGATTTCTCTATTTTCGTTTCTTCAATCCAAATTTTGCAAAATAGGAATTACTTTCTCTATTGTAACCTTCAAATCCAGTTTGCCATATTTAGCTCGCCATCTTCAAATTTGTGATATAGGTGTTTTCTCCTTAAAAGGCAGGTAGGTCAAGAAGGTATAGTGCTGGAATTTGAGTAGATAGGAAGTGCAAAATTGTGCCGTACATGAGTAAGATCCAGCTCATATGGATACGTTTAACAGCATTGTTCTGAGTTTTACTAGTGTCTTGAGAACAACAAAAAGTGGTCGCGTTAAATCTCCGAAGTGCTTTGATCCCGCACAAAGGTACGTTTTTTGCTAGATATCTGGGAATAGAAATGGACATATGGGGATTAGAGCATCAAACAATTTCTTATTTTGTTGTTCACTATAATCAACCATTAAAACACATTACTGATTGCAATCAATATGTGGAATTACAATTATTTGCAATCTATTTGGTATCTAGATACTTCAGAAGTTTGGACAGAAGAATAAGTTTAACCATATAAACCAATTGTCAAAGCTGTTCATTAAAAGCGTGGAATCATTGTAATCAATATATTGTGCTGTTTGAGTTCATTGGTATAAAAAGATTGAAAAATAAGTATGAAATAATAAAATGATATCCTGCTTGTATCGAACTGAATTTCACCAAGTGATTCTGATACAGTGTAGTTTCATTGTAACCTGTTTTTTTCTTTGTACTCAAAATTTTCAAATACGGTATAGGTTCACATAGTCATGATATCAGCCTAACCTCCAACCTCGCTATGCATAACTGCATCCCCAATGCATACAATTGAAGGAAGATTTTACGTGTAGATGAAATGATCATTTTATTGACTTTGTAGTTGAAATTATATGAAACATCACTTATTTTGGATTTTATGGAGTTCATTGTTCATCTTTTAAGGGCTATTGAAAAAAGTCAAGTAAATGTTAACCTCAAACTTTAGATGAATTCCATCAAATAAACTAGAGGAATGCACCTTGATTGTGATTGGAGTTGTGATGTGATGGTTGAAGTGAGGCCGATTAGTTATAAAATGTCTCTCATCTTATTATTTTTATACTTACAATTTCTTAGATACAAATGCAATTCAAAATTGGCTTCACGTAGGAAGAAAAGGATGAAGAATTCTTAGAACAGACCAATGTAATATTTACATAACTCATAAAATTCTTAAGTCTGATAGACTTTAGTAATCTGACTCTAACTTGCAGGCTTCTTCGTAGCAGCATTTATTTTGGTATTGTTTGTCGTCGGCTTTATATGTATGTATTTTCTCTTTTCTATCATTTGGTTTTTCTCGAAGTTTAGTGACCGATGCAACTAGAAATTGATAAATTATATTCTATTGCATCTTGGACTACAGCCAATCATCCTAAGGCTCACTTGAATTTATGCCATTCAGATTTGTGAATTGAAATGCCTTTGTCCAGAAGCTGTGGTTGGTGAAATTATGCTATGAGTCTTATTCTTATTGGGAGAAAGTCCTACTCTACTTAAATTGTTCACTTTCTTTGTTGTATCCTTTGCGCACGCATAGTATACATATGAGTAGGAAGTGAGTGTATATAAAACTAAATAAAACTATCCTTTTAGAAACTACACATTGACATGTTTCTATTGCTTTCATCGTCATAAAATTGAAAATGTTTTGATGTTTATTGAATTATGGAGATCATATATTACTTGATCATTTTATTCATTATTTGGAAGGTTTTTATACATTAGTTTTTCTTCCTTTAACACATTCCCTTTTGATACCATTCTTCAATTTATATTATGATCATGTGAAAATCATTTTAACACATAGAATTTGTCTTCCAAGCATTTGTTGCTGCATCGAGCATTTGTTTTCAAGTGTTGTTTCAAACTCAAGAATGTATAACTTGGAGTTCATTATGGAAAAGTGCGAGTGGACTGGAAGAATGAGTGTCTTGGATATATGGAGCGCACACACCACCAGGCACAGGCTTTAACTACTGCAAGATTCTTATGTTGACAACTTCAACAATCTCGATCCAGGATCCATGGTGGGGACCACTGTGGCAAAGATGATGGCGCTCCGGAGCATCGCCACTTGTAATATCCATTTTCTAGATTAGATCCGAATTTTATTTATATATATATATTCCATCTTATTTTTTATTTTATTTCAGTCACCACTTTCCAAACTATTGCCTTGACATTCAAAAAATATGATACATGTGAATCTCATCCATATCCTGCCAAAAAGCTCGAAGCTGCAAATGGATCAATGCCTAGCCTGAAGGCAGTCACAGAAAGAGAATCCACTTGCAACGATTGATTGGCTGCCTCTTATAATGATGAAGGAGCTCATGTATAATAGTACTGGCAGCCAAAGCTAATACAGAATAGGAAGCTTGAGGTGCGTTAAGCTGCATAGGAGTAAGCAGCAATGAGGAAATTGCAAAAAGGTGGCTAGGTTGGTATTTTCGATGCGACAAACAACACTAGGGGAAGAAGAAATATGCTCATGAAAATGGCTGAAAGAAATTGCAAGATGATATTTCTTGAAACTATATGTACTGATCAAAGCATAATTAAAAGATATATATGCTTAAAAATTCAATAGAATCCTGTTTACGCGGAAGATCTGGATTATGAAGCTGGACTAGAAGACTTCAAGAGATAATTAAAAAATTATGAAGGGGTTTATGAGCTAGTAGAGCAAGGTTCTTATATCAAGATAATCAATATGGTCAGTGGTAGTGGTGGCTAAAAACAAGCAAATAACATCAGTGCCTAACTTCCTGGTTGCATCCTCTTTTTCTTGATAAACACTTATCTAACACCCCAACCCATTTTTCATACACGTCATGGTGAGAGCCAGCATAATGTCAAAGGAAGAATCGGAGGTGACTCACTTTTAAGCGAAGCTGGGAAACTCTATTCCAAAAAACTTGCGAACTTTATAGAGAAGTGACTAAAATCCGAGAGGGCAGCCTCCATATGTACAAGTACTCTCCAAAGGACAATTAAATTTTCTGATCCAAATGTTTGATTTCCAAAGATATAATGGCATGCTCTTGATGATATAAATTCAGTTGTATTTGATGGGATGACATATATTGAGATAAAAAGAAACTTGCCTGAGGAACATGAGTCTCTTGAGAAAGACAAACTGAAGTATCGATATCCTCGAGGAGCTCGATGTCATTCACAGAGTGGAACCTGTAATTATAGAGCTTGAGAGACAACATGCGCCAGTTGTCATCATCTCCCATCAGGCTATGTTGAGAGCTTTATATGCATACTTTGTTGATCTTCCTTTGCAAGAGATTTATGCCTCTGCATACTGTAATTGAGATTCAGATGGGTGTAACTAGCATAAAGGAGAAAAGATGCAAGAAGGAGAAAAATTGCAAGCTTACGGATTGAACTGATATGAAAACATGTCGAATAAACATAGTTTCTAATATAATATTTTCATCTCTATATTTGATTATTGGTAAAACTCCATATCATTTAAAATATACCAGTTTACATGTCAAATCTCAAAAAATAGGACAATGTTCATCATAACATGGATGCAGATACGACATTTGAGTGGTTTGTTGTAGTGTGAAAATTGGCAATATACCTCACTCTGTTGATCGAATTTTATAACCCTTTTAAAAAAAAACTACTAGGATTCAGATGCCAAGAAAATGTAGTTGTGCTTTACTTGCATACTGTTATGTTTTGATATATTTTGGGACATCACTTAGTTTCCTGATTTTGCATGTCTAATGTTTATTAGTTAATGACCTTTCATAAATAGGGTTGTTTTATACCTTTTATAATTGCATCGGTGTATTAACGACTTTACATGCATATGTAATAGGATATTAATAATTTTACATGCGTATGTAATCGAGTATTGCACTTCTAGAAAAAAAATATGCACGTTTTACTTGTAAATTTATGCTGCATATTCTATTTCGTGCAAAAACATAGTAAAGTTATTTTTTTGCATAAGATAATAAAATTAGTATCCACTGCTTTCTTTGGTTACTTCTTCCGGTTTTGATTTTGTTATTATCATATAATATGTTGTCTTGAACTCTATAAGACCAATCACAAATGTTTTACTTATATTTTAGGTATTCCTATTGCCCTGACTATAAGAGCAATAATCCTCTTCTTTTCATAACTACTGCAAAACAGCTCATAATTTTTAGCCATTTCGAATCTCCAACATGCTGGATAAAATAGAAGTACACTGATGGTAAATATATATATTGCCTGTTTTTAAACATTGCTGCTTAATTTATGTTTTTTAATATATGTATTTTTTTCCCTATGGTTCACATTTATATATGATCTCATCCAATTCTTCTGTAATGTTTTTTATAACGTTATTGAAACTATGTCTCATTTCTTTCTCTTCTTGAGCTGCCTAACCCTCTAATATCTCTTGGTTTTTTCCGCTATATTGGCCTCTCACTCTCCTGATTTCCACAGCTTCTTCTTCCTACATCGATGCATGAATAGGCTTCAGTTGCTTATTCAGTTTCTTTCAATTGCCTTTGATACATATGCATGTGACAATGTGCCTTGAGGGATTGTTTTCAACCGTGCATCATCACATTTAGGTAATCTCCTCTTCCTTTTATATCTCTCCAGCATTTAGTTTCCTTTTTTGGATGGAATTTCTGATCGCTCTATTTGGGAAATAGTTGTTTTGTGGTGGGGTATTACTTAAAAATCATTAGTGATAGTTTGAAATTATATCTGTTACATTGTCAATATGAAAAATGAAATCCAAAAAGATGCCAAAAAAAAAAACATGGCTTCATAAGCTTAGGTTTTTTTTATACCATTTTGTCTTACTCAATGGATTTGCTTTTTTTTTGTGCATTATAGGGTATTAAATGTTTAGTTTTCTCTATTATAATTACAGCTTACACATTTTATAATTTCCTTTTTACATTCTAAGTAATCTGTCCGCGTTTCAGCTTCGTTCTTCCTTCAGTTACTAACGGATTTGTATCATAAGAACCATGATGAACCTATGATAGAAGGCAGTATGGTAGCTTGGTATACGTTTGTCAAATTAAATTACCCCCATTTTTAAAATTTTTGGATCTCTAGCAAGTTAGCAAATAAGATGAGCGCTACAATTTATTTGTCTATTCTCTTTTAGTTAATTTCATTAACTTGCTAATCTTGGTTGTAGTCTTTCCTTGCATCATATTTGAATTTTGGGAATGGAAGAGGTAAGTTTCCACAATCAACTAGGAATCAAAAGGTTAGGGTCACATTTCTCTTTCCTGCATTTGAATCTTATTTAATTTGCAGTTTATCTTTATGTGTTATCAAACACTGCTTATGCGCTGTCATGAACTTCGTAGTGTGGTCAGAGAGCTTCAATTCCCTAGCATACCACATCACAAAGATTTTGCTACAAAAATACTCACATAATTTTTTAAACTGTTATCCAACAATTTTGTACCTTTTCCTATCTAATTATCATTCTTCTTCAAGACAAGGTTTATAAACTCTATTTTTCCTAGTATATTTTATTTATAAGACAAGATGGTACCTAACCAATGGATGACTTTGGTTGTTCAATAATTTGAGTGGAAAGGTGGTGTGATTTTTGGTAACTAATTAATAGAAGATTTAAGTTTTATATAGTTATGGTTAATAATTAAAATTTATTGGCCATTTTCTCAGTTATAATGTAATGACCCGCATTTGCAGAGGTATTATAATTAATTTATTTAATTATATGAAAGGTGATTAGAAGGATTTAATGGTCGTGGAATTAAACAATAGTGAATATTTAATTAAAATAATAATTAAATAATATATTTAATTCTGAAATAATCAGAATTGGCTGAAATGGCGATATGGTGTGAACTAGATCATCTGAGATATTTAATTCGGTTTAGAATTGAATTAGAATAACGAATATATTCAATCGTCGACAGTTGAACGTATAGTTTATAATATAATTATAAACGAGCTCGAAATGGTGCTGCAGTTCGTAAATTGGCGATTCGAACTTCAACTGAATGTACAGGATTCGTTTTAAGCCGGATTTCTGTGAAACAAGAAACGTGTGGAGCTGGTGGAGTATATCTTTCTAGTGGAAGAGAAAAATCTAGATTTCGTCGGGTAGATTTTGATTTATGTCCAAATCAAATTTTATAAAAGTCGCTGTGGAATTCCTTTATAATTTAATTATATTTTATAAAAGGAATTTCATTATAAATCGAATATCGATTTAATCGGGATTCGAAATATCAAGTTAGAAATTCATAGAGGAATATTCTAGAGCTGTATGATATTCTGTTGTGGATATATACGATAATATTTATTTTTAAATATTAAATTTAGTTGTTTTTAAATATATTTATATATTTAAATGGGTCATCCAGAGCTTTAAAAATAGCCACTTTTCCAAACAAAGTAGGAATTCGACGAAACTAATTTTGTTGGATCCGCAATGTCAAATAGTTGCTAGACGTCAGTTTCCGTGATTTTTAGAGTCACTGTGTGGCCGTATGGACTTTTAGAGTGTAAAACAGTCAGTATTTTTACAGTTAAAAATATGCTATGTGAGCATACGGAATAGGAATTCGACGAAACTAGTTTCGTTGGGACCGTAATGTCGAACTCTAGTTGCATGTCCATTTCCGTGATTTTTGGGTATAGTATGTGACCTCAGGAATTTTTAACAAAGAATACAAATAACGGTGGATTAAAAATGAATATATTAATGGATGGGAAAAATATCTTCTCTCCTTATAAATAGCGCCTTAACCAATTTCTTAAGACCTAATTCCTCAGTTCCTTCCGCCGTTCTTTTCTTTTCTTACAGGAAAAATCCGCGGGCTATAAAATCAAAGGAAATTAGAAATAAAATTCTATAAAAATCTCAATTCATACATATTTGAGTTTAGCAAGAGTTTATCTTCAATCTAGTAGTGGTTTTATAGCTCTCGGTGGACACTTGCTTCGCTCGATTTTTTCCAGCATATGTAAGTGGAACCTAGGTTTAAATCTTTGGTGAATTTGAGGGAGTTTTAAATCATTCTGAGTATGTATTTGAGTTTGTGGTGGAAAGGAGCATCAAGTGTGAAGTTTTGGAGATTTACTGGGTATTTTGGGGTTGTGCGATGTCTGTAGTTATCGGGGGATGCTGCTCGATGGATCTGTCATGGTGGCGTCGAGTTGAGCGAAAGGTGTGTGGAGTGGAAGAGAGTGAGATGAGGTGGATGATGGTGTACTCGGTTTGTTTGTTAATTGGGAGGAGGAGTGGCATTAGGTGGTGAAAGTGGCGTTAATGGAGTTGATGTTTCCTGGAGTATCGATCAGGGAAGAAGAGAACGAAGCGGGTTTGGGTTGGTTTGTGAATGGGCCGACAAATGTTTGGGTGAGGCCCAAAAGCTTTTAAATAGAAATTTAGTTTTATTTAAAATTCAAAATAGTCCATTAACTTTGTAATGGTATAAATTGATAATATGATATCAGGTTGACGAACCATAAGTTGTGTTGGGATCGTATGGACGGGAGCAACACAATGAGACTGACCGGGAGTGAATCCAAGCTCATTGGAATTTATGGCAAAATAAACTGTTTGATTCAAATCAAACAACAGTTTATCGTTCTTTAACGATGAATTGCCAAAGTGAGTAAATCTCACTAACTCTGAACAGTTTATAAATTCATGTTGTATTTTTAGAACTGTTAGATATTGGTTAATTGACTGTGTGTTGATTGTTTGATTGAACTGCTAGTCAGTTAGTTGAATTTTTATATTGATTCTGTTTAACAAAATATATCATATAGAACTGAAAGTGATGTCGATTTTATATTGTATAACATCCGTGGATGCAGGGAGACAGGTTGGAGGAATCCGCCTGGATTCCTCAACATTTATTTACTGTTTTCATATATTGTGATATATGATGTGATGTATATCTGTTATGGATTATGTGTGTTAGAATGATGTTGATCATTGTTATTCGATATTTTAAATATCATAAAAGACCCTGGGATGTAAAAAGAATTATTTCAATGTATATTGAAATAAAAGGGATTTTATAAAGTCAATAGATTTTATAAAAAGGAAATATTTCGAAAGTAAATAAAAGGGGAAATGTTTATAAAACGAATAGAGTTTTATAAAAGGGAAATCATTTGTAAAGTGAAGAACCGTTACTAAAAGTAAATCTTTATAAATGAATAGTTTAATCGAGTTAAAAGGAGTTAATCGATGTTAGTTTAATTGAGTTAAAAGGAGTTAATCGATGTTAGTTTAATCGAAAGGAGTTAATCGATGTTAGTTAATCGATTAGAGTTAAACCAAAGGAGTTAATCGAATATAGTTTATTCAAATAGAATAAAGGAGTTAATCGAATATAGTTTATTCAAATAGAATAAAGGAGTAAATCGAATATAGTTTATTCAAATAGAATAAAGGAGTTAATCGAATATAGTTTATTCAAATGGAATAAAGGAGTAAATCGAATATAGTTTATTCAAATGGAATAAAGGAGTTAATCGAATATATAGTTTATTCGAATAGAATAAAGGAGTTAATCGAATATATAGTTTATTCAAATAGAATTAAATGAGTTATCGAATATAGTTTATTCGATAGGAGTTAAGTGAATAGAGTTAGAGTTAAATCAAAAGAGTTAAGTGAATAGAATAAATTGAAATAGAGTTATCGAATATACCTTATCGAAGGAAAGAATTATCAAATAGAAAAGATTTGAAAGAGAGTTACGTAAGGAAGTTTGTTAAAGAATTAGAAGGGTGAACTTTGTCTATTTCAAGGTTAGAAACGTTGTTCAGTTAAGGTCTGAGAGGTAGTATTACCCCAACTTGATTGACTTCATTTTTAACTAAGGAATGGTTAAGGTTCGATAGTAAGGGATGGTTAAGTGAATTTAGTAATTAAAGGAAATGGTTTGAGTTGGCATCGCGATGGTTTGTTTAAACATCTGTCTAAGTCCAATGAAGAAGCTTTGGAAATGTTTTCCAAATAAGAAACCAGAAATGTTTCTAATAAAGAAAACAAGAAATGGAAATGTTTTCCATTGTTAATAACGTATATTTTCCAAATTTAGAAAATAAGAAATATTGAATATAGGGAAACAAGAGATAAGTAAATTAATGAAATAAAGAGATAAATGTTGAATGATGTTTGACCGATATAAATTTCCATTTGGAAATGATATCGTTGTTAGCACACCTGTTTTCTTCGATAGTTAAATCACAGACTATCGAAGTTTTGACCATTTTAACGTTGTTAATATGGAGAGACCGGTTGGATTATTATCCAAAGAACCACTCTGTATTGGCATAAGCGTTGCGAATCATATATGCCAAAGGAAATTGAAGGCGGAGTTATGCAAGGGCTATCCTATTTACAGAATAGTGCCTTCGGTTCATCCTGTTCCTGGATGACTTGTATGGACGGATGTCTGACAGAGTATTTCCAGACGATCACGTATATTGATTTCTCCAACCGTACCAGGAGTGGAAGCGGAGAAGGAAACTTCTTTTAGCTAACACATAATGTATGGTTGAGGACGTCAATCGGTGATTTGATGGATTTGACGATGTGGCATTCAAAGTGAATCTGGTGTGATGATAAAGCGTAGCTTCTAGCCTCATCAACCGGCAAATGACAGAAATCGGGCAGGCAGCATGGCTAAGTCGGTCGCACCGAAGTAGGGTGTATAATCACCTGATTTAGAGTTTCATTTATTCCTAAAAATCTATTGTTGATGCTGTCCCATTCGGGAAACGGTTGCTGATCCCAACCGTTGGTGATATACATTCGATACACTCAAGCGAAATGAGTGGTCGGTCATGTGTGGCCGGATTGCAAGATGTTCTTGTTGAACCTAGTGTATTCCTCTCTAGAGGTACACTAGCGAAAGGTGGTTCCATACCTTGCCATAGTTGGAAATCCATTACCCAATACGTGCTTGCGGTTTTGATTGTATATATATATATATATATATATATATATATAACGTGAGATGAAAGCGTTTCTGCTAGATGATTATTATATTGTGGTTGATAGACATTATTATAATATAAAAGGGTTTTTGATATAAAGATATTTTGGATTCTCATAAGGGAAAACCCGTTCCGTTATACGGCGTGGTCTTATGAGATATCGTTTACTTGTTGGAATTGTTTAAAACTGTTTACTCATACCAGTCTCATAACTGACCCGGAGTTTATTTTGTTTTGTTTTCCCTAAACTCTTGGGTACCTAAATTTGTACGGGCAGTCAAGTTGTCGGTATTTACAAATATACCTGAAGAGCTGGAGCAGGAGGCTTCAGGATCATATAGCTATAGTTTATTTCCGCTGTGTTGTAAGTGTTGTACTTTAATAATGATGTATATTCAAGTACAGATGTATATTTCAAGTTATGTTATATATATATTATATGTTATTCGTTCCGCTGTGAGGTTCGTGTTACTCTGATGTTGTCTTCTTCTTCTATTCTAAGTTTCTATCTTATCTATTCTCACCCTCTAATTTCTTTCATTAATCATTCGGTATTTTTCGATGTTTGGTTAGTCATCATTGAGTTTATGGCGATAACCAAAGTCGACAAAATCCCGGGTCATTACAGTTGGTATCAGAGCTTAAGGTTAAGTGAATTACCTTGGCTCTGTGGCGTGACTCAGTAGAGATAGGGTTAGCAATACCCTAGATTGAGTTGAGTGTATATATACGAGTGAACATATTTGTTATTTGATATAAAAATTTGTTTTATATTATGGAGATTTATTGGTTGAGTTGTTTATGGGTTTTGGTCGATCAGTTTGATCCACTGTATCGGTAGGAGTTTATAAACACTCGAATACGATGGGTCGACACGATATGTTTTGAAAAGAGGGTAAATTAAAATAAGTTTACCCAAGGTATATCTTGATATAAGAAGATATATATATCAAAATTATAATATAGTGGATATATTGGTTGTTATTATAATCGAGTAAGATTATAAATTAAATGGTTATGTAAATAACCAATCAGAATTCATATAAGTGAAATACGTGAAATCAGATGAGTTAAATTTGAAAATTTAAACCAGAAATTGAATTAAAACTCTGGAGAATTGGATAAGTGTTTGTAAATGAATTTGGGTTAAAAATAAGGAAAATTTAAGATCCTGGGAGATTGTAAATTGTTTTACCAGCAGTGTGAATTATATTTTGAAATGAATTTCAAAGTGGAAATGTTTAGAAATGGTTTTATAGTATTGAACTCACTTCGATCGCTGGAAAATAGATTCTGATGATGACAGCTGCATTATCAGTATTCATTTTCGAGTTGTAAGTAACGAATTACTACCAGAGATACTGTTTTGAATTTGTTTTGGGAAAGACAAGTTGTGTTGAATTTCAAAATGGAATTTATATAGAATTTGATATATAGAATTGAATATAGAATTTGAATAGAGAGAATTCAAATAGAAATTGAATATAGAAAATCAAAGGGAGTTTGAATATATGAAATTCAATGGAATTGAAATAGAAATTGAATATAGGAATTCAAAGGGAGTTTTAATATATGAAATTCAATGGAATTGAAATAGAGTTTGAATATAGAAATTCAAATGGAATTTGAATATAGAATTCAAATGGAATTCGAATATAGAATTTGATATATAGATTTGAATAATAGAAGTGATATAAAATTCGAATAGAAATTGAATAGAATTAACTAAGTCGAAGAGGAATTTGTTAATCAAGTTTTGAATTTGAAGTTGAACTTTGAAAGGTGAATTGGATTTGTAAATGGATATTCGAAATCGAATATAGAACTTAAATTAGAAATTTGGATTCAAATTAGTTAATAAGCAATTAAAATATATTTGAACATGTCATGTTCAAATATAAAAGTGAAATAGACTAAAGAGTTAATTAACAAATTAATTAACGAATTGAGTTAAAACGATCAGGTATAGTTAAAATAGATTGGGTAGGTATAAATATACATGAGATATGTATGGATAAGGTATGAAGGTATATAAATAGAATGCTCGACGAAAAGGTATGTATTTAATTCATATATGAGATTTTATGCGCCGTATCGGCTAGCCGCTTGGCTTTTTCTTTTTCTTTTGGATTGGTGAGGGCCATGGGAGGCTATTTGAAATATCCCGATGCTCCGGGTACAAAGGAGGTTATGGCGAATTTTTCCGGGAATTTAAGGAGTTAGAATATTTTTAAGATAATTTAATAGTTAAAAAATCAACGTATCAATATATATATAGAAGTCGATAAGGAAACGAACTTAGAAATAGAATAGTAAAAAAATCAAAAAGGAAGACTAAGAATAAAGTCTAGTAAGAATAGAAAGAGGAAGTGTATACGTGTTTAAAGGTGAATGAGTAGTTGTATGGTATTGATTATTCGAGTAAGTAGTCATATCTGTTTTGACGTTATAAATGTTATTCAGTCAAGGTCTGAGAGGTAGTTATACCCCAACTCGATTGATTTCATTATTAACAAATAAATAGTAAGATTTCAGGATCGAAGATCAATGTTGAATAAGAGTTAGTTGGATATAGTATTTGGGTTGTCGTAACGATGTTTTACACAACATCCGTTTTAACCCAAATAAGTGTAAGCTTGGAAATATAATAAAGAATATTTCCTAAGTACAGAAATAAACAAGATCGGAAAAGAGATAAGTAATTGGAATATTTTCCAATTATAAATAGCATATATTTTCTAAAGTTTAGAAAATAAAGGAAGGCGATATTCGGAAATGTTTTCCAAAGAACATAAAAGGCCAATATGGTTATTGAAAATATTTGGTTAACAAATATTGATAAAGAAATAGAGAAGTGATTTAACTAATGGAATATTAATTAAGGGCTCAGTGACATGTTCAAAAGGAAAATTTGATTTTTGAAAAGAGCAAACTATTTAAAAACTCCCAGGGAAAAGACTGTTGGAATTAAAAACAAATTTAACAGAAATTTGTGAAAGCAAATTTGAATTAAAGTAAAGCCGGTAAAGTGGTAACTGAGATTGAATTAGAATGATATCAAGACAAATTGGATTGTGAGATTCAAATTTGAAGTGTAATGTTATAATCAAGTTAAGAGTTGGGAATCGAGAAGAAACTCGAGTTGAAATGATATTTGGCTCGGATATAAGCGAATGGTTGTGTTGTGGATAAAAGCAGATTGGAATTTGATTGGGATGACCCTTGTATCTGCTAAATTGATAACAGGTGGAAATGATATAATGATATGCCGACAAAAGGTACAAGTTTATATTTCTATTGGATATAAGATTTATGAGCCGAATTTGCAAGCCGTTGGGTTGTTTGATTTTCTTTTGGGTTAAAGATGGCCCAGAGAGGCGAGTTGGAGTTTGACGTATTGACCAATACAAAGGAGGTGCTGGCGAATTTTTTTTCGAAAAGTTAAGGTGTTAGAAAATTTTTAGGATTTTTGAAAATTTTTGTTGATAAGAATTAATTAATAATTTAATTGAAATTAAATTGGTTCAATTGAAATTGAAGTTAAGAAGTGAACAAATATGTTCTAACCAGTCGATAGGGTCGTTCTCTACATTAGCAATTTCGAGGAAGAAATTATTTTAAGTGGGGAAGATTGTAATGACCCGCATTTCAAAGGTATTATAATTAATTTATTTAATTATATAAAAGGTGATTAGAAGGATTTAATGGTCGTGGAATTAAACAATAGTGAATATTTAATTAAAATAATAATTAAATAATATATTTAATTCTGAAATAATCAGAATTGGCTGAAATGGCGATATGGTGTGAACTAGATCATCTGTGATATTTAATTCGGTTTAGAATTGAATTAGAATAACGAATATATTCAATCGTCGACAATTGAACGTATAGTTTATAATATAATTATAAACGAGCTCGAAATGGCGCTGCAGTTCGTAAATTGGCGATTCGAACTTCAACTGAATATACAGGATTCGTTTTAAGCCGGATTTCTGTGAAACAAGAAACGTGTGGAGCTGGTGGAGTATATCTTTCTAGTGGAAGAGAAAAATCTAGATTTCGTCGGGTAGATTTTGATTTATGTCCAAATCAAATTTTAGAAAAGTCGTTGTGGAATTCCTTTATAATTTAATTATATTTTATAAAAGGAATTTCATTATAAATCGAATATCGATTTAATCGGGATTCGAAATATCAAGTTAGAGCTGTATGATATTCTGTTGTGGATATATACGACAATATTTATTTTTAAATATTAAATTTAATTGTTTTTAAATATATTTATATATTTAAATGGGTCATCCAGATCTTTAAAAATAGCCACTTTTTCAAATGAAGTCGGAATTCGACGAAACTAATTTTGTTGGATCCGCAATGTCAAATAGTTGCTAGATGTCAGTTTCCGAGATTTTTAGAGTCACTGTGTGGCCGTACGGATTTTTAGAGTGTAAAACAGTCAGTATTTTTACAGTTAAAAATACGATGTGTGAGCATACGGAATAGGAATTCGACGAAACCAGTTTCGTTGGGACCGTAATGTCGAACTCTAGCTGCATGTCCATTTCCGTGATTTTTGGGTATAGTATGTGACCTCAGGAATTTTTAACAACGAATACAAATAACGTTGGATTGAAAACGAATATATTAATGGATGGGAAAATATCTTCTCTCCTTATAAATAGCCCCTTAACCAATTTCTTAAGACCTAATTCCTCAGTTCCTTCCGGCGTTCTTTTCTTTTCTTACAGGAAAAATCCGCGGGCTATAAAATCAAAGGAAATTAGAAATAAAATTCTATAAAAATCTCAATTCATACATATTTTAGTTTAGCAAGAGTTTATCTTCAATCTAGTAGTGGTTTTATGGCTCTCGGTGGACACTTGCTTCGCTCGATTTTTTCCAGCGTATGTATGTGGAACCTAGGTTTAAATCTTTGGTGAATTTGAGGGAGTTTTAAATCATTCTGAGTATGTATTTGAGTTTGTGGTGGAAAGGAGCATCAAATGTGAAGTTTTGGAGATTTACTGGGTATTTTGGGGTTGTGCGATGTCTGTAGTTATCGGGGGATGCTGCTCGACGGATCTATCATGGTGGCGTCAAGTTGTGCGAAAGGTGTGTGGAGTGGAAGAGAGTGAGATGAGGTGGATGATGGTGTACTCGGTTTGTTTGTTAATGGGGAGGAGGAGTGGCATTAGGTGGTGAAAGTGGCGTTAATGGAGTTGATGTTTCCTGGAATATCGATCAGGGAAGAAGAGAACGAAGCGGGTTTGGGTTGGTTTGTGAATGGGCCGGCAAATGTTTGGGTGAGGCCCAAAAGCTTTTAAATAGAAATTTAGTTTTATTTAAAATTCAAAATAGTCTATTAACTTTGTAATGGTATAAATTGATCATACGATATCAGATTGACGAACCGTAAGTTGCGTTGGGATCGTATGGCGGGAGCAACACAATGAGACTGACCGGGAGTGAATCTGAGCTCGTTGGAATTTATGGAAAAATAAACTGTTTGATTCAAATCAAACAACAGTTTATCGTTCTTTAACGATGAACTGCCAAAGTGAGTAAATCTCACTAACTCTAAACAGTTTATAAATTCATGTTGTATTTTTAGAACTGTTAGATATTGGTTGATTGACTGTGTGTTGATTGTTTGATTGAACTGCTAGTCAGTTAGTTGAATTTCTATATTGATTCTGTTTAACAGAATATATCATATGGAACTGAAAGTGATGTCGATTTTATATTGTATAACATCTATGGATGCAGGGAGACAAGTTGGAGGAATCCGCCTGGATTCCTCAACATTTATCTACTGTTTTCATATATTGTGATATATGATGTGATGTATATCTGTTATGGATTATGTGTGTTAGAATGATGTTGATCATTGTTATTCGATATTTTAAATATCATAAAAGACCCTGGGATGTAAAAAGAATTATTTCAATGTATATTGAAATAAAAGGGATTTTATAAAGTCAATAGATTTTATAAAAAGGAAATATTTCGAAAGTAAATAAAAGGGTAAATGTTTATAAAACAAATAGAGTTTTATAAAAGGGAAATCATTTGTAAAGTAAAGAACCGTTACTAAAAGTAAATCTTTATAAATGAATAGTTTAATCGAGTTAAAAGGAGTTAATCGATGTTAGTTTAATCGAGTTAAAAGGACTTAATCGATGTTAGTTTAATCGAAAGGAGTTAATCGATGTTAGTTAATCGATTAGAGTTAAAGCAAAGGAGTTAATCGAATATAGTTTATTCAAATAGAATAAAGGAGTTAATCGAATACAGTTTATTCAAATAGAATAAAGGAGTAAATCGAATATAGTTTATTCAAATAGAATAAAAGAGTTAATCAAATATAGTTTATTCAAATAGAATAAAGGAGTAAATCGAATATAGTTTATTCAAATGGAATAAAGGAGTTAATCGAATATATAGTTTATTCGAATAGAATAAAGGAGTTAATCGAATATATAGTTTATTCAAATAGAATTAAAAGAGTTATCGAATATAGTTTATTCGATAGGAGTTAAGTGAATAGAGTTAGAGTTAAATCAAAAGAGTTAAGTGAATAAAATAAATTGAAATAGAGTTATCGAATATACCTTATCGAAGGAAAGAATTATCGAATAGAAAAGATTTGAAAGAGAGTTACGTAAGGAAGTTTGTTAAAGAATTAGAAGGGTGAACTTTGTCTATTTCAAGGTTAGAAACGTTGTTCAGTTAAGGTCTGAGAGGTAGTATTACCCCAACTTGATTGACTTCATTTTTAACTAAGGAATGGTTAAGGTTCGATAGTAAGGGATGGTTAAATGAATTTAGTAATTAAAGGAAATGGTTTGAGTTGGCATCGCGATGGTTTATTTAAACATCTGTCTAAGTCCAATGAAGAAGCTTTGGAAATGTTTTCCGAATAAGAAACCACAAATGTTTTCTAATAAAGAATAAGAAATGGAAATGTTTTCCATTGTTAATAACGTATATTTTCCAAATTTAGAAAATAAGAAATATTGAATATAGGGAAACAGGAGATAAGTAAATTAATGAAATAAAGAGATAAATGTTGAATGATGTTTGACCGATGCAAATTTCCATTTGGAAATGATATCGTTGTTTGCACACCTGTTTTCTTCGATAGTTAAATCACAAACTATCGAAGTTTTGATCATTTTAACGTTGTTAATATGGAGAGACCGGTTGGATTATTATCCAAAGAACCACTCTGTATTGGCATAAACGTTGCGAATCATATATGCCAAAGGAAATTGATGGCGGAGTTATGCTAGGGCTATCCTGTTTACAGAATAGTGCCTTCGGTTCATTCTGTTCCTGGATGACTTGTATGGACGGATGTCTGACAGAGTATTTCCAGACGGTCACGTATATTGATTTCTCCAACCGTACCAAGAGTGGAAGCGGAGAAGGAAACTTCTTTTAGCTAACACATAATGTATGGTTGAGGACGTCAATCGGTGATTTGATGGATTTGACGATGTGGCATTCAAAGTGAATCTGGTGTGATGATAAAGCGTAGCTTCTAGCCTCATCAACCGGCAAATGACAGAAATCGGGCAGGTAGCATGGCTAAGTCGGTCGAACCGAAGTAGGGTGTATAATCACCTGATCTAGAGTTTCATTTATTCCTAAAAATCTATTGTTGATGCTGTCCCATTCGGAAAACGGTTGCTGATCCCAATCGTTGGTGATATACATTCGATACACTCAAGCGAAATGAGTGGTCGGTCATGTGTGGTCGGGTTGCAAGATGTTCTTGTTGAATCCAGTGTGTTCCTCTCTAGAGGTACACTAGCGAAAGGTGGTTCCATACCTTGTCATAGCTGGAAATTTATTACCCAATACGTGCTTGCGGTTTTGATTGTATGTATATATATATATATATATATATGTAGAACGTGAGATGAAAGCGTTTCTGCTAGATGATTATTATATTGTGGTTGATAGACATTATTATAATATAAAAAGGTTTTTGATATAAAGATATTTTGGATTCTCATAAGGGAAAACCCGTTTCGTTATACGGCGTGGTCTTATGAGATATCGTTTACTTGTTGGAATTGTTTTAAACTGTTTACTCATACCAGTCCCATGACTGTCCCGGAGTTTATTTTGTTTTATTTTCCCTAAAATCTTGGGTGCCAAAATTTGTACGGACAGTCAAGTAGTCGGGATTTACAGATACACCTGAAGAGCTGGAGCAGGAGGCTTCAGGATCATATAGCTATAGTTTATTTCCGCTATGTTGTAAGTGTTGTACTTTAATATTGATGTATATTCAAGTACAGATGTATATTTCAAGTTATGTTATATATATTATATGTTATTCGTTCCGCTGTGAGGTTCGTGTTACTCTGATGTTGTCTTCTTCTTCTTCTATTCTAAGTTTCTATCTTATCTATTCTCACCCTCTAATTTCTTTCATTAATTATTCGGTATTTTTCGATGTTTGGTTAGTCATCATTGAGTTTATGGCGATAACCAAAGTCGACAAAATCCCGGGTCATTACATATAACTACGAAGACATGGAAATTTTGAGTTGATTTCTTCTTGGGTTGGTCAATTATTCACAAATGTTTTATTACCGCTTTTGAAGGACATAATGCGTAATTAGTGCATATCACTATATGGATATATTATAATGGAGACCTTCCATTAGTTTAAGCGTTCATCGTATACAGTTCTACTATGTATGTAGAATGTTGGTAAATGTTGCGCTAAGTTAGATTACATTTGCCAATAAAATATTGCACTTTCGGTGGAAGTTGTTTAATTATTTAGTCAAATGCAAAGTAGAATTTTCTTTCCTAGCTTTGGACGTCTAATTACCAAATTGTAACTTAGACTTTACCAACTCATAACCTACCTAATGACATAATGAATGATCACTGCCATACATTTACCAATAATTTAGCCTTAGGCAACCTTGTATAACTTTTGTTGATTAATTTTGAATGCAACGATACTTTAAAAACAAAGAGCCAACAAAAGTGATCTACCTTTCTGTAACAACCTCAATTTCAAGTGAATTTTATTTAAATGATTTAACTTAAATTTTGATTTTCTATTTTATTTTGTTTATTTAAAACTCAGTTTGTTTATATTTTATTAAGATAATTATTTTGATTTTGATTTAAAACTAAATTTATTTTGGTATATAACAATTGAATTTGATTTCGATTTAAGTATAATTTAATAATAATACAAATCAATATTTTTAAGCTTATTTATTGGATAAATTTTATCGAGTTTATATATTTTAATTGAATTTATTCTTAAGTTTAAATTTAAGTATTAAACTCGTATTTTAATTGAATACTAATATTATGTAATTGGTTTTCTATGTTAATAAAATTTTATCTTTGATTTAATTTCAAAATATCTCTTATAGATCAGTCGTCTATATTGATCGTCACAAACATCGTTCGGATTTCTATTTGTCGAATTCGTTTTCTTTTGGTATTTTAAACCTGTTCTTTTCCAATTCGTTAATCTCTTTTTATCCATTCACCGTTTCCATATCAAAGATTTAATCTCGTTTGATATCGTCCACTTTATGAACTGTTCGATATATATTTTAAACTGTACGTTATATATATTTTCAAAACTGTTCGTTCACTTTTATTTATCCAAACTGTTTATTTCTTTTTTATTTTAAAACTGTTGGTTTACTTTTATTTCTAAATCCATTCGTTGCTCAAAGCTTCCTTTTCAAATTCGAACCGTTCATTGCTTTTGTTCATTTTTTTCGTTTGAAAAAAACATTAGACTTAATTTCCTTTTGTACCAATTCATTGTCCCATAACACAGTTTTCCTTTGGTTCCATTTCCCAACACTTCATTCAAAATTCCTAGCATGGATCCCTTCCCAAAACCATCCGTTCAAAATTCCTACCCGTTTCTAATACCTGCATAATAAAATCCCTTACTAGACAAAGGAATAGACAAAGAAGGTTACTATTTGATTTTGAGATAGACATTAGATGGCCAAATATTTGACACTTCGACTTCCATTAGATTTAACTGAATGACCAACGTTTTGTTTCACCACCACTGTGATTTCCTCCACCTTTTTCTCTCATCGCATTTGTTTCCTCTCCACGTTCATTTTCCTCTGCTCCGCGTTACTTTCTTCGTTCAATTCGGTGCTTCTTCATCTGATTTATTCGCTCTTCTGCCTTTTGCATATCAAAAAATAGATTTTTCTTTTGCATTCAAATTTTCTTCACGCTCAGCTTCTACATCTCATGGCTCACGAAATCATATCCCTTCTGTGCCTAATTTGAACCATCCCAGGTACTTTTTTTTGTTTGTAATTTATAATTATGTTTGTTGGAGCATTCATAGCAGATTTTACTATTTTCGTTTCTTCAATCCAAATTTTGCAAAATAGGAATTACTTTCTCTACTGTAACCATCAAATCCAGTTTGTCATATTTAGGTCGACATCATCAAATTTGCGATACAGGTGTTTTCTCCTTAAAAAGGAGGTTGGTCAAGAAGGTATGGTATTGGAATTCGAAGAGAACGGAAGTGCAAAATTGTAACATGCAAAATTTCCCCTTAATTGTGATTGGAGTTGTGATGTGATGGCTGAAGAGAGGCCGATTAGTTATAAAATGTCTCATATCTTATTATTTTTATACTTACAATTTCTTAGGTGCAAATGGGATTCAAAATTGGCTTCACATTAGAAGAAAAGGATGAAGAATTCTAAGAACAAATCAGTATAATATTTGCATAACTCAACAAATTCTTAAGTCTGATAGACGTTAGTAATCTGACTCTAACTTGCAGGCTTTTCTGCAGCGACATTTATTTTTGGCATCGTTTGCCGTCGTCTTTATATGTATGTATTTTCTCATTTTTCTTTTCTCAATATTTAGTGATTGATGCAACTGGAAATTGATAAATGATATTCTATTGTATCTTGGATTACAACCCATCATCCTAAGGCTCACTTGAATTTAAGTCTTTCAGATTTGAGAATTGAAAATTGAAATGCCTTTGTCCAGAAGCTATGGTTAGGTGAAATTATGTTATGAGTCTTATTCTTTTTGGGAGAAAGTCCTACTCTACTTAAATTGTTCACATTCTTTGTTGTATCCTTTGCGCATGCATAGTATACATATGAGTAGAAAGTGAGTGTATATAAAACTAAATAAAATCACCCTTTTGGAAATTACACATTGACATGTTTTTATTGCTTTCATCGTCATAAATTTGAAAATGTTTTAATGTTTATTGAATTATGGAGATCATTTATTACTTGATCATTTGATTCATTATTTGGGAGTTTTTTAGACATTAGTTTTTCTTCCTTTAACATTCGTTCCATTTTGATACCATTCTTCAATATATATTGTGATCATGTGAAAATCATTTTAACACATATAAGTTGTCTTTCAAGCATTTATTGATGCATTGAGCAATTGTTTTCATGTGTAGTTTCAAATCTCAAGAATGTCTAACTTGGGGTTCAGCATGGAAAAGTTCGAGTGGGCTGGAAGAACGAGTGTCTTGGATATATGGAACACACACACCACCAGACACAGGCTTTGATTGCTGCGAGATACCCATGTTTACAACTTCAACAATCTCGATCCAGGATCCACGGTGGCGACCACTGTCGCAAAGATGATGGCGCTTTGGAGCATCGCCGCTTGCAGTATCCATTTTCTAGGTTAGATCTGATTTCTATATATATTTTTTCCATCTTAATTTTTTATTTTGCTCCAGTCGCCACTTTCCAAACTATTGCTTTGACATTCAAAAAATCTGATTTGATACAGTTGAATCTCATCCATATCATGCCAAAAAGCTCGAAGCTGCAAATGGATTAATGCCTAGCCTGAAGGCAGTCACGGAAAGAGAATCCACTTGCAAAAATTGATTGGCTGCCTCTTATAATGATGAAGGAGCTCATGTGTAATAGTAGTGGCAACCAAAGCTAATACGAAATAGACAGCTTGAGGGGCGCTAAGCTAAATAAGAGTAAGAAGCAATGAGGAAATTGCAAGAAGGTGGCTAGGTTGGTATTTTCGATGCAACAAATAACACTAGGGGAAGAAGAAATATGTTCATGAAAATGGTTGAAAGAAACTACAAGATGATATTTCTAGAAATTATATGTATTGATCAAAGCATATTTGAAAGATATATACGCTTGAAAATTCAATAGAGTCCTGATTACGCGGAAGAGCCAGATTACGAAGCTGGACTAGAAGACTTCAAGAGATGATTAAAAAATTATAAAGGGGTTTATGAGCCAGTAAAGGAAGGTTCTTATATCTAGATAATTAATATGGTCTGTGGTAGTGGTGGCCAAATACAAGTAAATAACATCACCGGCTAACTTTCTAGCCGCATCCTCTTTTTCTTGGTGAATGCTCATCTAAACCCCAACCCATTTTTCTTACACATCATGTTGAGAGCCAGCATAATGTCAGAGGAAGGATTGGAGGTGACTCACTTTTTAGCCAAGCTGGGAAAATCTATTCCAAAAAACTTGCAAACTTTATAAAGAAGTAACTAAAATCCGAGGGGGCAGCCTCTGCATGGACAAGTACTCTTCAAAGGAAAATTGAAACTGCTAATCCAAATGTTGGATTTCCAGAGATTCAATGGCGTGCTCTTGATGATATAAATTCCGATGTATTTGATTGGATGACATATGATGAGATAAAAAGAAACTTGCATGAGGAACATGAGTCTCTTGAGAAAGAAAAGCTGAGGTATCAATATCCTCGAGGAGAATCATTACTCGATGTCATTCACAGATTGGAACCTGTAGTTATAGAGCTCGAGAGACAACGTGCGCCAGTTGTAGTCATCTCCCATCTGTCTGTGTTGAGAGCTCTATATACATATTTTGTTGATCTTCCTTTGCAAGAGATTCTGCATATTGGTATACCTATGTATACTGTAATTGAGATTCAGATGGGTGTAACCTGTTTGAAGGAGAAAAGATGCAAGATTTAGGATTAAACTGATATGGAAGCATGTCAAATAAACATTGCTTCTAATAGAATGTTCTCATCTCTATATTTGATTATTGGTAAACCTCCATATCATTTAAAATATACCAGTTTACATGTCAAATCTAAAAAAATAAGACAATGTTCATTATAGCATGGAAGCGGATACGGCATTTGAGTGGTTTGTTTTAGTGTGAAAATTGGCAAGACATGCGCCTCGCGCATGACGACGACACGCGCTTTGCACGTGGACCATTGTACCTCAGATATTGGGTAATATATATATAGATATATATATATATATATATATATATATATATATATATCCAAACAAATAATATATCGAAACATAACAGAACATAAGTAAAGCACAACTACATTTTCTTGGCATCTGAATCCTCATAGCTGTTTTTTTAAGGGTTATAAAATTCAATAAACAGAGTGAGGTACATTGCCAATTTTTACACTACAACAAACCGCTCAATTGTCGTATCTGCATCCATGCTATAATGAACATTGTCCTATTATTTGAGATTTTACATGTAAACTAGTATATTTTAAATGATATGGAGGTTTATCAATAATGAAATATAGAGATGAGAATATTATATTAGAAACAATGTTTATTCGACATGTTTCCATATCAGTTTAATCCATAAGCTTGCATCTGTTCTCCTTCTTGCATCTTTTCTCCTTCAAGCTGGCACCCATTTGAATCTCAATTACAGTATGCGTAGGTATATCAATATGAGGAATCTCTTGCAAAGAAAGATCTACAAAATGTGCATATAGAGCTCTCAATACAGCGTGATGGGAGATGACGACAACTGGCGCACGTTGTCTCTCGAGCCCTATAATTACAGGTTCCAATCTTTGAATGACATCGAATAATGATTGTAACACCCCACCTCCGCTAGGGTCACTCACAAAGGGAATGCACTAGTTTTGGAGGAGCGTTATCGAGGTAAACAAACACAAAAATATTACAAGACAGAACATAGACAAAACATTGGAAGAATCAAAAGAAAATTTTCATTACTTTCAAGAAGAGTCAAAACCTTTTACATCAAATAGCCAAGGTCATTATTTTCCACAACAAATTCTGTCTTGCATAAATAAAGAAGCATAAACTTAAAACATCAAAACTTGCTTAATTCCCCAAAGGTAGCAGAAAATGCAGCCATAGCATAGCCCAAGATCAAACTGTACATGAGCTGAATCAAAAGCAAGTGAAATCCAAGCTAAGTGCTAGAGTTTCCTCCCTGAGAACCTCTGGGAGGGGAAACGAAAGAAAAAGAGGCGAAAGAAAACGGGTCATTCATAAAGACTGGTAAGTCCAAGTGACTTTCAGCATAAAAACAAGTAAAGGGAACATGACATGTATAAACTGAAAGTAACATAAGGATGTTGACAAGATGGGAAAGACAGACTAAGATAACATGATAAATCAAGTATAGCATCACATATTCAAGGTTCGCTGCATCAACTGTACTAGGATCCCAAACCCATGTCTTATATTAATCATGAAATGATCCCTTGGCCCAATATCACGAATGAACCATTATTGGGTCCAACGGAACGATCCACTACTCGATCGGCTCCCTACAAGTTCTAGCTCGTCATGTGTCTGTGTCATACGGCCCTATCACGAATGTAGTCACCTATGCTAGGTCCACCATAGGGTGTATCAAGCCCTATGGTGCTGTAATGACCCGAAAATCCGGTCCAATTTGAGCTGACTAAATAACACAAGTCCAACCCCAATTACACTGGAAAATCAGAACACTAATAGAAAGAAAACAGAGGGTGAGGATATATAAGATAGAAACTTAGAATAGAAGAAGAAGAAGAAGAACACAACATCAGAGTAACACGAACCTCACAACGAAACGAATAACATATAATAGATAACATATCCTTGAAATAAATCAGTATATGTATACAATAACATTTATCAGAGTACAACACTTACAACACAGCTGAAATAACTATAGCTATATAATCCTGAAGCCTCCTGCTCCAATCTCTTCAAGTATCTGTAAATCTCGACTACTTGACTGCCCGTACAAAATTGGGCACCCAAGAGTTTAGGAAAAACAAAACAAAATAAACTCTGGGTCAGTCATGGGACTGGTGTGAGTAAAACAATTTAAAATAGTTCAAGTAGGTAATGATATCTCATAAGACCACGCCGTATAACGGAACGGGTTTTTCCCTTATGAGAATCCAAATTATCTTTATATCAAAAACCTTTTGATATTATAATAATGTCTATCAACCACAATATAATAATCATCTAGCAGAAATGCTTTCATCTCACGTTTTACATATATAGTATACAATCAAAACCGCAAGCACGTATTGGGCAATGGATTTCCAACTATGACAAGGTATGGAACCACCTTTCGCTAGTGTACCTCTAGAAAGGAATACACTGGGTTCAACAAGAACATCTTGCAACCCGGCCACACATGACCGACCACTCATTTCGCTTGAGTGTATCGAATGTACATTACCAACAGTTGGGATCAGCAACCGTTTCCCGAATGGGACAGCATCAACAATAAATTTTTAGAAATAAATGAAGATCAGGTGATTATACACCCTACTTCGGAGCGACCGACTTAGCCATACTGCCTGCCCGATTACTGTCATTTACCGGTTGATGAGGCTTGGGGTTACGCTTCATCATCACATCAGATTCACTTCGAATGCCACATTGCCAGATCCATCGAAAATCACTAATTGACATATACAACAGTACATTACGTGTTAGCTAAAGAAGTTTCCTTATCCGCTTCCACTCTTGGTACGGTTGAAGAGATCAATGTACATG
The DNA here is from genome assembly GCA_030737875.1 of Allium sativum. NCBI lineage: Eukaryota > Viridiplantae > Streptophyta > Magnoliopsida > Asparagales > Amaryllidaceae > Allium > Allium sativum. Next base: position 980,706,076 of record CM060915.1, read on the forward strand.
ACCTTTCTGGAAATACTCTGTCAGACATTCATCCATACAAGTCATCCAGGAACAGGATGAACCGAAGGTACTATTCAGTATATCCATCTTAGGCACTGTTATCTAAGACTTATACAATAGCCTTTGCACTTTACTCCGTCTTCAATTATCTTTGGCATATATGATTCGCAACGCTTATGCCAATACAGAGTGGTTCTTTGGATAATAATCCAACCGGTCTCCCCATATTAATAACGTTAAAATGGTCAAAACTTCGATAGTCTATGATTTAACTATCAAAGAAAAACACGTGTGCAAACAATGATATTATTTCCAAATGGAAATTCTATCAATCAATCATCAATTATATATATATACCCTTATTTTCTATGTTTAGAAAATATACGTTATTAACACTGGAAAACATTTCCATTGTTTATTTACATACCACTATCATTTCACAACTATCAGTCCCTGACTGTAAACTAGTAGGAGAATAATTCTCTAAGTATAAACCCCGAAGGCCGAAACCAACATCAGATCGATATTCAGAAAACTATTCAACTTAACTAATCACTAGTCAGTTTCTAATCTTGTTTAACTCTATTTCGATTAACTCTAATTGGATAACTCTATTTGATTAACTCCTCTATTTATTTTCCAAATAAATAATCCTTTATTCTATTTATTTTCTAAATAGAAAATCCTTTATTCTATTCATTTTTCTTAACATCTCTTTTATAACTTATTCAATTTCTAAGTCAATATCCCTTTATCATAACTTATTCATTTCCTAAATAAATAATCCGTTTAATATCCTTATTTATTTATTCTGAATGTTTCCTTTAACAACCATATTTATTTAACAAATAAATATGTCCATTTCTCATTCTATTTATTTGACAAATAAATATCCATTATCTTATCCTATTTATTTAACAAATAAATATCTCACTTATTATCTCCTATTTATTTTCTAAGTAAATAGTCCATTTTATAACATCTTATTTATTTATCCTAAATAAATAATTCACTTTATAATTATTCCAATTTATAAATATTTCTTATTTATAAATATTCCAATTTATACATATTCGGTTTTCAATATCACTTTGAAAATCTTCTTTTCCCATTCCGATATTTTATGGTACTTAACACATCAAATCACGATGACCAATATCGTCCAAACACATATAATCAACCACAGATTATAAACCACATCATATATCACAATATATGATAAACAATAAAATAACTGTTGAGGAATCCAGTCGGATTCCTCCAACCTATTTCCCTGCATCCACGGATGTTACACAATAAAATCAACATCACTTTCAATTCCATATGATATATTTTGTTAAACAGAATCGATATAGAAATTCAACTAACTGACTAGCAGTTCAATCAAACAGTCAACACACAGTCAATCAGCCAATATTTAACAGTTCTAAAAATACAACATGAAATTATAAACTGTTCAGAGTTAGTGAGATTTACTCACTTTGGCAGTTCATCGTTAAAGAACGATAAGCTGTTTGTTTGATTTGAATCAAACAATTTATTTCGCCATAAATTCAAATGAGCTCAAATCCATTTCCAGTCAGTGCCATGGTGTTGCCCTCGTCCATACGATCCCAACGTGACTGACGGTTCGAATTTTCTGATATCGTATGAGATAGATATCGCATTAACAAGTTTTACACAAATTTAATTGAACTTAAACATTTATATATAACGGGCCTCACCCCTTTTTCTAATCGGCCCACCACCACATAAAAGCCCACCCGCTCCTAACTGCTTCTTCCCTGAACACCTGGAACCTGCTCCTCCAGTAATTCGCTCTCCATTTCCCATTGTTTGTGGTCATCTCCCGACCGTAACTCTCTACGGTTTTAAAAACCAAAAACACCAACACTCCTCTCTTCTCGAGTACACTCTCTCCATCATCCTTTAGCTGAACTCGATGCCTCCATACCGTTTCCGTCATCGACCCCCTCTACACAGGCATCGACGGTTTCGAGCACCGCAACCCACAAAGAAACCACAAACGAAGCCAAATCCAACACCGAACTCACATCAACACTCAAATTCCCAAATCCATGTTTAATTTCCACGAAAAACCCAACCCTAGCCTCACTGTTCATTTTCGCCACTGATAAAATGGATGTCGAACTCAACCAAACAGGTTTTAGATCGAAGCCCCAGCCTTCACGACCTCAAAGAAATGAACATTGGGATTTATAGATTTACATTTGGTTTGATTTTGAATTTACACTTTCGATTTTGCTTTTCTAGAAAAATAAAAAGCAGCGGCGCAAGTTTTTGGTCTGTTCACTTGAGAATAAGGTTTTAAGGGTTTGGGTAGGATTATTTATAGGAGAAAAAAATATTTTTTTTATATTTCATTTTATATTAATTTATAAGAAATCGCTACTTGTATTCGTCCTCTAAAATTCTTGTGATCACATACGATACCCAAAAATCACGAAACTGGACATGTAGCTAGAGTTTGACATTACGGTCCCAATGAAACTGGTTTCGTCGAATTCCGACTTCATATGCTCACACAGCGTATTTTTAAAGGTCAAAATACTGACTGTTTCTCACTCTAAAAATCCGTATGACCACACAGTGACTGTAAAAATCACGAAACTGGAAATCTAACAACTATTTGACATTGCGGATTCAACAAAATTAGTTTCGTCGAATTCTGATGTCGTTTTGCAAAATTGGCTATTTTTAAAGCTCTGAATGACCCATTTAAATATATACATATATTTAAATATAATTAAATTTAATATTTAAAAATAAATATTATTGTCTATATTCACAGAGGAATACCATACAGCTCAGAAAAATCCTATATCGATTTCTAACTCGATATTTCAATCTGAGTCAACCCGATATTCGATTTATATTGAAATTCCTTTTTTAAAATATAAATAATTCCTTTATAAATTATAAAGGAATTCCACAACGACTTTTCTAAAATTTGATTTGGACGTAAATCAAAATCTACCCGACGAAATTCCGATTTTTCTCTTCCACTAGAAAGATATACTCCACCAGCTCCCCACGTTTCTTGTTTCACAGAAATCCGGCTTAAAACGAATCCTATACATTCAGTTGAAGTTCAAATCACCAAATTACGAACTGCAGCGCCATTTCAAGCTCGATTTTAATTATAATATAATTATACGTTCAACTGTCGTTCAAATAATATATTCGTTATTCTAATTCAATTCTAAACTGAATTAAATATCACAGATGATCCAGTTAACACCATATCGCCATTTCAGCCAATTCTGATTATTTCAGAATTAAATATATTATTTAATTTATTATTTTAATTAAATATTCACCATTATTTAATTCCATGACCATTAAATTCACTATATCACTATTTATATAATTAAATAAATTAATTATAATACCTCTGCAAATGCGGGTCATTACAATCTTCCCCACTTAAAATAATTTCGTCCTCGAAATTGCTAAGGTAGAGTACGACCCTATCGACTGGTTAGAACATATTTGTTCACTTTTTAACTCCAGTTTTCAACTGGACCAATTTAAATTCAATTAAATTATTAATTACTTCTTATCAACGAAATTTTTTAAAAATCCTGAAAATTTTCTAACACCTTAACTTTTCGAAAAATTTCGCCAACACCTCCTTTGTACTGGTCAATAGGTCAAACTCCAACTCGCCTCTCTTGGCCTTCTCCAACCCAAAAGAAAATCAAACAGCCAAGCGGCTTGCCAATTCGGCTCATAAATCTTATATCCAATAGAAATATAAACTTGTACCTTTTTGTCGGCATATCATTATATCCTTTCCACCTGTTATCAATTCAGCGGATACAAGGGTCATCCTAATCAAATTCCAATCTGCTTTTATCCATAACACAACCATTCGCTTATATCCGAGCCAAATATCATTTCAACTCGAGTTTCTTCTTGATTCCCAACTCTTAACTTGATTATCACATTACACTTCAAATTTGAATCTCACAATCCAATTTGTCTTGATATCATTCTAATTCAATCTCAGTTACCACTTTACTGGCTTTACTTTAATTCAATTTTGCTTTCACAAATTTCTGTTAAATTTGTTTTTAATTCAAACAGTCTTTCCCTAGGAGTTTTTAAACAGTTTACTTTTTTCAAAAATCAAATTTTCCTTTTTGAAATTCAACACAACTTGTCTTTCCCAAAATAAATTCAAAACAGTATCTCTGGTAGTAATTCGTGACTTACAACTCGAAAATGAACACTAATGATGCAGCTGTCATCATCAAAATCTATTTTCCAGCGATCGAAGTGAGTTCAATACTATAAAACCATTTCTAAACATTTCCACTTTGAAATTCATTTCAAAATATAATTCACACTGCTTGTAAAACAATTTAAAATCTCCCAGGATCTTAAATTTTCCTTATTTTTAATCCAAATCCATTTACAAACACTTACCCAATTTTCCAGAATTTTAATTCAATTTTTGGTTTGAATTTCATATTTAACTCATCTGATTTCAAGTATTTCACTTATATAAATTCTGATTGGTTATTTACATAACCAATTAATTTATAATCTTACTTTATTATAATAACAACCAATATATCCACTATATTATAATTTTGATATATATATCTTCTCTATATCAAGATATACCTTGGGTAACTTATTTTAGTTTACCCTCTTTTCAAAACATATCGTGTTGACCCAACGTATTCGAGTGTTTATAAACCCCTACCGATACAGTGGATCAAACTGATCGACCAGAACTTATAAACAACTCAACTAATAAATCTTCACAATATAAAATTATTTTTATATCATCTACAAATACGCACTCGTATATATACACTCAAACTCAATCTAGGGTATTACTAACCCTATCTCTACCGAGTCACGCCACAGAGCCAAGGTAATTCACTTAACTTAAGCTCTGATACCAACTGCAATGACCCGAAAATCCGGTCCAATTTGAGCTGACTAAATAACACAAGTCCAACCCCAATTACACTGGAAAATCAGAACACTAATAGAAAGAAAACAGAGGGTGAGGATAGATAAGATAGAAACTTAGAATAGAAGAAGAAGAAGAACACAACATCAGAGTAACATGAACCTCACAGCGGAACGAATAACATATAATAGATAACATATCCTTGAAATAAATCAGTATTTGTATACAATAACATTTATCAGAGTACAACACTTACAACACAGCAGAAATAACTATAGCTATATAATCCTGAAGCCTCCTTCTCCAAGCTCTTCAAGTATCTGTAAATCCCGACTACTTGACTGCCCGTACAAAATTGGGCACCCAAGAGTTTAGGGAAAACAAAACAAAATAAACTCCGGGTCAGTCATGGGACTGGTGTGAGTAAAACAATTTAAAACAGTTCAAGCAGGTAAATGATATCTCATAAGACCACGCCGTATAACGGAACGGGTTTTTCCTTTATGAGAATCCAAATTGTCTTTATATCAAAAACCTTTTGATATTATAATAATGTCTATCAATCACAATATAATAATCATCTAGCAGAAACGCTTTCATCTCACGTTCTACATATATAGTATACAATCAAAACCGCAAGCACGTATTGGGTAATGGATTTCCAACTATGACAAGGTATGGAACCACCTTTCGCTAGTGTACCTCTAGAAAGGAATACACTGGGTTCAAAAAGAACATCTTGCAACCCGGCCACACATGACCGACCACTCATTTCGCTTGAGTGTATCGAATGTACATCACCAACAGTTGGGATCAGCAACCGTTTCCCGAATGGGACAGCATCAACAATAGATTTTTAGAAATAAATGAAACTCTAGATCAGGTGATTATACACCCTACTTCGGAGCGACCGACTTAGCCATGCTGCCTGCCCGATTTCTGTCATTTACCGGTTGATGAGGCATGAGGTTACGCTTCATCATCACATCAGATTCACTTCGAATGCCACATTGTCAGATCCATCAAAAATCACTAATTGACGTCTACAACAAGACATTACGTGTTAGCTAAAGAAGTTTCCTTCTCCACTTCCACTCTTGGTATGGTTGAAGAGATCAATGTACATGACCTTTCTGGAAATACTCTGTCAGACAATCATTCATACAAGTCATCCAGGAATAGGATGAACCGAAGGTACTACTCAGTATATCCATCTTACGCACTGTTATCTAAGACTTATACAATAGCCCTTGCACTTTACTCCGTCTTCAATTATCTTTGGCATATATGATTCGCAACGCTTATGCCAATACAGAGTGGTTCTTTGGATAATAATCCAACCGGTCTCTCCATATTAACAACGTTAAAATGGTCAAAACTTCGATAGTCTGTGATTTAACTATCAAAGAAAAACACGTGTGCAAACAACGATATTATTTCCAAATGGAAATTCTATCAATCACTCATCAATCATATATATATATATTCCCTTATTTTCTATGTTTAGAAAATATACGTTATTAACACTGGAAAACATTTCCATTGTTTATTTACATACCACTATCATTTCACAACAATCAGTCCCTGACTGTAAACTAGTAGGAGAACAATTCTCTTAGTATAAACCCCGAAGGCCGAAACCAACATCAGATCGATACTTAGAAAACTATTCAACTTAACTAATCTCTAGTCAGTTTCTAATCTTGTTTAACTCTATTTCGATTAACTCTAATTGGGTAACTCTATTTGATTAACTCCTCTATTTATTTTCCAAATAAATAATCCTTTATTCTATTTATTTTCTAAATAGAAAATCCTTTATTCTATTCATTTTGCTTAACATCTCTTTTATAACTTATTCAATTTCTAAGTCAATATCCCTTTATCATAACTTATTCATTTCCTAAATAAATAATCCGTTTAATATCCTTATTTATTTATTCTGAATGTTTCCTTTAACAACCATATTTATTTAACAAATAAATATGTCCATTTCTCATTCTATTTATTTAACAAATAAATATCCATTATCTTATCCTATTTATTTAACAAATAAATATCTCACTTATTATCTCCTATTTATTTTCTAAGTAAATAGTCCATTTTATAACATCTTATTTATTTATCCTAAATAAATAATTCACTTTATAATTATTCCAATTTATAAATATTTCTTATTTATAAATATTCCAATTTATACATATTCGGTTTTCAATATCACTTTGAAAATCTTCTTTTCCCATTCCGATATTTTATGGTACTTAACACATCAAATCACGATGACCAATATCGTCCAAACACATATAATCAACCACAGATTATAAACCACATCATATATCACAATATATGATAAACAATAAAATAACTATTGAGGAATCCAGTCGGATTCCTCCAACCTATTTCCCTGCATCCACGGATGTTACACAATAAAATCAACATCACTTTCAGTTCCATACGATATATTTTGTTAAACAGAATCAATATAGAAATTCAACTAACTGACTAGCAGTTCAATCAAACAGTCAACACACAGTCAATCAGCCAATATTTAACAGTTCTAAAAATACAACATGAAATTATAAACTGTTCAGAGTTAGTGAGATTTACTCACTTTGGCAGTTCATCGTTAAAGAACGATAAGCTGCTTGTTTGATTTGAATCAAACAATTTATTTCGCCATAAATTCAAATGAGCTTAAATCCATTTCCAGTCAGTGCCACGGTGTTGCCCTCGTCCATACGATCCCAACGTGACTGACGGTTCGAATTTCTGATATCGTATGAGATAGATATCGCATTAACAAGTTATACACATATTTAATTAAACTAAACTTAAACATTTATATATAACGGGCCTCACCCCTTTTTCTAATCGGCCCACCACCACATAAAAGCCCACCCGCTCCTAACTGTTTCTTCCCCGAACACCTGGAACCCGCTCCTCTAGTAATTCGCTCTCCTTTTCCCATTGTTTGTGTCCATCTCCCGAACATAACTCTCGACGGTTTTAAAAACCAAAAACACCAACACTCCTCTCTTCTCGAGTACACTCTCTCCATCATCCTTTAGCTGAACTCGATGCCTCCATACCGTTTCCTTCAACGACCCCCTCTACACAGGCAGCGACGGTTTCGAGCACCGAAACCCACAAAGAAACCACAAACGAAGCCAAATCGAACACCGAACTCACATCAACACTCGAATTCCCAAATCCATGTTTAATTTCCACGAAAAACACAACCCTAGCCTCACTGTTCATTTTCGCCACTGATAAAATGGACGTCGAACTCAACCAAACAGGTTTTAGATCGAAGCCCCAGACTTCATGACCTCAAAGAAATGAACATTGGGATTTATAGATTTTCATTTGGTTTGATTTTGAATTTACACTTTCAATTTTGCTTTTCTGGAAAAAATAAAAGCAACGGCGCAAGTTTTTGGTCTATTGACTTGAGAATTAGGTTTTAAGGGTTTGGGTAGGATTATTTATAGGAGAAAAAATATATTTTTATATTTCATTTTATATTAATTTATAGGCAATCGCTACTTGTATTCGTCCTCTAAAATTCTTGTGATCACATACGATACCCAAAAATCATGAAACTGGACATGTAGCTAGAGTTTGACATTACGGTCCCAACGAAACTGGTTCGTCGAATTCCGATTTCATATGCTCACACAGCGTATTTTTAAAGGTCAAAATACTGACTGTTTCTCACTCTAAAAATCCGTACGACCACACAGTGACTCTAAAAATCACGAAACTAGAAATCTAACAACTATTTGACATTGCGGATTCAAAAAAATTAGTTTCATCGAATTCTGAGGTCGTTTTGCAAAACTGGCTATTTTAAAGCTCTTAATGACCCATTTAAATATATACATATATTTAAATATAATTAAATTTAATATTTAAAATTAAATATTTTCGTTTATATTCACAGAGGAATACCATACAGCTTAGAAAAATCCTATATGGATTTCTAACTCGATATTTCAATCTGGGTCAACCCGATATTCGATTTATATTGAAATTCCTTATTTAAAATGTAAATAATTCCTTTATAAATTATAAAGGAATTCAATAGCGACTTTTCTAAAATTTGATTTGGACGTAAATCAAAATCTACCCGACGAAATCACGATTTTTCACTTCCACTAGAAAGATATACTCCACCAGCTCCCCACGTTTCTTATTTCACAGAAATCCGGGTCAAAACGAATCCTATACATTCAGTTGAAGTTCAAATCGCCAAGTTACGAACTGCAGCGCCATTTCAAGCTCAATTTTAATTATAATATAATTATACGTTCAACTGTCGTTCAAATAATATATTCGTTATTCTAATTCAATTCTAAACTGAATTAAATATCATAGATGATCCAGTTCACACCATATCGCCATTTCAGCCAATTCTGATTATTTCAGAATTAAATATATTATTTAATTTATTATTTTAATTAAATATTCACCATTATTTAATTCCACGACCATTAAATTCACTATATCACTATTTATATAGTTAAATAAATTAATTATAATACCTCTGCAAATGCGGTTCATTACAGGTGCCAACCACCGACACGAATCAAGCATGCATAGATAAACCTACTGATGCCCAATGCCTGCTTTTTCAATTCCGGACCACGTGCACGACCATAGCCCGCCTGAACCTACACTTGTGCACCAACACAGCCGTCGTTCTGGTCGCTTACAATTCAGCCCAGTAATCATGCCCCACCCTGCCTAATTCCAGGGTACCATGATACATCTAAGTGGGTTACTGCTGAAATGGACCGCGTAACTAGGGTTTCGTTCAGCAGGTTAAGTGTTGTCATTTAAATTCGTGACTTAACCCTTATCAGTCTAGCATGTCAAGTTGGTTATGTGTTGTCTTTCAATTTCATGACTTAACCCCACTAATCACGTGTCAAGTTGGTTAAGTGTTGTCTTTCATGTTCATGACTTAACCCTATCATGTGGCATTAATTCATTAATGCACCCCAACCTCTCACATCAGACCTGTTGTTGTGGTCACTGGATATGCCGGGCGGTTCCGGGCAAAATTACACCACAACTCAGTCTGACCTCGGGTTTTCAAGCGCAATATGACCAACTAACCACATTGGATCCTATTGTTTGCAGTCACTGGATTTGCCGAGCGGTTCCGGGCAGAATTACAATGCAAACTCAACCCAACCTCGAGTTGGCCATTTTCTAGTTCATTCTAGTGTTATGTCCATGTTCAAGATTCATGTCAAGTTCGTGTCAAGTTTCAAGAATAAGTTTCATGCCAAGTTTCCTACAATTACCAATTTTTCCCAATGTTACCCCGTCTAAATATTAGGCAAACAATCTTAGCCTAATTTTCCGTCCGCATGATTTTTGACATATAATATTAGGCTAAAAACTTAGCCTAATTTAACGTACACAAAATTGGCATAAAGCAATTCATTAACATAAACATGACATAGGCGTAAACTTGGCATCATCAGCATAGTCAATATGAACATCATAGGTGTGAACTTGCAAAATAGTCAACATGAATATCATAGGTGTGAATCTTGCAACGTAGACTAAATCAACATACATATATGTGAATTTGCAACATAGACTAAATCAACTTACATATATGTGAACTTGCAAATCAATCACGAGCATATGAATAAGTGTGAACTTGAAACATGACATAGGTTTAACATATACACATAAACATGTAGATCTAACATGTGGTCACATATGTGATATGATTTTACAACCTAAAACATGCATAACATGATAAACTACACAACTTATCATAACAGGTTCTACTCCAATATACATATGAATAGATTTATTCATTTAATTCCCAATTCAACATGTTAATAAAATAGAATATCACTCAATTTCACATATAACATAATAGACATTGTTCTATTATTAATTTAATTCCAAAGTATGACATAACTAAATTGACTAAAACATCGCAGGCATATAGATCTGATAACATTATTGATCATGTAAAGGTTTGAATAATAATCTAGTTTCAAGAACATGGATAGATCTAATTTAAATAGAAAAATCCCCAAAATCAAGATCCAAGGACAAATAAAGAAAATAGGTCTGAATAGAAAATCAAGCTTAGATCCGATTTCATAGTCATAATCCTAGGCAATGAATCATAGGTGATTAGCCACAATTGTCCTTGTCATAGTCATAGGCAATAGTCTTATGTTCACTGTCATAGGCAGAGGCATAGTCATAGGCATAGGCATAGTCTTATGTTCACCGTCATAGGCATAGACTTATATTCACAATCATAGGCATAGTCTTATATTCACCGTCATAGTCATAGGCATAGGTATAGTCTTATGTTCACCGTCATAATCTTAGGCCATTAACAATAGTTTCAACGTCATAGGCAATATTCCCAATAGTCAAGATCCAAGAAGAAAACAAGAATAGATATAAATCATACATAAATCACTTCCAAATTATACCATGCCCATAATAGATTTATAGTTTTTATCTAAAAGTAACTGGAACTTACAGATCGTGGTCTAAGAAATTTAGATGCAGAAGTCAAGTCTAGAAATTTGTCCTAGAACGTTGTGGTGTCGCTGATCTATTCTCTTGAATTGTTGATCTTTGATTTGAATCGAGTTTGAATGCTTAAGCTTTAATTTGGAGGCGGCGACCATGGTTCAAGGGGTAAATTAGCAGCATAGCAGTGTAAGAATGATTTGTATGAATTAGGCTAGGTCTTAGGATGTATTTATAGGGTGGCAACTAGTTTAGGCCCTTAGATTAACCCTAGAATCAATCTGGACCATCAAAACACGTCTCAGACTTCAAAACTGGGTTCTGGGTCAAAACAGGCCGACCAGGTCGACCTATAAGGGGGGTAGGTCGACCCTAAGGTCGACCACATGGTCGACCTGGCCCCCAGGTCGACCTGCCTGGTCCTGTGCTGCCTAAAATTTGTTGAATCTTCTACAGGCCATAACTTCTTCATCCGGACTCCGATTTTCAAAAACTTGGGCTCGATTTCAAGCAAAATTTCAAGATGAACGCAATGGCGTAACCTATTTCCCTTGATTCTTGTTTTAAAAATTAATTATTCCTTGATTTATAGTTTTAACATGTTATTAAAATTCGGGTTGTTACATTCTTCTCTCCTTAAAGGATTACATCCGCGAAATCTTCAAGTTAAGAAGAATGCATCCTATCATCCAACCAACCATCTACTCAACCATCATCCACAAGCAACCATTGTCCTTAAACGATTTCTAATGCTATATGAACATATGCAGAAAGTGTGTGTATTTGTTACTTATCTAATGCAAATGATCAGGCCTGATTGATCTTCTTAATGCAAAATATGTTTAGTGTCATGAATCCAACATGTATGCAAATAGTCCTAGTCACATAAACACTATATGTGTGCACAAACATCCATCCATATGCAACATTCACATGATAACACATTCAATTTCATCCATAAACAAATATAAACACTCATGCATATGCAATATGAAAATGTGTCTGAGCCGATCTAGTGCCTAATGTGTGTTATGCAACCACGAGCAACCACTTGCAACCATTTGCAAACATCAACCATAACATGTTTTCAAGCACATGTTTACATCCAAAAGGGTTCTACCTAAGGTTCTCAAGATAGGATTGAGAAGATAACAAGATAAAACAAAGCATCTAGGAGAAGAAGTTAAAGATGTACCCCCAGAAGGTCCTGCTTGTGGGGCTTGCCCTTGCTTCTTAGGGCAGTTCTTGCTGATATGTCCAGTATCACCACACTGAAAGCATTCTCCCATCTTCATCTTCTTCTTTCTACAATCCTGGATAACATGCCTAACTATACCACAAAAGTTGCACTTCCTCTTATCACGTGACTTGTTATTATTGTTGTCGTTGATCTCGCCTCCCTTCTGGAAGTCTTTCTTCTCGTTCTAAGACTCATTCACCTTAACTTATCACTCATACCTTTCCTATGTAACATGTTAACAAGCCTCACGGAAACCATCTCCATCGTACGGAAAACCCTCTACGAAGCTAGAAAGAAGATTAGCCGCATGTAAAAACTACTGCGACTACAGACGGAGAAAAGAAAGGAAAAGAGATTCAAACAAGGAAACAAAGGATAGTGCTAATGGCTTTTGGGGAATAGCCTTTAAATAAAACAAGACTTTTCTTGAACAAAAAGCTTCTTTGTAAACGGTTTTGAAAATAGTTTTAGAAGGTTTTCTAAAAAAAATTGCCCAGTCTGGTAACCTTCTGCTCTGATACCAAATGTAACACCCCACCTCCGCTAGGGTCACTCACAAAGGGAATGCACTAGTTTTGGAGGAGCGTTATCGAGGTAAACAAACACAGAAATATTACAAGACAGAACATAGATAAAACAGCGGAAGAATCAAAAGAAAATATTCAAGAAGAGTCAAAACCTTTTACATCAAATAGCCAAGGTCATTATTTTCCATTAAAACAAATTCTGTCTTGCATAAATAAAGAAGCATAAACTTAAAACATCAAAAGTATCTTAATTCCCCAAAGGTAGCAGAAAATGCAGCCATAGCATAGCCCAAGATCAAACCGTACATGAGCTGAATCAAAAGCAAGAGAAATCCAAGCTAAGTGCTAGAGTTTCCTCCCTGAGAACCTGGGGGGGAACGAAAGAAAAAGAGGCAAAAGAAAACGGGTCAGTCATAAAGACTGGTAAGTCCAAGTGACTTTCAGCACAAAAACAAGTAAAGGTAACATGACAAGTATAAACTGAAAGTAACATAAGGATGCTGACAAGATGGGCAAGACAGACTAAGATAACATGATAAATCAAGTATAAATCAAGTATAGCATCACATATTCAAGGTTCGCTGCATCAACTATACTAGGATCCCAAGCCCATGTCTTATATTAATCATGAAATGATCCCTTGGCCCAATATCACGAATGACCCATTACTGGGTCCAACGGAACGATCCACTACTCGATCAGCTCCCTACAAGTTCTAGCTCGTCATGTGTCTGTGTCATACGGCCCTGTCACGAATGTAGTCACATGTGCTAGGTCCACCATAGGATGTATCAAGCCCTATGGTGCCAACCACCGACATGAAACAAGCATGCACAGATAAACCTACAGATGCCCAATGCCTGCTTTTTCAACTCCGGAACACGTGCACGACCATAGCCCGCCTGAACCTACACTGGCGCACCAACACAACCGTCGTTCTGGTTGCTTACAATTCAGCCCAGTAATCGTGCCCCCACCCTGCCTAATTCCAGGGTACCATGATACATCTAAGTGGGTTACTATTGAAATGGACCGCGTAACTAGGGCTTCGTTCAGCAGGTTAAGTGTTGTCATTTAAATTCGTGACTTAACCCTTATCAGTCTAGCATGTCAAGTTGGTTAAGTGTTGTCTTTCAATTTCATGACTTAACCCCACTAATCACGTGTCAAGTTGGTTAAGTGTTGTCTTTCATGTTCATGACTTAACCTTATCATGTGGCATTAATTCATTAATGCACCCCAACCTCTCACATCAGACCTGTTGTTGTGGTCACTGGATATGCCGGGCGGTTCCGGGCAGAGTTACACCACAACTCGGTCTGACCTCGGGTTTTCAAGCGCGATATGACCAACTACCCACATTGGATCCTATTGTTTGCAGTCACTGGATTTGTCGGGCGGTTCTGGGAAGAATTACACTGCAAACTCAACCCAACCTCGAGTTGGCATTTCAAGTTCATTCTAGTGTCATGTCCATGTTCAAGATTCATGTCAAGTTTCAAGGATAAGTTTCGTGCCAAGTTTCCTACAATTACCAATTTTTTCCAACGTTACCCCGTCTAAATATTAGGCTAACAATCTTAGCCTAATTTTCCGTCCGCATGATTTTTGACATATAATATTAGGCTAAAAACTTAGCCTAATTTAACGTACACAAAATTGGCATAAATCAATTCATTAACATAAACATGACATAAGCGTAAACTTGGCATCATCAGCATAGTCAATATGAACATCATAGGTGTGAACTTGCAAAATAGTCAACATGAATATCATAGGTGTGAATCTTGCAACGTAGACTAAATCAACATACATATATGTGAATTTGCAACATAGACTAAATCAACTTACATATATGTGAACTTGCAAATCAATCACGAGCATATGAA
Source organism: Allium sativum (assembly GCA_030737875.1). Taxonomy (NCBI): domain Eukaryota; kingdom Viridiplantae; phylum Streptophyta; class Magnoliopsida; order Asparagales; family Amaryllidaceae; genus Allium; species Allium sativum. Next base: position 980,721,205 of record CM060915.1, read on the forward strand.
TAAGTGTGAAATTGAAATATGACATAGGTTTAACATATACACATAAACATGTAGATCTAACATGTGGTCACATATGTGATATGATTTTACAACCTAAAACTTTCATAACATGATAAACTACACAACTTATCATAACAGGTTCTACTCCAATATACATATGAATAGATTTATTCATTTAATTCCCAATTCAACATGTTAATAAAATAGAATATCACTCAATTTCACATATAACATAATAGACATTGTTCTATTATTAATTTAATTCCAAAGCATGACATAACTAAATTGACTAAAACATCGCAGGCATATAGATCTGATAACATTATTGATCATGTAAAGGTTTGAATAATAATCTAGTTTCAAGAACATGGATAGATCTAATTTAAATAGAAAAATCCCCAAAATCAAGATCCAAGGACAAATAAAGAAAATAGGTCTGAATAGAAAATCAAGCTTAGATCCGATTTCATAGTCATAATCCTAGGCAATGAATCATAGGTGATTAGCCACAATTGTCCTTGTCATAGTCATAGGCAATAGTCTTATGTTCACTGTCATAAGCAGAGGCATATTCATAGGCATAGGCATAGTCTTATGTTCACCGTCATAGGCATAGTCTTATATTCACAGTCATAGGCATAGTCTTATATTCACCGTCATAGTCATAGGCATAGATATAGTCTTATGTTCACCGTCATAATCTTAGGCCATTAACAATAGTTTCAACATCATAGGCAATATTCCCAATAGTCAAGATCCAAGAAGAAAACAAGAATAGATATAAATCATACATAAATCACTTCCAATTTATACCATGCCCATATTAGATTTATAGTTTTTATCTAAAAGTAACTGGAACTTACAGATCGTGGTCTAAGAAATTTAGATGCAGAAGTCAAGTCTAGAAATTTGTCCTAGAACGTTGTGGTGTCGCTGATCTATTCTCTTGAATTGTTGTAGAAGCGTTGATCTTTGATTTGAATCGAGTTTGAATGCTTAAGCTTTAATTTGGAGGCGGCGGCCATGGTTCAAGGGGTAAATTAGCAGCATAGCAGTGTAAGAATGATTTGTATGAATTAGGCTAGGTCTTAGGATGTATTTATAGGGGTAGCAACTAGTTTAGGCCCTTAGATTAACCCTAGAATCAATCCGGACCATCAAAACACGTCTCAAGCTTCAAAAATGGGTTCTGGGTCAAAACAGGCCGACCAGGTCGACCTGTAAGGGCGGAGGTCGACCATATGGTCGACCTGGGGGGTAGGTCGACCCTAAGGTCGACCACATGGTCAGCCACATGGTCAACCTGGCCCCCAGGTCGACCCCCAGGTCGATCTGCCTGGTCCTGTGCTGCCTAAAATTTGCTGAATCTTCTACATGCCATAACTTCTTCATCCGGACTTCGATTTTCGATAACTTGGGATCGATTTCAAGCAGAATTTCGAGACGAACGCAATGGCATAACCCATTTCCCTTGATTCTTGATTTAAAAATTAATTATACCTTGATTTATAGTTTTAACATGTTATTAAAAATCGGGTTGTTACAATGATTCTCCTCGAGGATATCGATACCTCAGCATGTCTTTCTCAAGAGACTCATGTTCTTCGGGCAAGTTTCTTTTTTTCTCATCATATATCATCCCATCAAATGCACCAGAATTTATATCATCAAGAGCATGCCATTGTATCTCCAGAAATCCAACATTTGGATTAGCAGTTTTAATTGTCCTTTGGAGAGTACTTGACCATATTGAGGTTGCCCTCTTGAATTTTAGTCACTTCTCTATAAAGTTCGCAAGTTTTTTGGAATAGAGTTGCCCAGCTTCGCTTAAAAGTGAGTCATCTCCATTTCTTCCTCTGACATTATGCTGGCTCTCTCCATGATGTGTAAGAAAAATGAGTTGGGGTGTTAGATGAGCATTCACTAAGAAAAAGAGGATGCAGCCAGGAAGTTAGTCACTGATGTTATTTACTTTTATTTGGCCACCACTGCCACTGCCCACATTGATTATCTTGATATAAGAACCTTCCTTTACTGACTACAAACCCCTTCATAATTTTTTAATCATCTCTTGAAATCTTCTAGTCCATGTTCATAATCTGAATCTTCTGCGTAATCAGGACTCTGTTGAATTTGTAAACATATATATCTTTCAATTATGTTTTGATCAGTACATATAGTTTCTAAAAATATCATCTTGCAATTTCTTTCAGCAATTTTTATGAGCATATTTCTTCTTCCCCTATTGTTGCTTGTTGCATCGAAAATACCAACCTAGCCACCTTCTTGCAATTTCCTCATCGCTGCTTACTCCTATGCAGCTTAGCGCACCTCAAGTTGCCTATTTCGTATTAGCTTTGGCTACCACTACTATTACACGTGAACTTCTTCATAATTATAAGAGGCATCCATTCAATCATTGCAAGTGGATTCTCTTTCCGTGACTGCCTTCAGGCTAGGAACTGATCTGTTTGCAGCTTCGAGCTTTTTGGCAGGATATGGATGAGATTCAACTGTATAAGGTTTTCTGAATGTCAAAGCAATAATTTAGAAAGTGGCGACTTTAATAAAATAAAAAATTAAGATGGAAAATATAAATATAGAATTCGGATCTAACCCAGAAAGTGGATACTGCAAGCGGCGATGCTCTGGAGCGCAATCATCTTTGTCATGGTGATCGCCACCATGGATCTTGGATCAAGATGTTGAAGTTGTAAACATAGGTATCTTGCAGTAATCAGAGCATGTGCCTGGTGGTGTGTGTGTTTCATATATCCAAGACACTCGTTCTTCCAGTCCACTCGCACTTTTCCATGGTGAACTCCAAGTTATACATTCTTGAGATTTGAATCTACACTTGAAAACAAATGCTCAATGAATCAACAAATGCTTAAAAGACAAATTCTGTGTGTTAAAAATGATTTTCACATGATCACAATATATATTGAAGAATGGTATCAAAACGGAACGAATGTTAAAGGAAGAAAAACTAATGTCTAAAAATACTCCCAAATAATGAATAAAATGGTCACGTAATAAATGATCTCCATAATTCAATAAACATTAAACATTTTCAAATTTATGACGATGAAAGCGATAGAAACGTGTCAAAGTGTAATTTCTGAAAGGGTAATTTCATTTAGTTTTATATACACTCACTTCCTACTCATATGAATCCTATGCATGCGTGAAGGATACAACAAAGAAAGTGAACAATTTAAGTAGAGTAGGACTTTCTCCCAATAAGAATAAGACTCATACCATAATTTCACCTAACCATAGCTTCTGGACAAAGGCATTTCAATTTTCAATTCTCAAATCTGAAAGACATAAATTCAAGTGAGCTTTAGGATGATGGGTTGCAATCCAAGATGCAATAGAATACCATTTATCTATTTCCAGTTGCATCAGTAACTAAATTTCGAGAAAAACCAAATGATAGAAAAGGGAAAATACGTACATATAAAGTCGGTGGAAAACGATGCCAAAGTAAATGTCGTTGCGAGGAAGCCTACAAGTTAGAGTCAGATGACTGGCGTTTGTCAGACTTAAGAATTTGTTGAGTTATGTAAATATTACACTGGTCTGTTCTAAGTATTCTTCATCCTTTTCTTCCTCCGTGAAGCCAATTTTGAATCCCATTTGTACCTAAGAAATTATAAGTATGAAAATAATAAGATGGGAGACATTTTATAACTAATCAGCCTCTCTTCAGCCATCACATCACAACTCCAAACACAATTAAGGTGCAGTCCTCTAGTTTATTTGATGGAATTCATCTAATGTTTGAGGCTAACATTTACTTGACTTTTTTTAGTAGCCCTTAAAAGATGAACAATGAACTCCATAAAATCCAATATAAATGATGTTTCATATAATTTCAACTATAAAGACAATAAAATGATCATTTCATCTAAATAGCGAGGGTAGAGGTTAGGTTGAGACATTTATTCATCTTCTATTTGGTCAATGCCATTATGATATCTAAAATTGTATGATTCAATTCATGACTATGTGAACCTATACTTTATTTGAAAAAATAGAGTATAAAGGAAAAAATATTACAATGAAAAACTACATTGTATCAGAATCACTTAGTGAAATTCAGTTCGATACAGCCAGGAAGTCATGTTATTATTTCATACTAATTTTCTATCTTTTTGTACCAACGAACTCAAACAACACAACATATTGATTACAAAGATTCCATGCTTTTCTTGAATTGCTTTGACAATTGGTTTCTATGGTTAATATTCTTTTGCCCAAAATTCTGAAGTATCTAGATACCAAATAGGTTGCAAATAATTGTAATTCCACATAATGATTGCAATCAGTAATGTGTTTTAGTGGTTAATTATAGTGAATAACAAAATAAGAAATTGTTTGATGCTCTAATCCCCATATGTTTATTTCTATTCCCAGATATCTAGCAAAAAAAGTACCTTTGTGCAGGATCAAAGCACTTCAGAGATTTAATGACCATGTAACAAATCATATTTTCAGAACCAATTTAAAATTTTTATTTTGGCTATTTTAATGCATTTTGAATATTTAAAATGATTTATTTTAAATAATAACGACTAAAAATTTATTTTAATCGAAGTTAGAACTAATAAATTTATTTTAATTATAAAACGAGCCTGAAATGGCGCGGCAGTTTGAAAATTCGATTTTAAATTTCAAATGAATGTACGTGATTCAAAATAAATCGGATTTCAGTAAATCCAGAAATATTTGAATCTGTTTAATTATATCTTTCTAGCAAATGTGAAAAATCCAGATTTCATAATGTAAATTAAAAGTAATGTCCAGTTTAAAATTTAAAATATTCGTTATGGAATTTATATATATTTTATATATATAAAGCCCTTAAAATAGCCATTTTGCAAACGACCTCCGTTTTCAACGAAACCACTTTTGTTGGATCTGAAATGTCAAATTATTGTTGGATTCCAATTTTCATAATTTTTGGAATTAGTATGTAAGCGTGGTAATTTAAAACGTGTTTGGTAATTTTTGTTTGAATTTAATCGACTGGAAAATGACCATTTTCCAAACGGCCTCCAAATTCGATGAAATTAGTTTTTTTAGGACCGTATCATCAAAACATAGCTAGATTTATTTTTCTGGAATTTTGGAGTCAGTATAAGACCCCGGTAAATTAAAATGTATGTTGAAATCAATGTTGAATGTTATATTAATTTATATTTTAATGTTGATGAAAACTGACTGAAATAGTCGAACTGGCTTACGAAACACATCCCATTGTGTCCCAAATGGGGGTAATTAGCTAGGGGCGACAGTCATTGTGTTCGATTTGGAGTTCGAATTTAAAACTAACTTTTTGGAATAAAAAATATAATTAAATATATAATTTTATAAAGGGGTCCAAGCCCCCTTTCTCTCCTCACTTCAGTCAACCAGCGATTTCAAATAAAAAAGAAAAAAAACGAAGCTCGTCACTGTCGCTCCGCCTCTACCCCCTCCAGTACGCCTCCGCCCACCTCCCCACGACCACCAACGGTCAACCCCCTCCCCCTCCGACCATTCTCCCCTCCAGCGCCATCCGCTTCCCTCTTACCTCTCCCATCCACAAACCCTAAGACCAAACTGACCACACCCGCTGCCGTAGGCCCCACAGTCGCTTGCGCCACCTCCTGCCACCACCACCAAGCCCCGCCGCCCATCTGGCCAAACACCTCAGACCGTGGACCCCCTTTTTCCAAAAAAACCCTAAAAATTGTAAGTTCTCTTATTTTAATTCCTTGATAAAGTATGATTTTTAGTTATATAAAAATGCGATTTTTAGTTATGTAAAGATATAATTTTTAGTATATAAAAATGTGATTTTTATCATAGCTATGATATAATTTTTAGAAAGATAAAACTATGATTTTTATATATGTAGTAGCGTCATAAAAATATGATTTTTATATATGTAATAGCGTCATAAAAATATGATTTTTATATATGTAGTAGCGTCATGAAAATATGATTTTTATATATGTAGTACCGTCATAAAAATATGATTTTTTATATATGCAGTAGTGTCATAAAAATATGATTTATATATATATATATATATATATAGTAGCGTTATAAAAATGTGTTCTTTAATATAAATCACATGTAACAGATTGCGTTAGAATCAAGGTTAATGACACCACACACGGGGATAAATCCGAATCTAAACCGTTAAATTAAAGACTGACGGAGTGGAAACCAATGGTGAGAACTCCTTCTCACTCTAATTATTTTACAGTTAAATATTTTAGGATGCAGATGGGGCTTAGAAGCCCCCGACACTATTTATTGTACAAACCATGTTGTTTGTTTTGGATTTTTGGAAATTTGGATTGTAGTTGTGAAATTGATTGTGAATTGTTTGTGGAATTGTTTGAATTGATTGTGATTGATATGTATTGCGCGAGCCAGCATTAGGCGTGGGATAAAGGCTAGACCTTATTCCGGTTTTAATATCGCATCATTATAATGCCAAAATTTTCTAAAATAAATATTTATTCATTAAAAATATAATTTTTGATGTGTATATGAACTGTATAAAATATTCATGTGTTGAAATAAATATTTTATCATTAAAAATATAATTTTTAACGTATATATGAACGGCATAAAATTCTCATGAAATGAAAATAAATATTCATTTACAAATCGGACGATTTGTTTATGTACACCCATTTAACTGATATTTATTGGGATGATAAATTTTACACATCGCCCAACTGCAGAAATAATATTCAGTATTTGTTGATGGAAACCCCACACGTGTATTGGGATGATATTTGACATACACTAATCCCAATTATTTAGTTGTATGTCAATCGATAGGTTGACAGACTATTGTAAGCGTTAATTATTTATATTTAACGCTCATGCAGTTGTGTAATGCACTCTGGGTGATGGTTGATTTTATATCATTATGGTTGTGTACATGTGTGTATGAGATCCATATAAATAACATTATATGGTAATTGACCGTGTCTGATTCCAATTCAGAAAATAATGAATATTTTAAAATAAAGAATATTTTAAAATAATATTCAATAAAGGATTAGAATGTGAATTTAATGTTCGATTTTGGATGGACACGAAAATATTGAAATATATGAAGTTGTGTTGACTAGATTTGCGCCATTTTGATGTGAATGATATTTATATCAATTTTAATAATTTTTATGATGAATATCGGAAAGGAAATTATTTCAAAATATGATATTTTGAAAATATTATCATTTAAATATTATAATGATAAGGAATATTCAATTTTGATTTATAATTGAAAATAAAGTTAGAATCGTTTTAAAACGAATTTATAAATGATTTAAAAAAATATGTTTATGGAAATCGATGAAATATATAATATATATATTATACATATTTAATGGCGTTAATAGAACGCGTCGCGCCACGACCGTTTGTGAATTTCGACCATTGACTTCGAATTGACGTTACGGGAGATCCGACTGTCGGATTCTCCTAAAACCGGAACCGTTGGGTTCGTATCGAAAAGAGCTTTCCAACGGATATTGTAGGTTTGAAATCTAATAGTTGGATTTGGAAATATGTCCAAATCAAATTTGGAAAAGGTCGTTGTAAATGCAGTTCGATGACCGTTCATGGAAATCGACTGAAAGGGCCTTGATAAAATTATTAATAATTTGTGTAAAATCATAATAAATGATTTGGAAAGAATATGGATGAAAAATTCCATGTTTGTAAAGATAAAAATATATTTTTATCAAAATGAACTGGTTATTAACTAGAATAATAATCCAATATTTTTAAAGAAATTGCAATGGAAATTTGGAAGATATATATATATATATATATATATATCATTATTTCCAATACGATATTTGTTGGTTTCAGAATTTGATATTGAATATATGCCGATATAATTTCTATTCAGATCCTTGTATTTAATATCAAATGGGATTTTGGGTTTGTTGTGAATGATGTCTTCATTAACACTATTCTTAAACCCAGTTGAGAACAAAATAAATCTTTTAATTAAGATTTAGAGAAGTTTACCAATTAATTAATATTTAATTAGAATTGAATAAAAGAATTGGATTTTGGGTTTGTCGTGAATGGTGTCTTAAATAACACTGTTCTTAAACCCCATGTGAAAAGAACAAATCTTTTAATTAAGATTATCAGAGTTTCCAATTATATTTAGTAATTGCAATAAAATGGAATGTGAATTGGGTTATTGTGAACTGTATTTTTAACGACATTCGTTCTTCAACCCGATTAACGGTGAAATATGATTTGAAATTATAAATCTTTTTATTAAAATTTAATGGAAATTTTCCAAAGTAAAGCTTCCCTATTTAATAAAATAAATTGGGATTGAATGGAATTCGATTTGGTAATAATCTAAGTGAGCTTCTGTGGAGGAAGACTGTTAATATATATGGAATTTAAAACGCTTTGTTATTATTCCATTTATATTATTAGTCGGATACGGAAATTGATGTCGATTATATATTGATCTGTTTTTCCGTGAATATTCCATAATTAATGGAATGTGATTTTGGGTTTATCGTGAACTGTGTTTTAAATGGCATTGGTTCTTTAACCCAGTTAAAGATAGGATTTCATGTCTAACATTGTATTTCAAACTGTATTGTTGACCTCTGCTAAATATATATCTATTTGGTGGCAGAGAATTTATTCTCTTACTTAACACTCTTCTCTCAGACATACGAGCTTAGAGGTTGTATATCAGTAGAAATCAGTGGTACGGTGTAGATTGTCGATGCGACATGTTTGATTTCCCAAAGTTAAATAATCATTAATATTGATTTTTGGGAAGAATAAAACTAAGTGAAGTTTTAATGAATCTTTAATTAGATTGAAATGAGAATGTGATAATTTAAATTATCAAATTCGGGAAATGATCGAGAATGAAGTACCACCAGTTTTACTCTAGGCGATAGTTAAATCTTTAATTAGATTTGAATGTGAAATGGTAATTAAATTTACCGATAACACTGTGGTGTTAGAATGGAGTACTGCCAGTTTTGCTCCATGGGATGAATAGGTTGAGATTGGGATAATAAAAGAAATGATTACTTCGGTATGGTTCGATAATCCCGACTAGTTTGGATAAACCTTAATTTGGTTTAAATTGATATCCAAAGGAAGATTAAAGAATAAATTTAAAGAATTTATCTTTGATAAAATTAATTGGAACCTTTCCCAAAGGATTTGAATATTTGAATAAAAGAATATTCAAAATTTGAATGAGGCGTATGTTGTGTTTTTATAGCACTTGATTTTAAAATACGTGAATTATTCGAAAAGGTCGGGTTTATACCCATTCTAGATAATTGATTCGACGATAAATCCTCGATGAAGACGGTGGTTGAAGACCGGAGGTCTTCACATCGTTTGGATGATTACTGATGTCTTGATTGGGCTGTACACCCAAGACAACGTAATAAGTGGTGATCGTTCAGACGTACTTGGAGATCGTCGGATATGTGAGGACCTCTCTCCTGTATTGGACATATGGGACGAGGAATAAGGTACCTCCGGTTTCATTCAGACCCAGAATGAACTATATAATGGATATGTGTCTGACATTTGATTTAATTCTATGTTGATTGATCTCTATTAAATATATATTTGTTTGGTGGTGGAGAATTTATTCTCTTGCTTAACACCTTTCTCTAAGACATACGAGCTTAGAGGTTATATATCGATAGACATCCAGTCGCATGGCGTGAATTGCCTGTGTGGCATGCTGCAAATGATTAAGGCTTCTGTTGAAAGTCAGAGTCTTGTGGTTGATGATTAAAGCATGGCTTTAAATAGCACAACTTTGTGTATAGCGTTAATTCGCGAGCCTCACACCCCAGTATGTACCAGAAAAGGGAGAGGACTATAAGGAGGACATGCGTTTCTTTCTAGTTAGGAGTGGTGTCATGGTATGGAGCCCAGACATTTTTACATATGTGGATGAGGGAAACCGAGGCGCCTTGGATATATCGGTCACTACGGGGCCAAAGGATGGTACGGTCGATATACTAACCAGATTTACACCCTACAGGGCGAGGAAACTCATTGTTCAGGAATTACCAATCCTCAAACGTAAGAGAGGACCGACCCTGAAGATCCAAGGTGCAGTTGCGACTGATCCTGAGACACGGGCTAGAGTGTCTTGAATTCGGTAAGGACGATCCCTTGCCTTGGTTCATGATGGAAATCCAACTTCCAATACGACATTGTGCGGTTTTAATTGTAGAATTAGTATGGAGACATGATATATGGTACCCATGCCGTCCATGATTGATACATTTATATTTGAAGTTGTTTTGATACACTATGCACTTATAGTAATATCAAAAGAGATTTGTTTTAAAACGTACCAAGCATGTTTGGCTATTATAAGGGAAAACTCTATCCTCTGGCTTGCGTTGCATTGTGTGATGGGACATGAGTCTTATAATAGCTTCATTTTTTTTAAAAGCATTGCATTGTTTTTTTCATGCATTTGTATTCTTGGGAGGAAACCCGTTTTGTATTATACGGCGTGGACCCTTGATTTACCCAACTTTAAAATAAAGTTTTAAATAACTGTTTTAGTTCTCACACCAGTCACATGACTGACCTGAAGTTTATTGTTTTAACCTAAACACTGGGTGCCCCTGTTTTCCACACGGGCGGCTAGTAGTTTTGTTTTTGCAGATATTACTTTTACAGGATCCTGGTTTACAGCTGGAGCTATATTCGGAAAGCTATGTATCCGAGTATTTCTTTGAGTTGTGTTATGTATTATTTTTCCGCTGCTATGTAAATTATTTTAATCTCTGATATTTTCTGATGTATATTATTTATTCATACTCTGTTATATTCTGGTAATCTGGTGTAAAAAAAATTTAACAGCAATGAAATGTTTTTCAGTTTGTATTCTGATTTGTAGTGTTCTCAACTCAATTCGGCCTTTTCCGTCTCTTCGGAGATTGGGGGTTTCAGGTCATTTCATCGTGGTATCGGAGCTTTGGTTTACAAAGCTCGAGAACAAGACACGTTAGAACCAAACGAGAATTCATCAGAGATTGGATTAGTAATATCCAATAAGAATGACTCGTTAGAGATGGGATCAGTAGTATCCTAGAATGATTTAGAAGAGTATTATTTATTAAAAACAAATTTAGTTTTGAAAAATAATAACTTATTGTACATATTTGAGTATTTTATTTTATATTGAATTTAGACAATTGAGTATATAAAGGTTTTGCATATACGTGTCATGAACGTATATTCGAAGTCTCAAATATACTGGATAGATATAGAATCACACTCTAGTCGCCCGGGGATTATTCTAATAATGCTGCTGCATAATCATTATTTATTTTCGAGTGACGAAAGTGAGACATCTACATATTTCCAATTGACTAGTGTGAGAACCAAAACCTAGTTAGGATTTACTGTTTGTGATTTGACAACAAACATGATTTTGAGTATATATTAAAGGTATATGTTTGAAATGTTAATCAAATAATCGATTGTTGATTGCTGATTGTGTTGTGTGACTATTCATAAAACCAATAAGAGAATGAACGGTAAATTAAGCCAAATCGAGCAAATATTGAACTGAATTGAAATTTGATCGGAATTGCATACATGTACATATATATGTGTGAACAGGTCGTAGCAGGGAGGCTAAGAAGAAGAATGAATTGTATGCCCGACGAATAGGTACACGCTTACCATTTTATTGGGTTTTGATGATTTTATGAGCTGATTGGCTAGCCGCTTGGCTTTTCCTTTTTCTTTTGGATTGATGAGGGCCTTGTGAGGCTAGTTGCAGTTTTAAAGGTCTCCCTATGCAAAGGAGGTTATGGCAAAAAAAATCGAAAATTTAGGGTGTTAACCAAATTTTTGGGAAATTAGAAAATTCTTAGAAACTGAAAAGTTGAAAAATGAAAGCCGGAATGAAAGTTGAGTTGGCTAGTTAAACAACTTTCAGCTCCGTTCCTTTTCGAGGATGAAAAGATTTTAAGTGGGGAAGACTGTAACAACCCGGACTTATAGAACCAATTTAAAATTTTCATTTTAGCTATTTTAATGCACTTTGAATATTTAAAATGATTTATTTTAGATAATAACAGCTAAAAATATATTTTAATCAAAGTTAGAACTAATAAATTTATTTTAATTATAAAACGACCCTGAAATGGCGCGGTAGTTTGAAAATTCGATTTTAAATTTCAAATGAATGTACAAGATTCAAAATAAATCGGATTTCGGTAAAACTAGAATTATTTGAATCTATTTAATTATATCTTTCTAACGAATGTGAAAAATCCAGATTTCATAATGTAAATTAAAAGTTATGTCCAGTTTAAAATTTAAAATAGTCGCGATGGAATATATATATATATATAAAGCCCTTAAAAATAGCCATTTTGCAAACGACCTCCATTTTCTACGAAACCACTTTTATTGGATCTGAAATATCAAATTATTGCTAGATTCCGATTTTCATAATTTTTGAAATTAATATGTGTCTGTGGTAAATTAAAACGCATTTGGTAATTTTAGTTTGAATTTAATCGACTGGAAAATGGCCATTTTTCAAACAGCCTCCAAATTCCACGAAATTAGTTTTGTTAGGACTGTATCGTCAAAACATAGCTAGATTTATTTTTCTGGAATTTTTGAAGTCAGTATGTGGGCTCGATAAATTAGTATGTATGTTGAAATCTATTTTGAACGTTATATTAACTTATATTCTAATTTTGATGAAAACTGGCTAAAACAGTCAAATTGGGTTACGAAACATATCCCATTGTGTCCGGAATTGGGGTAAATAGCTAGGGGAGACAGTCGTTGGGTTCGATTCGGAGCTCGAATTTAAAACTAACTTTTTGGAATAAAAAAATATAATTAAATATATAATTTTATAAAGGAGTTAAAGCCCCCTTTCTCTCCACACTTCAATCAACCCGCGATTTCAAATAAAATAAAATAAACGAACAAAGCTCGTCGTCGTTGCTCCGCCTCTGCCCCCTACCGTCCGCCCGCGCCCACCTCCCCACGACCACCGCTGATCAGCCCCCTCCCCCTCTGACCATTCTCCCCTCCGACGCCATCCACTTCCCTCTTGCCTCACCCATTGGTGAACCCTAAGCCCAAACTGGCCGCAGCCACCGCCGTAGGCCCCAGATCCTCCTGCGCCACCTCCTGCCACCACCACCAAGCCCCGCCGCCCCTCTGGCCAACCACCTCAAACCATGGACCCAAAAACCCTAAAAATTTGTAAGTTCTCTGATTTTAATTCCATGATAAAGTATGATTTTTAGTTATATAGAAATGCGATTTTTAGTTATGTAAAGATATAATTTTTAGTAGATAAAAATGTGATTTTTATCGTAGCTATGATATATTTTTTAGAAAAATAAAAATACGATTTTTATATATGTAGTAGCGTCATAAAAATATGAATTTATATATGTAGTAGCATCATAAAAATATGATTTTATATACGTAGTAGCATCATAAAAATATGATTTTTATATATGTAGTACCGTCACAAAAATATGATTTTTATATATGTAGTAGCGTCGTAAAAATATGATTTTTATATATAGTAGCGTTATAAAAATGTGATTTTTACTATAAACCGCGTGAAACAGATTGCGTTGGAATCAAACTGAAGAACACCATGCACGGGGATAAATCCAAATCTAACCGTTAAATTAAAGACTAACAGAGTGGAAACCAAAGATGAAAACTCTTTCTTACTCTAATTATTTTGCAGTTAAATATTTTAGGATGCAGACGGGGCTTAGAAGTCCCCGACACTATTTATTATACAAACCATGTTGTTTGTTTTGGATTTATATTGTGGAAATTTGGATTGCAGTTGTCAAATTGATTGTGAATTGTTTATGGAATTGTTTGAATTGATTGTGATTGATATGTATGGCGCGAGCCAGTATTAGACGAGGAATAAGGCTAGACCTTATTCCGGTTTTAGTATTGCGCCGTTATAATGCTGAAATTTTCTAAAATAAATATTTATTCATTAAAAATATAATTTTTAATGTGTATAAGAACTGTATAAAATATTCATGTGTTGAAATAAATATTTTATCGTTAAAAATATAATTTTTAGCGTATATATGAATGGCATAAGATTCTCCTGAAATGAAAATAAATATTCATTTACAAATCGGACGATTTGTTTATGTACACCCATTTAACTGATATTGATTGGGACGATAAATTTTACACATCTCCCAACAGCACAAATGATATTCAGTATTTGTTGATTGAAACCCCACACGGGTATTGGGATGATATTTGACGTACACTAATCCCAATTGTTTAGTTGTATGTCAATCGATAGGTTGACAGACTGTTGTAAGCATTAATTATTTATATTAACCCTCATGCAGTTGTGTAATGCACTCTGGATGATGGTTGATTTTATATCATTATGGTTGTGTACGTGTGTTTATGAAATCCACATAAATAACATTATATGGTAATTGATCGTGTCTGATTCCAATTCAAAAAATAACGAATATTTTAAAATAACGAATATTTTAAAATAATGAATATTTTAAAATAATATTCAATAACGGATTAGAATGTGAATTTAATGTCCGATTTTGGATGGACACGAAAATATTGAAATATATGAAGCCATGTTGATTAGTTTTGTGCCACTTTGACGCGAACGATATTTATATCGATTTTATTCATTTTTATAATGAATGTCGGAAAAGAAATTATTTCAAAATCTGATATGTTGAAAATATTATCATTTAAGTATTATAAGATAAGGAATATTCAATTTTGATTTAAAATTGAAAATGAAGTTAGAATCATTTTAAAACAAATTTATAAATGCTTTAGAAAAATACGTTCATGGAAATCGATGAAATATATATAATATTATATATATATCTATATATATATATTTAATGGCCTGAATAGAACGCGCCACGACGCAACCGTTCGCGAATTTCGACCATTGACTTCGAATTGACATTACGAAAGATCCGACCGTCGGATTCTCCTAAAGCCAGAACCGTTGGGTTTGTATCGAAATGAGCTTTTTAACGGATATAAGAGATTTGAAATCTAATGGTTAGATTTGGAAATATGTCCAAATAAAATTTGAAAAAGGTCGTTGTAAATGCAGTTTGATGACCGTTCATGGAAATCGACTGAAAGGGCCTTGATAAAATTATTAAAATTATTAATAATTTGTGTAAAATCATAATAAATGATTTGGAAAGAATTTAGATGAAAAATTCCACGTTTGTAAAGATAAAAATATTTTTTTTATCAAAATGAACTAGTTATTAACTAGAATAATAATCCAATATTTTTAAAGAAATAAATTGGATTTGAAATGGTTTTGATATAAACAAAAATTTCCAACGAACAAATTGGAATGGAAATAATTGTAACAACCCGGAAATCTGAGCCAATTTAAAAAATTTATTTTGGCAATTTTAGTGAATTTTGAATATTTAAAATGAATTATTTTAAATAATAACGACGAGAAATTTATTTTGAATAGAATTAGAACGTATATATTTATATAGATCATCATTAGAATATGAATATTTATTTTAAATTATAAAAGGAATTGAAAATGGCGCGGTAGTTCGATAATTCGATTTCAAAGTTCAAATGAATGTACAGGATTCAAAATAAACCGGATTTTAGCGAAACCAAAAATATTTGAATCTAATTGAGAATATCTTTCCAACGAATCCGAGAAATCAAAATTTCATAGCGGGAATCAAAAGTTACGTCCAGTTGAAAATTCAGAATAGTCACTATGGAATTTCGGCCCTTGAAATATGGCCATTTTGCAAACGACCTCGGTTTTCGACGAAACCACTTTTGTTGGATCCGCGATGTCAAATTATTGCTAGGTTTCAAAACTCGTAATTTTTCGAATCAATATGTGAGCGTGGCAAAGGAAAACGCGTTTGACCAATTTTAGTTGATTTTAATCGACTGGAAAATGGCCATTTTTCAAACGGTCTCCGAATTTGATGAAATTAGTTTTGTTCGGACCGTATCATCAATATGAAGCTAGAAAATATTTTTCGGGAATTTTAAGAGTTCGTATGTGGCCCCAGTAAATTGAAATGCACGTTCAAATTCAATATATAGAGTTATATGTTATTTTGATGGAAACGATCGGATCAGCTTACGATACATATCCCATTGTGTTCGGGATGGGGGTAATTAGCTAGAGGCGACAATCGTTGGGTTCAGATTGGAGTTCGTATAAAGAGACAAGAATTTTTGGAATTAAAAGTAAAAATAAAATAAATAAACTTCTATAAAACCCTTCCCCACCGAAACGCTAATCCCCAATCTGACGAGCCGCCAGTTCAACCCACGAACGATGGAAATCACTCGATATTTCTTGGCCATTTCTCTCCCAACTCGTCATGAATTAAATGCCAATCTGAAGCAAACATCGAAGAGAAAGCCATGGGCTTTAAATCCATACCATTGTCATCATTTTTCGTGAAGTGATTCGTTCGTTTGTGTCCCTCAAACTGACGTCGTCCGCTCGCAACCCACCACCTGGATGCGCCACCGAACTCGACGGGAGGGGGACCCACAGGCGCGCCCTTCGAGGCTCTTTCACGTGGGTGCTGGCGATCGGGTGATAGTGGCTCCACGCGTTGGTGAAAATCAACCCTAGGTTTGGACGTGGAGGAAAGGTGTCGGCCAGGGTTGGTTGAAGAAGAAGGAAGGCTAAATTTAATTAATCTCTTAATTAATTAATAATAAAATGTCCTTAACCTTTTAAAAATCATATCTTTTTACTATGTGGTCGAAATCCAGTGAAACAAGAGACACCGTGACCGTGGCGACGTCCTCTACATTCTAGAAGAGACCGGAGAATTTTTAGAGCTCACTACAATTTTAGGCGAGGCCAAAACCACTGTGAGAACTCCTCATTTTTATTTTAAATTTCTAGTTAAAATATATACTAGGATGCAGACGGTGCTTAGCAGCACCCGACACCCGTAGTCCACAGACCATGGACGGCTTGTTTGTTTGATTGTATGTTATTGTGAAAATTGGTTGTGTTGTGGAATGAAATAAAATATTTATATAGTTAAAAATATTTCATATCGTTAAAAATATAATTTTCAACGTGAATGTGAATAAATAAATATTCATTTACAAACCGGACGGTTTGTTTATGTACACCTATTTGAAGGATATTGATTGGGACGATAAATTTTACACATCGCCCAACTGCACAAATAATATTCAGTGTTTGTGGATTGAAACCCCACGCGGGTGTTGGGATGATATTTGGCGTACACTAATCCCAATTATTTAGTTGTATGTTGATATATTGGTAGACAGACTGTGTAAACGTTAATTATTTATATTTAATGCTTATGCGGTTGTGTGGTGCACTTTGGATGATGGTTGATTATATATCGTTGCTATTATATACATGTGTTGTATGGAATCCATATCATTAACATTATATGGTAATTGATTGGGCCTCATTCCAATTGGGAAAATAAAGAATATTATAAAATAACAAAAATAGTCACGTGTTGACAGTACGCATTTGTTGAGATTGGTCATGTGTTGAAAGAAATATAGATTCATGTGTTGAATAGAATAAATATTAATTTGTTGAATAGAATAACGAAGTTATTGAAAAATATAAAGCCGTGTTGATTAGAGATGCGCTATTTTGACGCGAACGATATTTATATCGATTATATTCGTTTTTATAATGAACATTGGAAAGAGATTTAAAAATCGAATATATATAAAATGAATTCAAATTGAATCGTAAATAAAATGAATTTGAATTGAATCGAATATAAAATGAATTCGAATTGAATTGAATATAAAATGAATTCGAATTTAAATGAATTCTAATCGAATGGTAATCGAATTGAAATTGAATTAAATAAAAATGCAATCGGAAATCAAAATGAATTCAAATCGAATTGAAAACGAACTGAAATTGAATTGAAATCGACTTGAATTGAAATCAAATAGAAATGAATGTAAAAAGAATTTATAATGGAAAATTCAATTTTGATTTGAATTTGAAATGATTTATAAAATTCGTTTTAAATGGAAATCGACGAAATATATATTACATATTATATATATAATGGCCTGAATAGAACGCGTCGCGCTGCGGCAGTTCGCGAATTTCGAACATTGACTTCAAACGGACATTACGGGAGATCCGACCGTCGGATTCTCCTAAAACCGGAACCGCTGGGTTCGTATCGAAAAGAGCTTTCTAACGAATATGAGAAATTAAAAATCTAACGGTTGAATTTGGAGATATGTCCAAATCAATTTCATAAAAGGTCGCTGTTAGTGCAGTTCTGAAACGACCTGAACTTCTCCGGTCTCCGAAGAGATGAGAAAGAACGAATTGTTTTGAGAAAACGACAAATCAGAACGCAGACGGAAGAACATTCCATTGTATATTACAACAATTCCATCAGAATACAAGAATATACAGAGTATGAATGAATAAATATTACACAGAAATATCAGAGATTTAAATTACATTTAAATACTTAGCAGCGGAAAATAATATACACAACTAGAAGAGATATACGGATACAAAGCTTTCCGGATATCATTCTAGCTGTAAACCAGGATCCTGTGAATATAAATCTGCAAAACCAAAACTACTAGCTGCCCATGTCAAAATAAGGGCACCCAGAGTTTTGGTTAAAACAATAAACTCCAGGTCAGTCATGGGGCTGGTGTGAGAACTAAAACAGTTATTCATCTTTATTTTAAAGTTAGGTAAATCAAGGGACCACGCCGTATAACACGGAACGGGTTTCCTCCCAAGAACACCAGTGCATAAAACAACAGCGCAATGCTAAATAAAGAACAATAAAGCTATTATAAGACCCAGTTCCCATCACACAATGCAACGCAAGCCGGAGGATAGGGTTTTTACCTTATAGTAGCCAAGAATGCTTGATACGTTTAAAACTAATCATTTGATACTATTATAAGTGCATAGTGTATAAAACAACTTCAAATCATAAGTATCAATCATAGACGGCATAAGCACCCCATCCCACTATGTCTCCATACTAGGCTCTACAAATAAAACCGCAGAATCACGTATTGGGAAATTGGATTTCCATCTATGAACTGAGGCAAAAGATAGTCCTCACCGATTCGAGACTCTCTAGCCCGAGCCTCAGGATCAGAGCTCGAGTGACCCTTGGAGCGATAGGGCCGGTCCACCGATGTGGATTAAAATGCCTGAACACTACGTTTCCCCGCCCTATGGGGCGTAAATGAGCCAACGAATGACTCCATTGGACCCGGATCGTCCGATCAAACCGAGGCGCCTCGCAACAGCAACAACCACATAAGTCAAACTCGTCAGGGCGTGTAAAACCACTGACGCCACTTCTAACTAGAAAGAAACACATGCCCTCCCTGAGGTCCGTCTCCCGTTTTTGGTTCATACCGGGTGTGAAACTCACGAAGTAAACGTTACACAAAGCTACGCCACAAAGGCCGTGCTTTGATCATCAACCACAAGACTTTGCTTTTCAACAGAAGCCATGATCATTCACCACTTAGGCATGCCACACAGGCAATTCACTCTATGCGTTTGATATCCATTAGTATATAACCCCTGAGCTCGTACGTCTCAGAGAAGGGCGTTAAGCAAGAGAATAAATTCTCCACCGCCAAACTGATATATATTTAATAGAAATCAATCACACAGACTAAAATCCAATGTCAGACACATAGTCCATTTACAAGTTCGTTCTGGGTCTGAACGAAACCGGAGGCACCTAGTACCCCGCATATCCATCGATCTCCAAGTACGTCTGGACGATCACCAACTATTTCCATCTTCTTGGGTGTACAGCCCAATCAAGATCATCAGTAATTATCCAAACGACGTGAAGACCTCCGGTCTTCGACCACCGTCTTCATCTTCGACACCATGTCGAATCAGTTATTCAGATTGGGATAAACCCGGTCTTTCTGAATAACTCGCGTATATAATAAATAAGTGTTACACAAACACAACATACGCCTCATTCCAATTCAGAATATTCTTTTATTCAAATATTCCTATACTTTGGGAAAAGTTCCCATTAATTTTATCAAAGATAAATTCTTTAAATTTATTCTTTAATCTCCTTTGAATATCAATTCAAACTAGTCGGGATTAGCGAACCACACCGAAGTAATCATTTATTTTATTTCCCAATCCCAACCTATTCATCCCATGAAGTAAAACTGGTAATACTTCATATCTAACACCACAGTGTTATCGGTAAATTCAATTACCATTTCACGTTCAAATCTAATTAAAGATTTAACTATCACCTGGAGCAAAACTGGTGATACTCCATTCTAACACCTTTTCAATCTAATTAAAGATTCATTAAAACTCCACTTAGTTTTAATCTTTAACTGGGTCAAAGAATCAGTGTCATTTAAAACACAGTTCACGATAAACCCAAAATCACATTACATTAATTATCGGGTTAAAGAACAAGTGTTATTTAAAACACGGTTCACGATAAACCCGAAAATCAATACCAATTCGATTCCAATTAAATATTATTTAATTGGTACACTTCATTAAATCTAAATAAAAAGATTTAATCTTTTCTCAACTGGGTTTAAGAACAGTGTTAATGAAGACACCATTCACGACAACCCCAAATCACATTTGATATTAAATACAAGGCTCTGAATAGAAAATATATCGGCTTATATTCAATATCAAATTCTACGAATAACAAATGTCATATTGGAAATAACGATATAAATATGTATATCTTTCAAATTTCCATAACAACACCTGTATAATCACGAAATCCAACATCGAAATATTCCGAAGACAATTTCGATTTTGATCCATTCCAATGCAATTATTGGAAATTCTGGTTATTTTCAAAACCATTTTCAAATCCAATTTATTTATTTAAAAATAAATAGAATTTTAATCCTAGTTCAAAACTAGTTCATTTCGATAAAAATCTATTTTTATCTTTTCAAATATGGAGTTTTTCATCCCGATTTTTCCCAAATCATTTCTATTGATTTTACACAAATTATTAATATTTTTAATAATTTTATCAAGGCCCGTACAGTCGATTTCCATCAACGGCCATCGAACTGCACTTACAGCGACCTTTTCCAAATTTGATTTGGACATAATTCCAAATCCAACCGTTAGATTTCAAATTTCTAATATTCGTTAGAAATCTCTTTTCGATACGAACCCAACGGTTCCGGTTTTAGAAGAATCCAACGGTCGGATCTCCCGTAATATTCGTTCGAAGTCAATGGTCGAAATTCACGAACTACCGCGGCGCGGCGCGTTCTATTCAGGCCATTATATAATATATATAATATATATAATATATACTTCATCGATTTCCTTTTCAAAACGATTTTTAATTCAATTTCAATTCAATTTCAATTCAATTTCCATTCAATTTGAATTTCAAATTAATTCAATTTCAATTCAACTTCATTTCTATTCGATTTCAATTCGAATTCATTTGAAAACGATTTCAATTCTATTTCAATTTAATTCGAATTCATTTCAAAACGATTTCAATTCTATTTCAATTTAATTCGAATTCATTTCAAAACGATTTCAATTCTATTCGAATTTCAAATCACTTCAGTTCATTTCGAATTTCAAATCAATTCAATTAAATTCGAATTTCAATTCACTTTAATATTCACTTCAATTTGAATAAAATCGATATAAATATCGTTCACGTCAAAATGGCGTCAATCTATCAACGCGGCTTCATATATTTCTATTTTCAAATATTCTATTTCAAATATTTCTTTTTCAAATATTTCTATTTCAAATATTTCTATTTTCAAAATTGGAATGAGGCCCAATCAATTACCATATACTGTTAATTATATGGATTTTCTACAACGCATGTATACAAAAACAACGATGAATAATCAACCATCATCCAAAGTGCATTCTACACTGTACAAGCATCAAATATAAATATTTAACGCTCATAACAGTCTGTCCATCAATCGATCGACATACAGCTAATTATTGGGACTAGTGTACGTCATATATCATCCCAATACCCGTGTGGGGTTTTCAAACAATCAAACACAGATTTTATTTGTGCAGTTGGGCGATGTGTAAAATTTATCGGCCCAATCAATATCAGTCAAATGTGTGTATATAAACAAATCGTCCGATTTGTTTATTTTTATTTCATTTCATATACACGTTAAAAATTCTATTTTTAACTATAAAATATTTTCAACTATATAAATATTTTATTTCACATCACATCACACAATCAACTACACATCAAAATCAAACAATCAAGCATACAAGCCGTCCATGGTCTGTGGACGACGGGTGTCGGGTGCTACTAAACACCGTTTGCATCCTAGTATATATTTCAACTAGAAAATTAAATTAAAAGTGAGAAGTTCTCACAGATTAGCTAATCCAATGCCATGACTCTTCTTATGTAGAAATCTTCGCCTTACGGCATGGTCCCTTGATTTACCTAACTTTAAAAACAAAGATTAATAACTGTTTTAGTTCTCACACCAGTCGCATGACTGACCTAGAGTTTATTGTTTTGACCTAAACTCTGGGTGCCCCTATTTCCACACGGGCAGCTAGTAGTTTTGGTTTTGCAGATTTATATTCATAGGATCCTGGTTTACAGCTGAAGCGATATTCGGAAAGCTCTGTATCCGTGTATCTGTTTTCAGTTATGCTTTGTATTGTTTTTCCGCTGCGTTGTATTTAAATGTAATTTAAATCTCTGATATTTTCTGTGTAATATTTATTCATACTCTATTATATTCTTATATTCTGATGGAATTGTTGTAATAAGCAATGAAATGTTCTTCTGTTTGTGTTCTGATTTGTCGTGTTCTCGAAGCAATCCGGGCTTTCCTTCACGGGGAAGTTTGGGTCGTCACAATAATCTTCGAAATAATTTGATTTTGGATTCCGTGATTTACGGATATTGTTATGGAAATTTGGAAGATATATATATATATCGTTATTTCCAATATGATATTTGTTGGTTTCAGAATTTGATATTAAATATAAGCCGATATAATTTCTATTCAGAGCCTTGTATATAATATCAAATTGGATTTTGGGTTTGTCGTGAATGGTGTCTTCATTAACACTATTCTTAAAACCAGTTGAGAAAAGAATTAATCTTTTAATTAAGATTTAGGGAAGTTTACCAATTAATTAATATTTAATTGGAATTGAATAAAAGAATTGGATTTTGGGTTTGTCATGAATGGTGTCTTAAATAACATTGTTCTTAAACCCCGTGTGAAAAGAATACATCTTTTAATTAAGATTAGTGGAGTTTCCAATTATATTTATTAATTGGAATAAAATGGAATGTGAATCGGGTTTATTGTGAATAGTGTTTTTAACGACAGTCGTTTTTTAACCCGATTAACAATGAAATGTGATTTGGAATTTATAAATATTTTTATTAAGATTTAATGGAAATTTTCCAAAATAAAGTTTGCTAATTTATTAAAATAAATTGGGATTGAATGGAATTTGATTTGGTAATAATCGAAGTGAGCTCCTGTGGAGGAAGACTATTAATATATATGAAATTTAAAAGGCTTTGTTGTTATTCCATTTATATTATTAGTCGGATATGGAAATTGATATCGATTATATATTGATCTGTTTTTCCGTGAAGATTCCATAATTAATGGAATGTGATTTTGGGTTTATCGTGAACTGTGTTATAAATGACACTGGTTCTTTAACCCAGTTAAAGACAGGTTTTCATGTCTAACATTGTATTTCGAACTGTATTGTTGATCTTTGCTAAATATATATCTGTTTGGTGGCGGAGAATATATTCTCTTGCTTAACACCCTTCTCTGAGACGTACGAGCTTAGAGGTTATATATCGGTAGAAATCAGTGGTACGGTGTAGAATGTTGATGCAACATGTTTGATTTCCTAAAGTTAAATAATCATTAATATTGTTTTTTGGGAAGATTAAAACTAAGTGGAGTTTTAATGAACCTTTTATTAGATTGAAATGGGAATGTGATAATTTAAATTATCAATTTCGGGAAATGATCGAGAATGGAGTACCACCAGTTTTACTCCATGCGATAGTTAAATCTTTAATTAGATTTGAACGTGAAATGGTAATCAAATTTACCGATAACACCTGGTGTTAGATATGAAGTTTTACTAGTTTTGCTCCATGGGATGAATAGGTTGGGATTGGGATAATAAAAGAAATGATTACTTCTGTATGGTTCGATAATCCCGACTAGTTTGGATAAACCTAAATTTGGTTTAAATTGATATCCAAAGGAAGATTAAAGAATAAATTTAAAGAATTTACCTTTGATAAAATTAATGAGAACCTTTCCCGAAGGATATGAATATTTGAATAAAAGAATATTCAGAATTGGAATGAGGTGTATGTTGTGTTTTTATAGCACTTGATTATAAAATACGTGAATTATTCGGAAAGGCCGGGTTTATACCCATTCTGAATAATTGATTCGACGATAAGTCGATGATGAAGACGGTGGTTGAAGACAGGAGGTCTTCACATCGTTTGTTTGATTACTGGTGTCTTGATTGGGCTGTACACCCAAGACAAGGTAATAAGCGGTGATCGTCTAGACGTGCTTGGAGATCGATCAGATATGAGAGGACCTCTCTCTTGTATTGGACATATGGGACAAGGAATAAGGTGCCTTCGGTTTCGTTCATACCCAGAACGAACTAGTAAATGGATGTGTGTCTGAAGTTAGATTTTACTCTGTGTTGATTGATCTCTATTGAATATATATCTGTTTGGTGGCGGAGAATTTATTCTCTTGCTTAACACCCTTCTCTAAGACGTACGAGCTTAGAGGTTATATATTGATAGACATCAATTGCATGGTGTGAATTGCCTGTGTGGCGTGTTGAGATGCAAATGATCAAGGCTTCTGTTGAAAAGTAGAGTCTTGTGGTTGATGATCAAAGCACGGCTTTAAATAGCATAACTTGTTTATAGCA
This sequence comes from Allium sativum, assembly GCA_030737875.1. Taxonomy (NCBI): domain Eukaryota; kingdom Viridiplantae; phylum Streptophyta; class Magnoliopsida; order Asparagales; family Amaryllidaceae; genus Allium; species Allium sativum. Next base: position 980,746,298 of record CM060915.1, read on the forward strand.
TTAATTCGCGAGCCTCACACCCCGGTATGAACTAGAAATGGGAGAGGACTGCAGGGAGGACATGCGTTTCTTTCTAGCTAGGAGTGGTGTCATGGTATGGAGCTCAGACATTTTTACTTATGTGGATAATGGAAAGCGAGGCACCTCGGATATATCGGTCACTACGGGGACGATGGATGGTATGGTCGATATACTGACCAGATTTACTCCCCATAGTGAAGGGAAACGCATTGTTCGGGAATTACCAATCCTCAAACGTAAGAGAGGACCGACCCTGAAGATCCAAGGTGCAGTTGCGACTGATATTGAGGCACGGGCTAGAGTAATTCGAATTCGGTAAGGACGATCCCTTGCCTTGGTTCATGATGGAAATCCAACATTCAATACGTCATTGTGCGGTTTTGATTGTAGAACTAGTACGACGACATGATATATGGTACCCATGCTACTATGATTGATACATTTATATTTGAAGTTGTTTTGATATAAAATGCACTTATCAAGAGAGATTTGTTTTAAAACTTACCAATCATGTTTAGCTATTATAAAGGAAAACTTTATCCTTCGGCTTGCGTTGCATTGTGTGATGGGACCTGAGTTTTATAATAGCTTCATTTTTTTGAAAAGCATTGCGTTGTTTGTTTCATGCACTAGTATTCTTGGGAGGAAACCTATTCCGTGTTATAGGGTGTGGTCCCTTGATTTACCCAACTTTAAAATAAAGTTTTAAATAACTGTTTTAGTTCTCACACCAGTCACATGACTGACCTGGAGTTTATTGTTTTAACCTAAACTCTAGGTGCCCCTATTTTCCATACGGGCAGCTAGTAGTTTTGGTTTTGTAGATATTATTTTTACAGGATCCTAGTTTACAGCTGGAGCTATATTCGGAAAGCTCTGTATCCAAGTTTTTCTTTCAGTTGTGTTATGTATTATTTTTCCGCTGCTATGTAAATTATTTTAATCTCTGATATTTTCTGATGTATATTATTTATTCGTACTCTTTTATATTCTTGTAATCTGATGTAAATTGTTGTAACAGCAATGAAATGTTCTTCTGTTTGTATTCTGATTTGTCGTGTTCTCAACTCAATCTGGCCTTTTCCGTTTCTTCGAAGATCGGGGGATTTCGGGTCGTTTCAGACCACCTTTTGTTTTTCTCAAAAACTGGTAAAACGCAGAACAATGTTGTTAAACGTATCCATATGAGATGGATTTTGCTCATGCGCGGTACAATTTTGCATTTATGTTCTCCTCAAATTCCAGTACTATACCTTCTTGACCTACCTGTCTTTTAAGGTAAAAACCCTATATCACAAATTTGAAGATGGCGACCTAAATATGGCAAACTGCATATGAAGGTTACAGTAGAAAAGTATTTCCTATTTTGCAAATTTTGGATTGAAGAAATGAAAATAGAAAAATCTGCTATAAATGCTCCAACAAACATAATTATAAATTACAAACAAAATAAAATACCTAACATGGTTCAAATTAGGTAGAGAAGGGATATGATTTCATGAGCCATGAGATGTAGAAGCTGAGCGTGAAGAAAATTTGAATGTAAAAGAAAAATCTATTTTCTGATTTGCAAAAGGGTAGAGAGAAAATAAATCAGATGAAGAAGTACTGAATTGAACGAAAAAAGTAACGTGGAGCAGAGGAAATGAACGTGGAGAAGAAACAAATGCGGTGATAGAAAAACGTGGTGGAAATTATAGTAGTGGTAAAACAAAACGTGGGTCATTCAATTAATTCTAACGGAAGCCAAAGTGTCAAATATTTGGCCATCTGATGTCTATCTCAACATTAAATCAGTACCTTCTTTGTCTATTCCTTTGTCTACCAAGGGATTTTATTATATAGATATTTGTTGTGCTTATTTTTTTGAGTTGAGTTGGGGTTGTTTTGAAAACCATTCCAAGACCCAATAACCGTACGGATCCATTGAGAAATTCTCTGGCCTCCTCTTATAAAAGTAAAACATATATTGAGTGGTTACTGTGATTAAATCCATTTTGAGTCGTGCTTGGAAGTCGTCGTTTCTGTATTAATCTGTCTGTTGTCTCCATTCTATGCCACGAAAGGTGAGTTTATCGCACACATGACCTACATTGTTTCATGGTCGTTAAATTCAGCACAAATGAACTATTATGAAATGTACAGTATTTCTAGTAGAAATTGTTTGTTTAATATGTACACTTTCATATACGACACGATGATATATATATACTTATATATATACATATATATATGACACGTAGGTGCACTGATGATATATGACATAGGATGTGATTGATGTTATGTGATGATTTGTTTATGTTGTTGATTCCATAGTTTTAGGAAAAATCACTATGGGTTGAAATGATACTTACCCAAATGGACATTAGATTAGGGAAAAATCGTTATAGGTTGAAATGATAGACCTAAACGATTTTTACTTAATATGGGATTTCGGGTTGAAATGACATATACCCGTAAAATTATAAATTGCGGATTAAAACGATAAATATCTGTATCACTGGACCATAGGGTAGAAAACTATATACGGACACCGTTGGTCATGTTTTCGAAGTAAGGTGATTTGGAAAATCTGATTTTTTTTTGAATAATAACCTGATATTTTATATTTTCATATATATATATAATTCTAAACTTAAATTTTGTAAAATTTAAATTATATGTTTTAAAATTATTTTATGAGTAAATATGGATTTAAATACTTATTTAAGATTTCACTTATAATTTTATTTATTTTAAATCATCTAATTTAATAAAGATAATCATATAAGTATTTTAAACTTTAAATTTAATATATTATAATAAATAATTCTTTTAAACCTATTTCTATATTATTTCAAAATTTATATATGTTTATAATCTATTTTCTAATTAATTTTAGATTTTGTAAACTTATATATATATATATATATTCAAAGTTAAAATTTTCTTTACATATATATTTTACAAACTTTAATAATAAACTAAAGGTTGATAAGTTAAGATTTCCGCGATTTGAGTTCGAAGTTTAAATATTTAAATTTATATAATGATATTGATTTAATAAATTAACTTATATTAATATATGGATTCGAATTTATATAAACTTATAAGAGGTGAACTTGGATTGTGAAATTGATTTTGAATGTGTATTTCTATGTTGAAGGAATGAATTCGAATTGATATGAATTTTATTAGAGATGATTTTAAATCGATCTTTCAAATTTGAATTTATAAATTTAAGAAATGAATGTGAATTAATTATTGATATGAAGTTGAATTCAATTTTAAAGTGACTGAACGTGAATTGAAATACATAAATTTTATATACGGAATTGATGTTATAACGTTTGGTTTGAATTATGAAATTTGAAAAAATCGAATATATAAGAATGGTTTTAAATTGTATGATTTAAATTTATAGTAATGAATTTTAATTATACGACTTGAGTTATAAATATGATTTGATTTGTTGAAACTGAAATATAAGATTTGATTTGAAGTGTATAAACTGAATTTGAACCTAAGTGATATGAATTTTGAATTGACTTAAAAGAATTCTTATAAAGGTAAACTGGATTATGCAAATTGTTTGAATTTATAACTAACGATTTCGAATTGTAGGACTTGAATTGTAAAACATGATATGATTTATTTATAAATGAAATGTAAGTTTTCGATTTGTAATGTATATCTTGAATTCGAACTGAAATGTTGGATTTTACGAATCGATTTAAAAAGGGAAGTTTTATAAAGTGGAATCGTGTTATTTATATAGTTTGATTTTGAATTTTTGACGAAAATAAATTGAAGTAAAATATCCTTGAAGTTTAATATTTTAGCATTGATTTAAATGGAAATTGAGACCTTTAAGACATGATTTTCTATAAGTCGATTTTGAATTGAAAGTCGTTATGTGAATATTTTTGGAAATTGAATATAATTGAATTTAAGTAGTATAGTATTGGACTATATTATATTCTGAGATCTTTGCGATATGGATTTCTAAATCGATTTGATTAAAGTGATTTAAGCGAGTTGTTTTCAAAATTAAATATAATCGAAATTAGATATTTAATTTTGATTTCAAATTTGAACTGAGATTTCATATAAACAATTATAAAGTGATTTATAAAATAATGACCATAGTGTGAAAAATGAAAATTGTTGGTTGTTAAAGAGACCGAGATCGGCTATTGTCATACTCTTTCCCAATACTGAAAACCACTTAACAACTATGTACGCGGTGGAGATCCAGAATAAAGTAGGATGGTTTGACAAATGGCTCTATTTTCTATTTCATATTAATTACGAGACCCTGACTACCTTGAGTCGGCTTGATGTGACCAAAACATGAGCAATGCCGAGACCAAGTGAGGTCCTTCCTCCTATCGAGCGCACTTCTTCGATACTATTCTATTGCTGTTATTAGGGCCCTTTGATTATGGGAATGTGTCTCGAGGTGGGCGGTAGTTGTTGCTATGCGTTACCACCAGTCCGGATCTACAAACGGTGAATCCACCCTAGCATTCCTTGCATGCCTTGTCACATGCCTTATATGAGCCCACTACGCTTTGTTTTGTACTGTTTTTATATAGAGTGCCCTCTGATAGCCCTCCAGTTTATGGAGGAATTACGGTACTGTATTTACTATGGGAATATATAAACGGTGTAAGGGTAATAATGGTAATCTCGCTTATGCTATTTTGATGCTTTACTTTACTGATAGACATTATTGTATATAGCGTATTATACTATATAATATTAGTTTGATATTAGTTTGACGGATCCTTAGCGGATGGTGATCCCAAACATCCTTTAAGTTATTGATTGCATTTCATTGAACATTTCATTTGAGTTGATTTACTTCCATGAGAATGTTAGTCCTGATCCGACTTGTTTTTTTTTTTTGCATTATTGCTCGGGTCAGATCGATAATTATAGCTTTCGATATCTACTCTTGGAGTTTGGAGTTTAAACTGGGATTTGCTCACCTGTATCTATCTATTCAGTGGTTCCAATTCAGTTGTTTCTTATTGTTTTGTTTTAGTATGTTATCATTTAACTATGTATTAGAAAATTCGTTGTATTTGACTTCCTTGTATTATTTATGAAAACTCTGATGTAAAATCTGTATTGTAGATTTATGAACTACTATTGTATTATGTATTTTCCGCTGCGAGATATTATATTGCTCTATGTCTATGATCTGTAATCTGTGATTTATTCTATTTATCCCAGAATCTAATAATAATCTGTCGTTTCGGACGGTTCAAGTTGGCATCTTTTGTCAATTCGGCATGGTCAAAATGGCGGGTCGTTACACTTTCACTTAGGAATGGATTTTAGTTACAGGATTCTTACGGTGAAAGTTTGAAGAGATGACCTGCTTTGTCATAGTTTAAATATCTATCACAAGTTTTTAGCAAGAAAATTTACTAGAGTATCCACTAAAAAATTATATCCATTTAATATTCATCAATATTCTTCATGGTGTATTTATAGATCAAAGTACATACTGTTAATAATTCACTGTTCATTTTATTCTGGTCTGCCAATCTGCAACTTCTTTATTATTCGTCTCTTTTTAGTTTGACTACACTCTAATTCCTATTAAGATAACTTGAAGTTATATGTGTACTAATGAAGTAGTTGGCTTGAATATGGCTCTCTTTGACTTCGAGGTCGAGTAGAATTCAATGACCCACTTAAGCTTTGTACAATTATTTTCATCCCTGATCATCAGTAAGATTTACTACTTTGGTATTTCCTTTCTCTCTTTTAGATGAAATTCCTTAATATGAAGGGATTTGCTATGAGGCCCGAAATAAACATGTTAGGGAAGAGCGGGATTTCCCTGGTTCACGAGGGTTACTTCATTCCAACCAACAGAGTTAACACTTGCCACTAGATTAGTTTCGGGCAAAATTTCTGACATGCCTTTTGGGCTTTCTAGCTTTACTGTAATGTGAAATTATCAAATAGCTTTCATACATCTATATTTATACAAAAAATGCATGGGTAGGTTTTGAACATGTATTTAGCTTATGCTTCATTTAGGGTTTATTTTGGATTGTGTGGATAGCCATAGTTTCAAACAGTAATCACACTTTTAGTTTTATTATTTATAGTTTAAGTATTTTCTTTTATGTAATGGTTATGTGTACCTTTTGGATTTTCTTATTCTGTTAGATTGAAAAAAGTATCCAGATCGGGATTATGAATGATTTAATTGAATATTGATTTACTGATCAACATGCGGTTAAGCATTTTGACACTCAGCTACTTTATTTACTTAACAATCAACTCTTACTATCATCTTCATTAACTCTGAAAAGTGATAACAGTCAATCTCTCATTGCTACTATATGCATCAAGTTTGTTGAGTTCTAACATCTATAAATTTATAACTGCCTTTGCATTACTTAAGTTCTAACATCTATTCTTTTATTAAATTCACAGGTAGTTTCAAGAAATCAAGCGAAGAAAGCAACAAGATCCAACTACAAGTTTTTCAGCAAACCACTCTCTTTACTATAGTCTAAATCTACACTTTTTTATTTCTTTTCAGGCTATTTTTTGCTCACATGTATTGCTTTTGCTTAAGAATAAATAGTTGCAAAAAAATTGTAAGGTTTGACCACATCATCTCATTTTCATCATAATATTTGTCTTCACTATGTACTGGATTTGATCTTTTTGTTCTCTCCCTCACCTACGTGATTGGTATCTCAAACCATTTCCCTTCTTAATTATGGCTATATTGATTTTGTGTGCACAAACTCTGGACGCGTGCTATTTGGACGTTGTCATAGTCTACAACTTGAACATATTGTTGTCTTCGATTATATGGGTACATATACTATTTACTTAATTTTTGTATGATCCACACATTGCTTCATTACATAGAGGAAACTTAACTGCAACTTGAACTTTTTTTGTTTAACCTTCTAACTTAATAATCTACTATATTATGGGATATAGTAAATTTTTTCCATGTATATGCATTTGATGCATTGATTTATTACCAGACGGTCGTTCGATCAGCAATTTCATTGAATTTAAGCATGAATTGTTGTTGCTCTCTTTTTAATTCTTTTTAACTGTTGTGTTTATACCTGCAGTCAACATCCTATAATAAATAATAATAATCATAATGACTATTATTCCTATAATAAAGTTAACAATAGTAATTGAGTACTAAATAATAACGTAACTTCTGTACGTATCTATTAACGTACTCGCATTATAATTAACCAATCAGTTGATTCTAAATATTTTTTCATTGCTAAAGTACACAAAAATTCGCTACAAGATCAACAATGCCATGAGATTGGGCTTCTGTTGCTGGCATAAAAACATCTCTCTCCATGTCTTCGGATATAACCCATAAAGGGTTACCTATTCTTTGTACATAAACCTTTGTAAGGGTTTCGCGAAGTCAAAGTAGTTCTTCCACTTCCAAGGTAAATTCCCCTGCTTGTGCCTCATAGAAAGAACTAAAAATAAAAACTACAAGTAATTTGCAACTGCCGTATGCGAAGCACGGGTGCACACTTGTGTTAGTGAAAAACCCAATACTTATATATAAACATATATATATGTGAAAACATTTATATATATATATATGTACACACACACACACACATATTTGGTTAACAAATATATAAATAGTTGTGATGGATGCTTATGGTTGATTGATGATTGCATCATTGCGGTTAATCAGTTGATTGACAAAAATATAAGCGTTAACTGTGTAATGCTTATATAGTATGAATTTTGTCATGATATATGTAAACCATGTATGTATATATATATGCATATACGTATGTGTTAATGGATGATTAAAATAATGGCAAATGTTATTTAAAAAGTGAATAGTGATTATGGGTTCACTACACACACATTTGTGGAAGATATTGGGATTGATTAAGTCTCATTTCATTTGATGAATAAATTGAATATTATATTCAGTTAAAAATATAAAAAAATAAAAAGTTTGAATTTTTAATCCGAAATGATTTGGAAATGTAAATTAGGTGATTACGAACAGTTTTCGTAAAGGTGGAAAATTTATTTGAAAACGTTTTCAAGTAATTATGGCATGTTCACATTTAAAATTAAATTGTGAATAGTAACTTTAAAAAGTGAAGTTTCGTTTGGATATATAGAAAGTGTTTTAACTAGAATTTATTATTCAAACTATCTTACTTTATTTTTTAAATGATATTAGGAAAGTTTGAGTTCGAACGGATAAGTTTTGAAAAATAATATTATTTTAATAATAAAACAATATTAAAATATTCATTAAACTGGGGTATTAATTTTAAAGTAAAATTTGAAAAAATTGTTTTCAAGTAAGTATATATGTGTTTTAAAATGATTTATAAACTATTTCAAAGTAAATCAAATTTACTTTGATATAAAATTATAATATAGTCTGAATAGGACTAGTCGCGCAACGGCAGTTCGCGGGTTTCGATTATAAACTTTAAACGCTCATAAGAGGAGTAAATTTTATTGGATTTCTTCGAAATGAAAAAAGTTCGCTTTCTAGTGATAATAGTTTTCAAATGAAAGAGGAATTTCCACAATATAATGTGTATATTTCAAGTTATGTGAAAAAACCATTTTGGAAAAAATTGTTATAAGTGTCGTTCGTTGACCATAATGGGAAACGACTATTTCTAAATAAATAAAAGTGTGAGAAAAGTTTGTAAAACCGTTTAAAATCATTTAAAAGTGATTTGAATTAATAAAATTAAGTTTCAGGAAATATAAAAGCCATTTTGACTAAACTAGATAATATCAACTTACAGTAACGCCTTTTGTAATGCTATTATAATATTTTCCGATAATGGTTTAATTGTAGATTTTAAACTCATTTGGAGTTATCTATGACTTAAGCCACATTGTAACGCTATTCTTGAAACCTAAGATCGGTTACGATTTGTAATTTAAAAAAGATATATTTTAATAAATCTTTTGGGTTAAGATTTAGTTTTTCCAATTTAAAGAAACCAGAAAATAGTGTGAAGGACAAAATTAGAGAAAAATTCTGGCATAAGGACAAGAGGCCAAAAATTTAGCTACAAGGACACTTTTTACTGTAAAATGGAAAATGATATTGGGCCCCCAAAATTTCATGATTTACACTAAAAAGTGTCCTTGTGGCTAAATTTTTGTCCTCTTGTCCTTGTGCCTAAATTTTTCTCTAATTTTGTCCTTGTGCCTAAAAATAATCTTCAGATATTGAAAATTGGTTTTCGTTGTTAGACGAATATTACTTGAGAAATTTAGAAGGTATTTATATCATTATTCGCCTTATAGTGTTTATTGGATTTGAGAATTGATATTGAATATAAGTTGATATAATTTCTGTTCAAATCTTATATTTAAAATCAAATTGGTTTGGGAATATTTAAAAGGTTTAAGATCTTCAAAAAAAGCTAATGGAAACGCTTAACGATCTTATTTTGACATGGAAAGAGATTGGGGAACTAATGAATCTAAAGTATTGAGTTTATCTTTTATCGTAGGGATACGTTTTAAAAGGAGATTTACGTAATGAATAATTTCCATAACATGGTTTTAATTAACCAATCGAAGTGGAAAAGAGACTTAGTGAATCTTCTATTTCCATATAGTTTTAAAAAAGCTAATGTTAGTTGGAAAGATCGAAATTTAGAATTTAGGTCCGACAAAACCATTCCAAATAATAATACGACGCTATGGAATAAATCGATGAGTTTTAAGACGATCTGTAAGACTGAAAACCTTCACATCAAAAGGACTTCTTACTCAATGTCTCTCGTGAGTAGCTCCTTACTTGAGATAGACACATCAGTAGTTTATCAGTAGTCTAGACATATTTGGAGGAATTATGGTTTGCAACGGCCTTTCTTCTTTATTCAACGAGGAATAAGGTGCCTATGATTTCATTCAGACCCAGAATGGACTTGTATGGATGTGTGTCTGACATTCTATTTTATAATATACGACGGGTTTTTGCTAAACATATTTTTATTGGTGGTGGAGAATTTATTCTCTTAGCTTAACACCCTTCTTTGAGACGTGCGAGCTCAAAGGTAATATGATTAGCGATTATCAGTCGTGTATTATGGAATGACTGTATGGAATACTGAGTGATGTGCTATTGATGATCAAAGCATGGCTTAGAGAGCATAGCTTTGTGTAACGAGACTTCAAAAAGCCTCCACCCTGGAAATGACCAAAACAAGAATGATGCAGCGAGGTTATGGGTTCTCATCTCCTTCTAGATAAGAAGTGTACCATGGTATGGAGCCTGGATATTACTTATGTTGCGACTTCTACTTTTTACGGTTGTTGATGTTACGGGCGCCCGTCTAAAGGCTAGTAATGACCGAGAGATGACATACTTAGGAGTACTCGAATTCATCCAGGGAAGGATGGATTGGCTATGTGTTGGCAGAGAACTAATGGTATGACTGTTCTCGGGGTATCCTTCTAGAGGTGTACCTATCTTTGAGGAAGTTCCTCAGCCTAGTTATTTGTTGTAAATCCATTCTCCACTACGAGTTTGTACGGATTTAGTTGTAAACCTATATGCCGACATAATATATGGTACCTACGCCGGCTAGGGTTGATACGTTTATTTTTGAAAGTGATTTCCATAAATTAGACACTAATAATAATATCAAACTATTTTCGCGTATCAAGCATGTTTGGCTATCATAAGGGGAAATATCTCATAATCTGCGTTTTCATGATGTGTGCATGTGTGTGATGAAAGACCTTATTGTAGCTTCATTTTCAAAAAGCACTGCAAGTTTTCATGCACTGGTATTCATAAGGGGAAAGCCGTTCCGTTTTTATACGGCATGCTCTTATGATTACCCTACTTTTTAATGATAAAATTGTTTAGTTTCTTATACTGGTCCTATGACTGACTCAGAGTTTACTGTTTCCTAGTAAACTCTGGATGCCCATATTTTCCACACAGGAAGCGTAGTAGTTTATGGTTTTTTTTGTAGAAATCAGTTTGGGGTCTTTTTCGAGCAGTATTCTAGATTATGGCGGGAGCTATACTCAGAATCATTGTTCTTCAACCTAAAGTTTTATTTCTGTTTTTCTTTCCGCTGATATATGTTGTACTCCGGTATTATCTGGTACTCTGATGTAATATTGTGATGATATAAATGAAAATGTTCTTTTGTTCAGTTCTTATATGTAAGTACCTTTAACCATCCGCCTTTGAGGAAGTCACGAGTTAGTTTGATACCCATTAGGGGAAGTCTAAAAGGAGGGTCGTTACACGGTTCGTCGTTACACAGTTCATTTGCCAGAATTATTATTATATGATGTTGATTCCATTGTGAGATTATGTGTTTCTTCTGCTCTTTTCTTTTTCTTTTTATCCTAACATTCTGTAATTTCGACGATTGAATGTTCGACATTGAAATACAGTAGTCGTGTTCGATGTTCATTTTCGATGGCTGGAAAGGGGGGTCCTGACACAAGGCATTGCATTGATGTAAAATTATCAAAATTGATGATACAATAAATTGTTGAAATATTACATAATTACTATACTCTTTTTTTAACTAAAATTCTTCTACTTACTGGGTCTTTCTTAGTAAGGTTAAATGAGGCACCATCTTGATTAAGAAATAACAGACATCATTTGATGCAATAAACTAATTAAATATGTCATGTTATTTTTCCTCTTTTTTCTTCACTAATACTTTTCCCACAAGGATTTTCTTAGTGAGGTTTTAAGAAGACACTATCATGATCGAAAAGTATTAAACTTATTTTGATGAAATAAGGTACTAAAATATGTTGTACGCTTTTTCATTGACTAAAATATTTCCTATTGGGTTATCTTAAAAGTTTTTGATGAGGCATTATTTTGATTCTAAAGTACCGAACTCTTTATAAAGGACATCATTTTCGTATGATATTTATGATTTTAAAGTTGTATTATTTTCCTCGCTCAATATTTTTCACATTGGGTCTTTCTAAAGTAGGTTCTTAATAAGACAATAAGCAATATCCATATCGACAAAATAAATATATGAAAGCAATAAAAATAAAAAATGGAGGAGCGTCATTTATGTTTCAAAAGGGACAACTTTAAGTTATTGGAGTACTGAAGATTTTAAGGATGCATATTCAATGGAGAGCGTTGTAATATTTATTAAAGGTAAGGTGAATATGCTTTTGTGTTTATGTTTAATCCTCGTCATAGGATATGTCAAACTCAAGTTCATATATATATATATATATATATATATATATATATATATATGAGCATATGTAATGAAAATTGTGCTACCAATCTCTGAAATGAATAATAACATTATCCTACTAATGCATTTTGTTCTTCTCATTCAACAAGTTTCTATTATGTTTTCTCAGTAATAAAAAGTATATTACATTCTCTTATTCTGACATTAAATTTTTAGTTTCATTATCAATATCATAAATCTTTAAATTAGCGTATAATAAAGTAAACTTTTGTGAAGTAATACCTTCTAGCACAAGATTAGAACCAAAATCTCAAAAAAAAAAGAATATAATTAGGTCTAAAAATATTGGAAATTGTAGGTATCTTGTGATTCCCTAAATTTCACTTTAATTGGAATGGCTGAAATCTAACTATCATGCAAAAATAAAGGAAAATTACTAGATGTATGGTCGTATTAGTACTAGATTATAAACATCAAGATATAACAACTTATTTCTAGAAAATTGACATAGAAGTAGAGTTTTAATTATAATATGATTTAAATTAAACGAACCAACATACCATTGATTCGAGATTATTTCTTTCCATAAGATGTTATCATTATTATTATTGAATTACCAAATTTACTTACCTATCAACTATATTTTAAATTATGTAAATTTGTAATACCTAAACCCCCATCGCTTTTAGCTATACAAATAGTCTCTCAGTTAACGAGCATTAAGAACTACAATAGGATTATCTCACTCCATAATAGATCGTTTTTAATCTTATCAATTTTATCAATAACCTATTTTGAAAAAAGGTAAAAGATTTTCTATAAATAGGCAATGTAGATAAGGCTGAATTAATAAATGCTACCTTACTTGCACTGGATAAGAACCTACCATTTCATATTAATAACATATTAATGATTTTATTAACTATTATGTTCCTATTATTGTGCTTAAGCTTTTGAGGCCTAATTAAGAAATCCAAATATCTTATAGATAATTTCATTATTTCACAACTTAAATTATATTCAACTTGATCTTCAGTGCCATCTGTGTCGTTTAACAGTAATATTGAGCTCTTGACAAAATTATGCTTTAAACCAGATAAAAGTTCAAAACTATACAAATATGATGTGTAACACCCCATAATTTTCAAAAACAATATAATGATAAACTAAAGAATACTTAATTAAATATTGGGAATCAAGTAAAATGGACTGCGCCATTGCGTTCGTCTTGGAATTTTGCTTAAGACAGACTCTGATTTTGCGTGAAACGGACATCATATGCAAAAGTTTTTAAGCCTAGAAGTTTGTATATGCACAAGAGAATTATATATATATACAAACAAATCAGAATATAAAAAAATCAAAACAGCAAAGCGGGAGTGCCAAAAATCAGAACCAACCCATTCTGGGGTTCGACCCGGACCTTGGGGTCGACCCAGGGTGTTTGGGTTCAACCCATGGGTCGACACCCAAAAGGGGGGTCGACCCCTATACAGATCTGGGCAGAATCACTTTTTGTACCTGGACTTGTTTCTTGACCTGATTCGTTGACCTGAGGCTATAAATAGGACCTCGTTCTCATTGTTTAATTCACCAAAAACAAAAGTGCTGCCCCGACCCAGATTAAAATAGCCTATTCATCTGCAACAACGATTCATACGCATTCAAGAATTTCTTCTACAACTTCAGCCTATTGATCTTTAGATCCAGTCACAGTGAGTTCATGTTATTTTTAGATATAAACATTTAAAAAGTAATCTTGACATGTTTATAAATTTGGATATAAGCCTATGCCTGTTAATAACTTGAATCTTAACAGATCTACCATTACTTGTACACCTGATCTACGGTCCTTATATGCCCAATTCTACCATCATATGCCTATCTTATTATTATGATTTATTTTATCATCACATGCCTATCTTGTTATTATGATCAATTTTATCATCATATCCCTATCTTGTTATTATGATCAATTTTATCATTATATGCCTGATTTGTTATCATGCCTATTCTTGTTCTCTTCTCTCCCTCTTTCCTGTTTTATTTTTATATCCTGACTACCTTCGTGCCTAGGCCTATCGTTGAAATATGTGAGTGCACGAAATTGGTAATGGATTGGAATGATAAATTGGGGCATAACTTATATCGTAAAACAGGATTGGGATTTGGGGGCATAATCTATACATTGATCTAAAGCTATAATTTGGGCCTAACTCATATTATGAATCATGTTTGGGTATGGTAATTTAGGGCCATAACTTGTACTTTGAATCACGATTGGAATTTAGGAGCATAAACTATATTGTGAAATTGGACTAAAAAATTGGGGCATGATTTCTACTATAAGTTATGACCTATGGCTTGGGACATATAAATCTGTAGGCTTAATTTAAGATTAAGCGAAACATGTTAATGGAACTGTAAAGAATCTGTGAAGCCTGTTAAATCCATTGAAATTGAATACTGTAATTGAAAAACCTAGATGAGCATGAATAATTGTTTAAGAATGAATATGCCTATATTTACAATAGTTAGAAACTGTAACCGCACTTAGACACAAGGTTAGATTACACTTGTGGTAGAAGTCTGCCCGAAACCGCCCGGCAAATCCAGTGTCCACAAGTGCTTAATCTAATGTGAGGGGTCGAGTGCGTAAATGTACACATAACGGTGCTAAGACATGAGGTTAAATTCGACTTGTGGTAGAAGTCTGCCCAGAACCGTCCGGCATATCCAGCATCCACAAGTTGTCAACTTAATATGAGAGGTCTGGTGCATTAACATATATAAACAGGGAATGATAGTATCCTATTATGAATAAACCCGAATGGGAAAAAGGAAAGATAATAGGTAGGCTTGTCCTAGGGACAAGTGATAATTATAACTTAGGTTATAATAAACGATAGAGGAAGGGGATAACTTATGACATAAGATAAGAAAATTTAAGTAGTCTATAAATCTGGAAATCCGTTAAATTTGTTGGGTTAAGTAAACCTGTTAAATCTGTGGGGGTTATACGAACCTGTTAATCGATAAAACTTAATCGGTTACATTTGTTATATGGACCCTTTAACTTGTAAAGTTTAACCCATAAATCTGTAGGGGGTTACGCGAATCTGTTAGACATAACCTGTCAAAATCCTAGTTAATTGGGGACACAAGATCTGTAAGGGTTGACTTGTTTCATCTGTTGTGCCGGACCAACATTAGTCAGTAACCAATTTTGGTATTAAAGGGGGACCCCGCACTAGGTAGGGGTCGCGACACGCTTACTGAGCTGATTGTAAGAGGTTCATTTAGGAGGAGGTGTGTACTGGCGCATTCCAACGGACTCATGTGCGTGCATGAGTATGGCTTGCTCTGGGAAAATAAGCCATTGTAGCACTAGTAAATAGGTCCGTGTCCTTCTGTAGGTTTCCACTCTAGGAAGTAATACAACCTACTATGGGGATGACACAGGGTATTCACGATTTAGGGAGTTGATCAATTGAGGGTAGTAATTAGGGTACATCTAGTCTTGCTTGTTTAGGATCCTGTTATTATTGTTGGGATAACACTTGTCAGTTCTGTTGGGCTACCTATTACTGTATGGGGAAAAACCTCTCACTAGAAGTACACCTAAGTCTACCTATGTACTAGTGTTGGTGTGGAGAAAAGTATTAGAGAAGCGTAACCTATTTTTTTCTGTTTATTCTTCTTATCTTGCTCGGTCTGTTATACCCGTCTTATGATGTTGTTATCTATCTCATCCATTTTTTATGCCTATCATGATGCTTTTACTTCTTTATATGCTAAAAGTAACTGGACTTGCCAAACTTTATGTCTGACCCATTTTGTTTCCTCTTCTCTCTCTTACGTTTCCCCCCAGGTTCTAGGGTGGGAATACTCAGGCTTGATTTGGATTCTCTCTTTCATTCTGCTTAGAGCTGCTTAGATGTACCGCTTTGATTTCCTGTCTTCTCTGATATGTCTATATTTATGGGGAACTATGCTTCTTTTATTACTGTACTCTGATGATTTTAGTACAAGACAGAATATTTATGTTAATATAATGGGTTTTCTATATTTTTGACTTATGATGTAACTATGTTCTGGACCACGATGTTTTCTGTTAAATAAAGTTTTAAATTCCGCTGTTGTTTTATATATGTCTTCAAATGTTTCTGTTTCTGTTTCTGTTTACTTATAACGCTTCACGAAACTTAATGCATTCTGATAAAGAGTGACATTAACGGACGTGGGGGTGTCACATTTGGTATCCGAGCTGAAGGTTACCAGATCAGATAAAAGTTTTGAAAATTATTTTCGAAAAGGTTTTAAAAGAAAGCATTTCCAAAAGAAAACTCTGTTTTGAAAAATAAATTCCCCAAAGCCATACAGAATGTCTTTCGATTCTCCGCTTGAGTCCCTTTTCCTTTTCTTTCAACATGTCTGGTGAATCGATTCTTCCCGAAGGGTGTCCCCACTGCGGCATGGTTCCGTTGGCATGTTAAAACTATGGCACATGTCGAAGGGCAAGGAAGTGCCTAACCTCCATCTGTAGCCGCGGTAGTCTCAACTACGACTAATTTTCTTTCGAACTTAGTAAGGATTTCCATGCGACGGAGGCAACTTTTGAGAGACTTGTTAACATGTTACACAAGGATGGTGAAGAGGAGAATAAGGGAGTTAGGGATGAGGAGCATAGCCCAAGGATGAGAAAAAGGGTGGCACAAAAAAGAACAACGAAGCTCGAGATAAGAAGAAATGTCATGAGAGCTTAGGCTATTTGGTTAAGCAATGCAAGAGAATGAATAACGCTTGTTTCAACTGTGGTAAAGTCAGACACTACACTAGGGAGTGCCCGAAGAAGCTAGGACATGGCCAAAGGGAAGGATCTTTTGGAGGGAAGATGCATGCTCTCGTGACCGGTGTATCGGATAGAGGTAGGAAAGTTTTGTTAAAGGTTTGGTTTCCCTTTCCAATCATCTTGTTAGAACTCTTTTTGATTCTAGCGCTTCGTATTCTTTTATATCTGATTTTGTAGTTGAGTCTTTGCACCTTAGTACTAGTATGGTTTTGGATCCCGTTGTTGTCTCAAACCCCATTGGTGATACGGCTCATTTATCTTCGATTTGTCTGGGTTTGAGAATATCTTGTTGGGCATCGAGTTTGAATGTGATGCATATGTGCTTGGTTCGATGGGCTATGGTTTGATTCTAGGGATGGATTGGCTAACCATGTATGGTTCCATTCTGGATTGTGAGAGGAGGGTTGTTAGACTTTTTACTTGCCATGGGAGGACCCTCGAAATTTATTGTGACCCTAAGGGTCTATCATGATTAGTTTCCTAGAATCGCTTGATGCATCTATCGATGATTATGATCTATACCAGTAGTCTGTGAGTATCCTGGTGTTTTTGAGGATGTTCGGGGCTTACCTCCGAGGTGCGAAATTGATTTCCGTATATACTTGGAGGACAATGCAAAGCCAGTTGCATTGCATGCGCGCCATATGGCTCCGAGAGAAAATAGGGATCTTAGCAAGCAAGTAAGGAAGCTACTTGAGAAAGGATTTATTAGGCAAAACATATCTGAATAGGGTGCTCAATAGTATTTTCCACTAAGGCGGATGGTTCATGTAACACCCCGAATTTGTACCGACACTAAAAGAGGATAAATTAAATAAAAATTAATTTAATATTCATAATTAGAGGAAACAGACTGTACCATTGCATCCATCTCGAAATTATGGTCAAGACAGACATTTGATTTGCGTAAAACGGATAGTGTATGAGGAAGTTATGAGGGTTTTAAGTTTGTATACGCGTAGAAAAAATTATATACATACGTATGAGTCAGAGATGAGTCGGAGTTGAGTCGGAATTTATCCAAAAAGATTCGAACTCGAAAAATTCCAAAGGGCGCCAAAATTCCCGCACTAGGGGGTCGACCCCCCTAGAGGGGAGTTGACCTAGGGGTCGACCCACCCACAGGGGTGTCGACACCCCTAGGGTCGGTTTCAGAGGGCTCTATAGCTATTAATATGTGGCTATTTCTCATATTTTCTTCATTGGAGGTCATGACAGCCAAATTCTACCGGAGTTTGAACTGAACTAGGGTCTCTCATCTTATTCTATCAAGTAAAGCATATCAAATTCTGAGATTCAAGCATAGACTCAGCACCAACCTCTTTTCTATCATCTTAGCAATCCAATCACAGTGAGTTTTAGTTGCTTTTAGGTTTAGATAAATAAAAGTGAATTATGAAAGACTGTGATTTGGATACGTTGTAAACCTTGAATCTATGTTATTGTTCGATCTTATGCTATGTTATGATAGATCTATTTCTCTAGATCCAATTCTATTGTGATTGTTTTATTGTGGATCTTGGTTTGTAACTATATTATGGTTAATATAGATCTGTTAATTTGGACACTTATATCATTGGATAGATCTAATCACTTATGTAATCATGAACATATGTCACCTTGAATTGGTTAGAATTGGATCTAAACCTTTATCTTAATTGTAACTTTTATGACATGATATGATGTGTATGTATGTAGATCTATTTCTAAATTAGTAGATCTAATTTATGTGGACATTGAAACTATTAGACAGATCAAGATTATCACCTTATGTTATCATGTTAGATCTATTTTATGTGATCTAAACTGTCACCTTATGTTATCATGTTAGATCTATTTTATGTGATCTAAATTATCACCTTGTTATGATGACAATTTCATGTCCATGCCAATATGTATGTTCACCTTATTATCGTACAAGTTTATGCTTATGCCAAGATGATCATTTTAGTTATTTTCCCTATTATCGTTTATGACTAGGCTATTGTCTAGCCTAGGCATATTGCCAATTTTGTGAGGGAGGTAGTTAAGGAACGGGGGGAAAAAGGGTTAAAAATGGCATAATTTGAATATGAACATTTATGGACATGTAATTCAAATTATTGGGTAAAATAGGCATTGACACCTATAAAAGGAAGGATTAATTGATTGATTAATTAATTAAAAATGGAATGTTTAGTAATTACAATTAGGAATTGTAATTGTACTTATGACACGAGGTTAGGTTGTATTAGTGGCGGAAGTCTGCCCGGACCCGACCGACATATCCAGCAGCCACTAATACTGAACCTAATGTGGGAGGTCTAAGTACGTAAATACGAATCGGGCTAAGACACAAGGTTAGGCCCAACTGTGGAACAAAACTACCCGGACCCGACCGGACATATCCAACATCCATACGTTGTAGGCCTAATGTGGGAGGTCTAGCCCATTATAACCATAATTGGACATGGATTGAGTTGGACTACTTAACTTAATTTAAAGATTGTATGATTATGAACTTAAGTTAGGGTTAAGTAAAATTGGATGGGTAGTGGATGGGTTAAGTAAATTAGAGGGGGTGGGAAATATTTATATATAGGCCCATGAACTTAACGCAATAAGGTTATGTACTTAAAGACACCTAGTGGTATACATAACTGGTAGATAATGTAATGAAGTTATGTAATTAAAGACACCCTTTAGGGTAAGCATAACTGGTATAGGGGCTATGTAATTAAAGACACCTAAGGGTATACATAGTTAGTGGAAAACCTAATGAGGATACAAGACAAGGGGGAGAGCTTGTATCATATTGTGTGGGACCCATTTCAGTCTGTAACTTGGAGTTGGATCAAGTAAAGAACTCCGTACTAGGCGGAGAAGGGGCACACTTACTGATTGATTGTAAGAGATCCAAATGAGACAGATGGTGTGGGCGACGCAAACCGACTGGGGACATGTGCGTGCATGGGCCGGGCAGAGGGGCTAAGACGACCGTTGACACCAGTAGATATGGTTGTGCACATCTTGGGTTACCACTTTAGGAAGTGATACCTCCTATTGTGGGGCCAGCACATGATATCTACGGAGTGGGGAGCCGATCGATTAGGGAAGGGTTAGGGTATACTTGGACGTATGACCTAAGCCTACCAACTTATAGTGGAAGGGATCATCTAATTTCAGTTATACTAGTAATAGTGCAAAGTAATTATTAGTGAAGCACATAAACCTTATCTTGCTTACCTTGTCACACCTGCCATTTATGTAGTAATCTCTCGCTTATCTACTTTATATGCCTATCATGTTGCTTTTATTTATCTACAGGCTAATAGTAACTAGACTCGCCAGACTTTATGTCTGACCCTGTTGTTTCTCCTTCTTTCTTCCGTTCCCCCAAGGTTCTCAGAGAGGTAACACTCGAACTTAATCAGGACTCAGATATTATCTTGCTAGGAGCTACTTCTGAAGTATAGCTCAAGTTCTTGTCTCTACTGGATTAACTCTTTTAATTTGGGGAAAACTATGTTTTTTATATTCTTATATACTCTGATGATGTAAGACAGAAGTTATTTTATTGTAATGGTTTTCGTGACTTATGAAATTGTGGACCACGGTATTATGCTTTATGGTTGAATAAAAATTTAAATTTTCCGCTACTGCCTTATTTATATTTGTCTTGTTATCATTCTGTGTCTGTTTACCTATAGCGCTTCACGAAACTTAATGCATTCCCTTAGTGAGTGACATTAACTAATGTGGGGTGTCACAATTCACTTTTCTTATGTGTGGATTATAGAGAGTTGAATAAACTCACTAAGAATAATAGGCACCAACTTCCGAGGATAGATGATCTGTTTAACCAGCTTGTTAGTGCATCTGTTTTCTCCCAATTAGACTTAGCCATAGGATTTCATCGGTTGAGGGTGGCCGAGGATGGTATAGACAAGACTTCCTTTAGGACTCAAGGTGGTTTCTTTGAGTGGCTCGTCATGCCTTTTGGGTTGATGAATGCACCCCGCATATTTTGTGGATCTGATGAGTAGAGTGTTTCGGGAGTTTTTAAATAAGTTTGTTGTGGTCTTTGTTGATGACATCTTGATTTTCTCGAAGTGCGAGAAAGATCATGCCCTACATTTAAGGGATGTTTCGAAAAATCTCCGAGCACATCTGCTAAAGGCAAAATTCTCCAAATGTCATTTTTGTAGAAAGGAAGTGAGATTTCTAGGGTATGTGGTCTTTGAGGATGGGTAGTAGTAGATTTTGCGAAAGTAATTACAGTTCAGGAGGGAAGGGTAGTATGTTACGATGGTAGACATTTGAGAGTTCATGAGAAGAACTACCCTACCCATGTTTTGGAATTAGCTGCTATAGTATTTGCGCTTAAGACTTGGCGGCAGTATCTGCTTGAAGAAAGGTTCGAGTTATACATGGACAATAAGTCACACAAGTATCTGTTCTCGCAGAAGGAACTAAAATTGAGGCAGCAGAGATAGGCTTCTACTTGGACCTGAGACGATTAGAGAAACTTCAGTAAAGATTGATCTTATCTGCAGACACATGAAGACACCTTAGGACAGGCAGAAGTCATATGCAAATAAGGGAAGGACCGATATTGAGTTTGAGGTGGGGGACATGGTTTCGTCAAAGTATCACCTCGGAGGGATTGATTCGTTTCGGATCTGTAGGGAAATTGGCGCCAAGGTTTGTAGGACCATTTCCCATAATGGAAAGAATAGGTCAAATGGCTTATAGGGTAAAGCTACCAGAGATATTAGTGGATGTTCATTTGCTGAAATGTTTGAACTATACAGCAGGAGTAATTGAGTCGAGTATGCTTAAGGAAGTAGAGGTGGAACGGGAGGCGATAGTTAGACGAGTTCCTACCCGTATTCTTGGATTAGTTGTTAAGAAGCTACACAACTAAGAGGTCAAATTGATGAAAGTTCAGTGGAGAGATGACCACGACAATACAACTTAGGAGACTGAAGACAAGATTCGTGCTTCGTACCCTTTTATTTTCAAGGGAATGTTCTTAATTTCTTTTTCAAAGCTTTTATTCGTACTTGCTTCTATCATCTAAGTACATCCTATCAATCGAATCTTCAACCTTTAAGTAGGAAACCCATGGATTTAAACATGTGTTTGAGAACTGTTATGTTTGATGGATGCAAGTGTTTGCTAGTGGTTGCTCGTGGATGCATATACACACACATTAGGCACTAAATCGACTTAATCACTCTCATACTGCATATGGATGTGCATGCATTTTTCATCTTTTTATGGATGGAAATGGGTGTATCATCATGTGGATGATGCATTTGGATGAATAATTGTGCACACATATAAAACTTACATGTTATACTAGGATTATTTTCATACATTTTGATTACATGGCACGAACATAAATTGCATTAAGGAGGTCAACTGAATCAGTAGACCGCCTGATTTCTCGCATTAGTATAAGGACATATACACACACATTTGCATATGTTCATAAAAGCACTAGAAATCTTTAAGGACAATGGATGCTTGTGATTTGTGGATGAGCATATGGATGATGGATGTTAGGATATTAATTCTTCTTAACTTGGAGATTTCAAGGACGAAATCCTTTAAGTATGGGATAATGTAACACCCCGTAATTTTCAAGAACATCATAATGATAAACTAAAGAATACTTAATTAAATATTAGGAATCAAGTAGAACGTGCAGCACCATTGTGTTCGTCTTGGAATTTTGCTTAAGATAGACTCCCAGTTTGCATGAAACAGACATCGTATGAGGAAGTTATTAAGCCTAGAAGTTTGTATACGCACAAGAGAATTATATATATATATACACAAACAAATCAGACTATAAAAAAAATCAAAACAGCAAAGTAGGAAGGCCAAAAATCGGAGCTGACCCATTCTGGGGGTCGACCTGAAACCCAACTGGGTCGTGCTAGGGTGTTTGGGGTCGATCCATGGGTCGACACCCAAAGAGGGGGTCAACCCCTATACAGATCTGGGCAGAATTCACTTTTTGGGGGGTCGGCCCCTATACATATCTGGGCAGAATTCACTTTTTGTACTTGGACTTGTTTCTTGACTGTATTCATTGACTTAGGCTATAAATAGGACCTCATTCTCATTGTTTTATTCGCCAAAAACAAAAGTGTTGGCCCAGCTCAGATTAAAATAGCTTATTCATCTGCAACAACGATTCATACGCATTCAAGAATTTCTTCTACAACTTTAGCCTATTGGTCTTTAGATCCAGTCAAAGTGAGTTCATGTTATTTTTAGATATAAACATTTAAAAAGTAATCTTGACATGTTTATAAGTTTGGATCTAAGCCTATTCCTGTTAATAACTTGAAACTTAACAGATTTACCATTACGTGTACACCAGATTTATTGTCCTCATATGCCCAATTCTGCCATCATATGCCTTTCTTGTTATTATATTCAATTTTATCATCATATGCCTATCTTGTTATTATGATCAATTTATCATCATGTGAATGATTTTTTATTATGCCTATTCTTGTACTCTTCTCTCCCTCTTTCCTTTTTTATTTTTATAGCAAGGCTACCTTCGAGCCTAGGCCTATTGCTGAAATATGCAAGCGCACGAAATCAGGAACCGTTGGGAATGATAAAATAGGAGCATAATTTGTATTGTAAAACATGATTGGGATTTGGGGTATAATCTATACATTGATCTAAAGCTATAATTTGGGCATAACTCGTATTATGAATCATGATTGAGAATGGTAATTTAGGGGCATAACTTGTACTTTGAATCACGATTGGAATTTCGGGGCATAAACTATATTGTGAAACTGGACTAAAAATTGGGGCATGATTTCTACTGTAAATTTTGACTTGTGGCTTGGGACATATAAATCTGTAGGTTTAATTTAAGATTAAGCGAAACATGTTAATGGAACTGTAAAGAATCTGTGAAAGCCTGTTAAATCCGTTGAAATTGAATACTATAATTGAAAACCCTACGATGAGAAGGAGTAATTGTTTAAGAATGAATATGCCTAGATTTACAATAGTTAGAAACTGTAACCGCACTTAGACACAAGGTTAGATTACACTTGTGGTAGAAATTTGCTTGGAACCGCCCGGCAAATCCAGCATCCACAAGTTGTAAATTTAATGTGAGGGGTCGAGTGCGTAAATGTACATGTAACGATGCTAAGACACGAGGTTAAGTTCAACTTGTGGCAGAAGTCTGCTTGGAACTGCCCGGCATATCCAGCATCCACAAGTGATTAACTTAATGTGAGAGGTCTGTTGCATTAACATATATGAACGGGGAATGATAATAACCTATTATGAATAAATCCGAATGGGAAAAAGGAAAGATAATAGGTTGGCTTGTCCTAGGGACAAGTGTTAACTTAGATTATAATAAACGATAGAGGAAGGGGATAACTTATGAAATAAGATAAGTTGTACTTAATTATAAATTAAGTAGTCTGTAAATCTGGAAATCCGTTAAATCTGTGGGGTTAAGTAAACCTGTTAAATCTGTGGGGTTAAGTAAACCTATTAAATCTGTGGGGGGTTATACGAACCTGTTAATCTAGAAAACTTAACTGGTTACATTTGTTATATGGACCCGTTAACTTGTAAAGTTTAACCCGTAAATCTGTAGGGGGTTATGCGAATCTGTTAAATATGTTAGGCATAACCTATCAAAATCCTAGTTAATTGGGGACACAATATCTGTAAGGGTTGGCTTGTGTCATATGTTATGTGGGACCCATATTAGTTAGTAACATATTATGGTATTAAAGGGGGACCCCGCACTAAGTAGGGGTCATGGCACACTTACTGAGCTGATTGTAAGAGGTTCATCTGGGAGGAGGTGTGTACTGGCGCGTTCCAATGGACTCATGTGCGTGCAGGAGTACAACTTTCTCTGGGAAATTAAGTCGTTGTAGCACCAGTAAATAGGTCTATGTCCTTTTGTAGGTTGCCACTTTAGGAAGTAATACACCCTACTGTGGGGCTGACACAGGGTATTTACGAGTTAGGGGGCCGATCGATTGGGGGTAATAATTTGGATACATCTAGTCTTGCTTGTTTAGGAGCCCGTTATTATCGTTGGGTTTAACACTTGTCAGTTCTGTTGGGATACCTATTATTGTATGGGGAAAACCTCTCACTTGAAGTATACCTAAGTCTACCATCTTGTACTTTTTGGGATCATCTTGTTCTGTGATACTAGTGTTGGTGCAGAGAAAAGTATTAGAGAAGCGTACCCTATTTTGTTCTGTTTATTCTGCTTATCTTTCTCAGTCTGTTATGCATGTCTTATGATGTTGTTATCTATCTCATCTAGTTTATATGCCTGTCATGATGCTTTTACTTATTTATATGCTAAAAGTAACTGGACTAGCCAGACTTTATGTCTGACCCATTTTGTTTCATCTTCTCTCTCTTCCGCCCCCCCCCCCCCTAGGTTTTCAGGGTGGGAATACTCATGCTTGATTTGGATTCTCTCTTTCATTCTGCTTGGAGCTGGTTAGATGTACCTTTTGATTTCCTGTCTTCTCTTATATGGCTATATTTATGGGGAACTATGCTTCTTTTATTACTGTACTCTGATGATTTTAGTACAAGACAGAAGTTTTAAGTTGATGTAATGGGTTTTTTGTATTTCAGACTCATGATGTAACTATGTTTTGGACCACGATGTTTTCTATTAAATAAAGTTTTAAATTCCACCGTTATTTTATATCTGTCTTGTAATGTTTCTGTTTCTATTTACCTATAACGCTTCACGAAATTTAATGCATTCTGATAAAGAGTGACATTAACGGACGTGGGGTGTCACATGATGTGAAAAAATCATAATGATATCAGAAAACTAAAGAATAGAAAGGCCCTTACTAGCGACCTCATTGCCCATAATATCTAATAACCAATTAATAGTGGCCAGTTTAATAATTCTAGGAGAAAACATCAGTCGCTATGAATAATAATGGCGAAAAAAGGATTGTCATTCCGAAGACCTCGCTTTGATTGAATCTTGTTACATAAAACAACACTGACCATAATGCTTAAGTTACTAGTTTTAGCTAAGGGTATGATCCATCCTACCTATTTAACACAAAACCCTTAGGAAATAATAAATCATGAATAAAATCAAAGTAATAGAGTCCAAAGGCAAATCAAGTTTTAGAAAAGAATAAGTAATAATATTTTTACAAAAATAGTTAATGTACTTTTGAACAACTATTACTCCATCAACCATATTTCTACATTTAATAAATGTAATTTGAGTATTATTTATTAACTCTTTCATTTTTATTAGCTAAAACTGTAGAATTAATTTTAAATGAACAGTTTAGTAAAGAAATTAGTCAAAAAGAATTAGTTGGTTAGTCTTTGTTTTCTAATGTAATAAATTAATGTTTGCAATATTAAATATACTAAGTTGTAAAGTGCCATCAAAAATTTCAGTGAATATTTCGACAAAAATCATCTTTCAAAATGTTCTAAAAAAATTCTTAAATAAAATAGAATAACATTTGGACCCAGGACTTATCATTAGGCAAATCCTTTAAGTCTTTCAAAAGTTCATCTTCTGTAAAAGGATCATCCAAACAAACTAGGTCAATCTAAATATCTATTACGTAAGAAAATACCTGTTAAACTAATTCTATACCTATTAGCGGTTCTAAAAATTTCTGTATAGTATTTAATAAACTCATCGTTAATATCACTTTGGTCAACAATACCTGTATAATTAGAATAGAATTAATAGTATTACTACATATCCTATCATTTTTCTTTCTATGGAAAAGTTTGGTCTACATATCACCTTCATCCATTCATTGGATGTTATATGCTTATTTCCAAATAGCTTCTTCCTGTGAAATGATTTTATTAAACTCTTCCTTTAGGTTATAAAGTGCATATTTTCAAAAAATACTTAAATTCCTAGTTCCTTCTGTTTTATTTAAATTTTAAATCTCACTCATTAATTGATCCTTTTCAAATTTAACATTACCAAAAAATATCCTTATTTCATTTTTGTAGAAAAACACAAATTTATAAATAATTTTTTTTGATATATTTCCGAGAAAATTATTATTATAAGAATTCATAAAACACCATTTTAAAGCAATTTTTATATCAGTTTTTGGTCAATTAGATCTAACACGCGATATTATGTTGCTTGCAGTTCGATCACAGACACAATCACAAAATATAATAATGAAAGCAATAATTTAGATCACTAAGGGCATGAAATAAGTGATCATGAAAGGTTTTATAGTGGTTCGGCAACCACTGGCATATGCCCAATTAGAGTAATTTATCATTTCTACCGTCCAATTACAAGCACAATTATTGGTTGTATGAATAAAGAAAAAAAGGTTGAAGGTGTTTCCAAGGTATAGCAGAGCTTTCATGCGAAGAACAGAAGGTCCATTTTTCCATGCCTCAATAGGTCATTCATAGAGAAAGACCAGAGCAAGGATCAGTAACGGGGACTAATAAAGTGGATGATTTATCCCACAAAGTAGGGCCTTAGTCACCTCTACGTTTAGAAATCGGTACCGACCCTTTAAGGTTGAAACCTAAAGGGTGTGACCCTTGGTGTGGGTCCCCCTAGCTGATTCTCTACTTTTCCAGTTATCGGTTTGTCGTTTGAGCTCCCCGATTTGAGTTATTAATGGAGTTCCGACTGAGTTATTGAGTTCTGAAATCTGTGAATCAGATTCATATCGGTTCTACACTTAGCAAATTTAAATTCCTATCTCAAGAATCGAAGTCGCATCGATTCCACACTTTGCAAAATTTTCAGTGTAAATCTAGTTTATCCAATGTAATATTCCAATGAATTCAACCGTTTGTGAGTTCATATGATCATCCGTACTCGATTCTGAGCGATCCATTTGTATGAATCCAAAGTGTAACGGCTTTGTTAAAAGTTAGTTTAACACTTTCCCCTTAAACCGTATCTTCGTGTAAAATACGTGTTTTTTATGGGACCAATATCCACATTCTCTCTGGATTTATCTTTAAGTTCCATAGTTTTTCTAAGCCATAATCGATGTCCACGATCTCAATGGATCCGTTCATATGTCTAATAGCCTATCGGAGCTAGTATTGGTGGCTTCATCGAGCTTTTATCAAGTTTCGCAACCATTTCATGTTGATTTTAATGTCCATGACTATGTCAGGTTGATACCTCACTAAGCGCCATCCACACTTAACAATCCCAGTCTTTTCTACGCTAATCAGAATCAACGACAAGCGACTCAGGCCTCATTGGGCTTTGAGCATAAGTCGTACTCATCACTTCATAACCCTGTTGGGTTCTTATCGAGTGATTCTAGCTTCAATGTTCCAAGTTCTATTTGTGCCAACTATAATCCACGGCTGATGGTTTGAGCCATGCTAAGCTTTAGTTGAGGATAAGTCGGCTGTTCGTGAGTTCATATGATCATCCGTGCTCAATTCTGAGCAATTTAAGTGTCCGAGTCTAAAGCATAATGGCCCTGTTAAAAGGAGGATTAATTGGTGCCCCTAAAATATATTTTCTAAGAAGGATGTGCTTTGTATGAGTCAAGTATCTGTAATATCTCTAATTGATTTTTAAGTTGCATGCTTGTTTTGAGCTGTAATTGATGTCGATGTTCTTGCTGGATCATTTATATGTCCAATAACCTCTCTAAACTAATATTAATGGCTTTGTCAAGTTTTTTTCAAGTTTCGCATATTTTTCAGATTGAAGTTTATAATCACAACCATGACAAGTCAATCCCTTACCAAGAGCTATTCGCACTAACGATCTCACTCTTTTCTATGCCAACTGAAATCGATGACTAACGATCCAAGCCTCATTGGGATTTTAGCATAAGCCATATTCATCAATTCATAACATTCACTACAAGAAAAAACTTAAATAGCGGCAGATTTTAGCAGCGGAAAATTCCATTGCAAATTAGCGACAGATTTTGGTGGAATCTGTAAGAGGTATTATCTAGGATTTTATATTTCAACTTGTTTTAAATTATTACCGTCAGGTTTTGTTTTCCGTCGCTAAACCGTAGTAAATTGCAACAATTTGCCGTCATTCTTTTTTCATCGCTAAATTCCATTGCAAATGGAGGCAATTTATCGTCTTATATATTTTGAAGCTATTTTGAAGCAAATTATCAAGGGATTTGCAAGGGATTGGTATGTTTACTCTTCATAAAATGTTTTACTGTTATGTTTATACTATGTAATTGTTAAGTAAAAATAATTTTAAATAATTTATGTTAATTATAATATACTAATAACAAAAAATAAATAATTACTATTAATAGTAAATAAAATTCAATAGTTATATTGATTAATTAATAATTACTAACTAATTAAGAGGTAATAATAATTAATAATATAGATTAAGAAATAATTTTTAATAATCTATGATTAATAAGTAACTTTTTATAATTAAGAAGTAAAATTTATTATCTAGTATCTAAAATTTAATAATTATAATTGATAATTTTGTTTAATACGTATTAATCCAAAAAATTAAAACTTTCGTATTTTATAAAATAAATATAAAGTTTAAATATAAAGTTTTGAATCTTTCATAATTATGAAATAAAATATAAAATTTGGTAAAATGTTCAAAATAAAATAAATTTTAATAAATAATTTTTACTGACTAGTATTTATTACTAAATACTTGAACACTAATAATAAAAATTAAATAATTTCTATTTATAATAATTAATTAATAACAAAATAAAATTCAAAATTTCAAAGAATTCGAAAACGTTAAAGAGTTTCAAAATCTGAAAAACACAAATATTAAATTGCAGATTGTTACTTCTATGCATTACTCGAGATAATTATAATTTTATTACATACGAGTAGTTTGAAATACAAACACAATACTAGTTTTTATATATTATGCTGCAAAATTTTAACATTTAACAATTAATATTCAAAATTTATTAAATACAAAAATAGTGCTTATTTAATAGTTAATAAATAATATTAATTATTAAGTAATTATAGTTAACAATATTTAATATTAATAATCAGTAATCAATAAGAAATATTTAATAATTGTTTCTGATGAAAAGTAATATTTAATCAAAAGATTACCAGTTTGGGACTTAGCAACTTGCTTAACACAGGTATAGGCGTACAGCAATCTGAAAACCTCAATTTTGAACTTAAAAAAAAAAGAATACAAATCAAATTTTCGTCCTCTTCCCACTATGATTTCATTTCCTGCTTCTAACATTGAACTCTAAATTTCAAGTACATACCAAAATTCTCCGTCACAGCACCATAGGTCCATAATACATCATCCTTCTCCGGCCCATTCTCCAAAATCCAAATTACCCTTACTCGCATCCACAACCATCTTAACTTAACCCTAGCCCCCAAATGTAAAGCAGTCCCTGAAATACCTCGTTGTTCTCCTCCTGCCCCTTAATTCTTTCTCCGCTGATTTGAAGCACGTTGCCTTCTTCCACCTCCACTTTCACTTCCTCCTTTTACAATTACAATACGGGGCATGTCTGCTTTGAAAATAGGAGCTTCAGGCGTTTCCTTCGAGTCAACTCGTGGGTTTGCGATGTCGCGGTCCATAGCAGTCTTGCGTTGAATCTCTTTGCTGAATGGGAAGTCCTGAAATGGATCCCATACATCCAAAGAAAAAGGGTCGAAGACGTTGCTTCTTTGCCCAAATATTCAAGGAATCAATTTACCTGAAGACGTTGCTTCTTCGCTTTGATTCCTGTTACTGCGGAGACAAGGAAGTATGGGAGTTGAAATCAATGGTCTGAAAGCATTAGAAAATATCCAGTACAACTCTTTGAATTATTTTGAAAATTAACTTTGAACTCGAAAATTCTTATAGCTCCTGTAACAACCCATATTTTCAATAACCTGTAATAATGTAAATCGAGGCAGAATTTAATTCTAAAATCTGAATCAAGGGAAACGGGCTATGCCATTGCGTTCGTCTCGGAAAAATACGCGAAATAGAGTCCGAGTTTTCGAAAATCGGAGTCCGTATGACCCAGTTAAGGCCCATGGAAGTTTTCAGAAATTTCCATAATTAAAAACAGATTTAAATTTAAATTAAAAACAAGGATTTGGGCACAGCTGGAGTAGGCGGGAAAACTCCCGCCAGGGGCCCCATGTCGACAGGCCTGTCGACAGGGTCCCCAGGGTGTCGACAGCCCTGTCGACAGGGGGTAGCCAGGCAGATTAGCCTGGCGCACCACTTTGGTTTGGGCTTGGTTTGGGCTTGGTTGTGTGGTCTGGTTCTAGAGAATTCTGAAATCTGACGGGCCAAAACTATCCTAGGGTTAATCCTAGGGCTAAAAACACTCTAATCTTCTATAAATAAGCCTCTAATCCTACCCTAAAACCCCATTAATCATTCTTGCAACCAAACTATGTCAAATTGAATTCTCAAATGGCCTCCACCTAAAAACCCTAGCCTCCAATCTCTTCATGAATCATTCCTATGAAGATATGATGATCATACAACCTTTTCTATGTTGTATGAATGCTTAATAACTTGCATACTTCATTAAGTTGCAAGTTTGATTTGCTAAGTTTGTGTTTTTGGGATTTTGCAAAAGGGTTTTCTTATTTGAAGCTTTGTTTTGGGTTTTCAAAGGGCTTCTTCATCTTATTTGGTGGATTTGTTTATATTGGTAAGCCCTCTTACCTTCATTTTAGAAACTCTAAAGTTAATGTGTGATGAAAGTTGGGGTTTATGCATGTTTGCTAAGTCATGATTTACAAGTTAATTGAGTTATGCATGTTTATGCATGTTTGCTAAGTCATGATTTACAAGTTAATTGAGTTATGCATGTTTATGCATGTTTGCTAAGTCATGATTTACAAGTTAATTGAGTTATGCATGTTTATGCATGTTTGCTAAGTCATGATTTACAAGTTAATTGAGTTATGCATGTTTATGCATGTTTGCTAAGCCATGATTTACAAGTTAATTGAGTTATGCATGTTTATGCATGTTTGCTAAGTCATGATTTACAAGTTAATTGAGTTATGCATGTTTATGCATGTTTGCTGAGCCATGATTTACAAGTTAATTGAGTTATGCATGTTTATGTAAGTTTACTAAGCCATGATTTGCAAGTTTATTGAGTTATGCATGCTTATGCAAGTTTAAAATGACAAGTTGTGCATGTTTGACAAGTTATGCATGTTTATGGTAATATGCAAGTTCACTATGCTAAGTTATGCAAGTTTAACCATGTTATGCATGTTTATGGTAATATGCAAGTTCACTATGCTAAGTTAAGCAAGTTTAACCATGTTATGCATGTTTATGGTAATATGCAAGTTCACTATGCTAAGTTGCACAAGTCTAACATGTTATGCATGATTGTTGTGCAAGTTTATCATGTATGTTGTGCCAAGTTCCCTCTTCCTATCCTTTATGCGTTATTACGAATATGTAAGCGATAGAACGACATTGGGGGGTTTGGGTAAACTTAAAATACATGAAAATATAAGATTGGGAATTTACCTATTAAGTTAGGTCTACCCCTTGGGAATTTACCTATTAAGTTAGGTCTACCCAAGCATTTGTTGACTTGTAATTATGTTTTGAAATAAAGTGGACATGACACTTAGAAAACAAAAGTGTGGCCAACTCGAGGTTGGGTTGAGTTTGTAGCGTAATTCTACCCGGAACCGACCGGCTTAACTAGTGGCTACAAACAATAGGACCCAATGTGAGAAGTTGGTCATGTGGTGCCAAAACCCGAGGTTAGACTAAGTTGTGGTGTAAACCTACCCGGACCCGCCCGGCCTAACTAGTAACCACAACAAGGTCTAATGTGAGAGGTTAAGGTGCATTAAGTTAATTAATGCCTCATGATTAGGGTTAAGTCAGGGTCCACTAATACTTAACCAATTTGGGGATTCAAGGGATGAAAATGGGGTTAAGTTACACTTAACCAATTTAATCAATTTGGGGATACAAGGGATTAGATGGGGTTAAGTGGTGAACCGTTGATTACACTTAACTAATTTAATCCATGATTAGTGAGGGGTTAAACCACACTTAACCCTCTTAGAAAACCCTAGCAACGTGGTCTGTTCTAATAGTAATCCCAGTTTGGTATCATTCACAACCCTAGAAGCTAGGCTAGGGCGGGGCACGATTACTGGACTGATGTAAGCGACCAAAACGACGGCTGAGTGGTACAGCGGTGCGGGTTCAGGCGGGCTACGGACGTGCACGTAGTCCGGTGTTGGACAAACTCGAGGCACGTGTACCAGTAGATTTGGGCTGTGCATTATTGCTTAAGTGTCCGGGGTTGACACCCGAGGGCTTGATACACCCGAAGGTGGACCCAGCACAGTCAAACTACATCCATATGTAGGCGGTATGGACACAAACACTTGACGTGTTAGGTTTATGGGGAGTCGATCGACTAGACCGTTGGGCTGGACCTTATATTAAGGTCACTTCATGTTATTGGGTCAAAGCTTGGGCCAGGGGATCAATAACTGTTATGTTGGTTTGCTAGTACACCGTGGTGCAAAACTTAACCTTGTTTTATGCGATGACACCTCTATCTATCTTGTAGTTAATTTATCATGCCAGCATGTTGTTATCTATGATCATCTCAGTTCCATCATGCTGTTAACTTTATTAGTTTATGGACTGATCGTAGCGGGGCTTACTCAGTCTTTTTGACTGACCTGTTTTCTTTCGCCTCTTTTCTTCCGTTTCCCCCCCCCCCCCCCCCCCAGGTTCTCAGGGAGGGAATACAGGAGCTTAGCTTGGATCCTACCTGCTTTCTTGGATAACTCATGTATGCTTTGGACTTGAGCTCGCTATGGTTTTTCCAGCTTTGGGGATAGTTACTTATGTATTTCTGATTTCAGATGATGTTGTTTTATCTAGACTTGTAATTTTGGGAAAATGACATTTTGATGTACCAGACTTGTGTTTAGAAATGGTTTAAAATCTTCCGCTGTTTTATCTACTTACTCTGTTTATTTATACATATGTCATGTCCTGCCTTGCTATACCATTATGCATGTTTACCTTGTTTACCAAAACGCCCCACCAAAGTCGGAGTTGCTTGCAAGAGCCACCCTGGCGGAGGTGGGGTGTTACATTGCGGAGGTGGGGTGTTACAGCTCCAGCATGCTTAGATGGTAGAGACGTTCTTGTTTCCTGCTTTCAGAAAAACATGCGGTTCAGTTAATCTATTTACAGTTCTATTCGTATGTTTAATTGCTTGCTTTTTTGAGAAATAAATGGAAGTATTTAATGTTTATATCGATTCAAACTTAGTTAAACTGAAATGGCTAAATCTCAATTAACTTTCTGGGTAAAAAAAATTCAGCACTGTTGCCCCTTTTTTGAGTTATATGCAGTGCTTACTTTTGAAAACATGGTCTCTGAAGAGCCAACTATGATTTTGAGTCCAAGATGAAATCAGGTTACCCACAGATTTATGATTTAATGCGAAAAATATATATCTTGATTTAGATCTGATCTTGACACATATATAGAAATGAAATCAATGAATGGTATCAGATTAACACTGATTTAAGGGTGATGTAGAATCTAAGCATATGTTTAATTTAAATCAAGCATACACTCAGATTTAAACTGTATGCTTGCTCATTTTAGAAACTGAGCTTAAGCTAATTTAGAACTGAACAACCTAAGCCTAGTTCTAAACTGGGTGTTTGTTTAGTTAAGAAATTAAGCTGTTTAGTTAGAAACCAAGCTAAATTGAGTACATGAATTCTGATTCACTAATTATTCCAACTCGATTGGTATTCATACAAAGTCAAACAAAGGACAAAAAGGTAAAGAAAAATATAAGCAACGGACTACATTTCGTTAGCATTCTTCAGGTATGTTCGGGCCAGTTTTATATCCCGAATCCATGCTTAATATTCCAAATCAAATATTATGGGAGTATATCTCCTAGTTAATTGCTCCGAAGAGGTAATCTTCTTTTTTCTGCTATTAAATTTAATGACAATATAATTGTAGAAAATATAACTATGGTCAAATTTGGATTCTGGAATTATTTACTATTGTGCATTTGTTTGGTGATGACTGAATGAAGAAGTGGATTCCTATCTAATCTATTATATTGTTGATAAATCTATGATTTACTTTTCGAGAAGTGGAATTATTCACTAATTTTCTTCTATTTTATCATTTACTTTTTGAGAAGAAATCCAAGATGTTGGGTATGAAAGTGAGTTTAGAAAAATAATGTCATTTTTGGGTAAAAAAAGCGACAAGCTATGATTTTCACAGTTACATTATTTTTCAGGACACCTCATCCCTAAAGAATGGAAAATACTACC
Source organism: Allium sativum (assembly GCA_030737875.1). NCBI lineage: Eukaryota > Viridiplantae > Streptophyta > Magnoliopsida > Asparagales > Amaryllidaceae > Allium > Allium sativum. Next base: position 980,781,719 of record CM060915.1, read on the forward strand.
ACTATTCAGAAGTATTCATCATAGTTCAGATAACTTCACTAATCCAACCTGATTTGATCCATCAAGATTTGAGGTAAGGGAAGTATTTTAATACGGATATGGATTTAAGCATGCGTGAGAAATAGTTTTGACTAACTGCATAAAAAACATAAGTAGGTTTCTTGTATTTCAGTTGTACTTTAGGTTGCTATCATAGCTTATATCATACTATTGTTTACTTTGATGCCATGTCATAATAGTGTTTACTATGGAAGCTTATTCATGCTATATCATAATATTTATTTAATACACTTTGCCATATCATAACATTGTTTTCTTTGATGCCACACTTTGCCATATAATGGAATTCAATTTTGACTGGACTTTCACAAAATTGGTATAGTGATTATGCCTTGAAACTCTTTATTAATATGCAATCTGTTTGTCTTGAAACTTAACGATCCCATACGAACCTGATGCAATGCTTGTACTGCACTTTTATGATTGAATTTTGAATTTTGAGCACCTACATCCATGCCTTTTTTGCCTAGGAAACTTTTGTTTAATATTGTATCCAGCAAGGTTAACCCCTAATTCAATAATGACATGCAATAATATGAAAATTACTTAAATTATATTTTGGCTTATTTTGAGCATACAATTTCCTTTTCACGTAGTATTTTTGGCTTATTAGTAACAATTATGTGTTTATTAGTTTCGCTTTTAATGCAACTTCCATCACCTTCTCAACACTCAAAATGCCATTTGTTGGCAATGAATGTGGTGTTCATGAGCTCTAAAAAGCCGCCGAGGAGATGTGAAAAGAGCTTGAGAATGAGAGAGCAGAACGACTAAGGCAAATTTTATACAGCTGAATTTGTAGTTTCGTTGTTTTGGACAGCATTCATTTGACTTAAACTACAAATTTTATTCAAGGTAACCTGCATAATTTTTAAGCAATGCATTCAGCAATGAGTAAAGGTATTTGCAATCTCTTTTCATTTGGAGCAGGCTTCTTGAAATCTTTGTTCCTGGTACCGTTTTATTTGTGTTTGGTTAAGTGTTTGTAAATGGTGAAGCAGCAGCTGTGGTGGTGCTTAGTGATGGGTGGTAGAGTTGTTGGCTATTGAGTCAAAGGACTTCTCCAAAATATTCTTTTTAGGTAAATATGTGTGATCCATATTGGTTCCTACTTTGTAAAAATGAAGTTAACCATCGACACACTCTCACACACACACACACCACACACACACATGTGTGTGTGTGTGTGTATATATATATATATGTGTGTGTGTGTGTAAGCAGATCTCAAGGGGAACAGTGGCGGATTACCAACAAAAAAAAGTGAGGTTAAGTTTACCTTAATTTATTTTCCATCGCTAATCCTTTGGAAATTAATAAGGGTTTACCAATGTCTTTTATAAATAATATTTTATTATAAATTACTTATCCGTCGGTAAATAGTCGGTAAATAAATTAAAATAAAATTATATTTTATTATATAATTAGCAAAATGACGAAAAATTGCCAGAAAACTCATGCTAAATTCCATCGCAAAAATTTGACATAACTACCGTCATGGTTTTTACCAACCATGGTATTATGCAGGAAATCCGTCGCTAAGGCCAAAATAGCGATGGATTAGAAGCGGATACTGCCGCTGCTATATGCAGTTTTTCTTGTTGTAATCGTTAGGTTCTTACCAAGCGATGTAGTATTTGACATTTCAAGTTCTGTTTGTGCCGACTATAAAACAGTTGGTGCTTCGAGCCTCGTCGAGTTGTAGTTGAGCATTAGTCGTACATGCTAGTTTGGAGCGTCATTGGGATTTCTTTAAGCATCAGCAATACTTAGCATTCCGTAGTTTCTTTGATCCCCGCCAAGCATCAACCATACTATATAGTTCATGTTTGGTTGGACTACCAAGCATTAGCTATACTAAACAGCCAATGGTTTGGATTCCTGCCAATAATCGACCATACTTGATGGCTCACCATTTTTTTGCATCCTGCTAAGCATCGCCATTCTTGATAGTCTCTATCCTCTCTGGGCTCTTGCCAAGCATCAGCCATACTCGAAGATCCATGGCGTCGCTGGGCTCTTACCATGTGTCAGCCATACATGACAGTCTAATGAAATAAAAAATTATACTCGATAAGAATCAGACATACTCACCAATTTATTTTATTAAAGTAGTTTGAAATCAGATTGTACATCTGGTGAGCATCAGCCTTACTCATCGAATGGCCTTATTAGAGTTATCCAACTGCATATTTAAAGTCGGACAAGCATCAACTGTACTTATCAAGCGATCTTATTAAAGTATTGAAATACAAAATTCATATTTCACGAGCATCAGCCATACTCGCTAAATGGCTTTATTAGAGTAAGCAAATGTAAATTTTATTGTTGAAAATTAATAGATTTATCACTGTACAGGGCTAACCTAGGGATCTCGATGGTTGTCGCTCAAGAGTAAATGACTTAGCATTTTATTACAAATTGATTAAAAGCAAAAAGAAGATAATACGCCACTGCAACTGTTAGCTCCTAAGCAATTTTCGACCCCGATTTTGCTATTACATGCAGAATTCATTGTAAATCTTTTTTCCTTGCTTCACTCAATGTTCAGCTTGTTTCTCGACTAACATCCATGCTTCTATTCTTCGCACTTTCACTTTTAGTTTCGGCAACTTTTCACGACTTCCCTATCGTTCTTTTGCCTTCAACCTTGGATTAACCTAGCCTCAGTTCCCCTCCGAATGACAGGCCTATGGCTGTGGATTGATGCAATCAACATGCTAGTTAGGGAGACTTTGTATGGTGAGTTTAATCTGTGTTGTTTGTTTTTGTACTTGCTGGGTTTGTTCGACTGTTGTTTGGGGTTACCAGTGTTTTATGGTGGATTTAAATTTGCGTGTGTTCGTTTTGGGTTTAGTTCTGAGTTCACTATTTGTATCGATTGCACAGTGGTGTTGTATGGGCATTTTGTTGTTGGTTTGTAGTTATTTTAGTGGGTTGTTTTTGCAATTTTTTTATTACCTTTTTCTATGTTAGGGAAGTTTTTTCGTTATATCGAGTATGTGGTGCAATGCCCGTTGTTTAAGCTATGGAGTTTTGATTATTATGTCAACTTACCTCCACAAGGATGTGGCTACTCCGATGGCGAGCCGAGTTGTCAGCTTTGGTATATGGCATGTTCATCAGATGATTGTTTGGATCACGTTTTTGCTATGTCACTTGTTGAGTGTGATGTTGGATGGTGGTATAGCTGTTGCAAATATAGGAAAATTTGTATCATGTTAAGTAGTTAAGGGATTGTCTCACCTTGCGTGGTGAGTGTGTAAGCGTTTTTTCTTGTGAAACATTATTATCATTGTTTGCTCCCTACGTGGAGCATGTTTCTAGTAGTGTAAATGTTTGGTCTTTCTTCTGCAATTTAGAATAATAGTGGGTGGTCCAGTTTAAAAACCATTTGTAGTAGTTAGGCGCCCTGTCTAACTCCTGTATCAACAATGTTTATTATTTGTTATAATAAAAAGTGTTATGGATCATTCTAAAAACTGGTCGAATTTACCAAAAAAAAGATAAAACTGATGGTTCATCATCGTCCAAGAGCATGCCTAGGGATCTCGCCAGTTCCCGTACATGGGGTAGGAGAGTTAGCCACCATTATTATCTAACTCCACTTGTCAATTAATGACGAGGCCTCGATGGAGCTAGGCTCGCCTCTATCTCTTGCAAACAATGTTTGTTCCTTTTCCGCTATTGCGACTCGATTTTGTACATATTACCGTAGTCGTTCATTACTCACTTTCTCCTCAATGAGATTTCATGAGTGTTTGTTGTTAACAATATTTTTCGTCAACACCGAAGATAGGCCAATGGGAATGGTCCTAAGGGAAAAGGATTGGTTGTTTAGCTTTCGCGAATTTGGGTTAGATCACCGTTCTTGGGTATTAAGGCCTTGGAGAGAAGGATCACTAAACAGTCCTTGATAAGGGACCTAATGGACGGTGGAAAGGAGTGATGCACCAAGTTCGCTGAAAGATTTTAAGCTCTTAGCAAAGGTTTAAGCATACGGGAAAGCGTTCCTTCCGGTCTACAGAAGGGTTTAGGCAAGGATCCATGCATATGTAGGAAATAAACAACAAATTATAGCAACGATAACTAAGAAAATAGCATAATAAGCTTGCAGGATAATACTATAAGTGTAGATCTGCTCTTTATTAATCTTCCATTTAGAGTACATAAACAGAGTAAAATTCTCCAATTGGTCAAAGTATCCAGGTTTATTCTAAAGAAAAAGAGTATAAGAATCGGAAAAATGAGACCCCCTCAAATGTGTGCCCTAGGGTCCTACTTATAGGGGATTTGGGGCCCCTTCTTCTGTTGGGTTATTGGGCCTATAGATACTTCTATCAACCGCCTTTTTCTTTGGTTTCGGTCGCTTTTGGTTTCGACCGCTTTGAGGTGCGGATTATAACAGCCAAAGGGAAGGATTCGGTTAGCCGAGGCTTCTTGGAGAATGATATGGGCTTGTTGATGTAGTTTATTTTCGAGAGGTACTTGAGCTTCTGGTCGTATGCTTTCGGTTACAAGCTTCAAGATGTAGGATTCCAGTTTTTCTATGAATGCTTAGAGGAGCTTGTCCTAAGGATGCATGTAGATAGTTGCCGGTTTAGAACCACCGTCGGCGTCTGTATTAAGTAGACTAGTATGGATAGCCTGTATCCTTTCTGGGGTTCCGATTTGGGTTCCGGTATGAACTCTGTGCATAGCCTAGTCTTCCAGAAGGTTGCTCCAGGTAATTTTCCCGTTGTTTATCAAGATGACCTTTTGGAGTTTATGCGGTAGATGTTTCGGAAGCTGGTTCCGGATAATCTTTGCGCACATTTGGCTTAATGCTTGGCGTGTCTTTACCCCCTGGTGTACTAGCATTAAGTAGGTTAATACCGACAAACTTTGCGTCCTTCGGGTTTCCGTTTGTGGAGTTCTTGCATGTTTCTCTCTTAGCTTCTGACTTGGATGACCTTTCGCTATAGAACCCGCTACCGGGTATGCCCTGCCGGACAGACTGTGCTGGCACTCCATAGGCTTTGGGCTCCTTTCCCTTAAGAAGGTGTTGGTTTGGGTAGCTTTCGAATTATTCCTTCGTGCTTTCATTCATCGAATACCCCTTCACCATTAGCTGGTTTCGGAGTTAATTTTGGTAGTAACATCCTCCCCTCCGGTAGTGAAGGGATGTTTTTGACTTTTCAAGTCAAACTTTTTTGCCTTTTCCGAAGTGTCACTTCGGAGTCTTTTGATCTCCCTTGATCGAAAGGGTTGATTGATCTTTGCCTGTACGATTCAGATTGGTCTTGGAATTTGAATCATAAATTCTTCTTCTCTCTTGTTTCCTCCTTTCACCTGCAAATAGAATTCTCGAACAAGATTACTGTTTCTTTAAGAAGCTGATCTAAATTTTCTTTTTGAGAACCCAAGCTCGATTCTCCATGAGTATTTTTACTTCTTATATAAATCGTAATCTTAATTATGTACCAAAATTGACGGGGGAGTCAATAAGGATTATGTTGATCGTAAAATAGGTTTTAGGCAATGATCTCTTGTTCATCGTGCTTAATGCCCGACATTAGCGGCCATCTGTTTCACAAGTTACTTTGTGTAGAAATTACGATACGCGATGCAAAATACACAAGAAGGAAATAATTTTCCCACTAATTAAGGTTATATGCCACTGATACAAAATGATTCTAATATAATTAGGGTATGTGTTTTCCTTGCTATTAAAAGCATAGGTGACCACTAATGAAAGTATTGTTAGGAATTGCAGAATGGATCGTTAAGGCAAAACAAACACTAGAGGGGGGTGAATAGTGTTTTTGAGAATCTAAAAAAAATCTAAAACTAATGTGAATTACAGAATGAATCAAACACCACAAACACAATCACAGACACATATTTAAACATAGATGCAAAATAAACAGAAATAAAAATGCAGAAAAGGAAAGAACACACCGAATTTTATACTGGTTTGGATTGCTTCTACGTCTAGTCCCGCACAACACTGGATTGCACAGAGTTTTATTGCTATATCAATAGTCAAGTACAACCTCCTTGATATCACGGCTACAAAGGATACCACCGATTTCAACCTCCTTGATTTCACGATTACAAGGTATACCACCGATTACCCATCCTTGATTTTACGACTACATGGAATACCATCGATTACCCGTACTTAATTTTACAGCTACAAGAGATATCGCCGATTCCTTTACTCAACCCAATCAATTACAAACAGCCCTATAACTCTTCAATAGCACTTGATTCAGAGAGAGATGGGAAGAGAGTGTAGAGAGAAGAAGTTTGATCAAAACGGAATTGAATTTGGCAGAGTATAAGTGTACAAATCAAAAAAATGATTAAGAATAATTATATAATGAAAGAGAGTGAAAGTGGAGAAGAAGAGATGATTATAACTTCGGATTCAAGCCCTTTTATAGTGTGTGTGTGTGTGTGAAAGGTTGCAACGTTTATGAAACGTTTCAAATGGTGAAAAGACACTTCCTTTCAAATTTAAATTTCTGACAGTTATATGTCGACATAGCGTTTTCTGTATGTCGACATACTCTAGTGCAAATTTGAATTTTAAATATTTTTCAAGTGTTTTGATATAAATATAATTTTGAAATTTTTTGAATAAAAATATATTGTTGTAAATTAACATTATAAAGTATAAAAACATATGAAAGCATAAATTTAAACTATATAAACATTTTTGTAAAATTGTAAGGTTTTAAACTACATATAAATATAAAGTGTAGAATTATAAATATATAAAACTTAAGTTTGAAAAACAAAGATAAATAAGAAAGGAAAATAGAAAAGATAAAAATAAAATAGAGAGAATTAAGGATAGAAAATAGAATTTGAAAATCAGAATTTGAATATTGAATCTGGAGTGCTATTTAGAGTCTTACAAAATCTAGACTCTATAACTGTTTTAACCTTGAACTCTTGAAATCTTGAATACTTATGAGTCTTGATATTTTTTTGAATTCTGAATCTCTATCATCTTTAAACTGTACAGTCTTCATTAATATTTCTTGTATATAATTCCTGCATATGTGTGTGTATATGTTCTATACAAAAGTGTTAATATATATTTTATAATCAATGATAATTGAAATAAGCTTGTTGTCATCAAAACTCCATTCTCCAATAATCTCCCCCTTTTGATAATGAAAACCTTAGTTTATAAAATATCATACCTGTATATACCTATTGATGATGATCCTTCTAATACTCCCCATGTCTGTAAGAATCATATAAACTATCTCCATATTTTATAATTTCTCCCCCTTTGGCATTATCAAAAAGAAATTCTAATGGTAATCCCCCTAAATTGTATAACTTCTGAATATAACTTAAGTAACTAACCCAATAATGATATTCCCCTTTTAATCTTATATCCATATTATTTTGTGTTTAGAGAATTATAACTAATTAAACCATAAACATAAATGACAACTTTATTAAACATGAATTTGTACATATACACGAATATATACAAATACGATTTATCATAGGAGCGCAATAAAATGAAAAACAAGAAAATCCTTAAACACCTTATTATTTGACAATAGGAGATTTGTGAATTGGACAATTTGGATAATGGAGACAAAATTATCCATTCTTCTCAATCACATTCCCATTTTGATCAAATAAAATCTCTCCTACACCCTCAACCTTATCGTCTTCTTCTGTAATCGTTGGTGAGTCTTTTGTTGTTCTTCCTCCTCCATCATTTCTTCTTCCACTTCTGGGTGTTCCTCTAGTTCTTCTTCAGGTTCTTCCTCCTCTTCCATGGCTTGATTATCATTATCGATGATAATCGGATTAGCCTGATTATCCATTATGTATTTAAGTAAACTCCTTACTACTTTTCCTTGCTTGTTTTGCTTGTGATTCATCCTTATCTGGAGTAATTGCATTTCAGCCATCATTTGTAGAACATATTCCATCTTTTCCTTGATTTTGATAACCCGAGATAGTGTAGACTGTGACCACCCCAAACTTCCATGGTACGAAAGTAAGGATAATCATGGAAGTATAACATAATTACAACAATAACAGATCTCAGATAATAGCATAACACATAAATCATTGCAGCGGAAATGGAAATGTCATCACAACATAACATCACAGACATCAGAGTACGCAGTTACAGGATACACTTAGCAAAATAGAAGTCTCAACAAAGAAAGAAATAAGTCTCAATCTCCATCAAATACATCAAAGCTCAATAATGTCTAAATGTCTCAAGAAGCAATGAAAAGATAAAAGAAAAGAGTTCTTCATCTTCTTCATAAGCAAGCTGCAGTCCAGAATGTGTCCATACCTAAAACCTGTCATTTGGCTGCCCATGTAGAACGCGGGCACCCGAGTTTGCAAAGTGAAACAAACTACGAGTCAGTCATGGGACTGGTATGAGAAATCTTTCTTAACTAACAATATGGAAAATCACAGGACCACGCCGCTAAAGCGAAACGGGTTTACTCCATTGGATTGCCAGTGCATAAGTTTAATAAATTTATTCCAAAACAACGCAATGCTTTTTAGAAAATGAAATCATTATAAGACTCAATTCCCATCACACAATGCAACGCAAACCGGAGGATAGAGTTTACCTTATAATGATCAAAAATGCTTGATATGCAGAAACTAATATTTTTAATATTATTATTAGTGTTTAATATGTTTTTAAAATACTTCAAAATAAATGTATCAATCCTAGACTGCACAGTACCATATACTATGTCGCCATATATAGGTTTACAATCGAAACCGTAATGTCGTATTGGAGATTGGGTTTCCATCATGAGTCAAGGCAAGGGACGATCTCCTAACCGATTCGAGACACTCTAGCAATGTCTCAGGATCACATCTACGGGCAACCCTTGGATCCTGCAGGGCCAGTCCATAAATACTTTAGTGGATTGGCAATTCCTGAACACACGCTTCCTGGTCCTATTGAACTATAAAATGGTCACAATCGACCAATAAAACTGAGGTGCCTCATTACATCAACCACATAAGTAAAAATGTCAGGGCTTGTAAATGCTGACACCACTTCTAGCTAGAAAGAAACGTGTGCACTCCCTTCGTTCCCTTGTCCCGTTTCTAACTCTACTGGGGTGTGAGGCTCGCGAGGTAACATTATACACAAAGCTATGCCGAAAATAGGCTATGCTTTGATCATCATACATAAGGCTCTGCTTTTCAACAAAAGCCTCGATCAATTGCATCTTAGCATGTCACATTGACAAATCATGCCATGCGATCGATAACTACCAATATATAATCTTTGAGCTCATGCATCTCAAAGAAGGGTGTTAAGCAAGAGAATAAATTCTCTGCCACCACAGATATATATTAAATAGAAATCAATTTAATTTACATGGAATGAAATCCAATGTCAGACACATATCCATTTACAAGTCCGTTCTTGGTCTGAACAAAACCGGAGTCACCTTATTCTTCGTCCTGTATGTCCAATACGAAAGAGAGGTGCTCACATATCCGGACAATCAACAAGTACGTCCGGACAAACTACCACTTTTAACCCTTTACTGGGAGCTACCCAATGTCAGGCATCAGTAGTCGTCCATTCGATGTGAAGATCCCCGGTCTTCGATCGTTGTCTCCAATATCTTCGCTTTAAATCGTCGTATAATCATTTGAAATGAGATTGAACTCGGTCTTTTCAAATGATTCTCGCATATATGTAGTTTAAAAACATTTCATATTGTTAATAATATTTAATAACGATTTATCGCTATTTTTATTTATATAAAAATAACTTAATATATTAAACGACGCTTAGGGTCAATTGGTGACCCTGGTGCTGTTTTTATCAAAATTTGATTTACACTTATCTCGAAATCTAACTGTTGGATTTTAACAAAATTTATATCGTTGGAAAGATCTTCCCAAAGCGGTCCTAACGGTTCCTGTTTTGGGAAAATCCGACGGTTGGATCTTTTGGTATAATCGTTTAAAGTTACGATTTCGAAACGCTAACTACCGCGCGTGATTCGTTTAATTTTAATTTATATATATATAATTATATATAAACTCTCCGACGATTTCTCTAACGTATTTAACATGCCAAATAAAAGAATGTTTTTATTGGCAAATCATATCTATGTACCGTTAAACAGAATATGTATCATTTATATGAAAATTGATCCAATGACGAGTCTACTTTGCATATAAACTCTAATATATGCAAATGTAAATATAAATATAATTTTGACACTGCATATAAATTCTAATATATGTGATGTAATTATAAATGCAATTTTAACAACGCATATAAATTCTAATATATGCGATGTAATTATAAATGTAATTTTAACAACGCATATAAGTTCTAATATATGCGATGTAATTATAAATGTAATTTTAACAACGCATATAAGTTCTAATATATGCGATGTAATTATAAATGTAATTTTAACAACACATATAAATTCTAATATATGCGGGGTAATATAAATGTGATTTTAACAAAGCATATAAATTCTAATATATGCGATGTAATTATAAATGTAATTTTAACAACGCATATAAATTCTAATATATGTGATGTAATTATAAATGTAATTTTATCCATTTCATTAAAAGCAAAGTTTTTAATGTAAACATGTTTTATTTTGAAAACATGCATGTTTGTCCAACTTCTAATATTACATTTAAAAGTGGATTTTAATGTAAAACATAGTTTCTTTTTAAAACATGCATCTTTTTCTACATTTCTATTATTACATTAAAAATGATTATTATTTTTATGTAAAACATGTTTTATTTTAAAACATGGACATTGTCTAATTTTCTAATATTACATTAAAAGTGAAATTTTAATGTATAACATGTTTTGCATTTTAAAACATGAATCTTGTCTAGTTTCTAATCTTTACATTAAAAGTTAAATTTTAATGTATAACATGTTTTGCATTTTAAAACATGAATCTTTTCACTAATTTTTTTATATTACATTAAAAAGTATATTTTTAATGTAGAACATATTTTCATTTTAAAACCTGCACATGTTTCTTATTTTTAACATTACATTAAAAATGTATATTTTTAATGAAATCATGTTTTTATTCAAAACATGTACAATTTCTATATTCTAACATTATATTAAAAATGTGAACTTTTTATATGAATTCATGTTTTGATTAAAAACATGTGCATTTTCTTATTGTCTAGGATTACATTAAAATGTGAACTTTTTAATGTAATGTTTTATTTGGTTTAAAAACCTGAGCATTTCTATTTTATGATAATTCCATAAAATGATAGAAATTTATATTTCATTTTTGTTGAATATTCTAATTCCACAAAATGACAAATTTTGATATTTCCTTTTTGACTGGAAATTCTAACTCAATCAAATAACAAAAGTGTATGTTTAATTTTGGTTGATAATTCTAATTCCAATCAAATAACAAAAGTGATGTTTTCATTTTGATTGATAATTCTAATTCCATCAACAACAAAGGTGATATTTCATTTGATTGAAAATTCCAATTCAATCAATAACAGCAAAAATGATATTTTATTTTGATTGAAAATTCTAATTCAATCAATAACAACAAAAGTGATATTTTTATTTTGATTGAAAATTCTAGTTCAATCAAAACAAAGGTGATATTTTTATTTGATTGAAAATTCTAGTTCAATCAATAACAATAAAAATGATATTTTATTTTGATTGAAAATTCTAATTCAATCAATAACGACAAAAGTGATATTTTAATTTTGATTGAAAATTCTAATTCAATCAATAACAACAAAAATGATATTTTATTTTGATTGAAAATTCTAATTCAATCAATAACAACAAAAATGATATTTTATTTTTATTGAAAATTCTAGTTCAATTAAACAATAACAAAAGTGATATTTTTATTTGATTGAAAATCAATCGAAACAAAGGTGATATTTTTATTTGATTGCAAATTCTAGTTCAATCAAAACAAAGGTGATATCTTTATTTTTATGGAAAATTTAATTCCAACTAAATAAAATAAAGGTGATGTTCCATTTTTGTTGACTATATTTGTTTCAACAAAATAACAACGAAAATGTTTGATTCATTTTTATTGTCAATATAACGCCAATAAAATATAATAAAGGTGATGCTTCACTTTTGTTGAATATTTTGATTCAACAAAAATAACAACAAAAATGTTTGATTTATTTTTGTTGCATATTTAATAATAACACCATATCCCCCAAATTACAGATCTACAACAACACATCAAATACAGATCAAATCACGTAATATAGCATGTAACAATTTACAGTGAATCAATGAGAATACAATCATGATTTATTCTAATTATTTAAAAATAAAAATAAAGTAGAATTCTCACTGTCGTTTGAATCTGAATGGTTCAGATCTGAAAATTTGTCCCAAATTCAATCAGCTCAGAATTGGATCCAGTCAGGACACCTGGGTATATCACGGTTTCACGATCGCACAGGATCTGAAATCGTTAAATTTCGAGTTCATACGAATAAAATATGGTTTATTTTACATTAATAACAATTTAAATTAATTGATTAAATATTAAAAATAAGATTTTATACCCTTTCTTCCTCTGTAAAAAACTTGGCCGTGGGTTTCAGGTTCTCCTTCGAACCTAGGGTTGGCTTTTGCGGTCACTACAGGGCACGGGAGGAGGATCGGATTGCGTGACGTGGAGGAGCTAGGGGTGGCGCGCGCAGGAGGGCCCACCACGTTCAACTTGGTCTGGCCAAGGAGGAGGGGCGGCGGCCTTAACGCGTGGACTTTGGGTGCACGGTTCCAGCAAAATACAACACAAGGGGTACTACTACCCATATGGATGTAAAGAGAAGAAGAATCTCCACAAATTTGGCTTAAGAACTGCTTTGAATTAATGTGTGGAATGGTCCTTCTTAAGGGAGAAAGTTTTGAGCAGTGATGGCCATGAATTTCATGGGGTAGGCGGCGGCTACAGGAATAGGGTTTGGAAGAAGAAGACAAAAGCATTTTTATAATATTTTATTGCTAATTTTTACAAATAAACCCATAAATTCTTAAAAACTCCAATTTCAATCCAACAGGAGTTGTACCCACCTAATTGTCCCTGTTCCAGAATTAATAGGCTAGGTCCCGTCAGCCCAAATGACTGTTTTTGGCCTGATTTCTTTAATTTAAAATTTAGATTCTTTATTAAATTAATCCGATCGTATATTTAAATCCACTGGGGCCACATATGGACTCCGAAAATTCCTGTAAAATAAATCTAGCTATGTTTTGATGATACGGTCCAAACAAAATTAATTTCATCGAATTTGGAGACCGTTTGAAAAATGGCCTTTTTAACGGTCGATCAAATTCAATAGAAATTGTCGAATCACAGTTTAATTTACTACGCTCACAAATTAATTTCAAAAATTCTAGAAGATTAAACTTAGCAATAATTTGACATTACGGATCCGACAAAAGTGGTTTCATCGAAAACGGAGATCGTTTGTAAAATGGCCTTTTATACGGGCTACAAATTATTCTATATTCCATAGCGACTTTTCTGAATATTCAACTGGCCATAACTTTTGATTCCCGCTATGAAATTTCGATTTTTGGATTCGTTGGAAAGATATTTTTAAACAGATTTAGATATTTTTGGTTTCACTAAAATCCGTTTAATTTTGAATCCTGTACATTCAGTCAAAGTTCAACTTTGACTTTTCAAACTACCGTACTATTTCCAATTCTTTTTGAAATTAAAATAAATATATTTGCTCTAACTTCGATTAAAATAAAATTTTAATCGTTATTATTTAAAATAAATTATTTTAACTATTCAAAATTCACTGAAAAGTCAAAATAATTTTTTTTTAAATTGGTTCTCATTTTCCGGTTTGTTACAATCTCCCCCACTTAAAAGCTTTTCGTCCCCCAAAAAGGAAACAATAGTAAAGTAGGAAACAAAACGGAAAATGCAAGGTATTGTAAATGTACCTCAACATAAGAGTCGCTCGGAGATGTCCACCCTACACTTGGGATAAGCCTGTATGATGCTATCCTCAGTCTCCCATGTACAGTCTCTAGGATCCCCGCTCCACTGCACTTTGACTAAGTGGATCCTCTTGTTCCTCAGAACTCGGGTTTCTTTGCCAACTATTTTCACTGGCTCCCTCCTTACTTCTAAGCTCGAGGTAATCTCCAAATCTTATTGTGTTGCTTCCTCCACAACTAAGTCTGGATCATGAACATGCTTCCGAAGTTGTGACACATGGAATACATCATGAACCCCTGGCAACCAGTCGGGAAACTGCACTCTATAAGCGAGAGTTCCAATCCTTTCAAGGATAGGAAATGGACCAATGAATCTCGGCGCCAACTTTCTAGTCTTCCCAAATCGAATTACACCTCTTAGTGGGGAAACCCTCAAGTAAACAAGATCACAAACAGAGAATTCTAAATCCCTTCTTCGTGCATCTGCATAGCTCTTCTGTCGGCTTTGAGCAGCCAGTAATCGCTTCTTAATAAAATCAACTTTATCTGCTGCTTCACGAATCATGTCGGGACCCAATACCAATCGATTGCCGGGTTCCACCCAATATGTGGGAGATCTGCATGGCCTGCCATATAATTCTTCAAATGGCGACATCTGCAAGCTTGCTTGGTAGATGTTATTATAAGAGAATTCAACCAAGTGCAAATGATCTTCCCATGACCCACCAAAATCTAGAATGCATGCTCGCAACAAGTCTTCTAATATGCGTTTCACCCTCTCAGTCTGGCCATTTGTCTGAAGATGATAAGCGGTGCTCATATTCAACTTGGTCCCTAGCTCCTCTTGGAAAGCTTCCCAGAATTTGCTAGCAAATATCGGATCGAGGTCACTGACAATGCTACTGGAAACTCCATGTAGTCTGACAATCTCTCTGAAATAAAGCTATGCCAAACTTCGAGCCGTTCTATTAGTTTTGACAGGGATGAAATGGGCGGTCTTTGTGAAGCGATCTACAATCACCCATATACTGTCATTGCCTTTTTTAGTTCGGAGCAAGCCATCAATAAAGTCCATAGAAATTTGGTCCCACTTCCACCCTGGAACCTCTAGCAGTTACAACAATCCTGCTAGCTTCTGTTGATCGCTTTTGACTTGCTGGCAGGTGGGACATCTAGCAACATATATAGAAATGTCTCTCTTCATAGATCTCCACCAAAATGTGCGCTTGAGGTCATGATACATCTTGCTCACCCCTGGATGAATACTGAGCTTAGATTTGTGACATTCATCCATTACTTCCTTTCTGAGCTCAGGAAGGTTCGGAACACAGATTCAGCCTAATAGCCTCAGAACCCCTTTGTCGTCAATTTGGAAACTCATGGGTTTGCCATCCCAAACTTTTATGATAATTCTTTGAATAAATTCATCATTCTTATGAAGATTAGAGATCTTGTCGATCAAGGAAGGTGTAATAATGAGATTGGCGAGGATAAGGTTAGTGCTGGTCGTATTCTTCCTGCTGAGTGCATCGGCTACTACATTGGCTTTCCCTGGAGTATATAAGATGTCAAGTTCATAGGGTGTAAGGAATTCAACCCAACGTTGCTGCCTCAAGTTCAAATCTCTTTGGGTGAACAGATACTTTAAGGATTTGTGATTAGTATACAGCTCGAATTTCTTACCCAAGAGATCGTGCCTCCATATCTTTAGAGAAAATATGATGGTCATTAGCTTAAGACCATGAGTGGCGTAATTCTTCTCATGCGGTTTTAACTGGCAGCTAGCATATGCAACTACTTTGTCCCTTTTCATTAGCACCGCACCAATATAGAAAAAAAGGATAACATGTTAAAATAAGATTTGACATTAAAAATGTCATCTATGCCATGTTTATTTAGATAAAAAGAGTAATCTTCTCTAGAAGCGTCTGTCCAGACTTTCAGATCCTAATTGCCATCAATAATGACCAACACAGGAGTAGTGATTAACCTCCATTTCAGTTCTTGGAAAGTTGCCTCACATTCGGGTGTCCAAATAAACTTTGTATACTTCTTAGTCAGCTTCGTCAATGGACAAGATAATTTCGAAAAATCCTTAACGAATTTCCGATAATAGCCAGCCAGACCTAAGAAACTTCTGACTTCTGTTGGGCGTGCTAGGCTGCTTCCAACCTTGGATGGCTGAGATCTTTCCTGGATCTACTGAAATGCCTTCCTTTAATACAACATGGCCGAGGAATTTCACCTCTTCTTGCCAGAATATGCTTTGGAGAATTCGGCTTCCAACACATTTCTTCGCAAAATCTCCAAGACTTCTTTCAAATGCTTTTCGTGCTCAACAGTGGATTTATAAAAGATCAGAATGTCATCGATGAACACCAGCACGAATTTATTTAAAACATCTCGAAATACTCTATTCATTAGATCAACAAAGTATGCTGGAGCGTTGCATAAGCCGAAGGGCATCACTAGCCATTTATAAAATAAGTCTGGTCCTCTGAAAGCTGTCAAAGGCACACATTCTATGGCAATGCGCAGTTGATGGAAACCTGTAGCTAGGTCCATCCTAGAGAATACTCGTGCTCCATTCAAGCGGTCCAACAGATCATCAATGCGTGGCAGTGGGTATTTATTTTTCAGTGTTTGCTTATTGAGGTCACGGTAATCCACACATAGCTTGAGGGTACCGTCTGACTTTGGGACAAACACCACTGCTGCACCCCAGCTTGAGAAGTTAGGCCTGATCAGACCCTTCCACAAAAGTTGCTTAATTTGATTGTTTAGGAACTAAGTCAAATTAAGTCAATCCTCTTTTTCTTTCAATGTCATTCTCCAAATGGGGTACACAACGGGCCTTGCATTAGGAACTAAGTCAATCCTGAAGTCGATTTATCTGCGCGGAGGTAAGCTGTCAACTTCCTCGAACACATCCGCATAATCTCTGATGACATGAATATTCTCAATAGAAGTAGGAGTAACTTCTAGCGAAGACCAGAATTCTTTCCTATCTGTGGCTGAGCCGTGGTATGGAATAGCAATAATATCTCCAAATTTGGTTTTAATTCTGACTACTCTTTCAACGCATAGTACCTCAGCCTCATACTTCGTTAGCCAATATAGCCCAAGTATGATATCATATCTAGAAAAACTCATAACGATCAAGTCAAAAGGGAACTGGAAGTAAGAATAAGAAACATGCACTCTACAGTACTGATCGAGGATAAGTGAACCTCCTATCGGACTATGGGCTCTAATTGATTCTTTAAGTTTTCTATGTTTCAATTTAAGCTTTTTAATCGTGTCACTAGAATTAAAACTTCTTGATGCACCAGTGTCAAACAAAACTGTAATAGGAATGTTCTTAATATTAAGAGTACCTCCTAAAACATCAGGTTTACCTGCTCCTTCGGAAGAAGCCAGTGCAGCCGCTCCATATTAGACATGTGCTACTTCAGATTTCTTGAGCAGAGGACAATTTCTGATAAAGTGCCTCGTCTTATGGCAATTAAAGCACTCCTGAGTGTTCCGAGAATTTTGACCGTGGTTTCGACTCGGTACAGACTCATTTCTTCTAGGCTTCTTCGGGGCTCGACATTCATAGTCAAAATGCCCCATCTTCTGACAATTGAAGCACTTCACCGTAGACTTGTCTCTTTTCTTTTTCCCCTGGGGCTTGGCGGTAGAAGAATTGCTCGCCTCTACTTTCCTGTCAGCTTGCTTTCTTTTATTGTTGCTCTGATTCTTTTCACGCTCCTGCTGTGCGTTCCTATCATTATCCTCATGACGGTTAGCCACCTTGACCACTTCATTGAAAGGGATCTTGATGTGAGCAGTGACCTTGTTCAGGTACTTCTTGGAGAGGCCATTGATAAATCTCTTGTTCTTCTGCATTGGTTCCTGAACTAGCTCTGGAGCATAGCAGGAAAGTTCCTCGAACTTCCGCACATATTCTGAAATGGTCATGTCACCCTGCTGCAAATTTGCAAATTGATCATGGAGCCTCTCAACTTCCTGCGGAAGGACATACTTATCGTTGAAGAGCTCTTTGAACCTAGCCCAAGACATGTTGGCCACATCATTGCCTATTTTGACTGTATCCCACCAAATTTCAGCTTGGACTTTCAATAGCCATGTTGCCAAGAAGCGCTTGTGTTGATCTTCAATTCCAAACCTTCAAAGATTTTCTCACAGTTCTTAAGCCATGCATGCGCCTCAATCACAGTCTCTCGGTCGGTAAAGGATACGCCCCCTAAGTTTCTGTACTTCTTGTACATTTTGTCCAAATCAAATGGCTGTGGGGGAGGAGGTGGTGTCACAGCCTCTGGAGTGGGCTATTCCTAGGTCGTAGGAGTCTCATCTCTAGCGGGTCCTCTAGCCCCACCTCTGCCTCGTGCTCTAGTTCGTGCTCTGGTACTCATTCCTTAGCTAGTTTTGTATCATCAAGGAAAGAGTCAGACTAATAGAAATGATAATTTTAAAGGAAAGGTTAAAAGTAGAAACATGTGATAAGATGATAATGATGTAATGACTGATTAATATGTGCTATTCTGCTGTGCTCATTCTAGGACATTACTAATCCTATCTCTAATGAGCTAGTCGTCTTAGAATACTGCTGATTCTATCTAGACGAATTGTTCTAAAAATGTTATACTCTGAAGCTAAGGTTAACCTTTAGCTCTGATACCAACTGTGACTACCCCAAACTTCAGTGGTACGAAAGTAAGGATAATCATAGGAGTATAACATAATTACAACAATAACAGATCTCAGATAATAGCATAACACATAAATCATTGCAGTGGAAATGGAAATGTCATCACAACATAACATCACAGACATCAGAGTACGCAGTTACAGGATACACTTAGCAAAATAGAAGTCTCAACAAAGAAAGAAATAAGTCTCAATCTCCATCATATACATCAAAGCTCAATAATGTCTAAATGTCTCAAGAAGAAATAAAAAGATAAAAGAAAAGAGTACTTCACCTTCTTCATAAGCAAGCTCCAGTCCAAAATGTGTCCATACTTAAAACCTGTCATTTGGCTTCCCGTGTGGAAAGAGGGCACCCGAGTTTGCGAAGTGAAACAAACTACGAGTCAGTCATGGGACTGGTATGAGAAATCTTTCTTAACTAACAATATGACAAATCACAGGACCATGCCGCTAACGCGGAACGGGTTTACTCCATTGGATTGCCGGTGCATAAGTTTAATAAATTTATTCCAAAAACAACGCAATGCTTTTTAGAAAATGAAATCATTATAAGACTCAAGTCCCATCACACAATGCAACGCAAACCGGAGGATAGAGTTTTACCTTATAATGATCAAAAATGCTTAGTACGCAAAAAATAATATTTTTAATATTATTATTAGTGTCTAATATGTTTTCAAAATACTTCAAAGTAAATGTATCAATCCTAGACGGCATAACTACCATATACTATGTCGTCATATATAGGTTTACAATCAAAACCGTAATGTCGTACTGGAGATTGTGTTTCCATCATGAGTCAAGGCTAGAGACGATCTCCTAACCGATTCGAAACACTCTAGCAATGTCTCTGGATCACACCTACGGGCAACCCTTGGATCCTGCAGGGCCGACCCACAAATACTTTAGTGGATTGGCAATTCTTGAACACACGCTTCCCGGTCCTATTGAACCTATAAAATGGTCACAATCGACCACTAAAACTGAGGCGCCTCATTCCATCAACCACATAAGTAAAAATGCCAGGGCTTGTAAACGCTGACACCACTTCTAGCTAGAAAGAAACGTGTGCACTCTCTGCGTTCTCTTGTCCCGTTTCTGACTCTACCGAGGTGTGAGGCTCGCGAGGTAACGTTATACACAAAGCTATGCCGAAAATAGGCTATGCTTTGATCATCATCCACAAGTATCTGATTTTCAACAAAAGCCTCTATCAATTGCATCTTAGCATGCCACATTGACAATTCTCGCCATGCGATCGATAACTACCAATATATAACCTTTGAGCTCATGCGTCTCAATGAAGGGTGTTAAGCAAGAGAATAAATTCTCTGCCACCACAGATATATATTAAATAGAAATCAATTTAATTTACATGGAATGAAATCCAATGTCAGACACACATCCATTTACAAGTCCGTTCTGGGTCTGAACGAAACCGGATTCACCTTATTCTTCGTCCCGTATGTCCAATACGGAAGAGAGGTGCTCGCATATCCGGACAATCAACAAGTACGTCCAAACAAATTACTACTTTTAACCCTTTACTGGGAGCTACCCAATGTCAGGCATCAGTAGTCGTCCATTCGATGTGAAGATCGCCGGTCTTCGATCGTCGACTTCAATATCTTCGCTTTAAATCGTCGTATAATCATTTGAAATGAGATTGAACTCGGTCTTTTCAAATGATTCTTGCATATATGTAGTTTAAAAACATTTCATATCGTTTATAGTATTTAATAACGATTTATCGCTATTTTTATTTATATAAAAATAGGTAAATAAATTAAACGACGCTTCGGGTCAATGGGCGACCCTGGCGCAGTTTTTATCAAAATTTTATTTACACTTATCTCGAAATCTAACCATTGGATTTTAACAAAATTTATATCGTTGGAAAGATCTTTCCAAAGCGGTCCTAACGGTTCCAGTTTTGGGAAAATCCGATGGTTGGATCTTTTGGTATAATCGTTTAAAGTTACGATTTCGAAACGCGAACTACCGCGCGCAATTCATTTAATTTTAATTTATATTTATATATATAATTATATATAAACTCTACGACGATTTCTCTAATGTATTTAACATGCCAAATAAAAGAATGTTTTTATTGGCAAATCATATTTACGTACCGTCAAACAGAATATATATCATTTACATGAAAATTTATCCAATGACGAGTCTACTTTGCATATAAACTCTAATATATGCAAATGTAAATATAAATGTAAATTTGACAGTGCATATAAATTCTAATATATGCAATGTAATATAAATGTGCTTTTAACAATGCATATAAATATGCGATGTAATTATGAATGTAATTTTAACAACGCATATAAGTTCTAATATATGCGATGTAATTATAAATGTAATTTTAACAATGCATATAAATTCTAATATATGCAGTGTAATATAAATGTGATTTTAACAACGTATATAAATTCTAATATATGCGATGTAATTATAAATGTAATTTTAACAACGCATATAAATTCTAATATATGCGATGTAATTATAAATGTAATTTTATCCATTTCATTAAAATCAAAGCTTTTAATGTAAATATGTTTTATTTTGAAAACATGCATGTTTGTCCAACTTCTAATATTACATTTAAAAGTGGATTTTAATGTAAAACATAATTTCTTTTTAAAACATGCATCTTTTTCTACATTTCTATTATTACAAGAAAAATGATTTTTTTTATGTAAAACATGTTTTATTTTAAAACATGGACATTGTCTAATTTTCTAATATTACATTAAAAGTGAAATTTTAATTTATAACATGTTTTGCATTTTAAAACATGAATCTTGTCTAGTTTCTAATCTTTACATTAAAAGTGAAATTTTAATGTATAACATGTTTTGCATTTTAAAACATGAATCTTTTCACTAATTTTTTTATATTACATTAAAAAGTATATTTTTAATGTAAAACATATTTTCATTTTAAAACCTGCACATGTTTCTTATTTTTAACATTACATTTAAAATGTATATTTTTAATGAAATCATGTTTTCATTCAAAACATGTACAATTTCTATATTTCAACATTATATTAAAAATGAGAACTTTTTATATGAATACATGTTTTGATTAAAAACATGTACATTTTCTTATTGTCTAACATTACATTAAAATGTGAACTTTTTAATGTAATGTTTTATTTTGTTTAAAAACCTGAACATTTCGATTTTATGATAATTCCATAAAATGATCGAAATTTATATTTCATTTTTTTGAATATTCTATTTCCCCAAAATGACAAAATTTGATATTTCCTTTTTCAATGGAAATCCTAACTCAATCAAATAACAGAAGTGTATGTTTAATTTTGGTTGATAATTCTAATTCCAATCAAATAACAAAAGTGATGTTTTTCATTTTGATTGATAATTCTAATTCCATCAACAAAAAAGGTGATATTTCATTTGATTGAAAATTCCAATTCAATCAATAACAACAAAATTGATATTTTATTTTGATTGAAAATTCTAATTCAATCAATAACAACAAAAGTGATATTTTTATTTTGGTTGAAAATTCTAGTTCAACCAAAACAAAGGTGATATTTTTATTTGACTGAAAATTCTAGTTCAATCAATAACAACAAAAATGATATTTTATTTTGATTGAAAATTCTAATTCAATCAATAACGACAAAAGTGATATTTTAATTTTGATAGAAAATTCTAATTTAATCAGTAACAACAAAAATGATATTTTATTTTGATTGAAAATTCTAACTCAATCAATAACAACAATAATGATATTTTATTTTGATTGAAAATTCTAGTTCAATCAAACAATAACAATAGTGATATTTTTATTTAATTGAAAATTCTAATTCAATCAAAACAAAGGTGATATTTTTTTATTTGATTGAAAATTCTAGTTCAATCAAGACAAAGGTGATATCTTTATTTTTATGGAAAACTTAATTCCAACCAAATAAAATAAAGGTGATGCTCCATTTTTGTTGACTGTATTTGTTTCAACAAAATAACAACGAAAATGTTTGATTCATTTTTATTGTCAATATAACGCCAATAAAATATAATAAAGGTGATGCTTCACTTTTGTTGAATATTTTGATTCAACAAAAATAACAACAAAAATGTTTGATTTATTTTTGTTGCAAATTTAATAATAACACCATATCCCCCAAATTACAGATCTACAACAACGCATCACTTACAGATTAAATCATGTAGCATAGCATGTGACAATTTACAGCGAATCAATTAGAATACAATCATGATTTATTCTAATTATTTAAAAATAAAAATAAAGTAGAATTCTCACTGTCGTTTGAATCTAAATGGTTAGGTCTTAAAATTTGGCCAAAATTCAGTCAGCTCGGAATTGGATCCAGTCAAGACAGTTGTGTAGATCTCGGTTTCACGATCGCACAGGATCTGAAATCGTTAAATTTCGAGTACATACGAATAAGATATGGTTTATTTTACGTTAATAATAATTTAAATTAATTAATTAAATGTTAAAAATAAGATTTTATACCCTTTCTTCCTCTGTACAAAACTTGGACGTGGGTTTCAGGTTCTCCTTCGAACCTAGGGTTGGCTTTTGCGGTCACTACAGGGCACGGGAGGAGGATCAGATTGCGTGACGTGGAGGAGCTAGGGGTGGCGCGCGCAGGAGGGCCCACCACGTTCAACTCGGTCTGGCCAAGGAGGAGGGGTGGCGGCCTTAACGCGTGGACTTTGGATGCACGGTTCCAGCAAAATACAACACAAGGGGTACTACTACCAGTATGGAAGTAAAGAGAAGAAGAACTCCACAAAATTGGCTTAAGAACTGCTTTGAATTAATGTGTGGATTGGTACTTCTTAAGGGAGAAAGTTTTGAGCAATGATGGCCATGGATTTCATGGGTTAGGCAGCGGCTACAGGAATAGGGTTTGGAAGAAGAAGACAAAAGCATTTTTATAATATTTTATTGCTAATTTTTACAAATAAACCCATAAATTCTTAAAAACTCCAATTTCAATCCAACAGGAGTTGTTCCTACCTAATTGTCCCTGTTCCAGAATTAATTGGCTAGGTCCCGTCAGCCCAAATGACTGTTTTTGGCCTGATTTCTTTAATTTAAAATTTAGATCCTTTATTAAATTAATTCGATCGTATATTTAAATTCACCGGGGCCACATACGGACTCCGAAAATTCCTGAGAAATAAATCTAGCTATGTTTTGATGATACGGTCCAAATAAAATTAATTTCGTCGAATTTGGAGACCGTTTGAAAAATGGCCTTTTTAACGGTCGATCAAATTCAATAGAAATTGTCGAATCACAGTTTAATTTACTACGCTCACAAATTAATTCCAAAAATTCTGGAAAATTAAATTTAGCAATAATTTGACATTCTAGATCCGAAAAAGCGGTTTCATCAAAAACAGAGATCGTTTGTAAAATGGCCTTTTATACGGGCTATAAATTATACTATATTCCATAGCGACTTTTCTGAATTTTCAACTGACCATAACTTTTGATTCCTGCTATAAAATTTTGATTTTTTAGATTCGTTGGAAAGTTATTTTTAAACAGATTTAGATATTCTTGGTTTCACTATAATCCGATTAATTTTGAATCATGTACATTCAGTCAAATTTCAACTTTGACTTTTCAAACTACCGTACTATTTCCAACTCCTTTTGAAATTAAAATAAATACATTTGCTCTAACTTCGATTAAAATAAATTTTTAATCGTTATTATTTAAAATAAATTATTTTAACTATTCAAAATTCACTGAAATAGTCAAAATAAAATTTTTAAATTGGTTCTGATTTTCCGGGTTGTTACATAGATCGTTGAAAAGGACTCTCAGATGGTCTAGCATGTGAATCGGAGTTGATTTGAGTGTTTGGATTAGTGGAGGCCATTGTATTTTTTTAATTTAGAGTTTTTACAGAGAAGAGGAATGAAAATGAAGAAGAAAAGTCAAAATAGAAGGTTTAAATAATTGAAATAACTAACTTTTGGTGGGAATTTAATTTGAAATTCTGGCAGTTATATGTTGACATACCAAAAACTCTATGTCGACATGCTCTTGTTTTAAATTTTGTTATTTTAATTTCTTATGTTAAATTTTATATATTTTAATACATTAATTATTCTGACTCACTTAATGAACATATGCCTAATTCTCTTCTAAATTTAGTGAATGTTGCTTCATTTAATGGTTTAGTTAGTATATCTACTATTTGTTTATCTGTTTGTATAAATTCGAGTGAAATCTTTTCTTTACTTACGTCGTCTCTTAGAAAATGATGTCTCATATCAATATGTTTAGTTCACGAATGATGATTTGGATTTTTAGAAATATTTATAGCACTTGTATTATCATAGTATATAGGCGATTTATTTATATTTAAACCAAAATCATTTAAAGTTTGTTGCATATGTATTACTTGTGAACTAGCCAAAGCAGCAGAGATATATTCTGCTTAAGTTGTTGACAAAGATACGGTATTTTGCTTTTTACTGAACCATGATACAAGGGAATGTCCTAGGAAGTGACATGTTCCACTAGTACTTTTATGATCAGATTTACATCCTGCATAGTCAGCATCACCGTACGAAACTAAATCGAATGAATCGTTCTTAGGATAAAATAATCCAAAATCTGATGTATGCTTTACATACCTCAGAATACGTTTTACGCCTTTTAAATGTGTTTCCTTAGGTTGTGATTGATATCTTGCACAGAGACATACACTATGCATTATATCTGGTCTACTAGCGGTTATATATAATAATGATCCTATCATTCCTCTATATAGTTGTTGATCAACGTTTTTTGATGTATCATCTTTACTGAAAGCAATATTAGTTGCCATAGGTGTTGGTCTACCATTGTTGTTGTTAGATTATATTTAATTATTAAATCTCTGGCATATTTTTCTTGATTAATAAATATTCCACTCTTTAATTTTTGAATTTGTAATCCTAAAAAGAATGATAATTCTCCCATATGGCTCATTTCAAATTCTTTGATCATAATATCTGAAAACTCTTTATTCATTTTGTCATTTGTTGACCCAAAAATTATGTCATCAACATATTTGTACTAGTTGTATATCTTCATTATTCTTCTTGATATACAAAGTATTATCTAATTTTCCTATTTCAAAGTTTGATTGTAACAGATAATTTTGTAATCTATCATACCAAGACCTAGGAGCCAGTTTTAATCCATATAACGCTTTCTTCAGCTTATATACGTGATTTGGTAATTTTTCATCTTCAAATAGAGGTGGTTGCTCTACATATACTCTTCCTTGACAAATCCATTTAGAAAAGCACTTTTGACATCCATTTGATATAATTTGAAATTATTATAGTTCGCAAAACCTAGTAAAATTCTAATAGTCTCTAGTCTTGCTACGAGGGCAAAAGTTTCATCGTAATCTATTCCTTCTTCTTGAGTATAATGTTGTGCTACTAGTCGTACCTTATTTCTTACTACCTCACTGTGTTCATTCATTTTATTTTTATAGACCCATTTTGTTCCTATTATTGTTTTATCCTCTGGTCTAGGAACAAGTTCCCATACTTCATTCCTAGTAAACTGATTCAGTTCTTCTTGCATAGCAAATATCCATGAATCATCGGAAGAAGTTTCCTTTGGATTTTTGGGTTCAGTAGTTGATATAAATGCAGTATTAGTCATATTATTTAATTGATTACGAGTTCCAACAACAGATTCAATATCTTCTAAGATATTTTCTACAGGATGGTCTCTATGTAATCTAATTCTTTTATTTGGTTGATTATCCTTATAATTTATTTCATTAATTTCATTTTCACAATCGTCTTCATTGTTTTGAGATATACTTTTATAGTTTCCATCAAAAGATACGTTTAATGTTTCTTCTATAGTATTAGTTCGAGTATTGTAAACTCTATAACCCTTGTTTCTTTCTGAATATCCAATAAATATTCCTTTATCAAATTTTGAATCAAACTTGTCTAAATTATCTTTTGTATTCAGTATAAAAAAATTACTTCCAAATATTTTAAAATATGATACTTTTTGTTTCTTATTATACAAAAGTTCATATGGGGTGTTATGAGTTAAAGGTCTAATTGAAATTTTATTAATAATATAGCAAGCTATTGCAACTGCCTCAGCACAGAATTCCTTGGTAAATTACTATCAGATAACATAGTTCTTGCACATTCTTGTATTGTTCTATTTTTATGTTCAACTACTCCATTGTGTTGAGGGGTTCTTGGAATTGAAAAATTAGGGTTATTCCCTTTTTATTATAGTATTTTTCAAAATTCTCATTTTTGAATTCTCCGCCATGATCACTACGTATTATTTCAATTTTTAGTGATAATAAATTCTAAATTCTTTTAGAAAAAGTTTTAAATTGATTGAAAGAATCACTTTTATTTTTAAGAAACAAAGTCCAAGTAAATCTAGAAAAGTCGTCAACTATTACATACACATATCTGTTATGATTTATTGATTGAACTTGGGATGGACCAAATAAATCCATGTGTGTTAACTCTAACGGTTTTGAAGTAGTGATTTCTTCTCTTGATTTAAATGAACTCTTCTTTAATTTTCCGAATTTATAAGCGTCGCATAAATTATTAACTTTAAATTTCATTTTGGGTAATCCTCTAGCTAAATCTAATTTAGAAATCCCAGAAATGTGTTTGAAATTTGCGTGACAGGATCTCTATGCCAGATCCAGGGATCACTTGTATTGGCCATAATACACAAATTATCGCTGGAGATTTTTATACTCAATATATAGATATTTTTCTTTCTATCTCCTTCGAATATAACTTTTGAATTCCTATCTACTATAAACATTTATTCTTTTCAAAGTTTATTTTATAACCCTTATCGCAAAGTTGACTTATACTTAGCAAGTTGTGTTTTAAATTCCTAACTAATAAAACATCAAAAATAGTAGGAGTTTCAGAATTACCGACATTGTCGATTCCAATAATGTATCATTTAGAGTTATCTCCGAAGTACACCATTCCACCATCTTCACATTTCAGATTATTGAGTAGTTCTGGATTTCAAGTCATATGTCTTGAACAACCACTATCCAGTATCCATTTGTTCTTTTTCATTTCCACCAATCGTTTTCTAGAATTTGAATTTTCAACAGCATGTAACACACCAGTTTGGGATTTGAATTTCCAACAGCCACATTTTTAGAATTTGAATTGCCAACGGACTCTTTACCCATCTTTTCAACTTTTGAATTTTCAAAAGTCATAGAACTCGTCCTTTCCTGAATTGAACAATATTTCAGTAGATCACATGACTCTTTAACATTGTTATATGCAGACTCTTTCAACATTGATACAATGCATGAATTGACACTAGTATTAACAGAGATTCCAAAATTTGCCATTTAAAATTTTTCAAATATCAGATTATGAACTTTTTGAAAGACCTTGCTCTGATATCAATTGTTAGGGATTACGGAATGGATCGTTAAGGCAAAACAAACACTAAAGGGGGGGTGAATAGTGTTTGTGAGAATCTAAATCTAAAACTTTTGTGAATTACGGAATGAATCAAATACCACGAACACAATCATAGACACAGACTTAAACACAGATGCAAAATAAATAGAAATAAAAATGTAGAAAAGGAAAGAACACACATGATTTTATATTTGGTTCGGATTGCTCCTACGTCCAGTCCCGCACAACGCTGGATTGCGCAGAGTTTTATTACTATATCAATAGTCAAGTACAACCTCCTTGATTTCACAGCTACAAGGGATACCACCGATTCTAACCTCCTTGATTTCATGGCTACAAGGGATACCACCGATTACCTGTCCTTGATTTTACGGCTACAAGGGATACCATTGATTATCCATCCTTGATTTTATGGCTATAAGGGATACCACCGATTCCTTTACTCAACCCAAACAATTACAAATAGCCTTATAACTCTTCAATAGCACTTGATTCAGAGAGAGATGAGAAGAGAGTGTAGAGAGAATAAGTTTGATCAAAACGGAATTGAATTTGGCAGAGTATAAGTGTAGAAATCATAAAAATGATTAGGACTAATTATATAATGAAAGAGAGTGAAATTGGAGAAGAAGAGATGATTAAAATTTCGAATTCAAGCCCTTTTTATAGTGTGTGAAAGATTGCAACGTTTCTGAAACATTTCAAATGGTGAAAAGACACTTCCTTTCAAATTTAAATTTCTGACAGTTATATGTCGACATAGCATTTTCTGTTTGTCGACATACTCTGGTGCAAATTTGAATTTTAAACATTTATCAAGTGTTTTGATATAAATATAATTCTAGAAATTCTTGAATAAAAATATATTATTGTAAATTAATATTATAAAGTATAAAAACATATGAAAATATAAATTTAAACTATACAAACATATTTATAAAATTATAAGGTTTTAAACTACATATAAATATAAAGTACAAAATTATAAAAATATAAAACTTAAGTTTGAAAAAAAAAGATAAATAAGAAAGGAAAATAGAAAAGATAAAAATAAAATAGAGAGAATTGAGGATAGAAAATAAAATTTGAAAATCAGAATTTGAATATTGAATCTGGAGTGCTATTTAGAGTCTTACAAATTCTAGACTCTATAACTATATTGATCTTCAACTCTTGAACCCTTGAAATATTGAATACTCATGAGTCTTGATATTTCTCTGAATTTTGAATCTCTATCATCTTTAAACTGTACAGTCTTCAGTAGTATTTCCTATATATAATTCCTGCATATGTGTGTATATATATATTCTATACAAAAGTGGTAGTATATATTTTATAATCAATGATAATTGAAATAAGTTTGTTGTCATCAAAACTTCATTCTCCAACAAGTACATTATGCATAATCCTTTTTGCATTCAATATCTAAGTTCAGTTTATCTTATGACAAATCGAACTTTTTGTGAATAAGATATAATAATACTCTACCCATTCATAAATGTTATTCATGCAATTGTGCAAGAAGTATGTATACTAATGGTACTGCGATGGAATGATATCACCTGGAAGAATCATGTCCAGCAAAAGTCCTGTTAAGGCGAAGGCCAAAGATTCCAAGGTCTCACGTCCTAAGAAAGCATTTGCTCCAAAGTCGTCCTTGATTACCTCCCAACGTTCTGCGATGGCCATACTGGATAGTTTTGGCATATCGGGCATTGATACCATCATAGCTTCTTCTCTAAATTTCCTCAAGAACCCTCCAAACGCATATTTTGCATACTCAGCAATTCATATCTGGCATAGAGGCTTTCTTCCTTTTCCACCTTTTCCACCTTTTCTATGCAAGTTCTTAAGTGATTTGAAAGTTTCTCCCATTCAACTCTCACCCAATATGTATACAGCTCTCTTGTGCTTGCAGGCCCTAGCGCTTGCATTCGGCCAGGATTCTTTAAGCCCCAAACTCATTCGTCATATTATCTGCTTTTCTAAATTCCAGAATCACCGATATGGAGGGCTAATCCCGTAAGGAGACTGGTTACCGATAGTATTAGCAAAATGAGGTCGTGGGAAGATCAATTTTTCCTCGTTAAATGCCCTCCCGGCATATCAGAAAAATTTGTTGATGATGGTAGGTCTCTTGCCTCAGAAGGTAAATGTTTTATATTTGTGGTTTTCGTTTATCTGTGTCTTTCTTTTATTGCAGAATCCCCTTCTAAAGATGTGATTTTAACGCCGGAGGAAGCTCAAGTTGTCGAGGCTATCTTCAAAGCACCGGTGGAGTATATGTGCTGGTCATTCCTCTTAACCATCAACATGGTTCACTAATATGGCTTAATTCCCTCTGGGCAGAAGATATTGGGGTAACCTCCCATCCAATTTTTTTGTCCTAAAGGACTATTGCTGAATTCTTGCTCTTTCAATGCAGGCTCCCCTATCCATCTAGGTGATTTGGATGAGACTATATTTTTTATTTTTTATTTAGACAACCTTTGTCATTCTATCTCTTGTTCCCTTGTTATTATCCTTTTACTAATTTAATTCCTCTTCATTTAGGATCTTCGACTTCTCAGGATGCGTTTGCCCTGGCAGCTTACTCTTGGTCCAGTACCCAAGCTATAAAGAGGCTCGCCTATACCGACATCGAGTCTTCATCAAAGAAGCCCAGACAAGATAAGTTAGTCAGCTATTCATAAGACATCATTGTTACCCCGAAAACAAGGCAGACCTTTGATCCCTCTACTATTGATGATGACTAGGTGGTCAATGTTGATGCTTCCCCTGATACTTCACTGAAGTGTAAGCCCGTAAGCAGTCTCATTCTTCCCGATACTTTTGGCGGGTTAGGTGGGGAAGGGAATAGTCTTTCGTTGCCTTCCTCCTCTCATCCTGCTATCTCCCCTTCACCTTTTTTGCCAGTCTCTGATTTTTATAGGCTTGTGAGTCTTGCTCTCTCATCTCCTGAAGTTGCTAACATCACGTCGACTTCTTCACCCTTAGATTCAGAATATTTTCATCGGTAGCAAATCAGGGACCAACTTTTGGTATTGATTTATCCTTTCTGATTCCTTTGTATTCATATTGTTTTTGTGAGAAGCTTAATTCATTTCCCTTCCACAGATAATAAAGACTTGGTATCTATCCAGAGGGATGGCTGCTGCTCCAGCGGCGGAGGTCAATGCTCTTAGGAAGGAGAATAAGGCGCTGATGGATAGGGTTAATACTTTGTTGTAGGAGAAGGCGGAAGGTGACAGTAAGCGCAATGAATTGGAGACCCTGTTGGAAGGGGAAAGAAAGTCTAAAGAGGTGTTACTGAAGCAAGTTTAAGACCTAAAGTCGGAAAAGTCAGGGATGGAGGTAGACCATGCCGTTGAGGTGGATCGGATGAACACTCAACTCTCTACCGCAAAAAGAATAATTTATAAGGCAGTGATACAATTTCCATTTTTTTGAATGTTCATCTTAATACCATAGCAATGGAGTATTATGAAGATGCCCTCATCCTTACTTTTTCTAACAATTACAAGAGGCTTACGGAATTTGACTTCTCTTCAATTGACCCCTCCATCCGAGACAGAGTTTTGGAGAAGATTGAGCGGGTGAGACGAGAGCATAAGGTTCCTCTGATGAACAAGATAAACCCTACGTCACTTTTTGTTTATTGATGAGTTTTCTGAGGACTATGAGGAAGAGGTGGAGGAGGAAGACACAACAGAAGGAGAAATAGGAGAAGGCACGGATCAGCAAGGTGGAACTGGAAAGGGTGATGGAATATCCTCTCCCACAACGAAGGAGTCACCTTCAAAGGAAGGTGGTTCTTTGGATTCCAAGAAGAAATGGACTCCTGCTCGATCCGATGTCAATGCTACACAGGTATGGCTTTCTCTTTCAAAATACTTCCCCTCTCCTTGAATTTCGTTAATAACTAGTTTTCTCATGTTACAGCAGTTCTCTGCTTCTCCAAATATGTAAGTTATAGTAATGCTTTAGACTCTATGTTTGAAAACGTGAGGGGGTTCTCAAGGAATTTTGTTCCATGAAAACAATTTAACAAGGAGTTTCGAATATTATTATATGAAGTATACAATTTATTTTAATTTGTCTACAAATGGTGTTGGTTTCGTGAGATTCGGTGGTTTGTGATGTTGTACTTACAAGTCAGTGTGAATGTTATACGTATGTGTGTATGAATTGATAAAGGTCACGTGATTGTCTTTCTTTGGGAATGCACGAATTATTAGTGTATATATGATGTTTGCGTTTTACGTACTCATCTTATTCATGATTAGGAGGACCAATTCCAGACCCCTCCTTCACAGCTTAGAGAGGAAACTTCATGTATTGCAATCTACAAAGACATTTTTGGGGGCGCTCCCCTTTTGGGCTATAAAAAGGTGTATTATCTTCAAAAGATAGTAGTCACAAATCTAAAGGAACAGGTGTCTCATTTGAAAAAACAACTGAAGGAGAAAAATGAAATTATTTATAATTTGCAACGTAGGTTAGCGGCAAAATCTTATAAGGGTTCAGACGCTGCGGTTGGTAGACTATACCAACAAATTGACAAGTTGGAGGATGAATTAAATAAAGCTAAGGAGAACCGCGCTTCCTTAGAATTCGCTTTGCAAAACCCCGACTCGGAATGATAGACTTTTCCCATATGCTTGTAATATAAACCTCTCAAAACAATGATTGTGTTTGTGACTTCTAGTAGGCATGCTTGTGTATTGTGTTATTTATTTGATGTATTGCTTTTGCCGGAAAAAAATGGTAGTCATAGCCTAGGGCGTTGTAACGACAAGAGAACTATTCATACCCAATGCTAGCGACAACCTTCCTTATGCAATAGGTCTTTTTGGGAATAGCTCCTTCGCAAGATTTTCCGAGGGAAAGGAGTAGTTCTAGTTATGGGACTCCATTATAAACGTTTAGAATCTTTTCTCAAGTTCCTACTCGAACTTATGTTTTAATGCGACGCTATTTCTTGTGCTGTGTAAGCAGAAGGTATATAAAGGAAATAAACTGATATACCTATGAATTAAAGATATTTCCCTGAGCAAACAGGAGGATCATGAGCTTATCCTTAGTAATAGCAGAAGTGTAATTCTGAACCATATTCAAATTGCCAAGACGGCCGAATGACTCCTTCTTGTTTGGATTTGAGCTCACTCTGGCTTGGGTATCTGTGGTGGGATCTGGATCCCTTGCCTGGTTGTAGTTTCTCCTGGATCATTCCCGATTTGGGTATCGAGGTAAGACCAGGACCCCCTTCCGGTACATGTGGTTATTTAAGGTAAGTGACTGGAAATATGCTTCTGATCTTCGTTAGGAACTGAATCAACCCAGATTCGGGTATCAATGTAGAAGACCTGAATTACCCCTTGTTCAGGTAATTTAGAGATTAAAAACCAGGAATCCCCTTTTGGTATTTGCGAAGAACGAATCAACCCAAATTCGGGTATTAGTATAGAAGACCTAAACCAACCCTTGTTCAGGTAATTAAAGACTGAAGACCGGGAATCCCCTTCTGGTATTAAATAGAAGTCCCGAAATAACCCTTATTCGAGTAGTTAAAGATTAAAGACCGGGAACCTCCTTCTGGTATTAATGTTTTGGTATCCCCTTGGATTTGACTTGTAAATCAGAGGTTGTACGTGCTTCCTGAGTGTCCCTCTGGGCGTTTGATGTCAAAGAAGAGGATGTACGTGCTTTATTGGCCACTATCTGGGCCTATGCGTCTGGTGTGCTTAGCTATCTTATCCACAAGCAGGGCCCAAGGACTTACCCAACCTCCCTCCATGAGGCACCTTATCCCGACCATCGTAAGTGATGATAAGGTCTTAGAAACTTAGACGGGGTCATTGTAGACACAGAACTAAGGTTTACTCTTTTGATGCTCCATACTGAACATTACAGGTACTAATAGAGTCTTACACACCACCACCCTCTTCCGAGGGGTGCCCTATCCTAACCATCGTAGTTGATGATAGGGGTTGGCGTTCCCTTCTACGGGTAACGCGGAACATAAGCAGAGGTAGGACGTGCTCTTCTACAATCAGAGGTAGGACGTGCTTATTTCTAGCAGAGGCATGGCGTACTCTTCTGCGAGCAGAGGTAGGGCGTGCTAAGGTTAGATGCACCACCACGACCATTTCTGGTGTGAAACGGAGGCTTATGCTTTTGATGCTTTAACCTATCCCCCTCTGATTCGGGCATGAAGAAAGATTAACACACACCCCCCTGGGAGATGCCTCCTCCTGACCAATTTAGTGATGACGAGGGATTTTAATCCATTTATGGTTTGACCCCTTTTTGGGTTTCTTCAAGTTTCAAAAGGAGGGTTTTCCATACCCTTAGGTATGTTTAATAATCCTTTTCCTAAGAATTTTTATTGAACTTAATCTGATCTTTTCATAAATTCCTGTAATTGGCCTTGGTTGATGAATTTGATTACTATTTCCTCACGGTTCTGCAATGATTAGTTTCATGTCCATTCATCATGTGGCAATGGCAATGGGATCCTCCTGTTTTCCTTTCGCATTTGGGTTTTTTCTTTGTGAGTGGAAAATAGTTGAGTTCGTGTTTGATTAGGAAGTAAATGTTTTCCATTGAAGTGGTGAGGTAGTATCCTTTGGGTAATCCTGGCGTAAGTCCCTCTTCCTGCCGCTGGGGCCTAATCCTTTTATGACCCAGCCTTGTTTTGTACCTATATCTTTGTTCCTCTTTCCCACAATGCACTGAAGTTGGGATGTCACCCTTCTAGACTATTTGTTGGTGAAGCGGTCAATATCATTCATTATTTCTTGTTCAAATACCATTCCTCTGACTTACTTATGTAGAGTTCTTCTTAGATGAGAGAAAATGTTAGTATCCTCCTATGTAGAACCACTTGGGGGGGCAGTAAGGTTTGTCCTATGTGGGAAAGGATACTATCCCCAGTGTCGGAGGCATATTGTACCTTTTCCCTTTTTCACTTCATTATCCACAAGGTTTCCTTTCTCAGCCTTTGTTCTTCTAACACCTTGGGTCAGTGATTTCCGACTCATCTATTCGAGATCTAGAAGACTCTTATCGGGACCTCTTACCTAGAAATTTGCTTCTTCAAATCCTTAGTCCAATCCAGGACAGAACAGCACAGGTAGATATGTGGAAAGGTTAACCAATGAATCAGAGGTTCAAGCCCTCCTTCTAGCGCCAAAATGTTAACGATATTTTTTGTCAACACCGGAGATAGGTTAATGGAAATGGTCCTAAGGGAAAGGGATTGGTTGTTTAGCTTTCGCGAGTTTGGGTTAGATCACCGTTCCTGGGTATTGAGGCCTTGGAGAGAAGGATCACTAAACAATCCTTGATAAGGGACCTAATGGATGGTGGAAAGGAGTGCTACACCAAGTTCATTGAAAGATTCTAAGCTCTCATGAAAGGTTTAAGCATACAGGAAAGAGTGTTCCATCCGATATACGGAAGGGTTTAGGCAAGGATCCATGCATATGTAGGAAATAAACTGCAAATCATAGCAACGATAACTAAGAAAATAACATAATAAACTCACATGATAATACTATATAAGTGTAGATTTGCTCTTTATTAATCTTCCATTTAGAGTACATGAACAGAGTAGAGGAAATCCTCCAATTAATCTAAGTATCTAGACTTATTCTAAAGATAAAGAGTATAAGAATTGGAAAAATGAGACCCCCCCTCAATTGTGTCCCCTGGGGTCCTATTTATAGGGGATTTGGGGCCCCTTCTGCTGTTGGATTGTTGGGCTTGTAGGTACTTGTGTCGGCCGCCTTTTTCTTTGGTTTCGGTCGCTTTTGGTTTCGGCTGCTTTGAGGTGCGGATTATAACTTCTGGAGAGAAGGTCCCAATCAGTCGAGGCTTCATGGAGAATGATATGGGCTTGTTGATGTAGTTGCTTTTCGAAAGGTACTTGAGCTTCTGGCTTATGCTTTTGGTTACAAGCTTCTGGATGTAGGCTTTCAGTTTCTCTATGAATGCATAGAGGAGCTTGTCCTTAGGTTGCATGTAGATAGCTGCCGGTTCAGAACCACCATCAGCGTCTGTATTAAGTAGACTAGTACTAGGGCTGTTATGGTAATGGTAAATTTACCGTTACCGTACTATTACCGATGAAATTATTACTGAATATAGCATAAAATAGCATACCGATACGATCGGTATGGTAACGGTAATTTTACCGTTACAAACGGTAAAACTACTGGTAAATTTTTTGTTGAACCGTCGGTATTGGTAAATTACCGATCAATTTTTTCCAGATCTATTGGTTTCTATATCTACGGCTATCTGTCTAGCACAGGCAATCTTGATTCATTTTATCTGAACGTGAAAAAGAAACGTCGGCATCAATGGGGACTTAACTTTTCGTCTCCATCCACCTCTTCCAAACCCTTTTCTTCCATCGATCTTCTTCCATGATTTTTGATCTCGTCTCTTCTTACCCTAGTTAAGATTTTCCTCTTGCTGTTGACTCCCTTATGCTTGCGCCTTCTTCGACTTTGTGTTCTAAATCGCTCAGATCTACTTTTCAGATTTGACTTTCTTAGTCGACTTTCGTGCTCTTAGAAGCTGTCATACCCGTCGATCTATCTATGGAAGCCACTTTAACTTGTCATGACCTAAATTTGGTTTACTGGTTGTTGTTTCTTCTTAACATCCTCCTTGTGCTTTTCATTCGAGACCCTTTGTTGTCAATCTAGTATTTGCAGCTTGTCATTGTGTTGTTGAATCACAGTGTTTTAAGGCTCTTGTTCTATGTACTATTTCTCCTGCAAACTACATTTTTTGAGTATTTGGTTATGTATTTGAGTTTATTTGGACTGGCTGTAAGCATCAACAATTGAATGCGTGTGCACAAATCTGCAGCTGGGCACCTTTATTTTGTTGTGTAAATGTATATGTTTCTACTGATTTTGGAGAACAGTAATTTACCATTACCAATGAAATGGTTATCGATTTATCGGTATACCGACGAAATGGTTACCAACAATATCGGTAATAGTAACAGGAAGCTTTTTTCTTTTACCGACAGACTCGGTATGGTAACGGTATTTATATAATGGTAACTGTTACCGTTACAGCCCTAATTTTAACTATGAGTTTTCACTCATCATATTATCTAGACAATATTTTTGTATTATCAGATAGTTAAAATCGAAGACGTTCGATTTTAACTAAAACTCTTACGAACTCAAACTATATCCAATCTTATTCTTACGCATGGATTTCGTTAATACAAATCATGTTCCACTGACCGCATCCAAATCAGACCTCATATGGAATCTATGAGATAGTTATACGATTGTATTCGAATAAAACATTTTAAAGTCAAATTAACGAGGATAATTAACATGTTAATCACCTCATTTATGTAATTTAATTACGTGATTAACCTTTTCTTCTTCATTCGTGAAAAGATAAACTGCCCACGGCCATAAACCTGGACGATGCACTGCCTACGAGCCACCGAATGTCACCACGAACTGACCGCCATCACCCATCTCCGAGTAGTGCCTCCGCCCTGAATCTTGACCCCCAAATTCATGCTTAGATGGAAAATGGCGAAATCCATTTTCCGTTTAACTTAAAACTCTAGCGTCGTTCGATTCCAATACCTCAGTCACCCACTTCCACTCGTTTTCTCTTTCGACACCTTAAGCTAACTCGCTACGATCGAGTCGCTATAAGTCAAAAAGAAAAAAATGCTGAGTTTGGTTTTTTTGAGATCCAGGAGATGTCAATTATCCATAGTTAATCATCGACCATGGATGAGTACGTATCGAGGATACAAAAAACTTTCATATTTGGAGTTTTTGCTAAAAGTTGGCATATTAAAAGATGAAATGTGTACCATTGGATGGAGTTTACCAATAGCAGCAAGGGTTAGGGTTTCTAATTTCTCAAATTGTAAGGGGTGTCTATATGAAACCTTGAAAACACCAATCGTCTAGAATTTTTCCCCAAACTCCAGTTGGTATGTGCTTACTGGCATTCAAAACTAATCACCCATATTCTTGACTTAATGAAACTAGTTTTGAAATCTAACTCGATCATATACAGAAGTTAGTTGTTCAAATCACATTATAATATTATTATTTTCAAATTGTTTAAGCTATATATTTCTAACTTGCAGGACCAAAAAGATTGCTACAAAACTTTCCATCTTACGATCATTTACTATTCCTGATCTGATGAAACCGGTTTCGTTGAAGTCATGACATTTATAAAAATACTATTTTCATGTGTTAACAAAATCGATTTATTTAATCGCCTTCTAAACTCTTAAATTCCTCAATAATTTATTATTGACATTTTTATTCAAATAGGATTTTACATTAGTTTAAAATCAATTTAATACCATATTTAACTCAAGTTTCACAAATTCTAATTACTCGGATTCTCATATATATTTAAGTAATTAAATTTCAAAATTGTTTGATTTTATATTTAAATCCATTAAATATTCAAGGGCCAATTTTTTTGGATATTACAACTTAGCTCTAAAAAGAAAATAAATATTAAGTTATTATTTCTAAAATAATTAATTAATCAAAAAATATATAAAAATTAATGTTTTACCTATTTGATGTCTAGTTGCAAGTGCACAAAATTATTGACCCAAGCATCCACATATCCATCTTTCCAAGTTTCAATCCAATTTTCAATTATATATTTTATTAACTTTGAGACACGTCCTTCTTCACATGCAATATTTTAGGTTATTGTTAGATTTCTCAATATTTTCAATCATATAAATTAACCCAATCCTGAAAAGATTTGTTTTTTTAACTTATGTTTTCATATACATAGCTCTTCTTTTAATAAAGCCAAGAATATTTTCCCAATATGCCACTTACATAGGATATGGGATGCTTGAAGAAAAACAATGTTAATGGCATTAATCAAAGCTATCGCTCTATCTACAATAATAACTTTCAACATTTCTACACTGCAGTCAATTCTTACTAATTGATGTGGTTTTAGGCCCAAAAATAGTAAATTTCACATTTGGATACAAGATATGAAATAGTAATACAAAAGGTTTGATTAGTTAATGTGACACTTACCATCTCCATTAATGGAATTTTATATTTATTAGTTTTATGTGTCCATCCATAACAAGAAGACGTGTAACAAGTCAATAGTCATAGGATAAGCCTAAAAGATATTGGTAATTACATCACTTCCATTTAACATATTACAATATCGTTTGTTATAATCTTTTTCTTTAAGCTTGCTTATGTGATATTGTATTTGAGTATGACCACCTAAATCTATTTTCTTGTGTCTAGAAATGACATTTAAAACTATTATAGTTGCTTATTACTTGATGGATCATTTTGTTTTATACTATGTATAATGGATTTTAGCTTCACCATATTTTTGTACATTTCAATGGCTAATTTTGTCTTATCTTTCATTAATCTACCTATAAAAGAGTGACCTTTAGAACCATAAAATGTATAATAATTAAGCATGTCATATGTTACTTCTAGTTTCCATACAACTAAAATAGAAAGTTTAACACGTTTCTAACGGAATGGATAAATGCATTCTTTCATATTATTAATCTAATACTAGTAGATTTCTTTCCTTTATACCTTTTATATGCTCCACTTTTCTCATATTCAAAATATGATTCTTTGATTCCTATCACTAATTTTAATATTCGATTTTAGAACTGCCACTACCATTGCAATTTAACCATGCAATCGATCTATTATTTCATTTTATATGTATTGGAAATACATTCACATAATATAAAATAAATGATAAATTCTCAATTTAAACATCAGTAAACTAACATAATATTAAAATGAATTACATACATCGTATTGTGTAAACCAGTACAAACTAAAATATATAATTAATTTTTCATCATCTTTAGCCACCAACGCAATATAGAAAGCATAAAACAAACACAATATTTATTGAACACTGTTTTCATCACTTCCTAGAATCTAATATGTTTTGACAAATTTCTAGTCTCCATGACACCACGATTATTGTAGGCAAGCATAAAATTTGTCTTTGAGACACCGAGTCCGTCACCCACAATAAGAAGTATCACAATTTCAACTAGGTAAAGGTCGGAGATGAATTGACACATTGACGAAGATATATAATTAATTTTTTAAAATGTATTTAATTTTAAATAGTTAGTACTTGTAGTCCCTATGCTTTGGGTAGTCTTTCTCCTTGTTATACACACTTATTAGCTAGAAGTTCAGATTTTATATTTGATGATTCTCAAATTGACACTGATTATATCAAAAGTATAGAATTTGAGAATGTTAGATCATCTTACCAATAAGGTTCATTAGTTAGAATGTTATGTGATTACATTATTTAGGTAAGTGTAATAAGATTAGATTTTCATAAAAATATTGACATAGTTTTATTACAAGGAACTAAAAAAAACTGGTCTTTTAAACATTGTAGGTGTTCTTTACATCAATCACTGGCCATATCTTCCAGCTAGGAGTAGTGTTGCTAGTCGTATGATAGGCTGAAAGGACCATTATATGCATTGTATGAGACTTCTACAATCAATTATTAACGATCATTCGATCCATTTGATTTTCGATGATATTATAATAACTATATTTAAATACTTCTAATGTTTATGACCCTAATTCTAGGCTAGATCATAGGTTATTTGGAATGGGTGTCTAGAATTTAGATGCTCCCTTGTTAAACATGAATTTGTTGGTGATTTCAATGTTACGAGGTTTTTAAAAGAGAGATCTCCTGGAGAAGGAGTTTATTCCGTTATGGAAGAGTTAGACCAATTCATTATTAACAGAAATTTAATTGAGATTAAATTAAGTAACAAATAATTTATGTTACGTCTATCAACATATGATTATAGAAATCTTTTAGTGTACTTAAATAACACATAACTTAAGCTATATTCTAGAAAAAACAAGAAAAATGATTTTTTTTGATGCAAATGTCTATGTGCCCAGATCCTGTCTTTATTTTTCGAATATTAGATATTTTTTCTCTTTTTGGATACAGTTTCAGATCGATTTCGAATTTTTCGGGAATCCATCGACAGCCAAATTTACGTGGTCAAACAGAAACGAATTCCCTTTTATAATTCTCCTTGATCGATTACCTATTAGTAACAA
The DNA here is from genome assembly GCA_030737875.1 of Allium sativum. Lineage (NCBI taxonomy): Eukaryota > Viridiplantae > Streptophyta > Magnoliopsida > Asparagales > Amaryllidaceae > Allium > Allium sativum. The sequence continues at coordinate 980,823,121 of CM060915.1, forward strand.
AATTAAAGACTAACTTCCTTCTTGTAAGGTTGTGGGTCGTTCGAATATTTATCCAAATCATTATTCCATTATCCTTCCTCGCATTAACTTAAACACTGGGATTAATAAATTTAGATTTGAAAAAAAAAATGGCTTTAAGAAAATAATTTTAAATACTTAGTTGTTGTCAAATCTCCTTTTAACAAAACTGTTACGCTTTGGACTTGGACACTTGGATCGCTCTTAATCGGGAACTTATGTCACAGACAACTGAATTCATTGGAATTTCGCATTGGAGAAAAATGAATTTACATTCAGAATTTGGCTAAGTGTGAGATCGTTATGGATCCAATTCCTATGATAAGAATTCGGAATTTGGCCGTGGGATCAGTACAACTTTGATTCACAGGATTTCAAAAGTCAACAACTCAAGTAGAACTTCATCAATAACTCAAACACATGAGATCAAAACAGCAAACCAACAACTGTACAAGTAGGGAAGCAACTAAGACGACCCACCCTAGGGGTTACACCTTCTGATTGAAATCCTTAGAGGTTGGCTCCAAACCTCCTTTAGGGGTCAGTATCGACTTCTAAGCCTAAGGTGATTTCGTCCCTACTTTGTGGGCCAAATCTTCCTCCTTTGGTGGACCACTGTGCGTTTTCATGCCTAACCCCACTCGACTCTTCTATATAAATAGACCCTTGGTGCTCTAATGTGACAACCCGAAAATGTGGGCCAGTTTAAATTTTTTATTTTGGCAATTTTAGCGAATTTTGAATATTTAAAATAGATTATTTTAAATAATATCGACGAGAAATTTATTTTGAATAGAATTCGAACGTATATTTATATACGTCATCGTTAGAGTATAAATATTTATTTATATATATAAAAGGAATTGAAAATGGCGCAGTAGTTCGATAATTCGATTTCAAACTTCAAATGAATGTACCGGGTGCAATATAAGCCGGATTTTAGTGAAACCAAAAATATTCGAATCTAATTGATAATATCTTTCCAACGAATCCGAAAAATCAAGATTTCATAGCGCGGGTCAAAAGTTATGCCCAGTTGAAAATTCTGAATAGTCGCTATGGAATTCAGGCCCTTAAAAATGGCCATTTTGCAAACGATCTCGGATTTCGACGAAACCACTTTTGTTGGATCCGTGATGACAAGTTATTGCTAGATTCCAATTTTCGTAATTTTTCGAATCAGTATGTGAGCGTGACAAAGGAAAACGCGTTTGACCAGTTTTAGTTGATTTTAATCGACTGGAAAATGGCCATTTTTCAAACGGTCTCAGAATTTGACAAAATTAGTTTTGTTAGGACCGTATTGTCAATACGAAGCTAGAAAATATTTCCTGGAATTTTTCGAGTTAGTATGTGACCCCAGTAAATTGAAATGCGCGTTCAAATTCAATATATAGAGTTATATTTTGATTTTGACGAAAACTGATCGAAACGATCGAGTCAGCTTGTGAAACATATCCCATTGTGTTCGGAATGGGGGTAATACGTTAGGGACGACAGTCGATGGGTCCCGTTTCGAGTTCGAAATAAAAAGTTACTTTTTGATGGATTAAAATAAATTAAATATTTATAATATATACACCTCTCCCTCTCCTCTCTCTTCAGACCGAGATTTAAAAAAAAAAGGAAAAAAAAAACCTAAATCGAACAACGCGACCCCCCCCCAACGTCTGCCGTCGCCGCTCCTTCATCTTCTTCCTCCTCCTCGCACTGCGCATCAGTCCACCCCCCTCGACTCCTCTTCCCCTTCCACGAACCCATAACCGCCACGCTCGAACAACGCGACCCCCTCCCCAACGTCTGCCGCTCCTTCTTCTTCTTCCTCCTTCTCTCTCCGACGCTGCAGCCCCCCCCCTCCCCCGTACCCTCCTCCGACCGCTTCCACTAGTTGTGCCCCCCTCCATTTGGTAAAGACGCTGTAAGTTTTTATTATTATTATTATTTACTTCTTTTAATTTATTTTCAAATTTTAGTTAAGTTAAAAGGAAAATAGGATTTTTAAGCTAAGAAAAATAGTAAGAAGAAGATTAGATCTTTAATCAAAGATTTTCATTTTATTTTATACAAGTCTTGATTTTTGTTCATAGTTGTTGCAGAAGAAAAAAAAATATGATTTTTATATATTGAATAACAAAGTAAAAATTCGATTTTTATATATTGAATAGCGAAGTAAAAATATGATTTTTATATATTGAATAGCGAAGTAAAAATATGATTTTTATATATTGAATAGCGAAGTAAAAATTCGATTTTTTTTCATTGAATAACAAAGTAAAAATTCGATTTTTATTTATTGAATAGCAGAGTAAAAATTCGATTTTTATTTATTGAACAGCAAAGTAAAAATTCGATTTTTATATATTGAACAACAAAGTAAAAATTCGATTTTTATATATTGAATAGAGAAAGTAAAAATTCGATTTTTATTTATTGAATAGCGAAGTAAAAATTCGATTTTTATATATTGAATAGCAAAGTAAAAATTCGATTTTTATATATTAAATAGAGAAAGTAAAAATTCAATTTTTATTTATTGAATAACAAAGAAAAATTCAATTTTTATTTATTGAATAGCAAAGAAAAATTCGATTTTTATATATTGAATAGCGAGGTAAAAATGTGATTTTTGTATATGTAGTGAATACGGACGACGAAAGTAACAAAAGGCGAGCACAGCCAGATGTCCTACATATGAAGAGTCGTGGCGTTGGTTTAGCTAGTCGGTGAGAACTTCTCACCTTTAGTTTATTTTTCTAGTTGAAATATATATACTAGGATGCAGACGGTGTTTAGTAGCACCCGACACCCGTCGTCCACAGACCATGGACGGCTTGTATGCTTGTTTGTTTGATTTTGATATGTAGTTGATTGTGTGATGTTATGTGAAATGAAATAAAATAAAAATATTTTATAGTGGAAAATATTTTATAGTTAAAAATAGAATTTTTAATGTGTATATGAAATGAAATAAAAATAAACAGATCGGACGATTTGTTTATACACACACATTTGACTGATATTGATTGGGACGGTAAATTTTACACAGCGCCTAACTGCACAAATAAAATCTGTGTTTGATTGTTTGAAACCCCACACAGGTATTGGGAAGATATATGACATACACTAATCCAATAGTTAGTTGTATGTCGATCGATTGATTGACAGACTGTTATGAGCGTTAAATATTTATATTTGATGCTTATATAGTGTAGAATGCACATTGGATGATGGTTGATTATTCATCGTTGTTATTGTATTCATGTATGGTAGAAAATCCATATAATTAACATTATATGGTAATTGATTGGGCCTCATTCCAGTTTGGAAAAAGAAATATTTGAAATAGAAATATTTGAAAAAGAAATATTTGAAATAGAATATTTGAAAATAGAAATATATGAAGCCGTGTTGATTAGATTGACGCCATTTTGACATGAACGATATTTATATCGATTTTATTCATTTTTCCATGAATATTGAAATAGATTTGAAATTCGAATTAAATTGAATATATTTGAAATTCGAATTAAATTGAATAGATTTGAAATTCGAATTAAATTGGATAGATTTGAAATTCGAATTAAATTGAATGGATTTGAAATCGAATAGATTTGAAATTTGAATTATATTGAAATGAATTGAAATTCGAATTATATTTAAAGTGAATTGAAATTCGAATTAAACTGATTTGATTTGAAATTCGAAATACACTGAAATGATTTGAAATTCGAATAGAATTGAAATCCAAATTAAATTGAATAGAATTGAATCCGAATTGAAATCGAAAGGAATTGAATTCAAATTGAAATTGAAAAGAAATTCGAATTAAATTGAAATTGAATTGAAATCGATTTGAAATGAATTTAAAACGAATTTATATTGGAATATTCAATTTTAATTTGAAATTGAATATGAAGTTGAAACCGTTTTGAAAATGAATTTAAAATGATTTATAAAGCACGTTTTGAATTGAAATCGACGAGTATATATTATATATATTATATATATAATATAATGGCCTGAATAGAACGCGCTGCGCCGCGGCAGTTCGCGAATTTCGACCATTGACTTCGAACGGATATTACGGGAGATCCGACCGTCGGATTCTCCTAAAACCAGAACCGTTGGGTTCGTATCGAAAAGAGCTTTCTAACGAATATTAGAAATTAGAGATCTTATGGTTGGATTTGGAATTATGTCCAAAACAAATTTGGAAAAGGTTACTGTAAGTGCAGTTTGATGGCCGTTGATGGAAATCGACTGTACGGGCCTTGATAAAATTATTAAAAATATCAATAATTTGTGTAAAATCATAAGAAATGATTTGGGAAAAATTGGGATGAAAAACTCCATATTTGAAAAGATAAAAATAGATTTTTATCGAAATGAACTAGTTTTGAACTAGAATAATAATTTATTTATTTTTAAAATAAATAAATTGGATTTGAAATGGTTTTGAAAATAAACAGAATTTCCAATAATTGCATTGGAATGGATTTGAATCGAAATTGTCTTCGGAATATTTCGATGTTGGATTTCGTGATTATACAGATATTGTTATGGAAATTTGAAAGATATATATATCGTTATTTCCAACACGATATTTGTGGGTCGTAGAATTTGATATTGAATATAAGCCAGTATATTTTCTATTCAGAGCCTTGTATTTAATATCAAATGTGATTTGGGTTTGTCGTGAATGGTGTCTTCATTAACACTGTTCTTAAACCCAGTTGAGGAAAAGATTAAATCTTTTTATTTAGATTTAATGAAGTGTACCAATTAAATAATATTTAATTGGAATTGAATTGGTATTGATTTTTGGGTTTATCGTGAACAGTGTTTTAAATAACACTTGTTCTTTAACCCGATAATTAATGGAATGTGATTTTGGGTTTATCGTGAACCGTGTTTTAAATGACACTGATTCTTTAACCCAGTTAAAGATTAAAACTAAGTGGGGTTTTAATGAATCTTTAATTAGATTGAAATGGTCGAGAATGGAGTATCACCAGTTTTGCTCCAAGCGATAGTTAAGTCTTTAATTATATTTGAACGTGAAATGGTAATTAAATTTACCGATAACACCGTGGTGTTAGATATGAAGTATTACCAGTTTTACTTCATGGGATGAATAGGTGGGGATTGGGAAATAAAATAAATGATTATTCCAGTGTGATTCGCTAATCCCGACTAGTTTGAATTGATATTCAAAGAAGATTAAAGAATAAATTTAAAGAATTTATCTTTGATAAAATTAATGGGAACCTTTCCCAAAGTAGAAGAATATTTGAATAAACGAATATTCTGAATTGGAATGAGGCGTATGTTGTGTTTGTGTAACACATGTTTATTATATACGCGAGTTATTCGGGAAGATCGGGTTTATCCCATTCTGAATAATTGATACGACGATAAGTCGAAGATGAAGACGGTGGTCGAAGACCGGAGGTCTTCACGTCATTTGGGTGATTACTGATGATCTTGATTGGGATGTACACCCAAGAAGATGGAAACAGTTGGTGATCGTCCAGACATACTTGGAGATCGATGGATATGCGGGGTACTAGGTGCCTCCAGTTTCGTTCAGACCCAGAACGAACTTGTAAATGGACTGTGTGTCTGACATTGGATTTCAGTCTGTGTGATTGATTTCGGTTAAATATATATCTGTTTGGCGGCAGAGAATTTATTCTCTTACTTAACGCCCTTCTCTGAGACGTATGAGCTCAGGGGTTATATACTGATGGATATCAAACGCATAGAGTGAATTGCCTGTGTGGCATGCCTAAGTGGCAAATGATCAAGGCTTCTGTTGAAAAGCAAAGTCTTGTGGTTGATGATCGAAGCACGACCTTTGTGGCGTAGCTTTGTGTAACGGTTACTTCGCGAGTTTCACACCCGGTATGAACCAAAAACGGGAGAGGACCTCAGGGAGGGCATGCGTTTCTTTCTAGCTAGAAGTGGCGTCAGTGGTTTTACATGCCCTGACGAGTTTGACTTATGTGGTTGTTGGTGTTACGAGGCGCCTCAGTTTGATCGGACGATCCGGGTCCGATGGAGCCATTCGTTGGCTCACTTACGCCCCAAAGGGCGGGGAAACGCAGTGTTCAGGAATTTTAATCCACATCGGTGGACCGGCCCTGTCGCTCCAAGGGGCAGTTGCGGCTGTTCCTGAGGCTCGGGCTAGACAGTCTCGAATCGGTTGAGGACTATCTTTTGCCTCGGTTCATAGATGGAAATCCAATTTCCAAATACGTGATTCTGCGGTTTTATTTGTAGAGCCTAGTATGGCGACATAGTGGGATGGGGCGCTTATGCCGTCTATGATTGATACTTATGATTTGAAGTTGTTTTATACACCATGGGCTTATAATAGTATCAAATGATTTGTTTTTAAACGTATCAAGCATTCTTGGCTATTATAAGGGAAAAACCCTATCCTCCGGCTTGCGTTGCATTGTGTGATGGGAACTGGGTCTTATAATATCTTCATTTTCCTTTATTTAGCATTGCGCTGTTTGTTTTACGCACTGGTATTCTTGGGAGGAAACCCGTTCCGTGTTATACGGCGTGGTCCCTTGATTTATCCAACTTTAAATAAAGATTAATAACTGTTTTAGTTCTCACACCAGTCCCATGACTGACCTGGAGTTTGTTGTTGTAACCTAAACTCTGGGTGCCCTTATTTTGACACGGGCAGTTAGTAGTTTTGGTTTTGCAGATTTATATTCACAGGATCGTGGTTTACAGTTGGAACGATATCCGGAAAGCTTTGTATCCGTATATCTCTTCTAGTTGTGTATTGTATTATTTTCCGCTGCTATGTATTTAAATGTAATTTAAATCTCTGATATTTCTGTGTAATATTCATTTATACTCTGTATATTCTTGTAATATGATGGAATTGTTGTAATTAACAATGAAATGTTCTTCCGTTTGCGTTCTATTTTGTCGTGTTCTCAAAGTAATTCGTTCTTTCTCTTCTCTTCGGATACCGGGGAAGTTCGGGTCGCTTCAGTTGGTATCAGAGCTTTGGTTTACAAAGCTCAGAGAATAAGACACGATAGAACCATATGAAAGAATTCATCAGATATTGTATTTGTAATATCCAATGGGAATGACTCGTTAGAGATGGGATCATTAGTATCCTAGAACGATTGTGAAGAGTATATTTTTAAAGTGAAAACAATCTTTGTTTTGAAAATTTAAATCAATTATTTGTATTTGGTTATTTATTTATATTGATGTGAACAATCCAATATATATAGATTTTGTGTATATGTCTGATCCGTGTGTATTTGAAGTTTTGATATATTGGGTAGATATAGAATCACATTCTAGTCGCCCGGGGGTGATTCTGATGATTGATATATCATCATCAGAATTTATATTCGAGTGACGAACGTGTGATATCTATATATTTCCTATTGACAGGTGTGAGAACCAAAATTAGTTAGGGCCTATTGTTGTGAATTGACATCAAAAATGTGATTTTTGACTATATATCAAAGTTATGAATTTGAAATGATAATTCACTAATTGATTGATGGTGGTGTTGTTTGATTATTGTTTGATTAATTAAATGTTGAATCATATAACCAAATTGATCAAATAGTGAATTGTATTGAAAATTTAGTCGCATTTTCTTGCATATACATGTACTTACATTGAACAGGTCATAGCAAAGAGGCTAGAGCAGAAGAATAAAATTGTTTGCCCGGCAAATAGGTACATGTTTACCATAATTTACTGTTTTGTTTGGGTGATGATGATTTTATGAGCCGATTGGCTAGCTACTTGACTTTTTCTTTTTCTTTTTGAGATCAGAGGGTCTGTATGGCAATTTCGGGATTTTCCCGGTGCTCCCGGTGCAGGGGAGGTTTTTCGAAAATTTAGGGTGTTAGCCAAATTTTTGAAATTTTTGAAAAGTTCTTAGAAACTGAAAAGTTGAAGAACTTAAGCCATAATAAAAATAATGAAAGTTGAGTTGGTATTTAAAGCAACTTTCGGCTTCGTTCCTTTTCGGGGACGAAAAGTTTTAAGTGGGGGAGATTGTAACAACCCGAAAATCTGGGCCAGTTTAAATTTTTTATTTTGGCAATTTTAGCGAATTTTGAATAATTAAAATAGATTATTTTAAATAATATCGACGAGAAATTTATTTTGAATAGAATTCGAACGTATATTTATATACGTCGTCGTTAGAATATAAATATTTATTTATATATATATATAAGGAATTGAAAATGGCGTGGTAGTTCGATAATTCGATTTCAAACTTCAAATAAATGTACCGAGTGCAATATAAGCCGGATTTTAGTGAAACCAAAAATATTCGAATCTAATTGATAATATCTTTCCAACGAATCCGAAAAATCAAGATTTCATAGCGGGGGTCAAAAGTTATGCCCAGTTGAAAATTCTGAATAGTCGCTATGGAATTCAGGCCCTTAAAAATGGCCATTTTGCAAACGATCTCGGATTTCGACGAAACCACTTTTGTTGGATCCGTGATGTCAAGTTATTGCTAGATTCGAATTTTCGTACTTTTTCGAATCAGTATGTGAGTGTGACAAAGGAAAACGCGTTTGACCAGTTTTAGTTGATTTTAATCGACTGGAAAATGGCCATTTTTCAAACGGTCTCAGAATTTGACGAAATTAGTTTTGTTAGGACCGTATCGTCAATACGAAGCTAGAAAATATTTTTCTGGAATTTTTCGAGTTAGTATGTGACCCCAGTAAATTGAAATGCGCGTTCAAATTCAATATATATAGAGTTATATTTTGATTTTGACGAAAACTGATCGAAACGATCGAGTTAGCATGTGAAACATATCCCATTGTGTTCGGAATGGGGGTAATACGTTAGGGACGATAGTCGGTGGGTCCCGTTTCGAGTTCGAAATAAAAAGTTACTTTTCGATGGATTAAAATAAATTAAATATTTATAATATATACACCTCTCCCTCTCCTCTCTCTTCAGACCGAGATTTAAAAAAAGAGAGGGAAAAAAGACCCTAAATCGAACAACGTGACCCCCCCCCCAACGTCTGCCGCTGCCGCTCCTTCTTCTTCCTCCTCCTCTCACCACGCATCAGTCCACCCCCCCTCGACTCCTCTTCCCCTTCCACGAACCCATAACCACCACGCTCGAACAACGCGACCCCCCTCCCCAACGTCTGCCGCTCCCGCTCCTTCTTCTTCTTCCTCCTTCTCGCTCCGACGCTGCAGCGCCCCCTCCCCCCGTACCCTCCTCCGACCGCTTCCACCAGTTGTGGCCCCCCTCCATTTGGTAAAGACGCTGTAAGTTTTTATTATTATTATTTACTTCTTTTAATTTATTTTCAAATTTTAGTTAAGTTAAAAGGAAAATAGGATTTTTTAAGCTAAGAAAAATAGTAAGAAGAAGATTAGATCTTTAATCAAAGATTTTCATTTTATTTTATACAAGTCTTGATTTTTGTTCATAGTTGTTGCAGAAGAAAAAAATATGATTTTTATATATTGAATAACAAAGTAAAAATTCGATTTTTATATATTGAACAGCAAAGTAAAAATATGATTTTTATATATTGAATAGCGAAGTAAAAATATGATTTTTATATATTGAATAGCGAAGTAAAAATTCGATTTTTATTTATTGAATAGCAAAGTAAAAATTCGATTTTTATTTATTGAATAGCAAAGTAAAAATTCGATTTTTATTTATTGAATAGCAAAGTAAAAATTCAATTTTTAAATATTGAATAACAAAGTAAAAATTCGATTTTTATATATTGAATAGAGAAAGTAAAAATTCGATTTTTATTTGTTGAATAGCGAAGTAAAAATTCGATTTTTATATATTGAATAGCAAAGTAAAAATTCGATTTTTATATATTGAATAGAGAAAGTAAAATTTCGATTTTTATTTATTGAATAGCAAAGAAAAATTCGATTTTTATATATTGAATAGCGAGGTAAAAACGTGATTTTTGTATATGTAGTGAATACGGACGACGAAAGTAACAAAAGGCGAGCACAGCCAGATGTCCTACATATGAAGAGTCGTGGCGTTGGTTTAGCTAGTCGGTGAGAACTTCTCACCTTTAATTTATTTTTCTAGTTGAAATATATATACTAGGATGCAGACGGTGTTTAGTAGCACCCGACACCCGTCGTCCACAGACCATGGACGGCTTGTATGCTTGTTTGTTTGATTTTGATATGTAGTTGATTGTGTGATGTTATGTGAAATGAAATAAAATAAAAATATTTTATAGTTAAAAATAGAATTTTTAATGTGTATATGAAATGAAATAAAAATAAACAGATCGGACGATTTGTTTATATACACACATTTGACTGATATTGATTGGGACGGTAAATTTTACACATCGCCCAACTGCACAAATAAAATCTGTGTTTGATTGTTTGAAACCCCACACGGGTATTGGGAAGATATATGACATACACTAATCCCAATAGTTAGTTGTATGTCGATCGATTGATTAACAGACTGTTATGAGCGTTAAATATTTATATTTGATGCTTATACAGTGTAGAATGCACATTGGATGATGGTTGATTATTCATCGTTGTTATTGTATACATGTATGGTAGAAAATCCATATAATTAACATTATATGGTAATTGATTGGGCCTCATTCCAGTTTGGAAAAAGAAATATTTGAAATAGAAATATTTGAAAAAGAAATATTTGAAATAGAATATTTGAAAATAGAAATATACGAAGCCGTGTTGATTAGATTGACGCCATTTTGACGTGAACGATATTTATATCGATTTTATTCATTTTTCCATGAATATTGAAATAGATTTGAAATTCGAATTAAATTGAATAGATTTGAAATTCGAATTAAATTGAATAGATTTGAAATTCGAATTAAATTGAATGGATTTGAAATCGAATAGATTTGAAATTTGAATGATATTGAAATGAATTGAAATTCGAATTATATTTAAAGTGAATTGAAATTCGAATTAAACTGAATTGATTTGAAATTCGAAATACATTGAAATGATTTGAAATTCGAATAAAATTGAAATCCGAATTAAATTGAATAGAATTGAATCCGAATTAAAATCGAAAGGAATTGAATTCAAATTGAAATTGAAAAGAAATTCGAATTAAATTGAAATTGAATTGAAATCGATTTCAAATGAATTTAAAACAAATTTATATTGGAATATTCAATTTTGATTTGAAATTGAATATGAAGTTGAAACCATTTTGAAAATGAATTTAAAACGATTTATAAAGAACGTTTTGAATTGAAATCGACGAAGTATATATTATATATATATAATATAATGGCATGAATAGAACACGTCGCGCAACGGCAGTTCGCGAATTTCGACCATTGACTTCGAACGGATATTACGGGAGATCCGACCGTCGGATTCTCCTAAAACCTGAACCGTTGGGTTCGTATCGAAAAGAGATTTCTAACGAATATTAGAATCTAACGGTTGGATTTGGAATTATGTCCAAATCAAATTTGGAAAAGGTCGTTGTAAGTGCAGTTCGATGGTCGTTGATGGAAATCGACTGTACGGGCCTTGATAAAATTATTTAAAATATCAATAATTTGTGTAAAATCATAAGAAATGATTTGGGAAAAATTGGGATGAAAAACTCCATATTTGAAAAGATAAAAATAGATTTTTATCGAAATGAACTAGTTTTGAACTAGAATAATAATTTATTTATTTTTAAAATAAATAAATTGGATTTGAAATGGTTTTGAAAATAACCAGAATTTCCAATAATTGCATTGGAATGGATTTGAATCGAAATTGTCTTCGGAATATTTCGATGTTGGATTTCGTGATTATACAGATATTGTTATGGAAATTTGAAAGATATATATATTGTTATTTCCAATACGATATTTGTGGGTCGTAGAATTTGATATTGAATATAAGCCGGTATATTTTCTATTCAGAGCCTTGTATTTAATATCAAATGTGATTTGGGTTTGTCGTGAATGGTGTCTTCATTAACACTGTTCTTAAACCCAGTTGAGGAAAAGATTAAATCTTTTTATTTAGATTTAATGAAGTGTACCAATTAAATAATATTTAATTGGAATTGAATTGGTATTGATTTTTGGGTTTATCGTGAACAGTGTTTTAAATAACACTTGTTCTTTAACCCGATAATTAATGGAATGTGATTTTGGGTTTATCGTGAACCGTGTTTTAAATGACACCGATTCTTTAACCCAATTAAAGATTAAAACTAAGTGGGGTTTTAATGAATCTTTAGTTAGATTGAAATGGTCGAGAATGGAGTATCACCAGTTTTGCTCCAGGCGATAGTTAAGTCTTTAATTATATTTGAACGTGAAATGGTAATTAAATTTACCGATAACACCGTGGTGTTAGATATGAAGTATTACCAGTTTTACTTCATGGGATGAATAGGTGGGGATTGGGAAATAAAATAAATGATTATTCCAGTGTGATTCGCTAATCCCGACTAGTTTGAATTGATATTCAAAGAAGATTAAAGAATAAATTTAAAGAATTTATCTTTGATAAAATTAATGGGAACCTTTCCCAAAGTAGAAGAATATTTGAATAAACGAATATTCTGAATTGGAATGAGGCATATGTTGTGTTTGTGTAACACATGTTTATTATATACGCGAGTTATTCGGGAAGACCGGGTTTATCGCATTCTGAATAACTAATACGACGATAAGTCGAAGATGAAGACGGTGGTCGAAGACCGGAGGTCTTCACGTCGTTTGGGTGATTACTGATGATCTTGATTGGGATGTACACCCAAGAAGATGGAAACAGTTGGTGATCGTCCAGACGTACTTGGAGATCGATGGACATGCGGGGTACTAGGTGCCTCCGGTTTCGTTCAGACCCAGAACGAACTTGTAAATGGACTGTGTGTCTGACATTGGATTTCAGTCTGTGTGATTGATTTCTATTAAATATATATCTGTTTAGCGGCGGAGAATTTATTCTCTTGCTTAACGCCCTTCTCTGAGACGTATGAGCTCAGGGGTTATATACTGATGGATATCAAACGCATAGAGTGAATTGCCTGTGTGGCATGCCTAAGTGGCAAATGATCAAGGCTTCTGTTGAAAAGCAAAGTCTTGTGGTTGATGATCGAAGCACGACCTTTGTGGCATAGCTTTGTGTAACGGTTACTTCGCGAGTTTCACACCCGGTATGAACCAAAAACGGGAGAGGACCTCAGGGAGGGCATGCGTTTCTTTCTAGCTAGAAGTGGCGTCAGTGGTTTTACATGCCCTGACGAGTTTGACTTATGTGGTTGTTGGTGTTACGAGGCGCCTCAGTTTGATCGGACGATCCGGGTCCGATGGAGCCATTCGTTGGCTCACTTACGCCCCAAAGGGCGGGGAAACGCAGTGTTCAGGAATTTTAATCCACATCGGTGGACCGGCCCTGTCGCTCCAAGGAGCAGTTGCGGCTGTTCCTGAGGCTCGGGCTAGACAGTCTCGAATCGGTTGAGGACTATCTTTTGCCTCGGTTCATAGATGAAAATCTAATTTCCAAATACGTGATTCTGCGGTTTTATTTGTAGAGCCTAGTATGGCGACATAGTGGGATGGGGCGCTTATGCCGTCTATGATTGATACTTATGATTTGAAGTTGTTTTATACACTATGGACTTATAATAGTATCAAATGATTTGTTTTTAAACGTATCAAGCATTTTTGGCTATTATAAGGTAAAAACCCTATCCTCCGGCTTGCGTTGCGTTGTGTGATGGGAACTGGGTCTTATAATAGCTTCATTTTCCTTTATTTAGCATTGCGCTGTTTGTTTTACGCACTGGTATTCTTGGGAGGAAACCCGTTCCGTGTTATACGGCGTGGTCCCTTGATTTACCTAACTTTAAATAAAGATTAATAACTGTTTTAGTTCTCACACCAGTCCCATGACTGACCTGGAGTTTATTGTTGTAACCTAAACTCTGGGTGCCCTTATTTTGACACGGGCAGCTAGTAGTTTTGGTTTTGCAGATTTATATTCACAAGATCCTGGTTTACAGCTGGAACGATATCCGGAAAGCTTTGTATCCGTATATCTCTTCTAGTTGTGTATTGTATTATTTTCCGCTGCTATATATTTAAATATAATTTAAAACTCTGATATTTCTGTGTAATATTCATTTATACTCTGTATATTCTTGTAATCTGATGGAATTGTTGTAATTAACAATGAAATGTTCTTCCGTCTGCGTTCTATTTTGTCGTGTTCTCAAAGTAATTCGTTCTTTCTCTTCTCTTCGGAGATCGGGGAAGTTCGGGTTGCTTCATCTAAAAAATGGTTCTTTTGCTCTCTATGCAATAGCTCCATTGAACCTTGGATACGACTTCTACCACATATCTCCTCATTCATACGACAAATAACTGTACTTGTAATCGAACGGTATAAATAATAGATTACTCTAAGTTGACATAAGCCAATGTTTGTCGAACCACTATCAAAACTCATGAGTTCAATTACTTTCCTTCAGTCAATGATATGGATTATTTCTTTCATTATTATATTCTATGATTTTATTATATTCTATGATTGTTTTCTGTAATTGAACAACAAACTACATAACCTTGGGTGTTAGATCCGATTAACCAAAAATCAATCAAACATTTTGGTGCGCTAGGTAGGGAGCTAGTACTTGAGCTAAAGGATATTACTTGTTATAGAAATCATGGCTTAGAAGAATAATATGGAAAAAAACCATAAGGTACAACAACGAAAGGAGGGAGTCAAGAGGCCTCTTTTGGAGGAAGGATCATAAGGTACAACAATGAAAGGAGGGAGTCAAGAGGCCTCTTTTGGAGGAAATCCTTCCTTTTACATGACAAGGGAGGATATGGATGAGATGGTAAATAATCTCCAAACCGCCTTGAACATCAAGCGACCTTGATTAATAGACAGGAAGAGATGATAGAGAAATTCATCAGTCAAGATGGACAGTCAGAAAGACCTGGAAAAAAAGAATGCAACTGCTGGACTTGGACCCAGCAACATAAGGAACTTAAAGCTGGAATCGGGGAAATTGCCCCTATGACTCACGAAGTCAGTACCGATCTCATCTTACTTATCTATATAGATCCTGCTAATACAAGGGGAAATCACCTTAGAGATAATGGCTTGGCATCCAATCATTCTAGAATTCGAAATTCAGGAAATAAACATGAAAATCAGGCACGCTTAGGCTTGGATGTTAAATTGGATAGTCAAAACACTCGATCATCAGGCGTTGGACTTGGCGATTGACGTTAACTGCTGAATGATGACAATAAGATAATGGACATGATCAAGAAGGCTTCGAGAGTTGGTCCATCTCGAATGGACTTAGATTACATTAATTGAAGTCCATTTACTCAGAACATTAGGAACTCTCAGAACCCACCAGATTTCAAGTTGTCAGTCTTAGAAGCTTATGATGGTAGGAAGGATCCTACTGTCCATCTCATGCACTATTATGTCATATTGAGGTACAAGGGTCATCGATGTCATGGCCAAGTTCTTCCCACTGTTTTGGGTCCACATCTCAAGGACCAAAAACGTGATGGTCTTAACAACTATTAAACATAGGACTCGCAAGACTCTACACAAATTTGTAGAGTCGCTTCGTTGGATCGACCAAACCCATCTACGGTGCTGATGGCACATATGTTCGAAATTTTGCTCAATTCTAAATTTAAAATATCTTTGGAAAGGGATCCCCTACGGGATGTCAATGAATACTATTTGAAGCTAAAAGGTTTCAAACTAAGAAGACAACAAAAGAAGAGAGAGAGGCTCTTGAAGTCAATAATGTTAAGGATAGAAGATCATCTGACTCTCAAAACGACAAAGAAAAGCATAAAGTTGATGGTAATTTAGGCTTGGGAAACAAAATAAAAAGAGGGCCAAAATACGACTCAAAAAAAAATTGCAAGTCCTCAACAAATCTACATGGATATTAAAGATTGCCTTCGAGTGGAAAGGAAAACTCGGTGGGAACATACTGACCGAGACATTATTTCTGGGAAATTCTTCTTGTTTCATCAAAATAATTGGACATGAAATGAGTGAATGCAAATGTTACTACCAAAATTCACTCCAAAACCAGCTAACGGTGAAGGGGTATCCGATGATCGCAAGCACGAAGGAATAATTGGAAAGCTACACAAATCGACACCTTCTTAGAGGAAAGGAGTTCAAAGCCTACGGAGTGCCAGCACAGTCTGTCCAGCAGGGCATACCCGGCAGGGGGTTCTATAGTGAAAGGTCATCCAAGTCAGAAGCTAAGAGCGAAAGAGGCGAGAACTCCACTAACGGAAACCCAGAAGGACGCAAAGGTTGCCGGTATTAACCTACTTAATGACAGTACACCAGGGGATAAAGACATCGCAAGCATTAAACCAAATGTACGCCGGAACCAACTTCTGAAACATCTACCGCATAAATTGCAAAAGGTCATCTTGATAAACAACGGGCAAAATACCTGGAGCAACCTTTCGGAAGACTAAGCTATGCATAGAGGCCATACCGAAACCCAAATCGGAACCCCAGAAAGGATACAGGCTATCCGTACTAGACTTAAAATGTAGATATTTTAATGATTATGATTTGAAGGCATGGACCTACAGAATGGAAAGAATTGTTTATCAATGTTTGTGGTTAGCTACCAGAATTATATTACAGTAATGGTCCCTACATTTTGGGGATCCGCATGATACAAAGATTTTTGTTACTAATCCTAGGGATGGTTCCTAATAGGATGTAGCAAAAGAGTATCTTCAGTTTCTCCTATTATTGGACAATTTGTATGGATGAGCGTCAAACATTTCAAATTTAAAGACCACGTGCATTGGCCCTTACAAATGTATATCTGCTTGATAGTGTAGGAGGATACCCATGTAGTCAACGATCTCCTCTAAGACGTACGAGCTCGAATATTATATTTTTTGTGGAAATAAATTAGCGTTCGATAGAATTGGTGATGTGGCATTCAAATGAAAGTGCTATGTGATATGAAAGGTAATCGTAACCTCGGGCCTCATCATCTGGAAATGGAGAAACATGACATGTAGTGATACTATGTTGATCGCCCCCGTTAGGACGTGGTCATCACTCTTCTAATTTACTAATCTTTGTACGACGAGCATGATGGTAATGTTGAATGCACTCGATAGGTCAGGAACGATCAGTTGATCTCATATTCGATCAGTGCATCACCTTTAGGTCTATGTTGCTTGGTCAATCTTGTAAGAAGAGAAGAAGGCAAAGAGCTCTCGGTACATCCCTAAGTTTACCATACGGAAGGTATTTCATGACATTGCCATTTATGTGGAATCCATTCTCATTTATGTACCCACCGGTCTTTTTGTAGAGCTCATTAGAGTATGGAATTTAATAATAGTAACAATTTCTCATATTTATAATATTTTACTTTGAGGGGTTTATCTCACATGTCTTAGAAATAATATCATGTAATTTTCTAAAAGTATTTGATTACCATAAGGTAAAAACTCACAATGTTTATGTCTATTCTTGCTCTTACAGGATATCCTTTCTTTTAAAAGATTTTCTAAAATCAAGCAAGTTATTTGTGTTGTGAGTTTTCTCAGTATGGTATTCTAGACTGATATGAGCATTTGTTTTCCTTGATGCTCAGGTTAGACTATGTATATTTTATAGATTAGCTTTGGACGACTTGGAGCTTCATAAAATGAGCTCAAAGTCGAGACGTATTCTCATATTTCTTATATTACACACACACAAACACACACACACACACACACACACACACACACACACATATATATATATATATATTTCTACTGTGCGATGTTATGTATGTTTGTTATTGTTCCACCGGGTTGTGTGTTGTATGTATCAGTAATTGTGATGATATATTATTAAACTATTCAGATTGATTTATTTTGTACTTAGATTATTTGTTCATCTATATATAAAGTTCTCTTTTTTATGTAAGAGTGTTGTTATATTATATTTTGTTCACTCCGTTGTAAGATTCTGATATGTTGCATGTTGTATGTCTTATTCTCTTCTTCTTCGTCTTTATGCTATTCTAAATCTTCTTTCCTTTTTATCTTCTTCTCATTCTCTATCTTTTTTTCTTGGCATAGCCGACCGGTTTTTATAGTATTCTGTAACACTCTTTTACTATAACTAATAATAAAATTACAATATAGTATTGGTGACTGTAGTTAGCAGTCAGCTAAATTCGGTTTTTTAGGTGGACCGTCAATTTTCCGTCCACTCTACCTAGACAGGCTTAAGGCACTGGAGCTGGCTAATTTACCAGATTACAATATAATGCTCCATGCAGGGAGAATATGACCTGATACATTCCATACTACACAAGGTAGTGATTTACATTACTTGAACAACACATAACGTCGTCAAGAAATACATGGGTACAATTACATAAATGTATGACATACTGCTACAGCATAAACAAGTACATGATAATATCTGCAGCAGTGGATTCTCGAGCTCCACCCAAAAGCAGAAGCACGCACTGTAGGCTCCAAAGAAGAGTCCCATCATAGGCACAAATTCAGTGTTAAGCCAGGAAAGGAAAGAGAAGATAATTCACCAAAGCCAGTGAACACAATGTAACCAGAACACCATTCATAAATTAACCCAAAAAAGCACCATCGATTCACATAAACTGAACACCAGTGGACTCAATGAACCAGTGTGAAAGAGCAAATCTCTATCTTCCTTTTCCCTGACTTTGGAGGTTTAATGAAACTCGGACCTACGACACGTTCATGTGCGTCGATTTCCAAATGTCGAAAATCGCTGTCGTCACGCAAGGCCATCTATGCTAAATTGAAAAAAACATATTTGGAAAGCAGTCTGCGCAACTTTGAAACAACATGAGAGAGTACGCATTCACTACTATAACCATAGGCTGCTGCTAGTCTGTTTTTTTAATCCATATATAATGTGTTTCCAACTAAATATAAAAGATATGCATAGGCTGCTTATATGTTTTTTTTTCATCTTCCTATTCATCACATGCAATCGAAAATTTCATACTACTTAGCAATGGTTATTTTATAACCAATGCTATCCTTTACTACTTTTTTTACTTCATCCTTGCTAATTTTTAGGTTCTTCACCGCTAAATCTATAGTATCATCTTGGGTGTTGGTAATCCTTTGACTGGAATATGTAGCAAAAAGAACAATATCATCTAATTATATAGTCATATCTCCAAATGGTAAGTGAAAAGTATTTGATTCAAGATACCAACGTTTGACAAAAGCCGAGGAGATGTACTTCTTAATTGTGTTGTAACAAGTTTCTAAAATAATATATAACCCTAAAGATTTCAAATACCCCTTAAAGTTGTTGAATTATCATGTAATTCTCAGCCTTTGTTTCATGAATTATACATGTAAGAGCCTAATGCTTCTAAAAAATATTTTGAACTAAATTGACATTAAAAGAATGCATTATTATTTTTATTTAGTAGGACATACCTTGTCATGCCATATCGATGAAGCAATATAAGTGTCATGGCTACAAATGATGTCGATAATTTGTGGATCCACCATAGGTTGTTGGTATGTTGAAGTTGGTTAAGATATACCGATGACATCATGGTTTATTTTTCGATATTGTGGTCTTTAAAGTTTTGTTCTTCAATATTTTGTTGTGTATTTTGTTCTTCAATATTTGACTGATCTTTATTGTCTATGTTAGCATTTTGGTCATTTGATTTTTTTATTCCTACTTTGTTTTCTTCCTTTACTCATCTACATACTGTTAATCGTAGTAGTTTTGAGAGCTTCAAAGCTATTTATAAATATCATTTAAAACAAACTTCATATAACCAAACAAACAAATATAGAAAAACAAGGCAAGATAATTTGATTGAAGGATGGAACAAGATCACTGTTTTTAGTTTCAATTATTTCATATTCAACCTGACTAGTGATTTAAAAAAGAGTGATTTATAGTTTCATTGTAATGTTTTGATTTCATGACCAAACACCAATACAGATAGCACTTCACTAAATAGGAAGATTCAACATAAACAGTAATGGAAAAAATTGAGATGAAAGAACATACCTTGCAAAAATTGCAAGGTGTTGCTGACTAAAATAAATCAAAGACAGAAGAAGGTGATGTTGGTCCCATCAATTAATGTTTAGGCTAGCAGAGCTCAACGTTGATTCATTTCAACCACTGAGCGCTGCTTTACTTCAACCAACACCTCATTGGCTTTAATTATTCTATTTTGAATTAAAATGTGGAACTGTAAAAGCAATTTACCATGGCATTATTTGGTTCTTTCCAAATGTCATTCTTTTTGCGTGCTGCTTTGCATTGCTATACTTTCACTGATATGAAATTGCTATGATTTTGCTTTTTTAGAATAAGAAGATAGCAAAAAGGAACTAAATTTAGATGCGAAAGAAAAAAAGCGTGAGCAAGAAAGCAGTGACAACGCCTTTGGGATAACAAGTGCAGACATCCAGATCAATATTTGGTGGTCCGATGCGCCTATTCAATAATTTAAAAGTACAATAAAAGTAAAAATAAAAATTATGCTGGATTTAATTGTAAAATTTCAAATATTTGTTGCACACATCGGAATATGAAAACTTAGGACTTCATGATTTTCCATTGGAATAATGGGCTGGAAAAAGTTGGAGCGATAATCAAAACTAGTATTTTTTGCCCGTTTTGCTAAGCATTAAAATTTATTTAATTAAAAAAAATACTGTAATGATTAAATATCAAAAATAAAAGAAATCTAGAGTAACGTAATTAATATTAAATAGTTACATATATATTTTTAAATATTATAATTTATGCGACGACAATAATAAATTGTTATGTTGTTCATCCAAAAATAATTTTATTATGGATGATTATTTTGATTAATTGTTCTGTTATCCATCTAGTTAATTTATGCAGTAACAATAATTAATTATCATGTTGTTCATTCAATAATAATTTTGTCGTGGATGATTATTTGGTTAATTATTCTGTTATCCATCTAATTTTTTTGTTATGAATGGTTATTTTTTGGCATAGATATAAAAAAATTGATTATTTGTGATTTTATTCTGAAAACATGTTTTAATTCATTACAATTTAAACTTATTTTGTGATCTTTAAATGTGAAAAATTGAACAAATAATCATTAAAATTATATAAGTGATACAATTCAAGTAATATTATACAAATTATATACAAACTACAATATGATAACTTTTTTCGATGAAGCAAAAAAGTGTGATGACGTCATTATATATATAATATGATGCAATGTATGCCTTGTTATTAAGTTTTAAATATATTTTTATATGTAGATGCAATGTATGCCTTGTTATTAAGTTTTAAATATATTTTTATATGTATAATAGGCATTCTAACTAAAATTTCAAATTACAACATAAAAATAAACATCCATAACAGAAAAATACATTAATCAATAGCATTTTTCAGAGCAAAATAAATATAAGATCATGAGTAGTTTTCTTTCCAAACAAAATAAATATGAAAATCAGAGAAAAATAAATATAAGATCATGAGTAGTTTCCATTCCAAACAAAATAAACATGAAAATTATGTTCAAGTCCAATCTTGTTCCCAGCATAACTTCATGATTTCCACTTTTTTGAATAGTTTTATTCCTGTAGTGCAACAAACATTTGAATAGATGAACAATTAATTAGTCATTCCTTACCAAAATAATAATAATATGTACACCGTATATAAAATAACCATCAAATATATATAACTTACTTTTTCTTTTTTAATTGCTTTCAATTTTGAAATAAATTCATTTTCATCATCTTTTTTATCCTTAAAGTCATCAAAAATACATGGCAGCTTGACATCATTATCAATCTCTTTGCTTTTCCTCTTCAAACTATTAGTGTTTGTAGATTTTTCAGTGTCGGGGCTTTGTATATTGATGTTAGTTTTAGATTCAGTGCTGAAACTTGGTATAGACATCTGCACATAAATGAAATAAAATAACTTGTTGCAATGAACATGACTAACTATATATATATGTATATATATATGTGTGTGTGTGTATATATATATGTTTGTATGTGTGACAACAAAATACCTGTGAACTTTGTAACGCAACTGCATTGTCTTCACTTTCTATCATAGAATTCCCAATCAAAAACCTTCATATATGTCTGTGGCCGTGTACATGCTCGAACCTTTGTGTACATTATTCTCTCCAACACATATAGTAATTGTATACTGCCTTCCCTCCAAACACTTCAAAATTGTTGGAAATTCATTTTTCTTTCCTTACTAGAAAGAATATTATAATTTATTTAATTTTGTCAAAAAATAAAGTATTAAAATTTTCTTTTAGTATATTTGGAGCTATACATACCTTTTCTTGATCTCCCATTATGTCATAAACATTTTTCTTAATTATTCTGTAAACCTCACGGTCTTGCAAAATTATTGCATCACTGCCACTATTATCTTCAACAATAACACATAATCTAAATCTGCACACAAACACACACACACACACACACACACACACATATATATATATATATACTATTAGTAGGAAAGTAAGTAAATTTTTCTCTAGCATTACAGAAAATTACCTCATGTCTGAACAGGGTATGCTTCTTTTACAATTAGGACATTTATACTTCCCATTTTTCTCCTCGACTTCTTGATCACTACATGCTAAGCAAGCATCATAATACCAAGTTTGTTCCTCTTTTACATTCCTAACGGTTACTTGACAAATAACTTCTTTCTAAAATTTATAAAATATAGTAACTTCAGGTACTTGAATAGGAACGACAAATAAAAAATATTAAAGTCTAGAGAACATACCTCAATATATTCAGATTTCAAGTTCCTTATCTCACCAATACTCAGTATTTGATAATCTCCGGTAATCATATCGTTAACATCAACTTTTCCTTCATTGAAATCAATAATATCCAACCTACATATTTTATAATTTTAATTTTTGATGTATATTATATTTTAAAAATATATTATATTACATTTCAACAAAACTCAAATTTACCTCTTTCTCATTTTAACAACACTATGATGATTGTAGTTGATGAAAAACCGTGTTGCACCAACATTGGTCATATTAGGTTGCTCTACAATATAAGAAACATCATGTTATTAAATTTTCACATATTAAAGTAATTGATAGTCGATAGCATAATTGGACCGATGGATGAGAGAATTGAGCTAGAATGATGGAAAAAGGGGTAAATCCTACCAAAACATATTTTAATAAATTTTCTCAATTATGAATAACATAAAAGTCATACTAAAATTGAACCTTTAAATGAATTCAACCTACAACTTGCCACAATGATGATAATTGATTTCTTAGTAGCTTCTTTTCAAGCGGTGGCAAACAATTTGGCAAAATCATCCCAAATACAAAATTTCACAATAGAACTGTCAAAACATAAAAATGGGAAGAAAAATATTGTTTATGCATATAACAAAATAAAGATTTAAATTCCATAATATTTAAAGTGTTATATATACATACCTCCCATCTGTAAGTTCAAATATAAAATTGCATTGCTCTTTGCCATTTGCATTCACAAACTCATTTAAACCATCTTTTGAAATATCACAATCCTTATACTTGAGCACTCCAATAAAATCTGATAAATAATAATAATAAATAAATGAAACTTGCTACTTATTGTAAAAGAGATGTGTATGTATGTCTAAAGTATCTTAGATCATACCTAATAATTGAGCTTGGTCTTTCTCTAGTGATAACTCTTTCATATCAGCAATATCAAAGAAATCAAATTCATTTTCCCGTATCATCATCTCATAATTCAATAATTTGGTTACCTTGGTGCGTCTTGT
This sequence comes from Allium sativum, assembly GCA_030737875.1. NCBI lineage: Eukaryota > Viridiplantae > Streptophyta > Magnoliopsida > Asparagales > Amaryllidaceae > Allium > Allium sativum. The sequence goes on from CM060915.1 coordinate 980,847,030, forward strand.
TAACCAAATCTGTAGATCATTGCGGATAGGTTTTATAGATCCTGGTTTGTAGGATTTGACACACAAATTGCTGAGAACGTATATTTGTCCTTTTTCCAACTTGTCCTTCAAGTATTCAACATGATTTGCCCATATAAAAGCATGAATTCGGGTATGCTATGTTATGCAATGAAAAACATTTGAAAAAATGAATAATTATGAGATTGCAATATATATATATATATATATATATATATATATAAAGAATAAACTGTTTAAATATAATTATTTACCTTGTCATCTAACAATAAGAGATTTCTTCCTAGATATTCCTTGTCACCTTTACTGCTGTAACTTTCCCAGATTCTAATAACTCGAACTCTGATTTTCCAGTCATATTTATTATCAATAGGTTTTAGAGAGCTTAAGCTATCAAATCTTTCCATATATGCCGCTGATATGAGTTCTTATGAAAAAAATAAATAGCTAAGTTTTGATAATCAATAATATATGGATGAAAATAAATAAAAGAGATGTTACATGTCTATGTAAAAATATTGACAGTTTTTAGAAGTACTAACTAAGAATACAAAGAGGTTTAGAGATGAGGAAGGTGTGACAATATGGAGAAGTGGGGATAAAGTGATTTATATTGTGCTATGTACAATCTCTTTAGCTGGTCAAACATGATGGTCCATATTGTTAGATTAATGTTATATGTTAAGATATTACTTATATATGTTAAGATATCAGTGTAAAATTATATACAAATAATTGATATCTATTTTAGTCAAATGAGTAAAGGTATTAATGTTATATCACTGTGATACATAATATAAAAAGAAATAAAGCAACGAAACATATGAGAATATATGAAAAAATGTTATATGTTAAGACATTACTTACATATGTTAAGATATCATTGTAAAATTATATACAAATAATTGGCATCTATTTTAGTCAAATGAGTAAAGGTATTAATGTTATATCAGTGTGGTACATAATATAAAAAGAAATAAAGAAATGAAACATATGTGAATATATGGAAAAAGTATATATAAATAACAACTGAAATTAATTGCAAGTGTATAAGTTAAGAATTCAAGTAAATCAAGTATAATGTGGGAACAATTGTCAAAGAAGGGAAAATGTCATAACATACCATTAAAAGCCTGAGCATTACATGAGCCAATAAATATGACTTATAATCAATTCATGTCAATAATGGAATTAACAATTCCTTGATGCGTTTTGGTTGTTTATCAAACAGGTGTATTTAGAAGCAATATAAATTTATTTTATGTAAAAATTATCGTAAATTATATTAAATTCAATAAACATAATTAGAATGTTTGCACTAAATTAAGAAAATGTAACAGGTGTATTTGGAAGAAATATAAATTTATTTCAAGTAAAAATTATCATAAATTATATTAAATTCAATAAACATAAATAGATTGTTTGCACTAAATTCAGAAAATGTTGTGGCAACATTTTATAGTGTTTATGTTTCTAATAAAGAGTTCAGACACACAACATAAGATGTATGTTAACCATATAATGCAATCTACATATAAGAAAGAATTAAGATAAATCTAAATGTTCAAACAACACTAGCTTCCTTGTAGAGGCAATAAATACTAGCAGTAAACAGTAATCAAGCATGATTAAAATATAGATTTCTATTAATTATAGATGGAAAAATATAGATTTCTAATAGTTATTACCTTCTAATTTCTTCTTAGTTTTTGTCGTGACCGATTGTTTGGCATCAACTGTAAGCAATTTTTTTAATGTAAAAGTAGTGGTTTAAGAACTGATGACCGAAGAAAAATAGAAATGAAGGTAATAAGAACTGTAGTAATGAAAAATAATAGAAATAAGTATACATATGCAACTGAGAATGATATATAACATATATGAAAAAAACCAGTCTAGCAATATAATTATGCAACACATTAAACAGGAAATATATTTTACATTGTATGATTGGTAGATATATTAAAAAAATTGAATCAATAAAGATTGAAATAGGTAGTATATTCAAACAAACGTAAACATGTTACACACTACTGAGAACAACATGTTCAGCAAAAAAAAAGTATTCTTGAGTTTTCCTAATCATTCCCAAGTTAATAGTATACAAAAAAAGTCAATAAAAAGCACAAAACAATATTTATGTTTTAATTCTTTAACTGCTTGCATCCATCATAGTTTACAAATAACCAACAGTGGGTCATCACGTTGATTGAAAATGGGTACACTAAAAATGACATTTGCTGTCAATATTATCTGAAAGACTAAAATAGATTCAGAGTATTAATTCTGAAATATAGACATGCAATTTAAACAAATAAAACTAGTCCATGTACCATATTGAGGAATAATTAAATTTATCAATATTTGGATGAGTGGTTCTTCTTAACTGAAAAACAAAAACTGCATTTTGTATGTTGTAAATGTTTAGAGAAACCCAAAATAACAACAAAAAAAAAATTTGAACTTACCAGCAAAATCAAAGAAGGTCTTAAACTGTTTCAGTGTTTATATGACTACGCCAGATCCACCACCATCATTTTTTTTTGAAATCGCAGTAGTGCGAAGTTAAGTTTCACTTGTTAACAACCAATCTTTGTTGCAAATGACCCCGGTTGGATAACTGTACCAGATCCACCGCCCTTATTGTTGAAATAAACAAAGCAAATCCAGGAAGAACCAAGTTTAGTTATGCATAACAAATCTAATCAAAAAGACAAGCAGAAAAAGGATTTTTACTTGGAGTATTATCGTTAGCTAAGAAAAAAATACGAAGGAACAAACTATGCAATATGACACCTCAAATAGATATGAGAAAGGGAAATAGAGCCGCCACTACAAATTGGTGGAAGACATTAGAGAAGGCAATAATTGATTTTTCAGTTTAATTTGACTTTGGAATACTGGATGAAATTAGGGTTAGAACAGGGGTGAGGAGCGCGAAGGAATTAAAAGAAAAGCCGACGATTCAATTCTTGTATGACATGGAATATCTCAAATCTATTTATTTTGAATTGGGTAATTATAGTATAAATTGTGTAATATTTTGATTTAATACAAATATCTTGAGGGAATTAAGGAGAATAGAGATAATTGAGGGAACTAAGGAGAAAGAATCAAGAAGGTAGCAGGAAATTTTTCTGCTTTACTATTATTTAATAGATTTCGTACTAAACATATCATATATTTTTTCTTTTTATTTCTTTAAAACCGTTGATTGCATTTATGTCTAGTTCTATTTAAACTGTAGAATTCCAATTAATTTAAAAGCATTAATTTCAACATTAAGTTCTAAAATAAATTTTGATTTCTGAAAGGTAAAAAAAAGTTATATTCTAATTATACTAATTGAAACATATTAATAACTTTACAAAATTCAAAAGGTTATTTAGTACTAATAATTGAACAGAAAGGAAAGAAATCAGAGAAGATAATTGTAGGTATATGCATATATGTATATGTTGATAGATTTTACACATTTAAACAATTAAAATTAAATACACAGAGGTAGCTATATCCAAATTTTATGAAACTGATTATAACATCTGCATTAGAAATGTTCTAGTATTTAAAAAGGGAGATATTTAAATTTCAAAAATATTTTATTTTCAAAGAATTTATGGATTCTAATTAAAATCTCGCAAATGAATTAAACTTGCGTATTTTACTATGATAAGCATATATATATGCAAATGGTTAAGAAATGTTGAAATAATTGGTAAGAATGTGAAAGCTAAACAGGCAGTATAAAGAACAAATGGTTAAGAAATTAGCGTTTCCAGAAATATCATGCATTAAATAACATCATCATATTTAGTAAGAAATATTAGATTTAAGTATATTATGTAAAGCATTTCCAGAAATATTATGTATGTGATAAGAAAGTTTTTCGTCATATCAGCGTCTCCAGAAATATTATATATTAAATAACATCATTATATTTAGTAAGAAATCTTAAATTTACGTATATTATGTAAAGCATTTCCATATACTAATAAAGTTTTTCTTCATATTATGTAAAGCATTTCTAGAAATATTACTGAAAACGTTATTATGTATGTTATTTTTACAAATAATATACATTTGTAAAAAAAGATTAGTGAATATAAGATTAGTAAATTTACGTATATTATGTATGTTATTTCCAGAACTAAAAAAGTTTAGTAAATTTACGTATATTATGTATGTTATTTCCTGAACTTAAAAAGATTAGTAAATTTACATATATTACGTATAATATACATTTGTAAAAAGAACTAAAAAGCAATTCGTCATATCACGTATATTATTGAAAACGTTATTATGTTCGTTATTTTTACATATTATTTCCAGAAATATTTATTGTAATTTACGCCATTTTGGAAATAATAGTTTACGTATATTATGTAAATAAAGCATTTCCAGAAATATTTGAATAGACAAAATTATTAATTATACATGTGATAAGAAATCAAGTAAAGAGCAATAAAAAAAATTATTAATTACATTTGTTGGTCGGACCAAATACATGTAATTTTTCCTAATTTGTAAAAATACATGTAATTTTTTAATAATTATTCCTAATTTGTAACACTACATGTAATTTTTTTAATATATTGTCATTCATATGTAGTTTCAAATAATTTAAAAAACTACAATAAAATAATATTCTTAATCAATTATATCAAACCTTTTAGACTTTTTTGTTGAATATTTATTTATGTATTTAATATTTGCATGTGCTTGATTAGTTAGAATAATTATTCCTAATTTGTAACAATACATGTAATTTTTTTAAAATATATTTTCATTCGTATGTAGTTTCAAATAATTTAAAAAACTACAATAAAATAATATTTTTAATCAATTATATCAAACCTTTTAGACTTTTTTGTTGAATATTTATTTATGTATTTAATATTTGCATGTGCTTGATTAGTTAGAATAATTATCTCTAATTTGTAACAATACATGTATTTTTTTTAATATATTGTCATTCGTATGTAGTTTCAAATAGTTTAAAAACTACAATAAAATAATATTTTTAATCAATTTTATAGCATTACAAAGTTGGAATAATTAAAGATTAGTGGGAATAATTCAAGGTCGGATCAAAGGTTAGAATAATTAAATAATCTTGATAAATATGGACAATTTGGGTATTTTACGGTCGGACCAATTAGTAATCATTGAAGATTAGTGGGAATTATAATAGAATAATAGAATAGGGAGTTGTTATTGACACTCCAAATATTGTTATGGGGAGGTCAATTTTTTTTTTAAAATAAATTTTGTTAAGGGGAGTACCAATGGAGAGATCACCCCCCTAACAAATAAACTTTATTTTACCAAATTAACCTTCTATACAATAATCTCTTTTTTATTTGTTAATCAAAAAAATTTATACGGTATATTAGTCAACTACATCATATTTTTATATCAAGATACTAATTATTTCATTTGTTAGATTAGATGAAAAAATATCATTGATAGGAAATCGATATACATATATCGAACAATTATTTTCTTAATACGGTATTACATTCTTTGTTCATACCATTATTTCTCCTTAAACAACCGTTTTTTTTTCCAAATAATTTAGGGATTTGGTTTTTTTGCATTTGAAATTGATTTGGATTTGGGATGGTAACTGATGTTAATACCGGACGTTATTACGAGGGTAAAATGGAAAGTAAAAAATTAAGTGTATTACCCTCCTTAACATTATTTTTATGATTGGAGTGTTTTTAAAATTTGGGCAACCCTTAAGAATATTTGGAGTGTGAATAACAATGCCATAGAATATATGGATTTTAGACCGTGGGGTTGGTGAAGCAAAGGCGGTAACGGATCCGCTCTTATAACCCAGCGGATGCAAATAGAATTTGTCTTCTGATAAAGACTCGGAAAGATAATTCGTACTGGAAAAATTCGAGCGATAATACAATGCCGCCACCAAAATTTGGGAAAATAAAAACCCCAATTCCACCGCCGTCTACAACGCCACCTCCGTCGATCATTCCGGCGTTTATCCGCCTCGTAAATCCGACCACAGTTTCCGTATCGATACACGCAAAACCTGGTTCGAAGGTTGCCGCAATCACAGGTTTGTTTTAGTCTATTTGATTTCTTCATTATGTTTTGCGTTACATATGAATTACATGGAAATTTTGTTCAGATATTGGTAATGATGCGTTAGGAGTTCAGATCAATGCTCCTGCTAGAGACGGGGAGGCTAACGCTGCTTTGATTGATTTTATGAGTTCGGTAATAACTTCCTCTTGTTTGAATTAGATTGAGTTAACAATTATCTCGATAAAAAAAAGTTTTTTTTCCCCACAATATAAGCCCTTTTTCCTTCAAAGTTATCATGTCTAAGCTTCCTAAAAATGATAACATACAATTGTCTGTTGTGCAATTCAAATATATACTACTGAAATTTGGATGTGTCGCTGTTATCAGTCATTTATTGGTTTGAATTGCATATGGATGGGCAAATGGATGGTTCAGTTTGTAACTGACAAAAATAACTATAGCTAATATAATCATTCAACAAAACTTAAACTGAATAAGACCATAGTAATCTAAAAAAAAAAAAAAAAATTCAAAACCAGCCAAATGAAAACTTGCTGATTTGGTTTGATTGGTTGAAGTTCAAATGAGTTAGGTATAAGGTATTTCAAAACCAGTATTCATATAGTTTGATATAATATTTAAATGCTGAAAATGAATCAGACAGACACAACATGCCAGAAGCTTTTGTTGCAAGAAAATGATTTTAGTCATTGTTAATTTGTTCATAATTTTGTTTTTGGTACTGTGCTGATTTGAACAACGAATGTAATTATATGAGAACATTGGACACATGTTTACATGTTTGAACGACTAAAACCATAACTGGAGTTAATTATTGCTTCTATTTATTTGAGGCATTATTGATTTTCAACACTGTCTTTTGTCCTTTTCCTTACTAAATTTTACATTTACATATGCCAAATGGATACATTTCACCTTAGCACCATTTTTTTTTCTTTTTTCAAGGAAGAAAATGTAAAACTTTGTCATTTAGGACTTGTATCAGATGCGAAATCCTTATTGTTGTTTACTCAAAATTTAAAAAAATAATGAAATAATATTTTTAGTTACTAATTTACTTATTTCAAAAGGCTGACATGGCCTTTTATAGTTAAATGAAGAAGTCATACATGACAAATTCGGTATTACATAAGATTTTACTCATTGTCTAGAATGCTTCAAAAAACACTTCTGATTATCTAAATATGAAGAATTGATTTCACCACAACCCTCTTAAATTCCCATATTTTATTATGGATTTTATGTGAAAATAAATTGGAGAACGTCCATGTCCACATTTGTGTTTTGTTTCAGCTTCCCTCTGCAAAAAAGCTTCTGAATAGTTATTCTTAACAACATAAGAAAAAACGGAATGAATATAATACCTTGTTCAACTATGAGCATAATGTATCTTATAGTTAAGTGTAATCATACTCCAATTAACCAAATTTCTATATTGTCTTTTATCAAACGCTTTGCTTTGGAAATCATATTTTGAATGTAACAACAAACTAATTAATCCGATTAAATGAATTTCAAGGACTGCATTTCAGTGAAGTTCCAAAGATAAAAAGAAATCAAGAAATCTCATATAGAACTTGTTGAATCCCTACTTTATATTGGTGTGCCTTTTCTTCAGTTTCAACATGTGGAATTGTTTGTTGCAGATGAACTCGATTTAATATAATTGTAAGGTTTTTGTATTTGTTGGGGTCGATCTATTTCAGTTTCAATTAAATATAAATAAAAATTAAACGAATCGCGCACGGCAGTTCGCGTTTCGGCAATCGTGACTTTAAACGATTGTACCGAAAGATCCAACCGTCGGATTTCCCCAAAACCGGAACCGTTGGGACCGCTTTGGGAAGATCTTTCCAATAAGACAAATTTTGTCAAAATCCAACGGTTAGATTTCAAGATATATGTAAATCAAATGTTGAGAAAAACAACGCCAAAGCCACACTTAACCCGAAGCGTCGTTTGATTTTATTGAGCTTTCCAATAAGATATATGTAAATCAACATCGACTTTCATTTGTCTGATGAAATTTACATATATTGTTGAAAGCTATTATCCTTAACACAATGAGAGTTGTCTTGACCTTCGTTGTTACTCCAACTCGATTTCATTTATCAATTAAATTGTTACAAGATGTGACTAGCGACGGCCCAATAGAGCGGGTTGCCCTAATCTAGATTCTTTTAGCCCCATATTTTTAAACACAAAAAGCTTCAATTTGCTTAGAGAAAATAAATTTTGTATGAGTTCCATATTATCAATATCATAACAAAAACAAAAATATATTTACTTCACATTATAATTTTTCCATAAACCGAGGATGTGTGAATTCTCAAAAATAATTCTCATCTAACAGAATTTTCTTGAGCCAGTAAGTAATATATTAAATTATTTGGGAGAAAAAAGACTAGGGCTCATAAAGGCTATTAATTGATTATTTAAAAAAAAAAAGTAAAGATGACTGAGCATTTACCTTTTTTTGAAACTTCATAATGGAGAAAACAAAATGCACTAATATATCATTAAACTATCATCCTTCTAGTTATGTAATAATATTTGTAGGACATGGTTCCCAATTTTCATTAAAATACAGCTTCGAATTGAAAACACCAAGTATACAATATATTCTATTTTTTAAAGATAATTTCCTTTTCATAGTTTTCCTTTTATTTGGTCCTGAAAGGTATTAGATACATGCACTTTCCATTTTGAAGTTTTCAAAACAGATGACATAATTTTCATAAGTAATTTGGGTTATTTTTGTAACTAATTATTTTAAAATTAGAACCTTCGATCAAAACTTAAACTAGCATATGTTTGCAAACATATACATCATTGTGACTAACCAAAGCATGTGTTGTGAGTTTAATGACATTTCACAATGTTTATAACTTCCACAACGTTAAGAAAGAATATCACAGTGCATTGTAAAAAAGTCACTAAACTCTCATTATTAAAGCGGTCAACCCTGGGTGCCGTTTGAAGAAATTTCGTATTAATTTTTGTTGCATGACTTCTAGGTTTGTTTGCCTTGTAAGTGTTCAAATAGCACATTGTTGGACTTTCATTAGTTATTTGCATAGGTTACAAACTAGTATGATCAAGAATCTAAACTTGACTGAAGCTTTCTTTGCCAATGGTATCCTTACTCAAGATGACAACGATCATTTCTGCCTTATTTTTGAAGCAGCTGCTACTTTCTGAACATAATTGTAATCATTAAACCTCTACTTCTTCCTCCAAAACATTACAATATCAAAGCTTCCAATATGATGGTGATGCGATTTGCATGAAATAATAAATAATTCATGTGTAATTGCAGCATAGTAGCTAAGGCATGCGCCTAGGTGAGCCTAAGGCGCAGGCGCAAGGCCTGCGCCTTGCTGGTGGCTGAGGCGCCTCCGCTAACGAAGGTGCACATAAGGCGTGCCTTTGGAGCTTTTTTGCGAGGCTCAGAAAGACGCGCCTCGAGATCGCGTATACTTTTTTTGCCCTGGAACCAAAATCGAACATGTTTGTTCGATCGATTTAGGGTTTTCAACCCATTTGAGTTCAAGTTCGACATCGAGGAGAAAAAAAAAAAACACTCAGCCTCTACCGCCGTTTACTGTCAGCTAATTTTTTTTTTTTAAAATAATAATATACATAGCGTGTTTTTGTTTGCAGCTGGTTTTATTTATTTATTTATTTTTGCAGTTTTTATTTCTGTTTTTTTTCAACATGATTTTTTTGCAGCAAATTTTTTTAAAATATATCCAGCATGTTTTTTTTTTCTTTTCTTTTTACAGCATGTTTTTTTCAACATGTTTTGTTTTTTGCAGCAACTTCTATGTTTTTGGTGTTGAAACTTGAATTTGTGACCGTTTTAGTTTCATAATGACATTTGTTACTTCGCACCTACTAATCTATGTTTCTTTATCACTAAATTCACCATTTTTGATAGCATTTTATAGTGCAGTTTTTTCTAGCAAAAAAGCCCGCACTTGTACAAAAGTCGCACAAAAAAGCTCAAGCCTTACGCCTTAGCACCTTAACTACTATGAATTGCGGTAGGGAAAATATGAACATTGTCATGATATGATATAAGCCACGTAATACTAAGAACATACCAATTGAGACACATATAGAATTAACACATTATCTCTTTAATTAGGAAAGAAAAAAAGGGGAATATAAATACAGGAGAGAGTAAAAAGTTACATATGCTACAAAACGTTTGTTATTATTATCTTGCCTAATGTTTTCATGAAAATTTATTTCAATGTCCGCTTGAGTAATTTGTTATTATTATTATTATCATTATTCCTTGTAGATGTAGATGTAGATTTAGGGTGCATTCTCGATAACGTGGTATTTGAGTGGAGAGGTTGGTTGAATTGGAATGCATTTAACAATGCAAAAAGGTTATTTGAACGAAATTTATAAGATGTGATTTTTAATTTAATCAACGACATGATTATTACGGCGGTAAGTCGAGTCGAGTCGACAAAGGTCCAACTAGTTGGCTGGTGGACTAGTCGTACGCTATCGTAACTAGTCGATATATACATATATATATATATATACATACATATATATATACATATATATATGTATACATATATATATATATAATTAGTCGTAACTAGCCAAAATCCATATTTCCATCCGATATCTGCTGATTTAGCCTCTCGCTTTGGATCCCTAGAGGGATCATAAGATTCATTTGATGTTGTAGCTGCTATTTCTGCTGCCATCTGCAGTGTATAAAAAAGAAACAGTTAGTTAAGATTTGTGTACAATGACAGTTCTAAAGCGAAATGAAACAAAAATGAAGCATTTTCAAAAACCGAAAGCATTTACAAAAATCTGAAATGAACAAAATTAAACAGAAACCTCGTAAGTTGTATCAACATGGCTTAGTATATCACAGTCACACGTTCAATATTCAGTTTCGGTTTTTCATTGATAGTAAGGCTACAAGCTGCTTAGTTCATAAATTAAAATAGTAAGGCATGACATTGTACCTGAGTGGATTCTGGCAGCAACACTGGAGAGGAGGAGGCGGCGTTGGAGAGGCTTCGGCTGTGGCGACAACGGAAGGGCAGCGGCGACACGAGAAAGCAAGCTAGGGTTAATTCGAAGTTTATGTTTTCATTAGTCGCGTTTTTTATTTTTTGTTCGACCTGCTTATTTTGTTCGAATTCTATCTTTAGCTGATTTTTTTTTTTTTTGGTTTTGTGCCCAATTTAAAACCAGTCGATTAAGTCGAACCGCCCAGTCGCTTGGTTAGTCGACTAGTCGGCCTATATCCTTCCAGTCGCCCGAAATGTTAACAAATTGCAAGTCGTGACTCCAAGTTGATGACTCAAGCTCGACTAGTCGACTAGTCGCTCGTCGTGATAACAATGATCAACGATTAGTTAATTAACTATTTGTTTTTATTGTGTAATATGGTTTAATTAAAATAAAAATACAAAAATAAAAATACATTCTAGTTAATTAAAATACTTTAAAACTATAATGTTATAATTCATATAGCTAAAATTAATAAACCATTACAAAACTAAAATGCATGTATAAAATACGTTTGCATGATCATTTCACAATTTCTCACTGCGTATAGCAGTTTATCTATGATTATCTCACCTAGCACTAATTTTGTTGTATGAAATTTTCCACTTAGCCAATTCTCTTCGAAGACTATCGTATTTATGTTGGACTTTGATTTTTTTCTATCAATTCAATATACATCATGATTTGTATAGCTCGGTTGAACATTTCCGTTGTAGCTTTGTGCTTTCCTTTTTTGTTATTACCATATGTAGCGTATGCTTTTACAGAGCCATTTCAATAAGTAGCACCGGACGTCCAATTATGTGAGCTCTTTCGGTTTGATGTTCTGAAAATACAAAATTATAAAAGTGAATATTTTTTGTCCACACAAAAAATATAGTGAGATGACCCCTTATTATTTTACTCATTTCTTGATTTTATATGCCCTCTTTGCCACAATTATAACACACTATTTTCTTCTTGGTTTCTGAGGTGACAGCGGCTTCAACATTTTTCTTAGCTCCAGTATCACCTTTCTTCTTATCATAAGGATGGAATCTATTCTTGCCTTTCTTGTTGTTATTATTCCTCAAGTTTGTAAAAATTTCCCTTGCATTGTCATGTTGCTCAAAGCTTAAAGTCAAGTCTAGCACTTGATCAAAAGTCTTCTCTATATAAGGTATCTTAGCCCTACTCATATTGATATTCAATCCCTGAATGTATTTTGCATTTTTAGATGCCTCATCAGCTGTCAGCATGGGTCCATACATGGACACGCTTTCAACTTTTTGAGTGTATTTAGTGACACTTGAAGTACCTTGCCTCAATCTTATGAATTCTTCTAGCAATGAAGCCTTAGCAGATGCATGAACAAATTTTGTTTCGAGCATTCCTTTAAACTGATCCTATGTGATCTCATTCTCTGGCCTTTCCGATATGATAACTTCCCACCAATCTAGTGCAGCTCCTTTCAGTTGCCTTAATGCAGTCTGCCTTTTCTTGGGGTCTTCAACTTGCATATGAGTGAAGATCCTATCCAGGGTCCTTAACCATGTTTGAACCCTCACAAAATCTTTTGCTTTCAAAGCTTTTGCTTTCAAGGTTGGTGTATGTTTCCAGCATCTTGGATAATTCCTCATGTGGGTTATCTTGTCTATTGCCTACCCCATCTCTAAGAGCCCTCACAAAATCTTGCACATTCAACATTTGAGGCTCACTTGACCCTCCCGCACCTTGATGATGTCTCTTTCCTACCATGGTCCTCTAGGGATGGTTGTTATGTTAGTTCAACTGCTTGTGTTTTTCTAGGCTACTTAAGTTAAATAAATACGTTCAACTAAACATTCAATATTCGTGCAAGTTTTAAATCAATATCCTACAAACCAATGTCAAAATTTAATTACTTATAGCTGCGTATTTTAGTAACACAGCTCTGATGCCAACTGAGATGACCCCTTATTATTTTACTCATTTCTTGATTTACATGTGTTAAACTACCTGGGGATAGGAATCATATTAGGTGTAGATTGGTTAAAGAAATTTAAAGCCATCATTAATTTGAAGACCTCTAACATTTCTCTAAAAACCGCTGAAGGTAAAAGAATACCAATTTTATGTGAGGCAACTAAAGAAAGCAAAATTGGATATTTAAGCAACTTAAATGCTAGGGAAGCAGAGCCAACGTTGGAAGAAATACCCATAGTATATCAGTACAAAGATGTGTTTGAGGAAGTTAAAGGAGTGCCCTTTCACAAGCCAGTGGAGATTCAAATCAGGCTTGTACCTGGAGCTAGTCTTATTGTCAAGAAGCCAACAAGGATGGGGCCGAAGGAGTTAATTGAGTTGAAAAAGCAACTGGTAGAATTAGAAGAAAAAAGGTTCATTAGGCCAAGCAGTTCTTGCTGGGGATCACGAGTGGTATTTGTTAAAAAGAAGGATGGTACACTAAGAACGTGTATAGATTATAAAGAGCTCAATAAAGTCATAATAATAAACAAGTACCCACTGCCAAGCATAGATGATTTTTTTGATCAATTGAACGGAGCAAATTTTTTCTCAAGATTTGACTTAGCATCTGGTTTTCATCGAATGAAGGTGAAGGAAAGCATTAAGTATACTGCCATTAATACTAGATATGGCATGTATGAGTTTCTTGTCATGTCATTTGGCTTGACAAATGCTCATTCTTATTTTGTTGATTTGATGAATATGATGTTTAGAGACTACATAGATAAATTTGTCTTGATCTTTATTGATGACATACTGATTTATTCCAAGACAATGAAAGACCATGAGAAGCACTTGCATTTGGTGTTGAACAGATTAAGGCAGCATGATCCAAAGGCTAAGTTGTCTAATTGTACATTCTGGAAATATGAGGCAAGCATTTTAGGGCACATTGTTTCTGGAAGAGGCATCTCTGTACATCCATATAAAGTGATAGCTGTCCAAGCTTGGAAGAGGCCAAAGACAATGACTGAGGTAAAATATTTCATGGGCATGGTAGTCTATTATAAAAGATTTTGCAAAAATTTATATGCTATTGACTCAACTGACAAGGAAAGATCATCCTTTCATTTGGACTGAGAAGTGTGAAAAAACTTTTGAAAAATTGAAGCATGCATTTGTGGAAGCTCTTATATTGAAGGTTCCTGAAGGGAACGATGGATTAATAGTGTATACATATGCAAGTGGGTCTGGGTTAGAGGTTATTTTAATGCAAAAGGACCAGGTAATAGCTTATGCTTCAAGACAATTGAAACCAAGTGAAATTAGGCATGCTACACATGATCTAGAATTGACTGCAGTAGTGTATGCTTTGAAATCGTGGAGATACTGTTTATTAGGAGCCAAGTTTGAATTATATACCGATCATAAGTTACTAAAATACTTGTTTTCACAAAAAGATCTAAACATGAGGCATCATATATGGGTTGAATTCCTAGCAGCCTATGACTTAGATATACTGTATACACCAGGTAAAGCTAATAAAGTAGCTGATGCATTGAGTAGGCAGCATGCTAGAATGGCCATATTGATTATAAATGAGTTCAAGATGTTGTCACTACTTACTGATGTTGAGATAGTAACTCTAGTAGTGTACATATGGATGTACATAGTGATCAAATGGACATAGGAAGGTTAAGTCTTATCACCATCAAATCAGACTTGGTAGATAAAGTAGGAGCATTGCAAGACCAAGACTTATTCCTAAATGAAAAGAAAGCTCTTTTATTGGAAGGAGTAGAAGTAGAGAATTTTAAGATAGACGACCAAGGCTATCTCAAAAACAAAAGGAGATTGTGTGTTCCAGCAAATGAAAGATTTAAAGGAAGAAATTTTGAATTTGTGTCTTAAAAGTAAATACATCATTCATCCAAGAGGCATTAAGATGTTGTGCGGTTAATGCCCCTCTATTACCCCGTCATATCCCCGCTATGTCATGTAGTGGATTTCTACCGCTACGCTATTTTCAAATAGCCTCTGAAATAGCCTTCCGTTTTAAGTCCCGCTATATTCCTATATATCTCATTATTTCAGTTATGTTCCGCTATTTCCGCTATATCTTCTATAAAAGAAATGAATTTAAAAAATATACATTATAAAATTTATATAAATAGTGTTTTAACGGTATTTTTTAACAATATTTATTCAAAATAAAAAATACTATAATATTCTATTAAATCTAATCAAGCTAAATAAAAGTTTATATTTATTTATATATATTTGCATATGTTTTTATTTAAAATTAAGAATGTACTAATTATAATTAAGTCGAATGTTGATATCCATTTATTTATCATTTATATATTTATAAAAGCATTAAATAATAGTTTTATATGCTATTTTAGACTCATCCGCTATATCCTGCTATTTCCCCGCTTTATCCCCGCAACAATTTTTTACACCTCGGCCGTATTCGATCCGTTGAGCGCTTTAACTGCTTAATTAAGATGTATCATGATCTCAAGAGGAATTTTTGGTGAAGAGGCATGAAAAATGCAGTGAGTAAATATGTATCTGAGTGTATAATATGCCAACAGGTTAAAGCTGAATATCAAAAGCCTTTAGGCTTGTTGCAACCATTAGATATACCAAGGTGGAAGTGAGAGGAAATATCTATGGATTTCATTGATGACTTCCTAAAATTAGAATAAATGACAGTATTTGGGTGGTGGTTGATAGACTAACCAAGTCAGCATGCTTCGTACCCATCAAGTCAGAAAGGAATGCAAGTAAGTTGGCACAAATGTTTGTGAAAGAAATTGTAAGGTTGCATGGGGTTCCTAAGTCAATAGTTAGTGACAGAGATACTTTATTTACTTCAAAATTTTGGAGCAGTTTTCAAAAAGCAATGGGGATTGGGTTGTGCTTGAGCACAACATATCAAAATCAGACGGGCAAATAGAAGTGATAAACAAGATTCTTGAAGTTTTGCTTAGTGCATGTGTATTGGACTTTGGAGAAAGTTGGGAAGATTACATATCTGGCTGAGTTTACATAAAACAACAATTACCAAAGCAGCGTAGGCATGACACCTTTTGAAGCTTTGTATGGGAGGCTATGTTTATTACTAGCATGTTGGATGGAGGCTGAGGATAAAGTGGTCTTAGGGCCTGAGCATGTGAAAGAAACATTTGAGAAAATTGCTTTGATAAGAAGAACGACTGTAGCACAAGACATGCAGAAAATGTATGTAGATGAGAAGAGAAAGCCTGTAGAATATAAGGTAGGAGACTATGTATTTATTAAAGTATCTCCTATGAGGAAAATCCCGAGGTTTGGCAAGCAAGGGAAGTTAACTCCTAGGTATATTGGTTCTTATGAAATAGTTGAGAGAATTGAAATATTGGCTCATAAACTGAAATTGCCTGAGTAGATGAGGGGAATGCATTATGTGTTCATATATCACAGTTGAGAAGGCGAGTTCATGACATGTCATGAAACTATACTTAAAACCCCAATTAGAGTGAGAATTAATCCAGATTTAGTATATGAGAAAGAGTCTGTAGGCATTGTATCGAGGGAAGAAAAGAAATTAAGGAACAAAATTATTAAGTTGGTTAACGTGGAATGAAGTTTAGATCCAAATGATTGCGCTTGGGAGGTGGAAGATAAAATTAAAACTGGCTATCCAAAGTTGTTTGTTGTTTGATTAGGTATACATGAATTTGGATGTTTAATGATGAATGAATATATGCCATGAATCTGTTTTGAAATAATGCATGTATGTGCAAGTCATGTAAAAGGCTTGGAACGGTTTGGATCAGTTTCGAGGCTGATTGATTTTGGATAAATATTTGATATAAGGAAGATGAAATTGTGGGACACAATTCCTAGGAGGGGTGTATGTGATGACAATGGATTTTCATAATGTTTAATTAGATTAATTGAAGAATAATTATATCAAGAATATATATAATATATGACGATTAAGCATTGATGCTTAGGAAGTGTGCATGATACACAGTGTGCATGTTTTAAAATGAAGTAATTTCTAAAATAAAATAAAATCTATGCATAAATTAATGTTAAAAAGATAAGTGTTTAAATATAACATGGTAAATGAACATGTTTGTGCAATAGATTGGTAGAAACAATGTGAATGCACATAAGAATCTCTGGGTGTTTAGATCTGTTGTGTAAAAAACTAAAAAAATGCAAGTGTATTCAAGTATAATAAAATGTCTAGAAATAAATAAGTTGGACTGAATACCCTAGGCCATATGTAACTTAAATACGCATAAGAAAATTTCTTTAGTACGTGAACATTAAGGAGCATGACTAATAGGATAAAAATGGTAGTTTATAAAAGTGCTCTCTTTGTATAAAGATAGCCAACAAGGATTTTTGGGGAATGATTTCTCACCAGTAATTTGAAAAACAATGTTAGATAAGTGGGTAATATATGGGTATCTCAAATCTGATTTTTGCTTAGAGTAAAATTGATATTGCTTAACAATCAAAACTCTAGTTGAGTGACTAAGTGAATTATTTAAGTGTAGGCCTTATCATGCTAGTTTTTCTCCTTGTAAAGAAATAAAATAAAATAAGAGATAGCAGCAAATTTAGGAGGACAAGAGGCCGAGCTAGGATTAAAAAATTAGGATTAAAAAGAGAAAACTATTTTGTGAGTGTACATTTTTTATATAAGGCACTAAGTCCTAGATGCGACAGACATTTTGAATATGTATATATTGATATTTTGCTGCATATTTATGAGCTATGTATGATTGCAAGATAAATACTGAGTTATTATGTTCATGATATTGTATCTCATAAGTGATAATGATTTTTATGAATAAAGTACATGCTTAATTTTGAAAATATATAAGTACTAATTTAAGTAAAATTATTATTCTGAGGTAGGGTTTGAATGAGGGAAATAGGCTGCATGAACAAGTAGATTACACGCTTCTCTATTTCCTTATATATAGTGAAAGGGGTGCAATGTTTATGTTTTGATCCACTTTCGCTATGAAATTTTCTAAGCTTAACTATTGCAGTATGAAGAGTTTAAGCAGGGAAAATTGGGTCTAAGAGGTACCGAAAATACCTCTAATCATATAGTCACAATAATTAGATAAGTAACCAAAATTTATAGAAGTATACAAAGGATTTTAGTATAAATTTGACATGAATGAAGTTAAAATGTTCTTATAGGTTATAACTAAATTGGTGTTGTGAGATGGATGATAATGAATGTTTATTCCTGCTGGATTTAAATGAATGATTGCACATTGATCTTGCTCAGTACTTATACATGTTAAAGTTTAAACATGTATGTTATGAAAACATGATTGTTTATATAAGATGTGAATGATCCAGGGGAACATGGGTGGGTGTATGTGTATAAGACTTGATGCTTAGGATAAGTGTAATACAAATAAGTCTTAAAGCCCAACACATAACCAGGAAAAGGGGTATTGAATGGTGCATGTCAACGTGAGCTACATTGATCTACTTGATATCAAGTAGGAGGTGAGGTATGCACATGACATGTTCATGCCATATAGGCCTTTGTGTGTTGGGTTAACAGTGTGGATGCCCCAGGTAGTGTGCTCATAAGTGTTCACTGTGAGTAATTATAGATCAAAAAACTAAATAGAATGGTTCCAAGATTGGGTAGTGATGTTGCCTTAGGAGAGGATGAATTATGAAAGAAATAGTTGAAGGGATGACATGCAGACTTGATGCAATGATTGATTGTTTGTTGTTTATTATGATTGCAAATATATAAGAATGCAAGTTGTTATGCATGGATGCTTAAACATGAAAATAATATTTTATAAGCTTCACTTTATATTGACTTGTATCACCTGCATGGTTTACTTAAGTATATAGATGAATATAACTTATCCTAAGTATAATAAGTAATTCAAAATTATATACAATGATATATGCTCGCACCATACATAAGTTTGACCCTATTTGCTTAATAACATCAATGGAGCCTCATTTTTAATGAGGCAGTCTCTGGTGCTCTTGCAGGAAATGATGATGCAAAGTAAAACGATTTTAGAGTTTGCTTGGAAAAAGGAGTTGAAATGCTTAGATGAATAAGTTGGTAAGTTGTTGGAATGTTTATTTAGACTATTTATGTTTTGATGTATTAGTTTGTTTGGATCAATGTCAAAAACTTAGTTTGTTTGCTAGATTATTAGTACTAAATGTAATGTTTAAATTGCTGAATATTTAGGGTAATGCAAATACTTTTGGCATTTCTACTACAAGCCTTAAGAATGCATTTCTACTACAGCAAAAGTGGTTGCATTACCCATTCATATTAAATAAACATTCAACAATTTAAACACTACATTTAGTATTAATAATCTAACAAGCAAACTAACTTGTTAACACTGATCCAAACAAACCAAAACATAAATAGTATAAATAAACATTTCAACAACTTGACAACTTAAAACTTATTCATCTAAGCATTTCAACTACTTTTTTCAAGAGATCTATTCAAAGTCATTTTATTTTGCATCATCAATTCCTGCAAGAGCACAAGAGACTACCTCATTAAAAATGAGATACTCCATTGATGTCATTAAACAAATAGAGTCAGACTTATATGTCTGGTGTGAGTATATATCGTTTTAAGCAATTTTGAATTACTAGTTATACTTGGGATAAATTATATTCATCTATATACTTGGGTAAACCATGTAGGTGATACAAGTCAATAAAATGATGCTTATAAAATATTATTTTCATGGTTAAACATCCATGCATAACAAATTGCAATCATAATAATCAACAAGCAGTCAATCATTACATCAAGCCCTCATGTCATCCCTTTAACTGTTTCTTTTATAATTCATCCTCTCCTAGGCCCCCATCATTACATAATACTTGAATCATTCTATTTATTTTTAGGTCTAGAATTCCTCACTGAACGCTTATGCGCACACTGTTTGAGGAATCCACACTTTTAACCCAACACATAAGGCTTTTAGGGCATGAACATGTCATGTGCATACCTGATCTCCTACTCGATGTCAAATAGATCAGTGTAACCCATAGTGACATGCACCATTCAATACTCCTTTTTCCTAGTTATGTGTTTGGCTTTAAGACTTATTCTAAGCATCAAGTCTTATACACTCACCCATGTTCCCCTGGGTCATTTCCATCTTATAAATTCAAACGATCATGTTTCCTAACATACATGTATAAAGAATACTTTAACTTCATTCATGTCTAGTTTATACTTATCAGAAAATCCTTTGTATACTTATATAAATTTGGTTACTTAACTATTTATTATGAGCACATGATTAGAGGTATTTTGAGTACCTCTTAGACCCTGATTTTCTTTGCTTAAACTTTTCATACCGTAATAGTTTAGCTTAGAGAATTTCATAGTGAAAGTGGATCAACACATAAACATTACACATATTCTCTCTTTCGTAAGGAAATAGACGTAAGCATGTAACCTTCTTGTTCATGTTGTCTGTTTCCCTCATTCGAACCTTACCTCACAATGATAATTTTACTTAAATCGGTAATTCTATATTTTCAGAATTAAGCAAACACTTTATTCATAAAAACCGTTATCACCCATGAGATATAATATCATGAACATAGTAACTTAGTATTAATCTTGCAGTCATGCCTAGCTCATAAATATGCAGCAAAATATCTATATATATACATACATATTCAAAATGGTTGCCTCATCTAGGATATAAAATAATGTATACTCACAAATAGCCTTCTCTTTTTAATCCTTATTTTCTGATCCTAGCTTGTCCTCTTGTCCTACTAGATGCTGCTGCTATCAGTTATTTTATTTTATTGTAATAAGAAAAACTAGCATGACAAGGCCTACCTTTTAATAATTTACCCAGTCACTCAACTAGGGTTTTGATTGTTAAGCAATATCAGTTTTACCCTAAGCATAAATTAGATTTAAGATACACAGATATTACCCACTTATCTAACCATTGTCTTTCTGAATTACTGGTGAGTAATCTTTTCCCAAAAATCATTGTTGGCTATCTTTATATAGAGAAAACACTTTTATAAGTTACCATTTTTATCCTATCAGTCATGCTATTTTCATGCTTCATAATGTTCACATACTAAAGAGGTTTTCTTATATGTATTTAAGTTGTGTATGGTCTAGGATATGCAGTCCAACTTATATCTTTTATTTATTTCCAGGCATTTTATTATACTTGAATGCACTTGCGTTTTTTTATTTTTTACACAACAGGTCTAAACATATATCCAGAGATTCGTATGTGCATTTACATTGTTTCTGTTAGACCAAAAATTGGGCCTAACACCCAAATGCAGATCGTAGATCACAAAATGCAGAAAAAAGTAAATAAAGAGGAGACACACAAAGTTTTTATAGTGGTTCGGCTGTAGATGTAGCCTACGTCCACTTTATAATCTTATTGTTATACTGACAGATTACAAGAATCAGTTACATGTAGACACACAATCCGTGTGTTAATTGTATTGGAAAGATAAGAATTTGAGTGTATGAAGGTGCAAAGTCCTTGCACTTCAGTAATGGTGGAAGCTATGAAGAGTTAGAGCCAAAAGGATCCTTGAAAATGCCTTCAAATGGGGTATTTATAGCCGTTTCCTGAAGGCGGTTCATGGGACACATGACACGCATCCCAAAAATCTCGAAATGTGGTGGAAAACGTCCAGATATCATCTTCAAATCGTCATATGACATGTGTAATAAGATCCATGCAAGTTGGAGTAAAAATAGCCTTGAGAATAGGTCAGAACAGGCTGTCCAGGAGCAGGTTCGGAGGTCGGATCGTGGTCCCTATGCGCTCCGTGATCGGATCGTGACCTAGGGGTGCGACCCCTAGGATCGGATCGCGACCTAGGGGTGCGACCCCTAGGATCGGATCGCGACCTAGGGGGCGACTCCTAGGATCGGACCGCGACCTAGGGGTGCGACTCCTAGGGGGGCGAACCGATCCAGAAGGGTGAGAAATGACACAAATTCCATGCTAGCAACGCTCCGCCACTTCATCCAAGTGATTGCCAGTCTACACCCAAGTCTTGAGTCGTTTCAGATGATAGAAATTCGTGTTGAGACGACCTTTGCCAAAAGATAGTGTAACAGTTTCTATTGCACAAACATATTTATTTACCATGTTAAATTTAAACATTATCTTTTTAACATTAATTTATGCATTTTTTATTTAGAAATCACTTTATTTTAAAACATGTATAGTATGCATCTGTGTACCATGCACACTTTCTAAGCATCATTGCTTAATCATCATATATTATATATGTTCCTGGTACAATTATTCTTCAGTCAGTCTAATTAAACATTATGAAAATCCAAGGTTATCACATGTAGATAGAAGTGTGAAAATATACTTGAATAGCTTTTCGGATTGACAAATATTGTTAGTTTGTTGGTTTGAAAGTGTGGAGGGTAGAGGTGATGAATGTAAAATATACAGGTTGAGGAGTCGTAGTTGGTAGGAAAACCGCCATACACGTTCGACACGTCAGACGCCAACGTGCCTCTACCCTCCAACGACTCTAACGGGTTCTGTTAGGGGGAGCTGATCATTTTTGCATCCGACGCATTACGAACGGTGACGAGCAAAAAAAGTTCCTGTGAATGGTACCATGGTTATTAGTTGGAAAACCGTCATACGCGTTTGACGCGTCAGATGCCAACGTGCCTCTACCCTCCAACAACTTTAATGGGTTTTGTGGAGGGGAGCTGACTGTTCTTGTATCGGATTCATTACGAATGGTGACGGACAAAAAAAGCCTGCCAACGATACCATTATTATTAGTACACAAACTCGGTTGTGTGAATGGAGCATAACAACACCGAAAAAATGATGAATATATGTAGGAAATAATGAGTACAAAATATGAAGGGAGATTTTTTGAAAAGCAAAATAGAAAAAAAAAAAGAGAGAAGGGAATATGTTGGTTCAATCAGAATAGATAATTACAAGACAGTGGTTAGTATTGCATTCTATCATGCAAAATAAGTAGTTGAGGATTAATCATAGTTATAAAAGGCATTGCCAAAGTGCGCACGGCGCGACATTTGCGCTTTTCTTCATTGTGATGAAAAGGCGTGGTGAATGACACATGCAAAAATGGCGCACAACGTCAAATTATATGCCTTTTCATTATATTAATATTTGTTTTGTTTTAAATTTGTATAATCCAAACTACATAAAAATTATTACTCATCGTATCATGGAATATAAAAAAGAGTACAACATCTTTGACATCATTAATCTGATATCCTTGAACGATATTGATGATTATGATGCATAGCATGAAATATGGAGGATGCATCCGATGCTGAAGTTGAGCTTGTATTTGATGATGATAATGATGACAACTTGGAGTGTTGCTACTAGAGCAGCAAATGCGAAGAAAGCTAGATTTCCGAGTGGAAAAACATCCACATCAAGAGATTCTTCACACTCGTTCAACTCTTTTACATCTTCTCGAATAACAAACAAATTTAAATGAGATAGACGAGGAAGATGCTGAAGCTTATGAATAATGCACACATTGATTTGAAAATATAATGGCTGAATCATATTTTGAATTCTAGTTTATCGGCAGTATTTATAATTATAGTGGATTTTGGCTTTAGAAAGCTATTACGTTTGAAATTCTATATTTATGATATCATATTTAATGATGTTTTTTTTGTTGTAAAATCCCCATTGAGTCATATTTAGAATTCTAGTTTATCGGCAGTATTTATAATTACATTGGATTTTGGTTTTAGAAAGCTGTTACGTTTGAAATTCTATAGGAGTTTTTAGCCTCAAGGACAAAATGAACAAAAAATTATTCCATAAGGACAAAAGGCTAAAATTTTATCCATAAAAATAAATTTTAGTGTAAAGGGAGGAATTCAAGGGCGCACTATAATTCATCACTTTACACTAAAATTTGTCTTTATGGACTAAATTTTAGTCTCTTGTCCTTATGGAACAATGTTTTGTTCATTTTGTCCTTCGGAGTATTTTCCTATTTAGTAAATATATTGATTTTTTTTAAACCTATTGTTATATATATATATTAAATTTATAATAAAAAATTTAAATGTGCGTAGTAAATTAAAAAGGCGTGCCTCATTTGTCTCGTCGTGCACAAAGGCTCAAGAGAGGTTTTGCGACTTTTTACGTCGTGCGTCATTAATAACTATGAGATCAATCATTTGCTTAGTTTTTTTATTCCTATTTTATTAGTTACAGAAAATATAAATTAATTTAGCTAAATGTTAATTATGTTAAATAATTTCTGTTCTTATGTCTCAACTGTGCTAGTGAAATTGTATAAACATGTGCACTAATCTTGTACTCAAGGTTATTACGACGCCAAGTCGAGCCAAATCAAGCCACTACCGTCTAGAAGACTAGTCGACAAGTCGTCTGGCTAGTCGTGACTAGTCGACAAGTCTTTTATATACATATATTTATTAGACTTAAATATATAATATAATTAGATATAAAGATAACATAATAATAGGTTCAAATTCAGCAAATATCCATAATTAGGGCTCGATTTGGGTTTCTGGGCTCGAATTAGGGTTCTGGGCTCGAATTAGGGTTCAACAAATATCCATAATTAGGGCTCGAATTAGGGTTCAACGAGCAGTAATATGGATGTCAACTCAGCTCAATTAGGGTTTCTGGGCTCGAATTAGGGTTCCGGGCTCGAATTAGGGCTCGATTTGGTCCACCATCGTCGAAATGCAAAAGTCGAGAGTCGTCGAATTTCTCAGAGCGACTTCTCGACCAGTCGACGACTAGTCGTCGACGTGATAACACTGCTTGTACTTTACAGTGGGTATGATAATCTATAGTACTCATAGGCATGACAAATAAATTTAGCTCTGGCCATGAAACGTTATTGTAATGATTGCTCATCTAAAACTTGATAGCAGACTTAACATGTTAAGAACACCTCTGTCTTGTCTAAATCTAGGATCTGATAATTTTAACATATTTTATAGAAATATGACTTCAAAAAGTTTAATTATTTCAGTTTTACCATTCTAGAGTAAACCCAGCATACTTTTGACTCAGATTTCAAAATGATATGAAACCTTTGTTGTTTAGAGAATACAGAGCATTTAATCTTTATATTAATAAATTTGTGAAATTGAACGGAAGTAAATGTATAGTTACAAGTAAGTTGAAAGCAGCGATGAGCCGATGACTATCTTTAGTGCATATTTTATTCAAGGGAGTACCTTGATAGAAATTCGTGTAGTCGAGGGAGTGCCTTGATATATTAAATAATCGCAAGTAACTCAAGAAAGAATCTTGAGGTAAGATAATATTTCAGCACTCCGAGTTGTAACTCTTTGTTTGTCAATTTATACATTTGCCTTAAATGAGTACTTTCGGTAGGAGTATTCATGTTTCTGTGTTTAATGTTTAATTTAATGAAATAGCACACTCATAGCGATGCAAAGATGAAATTACATAAAACTTGTGTTGCGGTGGATGTAGTGTAACTTTTTTGTGTTACGATTATTTTTCCTAAATAATAAAAGCGAAATATGTCTTGAAAAGTTGGAATAGTTAGGATGAATTTTGGTTGTAATATATTGTTGGCCTTTTCATTTTCTGGGGGTTGTGGAGCTCATTTTCAATGACTTGTATATTTTATCAACACACACATGTTTGTTGAAAGTGGTTTGTTATAGTGTGCATATCAATCCCTTATTAAACAAGGATTTATACAATACTTAAAATACAGAACACGTAATTTAATATTCGAAATATTAATAATTGATCGAACACTCAAAATATCAATAGTTGATTTGATCATTATTCTCCTTTTATATCTTGCCTCATTTGAGCAGGTTGTGTACGAAAAGAAATGAAGCAATCTCTTTTTCCACATTTTATGCATTAGCATCAATAATAATGGTGTAGTAATATCTAAAATATCACCATAACAGATTCCAGAGTTTCTACTAAAGGGTTAGACAAAATACTGGAAAATATGTTGCTTTAGGGAATGGGGCATGGATACCAGTATATGGAGTGTCAATGTGCTCAAATAACTGTTATGTAAGAAATGAGGCTGGACTGTGTCAAGAAGTAGATCGATCTGCAAGATAAAATATAGCATAGTTAGGAGGATGACATTGCAGCAGGTCTTTTACTGCAAAGGACCCCAAAAGATAGAAGAATGAAAAGGCAGAACTCTTCAGTGTAATTATACATTGCAAGTTTTTTAGAAGAGGCAAAACATAGTTTTTTGTTGGTGCCAGAAAATACTCATTCTAGGTGGCAACATTATTGTTATATCGCTGTTATATCATGCTATACAGCTTAGCAGTTCCGGTGCCAGAAAAGACTCATTCTAGGTGGCAAAATTATTGTTATCTCACTGTTATATCATGATATACAGCTTGGCAGTCCCTTACCGATGTCATTCTTTATCATATCATTCAACTTATCAGTGGCCTATGTATTGTCCTTAAGTCTAATAAAAATCTTAGCTATAATTGATTGTGATATCCGATATTTCACTTATTGGTTCATTACGTCAGTGTCATCAAGTCTCCATAACTTTGTTCCTTTTCATTTCTTTTTTTAATGTTTCGCACTCATTTCTTCCAAAGGTATTCTCATATGTTTAATTTCTGAACCTTCCTTTGACCTTTTTTTTTTTTTGTTGATGAAAATATTTTTGATTGTTATGGTATACATAAGCACTTAAATGTATTAGTCCATGCATCGATTGGTACCAAATAGAATAGATAGCCAACATAACTTCTTAAGTGCTCAACCAAGTGAGTGTGGTGCAATGACATGGTACTTACCTACCGAGCGAGAGGTTAGGAGTTCGATACTCCTCTTAGACCTATACGATGTATTAACTAAATTCAATAATAATAAAAAAGATATTTGTAGATAAAACAAAGGAAATCAGGATCCGCCCCTTATTTTCAAATTTCATACCTAGGAAACCCTTTCGAGAAACAGGTTTCACAAAACTCCTCTTATAATATTTGTAGTTCCCACCACATTTTTCTGTCAAATAAATATTTGCCGTATAGACCACAAATGTTTGCAGTATGGGATGCAAATACTGAGCATTGATTGCAATTTTTTTATGCTAAGAGCATTTCCAGCAGTGGAAGTACTCAAAAAAGTGGGGACAATACCCGCTTGAAAACTCCAACTTGCGTTGCAGCAATGTCGCTGCAGCATGAGTTTAAAGTTCAAGTGGGGGCTACCTCCATTTTTTTCTTAAGTGACGATTCTTAAACGACAATCCGATCGGATTGTCGTTCATCGCAAAAGGCACTTCACTATGTGTGTATATATGAGCGTTACAGGGCATCCTTGTTTTGCAACACCTCTTTAGCACCCCTACCCTAACGTGAGCTACACTAATCCAAATCCAACAAAATTTTGTAGATGTTCAATCCGCGCGCGCGCACACACACACACACACACACACACACACACCCCTATCTAAAATTTGAGTTCATTCCGACATTCGTAGAATAATATATTTGATGTTCAAATCTAACTATTTAAATAAATGTCTTAACGGTGAATAATTGAGCTAAGATTTTGAAAATGTTACGAATGTCGGAACGAACTTAAATTTTGGATAGATAACATATATGTTGATTGAGCATCTACAAAATTTTGTTGAATTTGGATTAGTGTAGGTCATGGTAGGGTAGGGATGCTGCAAGAGGGGTGGAGCACTCCTCTCTCTCTCTCTCTCTCTCTCTCTCTCTATATATATATATATATATATATATATATATATATATATATATATATATATATATAACAGCAAACCATTTTAGGGCTTGTTTGCCATTTAGCCCATATGATTAAAAAAAAACTAGTAAAGCTTCACTCGCTGTTGGAAGAGTGAGGCTTTTCCTCACTTTTAAATTTGCTCCCACTCAGCGATATCAGCTGAGTGTGCTCTAAATATGTGCAGTGTAGACTGCAGATTTTCATTGAAAATAATAACATGTTATGTGTGAAATCTGTTTTTGACCAGGGACGGAAGTACATTTTGAGACTCATGAAAGGTGTTTGAATTCACGTCCCTAGAATAACATCTCAATATTCAACAGTTTTGATTCATTAACTAGGGTACTGTAAGAGTGAAGAAGCATGTTCGGATGTTGATGTGGAATTTCCATATTGTCTATTTTCTAAGTTATAACCATAGAAGTTCAATTTGTGGTTAAGCTGTAAATCAAATAATGAACATCATATCTGAGAATTAATGAATGCCGACCGCTTATAGCTCCGAATAATGCTTTGTCGGAGACTCAAAATTGCAGGCAATGTAAATTAGTAAAATAGTTAAATTAAACATACTGCTGCTTCTTTCTCTTGAATTATACTAAATTACTCAAGCCATATTTATAGGTCCTTGGAGTGAAGAAAAGGCAAGTGTCGATTCGCTCTGGATCCAAATCAAGAGAAAAGGTTTTGTTAGTAGAAGACATTGGCCCTGAGAACGTTTTTGACGCGCTAAAGAAGGCTTGCAATTCTTAATGCTGGACCATGAAGTGCACGCTATTTTGATTGGACCATGACTAGCATTATTGGAGCACTGAAGTTAAGGTCAATGTACTTGATATTGCAAATATTCATAATGTAGCAGCTATCTACTGGAGATATCATCATACTTAATTATGTACACTATGTTTAATGGTTCGCAATATTCCAATTGAAATGCGCTGTACATAAACACTCGAGGGGGTCTGAGGACTGCTGCCTTTTTATTTCTTTTCATCTCACGGGCTTTGGATCTACAAGTTTCAATTATACGGACTTTTGATATATGTGTTTCATAATTATTCAGCTCATTTACATATAACATGACATTTGAATAATTGCAGCATAGCTACGAACCATTGATGTCTTAAAGCAATGGTTAAAATAATAGATCTAGGGTTGAAGACTAAATTGCAGTTTTGAAATTTGAAAATATGTTGTATTTTGCAGGATGTTTATAGTGAATTAAGGCTTTATTTGTTTAGAATGCTGATTGCTAATCGCTGAATGTTTATTGTTGAATGTTGAATTACAAATAATTGTTTGTTCACATTTTAAAAACTTATGATTGGAACTATTGCATATGTCCAGTTTGACAACCTTCATATTATTTGGTTACCCATATTAGAATTGTTGAAGTGGAAACTTTGAAGCATCAATTTAACTTTTCTAACAATTTGAAATTAAAAAATTTCAGTTTTCAATAAATGTGAATTTTCTTGAAATTCGAATAATGGAAACAATTGGAAAGTTTATAATTTTAATGGATCTAAATTATTTTTTGTTATTTTTTAAATTTTAATTTTTTACAAAAATAGATTTCAAGAATTGAGTTTTTTGAAATTCAGTTTTAAAAAAATTAACCTTGAAAGAATAATTATCAAAATTATGTAACTCAAAAATTTGTTGTTTCCTATCTTCTTTTTAATTAAATATTATTTGATTTTTTTGTTTGTTTTTTATATATTAAAATAAATATGAATTTACAAATTTAACAAAAATATAGTTTGGAATGTGTAAAATCTCAAGTATAATCAATTTTTAAACCTTTTTATTTTAATTTTATTGAATATTTAGTGTATTTTTACGGTGTACAAAAAATTACAAGTAAGAACATATAAGGAAGAAATTATCATTAACCATCCAGAACTACAAAAAGCACTATAAAGTGTTAAATGCTTTTTTATTAAAGAAGTGTTTCCGATATGAATGCTTATTCCAAAAAAACGATATGAATGCTTCCAAAAAAAACAACATAAAAATGCTTAATGGTCTATAGGTGGTCAAACCAGTTACCGTTTATTCTAAACAAACATTACCTAAATATCTTCAAAATTTATAGCATTGTGTATTGTAATTCAAAATTAAAGTTGGTAGAAAAGATTTTGTTCTTCGTTTTTCTCTTCACGTTTTCTTTAAGCCATTAGTTCGAGACTGGTTAGAAAATCAACAACTTCTCTTACTCTTATATATTTATCCTATCTCATCTTTTATTCTATTTATGAAGGAAAAAAAAGCAATCACCTTTTCAACTCTAGCCTCTCGGGAAAAATAAATAGACAATAATAGCAGTCACCTTTCCCACTTCTTCTCTATCGTCTCCACAATATTCCACATTTTCCCCATTGCCTTTTTCTATATGATGCTCCTGCCTGCTTCTTCTCACTAAATCTCAGAGCCGTGGAAGTAGAAATCCCAACGAGCTCTATGATTGAGCACAAGGTTAGAGCTCAACCCACTTCCATATCATCATAGATACACATATTTGAGTGAAAATGAAACTTATCCTGTTATTATTTCAGAAAATTTGTCTAATGATCAAGATGCATCACACTTTTACGATCCTTCAAAAAGCAGAGAAGCGAATGGTTGGTTCATTCCCGATATTAAGGGAATTAGCCCCAAGATTTTGTAACACCGCATTCATCTAATCAATGAAACTAAACCCACTCGTGACGATGCCATTCGGGCTTCGTAGCACCCCTGCGGCTTTCCGACGACGCATGATTGTAACCTTTTTTGATATGATTGGGCGCTTCTTTGAAGTTTTTATGGATGAATTTCTGATCTATGCTATTCTTTTTTCAAATGCTTACATCATCTTGAATCTCACGAAGATATAAATTTTGACTTAGCTCATTCCAGCGCATGAGAGGAATCAAATATGTGCAAAGATATATACGAACCTTCACTCTAGTTTTAAATGAACAGAGTATTCTTAGTACTTTGATAATATGTGCGAAGTTCTTTTTCCAAAATGCAAAATCTTAATTGAACAGAGAATGTAGATTAGTATATTTCAATCGTATGAAAGGTACCAAATCTTAATTGGTAAACGGGATAATATTATCTCTGTCGAAGGACTGTTGATCTCAGCACCCCTTCACCCTAGTTCTAACTTTCATTTTTCTCCGGGCTATTTTTGGTGCTAACAGAATCTAAAGTAGCATCTACTTGCTATATGTCCATTTTTTTTTATATAACCAATTTGGCGTTTTACTCTATTGTTATTCCACCTATTATTACATGTCTCTCTACTTCTCCAAGGCTAACGGCCTTTTTGATTCTGAACTTCTTGTATGTTGCTTTGACTAAATGAATTTATTTGTTGATTCTTGTTTCTTGAACTTGATGTATAGTTAATCGAATACTCAGCTTGAATGGTTTTTCTTTACTTTACTCTTTCCTCGTGTGCAAGAAGAATTGAGTGCATATATCATAAATCTGGCAGTTTCTTTTGTTATGGTATGAATGTTACCACATATTCATATTCATCTTCCAAACCATTCATTATACCTAATATCTGTAAAAATTTAAAATCTTATGACCTTTTATGCTGGGAAGATCAAAAAGTGTTTTGATCTTTGTGGGATGATCTCTAATAGACATATTATCCTTCCTTGAATTTTCTAATCGTCCCTTGTAATGCATAATCCTTAGTGCAGATTGAGATTAAATATCTGCTCTATTACTGTCTACATTTCATACGATGATTACAACCAATAATTTGTGACAATACGTTTGCACTTATTGATGATAATAATTGTGATGCGAGAAAACTTTTTTTTTTTGGGGTTGATATTTGACATGTTCTTGATAACTTAAGAGCTTTTATTCCTTGGGCCTTGGGGCTCTCGATCACGAGACCCCAAGAGCTAAAGCACAGAGACCGACGAACTCAAGAGAGTATGTTGCAAAAATAGAGGGGAAGAGAAGCGATTTGAAAAAGATATTTTGTTTTGATTTCCGTAGCCCTTTATATACACAGGAAGAGATATCTGTTCAAAAGGGGTTGTTTCTGTTTGAATTGCAATGGTAACGTCTGTAGGAAAGGTTGTGACCCTTTACCAACAGATATTTCCGTTGGCAACTAAATTCAAAAAACAACGATTTCGTATTGTAGCAAGCCCATCTGTGTTTAGAGGCACAATCGATCACGATGCCCCAAGGCCCTAATCTTTGACTTTTAAATATTAACATGAATGCTTTATCATGCCATGTCATTGCCTCTTTCTCTCTTCCATCTCCTTTTTCTTTTGATATAGCATATCAAACCTTAGTATAAATAGTGAACTAAGGCACAAATTTCCCCAATGTGGGACTTAGTTTGCCTCAAACACTTATTCATTCTTCCAACAATATTTCCTGGGTTTACAAACCCTTCATGTTATAGCATATATATTTCTTCTTCTAACTCACCATTCAAAAACGCTGTTTTTACATCCATTTGATGTATTTCCAAATTTAGTATAGAGGCGATTGCAATAAGCATCCTAATAGATGTTATTCTAGTTACTGGTGAGTAAGTGTCAAAATAATCCAGATCTTCTTTCTGTCTGAATCCTTTGACTACTATACGAGCTTTATACTTATCTATTGAGCCGTCAGCCTTGAGTTTTTTCTTAAATATCCATTTATATCCTAGTGGTTTTGATCCTTTAGGTAGATCCACTAGTTCCCATGTATGGTTTTGCAACATGGATTCTATTTCATTGTTGACAACTTCCTTCCAGTAAGGAGCATCTGGAGATGACATTGCTTATTGATAGGTTAGAGGTTCATTTTCTATCATGTATGCATAGAAATCGGGTCCAAAGTTTTTATAGATCCATTGTCGTTTGCTCCTTCATGGTTCCTCTACCTTTGTTTCAACATTTCTTTTATGTATTCTTTGATCAACATTATCCTCGTGAGTGTCTGAATCTCTAGATCTTTCTTGAACAACCGTTTCAAAAGAGGTTTATAGAGGATAAATATGTTCAAAGAATCTAGCATTTCGAGATTCGATAATGGTGTTTACATGAATGTCATCGATTTTAGATTTGTACACCAAAAATCGATAAGCAGCACTATTATGAGCATATCCTATAAATATGTAATCTATAGTCTTTGGTCCAATTTTGACCTTCTTTGGTTTCGGTATTTCTACTTTGGCAAGACACCCCCACACTCTCAAGTATTTGTAGGATGGTGGTCTGCCTTTCCACAATTCATGCGGTGATTTAGAAGTCTTTTTTCGAGGAACTTTGTTAAGAATATGATTAGCAGAAAGTATAGCTTCTCCCCAAAAGTTATCTGGTAAACCAGAGCTAATGAGTAGAGCATTCATCATTTCTTTTCGTTTGTGCTTCAGATAATTTTTGAAGTCTTTTCATAATGGAGGCAATTTCTCTATCGCGACAACCACTTGAAATGACTCGCTTAGAGACATTTCTTCATCATGTATCTCATGTATAATAACCTGCTACTCTTGAATTTGGCTAATCACTGTCTTAGAATCTACCATTTTAAAGTCCAGAAATTTACCGACGATGAATAAGAGTTCTTGGATACTAGCAATCCTTGTAAACATCATTGGAAAGAGATAATAAGAGTTCTTGGATATCTAAAATATACACAGAACTTTGCTTTGCATTATACAAATTATCCTTCAGTAGTGGAAGGTTACAGCGACGTAAATTAGATAACTGGCTCAAATGACACAAAATCCACAAGTGGATATGTGTTTACATTAGAAAATGGAGCAATCTCATGGAAATCACCCAAACAGACTTGCATAGCAAGGTCAACAATGGAATCGGAGTTTATTGCTCTAGATAAAGCCGTAGAAGAAGCAGATTGGCTTAGGAGTTTTCTGGAAGATATTCCAAATTGGGAAAACCTGTACCTCCAATATGTATACATTGTGATAGTCAATCTGCTATAGGAAGGGCAAATAGTACATTGCATAATGTTAAGTCTCGACATATTCGTTGTAGACATAAAACCATAAGACAACTTCTCTCCAGTGGAGTTATCACTATAGATTATGTACGGTCAAAGGATAACATAGCGGATCCACTAACAAAAGGCTTGCCAAGAGAGAAAGTTCAAATCTTATCGATGGGAATGAGCTTAAGACCTGTAAACTAAAAGTTTTCTAAAACGGAAACCCCACCTAGTTGACTGGAGATCCCAAGATCTAGGTTCAAAGGGACAACTAAGTTTAAGACAAACTTCACGGCACTATTAAATAAAAACCATTCCTACGATAAGTCAGTGCATAACCCGTCCGAGAATAGGATAAGCTTGGCTTTTAATGATGTCTATAATGTCGTGTTATAAAGAACCAAGTGGGGTATTACGGGATACTCTTTATAGAATCACCTATGTGAGTGCGAAGGCGCCTCTTCAAGAAGAATTATAAGGTCGAATTCTTCAAGCACTCATGAAACCAAGGCGGTGTTCATGAAAAAAACGAACACAAACAGAGAACCAAGGAGTTAAATAATATTTATCATGTGTTATCTTTATAAACTTACACAAACGACTTACAGTTCAAAGACAATCTAGTCCACTGATTCGCCAGTTAGTTATAACGATAAAACACTAGGAAAAGTTCAAAGCCATTGTGCTACTTTTACCGATATGATAAATGTTACTCAAAATTGTAAAAACGAATTAAACAGCCACTCATTCATATGGGGGATTGTTGGAAGAATGAATAAGTGTTTGAGGCAAACTAAGTCCCACATCGGGGAAATTTGTGCCTTAGTTCACTATTTATACTAAGGTTTGATATGCTATATCAAAAGAAAAAGGAGATAGAAGAGAGAAAGAGGCAATGGCATGGCATGATAAAGCATTCATGTTAATATTTAAAAGTCAAAGATTAAGGCCTTGGGCCTTGGGGCTCTTGGGGTCTCGTGATCGATTGGGCCTCCAAACGCAGATGGGCTTGCTACAATACGAAATTGTTGTTTTTTGAATTTAGCCGCGTAGTTGCCAACGGAAATATCTGTTGGTAAAGGGTCGCAACAATTCCTACAGACGTTACCGTTGCAATTCAAACAGAAGCAACCCCTTGTGAACAGATATATCTTCCTTGTATATAAAGGGCTGCGGAAATCAAAATGAATTATCATTTTCAAATCGCTTCTCTTCCTCTCTGTTTTTGCAACATACTCTCTTGAGTTTGTCGGTCTCTGTGCTGCAGCGCATCGGTGCAGAGTTTGGTCCATTCAACCTTGGGAGGCGAATTGCTACTCATCTCCTGTACGCCAGTAGGGGAGCAATATCGCTTTAAGGGAACAGTATAACTTGTTGGGCTCGGACATACAATACGCAAGCGGGCTGTGGACATACGGTACTGCTTTGATTTTTCCCTTCTCCTTCTTCCACTGATCATTCGTAATTACATATATTGTGCTTGCTGTTTGCCGTAATACTTGGATTGCAGAACTGATTTACTTTGATAACAGTCTTAAAGAGATATTGCTCCCCTACTGGTGCACAGGAGATGAGTAGCAATTCGCCTCCTAAGGTTGAACGAAACAAACTCTGCACCGATGCGCTATAGCACAGAGACCGACGAACTCAAGAGAGTATGTTGCAAAAACAGAAGGGAAGAGAAGCGATTTGAAAAAGATAATTCGTTTTGATTTCCGCAGCCCTTTATAGACACAGGAAGAGATATCTGTTCACGAGGGATTGCTTCTGTTTGAATTGCAACGGTAACGTCTGTAGGAATGGTTGCGACCCTTTAACAACAGATATTTCCGTTGGAAACTGCACAGCTAAATTCAAAAAACAACAATTTCGTATTGTAGCAAGCCCATTTGCGTTTGGAGGCCCAATCGATCACGAGAGCCCAAGAGCCCCAATGCCCTAATCTTTGACTTTTAAATATTAACATGAATGCTTTATCATGCCATGTCATTGCCTCTTTCTCTCTTCCATATCCTTTTTCTTTTGATATAGCATATCAAACCTTAGTATAAATAGTGAACTAAGGCACAAATTTCCCCGATGCGGGACTTAGTTTGCCTCAAACAATTATTCATTCTTCCAACAATATTTCCTGGGTTTACAAACCCTTCAGGTTGTAGCATATATATTTCTTCTTCTAACTCACCATTCAAAAACGCTGTTTTTACATCCATTTGATGTATTTCCAAATTTAGTATAGTGGCGATTGCAATAAGCATCCTAATGGATGTTATTCTAGTTATTGGTGAGTAAGTGTCAAAATAATCCAGACCTTCTTTCTGTTTGAATCCTTTGACTACTATACGAGCTTTATACTTATCTATTGAGCCGTCAGCCTTGAGTTTTTTTTCTCTTAAATATCCATTTATATCCTAGTGGTTTTGATCCTTTAGGTAGATCCACTAGTTCTCATGTATGGTTTTGCAAAATGGATTCTATTTCATTATTGACAGCTTCCTTCCAGTAAGGAGCATCTGGAGATGACATTACTTGCTAATAGGTTAGAGGTTCATTTTCTATCATGTATGCATAGAAATCGGGTCCAAAGTTTTTATAGATTCGTTGTCGTTTGCTCCTTCTTGGTTCCTCTACCTTTGTTTCAACATTTCTTTTATGTATTCTTTGATCAACATAATCCTCGTGAGTGTCTGAATCTCTAGATCTTTCTTGAACAACCGTTTCAATAGAGGTTTTTAGAGGATAAATATGTTCAAAGAATCTAGCATTTCGGGGTTCGATAATGGTGTTTTCATGAATGTCATCGATTTCATATTTGTACACCAAAAATCGATAAGCAACACTATTATGAGCATATCCTATAAATATGCAATCTATAGTCTTTGGTCCAATTTTGACCTTCTTTGGTTTCGGTATTTCTTCTTTGGCAAGACACCCGCACACTCTCAAGTATTTGTAGGATGGTGGTCTGCCTTTCCACAATTCATGTGGTGATTTAGAAGTCTTCTTTTGAGGCACTTTGTTAAGAATGTGATTAGCAGAAAGTATAGCTTCTCCCCAAAAGTTATCTGGTAAACCAGAGCTAATGAGTAGAGCATTCATCATTTCTTTTCGTTTGTGCTTCAGATAATTTTTGAAGTCTTTCCATAACGGAGGCAATTTCTCTATCGCGGCAGCCACTTGAAATGACTCGCTTAGAGACATTCCTTCAGCATGTATCTCATGTATAATAACTTGCAACTCTTGAATTTGGCTAATCACTCTCTTAGAATCTACCATTTTAAAGTCCACAAAATTTACGGATGATGAATAAGAGTTCTTGGATACTAGCTATCCTGGTAAACATCATTGGAAAGCGATAATAAGAGTTCTTGGATATCTAAAATATACACAGAACTTTGCTTTGCATTATACAAATTATCCTTCAGTAGTGGAAGGTTACAGCGACGCAAATTGGATAACTGGCTCAAATGACACAAAATACACAAGTGGATATGTGTTTACATAAGGAAATGGAGCAATCTCATGGAAATCATCCAAACAGACTTGCATAGCAAGGTCAACAATGGAATCAGAGTTTATTGCTCTAGATAAAGCCGCAGAAGAAGCAGATTGGATTAGGAGTTTTCTGGAAGATATTCCAAATTGGGAAAAACCAGTACCTCCAAGATGTATACATTGTGACAGTCAATCTTCTATAGGAAGGGAAAATAGTACATTGTTTAATGGTAAGTCTCGACATATTCGTCGTAGATATAAAACCATAAGATAACTTCTCTCTAATGGAGTTATCACTATAGACTATGTACGGTCAAAGGATAACATAGTGGATCCACTAACAAAAGGCTTGCCAAGAGAGAAAGTTCAAATCTTATCGATGGGAATGGGCTTAAGACCTATAAACTAAAAGTTTTCTTAAATGGGAACCCGTCCTAGTTGACTGGGGATCCCATGATCTAGGTTCAAAGAGACAACTAAGTTCAAGATAAACTTCACGGCACTATTAAATAAAAACCATTCCTATGATAAGTCAGCGCATAACTCGTCCGAGAATAGGATAAGCTTGGCTTTTAATGATGTCTATACTGTCGTGTTATAAAGAACCAAGTGGGGTATTACGGGATACTCTTTATAGAATCACCTATGTGGGTGCGAAGACGCCGCTTCAAGAAGAATTATAAGGTCGAATTCTTCAAGCACTCATGAAACCAAGGCAGTGTTCATGGCAAAAAAGAACACAAACAGAGAACCAAGGAGTTAAATAATATTTATCATGTGTTATCTTTATAAACTTACATAAACGGCTTACAGTTCAAAGACAATCTAGTCCACTAATTCGCCAGTTAGTTATAACGATAAAACACTAGGAAAAGTTCAAGACCATTGTGCTACTTTTACCGATATGATAAATGTAACTCAGAATTGCAAAAACAGATTAGACAGCCACTCATTCATGTGAAGGATTGTTGGAAGAATGAATAAGTGTTTGAGGCAAACTAAGTCCTACATCGGGGAAATTTGTGCCTTAGTTCACTATTTATACTAAGATTTGATATGTTATATCAAAAGAAAAAGGAGATGGAAGAGAGAAAGAGGCAATGGCATGGCATGATAAAGCATTCATGTTAATATTTAAAAGTCAAAGATTAGGGCCTCGGGCCTTGGGGCTCTTGGGGTCTCGTGATCGATTGGGCCTCCAAACGCAGATGGGCTTGCTACAATACGAAATCGTTGTTTTTTGAATTTATACGCGCAGTTGCCAACGGAAATATCTGTTGGTAAAGGGTCGCAACCTCTCCTACAGACGTTACCATTGCAATTCAAACAGAAGCAATCCCTCGTGAACAGATATCTCTTCCTGTGTGTATAAAGGGCTGCGGAAATCAAAACGATTTATCTTTTTCAAATCGCTTCTCTTCCCCTCTGTTTTTGCAACATACTCTCTTGAGTTCATCGGTCTCTGTGCTGCAGCGCATCGGTGTAGAGTTTGGTCCGTTCAACCTTGGGGGGCGAATTGCTACTCATCTCCTATGCGCCAGTAGGGGAGCAATATCGCTTTAAGGGAACAGTATAACTTGCTGGGCTTGGACATACAATACGCAAGCGGGCTGTGGACATACGGTACTGCTTTGATTTTTTTGTTCTCCTTCTTCCACTGATCATTCACAATTACATATATTGTGCTTGCTGTTTGCCATAATACTTGGATTGCAGAACTGATTTACTTAGATAACAGTCTTAATGCGATATTGCTCCCCTACTGGCGCACATGAGATGAGTAGCAATTCGCCTCCCAAAGTTGAACGGACCAAACTCTGCACTGATGCGCTACAGCACAGAGACCGACGAACTCAAGAGAGTATGTTGCAAAAACAGAGGGGAAGAGAAGCGATTTGGAAAAGATAATTCGTTTTGAGTTCCGCAGCCCTTTATATACACAGGAAGTGATATCTGTTCACGAGGGGTTGCTTCTGTTTGAATTGCAACGGTAACGTCTGTAGGAATGGTTGCGACCCTTTACCAATAGATATTTTCGTTGGCAACTGCGCGGCTAAATTCAAAAAACAACGATTTCGTATTATAGCATGCCCATCTGTGTTTGGAGGCCCAATCGATCACGAGACCCCAAGAGCCCCAAGGCCCTAATCTTTGACTTTTAAATTTTAACATGAATGCTTTATCATGCCATATCATTGCCTCTTTCTCTCTTCCGTCTCCTTTTTCTTTTGATATAGCATATCAAACCTTAGTATAAATAGTGAACTAAGGAACAAATTTCTCCAATGTGGGACTTAGTTTGCCTCAAACACTTATTCATTCTTCCAACTGTAACACCCCACCTCCGTTAAGGTCACTCTCAAAGGGAATGCCTTAACTTCGGTGGAGCGTTTTAAGGTACAAGATACTAATAAATTACAAGACAGAAAATTTATGCAGCGGAAAAAGATCAATATAATTTCATAAATACTTGTTCAACACAACAATTCAACAACTGTTTCAATCTTCCAAATTATTATAACTTTTCATCTATCTTGAAAACATAAAGAAGCAACACTGAAAATAAAATGACATAAATCCCCAATAAGTGCTTGACCCTAGCCATAGCTCAAAAAGGAAAGTCCAAGCCTTACATCTACGGTCTTCAAGCTTTGGCTAACCTGGACTAAGCAGAAGTGTTTCCTCCCTACGGACCTGGGGGGGAGGGGAACGGAAGAAAAGAAGCGAAAGGAAAATGGGTCAGACATAAGTCTGGTATGCCCAGTTATTTAATAGCATGTAAACAAGTAAAAGACTTTGACATGAATAAACTGAACTTAGAATGATACCACAAGGATAGGGTAGTCCTAGAACGAGGTAAAGTAAGATTTAACTAGATTTGGCTATCGCACCCACTTTTACTTCTCTGCACCAACTAAGAGCTGTTTAACTAGCAATGTATGTTCATGATAAAGTGATCCCATTCATGTATTGATCGGCTCCTACTCGCATTCATGTATTCCCGGTGTCATGCAGCCCCACGTGATTTTTAAGTACTTGTGATGGTTCCAGTATAGGGTGTATCAAGTCCTATAATGACAACCTTGACACGATTCAAAGATGCACAAGTGTACGCCTGGTGCCCAGTGCCTGCTTTTTCCACTTCGGAGCCCGTGCACGCCCGTACTCCGTCGGAACCTACAGTGACGCACCTAACCGCTGCCCTTTTGACCGCTTATATTCAGCCCAGTAATCGTGCCCCACCCTGCCTAGTTCAGGGTACCTTGATACATCCATGTGGGTTACTGCTGAAACGGATCCCCATTACTAGGGTTTTTCTAGTCAACATGCTAAATTGGTTAAGTGTCCTTGGATTGACTTAACCCCTACCAATCTTGTCTAGTTAACATGTTAAGTTGGTTAAGTGTTTCCTCAATTACTTAACCCCACCAATCTTGTCTTGTTAACATGTTAAGTTGGTTAAGTGTTCCCTTAATTACACAACCTCACCATTTCTAGTTTGATTGTTCATGAGCTTTAATTAATTAATTAATTAATTAAAGCACCAACCACTCACATTAGACAGGTATTGTTGTGGTTACTGGATGTGCCGGTCGGTTTCGGGCAGTTTTACACCACAACTCAATCTAACCTCGGGTCTTTCTGGGCTTGATGCCTTAACCTCTCACATTAGACATGTATTGTTGTGGTTACTGGATGTGCCGGTCGGTTCCGGGCAGGTTTACACCACAACTCAGTCTAACCTCGGGTTAGGCATATTCATCTTTTACATTTTATATATGTGAATTTTCTACAAGTGTTTCATGTCACATATTTTAATTATGTTCAAGACTAATGGTATAAATTATACCATTCATGGCCTTAACCATTTACATGGTTTTAGGCCCACCTACATTATTAACATGTTTTGATTTAATAACTATCCCAACGTTACCCCCGTTTGTTCATTCGTATTAATCGCATAAAGTCATTGGGCCCGCATATTAGCCCAATTTATAAACAAGAGGTAAAGAAGGGAACATGCATAATATAGATTCAACCAAACTTGTAAATTTTGCATAAAACTTTATTCATATAATTTAATATGTCGCATGAACTTGCATATAATTTAGACTTAGATAATCATAAGCCTAAAACATGTTAATATGTATATCTAGGCATGTGTGAACATAACCTCAATTATAAACTAGCATATGACATAATCGTGACATGTCCAATCCCAAGACATGTATAATTTTAACATTAACATATAGGTGTGAACTAGATCGAACAAGATGAACTTATGCAAGTCCACTTTACAAACATGCATATAAATATAGATCTAGTTTTGGATCTAACATGTAACTTGCATATGAACATATGTATAATTAGATCGTGACTTGGATCTATCATAAAACATATAACTTGCATTAATCATATGAACCTAGATAGATCTTGACATGGATCCGACATAAAACTTGTAACTTGCATATGAACATATGAACATATATATAGGCATATGGATCTAACATAAAGCATATGAATATATATATATATATATGTAGATCTTGACTTGGATCTAACATAATACATACAACTTGCATTAATCATATAAACATATATATGTAGATGTTAACATGAAACATATAACTTGCATATGATATTGATAGTTTCATTCTCAATCTTTAATAAATCCAACACCAAGTCCAATAAGCTACAAACATTCCAAGACAATTCATGATAAAATCATCACAAGAAATAAACATGAATTAGCATCATCAATATTATACAACATGGTATAATTCTATTTTTCACTTTATATCAAATCACGTCTTAAATTTATTTACATCTAAAAGATAACTACACTGACAAAAGACAATCTTGATTTCTGGAATCTGTATTCTGAAGCTGAAATGCTCGCCTTTGATGTAGACAATCGTTGTTTTAGTTTAATTTTGATTTGATTTGGTTTGTCTCTTTTAATTTGCTTCAAGTTGAACGACGGCTACTCGAGGTTGTCCAACGGCAGCATGACGGCTCTTGGTTTGATTTTTAATATGATTTAGGGTTGAGGTATTAGGTTGCTTATATAGAAGTTTGATTTAATAGGAACCGTCAGATTAACCTAGAGCAAATCAAAGCCATTCAGACAAGATAGAATAGCCACATCAGCCCTAGTGACTCAGCAAGGAGTCCATCAGAACCAATCAGATGCAACATCTGCCTTAGAGCGAATCGACCCACGGGTAGACAGCAAAACACCCTGAATCAACTGAGCGAGGCTCGGTTCGACCTCAAAAATGGGCCGGTTCGGTTATTCCCCCTCCCGATTCGCTGTTTTGAACTTTTTTGCATATTTATTTATTTAATTTATATATATATATATTTCTCATATGCATACAAACTTCAAGGCTTAATAACTTCTTCATAAGGTATCCGTTTTATGCAAACCAAATGTCTATCTTGACCAAAATTTTGAGACGAACGTAATAGCGCAACCCATTTCACTTAATTCTTCTTCTAAAAATTAAGTGTTCTTGAATTTGTTAATTTTAATATTCTCAGAAAATTCGGGGTGTTACACCAACAATATTTCCTGGTTTTACAAACCCTCCAGATTGTAGCATATATATTTCTTCTTCTAACTCACCATTCAAAAACGCTGTTTTTACATCCATTTGATGTATTTCCAAATTTAGTATAGAGGCGATTGCAATAATCATCCTAATGGATGTTATTCTAGTTACTGGTGAGTAAGTGTCAAAATAATCCAGATCTTCTTTCTGTCTGAATCCTTTGACTGTTATACGAGCTTTATACTTATTTATTGAGCCGTCAGCCTTGAGTTTTTTTCTTAAATATCCATTTATATCCTAGTGGTTTTGATCCTTTAGGTAGATCCACTAGTTCCCATGTATGGTTTTGCAAAATGGATTCTATTTCATTTTTGATAGCTTCCTTCCAGTAAGGAGCATCTGGAGATGACATTGCTTGTTGATAGGTTAGAGGTTCATTTTCTAACATGTATGCATAGAAACGGGTCCAAAGTTTTTATAGATACATTGTCGTTTGCTCCTTCTTGGTTCCTCTACCTTTGTTTCAACATTTCTTTTATGTATTCTTTGATCAGCATTATCCTCGTGAGTGTCTGAATCTCTAGATCTTTCTTGAACAACCGCTTCAATAGAGGTTTTTAGAGGATAAATATGTTCAAAGAATCTAGCATTTCGAGATTCGATAATGGTGTTTTCATGAATGTCATCGATTTCAAATTTGTACACCAAAAATCGATAAGCAACACTATTATGAGAATATCCTATAAATATGCAATCTATAGTCTTTGGTCCACTTTTGACCTTCTTTGGTTTCGGTATTTCTACTTTGGCAAGACACCCCCACACTCTCAAGTATTTGTAGGATGGTGGTCTGCCTTTCCACAATTCATGCGGTGATTTAGAAGTCTTCTTTCGAGGCACATTGTTAAGAATGTGATTAGCAGAAAGTATATCTTCTCCACAAAAGTTATTTGGTAAACCAGAGCTAATGAGTAGAGCATTTATCATTTCTTTTCGTTTGTGCTTCAGATAATTTTTGAAGTCTTTCCATAACGGAGGCAATTTCTCTATCGTGGCAGCCACTTGAAACGACTCGCTTAGAGACATTCCTTCATCATGTATCTCATGTATAATAACCTACAACTCTTGAATTTGGCTAATCACTGTCTTAGAATCTACCATTTTAAAGTCCAGAAATTTATCGACGATGAATAAGAGTTCTTGGATACTAGCAATCTTGGTAAACATCATTGGAAAGAGATAATAAGAGTTCTTGGATATCTAAAGCATACAAAGAACTTTGCCTTGCATTATACAAATTATCCTTTAGTAGTGGAAGGTTACAGTGACGCAAATTGGATAACTGGCTCAAATGACACAAAATCCACAAGTGGATATGTGTTTACATTAGGAAATGGAGCAATCTCATGGAAATCATCCAGACAGACTTGCATAGCAAGGTCAACAATGGAATCGGAGTTTATTGCTCTAGATAAAGCCGTAGAAGAAGCAGATTGGCTTAGGAGTTTTCTGGAAGATATTCCAAATTGGGAAAAACCTGTACCTCCAATATGTATACATTGTGACAATCAATCT
This sequence comes from Allium sativum, assembly GCA_030737875.1. NCBI lineage: Eukaryota > Viridiplantae > Streptophyta > Magnoliopsida > Asparagales > Amaryllidaceae > Allium > Allium sativum. The sequence continues at coordinate 980,891,524 of CM060915.1, forward strand.
GCTATTGGAAGGGCAAATAGTACATTGCATAATGGTAAGTCTCGACATATTAGTCGTAGACATAAAACCATAAGACAACTTCTCTCTAATGGAGTTATCACAATAGACTATGTACGATAAAAGGATAACATAGCGGATCCACTAACAGAAGGCTTGCCAAGAGAGAAAGTTCAAATCTTATCGATGGGAATGGGCTTAAGACCTATAAACTAAAAGTTTTCTAAAACGGAAACCCCACCTAGTTGACTGGAGATCCCAAGATCTAGGTTCAAAGGGACAACTAAGTTAAGATAAACTTCACGGCACTGTTAAATAAAAACCATTCCTATGATAAGTCAGTGTATAACCCATCCGAGAATAGGATAAGCTTGGCTTTTAATGATGTCTATAATGTCGTGTTATAAAGAACCAAGTGGGGTATTATGGGATACTCTTTATAGAATCACCTATGAGAGTGCGAAGGCGCCGCTTCAAGAAGAATTATAAGGTCGAATTCTTCAAGCACTCATGAAACCAAGGCAGTGTTCATGGCAAAAACGAACACAAACAGAGAACCAAGGAGTTAAATAATATTTATCATGTGTTATCTTTATAAACTTACACAAACGACTTACAGTTCAAAGACAATCTAGTCCACCGATTCACCAGTTAGTTATAACGATAAAACACTAGGACAAGTTCAAGGCCATTGTGCTACTTTTACCGATATGATAAATGTTACTCAGAATTGCAAAAACGTATTAGACAACCACTCATTCATGTGGGGGATTGTTGGAAGAACGAATAAGTGTTTGAGGCAAACTAAGTCCCACATCGGGGAAATTTGTGCCTTAGTTCACTATTTATACTAAGGCTTGATATGCTATATCAAAAGAAAAAAGAGATGGAAGAGAAGAAGAGGCAATGGCATGGCATGATAAAGCATTCATGTTAATATTTAAAAGTCAAAGATTAGGGCCTTGGGGCTTTTGGGGTCTCGTGATCGATTGGGCCTCCAAACGCAGATGGGCTTGCTACAATACGAAATCGTTGTTTTTTGAATTTAGCCGCGCAGTTGCCAATGGAAATATCTATTGGTAAAGGGTCGCAACCTTTCCTACAGAAGTTACCATTGCAATTCAAACAGAAGCAACCCCTCGTGAACAGATATGTCATCCTGTGTATATAAAGGGCTGCGGAAATCAAAACGAATTATCTTTTTCAAATCGCTTCTCTTCCCCTCTGTTTTTGCAACATACTCTCTTGAGTTCGTCGGTCTCTGTGCTGTAGCGCATCGGTGCAGAGTTTGGTCTGTTCAATCTTGGGAGACGAATTGCTACTCATCTCCTGTGCGCCAGTAGGGGAGAAATATCGCTTTAAGGGAACATTATAACTTGCTGGGCTCGGACATACAATACGCAAGCGGGCTGTGGACATACGGTACTGCTTTGATTTTTCCCTTCTCCTTCTTCCACTGACCATTCACAATTACTTATATTGTGCTTGCTGTTTGCCGTAATACTTGGATTGCAGAACTGATTTACTTAGATAACATAGATATGGTACCATTAATAAGTTCTTGATGTTCTTACCCTTTTAAGGCAGTCTCTACATGTTGTTTTAAGAGAAGGTAGTTATCCATTAAGGTGAACGATTATGACATGTTTTTTGGGTTTAATCAGTGTGAGCATTGGTGATGTGGTCTTTTTGACACAAATTTTTGATGTTGTTGTGGTCATATCATCATCATATCTACTTTTGTCTATATTGATGCTTTTGGGGATGAATTCCCTGAAAAGAGCACTTCTTATACGATGGGTATTGGATATGAAAGTTTGATGATTCTTGGTAAGGCGGGTAGTTTCAACTGTGTGCAGCCAAAAGGAGAGCACTTCTAGTACAATGGGTATCTAGTATGAAAGTTTAATGATGCATGGCAAGACAAATAGTTTCAACTGTTAGCATCCAAAAAAATACGATTAGATGAGTATTTTATGATGATTTTAGTTCTGTTGCAGGCAGAAAGAGGATGATCGAATTTTTTTCCTTAATCAAAAAGGCTAAATTTATTATGGACGTAATGCGTAGATAGCAGGGCTTTTTAATTTGTTGAAGGGTCAAATTACAAAATGTCAGCTTTATAAATAAGGGGTTATGACTCCCAAATTACACAAGCTTTATCAACTCTTTAACCCTAATTAAGGAGCTAGGGTTTGTGCTAGTTTGGAAAACCGAACCAAATTCATTTTTATCTCTTAGCAACCTACTATGGATTCAGGTATTGCAATGATTAACTATGGATTTGGGTACGCTTCCACTAACCTATTTATCTATTTTCTGATTTGTCCTCAGTTAAATCAATATAAGTTACACATTTAGATCTAGGGTTTCATAATTGGTTATTGTTAAAGTATATTGAAAACCTAACAAGTGGTATTAAAGCCGTCCATATTTGATTTATTGAGAAAATTTTAGTTTTAAAATTTGAACTAGGGTTGAATTTAGCAATTCATATATATTATCTGTTACTATAAATTTATTTGGATCAGTACCTTTATTTCACAAAATCCAATTTTTGTATTAATCTGGGAACAAAAAAACCTAGCGTCCTTTAAGGTTCAAAAAAAAAAAAAGATTGGCCTATAATTTCGTGGTTTTGATCAACCAAGGACCAAGTCAAATTTCATTTTTTCCCTAAACTGCACAAAATTATTATTGTATGTTACATATGTGTCCACCTGATGGATATGTGATTGAGGACTCACTTTACCATTATATTAGTTAACACGTGATGGTATAGACTGATCCCATGTGAGTAATTTTTTTTATTCATCTTTCTTTTAGCTGATAAGATATTAGTTTACTTTGGTCACATTTTGAGGTGCTGAGTTATACAAAGACGATGCTATTATTGTTCCTTTGAATCATCACATGGCATTGAATTTTTTAACTTTTTAAATTATTAATAGTCTGATCTCTGTTAGGGATTCGGACATGGACCGGTTTTTAAACCATTTTTTTAAGCTTTATGAACTGTTCATGGCTTTGATTTCTGGTATTGGATACTTGGATATGTTCTGTTTATAGTTTTTGGTTTATAACTTTGATCTTAACGGATATGTTGTGATTGTTGACATTATTGTTTATAGAAAATATAAAATGGATGAACTAAGAAAATGTATAAATAATAAATTTAAAGGTTGTTTACATGGTAGCATTCTAAATAGCTACATTATGGTTCGGGTATACATCATACCTATTATATTCATTCATGTCATTAAGTATGACATTTACTATGTCATTTATATTAAAAATTATGTGGCACTTAATTTTTACGTTCACTTATGACATCATTAGGTGATTTATTTATGATGTCTTGTATCATACTTATTAAGAAAATGTCATGAATGTAACTACACAAAACAAGACAAAATAATGGTTATGATTAAATCATGCTATGATACAATTATAATTTTGTGATGTTCAAGTATCATATATATATATATATATATATCTTAAGTTTTTTCCAGAATGTCTTATAACACTTAAAGTACAATGTACAGACATAAAGAAATAAGTTTAAATATAATTTTGGTCTTTTTATAACTGTAAATATCCTACATTCATAGTGAAATAACATGTCACCAAAGTGACCTCTTTTATTTTGGTGGTTTATGAATTTTTTTGATACTTGTATGTAGTTATTCATACGAATATTGGTCGGCCCAAAGGAAGGCTAATGTTTGGCCAAATAACTTATACATGTGTGATGATATATACGTGACAATTATAAGGTTTTGTGAGTGAATAGTTAATCGGCCCAAAGGAAGATTATTATTTGACCTGAATTTACTATCAATATTTGATCATTGCAACAAGAAGTACCACTTACAATTGATATTACTGTCCAAAGACTTAATATCAATGTGTACAAGGTATCTTGATAAGAGATTAACCAATTATTTGAATTTACTATGGTTGTTATTTGGCTATGAGTATATAAAGTCAATCTTTATTTTTGTTCATTTTTCAGCTAATTTAACTAAATTGTCTACCAATTTTAAGAATATTCTCATCGTACTTTGGGATACCTATAAGGAGTTGTAAGAGAGCATATTGTTTGTTCTTGACTTTATAGATTTAGATCTTGCAATTAGGAGGGTTACAACCAGCCCTACCGTGGTTAGATGTTCTTATAATGTTATGAAGAATATTGAAAGGTGGTCTAATTCAAAAGGTAAGAGCTAAAAGATCGTTAATTAAATATTTTAGAAATTCTCAAGGATGTGTTATATGTAACGATGACTAATTTTTGATAAGTTATCTAATGAGAATGGTGACGATTTTGTGAAAACAATAAGGGGAAGCTAGCACTTTTTCTGATGCTTGATTCCATAAATTCAAAGTGTATGTATGTGTTTGTCTATATATATATATATATATATATATATATATACATACGATGACTAATTTTTGATAAGTTATCTAATGAGAATGGTAATGATTTTGTGAAAACAATAAAGGGAAGCTAGCGCTCTTTCTGATGCTTGATTCCACAAATTCAAAGTGTATGTATGTGTTTGTGTGTGTGTGTGTGTGTGTATATATATATATATATATATACGATGACTAATTTTTGATAAGTTGTATAATGAGAATGGTAACAATTTTGTGAAAACAATAAGAGGAAGCTAGCACTCTTTCTGATGCTTGATTCCATAAATTCAAAGTGTATGTATGTGTTTGTGTGTATATATATACGTATATATATGTATGTGTGTGTATATTTGTATGTATGTATGTGTGTGTGTGTATATATATGTGTGTGTGTGTGTGTGTGTGTGTGTTTATAGGTGAATATAATATGGAAAAATATTGCTTCAAAAGTTAAAGTCACTCAAGTTATTGTTATTTTTTTGTGATATCTCCAGTATGATCATTTTAAGATAATATTAATTTAAGAATAAGATTCCATCTTATTGGGATAATTTAATGCTTTAGTAATTAGAAGCGAGATTGATTTATTTTTTACGATTGAAAGTACTCATTTGATATACATTTTTGTATCAACAAAGATGAAGAAGTCGCTAAGGATCTAGAATAAAAGAAATAACATATAGATATATTTATATATAGTTGTTTCTTTAATGAGATATACAAACACATTAAGTAAAATATACTTGATATTTTAAAGTTATTATTGAGATTTAAGTCAAACTATTTGGATTTAATATATTTTGTTATGTTGTCATTTGGACACATTATGACTTTCTATTTCTAATATGAACCAATTTAGTTATTATTGTTCATTTAGAAATAATAAGGATGAGTTATGAATAAATTCAAATATATTTTCTAAAAATAAAGTTCCTAATGTTTAAAATATAGTTCATATCCGGTTGTGATAAATACCTTCGATGATGAAGCCTCAAATTTTTGATTTGAGGATTAATTGTAACAACCCGGAAATTCTGGGCCAGTTTAAAATTTTTATTTTGGCAATTATAGCGAATTTTGATATTTAAAATGGATTATTTTAAATAATATCGACGAGAAATTTATTTTGAATATAATTCGAACGTATATATTTATACGCGTCGTCGTTAGAATATATAATATTTATATATAATTATAAATAGAATTGAAAATGGCGCGGTAGTTCGATAATTCGATTTCAAACTTCAATTGAATGTACCGGGTGCAAAACAATCCGGATTTTAGTGAAACCAAAAATAATGGAATCTAATAGTGAATATCTTTCTAACGAAGTTAACAAACCGAGATTTCACTTTAGAAATGATAAGATATGTCCAGTTGAAAATTCAGAATAGTCGCTGTGGAATTTATATATATTTTATATAATATATAGCCCTTAAAAATAGCCGTTTTGCAAACGACCTCGGATTTCGATGAAACCAGTTTTGTTGGGTCTGGGATGTAAAGTTATTGCTAGGTTTCAAATTTCATAATTTTTCGAATCAATATGTGAGCGTGGCAAAGGAAAACGCGTTCGACCAGTTTCAGTTGATTTTAATCGACTGGAAATTGGCCATTTTTCAAACGGTCTCAGAATTCGACGAAACTAGTTTTGTTAGGACCGTATCGTCCATACGAAGCTAGAAAATATTTTTCGGGAATTTTTCTAGTTAGTATGTGACCCCGGTAATTTGAAATGTACGTTTAAAATTCAGTAAAGTGATTTAAATGTAAATTTAACGGAAAATGATTGTAACGATCAAACCAGCTTACGATACATATCCCATTGCGTTCGGAATGGAGGTATTTAGCTATGGGCGACAGTCGTTGAGTTCAGATTGGGGTTCGTTTGAAAAGTCAGCCTTTTGGTAAATTAAAGAAAAATAAAATAAAATTAATATATATATTTTCTCCTTTATAACCCCCCCCGTTCATTATAATTTCAGAAACAAAGGAAAAAAAAAAAAAAACCTGAATCGAATCAAGGCGCCGCCCCCCCCAGACATCGCCGCCGCCTCGCCCCAAAGCCACCGCCTCGCCCCAAAGCCACCGCCTCCCTCAATCGAAGACCCAGACCCCTCGAAACCGACGAAGACCCCGAAGCCCTGAACCCTACCGCCTCCGCCTCGAACCCATCGCGACGCCACCAGACAGCACCACCGCTCCGCCTCGTTGAAGACCCCTCCGCCTCGTTGAAGCCCCCCAGAACCGACGAGCCCCCCCTGTAAGCTTTAAACTGTTTTTTTTATTATTAGCTTTAAACTGTTTTTTTTTTATTATTAACTTGAAAACTGAAAAGGTTTAAAATATAAAAACTGAAAAGGTTTAAAGTATAAAAACTGATTTTTAATTTGAACTTTAAAGAAAAATTTGAATTTTAAAAAGATTCAAACTTTAAAAAGAAAAGATTTGAACTGGGTTAGAAAGATCAGATTTTTAGAATAGAAAAGATCATATTTTTAAATATGAGAAGACCATATTTTTAAATATGAGAAGGCGATATTTTTAAATATGAAAAGACGATATTTTGATATGAGTAGCGAAATAAAAATTTGATTTTTATATAGAAGTTAACAAGGTGAAAATTCGATTTTTATATAGAAGTTAACAAGGTAAAAATTCGATTTTTATATATTGAATAGCGAACTAAAAATTCGATTTTTATATATTGAACTTTGAAATAAAAATTCGATTTTTATATATTGAATAGCGAACTAAAAATTCGATTTTTATATATAGAATAGCGAACTAAAAATTCGATTTTTATATATTGAACTTTGAAATAAAAATTCGATTTTTATATATTGAATAGCGAACTAAAAATTCGATTTTTATATATAGAATAGCGAACTAAAAATTCGATTTTTATATATTGAACTTTGAAATAAAAATTCGATTTTTATATACTGAATAGCGAAGTAAAAATTCGATTTCTACATATGTAGTGGCTACGGGCAACGAAGATGACGAAGGTGCGATAGCGATGAAGTTTTCTATCAGTGAAGTGCCGTGGAGCTAGGATAGCTATAGGTGAGAACTTCTCACTCAAAATTCTTTTTTCTAGTTATATATATATACTAGGATGCAGACGGTGCTTAGTAGCACCCGACACAATCGTCCACAGACCATGGACTTGTTTGTTTGGCTGTTTGGTTATTGATTGTGATATTGGTTTGAATGTGGTTTGTAGTGTGAAAAATCGAATCGGTAAATTGGTTAGGATTAGACGTGCGCCGTTATAAGGCGAAGGAGTAAGGCTAGGTTAGACCCTTACTCCAAATTTTGTGGTTTGCATAACGAAAGTGAATTTGATTGATGTGTGAATGGCGTGGGCCTTCACTAGACCGGGGATAAGGCTAGGCCTTGTCCCGTTTCTAGTATCGTGCCGTTATGCCGCCGAAATTTTCTAAAATATGTTAGAAAAATAAAAATATCATTTTATATAAAGAATGAATTGAATAGAAGTTCATATGTTGGAATAAAATGTTTTGTCGTTAAAAATATAATTTTTAACGTGAATGTGAATAAATAAATATTCATTTACAAACCAGACGGTTTGTTTATGTACACCTATTTGAAGGACATTGATTGGGTCGATAAATTTCACACATCGCCCAACAGCACAAATAAAATATGTGTTTGATTGTTTGAAACCCCACACGGGTGTTGGGATGAAATTTGAAGTTCACTTATCCTGATTGATTAAAAATGTCGATCGATTGATTGACAGGCTGTTATAAGCGTTGAATATCTATATTTGATGCTTATACAGTGTAGTGCACTTTGGTTGATGGTTGATTATTTTCAATGCTATTATATACATGTGTTGTATGAAAATCCATATAATTAATTTTATATGGTAATTGATTGGGCCTCATTCCAGTTTTGAAAAAGAAATATTTGAAAAAAGAAATATTTGAAATAGAATATTTGAAAATAAAGGAATATATGAAGCCGTGTTGATTAGATTGACGCCATTTTGACGTGAACGATATTTATATCGATTTTAAAAACGATTTCGAAATGAATTGAATTGAAAACGATTTCGAAATGAATTGAATTGAAAACGAATTCAAAATGAATTGAAAACGATTTCGAAATGAATTGAATTGAAAACGAATTCAAAATGAATTGAAAACGATTTCGAAATGAATTGAATTAAAAACGATTTCGAAATGAATTGAATTGAAAACGATTTCGAAATGAATTGAATTGAAAACGAATTCAAAATGAATTGAAAACGATTTCGAAATGAATTGAATTGAAAACGAATTCAAAATGAATTGAAAACGATTTCGAAATGAATTGAATTAAAAACGATTTCGAAATGAATTGAATTGAAAACGATTTCGAAATGAATTGAATTGAAAACGAATTCAAAATGAATTGAAAACGATTTCGAAATGAATTGAATTGAAAACGAATTCAAAATGAATTGAAAACGATTTCGAAATGAATTGAATTGAAAACGATTTCGAAATGAATTGAATTGAAAACGATTTCGAAATGAATTGAATTGAAAACGATTTCGAAATGAATTGAATTGAAAACGATTTCGAAATGAATTGAATTGAAAACGATTTCGAAATGAATTGAATTGAAAACGATTTCGAATTAAATTGAAATGAATTCAAATTGAATTGAAATTTGAATTGAATAGAAATGAGTTTTGAAACGAATCTATAAAGAAGAATTCAATTTTGCTTTGAATTGAAATGGAAGTTGAAATAGATTTTTGAAACGAATTCAAAACTATTTATATAATTCGTTTTAAATAGAAATCGACGATATATATATTATATATATAATATAATGGCCTGAATAGAACGCGCCGCGCCGCGGCAGTTCGTGAATTTCGACCATTTATTTCAAACGGACATTACGGGAGATCCGACCGTCGGATTCTCTAAAACCGGAACCGTTGGGTTCGTATCGAAAAGAGCTTTCTAGCGAATGTTAGAAATTAGAAATCTAACGGTTGGATTTGGAATTATGTCCAAATCAAATTTGAAAAAGGTCGCTGTAAGTGCAGTTCGATGGCCATTGATGGAAATCGACTGTACGGGCCTTGATAAAATTATTAAAAATAGTAATAATTTGTGTAAAATCATAAGAAATGATTTGTAAAGAATTGGGATGAAAAACTCCCTATTTGAAAAGATAAAAATAGATTTTTATCGAAATGAACTAGTTTTGAACTAGAATTATAATTCTATTTATTTTTAAATAAATAAATTGAATTTGAAAAGGGTTTTGAAAATAACCAAAATTTCCAATGATTGCATTGGAGTGGATTTGAATCGAAATTGTCTTCGGAATATTTCGATGTTGGAATTTGTGATTATACGGATGTTGTTACGGAAATTTGAAAGATATATATTTATATCGTTATTTCCAATACGACATTTGTTAATCGTAGAATTTGATATTGAATATAAGCCGATATATTTTCTATTCAGAGCCTTATATTGAATATCAAATGGGATTTGGGTTTGTCGTGAATGGTGTCTTCACTAACACTGTTCTTGAACCCAGTTGAGAAAAGATTAAATCTTTTTATTTAGATTTAATGAAGTGTACCAATTAAATAATATTTAATTGGAATTGAATTGATATTGATTTTTGGGTTTATCGTGAACAGTGTTTTAAATAACACTTGTTCTTTAACCCGATAATTAATGAATGTGATTTTGGGTTTATCGTGAACCGTGTTTTAAATGACACTGATTCTTTAACCCAGTTAATGATTAAAACTGAGTGGAGTTTTAATGAATCTTTAATTAGATTGAAAAGATCGAAAATGGAGTATCACCAGTTTTGCTCCAGGCGATAGTTAAATCTTTAATTAGATTTGAACGTGAAATGGTAATTGAATTTACCGATAACACTGTGGTGTTAGATATGAAGTATTACCAGTTTTACTTCATGGGATGAATAGGTTGGGATTGGGAAATTAAAACAAATGATTACTTCGGTAAGGTTCGCTAATCCCGACTAGTTTGAATTGATATTCAAAAATGGATTAAAGAATAAATTCAAGGAATTTATCTTTGATAAAATTAATGGGAATCTTTCCCTATGAATGTGAAATTTAGAAACTAACTGTCGGTTAGCCAAGCAGAATGGTTTTCTGGATATTGATCTGATGTTGGTTTCGGCCTTCGGGGTTAATATTTGGGAAATTATTCTCTTGATTAATTTACGGTTAGTGACTAATGAATTGGAATGAGGCGTATGTTGTGTTTGTGTAACACTTTTATAATATATACGCGAGTTATTCGGAAAGGCCGGGTTTATCCCATTCTGAATAACTGATACGACGATAAGTCGAAGATGAAGACGATGGTCGAAGACCGGAAGTCTTCACGTCGTTTGGGTGATAACTGATGATCTTGATTGGGCTGTACACCCAAGAAGATGGAAACAGTTAGTGATCGTCCAGACGTGCTTGGAGATCGATGGATATGCGGGGTACTAGGTGCCTCCGGTTTCGTTCAGACCCAGAACGGACTTGTAAATGGACTGTGTGTCTGACATCGGATTTCATTCTGTGTGACTGATATCGGTTGCATAGGATGGCTTGCCTATGTGGCATGCTAAGATGCAAATGATCAAGGCTTCTGTTGAAAAGCAAAGTCTTGTGGTGATGGTCAAAGCACGGCCTTAGTGGCGTAGCTTTGTGTAACGTTGATTCGCGAGTTTCACACCCGGTATGAACCAAAAACGGGAGACGGACCTCAGGGAGGACTTGCGTTTCTTTCTAGTTAGAAGTGGCGTCAGTGGTTTTACACGCCCTGACGAGTTTGACTTATGTGGTTGTTGCTGTTGCGAGGCGCCTCGGTTATATCGGTTTCGGCCGATGCTTCTGGTCGGCTGACGGACCAGACTGACACCCCATAGGGTGGGGAGACGTAGTGTTCAGGCATAATAATCCACATCGGTGGACCGGCCCTGTCGCTCCAAGGCTTGCCTGCGCGCTTGCCTGAGACACGGACTAGAGCGTCTCGAATCGGTTGAGGACTATCTTTTGCCTCGGTTCATAGATGGAAATCCAATTTCCAAATACGTGACATTTGCGGTTTTAGTTGTAAACCTATATATGGCGACATGATATATGGTACCCATGCCGCCTATGATTGATACTTATGATTTGAAGTTGTTTTATACACTTATAATAGTATCAAATGATTTGTTTTAAAACGTATCAAGCATTCTTTGGCTGTTATAAGGGAAAACCCTATCCTCGACTGCGTTACATTGTGTGATGGGACCTGGGTCTTATAACAGCTTCATTTTTCTTTATTTAGCATTGCGCTGTTTGTTTTATGCACTGGTATTCTTGGGAGGAAACCCGTTCCGTGTTATACGGCGTGGTCCCTTGATTTACCTAATGATTTAAAATAAAGATTAATAACTGTTTTAGTTCTCACACCAGTCACATGACTGACCTGGAGTTTATTGTTTTAACCTAAACTCTGGGTGCCCCTATTTTGACATGGGCAGCTAGTAGTTTCGGTTTTGCAGATTTATATTCACAAGATCCTGGTTTACAGCTGGAACGATATCCGGAAAGCTTTGTATCCGTATATCTCTTTCTAGTTGTGTATTGTATTATTTTCCGCTGCTATGTATATAAATGTAATTTAAATCTCTGATATTTCTGTGTAATATTCATTTATACTCTGTATATTCTTGTAATCTGATGCATTGTTGTTATATACAATGAAATGTTCTTCTGTATGCGTTCTGTTTTGTCCTGTTCTCAAACGATAGGGCGTTTCGAACGGCCTGGATCGGTTTAGCGACTGGTTCGGACCGAGCGAAATTTCTTGTCGTCACATTTGGTATCAGAGCTTTGGTTTACAAAGCTTAGAGAACAAGACACATTAGAACCATACGAAAGAATTCATCAGATATTGGATTAGTAAAATCCAATGGGAATGACTCGTTAGAGATGGGATCAGTAGTATCCTAGGACGAGTGTGAAGAGTAAATTTTTAAAGTGAAAACAAATTTTTGTTTTGAAAATTTAAATCAATTATTCGTATTTGATTATCTATTTATATTGAGTTGGACAGTCCAGCATATAAAGATTTTGCATATACGCCTTGCAAACGTGTATTTAAAATTTTAATATACTGGATAGATATAGAATCACATTCTAGACACCCGGAGATGGTTCTGATGATTGATCGATCATCATCAGAATCTATGTTCGTGTTTTGAAGATGTGATATTTATATATTTCCTATTGATTGGTGTGAGAACCAAAATTAGATAGGGCTTATTGTTGTGAATTGGCATCAAAAACATGATTTTTGTATATGTATCAAAATTATGAATTTGAAACGTTAAATTCACTAATTGATTGATGTTTGTGTTGTTTGTTCATTTGTTTGCTAATTTTAAACCATTTAGCCTAATTGAATCAAATATTGGATTATATTGAAAATTGGTCGCATTTGCTTGCATATACATATATGTCATTGAACAGGTCATAGCAAGGAGGCTAGGGCCAGAGAATAAAATTTGTTTGCCCGACAAATAGGTACATGTTTACTACATAATTTCCTGTTTTGTTTGGGTGATGATGATTTTGTGAGCCTATTGGCTAGCCGCTTGGCTTTTTCTTTTTCTTTTTGAGATCTGAAGGACCGGGGAAGCTATTTGAAATTCCCCGATGCTCCCGGTGCAGGGGAGGTTATGGCGAAATTTTTCGAAAATTTAGGGTGTTAGCCAAATTTTTGAAATTTTGAAAATTCTCAGAAACTGAAAAGTTGGAGAAGGGAAGCCAGATCGAACGTAGTGTTGATTAATCAAACCACTTTCGACTTTGTTCCTTTTCGGGGACGAAAAGTTTTAAGTGGGGGAGATTGTAACAACCCGGAAATTCTGGGCCAGTTTAAAATTTTTATTTTGGCAATTATAGCGAATTTTGATATTTAAAATGGATTATTTTAAATAATATCGACGAGAAATTTATTTTGAATATAATTCGAACGTATATATTTATACGCGTCGTCGTTAGAATATATAATATTTATATATAATTATAAATAGAATTGAAAATGGCGCGGTAGTTCGATAATTCGATTTCAAACTTCAATTGAATGTACCGGGTGCAAAACAATCCGGATTTTAGTGAAACCAAAAATAATGGAATCTAATAGTGAATATCTTTCTAACGAAGTTAACAAACCGAGATTTCACTTTAGAAATGATAAGATATGTCCAGTTGAAAATTCAGAATAGTCGCTGTGGAATTTATATATATTTTATATAATATATAGCCCTTAAAAATAGCCGTTTTGCAAACGACCTCGGATTTCGACGAAACCAGTTTTGTTGGGTCTGGGATGTAAAGTTATTGCTAGGTTTCAAATTTCATAATTTTTCGAATCAATATGTGAGCGTGGCAAAGGAAAACGCGTTCGACCAGTTTCAGTTGATTTTAATCGACTGGAAATTGGCCATTTTTCAAACGGTCTCAGAATTCGACGAAACTAGTTTTGTTAGGACCGTATCGTCCATACGAAGCTAGAAAATATTTTTCGGGAATTTTTCTAGTTAGTATGTGACCCCGGTAATTTGAAATGTACGTTTAAAATTCAATAAAGTGATTTAAATGTAAATTTAACGGAAAATGATTGTAACGATCAAACCAGCTTACGATACATATCCCATTGCGTTCGGAATGGAGGTATTTAGCTATGGGCGACAGTCGTTGAGTTCAGATTGGGGTTCGTTTGAAAAGTCAGCCTTTTGGTAAATTAAAGAAAAATAAAATAAAATTAATATATATATTTTCTCCTTTATAACCCCCCCCGTTCATTATAATTTCAGAAACAAAGGAAAAAAAAAAAAACCTGAATCGAATCAAGGCGCCGCCCCCCCCCCCCCAGACATCGCCGCCGCCTCGCCCCAAAGCCACCGCCTCGCCCCAAAGCCACCGCCTCCCTCAATCGAAGACCCAGACCCCTCGAAACCGACGAAGACCCCGAAGCCCTGAACCCTACCGCCTCCGCCTCGAACCCATCGCGACGCCACCAGACAGCACCACCGCTCCGCCTCGTTGAAGACCCCTCCGCCTCGTTGAAGCCCCCCAGAACCGACGAGCCCCCCCTGTAAGCTTTAAACTGTTTTTTTTTATTATTAGCTTTAAACTGTTTTTTTTTATTATTATTAACTTGAAAACTGAAAAGGTTTAAAATATAAAAACTGAAAAGGTTTAAAGTATAAAACTGATTTTTAATTTGAACTTTAAAGAAAAATTTGAATTTTAAAAAGATTCAAACTTTAAAAAGAAAAGATTTGAACTGGGTTAGAAAGATCAGATTTTTAGAATAGAAAAGATCATATTTTTAAATATGAGAAGACCATATTTTTAAATATGAGAAGGCGATATTTTTAAATATGAAAAGACGATATTTTGATATGAGTAGCGAAATAAAAATTTGATTTTTATATAGAAGTTAACAAGGTGAAAATTCGATTTTTATATAGAAGTTAACAAGGTAAAAATTCGATTTTTATATATTGAATAGCGAACTAAAAATTCGATTTTTATATATTGAACTTTGAAATAAAAATTCGATTTTTATATATTGAATAGCGAACTAAAAATTCGATTTTTATATATAGAATAGCGAACTAAAAATTCGATTTTTATATATTGAACTTTGAAATAAAAATTCGATTTTTATATATTGAATAGCGAACTAAAAATTCGATTTTTATATATAGAATAGCGAACTAAAAATTCGATTTTTATATATTGAACTTTGAAATAAAAATTCGATTTTTATATACTGAATAGCGAAGTAAAAATTCGATTTCTACATATGTAGTGGCTACGGGCAACGAAGATGACGAAGGTGCGATAGCGATGAAGTTTTCTATCAGTGAAGTGCCGTGGAGCTAGGATAGCTATAGGTGAGAACTTCTCACTCAAAATTCTTTTTTCTAGTTATATATATATATATATACTAGGATGCAGACGGTGCTTAGTAGCACCCGACACAATCGTCCACAGACCATGGACTTGTTTGTTTGGCTGTTTGGTTATTGATTGTGATATTGGTTTGAATGTGGTTTGTGGTGTGAAAAATCGAATCGGTAAATTGGTTAGGATTAGACGTGCGCCGTTATAAGGCGAAGGAGTAAGGCTAGGTTAGACCCTTACTCCAAATTTTGTGGTTTGCATAACGAAAGTGAATTTGATTGATGTGTGAATGGCGTGGGCCTTCACTAGACCGGGGATAAGGCTAGGCCTTGTCCCGTTTCTAGTATCGTGCCGTTATGCCGCCGAAATTTTCTAAAATATGTTAGAAAAATAAAAATATCATTTTATATAAAGAATGAATTGAATAGAAGTTCATATGTTGGAATAAAATGTTTTGTCGTTAAAAATATAATTTTTAACGTGAATGTGAATAAATAAATATTCATTTACAAACTAGACGGTTTGTTTATGTACACCTATTTGAAGGACATTGATTGGGTCGATAAATTTCACACATCGCCCAACAGCACAAATAAAATATGTGTTTGATTGTTTGAAACCCCACACGGGTGTTGGGATGAAATTTGAAGTTCACTTATCCTGATTGATTAAAAATGTCGATCGATTGATTGACAGGCTGTTATAAGCGTTGAATATCTATATTTGATGCTTATACAGTGTAGTGCACTTTGGTTGATGGTTGATTATTTTCAATGCTATTATATACATGTGTTGTATGAAAATCCATATAATTAATTTTATATGGTAATTGATTGGGCCTCATTCCAGTTTTGAAAAAGAAATATTTGAAAAAAGAAATATTTGAAATAGAATATTTGAAAATAAAGGAATATATGAAGCCGTGTTGATTAGATTGACGCCATTTTGACGTGAACGATATTTATATCGATTTTAAAAACGATTTCGAAATGAATTGAATTGAAAATGATTTCGAAATGAATTGAATTGAAAACGAATTCAAAATGAATTGAAAACGATTTCGAAATGAATTGAATTGAAAACGAATTCAAAATGAATTGAAAACGATTTCGAAATGAATTGAATTAAAAACGATTTCGAAATGAATTGAATTGAAAATGATTTCGAAATGAATTGAATTGAAAACGAATTCAAAATGAATTGAAAACGATTTCGAAATGAATTGAATTGAAAACGAATTCAAAATGAATTGAAAACGATTTCGAAATGAATTGAATTAAAAACGATTTCGAAATGAATTGAATTGAAAACGATTTCGAAATGAATTGAATTGAAAACGAATTCAAAATGAATTGAAAACGATTTCGAAATGAATTGAATTGAAAACGAATTCAAAATGAATTGAAAACGATTTCGAAATGAATTGAATTGAAAACGATTTCGAAATGAATTGAATTGAAAACGATTTCGAAATGAATTGAATTGAAAACGATTTCGAAATGAATTGAATTGAAAACGATTTCGAAATGAATTGAATTGAAAACGATTTCGAATTAAATTGAAATGAATTCAAATTGAATTGAAATTTGAATTGAATAGAAATGAGTTTTGAAACGAATCTATAAAGAAGAATTCAATTTTGCTTTGAATTGAAATGGAAGTTGAAATAGATTTTTGAAACGAATTCAAAACTATTTATATAATTCGTTTTAAATAGAAATCGACGATATATATATTATATATATTATATATATAATATAATGGCCTGAATAGAACGCGCCGCGCCGCGGCAGTTCGTGAATTTCGACCATTTATTTCAAACGGACATTACGGGAGATCCGACCGTCGGATTCTCCTAAAACCGGAACCGTTGGGTTCGTATCGAAAAGAGCTTTCTAGCGAATGTTAGAAATTAGAAATCTAACGGTTGGATTTGGAATTATGTCCAAATCAAATTTGAAAAAGGTCGCTGTAAGTGCAGTTCGATGGCCATTGATGGAAATCGACTGTACGGGCCTTGATAAAATTATTAAAAATAGTAATAATTTGTGTAAAATCATAAGAAATGATTTGTAAAGAATTGGGATGAAAAACTCCCTATTTGAAAAGATAAAAATAGATTTTTATCGAAATGAACTAGTTTTGAACTAGAATTATAATTCTATTTATTTTTAAATAAATAAATTGAATTTGAAAAGGGTTTTGAAAATAACCAAAATTTCCAATGATTGCATTGGAGTGGATTTGAATCGAAATTGTCTTCGGAATATTTCGATGTTGGAATTTGTGATTATACGGATGTTGTTACGGAAATTTGAAAGATATATATTTATATCGTTATTTCCAATACGACATTTGTTAATCGTAGAATTTGATATTGAATATAAGCCGATATATTTTCTATTCAGAGCCTTATATTGAATATCAAATGGGATTTGGGTTTGTCGTGAATGGTGTCTTCACTAACACTGTTCTTGAACCCAGTTGAGAAAAGATTAAATCTTTTTATTTAGATTTAATGAAGTGTACCAATTAAATAATATTTAATTGGAATTGAATTGATATTGATTTTTGGGTTTATCGTGAACAGTGTTTTAAATAACACTTGTTCTTTAACCCGATAATTAATGAATGTGATTTTGGGTTTATCGTGAACCGTGTTTTAAATGACACTGATTCTTTAACCCAGTTAATGATTAAATCTGAGTGGAGTTTTAATGAATCTTTAATTAGATTGAAAAGATCGAAAATGGAGTATCACCAGTTTTGCTCCAGGCGATAGTTAAATCTTTAATTAGATTTGAACGTGAAATGGTAATTGAATTTACCGATAACACTGTGGTGTTAGATATGAAGTATTACCAGTTTTACTTCATGGGATGAATAGGTTGGGATTGGGAAATTAAAACAAATGATTACTTCGGTAAGGTTCGCTAATCCCGACTAGTTTGAATTGATATTCAAAAATGGATTAAAGAATAAATTCAAGGAATTTATCTTTGATAAAATTAATGGGAATCTTTCCCTATGAATGTGAAATTTAGAAACTAACTGTCGGTTAGCCAAGCAGAATGGTTTTCTGGATATTGATCTGATGTTGGTTTCGGCCTTCGGGGTTAATATTTGGGAAATTATTCTCTTGATTAATTTACGGTTAGTGACTAATGAATTGGAATGAGGCGTATGTTGTGTTTGTGTAACACTTTTATAATATATACGCGAGTTATTCGGAAAGGCCGGGTTTATCCCATTCTGAATAACTGATACGACGATAAGTCGAAGATGAAGACGATGGTCGAAGACCGGAAGTCTTCACGTCGTTTGGGTGATAACTGATGATCTTGATTGGGCTGTACACCCAAGAAGATGGAAACAGTTAGTGATCGTCCAGACGTGCTTGGAGATCGATGGATATGCGGGGTACTAGGTGCCTCCGGTTTCGTTCAGACCCAGAACGGACTTGTAAATGGACTGTGTGTCTGACATCGGATTTCATTCTGTGTGACTGATATCGGTTGCATAGGATGGCTTGCCTGTGTGGCATGCTAAGATGCAAATGATCAAGGCTTCTGTTGAAAAGCAAAGTCTTGTGGTGATGGTCAAAGCACGGCCTTAGTGGCGTAGCTTTGTGTAACGTTGATTCGCGAGTTTCACACCCGGTATGAACCAAAAACGGGAGACGGACCTCAGGGAGGACTTGCGTTTCTTTCTAGTTAGAAGTGGCGTCAGTGGTTTTACACGCCCTGACGAGTTTGACTTATGTGGTTGTTGCTGTTGCGAGGCGCCTCGGTTATATCGGTTTCGGCCGATGCTTCTGGTCGGCTGACGGACCAGACTGACACCCCATAGGGTGGGGAGACGTAGTGTTCAGGCATAATAATCCACATCGGTGGACCGGCCCTGTCGCTCCAAGGCTTGCCTGCGCGCTTGCCTGAGACACGGACTAGAGCGTCTCGAATCGGTTGAGGACTATCTTTTGCCTCGGTTCATAGATGGAAATCCAATTTCCAAATACGTGACATTTGCGGTTTTAGTTGTAAACCTATATATGGCGACATGATATATGGTACCCATGCCGCCTATGATTGATACTTATGATTTGAAGTTGTTTTATACACTTATAATAGTATCAAATGATTTGTTTTAAAACGTATCAAGCATTCTTTGGCTGTTATAAGGGAAAACCCTATCCTCGACTGCGTTACATTGTGTGATGGGACCTGGGTCTTATAACAGCTTCATTTTTCTTTATTTAGCATTGCGCTGTTTGTTTTATGCACTGGTATTCTTGGGAGGAAACCCGTTCCGTGTTATACGGCGTGGTCCCTTGATTTACCTAATGATTTAAAATAAAGATTAATAACTGTTTTAGTTCTCACACCAGTCACATGACTGACCTGGAGTTTATTGTTTTAACCTAAACTCTGGGTGCCCCTATTTTGACACGGGCAGCTAGTAGTTTCGGTTTTGCAGATTTATATTCACAGGATCCTGGTTTACAGCTGGAACGATATCCGGAAAGCTTTGTATCCGTATATCTCTTTCTAGTTGTGTATTGTATTATTTTCCGCTGCTATGTATATAAATGTAATTTAAATCTCTGATATTTCTGTGTAATATTCATTTATACTCTGTATATTCTTGTAATCTGATGCATTGTTGTTATATACAATGAAATGTTCTTCTGTATGCGTTCTGTTTTGTCCTGTTCTCAAACGATAGGGCGTTTCGAACGGCCTGGATCGGTTTAGCGACTGGTTCGGACCGAGCGAAATTTCTTGTCGTCACATTAATATAAGATTATATATTTCTATTTACTAAATAATTCGAAATTGAAACACTAATAATAGCAAATATCTTATTGATATTCTAAGCGATTTAAAGTTTATAGTTTTGTGAACCCACATTAAGGAAAAGTTTTAAGATATGCAATAGTTTTTTGAGGATGTTGAGTTCGGGGGAGAAATAAAGTATGATAATTGTCTTTAGAGGGAATCATTATATTCGATTGAACTACGGTTGCTTCTTTTGCTAAAGTTTAACATTTGTTTTCTTTCATTAAGAAGAAGTAAATTAAGAACCATAATAAGATGATGTTAAAGAAAATTTTCCTTTAAGCTGGGGTTACTGTTTTAAGAAGACAAACTCAACAATCTCAAAATGTATAGTTACTAAGGAGATCCACTTGTATAGGAAGTGATACTGTTTTGGATGGCTATGTAGTATTTCTTCTTAAAGATGAATAATGAATTAGTGAATATGATTCTATGTACTTACATCAATCCATATAAGGTACTAACTTTAAAAGGTGGATTTAAGATATGCACATATAGTGTACATCTATATGGACAATAAAATTTGCAATTTCCTTTTAACTTAAGTAACAAGATTATTGTTTATGAATAATCATTAAATGGTAATAGGAATTAACTGGGTGATATGGAATTGCATTAGGCATTTTTCATAGAAAAAAACTATTCTTAGAAGGAAAATTTGTTTTCTTTACAGAAACACTCTTTGGATTTAGTAAAGAACGCTTTAGAACCACTTTGAAGTTTTGTTTTTATATATTGTACTTTTGAGCAATATTTGATGGATATTTAAGTCATATTTATCAATGAAGGCATTGACGGATATACGTGTATTATTTGGCAGATACCTTACATATATTAAAAGTGGATCATTGATTTAATAGCCAAAATGATTATGAGATTTCTTTAAGGGACAAAATAAAAGATTATATGCTCATAAATAAAAGATCGGAATCAGTTGGAAATCATAAAGAATTATGATTCAGATATTTTGGATGTCATTACTGCAATAGATCCACTTCAGGCAATGATAATATATTTTATGGAAACTATATAAAGAAAAATTGTCATTTAAACACTTATAGCTTCCATCAATTTGAAAATATCGTTTGTGATTAATTATAAGACATCCAACTATGAAAAATAATAATGAAATTTTGTCACAAGACTCCGGTTATTAACAAAGAATTGAAAGACCAAGTAATATTGTGACAGTAAAGAACATATTATTTTCCAATAAGGGAAGAGTGCCAAATATATTGTAATTCATAAAGCATACGTTGACAAACTCTATTATGGAGGATCCACTTACTAAAAGGTTATCACCTAAGGTCTTTCATGAGCATGTAGCTCAATTGGTGTAACTTTTATGTAAGGATATTTTGGTTCAAGGGGAGTTTGTATTTTGTAACACCCCAAGTCCATTAATGTCACTCACAAAGGGAATGCATCAATGTCCATGAAGCGTTATTGTTGTATAGAACAGATAAATTACAAGAATAAATAAATAAAACAACACAGCGGAAGTTAAAACTTATTTCATAGCATCATAACTCAAAGCGAGTTTACATAAGTAGTCTCCAAAACCATTACAACAAGATCAATAGTCTTTTCCAAAAACTTCAAAGTACATAAAGAAGCAAATACTTAAATAACATAAATGCATAAATCCCCACTGAGCATAAGCAAAGCCATAAAGATGAGAGAGTCTAGAGCAATACATCTACTCTTTTCAAGCAACTGGAAGAAATCAGCACCAAGCTGTAGTATTCCCTCCTTGCAAACCTGAGGGGGGGGGGGAGGAAGAAAAGGGGGTCAGACATAAAGTCTGGCGAGTGCGATAACTTTAACAATATAATTATCAAAATAACTAGGCTAAGGCATAGGCTGGAAAATAAGGAAATGACTGTGAACAAATGAGTATGGCAGAGAAAACAAAGAAATAAGACGAATAAAGATAACGTTAAAGGCGCCCCTAATCACTATAGGATAATTACTATACAGCACC
Source organism: Allium sativum (assembly GCA_030737875.1). Classification (NCBI taxonomy): domain Eukaryota; kingdom Viridiplantae; phylum Streptophyta; class Magnoliopsida; order Asparagales; family Amaryllidaceae; genus Allium; species Allium sativum. Next base: position 980,913,740 of record CM060915.1, read on the forward strand.
ACCATTAGTCACCCTAAAGGTTGATCCCGCCTACAGAACTTAATACTGCTAATGGTAGTTTCATGTACCCCTAGCTACCTCTATAGGTGCCATCTTCCCCTATCTCCACTAGGTGTACCCACTACCCCTGAAACGACCTGAATTTCCATACCCTTTGGATCGACTAATTAGACCACACGTCCAACCCAAATGACACAGAAATACGAATCATTATAAGAAAGAAGTTAGAGGATGAGAAATAGAGAGAAATATTAGAATAGAAGAAAAACGAAGAACACAAAGCTCACAGCAGAACGAATAAAATATATTAGATAACATAGACTTTGAAGTATAAATCAGTAACTATATACATACCATTATCAGAGCACAACGGTTATCCCTGGAACGGTTATAAACACCTGTTTCCAGATACAACATAGTACACAGCGGAAAATATGATAGTCTATAACTAACTGGTGAAGCCTCCTGCTTCAAACTCCTCCAAGCGAATCTGTAAAATCCCGAATACTTGACTGCCCGTACAAATTTGGGCACCCAAGAGTTTAGGGAAAACAAACAAAATAAACTCTGGGTCAGTCATGAGACTGGTGTGAGTAAACTCCGACCATTTGTTTAACTTTCAAATCCTTTCGAAATAAATGATAATCGTAAGACCGATCCACACATAAACACGGATGGTTTTTACCTTACGATAACCAAAAATATTTTTGATATCAAATCCAATGGTACTATAATAATGTCTACATCCAATAAATAGAATCTAGCGGAATGCTTGCATCTCACACTCCATATATAATATAAAATCAAAAACCGCAGGGCGCTTATTAGAGATTGGATTTCCAACATGACAAGGTATGGGTCCACCTGCCGATAGTGTATCTCTAGAGGCGAATACACTGGGTTCAACAAGAACATCTTGTAACCCGGCCATCACATGACCGACCACTCATTTCGCTTGAGTGTATCGAATGTATATCACCAACGGTTGGGATCAACAACCGTTTCCCGAAAGGGACAGCATCGATAGATTAATGAAACAAATGGAATTTCTCTAGATAGGTGATTATACATCCTAATGGGAGCGACCCACATAGCCATGCTGCCTGCCTGATTTTTGTCAATCCCCGGTTGTGAGGCCTGGGGTTTGAATTAACAGAACAGCCCTTGCATTTTTCTCCGTCTTCATAATCTCTTCAACATAAGTTGATTCGTCACGCTTATGCCAATACGGAGTGGTGTGAAGACCCGCAACTTCCCCGTAAAGGAAAGCGTCGGATAGTTCGAGAACAAACCACAACAAAACGCATACAGAAGAACATTTCACTGTATATTACAACAATGCATCAGATTACAAGAATATACAGAGTATAAAAGAATATTACACAGAAATAACAGAGATTTAAATTACATTTAAATACATAGCAGCGGAAAAATAATACAATACACAACTAGAAGAGATATACGGATACAAAGCTTTCCGGATATCGTTCCAGCTGTAAACCAGGATCCTGTGAATATAAATCTGCAAAACCAAAACTACTAGCTGCCCGTGTCAAAATAAGGGCACCCAGAGTTTAGGTTAAAACAATAAACTCCAGGTCAGTCATGTGACTGGTGTGAGAACTAAAACAGTTATTAATCTTTATTTTAAATCATTAGGTAAATCAAGGGACCACGCCGTATAACACGGAACGGGTTTCCTCCCAAGAATACCAGTGCATAAAACAAACAGCGCAATGCTAAATAAAGAAAAATGAAGCTGTTATAAGACCCAGGTCCCATCACACAATGCAACGCAGTCGAGGATAGGGTTTTCCCTTATAACAGCCAAAGAATGCTTGATACGTTTTAAAACAAATCATTTGATACTATCATAAGTGCATAGTGTGTAAAACAACTTCAAATCATAAGTATCAATCATAGGCGGCATGGGTACCATATATCATGTCGCTATATATAGGTTTACAAATAAAACCGCAAATGTCACGTATTTGGAAATTGAATTTCCATCTATGAACCGAGGCTAGGGGCAAGATCCTCAACCGATTCGAGACTGCCTAGCCCGAGTCTCAGGATCAGAGCTCGAGTGACCCTAGGAGCGACAGGGCCGGTCCACCGATGTGGATTAAAATGCCTGAACACTACGTTTCCCCGCCCTTTGGGGCGTAAATGAGCCACTAAATGACTCCATCGGTTCGAGAACGACCGATCAATCCGAGGCGCCTCGCAACAGCAACAACCACATAAGTCAAACTCGTCAGGGCGTGTAAAACCACTGACGCCACTTCTAACTAGGAAGAAACGCAGGCCCTCCCTGAGGTCCTTTCTCCCGTTTTTGGTCCATACCGGGTGTGAAACTCGCGAAGTAAACGTTACACAAAGCTACGCCACAAAGGCCGTGCTTTGATCATCACCACAAGACTTTGCTTTTCAACAGAAGCCTTGATCATTTGCATCTTAGCATGCCACACAGGCAAACCATCCTATGCAACCGATATCAGTCACACAGAATGAAATCCGATGTCAGACACACAGTCCATTTACAAGTCCGTTCTGGGTCTGAACGAAACCGGAGGCACCTAGTACCCCGCATATCCATCGATCTCCAAGTACGTCTGGACGATCACTAACTGTTTCCATCTTCTTGGGTGTACAGCCCAATCAAGATCATCAGTAATTACCCAAACGACGTGAAGACCTCCGGTCTTCGACCATCGTCTTCATCTTCGACTTATCGTCGTATCAGTTACTCAGAATGGGATAAACCCGGTCTTTCCGAATAACTCGCGTATATTTTAAATAAGTGTTACACAAACACAACATACGCCTCATTCCAATTCATTAGTCACTAACCGTAAATTAATCAAGAGAATAATTCCCCAAATATTAACCCCGAAGGCCGAAACCAACATCAGATCAATATCCAGAAAACCATTCTACTTAGCTAACCGACAGTTAGTTTCTAAATTTCACGTTCAAATCTAATTAAAGATTTATTAAAACTCCACTTAGTTTTAATCTGTGACTGGGTTAAAGAATCAGTGTCATTTAAAAACACGGTTCACGATAAACCCAAAGTCACATCCCATTAATTATCGGGTTAAAGAACAAGTGTTATTTAAAACACTGTTCACGATAAACCCAAAGATCAATATCCATTCAATTCCAATTAAATATTACTTAATTGGTACACTTCATTAAATCTAAATAAAAAGATTTAATCTTTTCTCAACTGGGTTCAAGAACTGTGTTAGTGAAGACACCATTCACGACAAACCCAAATCACATTCATTAATTATCGGGTTAAAGAACAAGTGTTATTTAAAACACTGTTCACGATAAACCCAAAAATCAATATCCATTCAATTCCAATTAAATATTATTTAATTGGTACACTTCATTAAATCTAAATAAAAAGATTTAATCTTTTCTCAACTGGGTTCAAGAACAGTGTTAGTGAAGACACCATTCACGACAAACCCAAATCACATTCATTAATTATCGGGTTAAAGAACAAGTGTTATTTAAAACACTGTTCACGATAAACCCAAAAATCAATATCAATTCAATTCCAATTAAATATTATTTAATTGGTACACTTCATTAAATCTAAATAAAAAGATTTAATCTTTTCTCAACTGGGTTCAAGAACAGTGTTAGTGAAGACACCATTCACGACAAACCCAAATCACATTTGATATTAAATACAAGGCTCTGAATAGAAAATATCCCGGCTTATATTCAACATCAAATTCTACGATTAACAAATGTCGTATTGGAAATAACGATATAAATATATATATCTTTCAAATTTCCATAACAACACCTGTATAATCACGAATTCCAACATCGAAATATTCCGAAGACAATTTCGATTCAAATCCACTCCAATGCAATCATTGGAAATTTTGGTTATTTTTAAAACCCTTTTCAAATTCAATTTATTTATTTAAAAATAAATAGAATTATAATTCTAGTTCAAAACTAGTTCATTTCGATAAAAATCTATTTTTATCTTTTCAAATATGGAGTTTTTCATCCCAATTCTTCACAAATCATTTCTTATGATTTTACACAATTTATTACTATTTTTAATAATTTTATCAAGGCCCGTACAGTCGATTTCCATCAACGGCCATCGAACTGCACTTACAGCGACCTTTTTCGAATTTGATTTGGACGTATCTCCAAATCCAACCGTTAGATTTCAAATTTCTAATATTCGTTAGAAAGCTCTTTTCGATACGAACCCAACGGTTCCGATTTTAGGAGAATCCGACGGTCGGATCTCCCGTAATGTCCGTTTGAAATAAATGGTCGAAATTCGCGAACTGCCGCGGTGCGGCGCGTTCTATTCAGGCCATTAAATTATATATATAATATATATAATATATATTTCGTCGATTTCTATTTAAAACGAATTATATAAATAGTTTTGAATTCGTTTCAAAAACATTTTCAACTTCCATTTCAATTCAAATCAAAATTGAATTCTTCTTTATAAATTCGTTTCTATTCAATTCAAATTTCAATTCAATTTCAATTCATTTCAATTCGCTTTCAATTCAATTTGAATTCGTTTTCAATTCAATTCATTTCGAAATCGTTTTCAATTCAATTCATTTCGAAATCGTTTTCAATTCAATTCATTTCGAAATCGTTTTCAATTCATTTCATTTCGAAATCGTTTTCAATTCAATTCATTTCGAAATCGTTTTCAATTCAATTCATTTCGAAATCGTTTTCAATTCAATTCATTTCGAAATCGTTTTCAATTCAATTCATTTCGAAATCGTTTTCAATTCAATTCATTTCGAAATCGTTTTCAATTCATTTCATTTCGAAATCGTTTTCAATTCATTTCATTTCGAAATCGTTTTCAATTCAATTCATTTCGAAATCGTTTTCAATTCAATTCATTTCGAAATCGTTTTCAATTCAATTCATTTCGAAATCGTTTTCAATTCAATTCATTTCGAAATCGTTTTCAATTCATTTCATTTCGAAATCGTTTTCAATTCAATTCATTTCGAAATCGTTTTCAATTCAATTCATTTCGAAATCGTTTTCAATTCATTTCATTTCGAAATCGTTTTCAATTCAATTCATTTCGAAATCGTTTTCAATTCATTTCATTTCGAAATCGTTTTCAATTCATTTCATTTCGAAATCGTTTTCAATTCAATTCATTTCGAAATCGTTTTCAATTCAATTCATTTCGAAATCGTTTTCAATTCAATTCATTTCGAAATCGTTTTCAATTCAATTCATTTCGAAATCGTTTTCAATTCAATTCATTTCGAAATCGTTTTCAATTCATTTCATTTCGAAATCGTTTTCAATTCAATTCATTTCGAAATCGTTTTCAATTCATTTCATTTCGAAATCGTTTTCAATTCATTTCATTTCGAAATCGTTTTCAATTCAATTCATTTCGAAATCGTTTTCAATTCATTTCATTTCGAAATCGTTTTCAATTCAATTCATTTCGAAATCGTTTTCAATTCAATTCATTTCGAAATCGTTTTCAATTCAATTCATTTCGAAATCGTTTTCAATTCAATTCATTTCGAAATCGTTTTCAATTCAATTTATTTCGAAATCGTTTTCAATTCATTTTGAATTCGTTTTCAATTCAATTCATTTCGAAATCTTTTTTTTTTAAATCGATATAAATATCGTTCACGTCAAAATGGCGTCAATCTAATCAACACGGCTTCATATATTCCTTTATTTTCAAATATTCTATTTCAAATATTTCTTTTTCAAATATTTCTTTTTCAAAACTGGAATGAGGCCCAATCAATTACCATATAAAATTAATTATATGGATTTCCATACAACACATGTATTTAATAGCATTGAAAATAATCAACCATCAACCAAAGTGCACTACACTGTATAAGCATCAAATATAGATATTCAACGCTTATAACAGCCTGTCAATCAATCGATCGACATTTTTAATCAATCAGGATGAGTGAACTTCAAATTTCATCCTAACACCCGTGTGGGGTTTCAAACCATCAAACACATATTTTATTCGTGCAGTTAGGCGATGTGTAAAATTTATCGACCCAATCAACGTCATTCAAATAGGTGTACATAAACAAACCGTCTGGTTTGTAAATGAATATTTATTTATTCACATTCACGTTAAAAATTATATTTTTAACGATAATGCATTTTATTTCACCCTATGAATTTCTATTCAGTTCATTTATTCAACAAAATGATATTTTTATTTTTCTAACATATTTTAGAAAATTTCGGCGGCATAACGGCACGATACTAGAAACGGGACAAGGCCTAGCCTTATCCCCGGTCTAGTGAAGGCCCACGCCATTCACATATCAATTAAATTCACTTTCGTTATGCAAACCACAAAATTTGGAGTAAGGGTCTAACCTAGCCTTACTCCTTCGCCTTATAACGGCGCACGTCTAATCCTAACCAATTTATCGATTCGATTTTTCACACCACAAACCACATTCAAACCAATATCACAATCAATCACCAAACAGTCAAACAAACAAGTCCATGGTCTGTGGACGGGTGTCGGGTGCTACTAAGCACCGTCTGCATCCTAGTATATATATATATAACTAGAAAATAAAATTGAAAGGTGAGAAGTTCTCACATATAGCTATCCTAGCTCCACAGCACTTCATTTGCAGAAGTCTTCGTCGTTCATCGCATCTTTGTCATCTTCGTTGCCCGTTTTCACTACATATGTAAAAATCGAATTTTTACTTCGCTTTTCAATACATAAAAATCACATTTTTATTCCGAAGTTCAATATATAAAAATCATATTTTTAATTCGAAGTTCAATATATAAAGATCAAATTTTTCTTTCGAAGTTCTATATATAAAAATCAAAATTTTCTTTCGAAGTTCTATATATAAAAATCATATTTTTATTTCGAAGTTCTATATATAAAAATCATATTTTTCTTTCGAAGTTCAATATATAAAAATCGAATTTCAATTTCAAAGTTCAATATATAAAAATCGAATTTTTATTTCAAAGTTCAATATATAAAAATCGAATTTTTATTTCAAAGTTCAATATATAAAAATCGAATTTTTATTTCAAAGTTCAATATATAAAAATCGAATTTTTATTTCAAAGTTCAATATATAAAAATCGAATTTTTATTTCAAAGTTCAATATATAAAAATCGAATTTTTATTTCAAAGTTCAATATATAAAAATCGAATTTCATTTCAAAAATCTAATTTTTTCCTAAATCAAAACTACGATCTTTTTCTAAACAAAATACGATCTTTTCCTAAACAAACATATGAACCTTTTCTAAACAAAATATGAACCTTTTTCTTAGATAAAAATCCTATCTTTATTCTCTAATCATTTAAAAAAAAAAAATCAAATCTTTTAGGTTTTTTAAAAATCAAATCTTTTAGGTTTTTTAAAAATCAAATCTTTTAGGTTTTTTAAAAATCAAATCTTTTAGGTTTTTTAAAAATCAAATCTTTTAGGTTTTTTAAAAATCAAATCTTTTAGGTTTTTTTAAAAATCATTTTAAAATCAGTTTAACCTTTTTATAAAATCAGTTTTAACTTTACTTTTAAACTTTTCAGTTTTTATTATTTAACAAAATAACAACTAAAAATAAAATAAAACGACTTACAGAAAAAGAGGGGGAGGGGGTCCTTCAGTTCGTCGGAGGCTTCATCGAAGGTCGGGGGGGGGGGGGGGGGCGGAGTGCTGAGCGCGGGGTTCAACGTGCTTTGCCTCGCGATGGGTTGCGGCTTCGAATGGCGAATCGGAGGAGGCGTTGACTTCAAGGGGGGGCTCGCGATGCTTTCGAGGTGGGCGGCGGCTTCAGGTTTCGTCGGCGTCGAGGGTAAGAGGGGCGGCGGCTTCCTCTGCTGCTTTCTTCTTTTTTTTTTTTTTTTTTTTTTTGTGTTTATTGAAATAAAAGTGAACGGGGGGGGGGCCAAGCAGAAGATAAAGGGGGAAAGGGAAATTAAAAATTATTTTTTTCTTTATTTTATTATTTAAATTTGCAAACGGGTTGACTTTTACTCACGACCTCGAAACGAGGCCCACCGCCTGTCGTCCATAGCGTATTACCCCAATTCTGAACACAATGGGATATATATCGCAAGCTGATTCGACTGTTTGAATCAGTTTCCGTTTAATTTACATTTAAATCATTATATTGAATTTTAAACGTACATTTCAAATTACCAGGGTCATATACTAACTAGAAAAATTCCAGAAAAATATTTTCTAGCTTCGTATTGACGATACGGTCCTAACAAAACTAGTTTCGTCGAATTCTGAGACCGTTGGAAAAATGGCCAATTTCCAGTCGATTAAAATCAACTGAAACTGGTCAAACGCGTTTTCTTTTGCCACGCTCACATATTGACTCGAAAAATTATGAAATTTGAAATCCAGCAATAACTTAACATCACGGACCCAACAAAACTGGTTTCGTCGAAATCCGAGGTCGTTTGCAAAATGTCCATTTTTAAGGGCCTGAATTCCATAGCGACTATTCAGAATTTTCAACTGGACATACCTTTTGATCCCCGCTATGAAAATTTGATTATTCGGATTCGTTGGAAAGATATTCACAATTAGATCCCATTATTTTTGGTTTCACTAAAATCCGGATTGTTTTGCACCCGGTACATTCAATTGAAGTTTGAAATCGAATTATCGAACTACCGCGCCATTTTCAATTCTATTTATAATTATATATAAATATTTATATTCTAACGACGACGCGTATAATATATACGTTCGAATTATATTCAAAATAAATTTCTCGTCGATATTATTTAAAATAATTCATTTTAAATAATCAAAATTCGCTATAATTGCCAAAATAAAAATTTTAAACTGGCCCAGAATTTACGGGTTGTTACAATCTCCCCCACTTAAAACTTTTCGTCCCCGAAAAGGAACAAAGTCGAAAGTGGTTTGATTATTCAGCTCTACGCTCGGTCTGGCTTTCGTTCTCCAACTTTTTAGTTTCTGAGAATTTTCAAAACTTCAAAAATTTGGCTAACACCCTAAATTTTCGAAAAATTTCGCCATAACCTCCCCTGCAATGGGAGCATCGGGGAATTTCAAATAGCTTCCCCGGTCCTTCAGATCTCAAAAAGAAAAAGAAAAAGCCAAGCGGCTAGCCAATAGGCTCATAAAATCATCATCACCCAAACAAAACAGGAAATTATGTAGTAAACATGTACCTATTTGTCGGGCAAACAAATTTTATTCTCTGCTCTAGCCTCCTTGCTATGACCTGTTCAAAGATATATATGTATATGCAAGCAAATGCGGCTAATTTTCAATACAGTTCAATATTTGGTTCAATTAGGCATAATGGTTCAAAAATTTGCAAACAAATTAACAAACAACACAAACATCAATCAATTAGTGAATTTAACGTTTCAAATTGATAATTTTGATACATATACAAAAATCATGTTTTTGATGCCAAATCACAACAAGGTATTCTAGCTATATAAGATTTGGTTCTCACACCAGTCTAATGGAAATATATAGAAAATCACACCTTCGAAACACGAATATAAATATTGATAATGCGGTCACAATTATCAGTATCATCCCCGGGCGACTAGAGTGTAATTCTATATCCATCCAGTATATTAAAATTTTGAATACACGCGGATCAGACGTATACGCAAAATCTTTATATACTGGACTGTCCAACTCAATATAAATAAATAATCAAATACGAATAATTGATTTAAATTTTCAAAACAAAGATTGTTTTCACTTTCAAAAATATACTCTTCACACTCGTTCTAGGATACTACTGATCCCATCTCTAACGAGTCATACCCATTGGATATTACTAATCCAATATCTGATGAATTCTTTCGTACGGTTCTAATGTGCCTTGTTCTCTGCTTTGTAAACCAAAGCTCTGATACCACGTGTGAAGACCCGCAACTTCCCCGTAAAGGAAAGCGTCGGATAGTTCGAGAACAAACCACAACAAAACGCATACAGAAGAACATTTCACTGTATATTACAACAATGCATCAGATTACAAGAATATACAGAGTATAAAAGAATATTACACAGAAATAACAGAGATTTAAATTACATTTAAATACATAGCAGCGGAAAAATAATACAATACACAACTAGAAGAGATATACGGATACAAAGCTTTCCGGATATCGTTCCAGCTGTAAACCAGGATCCTGTGAATATAAATCTGCAAAACCAAAACTACTAGCTGCCCGTGTCAAAATAAGGGCACCCAGAGTTTAGGTTAAAACAATAAACTCCAGGTCAGTCATGTGACTGGTGTGAGAACTAAAACAGTTATTAATCTTTATTTTAAATCATTAGGTAAATCAAGGGACCACGCCGTATAACACGGAACGGGTTTCCTCCCAAGAATACCAGTGCATAAAACAAACAGCGCAATGCTAAATAAAGAAAAATGAAGCTGTTATAAGACCCAGGTCCCATCACACAATGCAACGCAGTCGAGGATAGGGTTTTCCCTTATAACAGCCAAAGAATGCTTGATACGTTTTAAAACAAATCATTTGATACTATCATAAGTGCATAGTGTGTAAAACAACTTCAAATCATAAGTATCAATCATAGGCGGCATGGGTACCATATATCATGTCGCTATATATAGGTTTACAAATAAAACCGCAAATGTCACGTATTTGGAAATTGAATTTCCATCTATGAACCGAGGCTAGGGGCAAGATCCTCAACCGATTCGAGACTGCCTAGCCCGAGTCTCAGGATCAGAGCTCGAGTGACCCTAGGAGCGACAGGGCCGGTCCACCGATGTGGATTAAAATGCCTGAACACTACGTTTCCCCGCCCTTTGGGGCGTAAATGAGCCACTAAATGACTCCATCGGTTCGAGAACGACCGATCAATCCGAGGCGCCTCGCAACAGCAACAACCACATAAGTCAAACTCGTCAGGGCGTGTAAAACCACTGACGCCACTTCTAACTAGGAAGAAACGCAGGCCCTCCCTGAGGTCCTTTCTCCCGTTTTTGGTCCATACCGGGTGTGAAACTCGCGAAGTAAACGTTACACAAAGCTACGCCACAAAGGCCGTGCTTTGATCATCACCACAAGACTTTGCTTTTCAACAGAAGCCTTGATCATTTGCATCTTAGCATGCCACACAGGCAAACCATCCTATGCAACCGATATCAGTCACACAGAATGAAATCCGATGTCAGACACACAGTCCATTTACAAGTCCGTTCTGGGTCTGAACGAAACCGGAGGCACCTAGTACCCCGCATATCCATCGATCTCCAAGTACGTCTGGACGATCACTAACTGTTTCCATCTTCTTGGGTGTACAGCCCAATCAAGATCATCAGTAATTACCCAAACGACGTGAAGACCTCCGGTCTTCGACCATCGTCTTCATCTTCGACTTATCGTCGTATCAGTTACTCAGAATGGGATAAACCCGGTCTTTCCGAATAACTCGCGTATATTTTAAATAAGTGTTACACAAACACAACATACGCCTCATTCCAATTCATTAGTCACTAACCGTAAATTAATCAAGAGAATAATTCCCCAAATATTAACCCCGAAGGCCGAAACCAACATCAGATCAATATCCAGAAAACCATTCTACTTAGCTAACCGACAGTTAGTTTCTAAATTTCACGTTCAAATCTAATTAAAGATTTATTAAAACTCCACTTAGTTTTAATCTGTGACTGGGTTAAAGAATCAGTGTCATTTAAAAACACGGTTCACGATAAACCCAAAGTCACATCCCATTAATTATCGGGTTAAAGAACAAGTGTTATTTAAAACACTGTTCACGATAAACCCAAAGATCAATATCCATTCAATTCCAATTAAATATTACTTAATTGGTACACTTCATTAAATCTAAATAAAAAGATTTAATCTTTTCTCAACTGGGTTCAAGAACTGTGTTAGTGAAGACACCATTCACGACAAACCCAAATCACATTCATTAATTATCGGGTTAAAGAACAAGTGTTATTTAAAACACTGTTCACGATAAACCCAAAAATCAATATCCATTCAATTCCAATTAAATATTATTTAATTGGTACACTTCATTAAATCTAAATAAAAAGATTTAATCTTTTCTCAACTGGGTTCAAGAACAGTGTTAGTGAAGACACCATTCACGACAAACCCAAATCACATTCATTAATTATCGGGTTAAAGAACAAGTGTTATTTAAAACACTGTTCACGATAAACCCAAAAATCAATATCAATTCAATTCCAATTAAATATTATTTAATTGGTACACTTCATTAAATCTAAATAAAAAGATTTAATCTTTTCTCAACTGGGTTCAAGAACAGTGTTAGTGAAGACACCATTCACGACAAACCCAAATCACATTTGATATTAAATACAAGGCTCTGAATAGAAAATATCCCGGCTTATATTCAACATCAAATTCTACGATTAACAAATGTCGTATTGGAAATAACGATATAAATATATATATCTTTCAAATTTCCATAACAACACCTGTATAATCACGAATTCCAACATCGAAATATTCCGAAGACAATTTCGATTCAAATCCACTCCAATGCAATCATTGGAAATTTTGGTTATTTTTAAAACCCTTTTCAAATTCAATTTATTTATTTAAAAATAAATAGAATTATAATTCTAGTTCAAAACTAGTTCATTTCGATAAAAATCTATTTTTATCTTTTCAAATATGGAGTTTTTCATCCCAATTCTTCACAAATCATTTCTTATGATTTTACACAATTTATTACTATTTTTAATAATTTTATCAAGGCCCGTACAGTCGATTTCCATCAACGGCCATCGAACTGCACTTACAGCGACCTTTTTCGAATTTGATTTGGACGTATCTCCAAATCCAACCGTTAGATTTCAAATTTCTAATATTCGTTAGAAAGCTCTTTTCGATACGAACCCAACGGTTCCGATTTTAGGAGAATCCGACGGTCGGATCTCCCGTAATGTCCGTTTGAAATAAATGGTCGAAATTCGCGAACTGCCGCGGCGCGGCGCGTTCTATTCAGGCCATTAAATTATATATATAATATATATAATATATATTTCGTCGATTTCTATTTAAAACGAATTATATAAATAGTTTTGAATTCGTTTCAAAAACATTTTCAACTTCCATTTCAATTCAAATCAAAATTGAATTCTTCTTTATAAATTCGTTTCTATTCAATTCAAATTTCAATTCAATTTCAATTCATTTCAATTCAATTTGAATTCGTTTTCAATTCAATTCATTTCGAAATCGTTTTCAATTCAATTCATTTCGAAATCGTTTTCAATTCAATTCATTTCGAAATCGTTTTCAATTCATTTCATTTCGAAATCGTTTTCAATTCAATTCATTTCGAAATCGTTTTCAATTCAATTCATTTCGAAATCGTTTTCAATTCAATTCATTTCGAAATCGTTTTCAATTCAATTCATTTCGAAATCGTTTTCAATTCAATTCATTTCGAAATCGTTTTCAATTCATTTCATTTCGAAATCGTTTTCAATTCATTTCATTTCGAAATCGTTTTCAATTCAATTCATTTCGAAATCGTTTTCAATTCAATTCATTTCGAAATCGTTTTCAATTCAATTCATTTCGAAATCGTTTTCAATTCATTTCATTTCGAAATCGTTTTCAATTCATTTCATTTCGAAATCGTTTTCAATTCAATTCATTTCGAAATCGTTTTCAATTCAATTCATTTCGAAATCGTTTTCAATTCATTTCATTTCGAAATCGTTTTCAATTCATTTCATTTCGAAATCGTTTTCAATTCAATTCATTTCGAAATCGTTTTCAATTCAATTCATTTCGAAATCGTTTTCAATTCAATTCATTTCGAAATCGTTTTCAATTCAATTCATTTCGAAATCGTTTTCAATTCAATTCATTTCGAAATCGTTTTCAATTCAATTCATTTCGAAATCGTTTTCAATTCAATTCATTTCGAAATCGTTTTCAATTCAATTCATTTCGAAATCGTTTTCAATTCATTTCATTTCGAAATCGTTTTCAATTCAATTCATTTCGAAATCGTTTTCAATTCAATTCATTTCGAAATCGTTTTCAATTCATTTCATTTCGAAATCGTTTTCAATTCAATTCATTTCGAAATCGTTTTCAATTCAATTCATTTCGAAATCGTTTTCAATTCAATTCATTTCGAAATCGTTTTCAATTCAATTCATTTCGAAATCGTTTTCAATTCAATTTATTTCGAAATCGTTTTCAATTCATTTTGAATTCGTTTTCAATTCAATTCATTTCGAAATCTTTTTTTTTTAAATCGATATAAATATCGTTCACGTCAAAATGGCGTCAATCTAATCAACACGGCTTCATATATTCCTTTATTTTCAAATATTCTATTTCAAATATTTCTTTTTCAAATATTTCTTTTTCAAAACTGGAATGAGGCCCAATCAATTACCATATAAAATTAATTATATGGATTTCCATACAACACATGTATTTAATAGCATTGAAAATAATCAACCATCAACCAAAGTGCACTACACTGTATAAGCATCAAATATAGATATTCAACGCTTATAACAGCCTGTCAATCAATCGATCGACATTTTTAATCAATCAGGATGAGTGAACTTCAAATTTCATCCTAACACCCGTGTGGGGTTTCAAACCATCAAACACATATTTTATTCGTGCAGTTAGGCGATGTGTAAAATTTATCGACCCAATCAACGTCATTCAAATAGGTGTACATAAACAAACCGTCTGGTTTGTAAATGAATATTTATTTATTCACATTCACGTTAAAAATTATATTTTTAACGATAATGCATTTTATTTCACCCTATGAATTTCTATTCAGTTCATTTATTCAACAAAATGATATTTTTATTTTTCTAACATATTTTAGAAAATTTCGGCGGCATAACGGCACGATACTAGAAACGGGACAAGGCCTAGCCTTATCCCCGGTCTAGTGAAGGCCCACGCCATTCACATATCAATTAAATTCACTTTCGTTATGCAAACCACAAAATTTGGAGTAAGGGTCTAACCTAGCCTTACTCCTTCGCCTTATAACGGCGCACGTCTAATCCTAACCAATTTATCGATTCGATTTTTCACACCACAAACCACATTCAAACCAATATCACAATCAATCACCAAACAGTCAAACAAACAAGTCCATGGTCTGTGGACGGGTGTCGGGTGCTACTAAGCACCGTCTGCATCCTAGTATATATATATATAACTAGAAAATAAAATTGAAAGGTGAGAAGTTCTCACATATAGCTATCCTAGCTCCACAGCACTTCATTTGCAGAAGTCTTCGTCGTTCATCGCATCTTTGTCATCTTCGTTGCCCGTTTTCACTACATATGTAAAAATCGAATTTTTACTTCGCTTTTCAATACATAAAAATCACATTTTTATTCCGAAGTTCAATATATAAAAATCATATTTTTAATTCGAAGTTCAATATATAAAGATCAAATTTTTCTTTCGAAGTTCTATATATAAAAATCAAAATTTTCTTTCGAAGTTCTATATATAAAAATCATATTTTTATTTCGAAGTTCTATATATAAAAATCATATTTTTCTTTCGAAGTTCAATATATAAAAATCGAATTTCAATTTCAAAGTTCAATATATAAAAATCGAATTTTTATTTCAAAGTTCAATATATAAAAATCGAATTTTTATTTCAAAGTTCAATATATAAAAATCGAATTTTTATTTCAAAGTTCAATATATAAAAATCGAATTTTTATTTCAAAGTTCAATATATAAAAATCGAATTTCATTTCAAAAATCTAATTTTTTCCTAAATCAAAACTACGATCTTTTTCTAAACAAAATACGATCTTTTCCTAAACAAACATATGAACCTTTTCTAAACAAAATATGAACCTTTTTCTTAGATAAAAATCCTATCTTTATTCTCTAATCATTTAAAAAAAAAAATCAAATCTTTTAGGTTTTTTAAAAATCAAATCTTTTAGGTTTTTTAAAAATCAAATCTTTTAGGTTTTTTAAAAATCAAATCTTTTAGGTTTTTTAAAAATCAAATCTTTTAGGTTTTTTTAAAAATCATTTTAAAATCAGTTTAACCTTTTTATAAAATCAGTTTTAACTTTACTTTTAAACTTTTCAGTTTTTATTATTTAACAAAATAACAACTAAAAATAAAATAAAACGACTTACAGAAAAAGAGGGGGAGGGGGTCCTTCAGTTTGTCGGAGGCTTCATCGAAGGTCGGGGGGGGGGGGGGGGGGGCGGAGTGCTGAGCGCGGGGTTCAACGTGCTTTGCCTCGCGATGGGTTGCGGCTTCGAATGGCGAATCGGAGGAGGCGTTGACTTCAAGGGGGGGCTCGCGATGCTTTCGAGGTGGGCGGCGGCTTCAGGTTTCGTCGGCGTCGAGGGTAAGAGGGGCGGCGGCTTCCTCTGCTGCTTTCTTCTTTTTTTTTTTTTTTTTTTTTTTTGTGTTTATTGAAATAAAAGTGAACGGGGGGGGGGGGGGGGCAAGCAGAAGATAAAGGGGGAAAGGGAAATTAAAAATTATTTTTTTCTTTATTTTATTATTTAAATTTGCAAACGGGTTGACTTTTACTCACGACCTCGAAACGAGGCCCACCGCCTGTCGTCCATAGCGTATTACCCCAATTCTGAACACAATGGGATATATATCGCAAGCTGATTCGACTGTTTGAATCAGTTTCCGTTTAATTTACATTTAAATCATTATATTGAATTTTAAACGTACATTTCAAATTACCAGGGTCATATACTAACTAGAAAAATTCCAGAAAAATATTTTCTAGCTTCGTATTGACGATACGGTCCTAACAAAACTAGTTTCGTCGAATTCTGAGACCGTTGGAAAAATGGCCAATTTCCAGTCGATTAAAATCAACTGAAACTGGTCAAACGCGTTTTCTTTTGCCACGCTCACATATTGACTCGAAAAATTATGAAATTTGAAATCCAGCAATAACTTAACATCACGGACCCAACAAAACTGGTTTCGTCGAAATCCGAGGTCGTTTGCAAAATGTCCATTTTTAAGGGCCTGAATTCCATAGCGACTATTCAGAATTTTCAACTGGACATACCTTTTGATCCCCGCTATGAAAATTTGATTATTCGGATTCGTTGGAAAGATATTCACAATTAGATCCCATTATTTTTGGTTTCACTAAAATCCGGATTGTTTTGCACCCGGTACTTTCAATTGAAGTTTGAAATCGAATTATCGAACTACCGCGCCATTTTCAATTCTATTTATAATTATATATAAATATTTATATTCTAACGACGACGCGTATAATATATACGTTCGAATTATATTCAAAATAAATTTCTCGTCGATATTATTTAAAATAATTCATTTTAAATAATCAAAATTCGCTATAATTGCCAAAATAAAAATTTTAAACTGGCCCAGAATTTACGGGTTGTTACAAGTGGTTTCAGATATTAATCTGATCCCGGTCTCTCCATATTGACAACGGAGGTATAAAGTAAATCAAAACTTTGATAGTCGGTGGTTTAACTTTCAAAGAAACATCCATACAATCAACGATCCTATTTCCAATTGGAAATTCTACCGATCAAGCATCAAACAACACTGGGCCCCTTTAAATCAATTCCTGATTATATTATTATTTCAAATTCCTGTTTCCCTATCTTTCGTATCCTTTTGAAGCTCGATTTCCCTTTCGATTCTTTGAAAAACATTTCCAATAAGTAATTTCTTTATTCGAGAAAATATCTCTTTTCCCATTTAGAAAACATTTCTATATATTCACGACATCCTTATTTTCCTATATTCAGAAAATATATATTATTAATATTAAAGAATATTTCCGAATTTCCTTTCTTAATTCCTCGTTGACAATTCATTTCATTTTCTACGCAAAGAAAATATCTCTCATTTTATTAGGGGGAACATTTCAAATTCTTTTAAATTAATGCGATGTTATAAAACATTGTTATAATAATTCCAACCACTAATCATTTGTTAACTAACGGTATTACTAACCAATCCTTTCTACCGAACCTTAACCATTTCTCCGTCAATCATGACGTCAGTCAAATTGGGGTATAATTACCTCTCAGACCTTAACTGAACGACATTCTTAACTTTGAAATAGTCAAAGCTCACAACTTTAACCAAAACATCACTTACACGACTCTCGGATTCGATCTAAGAACACACTTCCTTTACAGAAAAATATTGATTATAACGGTAGCGTTATAATCGCTGTTTACAAATATTTAGTTTATAAAACATTGCATTTAACAACAACGTTACAATCGCTGTCTAGAATTTTAGAACACTTATTATAGCAATAGTGTTACGATTGCCGTTAAAACAGTTATTATAATGGCAACGTTAAATTTTCTACTTAGATTTACCAAAATATTTATTATAACGGCAGCGTTTAAAATTGCTATTTAAAAATATTTGGGTTTATCAAAATGCAATAAAATAAGTAAATAAATAAATAAATAAATAAATAAATAAATTTGATTCAGACGGAAAGTAAAATATCTACTTCCCCAAATTCGATATAATCGAATTCCAATAAACAACTTCCATTTGAATACCCTAAATTCGATTTTTTTATTCTGAACTTCAGAATTTATTTACCATTTCAGGTAAATTCAAGTTTCAAATTCACTATTTAATTTAACCTTTCAAATCATTACCAAATTCTTTTATAACCATTCCAGTTAACAAAACATTATCATACTTTATTTCACATTCTCATTTTTGGAATAAAACTCATCGTTATCATTTAAACGATTATCCATTTTCCTCTTTCATCCAAGTTTTTCAATTTAGATTGATATTTCAAATCTAAATTTCCTTCAAAGATATTTCATTTACAAAATATTCCATCTAAACTATCATTCACTTTATTCATAAATATACTTCCTTTTTAAATATAGTCAAATCTGTTTGATCTTATACTTTATATAACATTTCAAATCCAAATTTTCATTTATAATGTCTATTTAGCATTTTCATAGAAAATCTCATTTTATATATTCTATTCCTATATAAATCTCTTTCACCATTTCTTTTGTAACCAATAAGTTCAAACCAACTAAAGTTATTGGTTTCAAATTTCATTTCCATCTTTCCCAACAAATTCAGACTTTGAATTTATATTTCAAGTCCATCCAATGATAAACATTTTACTAAATTCAAAATGTCGTTTATAATAAACTTCTTGTTCTATCCATTTGAAACAAAAACCTTTTTTTTCTCTTCTTTCAAGTCCATTCGGAATTCTATTTATATTTTGGAAATAAAATTTCCCCTTTAAAAACTCAAGTTCTTCTTTTTACTTTTTTTTTTTAAATATTTTCGATATCTAAAAATACTCAAATTTCTAGGGCCAATGATATCCAACACAACATAATTTATCACAGTAAACAATAATATAAATGTTGAGGAACCCAGTTGGGCCCCACCAACCTGTTTCCCTGCATCCACAGATGTTAATCAGCATCAATAATATTATTTCACATCAATATGAAATATCAGAACTAATCATCGACCAACGATGTAATCATATCAAAAATTTTATCAACCATTTCAACCAAGCAACCATTTCACAGTATAAAATAAATTTAAAATTCGTTTATATAAAAATATAAACGAAGCGGAGTTAGTGAGTTTACTCACCTTGGTTCGCAGTTGACGATTCTGCTTTGTTTTCATTTAAAATGAACGGACGTTAAATTTTTCTCTGAGATTCCACTTAGCTCCGTTCTCAGTCGCATTAGTTCCATGATGTAGACATCATCATGGTGAATCCAACATAGTTTGTACCCTCGAGTTCTAATCACAAATGAATTAATTATAGCCGTTATAACATTTACTACGAATTAAATAAATTTATAATTAACTGACATATCATTAACCTTTTTTAATTACCATGTTTAGTTTAGTAAATCCCACGTTCTCACCTTGGCAATGTTTTTCTTCCACCAAAATCTTCCTTTTCTCTTAACTGCAATTCAGTACTCCACAAAAATGAAGACCAACTTCACCAAACACATCTCTACTTCGGGAACACAGTATTTTCCTTGGCAACTTCACCGCATATATTTTCTCTTCAAACCATTCAAATTCTAGTTCCCCACTTAAGAAATTGAATGACCGTGAATGAAGCCTTCACCCAAAGTCCTTATCACCGTTCTCTTCCTTCTATTTTTCATATAGATCCATATCTTACATAAAGCAGCTTAGTTTATGGGCTCGGCTCATCAGTTCCTTATATACTTTTTTTTTATTTAAATAGGGCTTACTCAACGTATCTTGGCCCAACAATACAGACCCGCTCTCCCTTAATACTCATCTCACTTCTTAGTCACGTGCGTTAATACGTCTTCTCCGTCCACTGTAATAGCTGAACCCAGCTCTTCCCATGGCCGTTCTTCTTCTTCAATCCCGCTCTCCTTTTCTTTTTCTTTCTAGTTAAATCAAAACCGAAAACACCAAAAAAAACCTCATCAAAATCTCACCATCCCTCACGCTCCTTTATATCATCACCGCTGTTTCCACCTACCACCGGCCCCCACGACACCGTCATCACCACAACCGCCGGCGCCTAGCCACCCTCCTCCGATAAACCGGATCTACTCCGACACCCTGAAGCCCACTCACAAACCCCAATTGTTTGGATCCACAACAGTCATCCCATGTTAAACATACGTTATACCTTCTTCCACAGGCGAATTCGAACAATGCCACCCTCTTTGAACCATCGCTGGCCCACCTCTACCTCACCGGAGCTCCGACCCAACACCTCAATCCACGCGCCTCTGACCGAACGCCCACCTAAAACCAACCTCCCATGCTTCGTGGTCCTACAACCCTGTCACGACCCAAAAATCGAAGCACTCCCCTTCCATTCAGACCTCTGTATCGCGAGATCCCCAAAAGAAAATTCGATCGAACCAACCCAAGTGTATACTTGCGTGAAGAGAATACTACTTAGAGTTTAATGAGTTGGAGGTTTTTGAATTTCATGAGGTGTTGAATTTTTAATTGATTTAAGAAGTGGGTTGCTCTCGTTCTCTTATCTGAAGATGGAAAAAACCCAATTATGTATGTATACCTGTATTTAAAGGGGAAAAATTTGGGAAGGATGGAAAGCAGTAGCTTGAAAGCCACGGTTTTAATTGCCTTGGCACACACGAATACAAAATTTCTTGGCTACCACGAAATTCGTTTGTTTGGCATACACGGTTCTTGAAAGCTTGGCAGGCACGCAGTGAAAAGTCTGGATCGCGGCAAGTTATTTAAATATTTGGTAGACGTAGCAAAAAGGGCTTGATAGACATATATTTATTTGTGAGAGTTGATGTAGTTTGGATGTATAGTTAGCCAGTTGTTATTGTTATATTGGGTACCTAAAGTTTTCGTTCATGTCCGAACTGCTACGGACAGAAATAAGAATACGGTCGGGTCCAGCGAGGTACCATGATCCCAAAAATATAATAATATCGGTAGTTTAACTTATATTATGAAACTCCAAAATATTGATATAGGGTGCAAAATACTCCAAATAAAAAGTTGCATATTTAATTACTTAAAAATTACAGTAAAATTCTAAAAATTAAATTATCGCTACGCCTCAAAAGAACCTTGTCCAAATTCAATTCCAATATTTAATTATATTTAAATAACCGTTATGGCTCATATACGATTTCATAGCGACTTTATGAAATTTTGATTTGGACACAACCATAATCTACCAGACGAAAACTCGATCTTTCACTACCATTAGAAAGATACAGTTCAATAGATTTAAACGTTTCTTGTTTCACAGAAATCCGACTTATATTGGATTCTGTATATTCAGTTGAAGTTCGAATCGTAAATTACGAACTACCGCGACCATACGAGCTCAAATTAAATTATATAATAAATTATATGCTTAAACTACGTTTAATTAAATAATTCCTATAAATTCCTATATATAATTCAAATAAAATATTTAAACCAATTTTAATATTCAGAATTCAACGGCTGAAAATCCGGGTCGTTACATTCCTTCCCCCTTAAAATAATTTCGTCCTCGAAATTGCTAAGGTAGGAAAAGATGCTTCATACCCTATTAACTAGGTCCAAAAATCCTTTTTGTTCACTTCTTAACTTCAGTTTAACTGGCCCAATTTATTTTAATTAAAATATTAATTTATACTTACCAACGAAAAATTTCTAAAATTCTGAAAATTTTCTAACACTTTAAATTCTGAAAAATTTCGGCAGCATCTCCTCTGCACGGCTCAATCGCTACAACCACAACTCGCCTTTCTAGGCCTTCTCCAATCCAAAAGAAAATCAAAAAGCCAAGCGGCTTGCCTCATAGGCTCATAAAACCATCAAACCCAAGTAATATTGTAAACATGTACCTTTTTGTCGGGCATAATTTTATCTCTTGCATTTGCTTCCATTCAATATCTACTCAGCATTCATATATCCATTTCCCGTTGGTTTCAAATCAATTCAACTTCCAGTTTTTAAATCTCTAATCAACTTCTGATTAGTTCACTTCCATTCACTAATCCAAACTGAGTTCTGTTTTCAAAAATTTACGCCCTTATCCTGCTTGAGTTCAATTCCATCACAGTTTAATTCCTAACAACAACATCCAATATATATTCAATTTGTTTATTCATAAGCCGAGTTCACTTCATTAATTTCAATTCCAAGCATTTCACTTTGTTTAATTTCATTCTGGATTATCTCTACTCCAGTTCAAATTTATTTAATTTAAGTAAAATTTTAATTTCAAAATTCAAATTTCTGGGTTTTATTTCAAATTAGTTTGAAATCATATATATTTATATACATATAATTAAAATCAACTCAATTCAAAACATTTGAATTTCTAAAGCAACTCCATTTTTCTCAAACAATTTCTATCAATAAATCTAGTATGGTAGCAATCCATCACTTAGAAACTTGAAAATGAATACCGATAATGTCGCGATCCATTATCAGAATTATTTTCTCGCTACTGAAGTGATTTCAGTGCTTAATCACTTTCAAAACTCATTAAAAGCCATTCTCATTCAAAAATACCTCCAAATAATGCTATATTACCTTTAAAATACTTCAGAAAATATTTTCTAAACACCCGGGATTTAAATTATGGTTTGAATCCAATTCCAATATAGCTTATTTGTATATCTCATTCATTTACAAATTCAATTTGGTTATATATGCAACCACTCCAATATTTTATAATCCCATTTGATTGTAATAACAATCAACACATCAATATATAATAATAATTTCAAAAATTATTCTCTTTTATATCAAAATAATCTTTGGGTAAAATTTATTTCATTTACCCACTTTTAAGCTATACTGCGTCGAATTGTTCTGTTCGAGAGCTTAGAAACACCTATCGATACAGTTGTACTTCCTGTATCGACCAGAATTCATAAACCACTCAACAAACTAGTCAACACAATATAAAACAATTTCATATCAAATCTACAAATACACACTCATATATATATATATATATATATATATATATAATCATACTCAATCTAGGGTATTCCTAATCCCATCTTTATTTGAGTCACGCCACAGAGCCAAGGTTACTACTCAACCTTCAGCTCTGATACCAAATGAAACGACCCGAATTTCCATACCCTTTGGATCGACCAATAAGACCACACGTCCAACCCAAATGACACAGAAATACGAATCATTATAAGAAAGAAGTTAGAGGATGAGAAATAGAGAGAAATATTAGAATAGAAGAAAAACGAAGAACACAAAGCTCACATCGGAACGAATAAAATATATTAGATAGCATAGACTTTAAAGTATAAATCAGTAACTGTATATACATACCATTATCAGAGCACAACAGTTATCCCTGGAACAGTTATAAACACCTGTTTCTAGATACAACATAGTACACAGCGGAAAATATGATAGTCTATAGCTAACTGGTGAAGCCTCCTGCTTCAAACTCCTCCAAGCGAATCTGTAAAATCCCGACTACTTGACTGCCCGTACAAATTTGGGCACCCAAGAGTTTAGGGAAAACAAACAAAATAAACTCTGGGTCAGTCATGGGACTGGAGTGAGTAAACTCAGACCATTTGTTTAACTTTCAAATCCTTTCGAAATAAATGATAATCGTAAGACCGATCCACACATAAACACAGATGGTTTTTACCTTAAGATAACCAAAAATATTTTTGATATCAAATCCAATGGTATTATAATAATGTCTACATCAAATAAATAGAATCTAGCGGAACGCTTGCATCTCACGCTCCATATATAATATAAAATCGAAAACCGCAGGGCGCTTATTGGAGATTGGATTTCCAACATGACAAGGTATGGGTCCACCTGCCGATAGTGTATCTCTAGAGGCGAATACACTGGGTTTAACAAGAACATCTTGCAACCCGGCCCTCACATGACCGGCCACTCATATCGCTTGAGTATATCGAATGTATATCACCAACGGTTGGGATCAGCAACCGTTTCCCGAAAGGGACAACATCAATAGATTAATGAAACAAATGGAATTTCTCTAGATAGGTGATTATACATCCTAATGGGAGCGACCCACATAGCCATGCTGCCTGCCTGATTTTTGTCAATCCCCAGTTGTGAGGCCTTTGGTTTGAATTAACAGAACAGTCCTTGCATTTTTCTCCGTATTCATAATCTCTTCAACATAAGTTGATTCGTCACGCTTATGCCAATACGGAGTGGTTTCAGATATTAATCTGATCCCGGTCTCTCCATATTGACAACGGAGGTATAAAGTAAATCAAAACTTTGATAGTCGGCGGTTTAACTATCAAAGAAACATCCATACAACCAACGGTCCTATTTCCAATTGGAAATTCTACCGATCAAGCATCAAACAACACTGGGCCCCTTTAAATCAATTCCTGATTATATTATTATTTCAAATTCCCATTTCCCTATCTTTTGTATCCTTTTGAAGCTCGATTTCCCTTTCAATTCTTTGAAAAACATTTCCAATAAGTAATTTCTTTATTCAAGAAAATATCTCTTCTCCCATTTAGAAAACATTTCTATATATTCACGACATCCTTATTTTCCTATATTCAGAAAATATATATTATCAATATTAAAGAATATTTCCGAATTTCCTTACTTAATTCCTCGTTGACAATTCATTTCATTTTCTATGCATAGAAAATATCTATCATTTTATTAGGGGGAACATTTCAAATTCTTTTAAATTAATGCGATGTTATAAAACATCGTTATAATAATTCCAACCACTAATCATTTGTTAACTAACGGTATTACTAACCAATCCTTTCTACCGAACCTTAACCATTTTGTAACGACCCAGATTTTTGAACAGTTTATTCTAAATATTTAGTATGGTTTTAAATACTGAATTCATAATATAAATGGTATTTTATTGGGTTATCGATTAAATAATCGAAATACGAAAACAATGATAATTTTTAATTATCGGTGAATTTAAATTGTTTAAAATCAATTTATAGTTTAAGCAATATAAATTTTACAAATGAAGACGCTTAGAAATAATTGGGTAAAATCGTCAGGTTAAACTTGTCTTCTTCTCCATATAATAAAAATTAAAATTTCAGAAACCGTCCCATTTAATTCAGAATAGCATTATATTCTTATAACGTCGGTCGGTAAGTTAAAATTGGTATTCGTTACCGCAAAATATAAAATTTAACGGATAAAAATCAAATCAAATAAATAAACGTCCTCATCAGCCGACCTACTTCTTTAGCGCCACCCTAAATTTTTAATTCATGCAGACCTCCACTTTCCTATCGCAGACCTATTTCTTCTTTGAGCTGTAAATTTTGTCTTCCCGCTTTGTTATCAAGGGAGCACAAAGAAATGGCCTCGTACGGTTTGTCTGCATTTTTCATCTATATAAACCACCTTAAGCCTTCGCACAATCGACCATTCTCCAAAACCAAAACCCATTCGTGTTTCCCCTTTTTCATTCTTTTTTTCCCAGTCCCTGATTCCACCGTAAGAAGAAAAAAAAAAAGAAAAGAAATTGAAATCAGTTTAATTCAAGATCGAACACTGGTGAGGCTCGCACGATGGGAAGGGCTTGCGATTTCAGGAGGGGTTACGGGTTCTGTCGAAGTCGCGATTTAGGTATAGGAGTTCAACTGTTTACAGGAGGATTTAAGGGGGTGCGAACCTGTTATTATTGGCTATTGTGTGGAATTCAACTGCTTGAGGGATGAACGAGATGTGCGATTTCAGGAAGGGCACAGCGATTTCTGTTGAGGCCAGAGAAGGTAATTATCACGTTTTTGGGTTCAACTTGGTTTCCATAAGAAGCCGATTGTGGAAATTGATGCAACTGGAGGGTGCGATGCCAGATGAACATGGTGATTGGAATTCGGCAGATGAAGCGGATGTAGGTCTGTTGCAGGATGTTGCACTTGTAGAGTTGCGGTCCGATGGTGGTTAGGAAGGCCGTGGTGTTAGATGTTGCTGACAAGATAGTACAGTAGTGTTCGAAACAACAAGAGCTTGGAATGTACAGCAACAATAAGGCAGTAAGGTGTTAAATATATTCATCGAGACGAAATGATTCGTAGCCGGGAAATTTGGAATTTAAATTGGATATTCGGCGAACGAAAATCAATGTGAGTAAATCTCACTCACCTTTTATTTACAATTATTTTTATTCCGTTAAAAATAATTGTTGTTGCTCGTTTGGATTTTTCTGCTTGCTTTATATATATTAGTTATTTAGGCTATATATATATATATATTGGGTTGATTGATTGGTTGGATTCCCGCAGTCTCATTAGCGGATGCCCGCAGTTTCATAGCGGATGATTACCCTATACGCCCCACGCTATGATTAGTGGATGACCTTCTATACCGCGATATTCTGCCACGAAGCAGAATGGGTATTATTTATGTGCTAACATCTGTGGATGCAGGAAAAACAGGTTGGAGGAATCCAACTGGATTCCTCAAAAATATATTATCTGTTTGTTTATTTGCTTGATTTCATATATTCATATATGATGTGTTTAAAAAATCAAATGATTGAAAATTTGGTGATTTGCTTGTTTTAAATATCACTGGGCTTAAGTAATGATATTTAAAACTATCGTGGAAAGATATTTGGGATTTAAAAAGGGGAAAATTCTATTTTTAAATAGAATTTGAAATTTTAAATGAATAAAATATAAAACGTGTTTTGAAAAATAAAACAAGTATTTCTTTATAAACGAAGTTTATAAATGGTTCTTTTATAACGAAGTTATAAATGAAGTGAAAAGAATTATCATTTGATAATTCAGAAATAGAAATACAAGTGTGACATTGAAATTCGAAATGAAATTTCAAAATAAGATGTGAAAAGGAAATTTTAAATATATAACTCAAATGAAATTTGAGTATAACATTTGAATTTTTGAAGAGGAGTTTGAATGTTTGCATTCTAAAAGGAGATTGAATATTAGAAATTCAAATAGAGGTTCAAATAGAATTTGAATAGACGAAATTAGAATGAAAAATAGAATTTGAATTCAAGGAATTAAAATAAAATTTGAATTCAAAGGAATTCGAATAAAGAAATTCAAATAGAGATTTGAATGTAGAATTTCAAAATAGAATTTGAAATATAGAATTTCAAAGAAGAATTGAATAGAATTTGAAATATAGTATTTCAAAGAAGAATTCAAATGTGAAATTTGAATAGAGATTTGAATGGAATTCAAATATGAAATTTGAATAGAGATTTGAAATAGAAATTCAAGTAGAAATTTGAATATGAGATTTCAAAATAGAATTTGAAATAAACTTTGAAAGTAGGATTTCAAAGTAGGATTGAAATAGGATTTCAAAATAGGAAATCCAAATAGTTTTGAAATGGAATTTGAATTCAAGGGAATTCCAATGAATTTAAATATTAGAAATTCAAATGGTGTTGAAAATGAATTTGAATATTAGAAATTCAAATGGGGTCGGAAATGAAAAATGGAATTTGAATATAAGAGATTCAAATTGAATTCAAATAGGATTTGATCTATGGGATTTGAATATGAAATTCAAATGGGTTTTAACTATGGAATTTTGAATATAGAATTTAAAAAGGAGTTTGAATATTTGAATTTCAATAGAATTCAAATATAGAAATTGGAATATAGAAGTTCAAATGGGATTTAAATATAGAGTTTGAATAAGAGAATTCAAATGAATTCAAGTATTGAATTTGAATATGGAATTAAAATAGAAATTCAAGTATTGAATTTGAATATGGAATTGAAATAGAAATTCGAGTATTGAACTTGAATTCAAATAAAAAGTGAGATTGGAATTTGAATCAAGGAATTCAAATAGAGTTAAATGAAGTTGAATTCATTTAACGAAGTTTAAAAGTTTATATATATAAATATAATTAAAACGAACTCGCCACAGCGCTGCAGTTCGTAAAATAGCGATTCGAACTTCAATCGAGTATACAGAACGCAATTGAAGTCGAAATTCTTTGAAACAAGAAACGTCAGGACTGATTTGATAATAGTTTTCTAATGAAGGAGAAAAATCTGGATTTCGTCGTATAGATTTTGAGTTATGTCAAAATCAAATTTTCAGAAAAACAGCGCCAGAATCGTTTTAAAACCATAATGGTTTATTTAAGGTTATAAAAGGATTTTAAGCGGGAAAAATCCGAATTTTTCTTTTTAGGAAATCTCAGAGTTGAGTTGTAAAATATATATGAATTCAAGTTGTGTAAATGAATATGATTTTTGAAACAGAAACCAGATTTTTGATTTATTGAATAGAATTAACTAAATTGAATAGAAATTAGTTAATGAGATTTCGAATGAATATTGGGGTTTGAATAAGTAAATTCGATTTGAAAATTTATATTCAAAATAGAAAAGGGAACTAGAATTGAAATTGAAATTCAATTTGGTTATGAACGAGTTAAATATTTTGTTTGAAATTGCTATGTTCAAACAAAGAAGTAAAATAGGCAAAATGGCCGATTTAAAGAATAAATGGGCGAAACTGAATTCAAACGATTAGATAGTGTTGAATTGAATTGAAAACAGGTGAACAGGTGTTAAACAGATATGGGATGGAGTATATGAAGATTTTTATTTGTGTGCCCGACAAAAAGGTACATGTTTAAATTCATATATGGGTTTTATGCGCCGTATCGGCAAGCCACTTGGCTTTTCCTTTTTCTTTTTGATTGAGGAAGATACCGGGAAGCTATTTGAAATTTCCCGATGCTCCCGATACAGGGGAGGTTATGGCAAAATTTTCCGGAAATTTAAGGAGTTAGAATATTTTTAAGATATTTTGATGATTTGAAATCATTGTATCGACGTATTGAATTCGATAGGAAAGTGAATATAAAAATCGAATGTTGTAAAAGGGATAGAGATAAGTGATTGAAATTGTTTTCAATTGCAAATAGAGACATTTTCTAATATATAGAAAATAAAAGAAGTTAATATTTGGAAACGTTTTCCCAATGGCATATGAGGCAAGATGATTATTGAAAATATTTGGTTAACAAATATTGATAGAGAAAATAGAGAAGTGGTTTAATTAATGAATATTAATTAAAGGGCCCAGTGATTTGTTTGATATGTTTGGATGAACACTTGTTTTTATTCGATAGTTAAATCACAGACTATCGAAGTTTTTGACCATCGTTGTCAATATGGAGAGACCGGTTGGATTATTATCCGAAGAACCACTCCGTATCGGCATAAGCGTTGCGAACCAAGTATGCTGAATATATTGAAGACGGAGTGAAGTGCAAGGGCTTTTCTATTAATAGAAATAGTGCCTTCGGTTTCGTTCAATCCCAGAACGAACGTAAATGGACGAATGTCTGACAGAGTATTTCCAATGATCAAATGGGTTGGCCTGTATGAATATATATGGTTGCAACGGATTTATCCCTTAGCATAACATCCAGAATATTTGTGCAAACTCAACTAGTGATTAACGGATCTGACAATGTGGCATTCAAAGTGATTGTGCTATCAATGAATGGTAAGTATTCGTAGCCTCAGGCCTCAACAACCGGGAAAGGACAAAAATCGGGCAGGCAGCATGGCTATGTGGGTCGCACCCATTAGGGTGTATAATCACCTATCTAGAGAAATTCCTTTTGTTTCTTAATCTATCGATTCTGCCCATTCGGGAAACGGTGGTTTGAGTCCAACCGTTGGTGATATACATTCGATACACTCAAGCGAAATGAGTGGTCGGTCATGTGTGGGCCGGGTGGCAAGACGTTCTTGTTGAACCCAGGTGTATTTGCCTCTAGAGATACATCATCGGAAGGTGGTCCCATACCTTGTCATGTTGGAAATCCAATCTCCAATAAGTGCCATGCGGTTTTTGATTTTATACTATATATGTGGAGCGTGAGATGCAAGCGTTATGCTATTTGGTTATTTACTTGATGTAGACATTATTATAATATCACTGGAATTTCGTATCAAAGTGTTTTGGGTTATAGTAAGGTAAAAGCCGTCCATGTTTATGTGTGGACTGGTCTTACTATTATCTTTTCCTTTGAAAGGATTTTTGAAAGTTAAACAAGTGGTTGGAGTTTACTCACACCAGTCCCATGACTGACCCAGAGTTTATTTTGTTTTGTTTTCCCTAAACTCTTGGGTGCCCAAATTTGTACGGGCAGTCAAGTGTTTCAGGCTTTTACAGATACACTTGGAGGAGCTTGAAGAAGGAGGCTTCAACGTTAGTTATTTAGAGTTACTTCCGCTGAATCAAATGTTATGTGTACTCTGATGATGGTATGTATATATGTACAAAACAGATTTGTATTTCAAGGCTTATGTTATATAATATATTTTATTCGTTCCGCTGTGAGTTGTGATCTTCGTTTTCTTCTATTCTAATATTTCTATCTTTCTAATTCTCACCCTCTAACTTCTTTCTAATAAGGGTTCGTATTTCTGTGTTATTTGGGTTGGACGTGTAGTGTTATTAGTCAACTCAGATAGCACGGATTTGCGGGTCGTTACAGTGGTATCAGAGCTTAGGTTGAGCGAATACCTAGGCTTTGGTGGAGTTGTGCTCATTAGAGATAGGGTCAGCAGTACCCTAGAATGAGTTGAGTGTATATATATACGAGAGAGCGTATTTGTTAGTTGATATAAAAATTGTTTTATATTGTGTTGGCTAGTCTGTTGAGTGGTTTATGAATTCTGGTCGAATCGTGGGACGCCACGACGTCGATAGGAGTTTCTAAATACTTGAACAGAAGATTGAACACGATATAGTTTTGAAATGGGTAGATGAAATAATTTTACCCAAAATTCTATTTTGATATATAACTAATAATTTTCTAAAATTATTATAATATATGGATGTGTTGATTGTTAGGATTATAATCAAACGAGATTATAATATTGGAATGGTTATTTATAACCAAAATAGAATTTGTATAGGAATTAAATATACAAATGAGATGAATTAGAATTTAATTCAAACCAGAATTAAGAATTCAAAATCCTGGGAAGTTGAAAAATATTTTTCAAAGTATATTAAAATAATATAGATTTGTTTTAAAGGATTTGAAAGAAAATCATGGATTTTGAAATAATAAGACACTGAACTCACTTCAGTGGCTGGGAAATTATTCTGATGATGATTGCAACATCATCAGTGTTCATTTCCGAGTTTCTAAGTGATGAATTGCTACCTTAGAAAAAGTTTTAGATGGAAATTTGTTTGAAGGAAAACAAATTGGTTTGAATATTCAAATGTTTTGAATTTGAGATGAAAATAAATATATGTATATTTTTGTGTGATTTCAAAAGGATTTGGAATAGAAAACCCTGGAATTTGGATTCTGGAATTAAAATTTAACTGAAGCAAGTTAAATGGTTCAAGGTGAATAAATTGACTAGAATCAATTTGAAATAGATTGAAATGAATATGAATTAGAATGCATATGAATGAAAACCAAAAGTTTTGATTGAAATTAAAGTCATAGAAATATGAGGAGATGAGGTTCAACATAAGTGAGATTGTGAAAAGTAATGAATTTGTACCATTTTTCCTACCTTAGCAATTTCGAGGACGAAATTATTTTAAGGGGGGAAGAATGTAACGACCCAGATTTTTGAACAGTTTATTCTAAATATTTAGTATGGTTTTAAATACTGAATTCATAATATAAATGGTATTTTATTGGGTTATCGATTAAATAATCGAAATACGAAAACAATGATAATTTTTAATTATCGGTGAATTTAAATTGTTTAAAATCAATTTATAGTTTAAGCAATATAAATTTTACAAATGAAGACGCTTAGAAATAATTGGGTAAAATCGTCAGGTTAAACTTGTCTTCTTCTCCATATAATAAAAATTAAAATTTCAGAAACCGTCCCATTTAATTCAGAATAGCATTATATTCTTATAACGTCGGTCGGTAAGTTAAAATTGGTATTCGTTACCGCAAAATATAAAATTTAACGGATAAAAATCAAATCAAATAAATAAACGTCCTCATCAGCCGACCTACTTCTTTAGCGCCACCCTAAATTTTTAATTCATGCAGACCTCCACTTTCCTATCGCAGACCTATTTCTTCTTTGAGCTGTAAATTTTGTCTTCCCGCTTTGTTATCAAGGGAGCACAAAGAAATGGCCTCGTATGGTTTGTCTGCATTTTTCATCTATATAAACCACCTTAAGCCTTCGCACAATCGACCATTCTCCAAAACCAAAACCCATTCGTGTTTCCCCTTTTTCATTCTTTTTTTCCCAGTCCCTGATTCCACCGTAAGAAGAAAAAAAAAAGAAATTGAAATCAGTTTAATTCAAGATCGAACACTGGTGAGGCTCGCACGATGGGAAGGGCTTGCGATTTCAGGAGGGGTTACGGGTTCTGTCGAAGTCGCGATTTAGGTATAGGAGTTCAACTGTTTACAGGAGGATTTAAGGGGGTGCGAACCTGTTATTATTGGCTATTGTGTGGAATTCAACTGCTTGAGGGATGAACGAGATGTGCGATTTCAGGAAGGGCACAGCGATTTCTATTGAGGCCAGAGAAGGTAATTATCACGTTTTTGGGTTCAACTTGGTTTCCAGAAGAAGCCGATTGTGGAAATTGATGCAACTGGAGGGTGCGATGCCAGATGAACATGGTGATTGGAATTCGGCAGATGAAGCGGATGCAGGTCTGTTGCAGGATGTTGCACTTGTAAAGTTGCGGTCCGATGGTGGTTAGGAAGGCCGTGGTGTTAGATGTTGCTGACAAGATAGTACAGTAGTGTTCGAAACAACAAGAGCTTGGAATGTACAGCAACAATAAGGCAGTAAGGTGTTAAATATATTCATCGAGACGAAATGATTCGTAGCCGGGAAATTTGGAATTTAAATTGGATATTCGGCGAACGAAAATCAATGTGAGTAAATCTCACTCACCTTTTATTTACAATTATTTTTATTCCGTTAAAAATAATTGTTGTTGCTCGTTTGGATTTTTCTGCTTGCTTTATATATATTAGTTATTTAGGCTATATATATATATTGGGTTGATTGATTGGTTGGATTCCCGCAGTCTCATTAGCGGATGCCCGCAGTTTCATAGCGGATGATTACCCTATACGCCCCACGCTATGATTAGTGGATGACCTTCTATACCGCGATATTCTGCCACGAAGCAGAATGGGTATTATTTATGTGCTAACATCTGTGGATGCAGGAAAAACAGGTTGGAGGAATCCAAATGGATTCCTCAAAAATATATTATCTGTTTGTTTATTTGCTTGATTTCATATATTCATATATGATGTGTTTAAAAAATCAAATGATTGAAAATTTGGTGATTTGCTTGTTTTAAATATCACTGGGCTTAAGTAATGATATTTAAAACTATCGTGGAAAGATATTTGGGATTTAAAAAGGGGAAAATTCTATTTTTAAATAGAATTTGAAATTTTAAATGAATAAAATATAAAACTTCTTTGAAAAATAAAACAAGTATTTCTTTATAAACGAAGTTTATAAATGGTTCTTTTATAACGAAGTTATAAATGAAGTGAAAAGAATTATCATTTGATAATTCAGAAATAGAAATACAAGTGTGACATTGAAATTCGAAATGAAATTTCAAAATAAGATGTGAAAAGGAAATTTTAAATATATAACTCAAATGAAATTTGAGTATAACATTTGAATTTTTAAAGAGGAGTTTGAATGTTTGCATTCTAAAAGGAGATTGAATATTAGAAATTCAAATAGAGGTTCAAATAGAATTTGAATAGACGAAATTAGAATGAAAAATAGAATTTGAATTCAAGGAATTAAAATAAAATTTGAATTCAAAGGAATTCGAATAAAGAAATTCAAATAGAGATTTGAATGTAGAATTTCAAAATAGAATTTGAAATATAGAATTTCAAAGAAGAATTGAATAGAATTTGAAATATAGTATTTCAAAGAAGAATTCAAATGTGAAATTTGAATAGAGATTTGAATGGAATTCAAATATGAAATTTGAATAGAGATTTGAAATAGAAATTCAAGTAGAAATTTGAATATGAGATTTCAAAATAGAATTTGAAATAAACTTTGAAAGTAGGATTTCAAAGTAGGATTGAAATAGGATTTCAAAATAGGAAATCCAAATAGTTTTGAAATGGAATTTGAATTCAAGGGAATTCCAATGAATTTGAATATTAGAAATTCAAATGGTGTTGAAAATGAATTTGAATATTAGAAATTCAAATGGGGTCGGAAATGAAAAATGGAATTTGAATATAAGAGATTCAAATTGAATTCAAATAGGATTTGATCTATGGGATTTGAATATGAAATTCAAATGGGTTTTAACTATGGAATTTTGAATATAGAATTTAAAAAGGAGTTTGAATATTTGAATTTCAATAGAATTCAAATATAGAAATTGGAATATAGAAGTTCAAATGGGATTTAAATATAGAGTTTGAATAAGAGAATTCAAATGAATTCAAGTATTGAATTTGAATATGGAATTAAAATAGAAATTCAAGTATTGAATTTGAATATGGAATTGAAATAGAAATTCGAGTATTGAACTTGAATTCAAATAAAAAGTGAGATTGGAATTTGAATCAAGGAATTCAAATAGAGTTAAATGAAGTTGAATTCATTTAACGAAGTTTAAAAGTTTATATATATAAATATAATTAAAACGAACTCGCCGCAGCGCTGCAGTTCGTAAAATAGCGATTCGAACTTCAATCGAGTATACAGAACGCAATTGAAGTCGAAATTCTTTGAAACAAGAAACGTCAGGACTGATTTGATAATAGTTTTCTAATGAAGGAGAAAAATCTGGATTTCGTCGTATAGATTTTGAGTTATGTCA
Organism: Allium sativum; assembly: GCA_030737875.1. Lineage (NCBI taxonomy): Eukaryota > Viridiplantae > Streptophyta > Magnoliopsida > Asparagales > Amaryllidaceae > Allium > Allium sativum. Next base: position 980,949,181 of record CM060915.1, read on the forward strand.
AAATCAAATTTTCAGAAAAACAGCGCCAGAATCGTTTTAAAACCATAATGGTTTATTTAAGGTTATAAAAGGATTTTAAGCGGGAAAAATCCGAATTTTTCTTTTTAGGAAATCTCAGAGTTGAGTTGTAAAATATATATGAATTCAAGTTGTGTAAATGAATATGATTTTTGAAACAGAAACCAGATTTTTGATTTATTGAATAGAATTAACTAAATTGAATAGAAATTAGTTAATGAGATTTCGAATGAATATTGGGGTTTGAATAAGTAAATTCGATTTGAAAATTTATATTCAAAATAGAAAAGGGAACTAGAATTGAAATTGAAATTCAATTTGGTTATGAACGAGTTAAATATTTTGTTTGAAATTGCTATGTTCAAACAAAGAAGTAAAATAGGCAAAATGGCCGATTTAAAGAATAAATGGGCGAAACTGAATTCAAACGATTAGATAGTGTTGAATTGAATTGAAAACAGGTGAACAGGTGTTAAACAGATATGGGATGGAGTATATGAAGATTTTTATTTGTGTGCCCGACAAAAAGGTACATGTTTAAATTCATATATGGGTTTTATGCGCCGTATCGGTAAGCCACTTGGCTTTTCCTTTTTCTTTTTGATTGAGGAAGATACCGGGAAGCTATTTGAAATTTCCCGATGCTCCCGATACAGGGGAGGTTATGGCAAAATTTTCCGGAAATTTAAGGAGTTAGAATATTTTTAAGATATTTTGATGATTTGAAATCATTGTATCGACGTATTGAATTCGATAGGAAAGTGAATATAAAAATCGAATGTTGTAAAAGGGATAGAGATAAGTGATTGAAATTGTTTTCAATTGCAAATAGAGACATTTTCTAATATATAGAAAATAAAAGAAGTTAATATTTGGAAACGTTTTCCCAATGGCATAAGAGGCAAGATGATTATTGAAAATATTTGGTTAACAAATATTGATAGAGAAAATAGAGAAGTGGTTTAATTAATGAATATTAATTAAAGGGCCCAGTGATTTGTTTGATATGTTTGGATGAACACTTGTTTTTATTCGATAGTTAAATCACAGACTATCGAAGTTTTTGACCATCGTTGTCAATATGGAGAGACCGGTTGGATTATTATCCGAAGAACCACTCCGTATCGGCATAAGCGTTGCGAACCAAGTATGCTGAATATATTGAAGACGGAGTGAAGTGCAAGGGCTTTTCTATTAATAGAAATAGTGCCTTCGGTTTCGTTCAATCCCAGAACGAACGTAAATGGACGAATGTCTGACAGAGTATTTCCAATGATCAAATGGGTTGGCCTGTATGAATATATATGGTTGCAACGGATTTATCCCTTAGCATAACATCCAGAATATTTGTGCAAACTCAACTAGTGATTAACGGATCTGACAATGTGGCATTCAAAGTGATTGTGCTATCAATGAATGGTAAGTATTCGTAGCCTCAGGCCTCAACAACCGGGAAAGGACAAAAATCGGGCAGGCAGCATGGCTATGTGGGTCGCACCCATTAGGGTGTATAATCACCTATCTAGAGAAATTCCTTTTGTTTCTTAATCTATCGATTCTGCCCATTCGGGAAACGGTGGTTTGAGTCCAACCGTTGGTGATATACATTCGATACACTCAAGCGAAATGAGTGGTCGGTCATGTGTGGGCCGGGTTGCAAGACGTTCTTGTTGAACCCAGGTGTATTTGCCTCTAGAGATACATCATCGGAAGGTGGTCCCATACCTTGTCATGTTAGAAATCCAATCTCCAATAAGCGCCATGCGGTTTTTGATTTTATACTATATATGTGGAGCGTGAGATGCAAGCGTTCTGCTATTTGGTTATTTACTTGATGTAGACATTATTATAATATCACTGGAATTTCGTATCAAAGTGTTTTGGGTTATAGTAAGGTAAAAGCCGTCCATGTTTATGTGTGGACTGGTCTTACTATTATCTTTTCCTTTGAAAGGATTTTTGAAAGTTAAACAAGTGGTTGGAGTTTACTCACACCAGTCCCATGACTGACCCAGAGTTTATTTTGTTTTGTTTTCCCTAAACTCTTGGGTGCCCAAATTTGTACGGGCAGTCAAGTGTTTCAGGATTTTACAGATACACTTGGAGGAGCTTGAAGAAGGAGGCTTCAACGTTAGTTATTTAGAGTTACTTCCGCTGAATCAAATGTTATGTGTACTCTGATGATGGTATGTATATATGTACAAAACAGATTTGTATTTCAAGGCTTATGTTATATAACATATTTTATTCGTTCCGCTGTGAGTTGTGATCTTCGTTTTCTTCTATTCTAATATTTCTATCTTTCTAATTCTCACCCTCTAACTTCTTTCTAATAAGGGTTCGTATTTCTGTGTTATTTGGGTTGGACGTGTAGTGTTATTAGTCAACTCAGATAGCACGGATTTGCGGGTCGTTACACATTTTTCCGTCAATCATGACGTCAGTCAAGTTGAGGTATAATTACCTCTCAGACCTTAACTGAACGACATTCTTAACTTCAAAATAGTCAAAGCTCACAACTTTAACCAAAACATCACTTACATGACTCTCGGATTCGATCTAAGAACACACTTCCTTTACAGAAAAATATTGATTATAACAGTAGCGTTATAATCGCTGTTTCCAAATATTTAGTTTATAAAACATTGCTTCTAACAACAGCGTTACAATCGCTGTCTAGAATTTTAGAACACTTATTATAGCAATGGTGTTACGATTGCCGTTAAAACGGTTATTATAACGGCAGCGTTAAAATTTCTATTTGGATTTACCAAAATATTTATTATAATGGCAGCATTTAAAATTGCTATTCAAAAATATTTGGGTGTATCAAAATGCAATAAAATAAGTAAATAAATAAATAAATAAATTTGATTCAGACGGAAAGTAAAATATCTACTTCCCCAAATTCGATATAATCGAATTCCAATAAACAACTTCCATTCGAATACCCTAAATTCGATTTTTTTATTCTGAACTTCAGAATTTATTTACCATTTCAGGTAAATTCAAGTTTCAAATTCACTATTTAATTTAACCTTTCAAATCATTACCAAATTCTTTTATAACCATTCCAGTTAACAAAACATTATCATACTTTATTTCACATTCTCATTTTTGGAATAAAACTCATCGTTTTCATTTAAATGATTATCCATTTTCCTCTTTCATCCAAGTTTTTCAATTTTGATTGATATTTCAAATCTAAATTTCCTTCAAAGATATTTCATTTACAAAATATTCCATCTAAACTATCATTCACTTTATTCATAAATATACTTCCTTTTTTATTATAGTCAAACCTGTTTTATCTTATACTTTATATAACATTTCGAATCCAAATTTTCATTTATAATGTCTATTTAGCATTTCCATAGAAAATCTCAGTCTATATATTCTATTCCTATATAAATCTCTTTCACCATTTCCTTTGTAACCAATAAGTTCAAACCAACTAAAGTTAATGGTTTTAAATTTCATTTCCATCTTTCCCAACAAATTCAGACTTTGAATTTATATTTCAAGTCCATCCAATGATAAACATTTTACTAAATTCAAAATGTCGTTTATAATAAACTTCTTGTTCTATCCATTTGAAACAAATCCCTTTTTTTCTTCTTTCAAGTCCATTCGGAATTCAATTTATATTTTGGAAATAAAATTTCCCCTTTGAAAACTCAAGTTCTTCTTTTTACTTTTTTTTTTTAAAAAAATATTTTCGATATCTAAAAATACTCAAATTTCTAGGGCCAATGATATCCAACACAACATAATTTATCATAGTAAACAATAATATAAATGTTGAGGAACCCAGTTGGGCCCCTCCAACCTGTTTCCCTGCATCCACAGATGTTAATCAGCATCAATAATATTATTTCACATCAATATGAAATATCAGAACTAATCATCGATCAACGATGTAATCATATCAACAAATTTTATCAACCATTTCAACCAAGCAACCATTTCACAGTATAAAATAAATTTAAAATTCGTTTATATAAAAATATAAATGAAGCAGAGTTAGTGAGTTTACTCACCTTGGTTCGCAGTTGACGATTCTGCTTTGTTTTCATTTAAAATGGACGGACGTTAAATTTTTCTCTGAGATTCCACTTAGCTCCGTTCTCAGTCCCATTAGTTCCATGATGTAGACTTCATCATGGTGAATCCAACATAGTTTGTACCCTCGAGTTCTAATCACAAATGAATTAATTATAGCCGTTATAACATTTACTACGAATTAAATAAATTTATAATTAACTGACATACCGTTAACCTTTTTTAATTACCATGTTTAGTTTAGTAAATCCCACGTTCTCACCTTGGCAATGTTTTCTTCCACAAAAATCTTCCTTTTCTCTTAACTGCATTTCAGTACTCCACAAAAATGAAGACCAACTTCACCAAACACATCTCCAGTTCGGGAACACAGTCTTTTCCTTGGCAACTTCACCGCATATATTTTCTCTTCAAACCATTCAAATTCTAGTTCCCCACTTAAGAAATTGAATGACCGTGAATTAAGCCTTTACCCAAAGTCCTTATCACCGTTCTCTTCCTTCTATTTTTCATATAGATCCATATCTTACACAAAGCAGCTTAGTTTATGGGCTCGGCTCATCAGTTCCTTATATACTTTTTTTTCTTTTTTTATTTAAATAGGGCTTACTCAACGTATCTTGGCCCAACAATACAGACCCGCTCTCCCTTAATACTCATCTCACTTCTTAGTCACGTGCGTTAAGACGTCTTCTCCGTCCACTGTAATAGCTGAACCCAGCTCTTCCCATGGTCGTTCTTCTTCTTCAATCCCGGTCTCCTTTTCTTTTTCTTTCTAGTTAAATCAAAACTGAAAACACCAAACAAAACCTCATCAAAATCTAACCATCCCTCACGCTCCTTTATATCATCACCACTGTTTCCACCTACCACAGGCCCCCACGACACCGTCATCACCACAACCGCCGGCGCCTAGCCACCCTCCTCCGATAAACCGGATCTAATCCGACACCCTGAAGCCCACTCACAAACCCCAAATGTTTGGATCTACAACAGTCATCCCATGTTAAGCATACGTTATACCTTCTTCCACAGGCGAATTCGAACAACGCCACCCTCTTTGAACCATCGCTGGCCCACCTCTACCTCACCGGAGCTCCGACCCAACACCTCAATCCACGCGCCTCTGACCGAACGTCCACCTAAAACCAACCTCCCATGCTTCGTGGTCCTACAACCCTGTCACGACCCAAAAATCGAAGCACTCCCCTTCCATTCAGACCTCTGTATCGCGAGATCCCCAAAAGAAAATTCGATCGAACCAAGCCAAGTGTATACTTGCGTGAAGAGAATACTACTAGGAGTTTAATGAGTTGGAGGTTATTGAATTTCATGAGGTGTTGAATTTTTAATTGATTTAAGAAGTGGGTTGCTCTCGTTCTCTTATCTGAAGATGGAAAAAACCCAATTATGTATGTAAACCAGTATTTAAAGGGGAAAAACTTGGGAAGGACGGAAAGCAGTAGCTTGAGGGCCACGGTTTTAATTGCCTTGGCACGCACGGATACAAAATTTCTTGGCTACCACGAAATTTGTTTGTTTGGCATACACGGTTCTTGAAAGCTTGGCAGGCACACAGTGAAAAGTCTGGATGGCGGCAAGTTATTGAAATATTTGGTAGACGTAGCAAAAAGGGCTTGATAGATATATATTTATTTGTGATAGTTGATGTAGTTTGGATGTATAGTTAGCCAGTTGTTATTGTTATATTGGGTACCTAAGGTTTTCGTTCATGTCCGAGCTGCTACGGACAGAAATAAGAGTACGGTCGGGTCCAGCGAAGTACCACGATCCCAAAAATATAATAATATCGGTAGTTTAACTTATATTATGAAACTCCAAAATATTGATATAGGATGCAAAATACTCCAAATAAAAAGTTGCACGTTTTATTACTTAAAAATTACAGTAAAATTCTAAAAATTAAATTATCACTACGCCTCAAAAGAACCTTGTCTAAATTCAATTCCAATATTTAATTATATTTAAATAACCGTTATGGCTCATATACGATTTCATAGCGACTTTCTGAAATTTTGATTTGGACACAACCATAATCTACCAGACGAAAACTCGATCTTTCACTACCATTAGAAAGATACAGTTCAATAGATTTAAACGTTTCTTATTTCACAAAAATCCGACTTATATTGGATTCTGTATATTCAGTTGAAGTTCGAATCGTAAATTACGAACTACCGCGACCATACGAACTCAAATTAAATTATATAATAAATTATATGCTTAAACTACGTTTAATTAAATAATTCCTATAAATTCCTATATATAATTCAAATAAAATATTTAAACCAATTTAAATATTCAGAATTCAACGGTTGGAAATCTGGGTCGATACAAACCCCATTCGATCGGCTCCCTAACTCGTAGATACCCGTGTTGGCCCCACAGTGGGGTGTATCACTCCCCAAAGTGGCAACCCGATACTACCAAAAATGCACGGCTTATATCTACACGATGCAACAACGTCTTACCTACCAATCCGAGCCCACACACGCATATGAACCCGTTGGACTTGCGTTGCCACCGCTGACCCGTTTTGACCTCTTACAATCAAATCCAGTACGCGTGTCCCTTCCTCGACTTGGGTCGATCCCACAAAGATACTTAATGGGTTACTGGTTTGAAAAGGGACCCCATGCATGACACAAGCTTTTCACCTATGCTTGGTCCCCTCTAAGGTTTTTCCCACTTAACCCCATTCTTATTCATGTCTTCTTACATGTTTCAATCTTGGTTAAGTGCATCTAATCGTATTTCACAAGCCACCCAAGGCACCCACTTAACCCTCATGTCCCACCACATGTTTATCCGGTTAAGTGTTTCTTAATTCATTAACACCGTAACCTTGTGTAACACCCCGAATGTCCTGTTAACAGTAAAATTAACAAATTAAAGCATAATTAATTCTAAATGATGGAATTAAGGGAAATGGGTTACGCCATTGCGTTCGTATCAGAATTCTACTTGAGTTAGAGTCCGAGTTTGCGTAAAACAGATACCGTATGAAGAAGATATGGACGAACGAAGTTAGGCAGAAAAACCAGAAACGAGCAAGAATGCACTGGCGCACTTGGGAAGTGCGCTAGAACAAAATTGCACTGGCGCACTTGGGAAGTGCGCCAGTACAAATTTGCACTGGCGCACCTGCCAAGTGCGCCCAGGCCGAGCAGAAACCTGCTTGGTCAAGCCCTGGCTGGCCTGGTCGGGTTCTGGTCGATTTCTGAGGCTTGGCTGTGTCACTAGGGCTCACTTGTCACTTTCTGATTGGCTTCTCTTGAGATGGATGGTCTGGGTTAACTCTAGCTTCATCGACAGCTCAAATCAATCTGAAATTCTATAAATATAACTCAACACTCAGCCTAAATTCACACAAATAATATAGAACTAAAGCCTTCATGCTGCTGGAAGGAAACTAGGAGTAGCCGTCAGTTAGAGAAAGCTTAGAGACGAGCCAAACTAAAGTTAAAACAAGAATCAATCAACGTTTGTCTACCCAAAGGAAAGCAATTCAAATTCAGAACTCAGAAATCAGAAAACAAGACCGTCGTTTGTTGTAAGTATAGTGATTTTTCCGATGTGAATAAAAGTTAGGATTTGATTCGATGTAAAATGGAAATGGAATTGTGTTATTGTGTAACAACGATGTTAATTCATATCTATGTATTGAAATGATTGTGGTATTGTGATGTTTGTGGTATAGTTGAGTTGATATTGATCCTATTGTACATTAAGAATCACATGCAAGTTGTACAGTTCATGTTGTAATCGACACCTATATGTTTATGTGATTATATAGGTTGTACGTGATTAAGATTTCATGTATATATATGCTAAAACCTCTATACCTAAACGATTATGTTCATATACATGTTCCTATGTTTATACAAAAGTTGCAAGTCCCTAATTGGATCCATGCCAAGATCCACTTTAGTACACGTTTCATGTTGTAGTTGGACATATGATTTGGATCTAGTTCACATGTGATAAAATTATACATACTGAACATGTCTTATTCTTGTCATATGCTAGTGATGTTCGATGTTATGCCTAGATCTAAACATGTTTAGGCTTATGTTGTCTAAAATCATATGCTAATTCATGTGACACCTGTTTTGTTAGATTCCCCTTTTTAATGCAAGTTCACATGATAAGTTGAAACCCATGATCTAGTCCAGGTTGCAAATTCACATATATGTATGTTGACTATTTTGCAAGTTCACACCTATGATGTTCATATTGACTATGCCAAAAATGCCAAGTTTACACCTATGTCATGTTTATGTTTATGAATTCCCTTATGCCAATTTTGTGTGTGCTAAATTAGGCTAAGTTTTTAGCCTAATATTATATGTTAAAAACTATGCGGATGAAAATTAGGAAAGATTGTTAGCCTAATATTTAGACGGGGTAACATTGGGAATATTGGTAAAACTTGTCATAAATTGGTAAAAATATATGAAATTGGCATGTTGTCACATGCCAAAATTGGTGGCATTTAAATGGTATAAATCCTTATACCAAAAATGTTAAACTTGGAAAGTGGGCCACAACATTTAATTGTTGACAAATTTACATATAACAAGTAATAAAGACAAATATGTAAATTTAGAAAATACGAGTATGCTTAACACGAGGTTGGATTGAGTTGTGATGTAAACCCGCCCGGACCCGCCCGGCTGTCCAGTAGTCACAACAATACCTATCCAATGTGGGTGGTTAAGCATGGAGCCCAATAAGGACCCGAGGTTAGACTGAGTTACGGTGTAAATCTGCCCGAAACCGACCGGCACATCCAGTAACTGTAACAATACTTGTCTAATGTGAGTGGTCGGTGCTTTAAAAAGCTAAGGACAGACAAGTCAGGATGGTAGGGTTAAGTTAACTAAAACACTTAACCAATTCAACATGTTAATTTAAACTGATGGATGGGGTTAGGTAAATACATACACTTAACCACTTAACATGTTTGACTAGAAAACCATAGTAACGGGGACCCATTTCAGCAGTAACCAAATTAGGTATCATGGTACCCTGAAACTAGGCAGGGTGGGGCACGATTACTGGGCTGATTGTAAGCGGTCAAAAGCGACGGCGGTGGGTGCAACAGTGTGGGTTCTAACGGAGTGCGGGCATGCACACACTTCGGAGCAGACAAACAGGGCACTGGGGGCACCAGTAGTATAACCTAGGCATTCTAAGGATTGTGTCGGGTCGCCACCATGGGACTTGATACACCCCATGATGGGGCCAGCATAGGTATCTACAATATTTGGGGGCCGTAAGACACAGATGATTATATTAGTAGAAGCCGATCTTTAGAGAAAGGGGATCACTTCACCCGATCATGGGGTGCCGGTTGGGACAATACAAGTAGGTGCAGAGATATAATGTGGGGTGCGATAGTATATTCGATTCAAACTCCTTTACCTTAGTTTATGATACTTTCCTGTTTCCAGTTTATACTTATCATGTCCTTTTTCTTATTCTCATACCGAAGAGTCACTAGACTTACCAGGCTTTATGTCTGACCCTATTTTCTTTCGTCTTCTTTTCTTCCGTCCCCCCTCCCCCAGGTCCACAGGGAGGAAACAACCCAACTCAGTCAGATTCTTTGCAAGCTTCAAGATAGTAGATGTACGGTTTGGACTCTCTTTCCTTGGCTATGGCTGTTGGACACACTCTATGGGGATTAATGCAGTTTTAATTATGTTTTTATGCTTCTTTATTTAATAACCAAGACAAAAATGATGATGTAATGTTTTGGAAGCTGTTATGTGAAAGTTATGGAAATGTCCTTGTATGAACACGTATTTATGAAATAAAAAGTCTGTTTGTTTTCCGTTGCTTATATATATGTGTTTATATATCTGTCTTGTGTTTATCTGTGACTTTTACTTAAAAACCTCCACCAAACTTAAGGCATTCCCTTTGTAATGACCTTAATGGAGGGTGGGTTGTTTCACTTGGTATCAGAGCACGGTTTTACCAGACTAGATAAAAGTTTTTGAAACTATTTTCAAAAAGAAGTTTAAAGAAGCATTGTTTTCAAGAAAAAGAGTTGTTTTTTTAAAAGGCATAATTCCCCAAAAGCCATATGCAATATCTCTCTATCCTTTGTCTTGAATACTTTCCTTTTTGTTCCAGCATGTCTGGAGATCTTAACATTCCGGAAGGAGTACCGATACCCGGCTAGTTCCGAAGGTACCTAGAGGCTAGGGCCAATGGTGCGGGCCCAGCAGTCATTCCTCCTCCAACAGTGGCAGCGGTTCCTCCTCCTCCTCCTCGTGGAAATACTTTCGCTAAGACGTGTAGAGACTTCAAGGCTATGGGTGGAAAGGACTTTTATGGAACTGAATCATTTGTGGCAGCAAGGAATTGGATGAAGGAGATCGAGGACTTGTTCGTCATCTTCGAAGTTGACGACAGGCAAAAGATACAGCTAGCAGTGTGGTTGCTTAAAGATGAAGCTTCCTATTGGTGGGAAGTTACCCATGCTGAGAGGCCAGTGGAGACTTGGGAAGATTTCAGGATGAGGTTTGAGATGAAATTCCTCTCCCAAGCTAAAAGAAGCCTGCAAATGGAGAAGTTCCTAACTCTTAAGCAAGGAAGTATGACGATCAAGGAGTATGTCAATCAGTTTAATCAGCTGGCCAGATTTGGGCTGGATTTGGTAAACACCCAACACAAGAAGGCCCTTCGCTTCGTCAAAGGTCTGAATGAGCCTCTACACAGCCTTGCAATGACCCATATACCCATTGGAGTAACTTATGAAAGCTTGGTGGACATGGCGCTACTACACGAGGAAGATAAAGGCAAGAAAGAGGCAAAGGTGGAAGTGCCTCAAGAAAAGAAAGAGGGTTTACAGGCCAAGAAGACAGACTTCAAGAAAGGCGGGAAAAACAACAAAACCCGTGAAAAGAGAAGGTGCAATTTCTGTGGCATTGTGGGACATATAGAAAAAGACTGCAGGAATAAGAAGTCAAAGATGAATGGTGGTTATTTCCATTGTGGAGAGACTGGACACTTGGCTAAGGACTGCCCAAAGAAGCGGGGGCAGGGACAGAGGACTGGATCCATCTCAGGGGGACAGGTTCACGCGCTGGTGGCACCTCCACAGGAGCAAGGTAGAAATATTTCTGTAGAAAGCTTAGTTTATCTTTATGATCATCCAGTTCGCACTCTCTTTGATTCTGGTGCATCACACTCCTTTATTTCATCTTCCTTAGTAGAATCTCTGCACCTAGACATTAGTATGGTAGAAGATCCCTTGGTTGTTTCGAATCCAATTGGGGGCTCGGCTTATTTGTCGATGGTTTTCTTGGATTTGAAAATCTCTATTCTAAGTGTTGAATTTAGATGTAGTGCCTTTGTTTTGGGCTTCTCAGGATATGGACTGATCTTAGGCATGGACTGGTTATCCAGTAATGGTGCCATTCTTGATTGTGAAAAAAGAGTGGTTAGACTCTTGACTCGGCTTGGTAACACTCTAGAAATTTCTTGTAATCCCTTGAATGCTGTTATGCTTAGTTATCTAGAGTCGCTTGATGCTTCTGTTGAGAATTTGCAGTCAGTTAGAGTGGTCCGGGAATATCCGGATGTCTTTGAAGAGGTAAAGGGTTTACCTCCGAGGCGGGAAATAGACTTCCGCATATATCTTGTTGATAATGCAAAGCCCGTAGCTTTACCTGTCAGACACATGGCTCCAAAGGAGAGAAAGGAGCTCAGTAAGCAAGTTAAGGAGCTTCTCGAGAAGGGGTTTATAAGGTGGAGTATCTCGGAATGGGGTGCTCCAGTGGTGTTTGCCACCAAAGCAGATGGTTCACTATGCCTTTGTGTGGACTATAGGGAGCTAAACAAGCTGACTAAGAAGAATAGACACCCGCTTCCCCGAATAGACGATTTGTTTGATCAGCTTGTGGGTGCGTCGGTCTTCTCCCAACTTGATCTGGCTACTGGGTTCCATCGGCTAATGGTAGCTGAAGATAGCATTGATAAAACAACGTTCAGAACCCCCGACGGTTTCTACGAGTGGCTTGTCATGCCTTTCGGTTTGACAAACGCATCCGCTTATTTCGTGGACCTAATGAGCAGGATGTTCAGAGAATTCCTCAATAAGTTCGTGGTGGTCTTCGTAGATGATATTTTGATCTTCTCAAAGAATGAGGAAGAACATGCTCAGCATCTAAAGGAGATCATGGAAACTCTTCGAGTTCATCAGCTAAAAGCCAAATTCTCCAAGTGCCACTTTTGGAGAGAAGAAGTAAGGTTTCTTGGGAATATAGTTTCCAAAGAGGGGTTAGTCGTGGACCTCGTGAAAGTGGTGGCAGTGCAAGATTGGAAGACACCAAGAAATGCAACCGAAGTCCGAAGCTTTCTTCCGCTAGCCGGTTTTCACCGAAAGTTCATTAGGGATTTCGCGAAAATCTCAGCTCCACTCACAAGGCTAACAAAGAAGAATCTGGCGTTCGCTTGGGATTTGGATTGCGAGTTTGCTTTCCAACAATTAAAAAGGGCTCTCACAACAGCCCCATTTTTGACTTTTCTGGATGGAAGCAAGATGTTCATAGTATATACGGATGCTTGTGGTACGGGACTAGGAGCCGTTCTGATGCAAGAAGGTAGGGTAGTAGCTTATGGTGGAAGACAATTGAAAGTGCATGGAAAGAACTACCCAACCCACGATCTTGAGTTGGCCGCCATCATCTTTGCGCTTAAGTCTTGGCGCCATTATCTCCTAGGTGAGAAGTTCGAATTATATACTGACCATAAATCTTTGAAGTATCTTTTCTCGCAGAAAGATCTTAACTTGAGGCAGCAAAGGTGGATGGAGTTCCTTACCTCGTATGACTTTGAAATTTCCTATACTCCTGGCAAAGGCAACGTAGTAGCAGACGCGTTAAGCAGAAAGAAGCTGACCCTAAGCCCTCTCTTTGTAGAAAGGCAAAGCTTGGAGTATATAGCCAGTTTTGACTTTAGGCCCTCCTCAGATTTTATACTTGGTTTATTGGCATCCCTAGAAGTACGGCCCACTCTTTTAGACTCGATAGGGGCTGCACAACGTGAATACCCTCAGCTTGTGGATGTGATTGATAAACTAATTAGGGGTGAAACTTCCAGTCACCTCAATAGGTACTCCATCGATGATAAGGGTTGGCTGAGACGGGATGGAAGGCTATGCGTCCCACAAGCTAGGGATTTAATGAAGAAGGTTCTCGAGGAGGCACATCATTCCAAGATGACAATACACCCAGGTGGAGACAAGATGTACAAGGACGTAAAGAGAGTTTTCTATTGGAGCGGCATGAAGAAGGACGTGGCAGATTTCATTTCTAAGTGCGTGACGTGCCAACAGGTCAACACGGAACAAAAGAAGCCTGGAGGACTGCTTCATCCTCTAGAAGTTCCGCAATGGAAGTGGGATAGCATTTCAATGGACTTCATTGATGGGTTGCCTAGGTCAAGAAGAGGCAATACTAGCATTTGGGTAATAGTGGACAGGCTTACTAAAAGCGCCCACTTTATACCTATCAAGAGTAGAAGGACTGCCTCGTCTCTAGCTTCTCTTTACCTCAAGGAAATAGTTCGACTCCATGGAATACCCTCCAGCATAGTGAGTGACAGAGATCCCATCTTTACGAGCGAATTTTGGCGGAGTCTGCAAGAATCTGTAGGCACACAGTTATGCTTGAGCACGGCCTATCACCCCCAAACTGATGGTCAGACAGAACGGGTGAATAGAGTATTAGAAGATCTTCTGAGACTGTGCGTTCTTGACTTCGGAGGGACTTGGGAGGATCACCTTCCTTTAGTGGAATTCTCCTATAACAACAGTTACCAAGCCACCATCGGTATGGCGCCCTTCGAAGCTCTACATGGAAGACCGTGCTGATCACCAACTTGTTGGTGGGAGTCTACCGACAAGCTTATACTTGGGCCAGACATGATTAGAGAAACTTCAGAAAAAGTGGACTTGATACGAAGGAGAATGAAGACTGCCCAAGATAGACAGAAATCCTACGCCGACAAAAGAAGGACCGACCTTAAGTTTGAGGTTGGGGACAGGGTTTTCCTTAAGGTATCCCCTCTAAGGAACGTCGTTCGCTTTGGATCTGCAGGAAAGCTAGCACCAAGATTTGTAGGACCGTTCCCTATCATCGAGAAGATTGGGAAAATGACTTATAGAGTAGAGCTGCCTGAAAGGTTGGCGGGAATTCACAACGTCTTTCATGTTTCTCATCTCCAGAAATGTCTACATGAATCTGCGGAAGTGGTGGAGCCAAGCATTCTAGAAGAAGCCGAAGTGGAACGCTAAGCAACTGTGAGGAGAGTTCCAACTCAAATCGTAGGAACTGAAATCAAAAAGCTACGCAACCGCGAAGTCAAGCTCATTAAAGTTCAGTGGAGCGACGCCGAGGAAGACGCGACTTGGGAAACTGAGGACAGAATACGCGTGGCCTACCCTTTTCTTTTTGAGGGTACATCTTTGATTTCTCTTTTTCCTTAAGTTGTGCTTGTATCTATCTTTTTAGGTATAATCTCCTTGATATTATCCTTTATCCTTAGGTAGAAACCCCTTTGGATGTAAACATGTAATTGAAACATGTTATGGTTGATGGCTGCAAGTGGTTGCTCGTGGATGCATATACACACACAACCTAGGTTTTAGATTGGCTCAGTCACTTCATACTGCATATGCATATATGTATTCATATTTTATGTGGTTGAAACTCGATACATCGTCATATGGATGTCGCATTTGTATGAATGGTTGCGCACTCATGTAGAATTATGAGTAAGGACAAATTTGCATACATAATGGATTCATGACACTTACATGATTCACATTAAGGAGGTCAACTGAATCAGTAGACCGCCTAATTTTTGCATTAGATAAGGACATATACACACACTATGCATATGATCATGAAGTATTAGAAGTCTTTTAAGGACAATGGACGCCTGTGTTTGTTGGTTGAGTAGATGGACGAGTGGATGTTAGGATATACGTTCTTTCAGACTTGAAGATTTCGAGGACGAAATACTTTAAGGAGGGGAGAATGTAACATCCCGAATGTTAACAGTAAAATTAACAAATTAAAGTATAATTAATTCTAAATGATGGAATTAAGGGAAATGGGTTACGCCATTGCATTCGTCTCGGAATTCTGCTTGAGATAGAGTCCAAATTTGCGTAAAACGGATACCATACGAAGAAGATATGGACGAATGAAGTTAGGCAGAAAAACAAGAAACGGGCCAGAATGCACTGGCGCACTTGGAAAGTGCGCCAGAACAAAATTGCACTGGCGCACTTGGGAAGTGCGCCAGTACAAATTTGCACTGGCGCACCTGCCAAGTGCGCCCAGGCCGAGCAGAAACCTGCTTGGTCAGGCCCTGGCTGGCCTGGTCGGGTTCTGGTCGATTTCTGAGGCTTGGCTGTGTCACTAAGGCTGACTTATCGCTTTCTGATTGGCTTCTCTTGAGATGGATGGTCTTGATTAACTCTAGCTTCATCGACGGCTCAAATCAATCTGAAATTCTATAAATATAACACAACACTCAACCTAAATTCACACAAATAATATAGAACTAAAGCCTTCATGCTGCTGGAAGGAAACTAGGAGTAGCCGTCAGTTAGAGAAAGCTTAGAGACGAGCCAAATTAAAGTTAAAACAAGAATCAATAAACGTTTGTCTACGTAAAGGAAAGCAATTCAAATTCAAAACTCAGAAATCAGAAAACAAGACCGTCGTTTGTTGTAAGTATAGTGATTTTTCCGATGTGAATAAAAGTTAGGATTTGATTCGATGTAAAATGGAAATGAAATTGTGTTATTGTGTAACAATGATGTTAATTCATATCTATGTATTGAAATGATTGTGGTATTGTGATGTTTGTGGTATAGTTGAGTTGATATTGATCCTATTGTACATTTAGAATCACATGCAAGTTGTATAGTTCATGTTGTAGTCGACACCTATATGTTTATGTGATTATATAGGTTGTATGTGATTAAGATTTCATGTATATATATGCTAAAACCTCTATGCCTAAACGATTATGTTCATATACATGTTCCTATGTTTATACAAAAGTTGCAAGTCCCTAATTGGATCCATGCCAAGATCCACTTTAGTACACGTTTCATGTTGTAGTTGGACATACGATTTGGATCTAGTTCACATATGATAAAATTATACATACTGAACATGTCATATTCTTGTCATATGTTAGTGATGTTCGATGTTATGCCTAGATCTAAATATGTTTAGGCTTATGTTGTCTAAAATCATATGCTAATTCATGTGACACCTGTTTAGTTAGATTCCCCTTTTTAATGCAAGTTCACATGATAAGTTGAAACCCATGATCTAGTCTAGGTTGCAAATTCACATATATGTATGTTGACTATTTTGCAAGTTCACACCTATGATGTTCATATTGACTACGCCAAAAATGCCAAGTTTACACCTATGTCATGTTTATGTTAATGAATTCCCTTATGCCAATTTTGTATGCACTAAATTAGGCTAAGTTTTTAGCCTAATATTATATGTTAAAAACTATGCGGATGAAAATTAGGCTAAGATTGTTAGCCTAATATTTAGATGGGGTAACGTTGGGAATATTGGTAAAACTTGTCATAAATTGGTAAAAATATATGAAAATGGCATGTTTGTCACATGCCAAAATTGGTGGCATTTAAATGGTATAAATCCTTATACCAAAAATGTTAAACTTGGAAAGTGGGCCACAACATTTAATTGTTGACAAATTTACATATAACAAGTAATAAAGACAAATATGTAAATTTAGAAAATACTAGTATGCTTAACACGAGGTTGGATTGAGTTGTGATTTAAACCTGCCCGGACCCGCCCGACTGTCCAGTAGTCACAACAATACCTATCCAATGTAGGTGGTTAAGCATGGAGCCCTATAAGGACCCGAGGTTAGACTGAGTTACGGTGTAAATCTGCCCGGAACCGACCGGCACATCCAGTAACCGTAACAATACCTGTCTAATGTGAGTGGTCGGTGCTTTAAAAAGCTAAGGACAGACAAGTTAGGATGGTAGGGTTAAGTTAACTAAAACACTTAACCAATTCAACATGTTAATTTAAACTGATGGGTGGGGTTAGGTAAATACAGACACTTAACTACTTAACATGTTTGACTAGAAAACCCTAGTAACGGAGACCCATTTCAGCAGTAACCCAATTAGGTATCATGGTACCCTGAAACTAGGCAGGATGGGGCACGATTACTGGGCTGATTGTAAGCGGTCAAAAGCGACTTCGGTAGGTGCAACAGTGTGGGTTCTAACGGAGTGCGGGCGTGCACACACTTCGGAGTAGACAAACAGGGCACTGGGGGCACCAGTAGTATAACCTATGCATTCTAAGTATTGTGTCGGGTCGCCACCATGGGACTTGATACACCCCCATGGTGGGGCCAGCATAGGTATCTACAATATTTGGGGGCCGTAAGACACAAATGATTATACGAGTAGGAGCCGATCTTTAGAGAAAGGGGATCACTTCACCCGATCATGGGGTCCCGGTTGGGACAATACAAGTAGGTGCAGAGATATAATGTGGGGTGCGAAAGTATATTCGATTCAAACTGCTTTACCTTAGTTTATGATACTTTCCTGTTTCCAGTTTATACTTATCATGTCCTTTTTCTTATTCTCATACTGAAGAGTCACTAGACTTACCAGGCTTTATGTCTGACCCTGTTTTCTTTCGTCTTCTTTTCTTCTGTCCCCCCCGGGTCCACAGGGAGGAAACGACCCAGCTTAGTCAGATTCTTTGCAAGCTTCAAGATAGTAGATGTACGGTTTGGACTCTCTTTCCTTGGCTATGGCTGTTGGACACACTCTATGGGGATTAATGCAGTTTTAATTATGTTTTTATGCTTCTTTATTTAATAACCAAGACAAAAATGATGATGTAATGTTTTGGAAGTTGTTATGTGACAGTTATGGAAATGTCCTTGTATGAACACATATTTATGAAATAAAAAGTCTGTTTGTTTTCCGCTGCTTATATATATGTGTTTATATATCTGTCTTGTGTTTATCTGTGACTTTTACTTAAAAACCTCCACCAAAGTTAAGGCATTCCCTTTGTGAGTGACCTTAATGGAGGGTGGGGTGTTTCACCTTGAAAAGACCTCCCACATTAGACTGACATTTGTGGCAGCTGGATTTGTCGGGCGGGTCCGGGCAGTCTTACACCACAAACGAGCCTAACCTCATGTCTTTACAATTGTTACGCATTTAATTCATGCCCTTGACCTCTCACATTAGACTGGCATTTGTGGCTGCTGGATTTGCCGGGCGGGTCCGGGCAGTCTTACACCACAAAAGAGTCTAACCTCGTGTCTTAGGCGATTAATTACACATAATTAATTATTCCCAATTTGAATTAATTTCCCTATTCAAATTGTCAATCAATTACAAATTCAACTATGTCCATAATTAACACCTTAATTATGTCCATCTATTTATGATATATAAAATTATACCAATTAACATCACATTTAAGGCATTTATGCCAATTCTCAATATTAAATCTTTTAATGCTATCCCCTTGCCCCACGTTGTACGTTCGTTCGTTTAACGTGAAATATACGTTAGACTCGAATAGTCTAACTTATGGAATAAAGAGAAAACATCACAACATGCATAGATTAAAAACTAGATCTAAACATAAGGGGTGAACTTGCATGTGTGAATAAGGTTTTTCATCTAAAACTTGCATAGGCCAAAGTCACAAACTTGTATAAACTATGGATGTCATAGATCTAATCATAAGGTGTAAACTTGCATAGGCAATAGTCACAAACTTACAGTACATGATTCATACTCCAACATATACATACTTGCATATGTGATTTATACAACATAAACTATGATGTAAACTTGCATCTAACTCACACATGTCATAGCCTAACTTTAGATCCAATTTACACATAAAATAGATGTCATGAAACATGTAAGGTTGTATATGATTCTCACTAACTTGCATATGATTAACATCTAAACTTGCATACATACATATGATTTAACATATGAATTAGTTCCACAAACATAACCAAACTAGCATATGAAGCATCATTATGAATTGATTGTACATAAGCCAACAGTTAACTTAGATTTACAACATAGATAGTAACATCACAACTTTACAACAAAGATAATAACATCATAGATTTACAACATAGATAATAACATAATGGTCAATGATTCACAACGTTGTACGTTCGTTCGTTTAACGTGAAATATACGTTAGACTCGAATAGTCTAACTTATGGAATAAAGAGAAAACATCACAACATGCATAGAATAAAAACTAGATCTAAACATAAGGGGTGAACTTGCATATGTGAATAAGTTTTTTCATCTAAAACTTGCATAACCCTAAGATCAACCTAATTAAATTGTTAATTATATTATTAAAGAAATCGAACTCACAACTCAAAGAAGGTCTTGAGTTCTAGAATCTGAGTTCTGAAATTGATTTAGCTCGCCTTTGTAGTAGATTCGTTATTGTTTAGATTAGAGTTGAATAGAATTGAGTTGATTAGCTTTTCTTCCTCCTAAATGGTGGTGGCTACTCTAGGTTGCAAGGTGATAGCATGAAGGCCATAGTTCCAATTTTTTATTTGATTTAAGGGTTTGAGTCTACACATGTTTATATTGAATTTCAATTTAATTATAGCCGTCGGATGATCTTAGGGTTAATCAAAACCATTCAGTCAGGATAGGGTGACACCTCAGCCCTAATGACTCAGCAAGGAGTCAGAAAGGACTCAGCAATGAGTCACAGTATGGATCAGATAACACCAGAAAGCTGTGCAGGCTTTCTGCTCGGCCTGGGCGCACTTGGGAAGTGCGCCAGTGCATATATATATATATATATATATATATATATTTCTCTTCTTCTTCTGGTTTTTCCACCTAACTTCGTTCGTCCATATCTCCTTCATACGGTGTCCGTTTTACGCAAACTCGGACTCTATCTCAAGCAGAATTCCGAGACGAACGCAATGGCGCAACCCGTTTCCCTTAATTCCCTCATTTGAAATTAAGTATTCTTTAATTTGTTAACTTTAATATTAAAATTACGGGGTGTTACATTCTCCCCTCCTTAAAGGATTTCGCCCCCGAAATCTCCAAGTTAAGGAGAATGCATAACCTAACATCCAGTCATCCATCTACTCAACCATCAAACACAGACATCCATTGTCCTTACAAAATTTCTAATGCTGTATGAACATATGCGAGGAGTGTGCGTATATGTTCCTTATCTAATGCAAAATCAGGCGGTCTACTAATTCAGTTGACCTCCTTGATGCAAATTATGATAGTGCCATGCGTCCATTATGTATGCGAGAGAATCCTATCGATACATATTATTTCTACATGTGTGCACAACCATTCATCAAAATGCCGCATCCATATGACAACACAACCATTACACATCCATTAACTTAAATATGCACACACATTTATATGCAACATGAAGGTGATTGAGCCGATCTAGTGCCTAAAGTGTGTGTATATGCATCCACGAGCAACCACTAGCAAACACTTGCATCCACATGCATCCATCATACATAACATGTCTCAAACACATGTTTCAACCATAGGACTACCCTATCTAAAGGTCAAAGATACTAGCAAGAGGACATACTAAAGATAAAACGAGTACAAGCTAAGAGATAAAGGAGAAATTAAAAGACATACCCTCGAAAAGAAAAGGGTACAATGAACGCATCTTCTCTTCCGTCTCCCAAGTAGCGTCGCTCTCATCATCTCCCCATTGCACTTTGACTAGCCTGACCTCTCGATTCCTCAACTTCTTAATCTCCGACCCAAGAATGCACGTAGGAGCTTGTCGAATCGTCAAATCACGCTCTATCTCCACCTCTCTAAGCAAGCTCGGCTCTACCACTTCTGCGGTCTTATGCAAGCACTTCCTCAAATGTGATACATGGAATACGTCGTGTACACCACTAAGTCTCTTGGGCAACTCCACTCTATACGCCATGTCCAATCCTCTCCTTAATAGGAAACGACCCTATGAACCTTGGTGCTAACTTCCCAACGGACCCAAAGCGAACAACATTCCGTAATGGAGACACCTTGATACAGACCATGTCCCCAATATCAAACTCAAGACCTGTCCTCCTCTTGTCCGCATAAGATTTCTGCCTATCTTGCGCCGCCTTCATCCTCCTTCGAATCAAATCGATCTTTTCTGAAGTCTCTCTAATCATATCGGGCCCAAGTAATATCTTATCCGTAGATTCCCACCAACATGTAGGTGAACGACAAGGCCTCCCATAAAGATCCTCGAAAGGTGCCATGCCAATGTTTGACTGAAAGCTATTATTATATGCGAACTCCACCAAAGGAAGATGCTCCTCCCATGTACCTCCGAAGTCTAAAACACATAGCCTCAAAAGTCCTCTAGAATACGATTCACCCTCTCGGTCTGGCCGTCCATCTGAGGATGATATGCGGTGCTCAAACATAATTGAGTCCCTATTGCCTCTTGCAAGCTCTTCCAAAACTCGCTAGTAAAGATAGGATCGCGATCGCTCACTATGCTAGAAGGAACACAGTGCAAACGAACTATCTCTCGAATGTATACGAAGGCTAACAATGGAGCAGTCCTCTTACTCTTCACGGGAATGAAATGGGCGTTCTTAGTAAGTCTGTCTACCACGACCCAAATTCCTGTATTACCCTTCCTCGATCTTGGTAACCCATCAACAAAGTGCATCGAGACACTCTCCCACTTCCATTGTGGGACCTCCAATGGGTGAAGCAACCCACCGGGCTTCTTTTGCTCTGCTTTTACTTGTTGGCACACTAAGCATCTAGCGATGAACTCGGCCACATCCCTCTTTATACCGGCCCAAAAGTAAACTCGTCTCATATCCATGTACATCTTGTCCCCGCCGGGATGAATGGTCATCTTCGAACGATGTGCATCATCAAGAATGGTCTTCCTCAAGTTCTCGTCTCATGGTACGCAAAGTCTACCATCCCTACATAACCAACCCTTATCATCTAGGGTATACCTACTGAGATGGCTCGATGACTCCCCCTTTATGAGCTTCTCTACTAACTAAACCAACTGTGGGTCATCTCGCTGTGCCTCACCAATCCGTCCCAAGAGCGTAGGTCTGACTTCTAAGGATGCTAGCAAACCGGGTACAAAGTCAATGGAAGGTCTAAAGTCAAACGTAGAGATAAACTCTAAGCTTTGCCGCTCAACAAACAGCGAACTCAAGGACAACCTTTTCCTACTTAAGGTGTCTGCCACCACATTACCCTTGTCAGGGGTATATGCTATCTCGAAATCATAGGACGCTAAGAATTCCATCCACCTTTGCTGCCTTAAGTTTAAGTCCTTCTGAGAGAACAAGTATTTTAGCGATTTGCGGTCAGTGAACAATTCGAATTTCTCGCCAAGAAGATAATGGTGCCAAGACTTAAGCGCGAAG
The DNA here is from genome assembly GCA_030737875.1 of Allium sativum. Taxonomy (NCBI): domain Eukaryota; kingdom Viridiplantae; phylum Streptophyta; class Magnoliopsida; order Asparagales; family Amaryllidaceae; genus Allium; species Allium sativum. The sequence goes on from CM060915.1 coordinate 980,971,807, forward strand.
ACAATAGCGGCCAACTCTAGGTCATGCGTAGGGTAATTTCTCTCATGTACTCTCAACTGCCTTCCTCCATAGGATATTACCCTTCCCTCTTGCATTAAGACTGCGCCTAGTCCTGTCCCACAAGCATCAATATAAACGGTAAATGGCTTACTCCCATCTGGCAACACTAAGACTGGGGTTGTGGTCAAAACTCTCTTTAAACGTTGGAACGCATCATCACAATCTACGTCCCACGTAAAAACTAGGTTCTTCTTTGTCAAGCGTGTTAATGGGGCAGATATTTTTGCGAAGTCCTTGATAAAATTCCTATAGTAGCCAGCCAACCCCAAGAAACTTCTCACCTCGGTAGCATTTTTAGGGACCTTCCAATCTTGGATGGCCACCACCTTCGCGGGATCCACAGCTATCCCTTCTTTGGAAACCACGTGCCCTAAGAATCGCACTTCCTCCCTCCAAAAGTGACATTTAGAAAATTTAGCTTTAAGGTTATGCTCTCGAAGGGTCTCCAATACTTCCCTAAGATGTAGGGCATGCTCTTCCTCACTCTTAGAAAAGATCAAGATGTCATCCACAAAGACCACCACGAATTTATTAAGGCACTCCCTAAACACCCTACTCATCAAGTCAACAAAGTATGCGGGGGCGTTTATCAAACCAAAGGGCATCACAAGCCACTCATAGAAACCGTCCGGAGTCCTAAAGGGAGTCTTGTCTATGCTATCCTCAGCCACTCTCAACTGATGGAAACCAGTGGCTAAGTCCAACTGCGAAAACACTGAGGCGCTAACTAACTGATCAAAGAGATCGTCAATCCTCGGCAGTGGGTGCCTATTCTTCTTAGTAAGTTTATTAAGTTCTCTATAGTCCACACAAAGTCTAAGGGACCCATCCTCCTTTGTGGCAAATACTACTGGAGCACCCCACTCCGATATACTACATCTTATGAACCCTTTCTCTAGCAACTCCCCTACTTGCTTATTGAGCTCCCTCCTCTCACGAGGAGCCATATGGCGTACTGGCAGAGATACTGGTTTTGCATTGTCTACAAGATAAATACGAAAATCTATCTCACGTTTTGGGGGTAGACCCCTCACCTCATCGAAGACATCAACATATTCACGGACTATACGAACAGAATGTAAATCATCATTGGATGCGTCAAGTGACTTAAGATAACTAAGCATCACCGATCCTCTAGGGTCACAAGAAATATCAAGGGTCTTTCCACTACGAGTCAACAATTTTACTACCCTTCGTTCACAATCAAGGATGGCACCATATCTGGCTAGCCAATCCATCCCTAGAATCAACCCATAGCCCATGAAACCAAGCACAAAAGCATTACAATCAAAACCATCGCCTAAGATAGACAATCTCAAATCCCTAAAAACCATGGATAAATGAGCCGACCCACCAATAGGATTTGAGACTACAATGGGATCCACAACAAGACTAGTATTTAAGTGCAGTGTTTCAACTAATGATGTAGAGATAAACGAATGTGATGCGCCAGAATCGAATAAAGTACGGACATGATGATCAAACAGAAAAACTAAACTCTCAACGGAAATGTTTCTACCTCGTTCTTACAGCGGTGGGACCGCGAGAGCCTGGACCTGCTCCCTTGCCTGCCCTGGTGCCACGAGAGCCTGAAGTTGCCCTCCAAAAGTTCTTTGCCCTTGCCCCTGTTTCCTTGGGCAGTCCTTAACTAGATGACCTGCCTCTCCATAGTGGAAACAACCAGTCTTCTTCTTTTTCCTACAGTCTTTACTCAGATGGCCTGGTGTCCCACAATTAAAGCACTTCTTCTTTCCTTTGCCATTATTGTTCTTCCCGCCTTTCTTGTTTTGTTGTTGTTGTTGCGGTTTCTTTTGATCTCCTTTCTTCTCGGGTGCCTTATTAGCATTGGCTCCCTTCTCCTCTTCATGCATAAGCGCCATGTCAACTAGTCTCTCAAAGGTAGCCCCCATAGGGATGTGGGTCATAGCTAACCTATGTAGCGGCTCGTTCAAACCCTTAACAAATCTCAGGGCCTTATTTTCGGGTGTATTCACCAAGTCCAAGCCAAATCTCGCCAACTGCTTGAACTTGTTGACGTATTCTTTTATTGACAGATTCCCTTGCTTTAATGCCAAAAACCTTTCCATGTATAGATTCTCTTCAGCCCATGAGAGAAACTTTGCCTCAAACCTTCGTCTGAAATCCGGCAATGTATCAACTGGACGCTCTCCATTAGTGACCTCCCACCAAAACAAAGCTTCGTCCTTCATCAACCAAGCAGCCAATTGGACCTTCTTACAATCGTCCAAATCGAAAATGCCAAACAGATCCTCCACTTCTTTCAACCAATTTCTAGCTTCAATGAACGTTTCAGACCCACTAAAAGATTTTCCACCCATCGAACGAAAGTCTTTACATATCTTGGAGAAAGTATCTCCACGCGGAGGAATGACTGGAGCTGGAGGAGGAGGAGGAGGAACGTTGGCCGAACCCGCGGCAGCAGCCCTAGCCTCGAGATATTAACGAAACCACCCGGGTACATGAACACCCTCTAGTATCTCAGATGCTCCATACATGCTAAAAAAAAAAAGAGTTTCAAAACAAGGGAAGCGAAAGAGAGATGTATGGCTTGCGGGGATTATGCTCTTTAAAGTGAACTTTCCTTGAAAATAGCTTCTTTAAAACAATTTTTTGAAAATACTTTCTAGGAAAATAATACTTTTGAAAACACTTTTCAAAACTTTTTATCTGTTCTTGTAACCATAGCTCTGATACCACGTGTAACACCCCAAGTCCATTAATGTCACTCACAAAGGGAATGCATCAATATCCATGAAGCGTTATTGTTGTATAGAATAGATAAATTACAAGAATAAATAAATAAAACAACACAGCGGAAGTTAAAACTTATTTCATAGCATCATAACTCAAAGCGAGTTTACATAAGTAGTCTCCAAAATCATTACAACAGGATCAATAGTCTTTTCCAAAAACTTCAAAGTACATAAAGAAGCAAATACTTAAATAACATAAATGCATAAATCCCCACTGAGCATAAGCAAAGCCATAAAGATGAGAGAGTCCAGAGCGATACATCTACTCTTTTCAAGCAACTGGAAGAAATCAGCACTAAGTTGTAGTATTCCCTGCTTGCAAACCTGAGGGGGGGGGAAGAAAGAAAAGAGGTGGAAAGAAAAGGGGGTCAGACATAAAGTCTGGTGAGTACGATAACTTTAACAATATAATTATCAAAATAACTAGGCTAAGGCATAAGCTGGAAAATAAGGAAATGACTGTGAACAAATGGGTATGGCAGAGCAAACAAAGAAATAAGACGAACAAAGATAATGTTAAAGGCGCCCCTAATCACTATAGGATAATTACTATACTGCACCACCACTAGTCACCCTAAAGGTTGATCCCGCCTACAGAACTTAATACTGCTAATGGTAGTTTCGTGTACCCCTAGCTACCTCCATAAGTGTCATCTGCCCCTATCTCCACTAGGTGTACCTACTACCCCCATTCGATCGGCTCCCTAACTCGTAGATACCCGTGCTGGCCCCACAGTGGGGTGTATCACTCCCCAAAGTGGCAACCCGATACTACCAAAAATGCACGGCTTATATCTACACGATGCAACAACGTCTTACCTACCAGCCCGGGCCCACACACGCATATGAACCAGTTGGACTTGCATTGCCACCGCTGACCCGTTTTGACCTCTTACAATCAAATCCAGTACGCGTGTCTCGTCCTCGACTTGGGTCAAGACCACAAAGATACTTAATGGGTTACTGGTTTGAAAAGGGCCCCCATGCATGACACAAGCTTTCCACCTATGCTTGGTACCCTCTAAGTTTTTTCCCACTTAACCCCATTCTTATTCATATCTTCTTACATGTTTCAATCTTGGTTAAGTGCATCTAATCGTATTTCACAAGCCACCCAAGGCACCCACTTAACCCCCATGTCCCACCACATGTTTATCTGGTTAAGTGTTTCTTAATTCATTAACACCGTAACCTTGTAAAGACCTCCCACATTAGACTGGCATTTGTGGCAGCTGGATTTGCCGGGCGGGTCCGGGCAGTCTTACACCACAAACGAGCCTAACCTCGTGTCTTTACAATTGTTACGCATTTAATTCATGCCCTTGACCTCTCACATTAGACTGGCATTTGTGGCTGCTGGATTTGCCGGGCGGGTCCGGGCAGTCTTACACGACAAAAGAATCTAACCTCGTGTCTTAGGCGATTAATTACACATAATTAATTATTCCCAATTTGAATTAATTTCCCTATTCAAATTGTCAATCAATTACAAATTCAACTATGTCCATAATTAACACCTTAATTATGTCCATTTATTTATGGTATATAAAATTATACCAATTAACATCACATTTAAGGCATTTATGCCAATTCTCAATATTAAATCTTTTAATGTTATCCCCTTGCCCCACGTTGTACGTTCGTTCGTTTAACGTGAAATATACGTTAGACTCGAATAGTCTAACTTATGGAATAAAGAGAAAACATCACAACATGCATAGAATAAAAACTAGATCTAAACATAAGGGGTGAACTTGCATATGTGAATAAGTTTTTTCATCTAAAACTTGCATAACCCTAAGATCAACCTAATTAAATTGTTAATTATATTATTAAAGAAATCGAACTCACAACTCAAAGAAGGTCTTGAGTTCTGGAATCTGAGTTTTGAAATTGATTTAGCTCGCCTTTGTAGTAGATTCGTTACTGTTTAGATTAGAGTTGAATAGAATTGAGTTGATTAGCTTTTCTTCCTCCTAAATGGCGGCGACTACTCTAGGTTGCAAGGTGATAGCATGACGGACATAGTTCTAATTTTTTATTTGATTTTAGGGTTTGAGTCTACACATGTTTATATAGAATTTCAATTTAATTATAGCCGTCGGATGATCTTAGGGTTAATCAAAACCATTCAGTCAGGATAGGGTGACACCTCAGCCGTAATGACTCAGCAAGGAGTCAGAAAGGACTCAGCAATGAGTCACAGTATGGATCAGATCACACCAGAAAGCTGTGCAGGCTTTCTGCTCGGCCTGGGCGCACTTGGGAAGTGCGCCAGTGTATTTTTGTACTGGCGCACTTCCCAAGTGCGCTAGTGCATTTATATATATATATATATATATTTATCTTCTTCATCTGGTTTTTCCGCCTAACTTCGTTCGTCCATATCTCCTTCATACGGTGTCCGTTTTACGCAAACTCGGGCTCTATCTCAAGCAGAATTCCGAGACGAACGCAATGGCGCAACCCGTTTCCTTTAATTCCCTCATTTGAAATTAAGTATTCTTTAATTTGTTACTTTAATATTAAAATTATGGGGTATTACATATTTGGTATTGTCGTATGACTCGTTGCTCTATACTTCGGTTACAGATATATGTATATCAAGTTCTTTTTCTTATCAGAATTAAAGTAATAAAATTTCTTTGCACTTAAGTTGTTCAAATATTAGAGGTTTTGATCTCACTGAAAAAGGACCAGTTGGAAATAAACATGAATATCTCACATTCACTACATCAAATAAGCAAATTTGAAACATATGATATTTTTCATTTGAAACTCTTTTTTTAGTTTCTAGGCTTGAAATAGTTATCAAGTGTTTCTATATTTACGGAAGTGTTTCCAGTATTTTTGATAATTTTAAATATTAATTTTGCATGCAAATGAGTTAGGTCTTTCCTAACTTACCTATCATACTACCATTCCAAATCGAAAGCCCAATTTTCGTTCCCTTCTCGGCCTGTGATCCCAAAAAGAAAAAAGTTAGGTCGCGTTTCTTTTCTTTTCTACAAACTCTCATTCCTGCGATTTTCTCATCTCCACTCGTCGCTTTCCTTTTCCCCCAAAGATAACCCTCGATTTTCTCATATCTCCCTTGGATTAGAATTGTCTGTCAGAACGAGACTTCTTCACTCGGTGGCGATTCATTGATAGGAACAACCTAAGGTAATATCTGTGTGTCCTCGATTAGAATTGATTTTCTTAGCTAATTCATTTTCGATGATGATTTGAACTTGTAATTCTTTTTTAGGTAAATTTTGTTGGTAATTTCTTAGCTAATTAAATTTTCCATTCAGTTGGTAATTTCGAATGTTGAACAAAAATAGCAAAAATAAGAATGTCAACCTTAATGGTTCTTTATTAATTCAACAATTTACATATTCAATTGCGAAAACATAATTCATCATCCCTTTTAAAAATAACACATCTTCAGTACATAATTTCGGGCATTGGCTACCTATGAGATGAACCTGTAGGTATGGGATGCCTCAATGGCTGGTTCATATTGTACACTGCTGAGTTATATTTCCTTATTAGAACCTCACTGCCATGTGCATACATTTTTTAAACCAATTTAAGTATATGTGCATCCATTATAGTATTGGAAACTTTGATATTAAAATTCTGTATACAGTACATAACCTCTCACTCCCTCGACCTAAGTTGTGAAAACAACAGATATGGGTATATGGTTTGTTAATCCATACCCCCCCACCCGGTTACACCTCTTCCAACTGCAATGGAATTGTGCCGCTGTTAAACATCTTCCACTTGTAATGGACTTGTAAACCTAATGCGTAGTTCCTTTGTCAACATCATTATCCTGTCCAAAAAACTCTAATAGTTATATCATTCTGCAGTCCCTGTGTAGTTATTTTATGTTGTGAAAGTGGTTGTCCCACATTTGTAATTCACGTATTGCTTGTCTGAAATCGGTGCCATGTAGTACGGTTGTTGATAAATGCTTATTCTCTTACTTCGACCAGTCCATTGTTAATCCATTTCCTCTTGGAATTGTAGTATCTTCCAAGAAATTATACAAAATATTCCGTATTCATTCCTGAGGATGATATCAGAAAGAAGGGTGTTAGTATAGAGGAAAGCTAAAGCAAATTCCTGTATTTTACTATTTATTTCAAGGCTATTCTAGAATAAATTGTTTTATACCAAGGATTTCTAATAATTTCACCGCATATGAACATCTAATGCTTTGTGTTTACAACACTGAAACTAGTACCGAAACAGACAGGAAAGGGACGTTGCATGACTTTCTTTGTTTCCTACTCAACCTATGTCCCTCTGCTCTTTTTTCACGAGGCAAGGGTTAGTAGGTTCTGCATTTTCACGTCACCGCGCTTAGTCGTGACATGCCCCCCTCTAAATAAATAAATAAAAAGGAAAAAGGAAAAGAAAACGGAAAACACTCATGCTTTTCTAATGCTTTTTAATTTGCTGATGGACTCAATTATTATGTATCATAACGACGTCAAATTTTCCAACACTTCTATTTTTAACTCTTTGTTTACTTTCATTTTATTTCAAGGTTATTAAGATGATTTTTTCTATGCTATTGGATTGCAGGAACCTGATGGTTTTTGGTCTTCATGCTCTGTTGTAAGTAGTAAAGCTTTGTTCTAAATATTTAATATGGTTATATTTCTCACTGGCATGTATCCCAGATGATGGATAACATTTTGAAAAGCTATTTTTTGATAAACACCTATAAACTTTCAAACATGTTAACTTCCTCTTTGGTTGAAATATTTTAAACTACATTTCTGTTTTTTAAGCTCGTCACGTGATAGCAAAAGTCAACATGCAATATTTTTGAGATAATATATAATAAAGAATTCCTATATTTTGTAAATTCAGCTTTCTGTTATCAACATTTGAGTTTTCTTAGAATTCTTCTCATAACATATTTATATCATCGGAATCAATCAAGACTAAGCTGTGGCTGTTTTTCTATATACATCAACTAACCAAAATGTATTTGTTCCACATTTACGCATTCAGGAAACTTTTCCATTCTAGCTCTACTCTAAATAACAAATCATGAAACAGTGATCCTCTACTTCATTTTGGCATATAATAATCTTTCTTTTGCTTTTAATTAATGACATTATCGTATATCTCTTATTTTTTTCATCATTACTCCATGGGATCTAAAAAATCAATTGGTTTCGTCAGGCTTGATGGTTGGAGTTTAAAGCTCGCTTCTGCTTTGACCAAATTTGGTACCTTTTTTGAAGCGGATCGGGTGAGCTGTTTTACTGAAATGATAACCTCTATAATCAACATGATAACTAGTTAACTTCCTCTTTGGTTGAAATATTTTAAACTACATTTCTGTTTTTAAAGCTCGTCCACATGATAGCAAAAATCAACATGCAATATTTTTTGAGATAAAACAATAAAGAATCCCCATATTTTGTAAATTCAGCTTTCTGTTATCAACATTTGAGTTTTGTTAGAATTCTTCCCATAACATATTTATATCATGGACATTAATCAGGACTAAGCTGTGGCTGTTTTTCTGGATACATCAACTAGCCAAAATGTATTTGTTCCGCTTTTACGCATTCAAGAAACTTTTTCACTCTAGCTCTGCTCTAAATAACAAATCATGACATAGTGATCCTCTACTTCATTTTGGCATATAAAAATCTTTCTTTTGCTTTTAATTAAAGACATTATCGTATATCTCTTATTTATTTTCATCATCACTCCATAGGATCTAAATAATCAATTGGTTTCGTCAGGCTTGATGGTTACAGTTTAAAGCTCGCTTCTGCTTTGACCAAATCTGGTACCTTTTTTGAGACAACCCCAAACCCCGTTCCACGGTGGCAAGGGTAATCTTTGGAATATAACACATAAACAGATAATAGCAAAACAGAAATAAATAAATACACCAAATAATGTACAATAGAATACACTGGATAAACATAATCATCAGAGTTACACAGTGTACAGGATCATACTTAGTACAAAATACAGTTCAGCTATACATAAATGTCTACAGCGGAAAACAAAACATAATATGTACAATAGGAGCTGAACAACATAAAAAGAGATAAATGATAGAATCCATCTTTAGCTCCAGCTATCCAGAAAGAGTCTGCTAAAACCTGAATACAAGGCTGCCCGTGTAGAAAAAGGTGCACCTAAGTTTGCAAGTGAAACAAACTACGAGTCAGTCATGGTACTGGTATGAGAAATCTACTATACTTACTTTATAATATGACCAATCACAGGACCACGCCGCTAACGCGGAACGGGTTTACTCCATTGGATTGCCAGTGCTTTAAAACAAGTAAATCTTTTAAACATCGCAATGCTTTTTATAAAAATGAAGCCATTATAAGACTCAGTTCCCATCACACAATAAAACGCAAACCGGAGGATAGAGTTTTACCTTATAATGGCCAAAATATGCTTGATACGAATAAAACAAAAGCATTTGATATTATTACTAGTGTTTATATGTTTCAAAAACAATTTCAATCATAAGTATCAATCATAGACGGCATTAATGCCCCATACCACTATGTCACCATATATAGGTATACAATCAAAACTGCACGATGTCGTATTTGGAAATTGGATTTTCGTCATGAACCAAGGCAAGGGATCATCCTTGCCGCTTCGAGACGCTCTAGCCCGCCCCTCAGGATCCAGACTCAGGTGGACCCTTGGATCGTCAGGGCCGGTCCACTCAATGTGGCATAAAATGCCTGAACACTGCGTTTCCCCGCCCTATGGTGCGTCACTGGTCATATCCGACCAAATCATCGGCTCCGAAGAGACCGAACTAACCGAGGCCTCGCTTTCCATCATCCACATAAGTAGAATACCCGAGCGTGTAAAACCCAAAGCACCACTCCTAGCTAGAAGGAAACGCATGTTCTCCATGATGTCCTCTCCCGTTTCTGGCTCATATCGGTGTGTGAGTCTCGCGAAACAACGCTAAACACAAAGCTAGCTACTCAAAGCCATGCTTTGATCATCAACCACAAAGCTCTGCTTTTCAATAAAAGCTTTCATCATTTGCATCTTAGCATGCCACACAGGCAAACCACTCCATGCAACCGATATCTATCAATCACACAGAACGATATCCAATGTCAGACACACAGTCCATTTACAAGTCCGTTCTGGGTCTGAACGAAACCGGAGGCACCTTATACCTCGCACATCCATACAACCAACAAGTACGTTCGGACGGCTACCACTTCAGCCCCTTCAAGGTAGCTACTCCCATCATGAGCATCAGTAGCACCCCTCCTTTCGACGTGAAGATCATCGGTCTTGCACCGTCTTCATGTCTTCGACTTTTAATCGTCGATCAATTATTTGAAATGAGAATTAACTCGGCCTTTTCAAATAATTCACGTATATTTAGAATTTCAAATCAATTCATTTCAATGGTTAAATTATTCGACACCAATAATTCAATTCATTAATGTAATTTTCACGTCAAACACATTCAACCATCAAATATCCAATAAACCGAGCAAATTTAGTTTATTTCCATTCCATTTCGTTTATAATATTTTATCATGATTTATCGCTATTTTTATTTATTTAAAAATAGCTAATTCATTCAAACGACGCTTCAGGCCATAACGCGGTCGTGGCGCTGTTTTTCTTCAGATTTGATTTACATATGTATGAAATTCCAACCGTTGGATCTTTACAAATTTTATATCATTAGAAAGATCTTTTCAAAATGAATCCAACGGTTCCAGTTTTGGGAAAATCCGACGGTCGGATCTTCCGGTACAATCGTCTGAAGTTACGATTTCAAAATACGAACTGCAGCATCGTTATTCGATTTAATTTAATTATATTTATATTTATATATAAATATAATCGATTCTAGCGCTGTTTTCATTCAGATTTTAATTAAACATTCCAGACAATCCAACCGTTGAATTTTTGCAAAGTTGGTGTCGTTAGAAAGATATTTCCAAAGCGAACCCAAAGGTTTCGGTTTCAGGAAAATCCGATGGTCGGATCTCCCGCAATAATCGTTTGAAATCACGGTTTCAAAATACGAACTACAGCTTCATTATTCGATATATTTTAATTATATATATATATATAAATATAATTCATTCTTCGATTTCAAAACCATATTCATTTCATATATTTGATAAAAACGATATTTATATCCAACAGATATTTATTTCAACACATCACTATTTTTAACAGTTCATATATATCATAAAAATGTGATTTTTATTTGAAAACAATTTATTTCAAAACACGATTATTTTATATAGTTCATATATAAGGTAAAATGTTATTTTTATTGTAAAATAATTTATTTCAAAACACGATTATTTTATATAGTTCATATATAAGGTAAAAATGTTATTTTTATTGTAAAACAATTTATTTCAAAACACGATTATTTTATATAGTTCATATATATGATAAAAATGTTATTTTTATCTTTCAAAGAATTTATTCAATACATGAATGTCATTCAACACATGAATTTTATTCAACACTTGAATTTTTATTCAACACACGAATATAATTTCAACACATGAAAATGGTTTCAACACATGAAAATAATTCTAACACATGAATATTATTAACAATTTCGGCAGCATAACGACAGGGTAGTTAAAACCGGCACCGTCCCGAGTACAGTTCCTCGCTCTACCTTAAAGCCTCGCAGCTTTTGACAATGGGGATTTCAATATCTAGTTCGTACGTAGACGAATTTTCCCATTACTAATCCTACTGGGATTTTAACCACAATCAATCATTTCTAATTAATCATTCATGATTTTCAACCAAATTTCACATCAACCAAATCCAAACACTAGCACAACCAACATATATTGTCCATGGTCTGTGGACGAGAGGAATATATATATATATATATATATACGTATATAACTATATTTCTATTTCATTTCAATATCATTTCAATTCATTTCAATGCATATATCATTTTTACAACGCATGTACAACTTATACATCGAACATACAACTTATACCATGCTTATACATGAGGTGTACAACGCTTATATAACTCATACATCGACTATATAATTTATACGTCATTGTTTCCATATCGTTTATAAATCATAAATCTCACATTGGTTTCTACTCCTCCAAAAATTGTAGAAGGCTCAGAAAAATATCCGGTCTCTTCTAGAATGTAGAAGATGTCCACACGAGTCCACGGTCTCTTGTTTCACTGGATTTCGATCACATAGCAAAAAGTTATGATTTTTAGAAGTTTGCAACGCTTTTAAATGTGGAAATAAGATTAAATAATTAAACCCGTACCTCTCAGCAAAAGGTTCAAAACTAGGTTTTGATTTTGCGATCAAACGGTGTAACGGTTGGAGGATCGGAGGGTGCCACGTCGTAGGGCGTGGAGAGGCGCATGTGCGCCAAGAAGGGGCCCCACTTCGGTGGCTCCTAGCGGCGGCGGCGGCGGTGGGAAGTCGGCCACTTCCCTGAGGTGATTCTCTCCAAACACTCAACGAAAAATCTCAAACCTTATATGGATTTGAAGAGAATGGGAAGATCCACAAAAACCTTAACATGAGCCCTGAATTTTATTGAGTCAATCGGAAGAAAAAGAGGAGAGAAGATGGGGCTTTGTTTCCGTCGTGCGCCTGAAAGTATTTACGGGGAGAGAGAAAGTCAACGAGAAATGTGATCAACCCTCCCCTTTATTTATTTATTTATTTAATTCTCTAAATTCAAAAATACCCCTTTCTTTATACGAACACCAATTCAAACCCAACGACTACCGTCCCTAGCTAAATACCCCCATTCCAAACACAATGGGATATGTTTCGTAGGCCCATTCGACTGTTTCAGTCAGTTTCTCTTCAAACTAAAATATAAAACATTCAATATTTGATTTGAACCAATTTGCCGGGGCCATAATCTGATCCCAAAAATTCTAGAAAAATAAATCTAGCTATGTATTAACGATACGGTCCCAACAAAACTAGTTTCGTCGAATTCTGAGACCGTTTGAAAAATGACCATTTTCTGGTCAATCCAATTTAACAGAAATCAACCAAACACATTTTCCTTCGCCACGCTCACATATTAACTTCAAAAATTATGGAATTTGAAACCTAGCAATAATTTGACATTCCGGATCCAACAAAAGTGGTTTCGTCAAATTCTGAGGTCGTTTGCAAAATGGCTATTTTCACGGGTTATATAAATTCTATAGCGACCTTTCTGAAAATTCATTTGGCCATAACTTTTGACTCCCGCTATGAAACTTCGATTTTTCATATTCATTAGAAAGATATTCATAAACAGATTTAAATATTTTTGGTTTCACTAAAATCTGTTTTATTTTGCACCCGGTATAGTCAGTGAAAGTTCAAATTCAAATTTTGAAACTGCCGCGCCATTTCAGGCCTTGTTTATAATTTAAAATAATTATATTTATTTTTAAACATACTTTTCGTCGTTATTATTTAAAATAATTTGTTTTAAATATTTAAAATCCACTAAAATAGCCAAATTAAAAATTTTAAACTGGTTCAGATTTTCCAGGTTGTTACATTTTTTGAAGGACTGGGTGAGCTATTTTACTGAAACGATAACTCCTAAAACTTAACAAGAATCAATAAAAAAGCCACAGATCACAGTAGAGCAGCAATAGTCAATAAGAAACCACAAGACAAAACTCAAAAACAAGTAGACAAATCTGATTTAAAGACAAATAGTAAAAAAGAAACTGTCAATCAAGTCAATACTAAGGCGCCTTTGGCTTTCTGACCCTGAAAGACCAAAAAACAAAAAATTACAGATAACAGTTAAATAGTTATCAAAATTAAATATTAAAGCCTAAGGAAAAACCTGGATCGTTTCCACTCGGGGACGTTAGATTTCTTGGCACAGATTGCGGTTGCAAGTTCTCTCTAGTTGAGTTGCTAAAAAGCGTGGTAGTTGGTGCGTCCAGTTGAAAATTTGCTTTTCCTGTTGAGTCGCTAGAAATTTCCGTGGTAGCAATTGGTGCGTCCAGTTGAAACTCTGCTTCTCCTATAGAGTCGCCAAAAAGTTTCGTGGTAGTACGCACCAATTACTACCACGGAACTTTTTGGCGACTCAATAGAAGAAGCAAAGGTTTAACTGGACGCACCAGTTACTACCACGGAACTTTTTGGCAACTCAACAGGAGAAGCGAAGTTTCAACTGGATGTACCAACTACCAAGCTTTCTGGCGACTCAACAAGAGGAGAGAACTTGCAATCAACACTACATCAAGAAATCTAATGGTCGCGATTGGAAACGAACCAGGTTTTTCTTTAGGCGTTAAATTTAATTTTGATAATTATTTAGCTATTATTTATAATTTTTGTCTTTTGATCTTTCAGGGTTAGAAAGCCAAAGGCGCCTTAGCATTGACTTGACCGACAGTTTCTTTTTTACTATTTGTCTTTCAATCTGATTTGTCTATTTTTTTTTAGGTTTGTCTTGCGGTTTCTTATCGACTATTGCTACTCTGCTGTGATCTGTCGCTTTTTATTGATTCTCATATGGTTTTAGATGTTATCGTCTATTTTTTGAAGCGGATCAGGCTCTATTGACATTTAGAAATAAGTTAAATACTTCTGCGAAATAAGTTACTGCGGTAGAATATTGTAGTTAGGAACAAATCTTCACGGTCATTAAACAATTAATACAATTAAAATCGAGTGAGAAATGATTCATTCCAGTAAGAGGAGTTTACAATCGAAATTATCCCTGCTTATTGACTTTACCAATCTATACTATACTATTAAAGCTGAGTTGCTTTTAGATGGCTCACAAGCCGCCTTCAATCTTTAAAAGAATGCATTATAGCATGACACCTGTGATGTTGACTGAACCGTCTCTTTTTTCCTCCTACCAACTCACCTTTCAGCGTTTCTTTCTTTGCGACTTTGCTTCGTTTTCACCTGGAGCCTCATCCCTCCTCCGCTATAAACCCTAGATCCGCCCAAAATGTCAAGCATTCCAGCGAGTTTCAATACCATTCCACCACAGATGTTCATACACTAAACCATCGCAAGCGTATGATTTCTATTTCCTTTTCTCTCCCGTTGGCACAGTAACCCTAAATTTAATTTTGTGTGTTTCGGGTTACGTCAATCCAACACAATACCAAGTGGCGATCAACGAAGTACACTGTTGGGCGATGATGATTTGGTCTAGCCCGCCTTTTATCACACCTACTCGGCAAACCCAGAAGAATCTACATCGCTCGCCCCCGAATTAATCCCTATTTATGGAGCAATACTTGATTTTCAGGTAATTTTTGAATCCTTATCTTTCATCCATTTCTTTTCATTGCTGAAATTCGTTTAATTTTATGCGTTAATCTTCTTCGTCGATCGAATTAAAATTATGTTTTAACACCATTTCGTGGTCCGTGGTTGATTCCTTTGCCGAATTCAGACACATGGGAAGCATGCTTTGCATTTACTGATATATTTTTATAGCACTCCATCTCATCAAACTTGACCTTTTTTAAATTGACGAATATTATATTTTCTCTTAATTGAATTTCAGTATGACTCATTTATAGATGACATTGGACTCTAACTATAGATGGCTTTTGTATATTATGTATTATTCAGTTTTGTTCATATGTTTATCTATAGCGTCTTTAGTCACTTAATTTTGCATCTTTCCCTATTTGTTTCAGTTTTCCATTCATTCATGTTTTCTGTTATTATGTTATTTGCCCAGACCCGAGGCCTAGCTATTTTCCCAGACCCGAGGCCTAGCTATTTTCTTAAATGGAAGAATTTAAGTTTTCATCGTTTCTTCATTATGCTTAACGTGTCGCAGCTGGAAGTTATCATCATTGAATCATCTGTTATGTAAAAGAGAGCCTCATTGCGATTCTGAAAGACGCGTGGACGGTTAATTTCACTTCCTATTACACGATAATATACTGAAGGTAATGTATTTTAGATATAAACTATATTTGTTATATAGTATGTCCTGCGTGTACACACACAGCAAAAACATAAACTATATATCCTTCGTACCAAAATTTTGTTTACTGAAAAAAAAACAAGCCATTTAATCATATTTGTTATTGATTATGCTATGAAAATATTTTTGGATTTAAGTAGAAAAATTATTCAACTAAAATTACCGATTAACATGTTTACAACTAAATTTAATATATTTTTTAACTTGCAACTACTATATCCATAATCGAAATATAGTAAATGTTTTGTTGTTGTCGAACTCTCCCAATTTGTCTTTGTATGATGACGTTGACATTTATTTAGTTTTGGATCATTTTTTTCTTTTTGAGTGTTTATATCTACAAATTTTTCACAGTTAAGTTTAGGCTTTATGCATTAGATGTCGCTTTTGTGTTTCACTGTTTGTGCTTTTGTATCACAATAACATGATTAGGTATAGAAAACCTGATTAGAATGATCAAAATTAAAAATTTATAATCAAAAGGTTTACATGTTTTGATTCAATTAAAAATTAGTTTTCATGTAGATTTGTTTAATGGACAGCTTAGAATGATCAAAATTCAACCATATACTTTAATCCTGAGATGTTGATGCAAACTTGGAAAGGAGAAGATAATGACTAACAAGTGGTGGATATATTCAACTTTACAATAATCGAACAAAGTTACGTTTTAATAGCCACATTCTGTTTACTTTTAACCTATATTATATAAGAACAATGTCCACATATTTTATTGATTAAAATATATATATTTACTTAGTAATTATAGCTTTGATCAACTCAAATAAATAAACTGCTAAAATTGAAATGCTTATTTTCAGAGACAGAACGAAGGGCACAATATGTTAAAAAAATTGTGTCCATAAACCGTAGGGCACTGCCTTGGGTATATATTGTACAATGTATATTACCTCACTGTTGCATAAATAATAATTTTGTTAAGAATTTGACAACAACAATTTTATAACAAATAACAGTTTTGTTGTTTTACAGAAATTGTCGTGTTTGCAAGATTGTAAAAGGGAGTGAAGACAATATTTTGGCAATTGATAGAAACAAAACCGTGAATTCTAGATTCTTTCTAATATGGCTTCGGCTAGGTAGGGCAAGATGACGATTATAGTTGTGGCACGAATCGAGAAGTCCTACCCATTTAATCGCTGCATGAATTTACAACTCTAGCCCTAGCCTAATATAACTTGCTTTCCAACCGACCTCTATGTATGTTTTCCATAATATTATAGTTTTTTGAAGAATTATTTAAATAATGATATAAATACGATTATGGTTTCATGTTTTTTTCTATGTTATTTATAAAATTTAGCATGTTTTTTTGATATAAATTACAATACTCTTTGTATTTTAATGATGAGAAACTAAGTTATCAGGATTATGTTTATTACCTGACCTGAACATAAATTCAAAGCAGCTATGATAATATGGCTTTCCAATATTATTCTGTTTCATGCTTTCTATTCTCGGCTTATTCATGTTTTGCTTTAACTATATTTGTATTTTTGATTTTTAATCCACTGGGTTCAAAGCCTTTGTTGGAGCATTGTTGTTTGTACTAGGCGATCATTTTACTTAAAAAATTTGTTCCCAAAAATGATGCTGATAGAACAAACTTATGCCATGGCCATCACTTAACGGTAAGATCTCAGCTTCATGCCAATGGTTGTGAGGAAATGAGTTTCCTTTTGCTGAGTTTCTTTGCAGATAAAGTTCCATGAGGAATTGATAATAGGAAGTGGGACAAGTGTGTGACTGGTGATATATTACAGCCAAATGAGATGCATTAACATGAATATGTTACATTGTTACTAGGGTGGTTTTGTACACATATTGCCAAAAAAGATATGTTATTCAACAAGGAAGATTTTGCGCAAGTTTATCCTTTAGATTTTGCGCAAGTTTATCCATTAGATTTTGCGCAAGTCTTACATCCATTTATCTTGCACACACAAAACATAAATATTTGAAAGAACATATGTTTTCGAGTTCAAGCTTTTGTTTGTTGGATATGGGGATATAGTCTTCTCTTATGATTTGAAATGATGTTGTCTCTTGGTATGTTTCTTTGCTTTTGTGCAGTATAGTATAGCTTAGTGATGCATTTATTAAGGTTGTAGGGTAGAATACTTCAAGTTGTTCTAAGATGTGTACAATTACAATTATGTTCATTGTAGATCAATCAATCATTTATCATGACTTGGGTCACAAGTTGGCATCTTGCATGATTAGTGCATTCAGTTAGTGCCTCTATTTAATATTCACTTGATGAGTTGGCACACACACGTGTGTGTGTGTGTGTATATATATGTATACATACATATATATATATATATATATATATATGTGTGTGTGTGTGTGTGTGTGTGTGTGTGTGTGTGTGTATGTATATATGTACATATACATCAAGTCTAATAGAGCCCAATGTGTAAAATATAGCAGTTTCATTCTTTTTTTAAAAACAAACCAACTCATTTTCTTCTGCAAATTCAAATATGATAATATTCTGCTCATAAAGTATAACAGACTTTGTTCTTATCAGAAAATGACAGTCTTATCTGCAATAGCCACTCTTATGTTTATGATAACATGAAGTTAGAATTTTATGTAAACAAATTACTATAATATAAACTGAATAAAAAGATCATGTTGAGTGCGAGGCATTCAAGTGCAAAGTCTGGCAATTATAAACATGATGATTTTTCTTTTGTTTCGCGAACATTCTAAATTTGTACCTTTAGAGTATTACTGAATCATAGATAATCTAATGCTTTTATTGGTCTACATGCATATGCAAATGTAGAAGTAGGGAACATGAAGGTGGAGACGTTTTGGATCTACAATTATATTTCTTGGTGTACGAGACATTGTAGGTTTGTTGTCGTTATTTTTTCAATATTTGACGTCTCTTTAGTTTCATGTTGGATCTCATTAAGATGATACAATTGTCTAAAGTGTTTTTTTTTTAATGTTTTCTTGGAAACCTTAAATTTGAATTCCAATATGCTGGCGCTTTAGTTTATGTCATTGCTTCATTATTTTCCCCCCCACTACATTTCATTAGTTAACTATACATTCTTAAAAAAATAGATGGCATATAGTATAATGAGTATCAATTTGTATTCCAAATTTAAAGTAAATTACACTTCACTCAATGTTGTTGACGACTTGCCTATAAGCTTTGATGCATACTGTAGGGTAGATATCCCATTTTCACAACAATGTTCCATCCGTATGAGTTGGAGAACGAACTATTGAATATCATCTCTTTTACAGTTTTTTAAACCTGAACTTAAAAATAGTTCAAAGAGTATCATATTTTAGTTCGGTCCATTAAGTTAGTAGGTGTATCTAGATGGTGATGGCTTAAGTAGGAATGTGTAGGTCAATTGGTTGACATATGTTGGGATTTTGTTTGGTGATAGAATTACGATGCTTTCTTTTAAATATAATTACTACTATTTTATGCCATGATATGTGCAAGTAAACTGAACATGTTATAAATTCCAAGACATAAATCTTTTAATAAAAGTTTCATTTACAAAAAACTTATACAGTTAACATTTCTTATGAAACAAGTATGATTAATGCTCAATCTTAGTGAGAAACAGTGTAATTGATTAACTTACCATATATTATCGGGAACACATTTATGGGTTTTAGCATTCTAACCTTCTGATATTGCACGTAACATTCATTATTGAATCTTTTTTCAAGATTTAATGCCTAAAAGTTATTTGAATTGCAGATTAGCAGGTCTGGGTTTAATAGAATGAAGAATTGAAATGGAAGTTGATGGAGAAGGTATTAGGATTTGTATAACAACATAAAGAAGATACTAACTATTTAGATGTCGCACCCCTGTTAAAACCTTCCTGATGCCCTAAGTAATCAGACTGAAATGTCCATTTTTTGAGGTTTGTCATGGTATTAGTTATCTGAATGCATCTTTTGGGTTTGTACACATATTGAAAATAATTACATATACTTATTTGATTGAAGAGGGTGTCCAGATATTCAAAGTATGAATTGCTTCTATAGGCATATTGTGTGGGTAAGTCCGACGCAAACAATAAATTAGCAGTTACAACGAAAATAGGTATTTATTTATTTCATTTCCTTTAAGGTCTGAGACATATGGCTACAGTTTCCTATTCACTCTCTGCTTAATTGGTAAATGTTTTGTGGTTAATATCAGCAAGAAATAATCATGACTCTGTTAGATATAAAAATGCAAATTAATATTGATTTAAGATGATATATCCTCTATATTAAACGACCATCTTTGGTTTTCATAAGCTATAAATACGTTTCCTATAATTTCTTTTGTGGCTTGAAATTTTATGAATATATGTGTTAAACAAGATGCATTTAAAGATTCAGATCATGTTTTGGTACCACTTATGTTAATATTATAGTAATTGCTTAAAAAGTTAGAAGTTATTTTTATTCTATGATGCTAAGTTTGTGTCGATTGAGAAACTGTCGGAAAGTACATCCAAAGAATAATTATGACAGTAATCGGCAGTTGTATTCGCTGTTATGATTCTTATTGACATTTTGCTATTCTGATCAACCGTATAACTTTTTGGTAGCTTCTGTACTTATTATTGGATGGATTTGTCTGTTAACATCTATATTACAGGTGCATTTCTTCCTCTTTTGCTTGGGGTTGTCCTTATTTCTCATTAGCATCATGAAAAAAGAACAAAATATATGAAGCAATGGACTTCTTATTATGAAGCAAGCCATTTGTCATGGTTAACATAAGATATGCAAAGTTTGCTTTGGAAGTATGTTCAATTCGATCTATTTTCCTGTTTTCTCAAAGTTGGTCTAAACCATTATATAACATAAATTGGGAAGTTCATTTTTTTTTATATAAAAAAAATCATTATATAATACATCCAAAGTGTAAAACCTATAAAAATTAAAATCTTTATTGTATGTAAATGCAACCTTCGTTGTCGCTGATCCTATACATGTGAGATGGATGGCCATAAGTTTTCATTTTTATACCAGGCTGCTAGATTGATCACGCCATCAAGTAATATTCAACGGGACAATAATATCTATAAGGAAAAACAATCTTTTTGAGAAAACAAATATTCAATTATGACACTCAAGTTAGAGCAACAACCCGAAGAAATGAATTTATTCTTTATTAATTTATTTAATAGATTTCTCACATAGCACCGAATTGTACATCTTTCTTAAATTTCATACATAACGTAGTATAATGTAATATTTGATTGTCATGTTATTCAAAATGTTAATATGTTATTATGTTATCTTGCTATTTAAATTTTGTTTTCCAACATTTAGAAACTCTGTTTGAAGCTTTTATTCACTCATACTTCAAAATAAGGTATTTTCAACATATTTCCTTCGGAACACACATACAAACTGAGTTTTGCGTGAACAAAAATGTAAATAAGAAGCAACCAATATTTCCATTAGAAGGACTTGAGCATTTGGTTAAAATTGGAAACCTGAACAAAATTAGAGTTTAGGTATATACTTTGATTATAATTTAATATATCCCATCGTTGATTAAATTTTTTAATATAAAATGATTTTTCAAACACTGGATCACTATACAGGCAGATAAATTGTTCCTTATTCGGTTGCTTTTATTTTATTTCTTCTGTTTTCACTAAAGCTGAAAAAAGATTACGGAAATGAAAGAAAATTCTGACTTTTGATCTATGCTTATCGGGATTAAATCCTGAACTGTTTTATACCTTACAAAGAGTATTGTTTACTAATCTGAAATCTGAAAAACGTATGGTTTTGGTTCTTCATCAATAGTCCGTTTTATAACAGAGCAAGGGGCTGTGACATCATGGTTTCAAGGATATTAAGTTTTAACTCGCATGGAATTAAATAAAGGTGTTGCTTCACCTACACATTAAAGAATTTAATGCAGCGTGTAACTTAGACAATAATCAGGAATGAAAGTGCTCCAGATAAAGCCTTTACTCAAGGTAAATATAACATGATGTATGCTACAGCATTTATTGCTTTAATTCCAGTTTTTTCTAATAAAATGTACTTATTTTTGTGCTCATTCAGATGATAACCGACAGTTGTAACTCTACGACTTCAATAGTTATGAGCATGACACAATCTATAACCATATATTTTTAGCTATATAGAATTTAAAATAAAAAAAAGAACTGTCATAAGACTCATATCTGTATAGCTAAAAATTGTAAATGATATGCAAAAGAAATTGTAAATTGATTTCATTATTTGATATTCTTATGTTTTAAGCTAAATGGATAGGCTTTGTTATATTTTTTGCACAGAGACAAGATTTTCATCGGTGTAGCAGGAAAATATTCAACTTTTGGCAAGGCAAAATATCCAACTTTCGGAAGTACATTTAGCAATAGAAGTTGAAGACGAATTCTGGAAGCAAGGTTATATAAAACTGGAAGCAGAGCCATTGCTGAATCTAATGCATATGCTATATATGGGGTGTGTTGCATTCAGAATGAATCCTCTATTTTGAAAGCTGATTCACAGTTCAATGCAGTTCTGAGTTACCTTTGATTTTTGTATTATGTTAGCGTTATATTCTGTTTTTCCTTTGGATGGTTATGTTGTATTTTTCCTTCGAATTAAATAAAAATCATGGTGTATTTGAATTTTTGACTTTTTGTGTTCTCTTTAAGCTGCTGCATGTTCAGTTTACTGCTGTCTATATTTTGCTGGCGATTGATGTTTCGTGTGTATGGTGGGTTCGGTTTTTAGTTTTGTATTTTGTTGTCTCAGGAAGCATGCCTACTTGGACAAGTTTGATGTTGTCCATCATACTTGAAGCTTCTGGATATGATTTTATGTTTAACCTTATAATGCAATATTTTGATAAATATGACACAGCATGAATCCCTGATTTCTTACATTTAACGAATCTTATGGTCGTCGCATTATCTGAAATAATTAATTATACCAAAACAATAATGTCAACAAACCATTATTTATATTGCATGATCAGCTATTAGGTTCAAGATGGTCAAAACCGCAATTGTTACCAAGGCTACGTTTATCAATTTAATCATCTATGATAATATAAGGGGGTCTGACAATTATCAAAGATGGTCAAAACTAGAATTGACTGTTCTTTCTGCTTGGAATGGTTTATCTGTAAATAATTTTATATAAATTTTTATCTTTTCATTATAATTTTGTGCAACAGTAGCAGTTATCATCACCTACTAGCCATTATTCAACGATTAGTGATCCAAATTATGTCGAAAACCATCCGTGCATTATATTATAATAAATTTTACCGGATATTGTCATTGTTGTTAACTTAAAATCATACGTGTTAACATCTCTAAAACTCCATGCAAATCTTCAACAAAGAATTTATGCCACTAAACTATTTTCACTTACATAATTTTGTCCTCAGAAAATAGCACATTTGAAATGTGCAGATTCGGTCCTATTTTAGTAGAAAGTTTCAATCTACACTTAAATTGCAAATTGTTGTTTTTCCTCATTAAATATTTTTGAACATGATTTATTTCTATGTGTGTGCGCCATAGTATACCAAAGCTATAACAATTATTTCTTTCACCACATAGTTAGAATGCTGTAAAAATCATTTTATTGTACATTTTTACTGCCATAACATTCAAAGTTTACAATTTTCAATTCTACTAATTTATCATAGCAATTCAAAAAACCACATTTATAACATTAATGTATGAGGAAAGTCTATGACATAAAAATTTAGCACAAAATTTATCATTAGATTACCGCATGATTTGCACCTCTCATATAAAAACAAATTAAATACGTGGCTGAGATTTTGTGTCTTCTAATTTATGTTAAACGTTTGTGTTCAAATAATCGCTCACAGTGAGTATACAAATGGAGTCATAAGCCAAATCACAAAATATATATAGTGGAAATTAGGTGCGCATCCTTCTTTTCAACTTTAATTCACTGCGGATCCAGTGTAAACTTATATGTAAAGCGAGTCTCTATTTCCTGCAGCAACGTGTGTTTTTTTTGCTGCTCTATAATTTTTTTAAAAAAAAATTGTGAATATTCACAAAAAAACTGTGTACAAAAAAAGATGAAGTATCAGCAATTTTTGTGAATAATTGCAGACATTTACGCAATTATTCACGCTGTACATGCATGTGTTAAAAGGCCGATGAACAATTGCTGATATATCAGCAATTATTTATATATAGTTGTTGATATATCAGCAACTATTTTACAGTTGATGTAAATAAATGAAAAAGTTGCTGATGTATCAGAAAATATTGCAATAATTGCATCATTCGCGGCAATTTACTGAAGATGAAATATTTTTAATACGCATACAATTTTTATTGTATTGTTGTTGATTTTCCTGCAATACTTGAATGCATTAGTATGTATAGGAATTGAGTTTGAATTTTTCATGCAAATCAGCAAAAGTTGCATGAAATTTTGCAATTTTGTTGATATAATTGCTGCAATGTTAGCAATTAAACGGAAAATTGCAGAAAAATTTCGAAGCATGTATATTTTTTATTTTTTTTGTTTTTGAATTGCGTGAATACGATGTGACTGTGTGTTGAATTAATTTTTGAAGTTTGGTAAATATACACTTTTTTTTTTCGATTTTTGATGATTTTTGAAAAGTAGAGACCTAATTTATATAAAATTTAAACAGGGAGTTTTCTTATATTTCGAAACTTAACCGGAACCTGAGACAAACTGTCTCATATATATGTCTATATTATTTCTTATAGGAAGAATTAAACATAAATATTTGTGATCAAAATTAACAATGCATACGACTGTAGCAAACTAAAACGATACATACTTGAAAATATTTTCATAAACATCGACAAGCATGACCGATTTGAAGGAAAAAGAGTGTGACATCATGTATCAACCTCAAAAGCATCATACAACATCAATAAAGAAGAAGCACAAACATACGTATGTTAGTCAGTATGTACAAGTATATATAAGTACAAAAGATGCATCGAGCAAAGACAATGTTGTTGAAGTATTTTATTTTTGGGGGCCTACTGATCTTTTCTTAGTTCTTGCATGTGCTTTCGTTTTGAATGTGTAATTTATGTATCCTCACTGGGAAGTGAATAACCAAATCTCAAAACTTG
Source organism: Allium sativum (assembly GCA_030737875.1). Taxonomy (NCBI): domain Eukaryota; kingdom Viridiplantae; phylum Streptophyta; class Magnoliopsida; order Asparagales; family Amaryllidaceae; genus Allium; species Allium sativum. The sequence continues at coordinate 980,996,777 of CM060915.1, forward strand.
CGCAATTTCTTTACAATGTGGGGATAACATTAATATAGACAAAAACTGTAAATGTTATTTTTTAATGTCCTTTACACGGATGAGCACTTATTAGCTAAAATTTAATAAATCAATCAAAGCCGTTAGTTTTTATAGTTGTTTTCTGATTTGTTTGTTATTCAGTTGGTTTCGACGCTTTTATCATCTTTTTATTTTGTTTGTTGGTTTTGAATACTTGACAAGCGAATCAACCAATTAAACCAAATTTAAAATAAATTTTCCTAATGGTAACGCTATCATTTAATTTTTTTGGACTTATGTTGTATCAGTAACCAGAAGATCTAATTCGTTTGAAAATAAAATTGACAAACTAATTAAACGTAATATTACCAGTTTGATTTGTTCAAAATTTTAAAATATTAATTTAGTTTGGTTTATGCTTCTTGATTTGTTATTTTTGCAGAGCATGTTCCTTTTACTACTTAGTGCATCCACTTTCTACATTTCCTTTTCCCTTACTACCGATAAGTACACTTTCCCCTTTTAGATCTTTCTCCCACTAATTTGTTTCGGAGCATTCAATAACTACAAATAAACGCAATACCCGTGTGCGAAGCATGGGTTCACACTAGTTGTCTAATAGAAACAGACTTAGTAGATGGATTTCACAATGGCTTTGAGTGTAAAACTGAGACAAAAAATGCCTATAATATAGATAAGCTGTAGTGAGCAATCTGTTGCATACATTTCATGTTTATAGGTTAAAGATCTCCTTGGCACTACAATGTTTCACAGCCCCCTGCACATTCAGTTCTATAGCACAAAAAATAAGGCTGACTGTCTGACATCAAACCTTTCAGATTTTAACATCAATGGTTACCGGAAGATTTAATGGAGTGGAAACAAACATTTAATGTTTAATTGACCCGGGTATATGAGACTATATATGAGACTATTATTCATTCTTCTTCTCTCTTTTTTTAAAACAAAACCATATAGATAATATGAAAATACTCTAAAACATTAACTTTTTTTTTTTTCAAATTTCCTGGTTCATTTAGAAAGTGTGCGCTTCTGCCTAAATATTACTGATAAGTGTTTCAGAATTTCAAATATGTTGTAAAGGCAATATTCTTTGCACAAAATCAATAATCAAGTTACAGGATATTGTAATAGCATAAATAGCAGAATTACACGTTTTGTAAACAGTTTACTGTTATTATAATATTCACTGCACATTTTCTACTTTCAGATTTGTTTATTCACATTTATTTTGTTTTTACATAAATGTCAACAAATACTATTAAGGAAACTAGTGGACGAGATTCTACGTCAATAAAGGATGGAAATCCTCTTAAAAAGATTATGTTTTAATCGAAATGGCTTCGCTATTTTTCTTATGCAACTCAATTTCAAAGTTATGTAGGCGATCTGGTGAGGACTTATGTACCGATTAGATTTTCTAAGTGGAAATCAGTTCCCAAAAACTATAAGGATGATATTTGGAAGAACTTATCAATGAGAATATTCTCTTTTTAATATATTATACTTAATCATTCAATATAGCAGATCAGGCTCTACTGACATTTAGAAATAAGTTAAATACTTCTGCAAAATAAGTTACTGTTGTGGAATATTATAATTAGGAACAAATCTTCATGGTCACTAAACAATTAATACAATTCAAATCGAGTGAGAAATGATTCATTCCAGTAAGAGGAGCTTACAATTGAAATTATCCATGCTTGTTGACTTTACCAATTTTCTAATAAAAACAGGCTCAGTAGATAGATTTCACAATGGCTTCGAGTATAAAACTAAGACAAAAAATGCCTATAATTTAGATAAGCTGTAGTGAGCAATCTGTTGCATACATTTCATTTTTACAGATTAAAGAGCTCCTTTGTGCTACAATGTTTCACGGTCCCCTGCACATTCAGTTCTATAGCACAAAAAATAAAGTTGGCTGTTTGACATCAAACCTTTCAGATTTGAACATAATGGTTACAGGAAGATTTAATGGAGTGAAAACAAACATTTAATGTTTAATTGACCCTGGTATATGAGAATCATTCTTCATTCTTCTTCTCTCTTTTTTCAAAACAAAACCATAGAGACAGTCTGAAATATTTTAAAATAATAACTTTTTTTTTTCAAATTTCCTGGTTCATTTAGAAAGTGTGCGCTTCTACCTAAATATTTTTGATAAGTGTTTCAGAATTTAAAATATGATGTAAAGGCATATGCTTTGCATAAATCAGTAATCAAGTTACAGGATATTGTAATAGCATAAATAGCAGAATTACACGTCTGGTAAACAGTTTACTATTATTATAATATTCACTACACATTTTCTACTTTCAAATTTGTTTATTCACATTTATTTTGTTTTTACAACAATGCTAACAAATAGTATTAAGGAAACTAATAGACGAGATTTTATGTCAATAAAGGATGGAAATCCTCCAAAAAATATTATTTTTAATCAAATGGCTTCGATGTTGGTCCTTACGCAACTTAATTTCAAAGTTCTGTAGGCGATCTGGTGAGGACTTATGTACCGATCAGATTTGCTAAGTAGAAATCAGTTCCAAAAAAACTATAAGGATGATACTTGGAAGAACTTATTGGTGAGAATATTTCTCTTTTTAAACATATTATACTTAATCATTCGATATAGCAGATCAGGCTCTGCTGACATTTAGAAATAAGTTAAATGCTTCTGCAAAAAAAGTTATTGCGGTGGAATACTCTAGTTAGGAACAAATCTTTATGGTCACTAAACAATTAATACAATTAAAATCGAGTGAGAAATGATTCATTCCAGAAAGAGGAGTTTACAACTGAAATTATCCCTACTTATTTACTTTACCAATTGTCTAATAAAAACAGGCTCAGTAGGCAGATTTCACAATGGCTTTGAGTGTAAAACTGAGACAAAAAATGCCTATAATTTAGATAAGCTGTAGTGAGAAATCTGTTGCATACATTTCATGTTTACAGGTTAAAGAACTCCTTGGCACCACAATGTTTCACGGTCCCCTGCACATTCAGTTCTATAGCACAAAAAATAAGGCTGACTGTTTGACATCAAACTTTTCAGATTTGAACACCAATGGTTACAGGAAGATTTAATGGAGTGTAAACAAACATTTAATGTTTAATTGACCCTAGTGTATGAGACTATATATGAGACTATTCTACATTCTTCTTCTCTCTTTTTTAAAAACAAAACCATAACGACAATCTAAAAATATCTAAAACTTCAACTTTTTTTTCAAATTTCCTGGTTCATTTAGAAAGTGTGCGCTTCTGCCTAAATATTTCTGATAAGTGTTTTAGAATTTAAAATATGATATAAAGGCATCTGCTTTGCATAAATCAGTAATCAAGTTACAGGATATTGTAATAGCATAAATAGTAGAATTACTCATCTGGTAAATAGTTTACTGTTATTATAATCTTCACCGCACATTTTCTGCTTTTAGGTTTGTTTATTCACATTTATTTTGTTTTTACAGCAATGTCAAAAAATACTATTAAGGAAACTAATGGACGAGATTCTATGTCAATAAAGGATGGAAATCCTCCAAAAAAAATTATGTTTAAGCGAAATGGCTTCAATGTTGGTCCTTACGCAACTCAGTTTCAAAGTTCTGTAGGCGATCTGGTGAGGACTTATGTACCGATCAGATTTTCTAAGTGGAAATCAGTTCCAAAAAACTATGAGGATGATATTTGGAAGAACTTATTGGTGAGAGTATTTCTCTTTTTAAATATATTAGACTTAATCATTCAAAATAGCCTGATTATTTTGTTATAATGAAATTTGTACCGATAACTGCATAAAAAATACAAAGTGCCTCACTATATTAGAAAAAGCATTCAGAAAACAATGTCAGGGATGTGGAGAAGGCATAAGAATACTTTACGAAGAAAATATTTAGATGTTAAATCAACACTAGATGCATAACAAAAAAAATATTCCGCTCTGTGTAAAAAAGAAGGATTGGAAGGAATTTTGCTGTAACGAGAATGATGAAAATCAGAAAAAAAATATATGAAAGACTCATAGCTTGAACAAGAAAAAGTGTTTGTGGGCAATGAGAGATCGTAATAGTGCTGCAATGGTGGAGGATAAAATGGTATGTAATCCTTACCTTTTTTTTATTTGTCATCCTTACCTTTCTCTAGAAATCAGTAGTGTCTCATATATAGCATTCGTAAACATAACTCACATTTTACACTACATAATTAAGCCTCTAAAATCCCTGTAAAATGTAGAACACGGTAACTTACTTATGCTTTGATGCAAATATTGCGAACTATTTGCATTACACAAATGCCAATTGCAATACAAATATTATAGAACTTACGTAAGAAGATAAACCTTTTTTTCATGACTTTTTTTTTGGGAACGAATGGAATTTGGATCACAAGCCATGTACTTATATACCACAGTAGGAAATAAAGAACACAAAAAGTAAATGACATGCATATCTTTAAACTTTCTCGCGACTAAAAGAAATTCCCTATAAACATTATGCAATTTGATTACATATATGAATACACTTGATGTTTGTAGAGAATCCATTTAAAATAAAAGATATTGTACATATGCATCTCTACTGTGCACCACCAATATTTAAGTAATTGTGTTTTGTCCCATTAGTCAAACTTTTAACATCCTTTGCAGCCCATACGAACCATTGAGTTTTCCATGTAACCTGGAACTTTATACCATGGTGTTAGTACTCATGCCAACGTCACTTTGAATAGAACTTATAAGGAATTAAATGCATAAAACTGATGACTAGCATTGATCATCTATATTCCAATGTTATCTATTTTGTTTGCCGATGCGGCAATGTACTCATACTGGAATTTTGAAATATATATGTATTTAGTATATCCTTCTTACGTATGTGTATATATCAGATAATGGCAGTACTATAAATGAATACTTGTGTACATACAGGATGCATGGATGAATTTTGTTACGGTCTGGCCAGATTGGCTGACGACCATAAAATTCATTTTTATCCAATTTTGGTTGAAGGTTAAAATCAACCTTGTAACTGATTAGACTGCTTTCCCATCACCAAATCGGTTTAGCTTTGGTGATTAGGTTAAGAATCCAATGGGTTGACTGTATTTGGCATAACAAAGGATTACTGTGACAAGTACGTCTCTTGCAGTACAATATGCATTGTACATGAATTATCTATGGGTTAAAATCTATATAATAAGATTGCTTTGTTTTAACGGTGGAGACAAAGAAGGACTAGGATTTAATAAAAACAAAGATATCAGATGGTTCTACATACTGCACCGTAGGACAAAGCTTTAATTTTCACCTTAAAAACTTAACGCCGTTAAAAACATCAGTTAACTCTAACACCAGTTACTACGCATATAAATATAATTGAATAGAGATAGTAATAATGGTAAGTAATAATGCACATTTAAAGAATAGTGCAACAAAACCTTAATTGAATATATATAGTAATAATGGTAAGTAATAATGCACATTTAAAGAATTTCAGCAATAAAACCTTAATTGAATAGAGATAGTAATAATGGTAAGTAATAATGCACATTTAATTTCAGCAACAAAACCTTAATTGAATAAAGATAGTAATAATGGTAAGTATTAATGCACATTCAAAGAATTTCAGCAACGAAACCTTAATTAAATTGAGATAGTAATAATGGAAGTAATAATGCACATTTAAAGAATTGACTGAGCATTTAATATAAAAATGTATGTAATAAGCTTAGCCATCATATATATAAGTGGTGAATTATACACAAAATAAAGAACAAATAGGTAGAGCATTAAATATAATTTATTTTTGTATTCCTTCATGTATTTAAGAAGAAGAGACGTCAGCCTAAATTCTCCACCATTCAAAGAATGCACATTTAAATAATTGAACACCAACGTCATGTAAAGAATGCACATTCTAAGATTTGATTGAGCATTTTACAATAAGCCGCACTATGAGTGTCAATGTATGAAAAAGGAAACCGTAATTGAAAAGTCAGCAACAAAACCGTAATTCTATAGAGATAGTAATAATGGTAAGTAAGTATCAATTGTGGGTGCGAAGTTATGGCAAATAACCTAAGCAATTTTATGCTTCAGTTATAAATACACAGTCCCCTCTTCTTTTCCTCAGACGCACAAACCAACTCCTCCTTCCAGCTACTACGCAAAAGCTTCTAAACTCAAATAAGGTAAACTCCACTTTACACTGTATACATAGCACGGTTTATGTTTGTACAAGTTAAACTGTTGATTTATTACTAAGAATCCCACTCTGGCTTTTTTATTTACTCCAATTTTGTCTAATCCATTTCCCGTTTAACCTTTTACTCCATTTAAATACTTCGTTGAAACATTCCATTTAACCCTCTACTCGTTGATAATAGATGAGTATGGTAATAGATGTGTACGGTTAGGATGCAACTTTCATCGCTGCGGTGGTAAGTGCATACAAAATATTTATGTTTCAAAAATATTTAATTGTATTATTTAAACTTTTTTTTATAGATGGAGTATATCGAGGAACTGTTGATTTAATTGTATTTTCCTCGATATACTCCATCTGTAAAAAAAAAAAGTTTAGATAATACAATTAAATATTTTTGAAACATATATATTTTGTATGCACTTACCACCGCAGCGATGAAAGTTGCATCCCAACCGTACTCATCTATTATCAACGGAGTAGAAGATTAAATGGAATGTTTCAACGGAGTATTTAAATGGAGTAAAAGGTTAAACGGGAAATGGATTAGACAAAATTGGAGTAAATAAAAAAGCCAGAGTGGGATTCTTAGTAATAAATCAACAGTTTAACTTGTACAAACATAAACCGTGCTATGCATACAGTGTAAAGTGGAGTTTACCTTATTTGAATTCAGAAGCTTTTGCTTAGTAGTTGGAAGGAGGGGTTGGTTTGTGCGTCTGAGGAAAAGAAGAGGGGACTGTGTATTTATAACTGAAGCATAAAATTGCTTAGGTTATTTGCCATAACTTCGCACCCACGATTGATACTTACCATTATTACTATCTCTATTGAATTAAGGTTTTGTTGCTGACTTTTCAATTACGGTTTCCTTTTTCATACATTGACACTCATAGTACGGCCTATTGTAAAATGCTCAATCAAATCTTAAAATGTGCATTCTTTACATGACGTTGGTGTTCAATTATTTAAATGTGCATTCTTTGAATGGTGGAGAATTCAGGCTGATATTTCTTCTTCTTAAATGCATGAAGGAATAAAAAAATAAATTATATTTAATGCTCTACCTATTTGTTCATCATTTTGTGTATAATTCACCACTTATATATATATGGCTCAGCTTATTACATACATTTTTATGTTAAATGCTCAATCAATCCTTTAAATATGCATTATTACTTACCATTATTACTATCTCTATTCAATTAAGAATTTGTTGCTAAAATTCTTATTACTTACCATTATTACTATCTCTATTCAATTAAGGTTTTGTTGCTGAAATTCTTTAATTGTGCATTATTACTTACCATTATTACAATATCTATTCAATTAAGGTTTTGTTGCACTATTCTTTAAATATGCATTATTACTTACCATTATTACTATGTCTATTCAATTATATTTATATGCATAGTAACTAGTGTTAGAGTTAACTAATGTTTTTAATGGCATTAACTTTTTAATGTGAAAATTAAAGCTTTGTCCTACGGTGCAGTATGCAGAACTATCTGGTATCTTTGTTTTTATTAAATCCTAACCCTTCTTTGTCTCCACCGTTAAAACAAAGTAATCTTATTATATAGATGACTTAATTATACAATTATATTTATACACAAGTCAATCGGCGTGTGGTTGGATCTTTTGTGTGAACATCCGTTTTTACGCACAATTACTGTTTGTAAAAATGGAAGATCGGCGGATCAATTTTTTGGTTAATGGAGTTTAAAAAAAATTTCAATGGCTAATTTAAATATAATTTGATCATTTCTGTTATTTGACTTTTTTTTTTTTTTTTTTGCATAATCTAGACTACGACTTCTGTAATTGGTTACGCCTGCTTTATATATGTGCAATTTGTTGTAATTTTCTACAAATGCAGGATGTTAATGAATTTACCCAGGATGTTATTTTTATGAACTTATACAACAGTTAAAAACTTTGATCATTGAATAACTATTGTGAAGCACAAATACGATTAAAGTTACAATACAGGATTCTGTATTATGTTGTTTTGTTATTTGTTTGGGAATGCATGCATGTCTACAACCATTGGACTATTCATTCCTCCGAAAAATATTTATTGAAGTTAGGAAACAACAAAGCTAGCTATTCATTATTACTTCAACTTTGAAGGCAAAAGTTAGCTTCAAATAACATCTTGAATCTTTTATTTTTCAATCCCCAACTTCGGTTAAAAGCCTGATCTTTGTGAATTAACAGAAGAATTATAATTATATTTTCCACATACCATTGGACTACTCATTCCTCCGAAAAATATTTCTTGAAGTTAGGAAACAACAGAGCTAGCTATTCATTATTACTTCAACTTCGAAGGCAAAAGTTAACTTCAAATAACATCTTGAATCTTTTATTTTTCAATCCCCAACTTCGGTTAAAAGCCCGATTTTTGTGAATTAACAAAAGAATTATAATTATATTTTCCCCACTGTCAATCATTGTTTAAAGGTAAGTAATATTGCCCACGCATGCAGCCCTGAGAACAATAATATCATTGTTCAAATTTATGTCTGCAATTAGCTATCAAAAAATGAAAAAGACAAAGATCAAGCAAAAGCTTCTCATTTATAAATTAATCCATCCAGATAGGTAGTGCATTCTTGCCATACTAAAAATGGAAGCTTATTTCATAATATTTCTTTCCTTGCTATATTTACCCTATCAATGACTATGATTGTTATCCATGATTTAAATTACATCAACCATTCAAAACAATAACATCTATATCCCTAACTACAAACTATAACTACTTTGCATTAAGATATACATACATCACTCAATGCTACATGCAACATTTCATTTTTATAATAGAAAGGAACATAGAAATTACTTCTATGATTATACCCATCTAATATGTTCATGCAACTTATTTATACATTCAGATTCCAATGCTAAGTAGTTTATGCTCCCGTGAGCTTCATGCTTCTGTGCAGCATAGTCTAAGTAGTTTATTTTGTTCCATGCTTCGCCACTTACATATATGGCTCAACTTATTACAAAGATTTTTATGCTAAATTCTCAATCTATTCTCCTTTTATGTTATCTATTTTTTAGGCACAAGAATATAGTTTTACATCAACTGTCCTTTTTAACGACATCAGCTTTCCTTTATGCTGATGCACCTACCCACTACTGTACTGTCCATTTGTTGTTACCTTGCTTTCATCTTTCAAATCCACTTTTCCTTCTCCATCAACTAAAATGCACATGCAAAGCTCAATATGCCTTGGAAAAAAGCATATGAAGGTTTGAGTTAGACTTATTATTAGCATATACAAATTATATGTTTTAATTCAGCATTCTCCAAATATTGGACACAATCATGTTGTAGGTGGAAAAACAAATTATACCAACTGCTGATAAAATGAACCAAAGGACTGCACATGAAGATATTGTATACGATTATGCACCTGAGCAGTTGCAACACCAACGCATTGATTCATACTTTGTCGTCGTAGCAAACCAGTGCACAGTGCCGACGTATTTGTCTGAACATCAGCCAATGTCGATAATTGACATGTACTATCACTTTCTATTAATCTGATTTTTACCAACATAAAACTACCAATAATTTACACCGATGCTTCATTTTTGCTAGGGACTCAACCACTAATCCACTCAACATACCATCTAACGTTCTATATCGCAGCGCAACCGTAGACAAAAGGAAAGGCTACAGAAGATGTCAACCCACACAACATCTACCTCTTCAAACAATGAAAGTGGCAAACATTGATCTTGCATGCTACCTACCAATCCATTCATCGGAACTCATCACATGCATAATAGGACATTAATCCATGCATCTTCAACAAGTTCGACCAAACAACATAACTCACCATCATCTCTTATGCATGCAACTTCTACTGTAATTGCGCAACAAATATCGCATGGAATATTGACATCTGCTGAAAACAAGATGTTAGTTCTCACTTCAACTTTACTGAGTTCTTTAACCAAGTTGATATATTATGCATTAACTACAATATTATTACACTTCACCCCACTTTACTTTTACCTACCTTTTACTATTTCCACATGCAAATTTATTATATTATTACCAGACTGATGAATCGCTCAGTTGCACAAAAACTACGTAGGGAGAAAGAAAAAAAGACGAATTCTGAAATAAATGCTGCTGATGACATTCAAAATGTACCAATCCCATGCAGCTCGAATGTTGACATCCAAACACAACAACTAATCGTGGAAACATTCAAAATTTACCAGTCGCATGCAGCTCGGATATATACGTGCCAAATACATCAAGTAATCATCAGAACTGCACGTAAGCCTATGTCAAACATTTTATTTGTTTATAGCTTATTATAAATTTAAATTCTTTTTTGTTGAATATACCTGCCCTAACCACCTTATTATCATTTACATTCTCAGGTTAAACTTCAATGCTAATATAGCAACGATATCAAATCGATCTGCTGCTCAAATATTGTGTAGACAAAGAGAACGAATTTTAAAAGACAAGACCAATCAATATATGAATTCACAAATGGATGGCCTTTCTTTTAATATGAACAGTCTATCTACTACAAAATAGAATTATGAATCTTCTAGCTCAATCCCTTTACTGAACAATTTATATCATCATGACCGTCCTCTCCAAAACATAAGTATGACTGCATTCAACAAGAACAAGGTACATCATTCAATACAACAGTTAACACATCGTAAGTTATATAGCCTCCTTATCCTTTTATACCGTGCTTTCAAATTGATACACTCTAAAATCTAACATTTTAAAACTAACATAAGCAAATTATTTTTGCAACGAAACGTAACAGCTTAGAAGTTGAAATTGAAGAGGAAGAGGGGCTATCACAAACTGCATCTTACACCGACCAACAACAGGTTCTATCGATCAAAAGACATTACTTGGGACTTATGAATATACCATGTCCCTTTTGTAAAGCACTCCATTGGATTGATGAACGTTTAAAGGGTACTTCGAAAAGTAATCCCATTTTTGGAACATTCTGTAAATCAGGAAAGGTAAAATTACCCTCACTAACTAAACCTCCATTGGAAATTCAACAATTGTACAATGGAAATAATTCAAATTATGCTTCATTTGTATACCATATTCGAGAGTATAATGCAGCAAATGCATTCACTAGCTTGGGATGTCAACTGGATGATAGAACTATAGGTAGATGTGGGATCAAATCATTTACTATTCATGGAGAGTTATGACATAGGATTGGTGCACTACTACCAGATAATGGAAGTACACCAATTCACTCACAGCTGTATATCTATGATCCTGATACTGCTTTGAGGTTTCGACATGAGAGAAATATAGGATTAAAGAAAGAGGTTTTGGAAATTATTTAAAGAGTTATACTGCGAGATAATCATTTCACAGAATTATACTAACAGGCATACAAATCTTAAGAAGGTCAACAGAAGCAGGTTCCGATTTACCACTTCTCCTTCAATACAATAAAACAAATGACAAGCGTATATACAATATGCCAACTGCTGATGAAATTGCCATTATCTTACCTGGGGATGGAACTCAAAAAAGTGCAAGTCGAGACATCATAATACACCTTCGAGGTGGAAAGCATTTAAAGCAGATTAGTGAATGTCATCCAGCATATCTACCACTTCACTGCGTTCTCCTCTTTCCTACTGGCGATCTTGGTTAGGATATTAATTATACTAAATGGAATCGGAAATTAAATCGCCCAACAAATGATAGACTAACTCAAAAGCCATACTATAGTTACCGAATATTTGAACGAGAATATGAATATTCAACTATTCTACTAGCACGTAAGTTATTTCAAGAATTTATTGTAGATGCTTGGGCATGTACTGATAGAATAGGTTGCAATGGGCACAGACACATCAAAAAGATCTTTGAGAAGACCTTTACTGCGATATCACTGATATTGAAACTGATGTCTTACAAGCCGATCAAATTGGTAGACGGTTTATCTTACCATCCAGTTTCACCGGAAACCCAAGACATATGTATGAAATATATCAAGACTCTTTGGCTATTACACGTTATCACAAGCACCCAGATATCTTCTTAACAATGACTGCTAATCCTAATTGGCCAGAAATTCAAAATAACATCAAATATAATCAAAGACCAAGTGATTGTCTAGACATTATCGCTTGGGTTTTTGAACTTAAAAGACAAAGTTTGATGCATGAAATTGTTAATAACGGTATTCTGGGTGTGGTGCATGCATATGTATATACTATTGAATTCCAAAAGCGGGGACTACCGCATATGCATGCGCTTTTCTTCCTGCAAAACTCAGACAAGATAAGAACTGTCGAGCAGGTCAATAATATAATTTCTGCTGAATTCCCAAATGATTCAGAACAACCATTACTATTTGAAACTATTAGGAAATGCATGGTACATGGACCATGTAGAGGAAACAACCAAGCAGCATGCATTGAAAATGGCAAATTTTCTAAACGTTACCCCCGAGATTGGGCTGACAGTACAACAATGGATCAAGATGGATATCCAATCTATCATTGAAGAAATGATGGAAGATCATACATTGTCAAAGGTGTAAGTGTGGATAATAAAGATGTTGTTCCCTACAATCTCAAGCTTTCGAAGATGTTTGACTGCCATATAAATGTAGAAGGATGTGCAAGCATACGTGCTGTTAAATATATACACAAATACATGTACAAAGGTCATGATCGAACAACTATGGTAGTGGGTGATGAAGATGAAATCAAACAGTATCTTGACTCACGATACATTGAACCACCAGTAGCTGCATGGCACATTTTTGGTTATCATATGCATAAAGAGAAACGATCAGTTATTCGACTACAACTACATCTTCCTGGAATGCACTAAGTAAACTTCGATCCACAAGAATCAGTGGATGTTATAAAATCAAGAGCAGAAAGTGAAACGTTTATTCTAATTGAGTATTTCAATTACTATAGGACACATCCGGAAGCAGAGCGGTACTCCTACCAAGAATTTCCAGAATATTTCACATGGAAAAAAGTCCAAAAATATGGTCACCAAGATGTACACAATCCAAAGCTATTGGACGCATGTATTTTGCGAGTCCAAATTCGGGAGAACGATTTTACCTACGTTTACTGCTAACTGTTACTAAAGGTCCAACTTCGTTTGAAGATCTAAGAATCATAAATGAATGCCTCTGCCCCACTTTCAAAGACGCATGCATTGTTAAAGGCATGCTAGAAGATGATGATGAATGGATTACATGTTTGGAAGAAGCTTCTGTTTTTAATACAAGGTATCAACTAAGAAGGCTTTTTTGTATCATTTTGACACAATGCTCCCCGCTGCAGCCTCATAATTTATGGAATAGATTTTCAGTTCATATTTGCGATAATGTTTCCCAGACTATCAAAACTAATTTCCATAATCTTACTCCATCGGAGTACCAAATTAAAGATTACGGTTTGCATCTTCTAAACAAACTACTACAAGAGTCTGGAAAAAGCTTACTAGATTTTCCACCAATGCCACTGCCTACTGAGAACTGGAATACAGTCGGTCATAATAGACTTATATGGGAACATAGCCAACTAACGTACATGGGACAAGCTGCAAAGGCTGAACAAAACATTCAATCATTTAATAAGGATCAACATACTGCATACGCGAGAATATTTGATTCAGTGCAAAATGACCAAGGAAGAACTTTTTTTTAAATGGTGGTGTGGGAACTAGAAAAACATATTTATACAATACTATAGCAGAAAAATGTCGTAGTGAAGGACACATTGTCATAACTGTTGCTTCTTCTGGTATTGCTTCACTACTTCTACTTGGAGGTGGAACTGCACATTCAACATTTTATCTTCCTTTGAATATTCTAGAAGATTGTTTATGTGGATTTACGAAGCAATCAATGGTTGCTGATCTACTTAAGAAAACAAGCCTTATCATATGGGATGAGGTTCTCATGCAACATAAATTTTGTGTCGGGGCCGTTGATCGATCATTACAGGATGTTAGAGATAGCTCGAAACCATTTGGTGGAATTACAAATGTGTTAGGTGGAGACTTTCGCCAAATTTTTCCTGTCATCCCCCGAGGGTTGAGAGATGTTATAGCATCAACATTGCGACGCTCCACTATATGGAAAAATATACATGTTTTGACGCTGTCCAAAAACATGCGTCTAGATTCTGAGGAGCCCGATAGTTTAAAATTTTCAACTTACTTAGAATAGGTTCTGCTATTACCATTATGTGCATTCACTTCAATTTCCAAATAATTATACTGAAACTATGGTTTGTAACAAGAGTTTCATTGCTCTTTTCCTTTATAGGTAGGATCAAATCCAGCCCAAACAATTGACCTATCAACGGTGAGAAAATGTAGTAGCCTAACTAATCTAATTGCGACTGTTTACCCAAATCTAAATGTCTCACACAACTCCCCATCATATTTTAATGAACGAACAATTTTGTCGGCACGTAATGATGATGTGAATACAATAAACTCTGCATGCCTACAACAATGCCCATCTACTGTCCATGTTTTCCTTGCTGTAGATAAGTTGGTCGAAAATGAGGAGAATGATCATTATCCAAGTGAATTCTTAAAATCCATTGAATGTTGCGGTTTGCCCCATTTAAACTTGAGATAAAGGTTGGCTCCTCTATAATGCTACTAAGGAACCTGGCCCCAAAAGATGATCTTTGCAATGGCACTAGATTAATAGTGATTCGTCGTGCGTCACGAATAATAGAAGCTAAAATATTGGCGAGAGATATGTCAGGAAACTTAGTTTTCATTCCGCGAATATCTCTTCAACCATCATCTTCTGAAATAAGTATAAACATGTCTAGGAGGTAGTTTCCTGTGATGTTGGCTTACTCAATGACTATAAATAAAGCACAGGGACAGTCGGTGAAGTACGTAGGTGTTGATTTATGTACCCCGGTTTTCACTCATGGACCACTATATGTTGCCCTTTCTAGATGCACCACTTTTCGTCGACTTACTGTCCTCCTTCCAACCGAAGATGATACCACTACTACTAATATTGTATATCCTGAGGTTCTTCTCCAACAAGAGTAGAAAGACAGAAGAGGACATATTATGTGCTACCGAGACTCCTTACGATTAAATGTATGTATTACATCTCATTAACATTTTTTTGCATATAATTCTTACAACTATTATTATATATCATGTGTGTTCCCAAAGAAATATACATATATTACAAGTCTATCTATACTACTAACCATGCAAAACAAATTTGTTGCAGATCCCAAGGATAGGTATACTATATTGCAGATGATCCAAGCATAATAGATTGTCATGATAATTTGTGAAGGCACCATGCATAATCATGTTTAAGTTTGTATTTTCTAATTCTTTGAACATGTACTTTGATATCAATCTACAATATTGTCTACTCATGTACTCATTTTAGTACAACATATTTATTTTTAAATACTGTGATATTATTGCTTTCTACGCTATTTAACTGTATGCCAAAAAATTCCCATTTCAAACTTGATAGTTACAAAACCTTACGACATGTCTTTGGATTATGCACTCTATTTTTTATTATGACGAAACACATAACAAACGTTTAAAACTTTACACATTCGGTTATTTTCCCAACATATTTAATAGTATAAAACATAATATGACAATTGCTAAATTCACCGTATCTTAGATAATTAATAAATGATCAGCATTACAAATCATGTATAATTGAACAAATCATGTATGATGCACCTATGCTAAATAAGTGGGAATTCTTCAATTATCTCAATTTAAATTGCATTAATTTATTGTTATGAAATAGTTAACTGCAAATATTGCATAATGTGTAAGTAAATGCATTTATTAAATTCTGTTAATTTAGCATTTTTTAATACGGTAACAAAATTATGTCTTTCCTTGTGCTTACATTTATTATTTGCTACATTAGTGCTTATTAATCTCCACATTTATTAACATGGTAACAGAATTTATTAATTTAGCATTTATTAGTCGCTACCTTAGTGGTCATTTAATCATCAGATGCACCATTTAGTAAAGCATTAGATCTTTTTGTTAACTTAACAATTGAACCTTTTTTTAAATTTTTACTTTACAATATCATACATAGATTTGAGGTTTATTTGACATGTATGTAGCTTCTCGAACTTCCAAATTAAAACTACTGAGCATTTTAGAAATACTTTACTATTATATTTTAAGTTCTCATTTTCCAAAATCATGCTCAAATATTTTTCGTGCTTTTAGTTATGCTCCCGCGCACTTTATGCTTCCGTGCAGCGCACGGGTCTCCTCTTGTACTAAGTAAACTTGGTTTCTTTTTAAGTTTGTTATATATAACATTCATCATTCATTATGCAACATCTATCCTGAGAAACATTATTCAGGTTTTTGTTATTCAGGTTATTCATGTTTTTGTTATATGATTTGGATGACGTGCTCTTCTTTTTATATGTTATTCAAGTTTTTGTTATACGGTTATAAAATTTTGTTGAGAAACATTATGAAACACATATTTTTTATGAAATAAAACTACAATATAAGTTCGAGCATGCTTTGGGATAGTGACAGGACTTACGCTACATTTCAACTAGAGAGTTTGAGCTTTAGCCTCTCTAGCCAAAAATGGCATTAACCAATGTCAAAATTCATTCTTTCTAACCATACATGTAATATACACCAGGGAATAAAGCATTAGCTTAGCCTATTGTCAGTCCCCCTGTAACAACCCAGATTTTTAGAACCAATTTAAAAAAAAAATATTTTAGATATTTTAATGGATTTTGAATATTTAAAATGATTTATTTCAAATAATAATGACTAAAAATTTATTTTTAATGAAGTCACAACGTATAAATTTATTTTAATTATAAAACGAGCCTAAAATGGTGCGATAGTTTGAAAATTCGATTTTAATTTTCAAATGAATATACATAATTTAAAATAAATCGGATTTCAGTAAAAGCAGAAACGTTTGAATCTGTTTAATTATATCTTTCTAATGAATGTGAAAAGCTAAGATTTCATAATATAAATTGAAAGTTATGTCCAGTTTCAAATTTAAAATAGTCGCTATGGAATATATATATATATATTAATATATATATAGCCCTTAAAAATAGCCATTTTGCAAAAGACCTCCATTTTCGACAAAACCGCTTTTGTTGGATCCGGAATGTCAAATTATTGTTAGATTTGAAATTTCATAATTTTTTGAATTGATATGTGAGCGTGGTAAATTTAAACACATTTGACGGTTTCTGTTTGAATTGAATCAACCAGAAAATGACCATTTTTCAAACGGCCTCCAATTTCGATGAAATTAGTTTTGTTAGGATCGTACCGTCAAAACATAACTAGATAATTTTTCTATAATTTTTGGAGTTAGTATGTGGCCCCGATAAATTATAATGTAGGTATAAAATTCAATATATTGATTTATATTTTAATTTAAAGAAAGACTGATCGAAACAGTCGGATTGGCTTGCGGGACATATCCCATTGTGTCTGAAATGGGGGTAATTAGCTAGGAATGATAGTCGTTGGGTTCAATTTGGAGTTCAAATGCGAAATATCTTTTTATTCGAATTTAATAATATTAAACATAAATAATAAACCCTAGAAATTGCAACCCTAACTCAAAATAATTTATGTAGTCAACTCTCGTTCTACCTACCTCCAAAGGAAAACTGACGATCCTAACCACTCCAAACTTCGCCCTCATCTTTCTTTAAATCTACTCAATAGAATTCAGAAATTGCAAAACAAAAATCGAAGAGGGATTGGAGATCTTCAAATCCATATAGGCATGATCGCATATCGCGTGGTGAACTGCTCGAATTTGAACCTTGAATGGCTTCAGTTTGAGGCTTGTTTTAGGCGCCACTAGGGCGTTGAGCTTGGCGCGACTCCCGGAGGTAGATGGCGACGCTCCGGTGGTTCGAGGGGCATGTTCTGATCGGCGACGAAGGGTTTAGGGAAGCGGCGACGTGCTAGGGTTTAGATGAAGCGTGGGTTCGTTTTGGGTGAAACGATTTCAATGTTGAGGAAGAAGGAAAATTGTCGGCCCAGATTTCTTAAAAATGTAAATTATTTAATTAATTTATTAATTATTTTAAATTATGCAATTAAAATGTTTATAACCCTGTAACTTCTTCGTACGAGGTCGGATTTTGACGAATTCAGTCGCGTTGAAATCAGAAAAATGAGAGCTTCGCGATGGAACTGATGTAACGACCCGTATTTTTTTGGCCAATTATTTAATTATTTTAATTATTTAAAATATTGTTTGAATTTAAATTATTGAATTTAACCATTTATTTTAGAATATGATATTTAAATTAAAAATATAATAATATTTTATTTCCAAAATAAATGGGAAAATGTTGAAATTGCAGTATAGGGTGAACGGGCAGTTTAAAATAGAGTAATATTGTTTGTTTTGAAATTGTAATGACGATTTCGTTTATTTAACGATGTTATCACGTTTAAATTTATAATTTAATTATAAAACGAGCTGCAGCGGCACGACAGTTCGTAAATTGGCGTTTTGAACTTTAAATGGCCGTACAGGATTCAAAATAAGTCGGATTTTCTCGAAATAAGAAATGTCGGAATCTATTTGACGATATTTTTCTACTGGAAGAGAAAAATCCAGTTTTCATGTGGTAGATTTTATTTCATGTCCAAATCAAATTTTAAAATAGTCGCTGCGGAATTTCTTTATATATTATATCGATTTATTATATAAAATAAAGAGTTTTTTAAATATTTTTAATATCGAATTGGCTTGAAACTCAACCCGAGTTATTTTATCTGGGTTCTATATGAAATTCTGGTCGCGTATGGCCAATTATAATATTTTAATATTATTATATTGACGTATTTTAAAATTGGTTTATTTTCTTTGAATTGGGCAGTTATAAAAGGGACTTTGTTCAAACGACCTATGTTTTCTACAAAACAAATTTTATTGAGACCGTAACAGTAAATTATTGCTAGGTTTCAAGTTGCGCGTCAATCGGTGTTATTTTGTAAGCGTGGCAAAATAAAATACAAATAAAAACGACTGCTGGACGTTAACGAGCGTCATTTGAGCAAATGGACTCGGAATTCGACGAAACAGGTTTCATTAGGACTGTATCGTCAAATTATACCATGATATCAATTTCCGTAGCGAACGGGGTTTGTATGTGAGCACAGGAGCGAATAAACAACGTTCAGAATTGCGATAGACACAAAATAAAAATTGTTAGTCAGCGTCACTCGTCACATCAAGTTAAAATAATAATTTTTACAACTATATATACACTAAAAAACCAGAAAATCCATCCGTCTTCATTTTTCTTCAACCTATTTTGCAGAAAAGCCCCTGTTCTTTAAACAAATTATATTTTAATTTCTGTCAAGAATTTGCTATGGCGATCCAAAGCAAAGTTGTAGATCGGCTCGATGCCAAGTTGCGGTAAAAAGTTGGGGTCGAACGGTCACCTGTGGTGGCCGGAATTTCACGAAAACTGAGAAGAATCAGTTTCGTTTTTGGCTTGATTGCGGGAGATGTGGTTGATTTCAGGGATTCAGACCAGGGGGGAAATGTAGAGGAGGAGTGAGGCTTCGATTTGGTACCGGTGGGAAGTCCTACGGTGGTCGGAGGAAGTCGCGGCGAGGAGTTGAACCGAGGTCAGTGTTTTGGGGTGATTTCGAAAGCTGGAATCGGGTTCAGTAATTTTCCGGTGGCTCTAGTTGATATCAGGTGGAAGCGCCTGAAGGGCGGCGTGCTGGAAGGCGAGGGGGTTAGTTCGGCGGTGGTTCGGTCACCGGCGGTGATCTGATGCGGTGGCAATCTTGGTTTCAACGGACAACAGTTTGTTTCGGTTTCAGGCGGCGGGAGCGTGTTCTGGGGGTCGAGCTACATGGCGTCGGCGCTTGGTAGGCCGCCGGTCAAGGCGGTGGGTCAGGGGAGGTCGCAGGTGGGCTGGAGAGTCGGCGGTGGTTGATCAGTGAAGGCCGGTGGGTTCGAAGTGGTTGAATGGTGAGGCCATCGGGTTTGTGAAAGTGATAAGGAGGAAACCGCGTTCCTAATGATGATGTGGCACTAATTAATGGGTTTAATTAAGGTTAAACGTTAATTACGTTTTAATTAATTAATTAATTAGTTTCATAATTGTATAATTTATACAAACTTAAAATAGTTATAACTTTTCCATACAAAATCGGATTTACGTGAAACAGGATCCGTTGGGATCGCAGAGACGAGATCTAGGCGACGACGCTGACTAGGAGTCGATTGGACGCAGTTGGATTTTCAGACAATTTTGAACATGCGACTGGAATTAAATGGTACAAACAACGCCACAACCATCAACTGAAACAACTGGTGAGTTAATTCTCACACTTTTCTGGACTACTATGATGTGATAAATTCATAGAACTAAAATACCATTATATATTGGGTGATTGGCTGCGTCGGTTGCTATTGTTTGATTTAATGGTTGTTGTTAACTATATTATCATCATTTATTTATTTAAAATTGTTATCAGGAAATGTTATAATAACCGTGTTGCAGAGAAGAACAGGTTGGAGGGATCCGACCGGATTCCTCAAAGAAATTTTTTGTATATTGTTTATTTTTATATTATTACACATGAACTGACTGAACCCCAATTGACAGTAAACTTGTTGGAATATTGATGGTTGAACGGATGTTGATTATTTTTGTGGTTGTTTTAAATCAACCGACAGCTCAGATTGGGTATTTGGCAGCAAGGGTCTAAAACATACTGTTTTAAATATTGTTCTGTCGTCAGGCGAACTAACGAAATATTTAGTAATAAATTTATTTTATAACTAATTTGAAGTTTAAATCTATTTTTATATAAGTAAAAAAATAAAAAATAGAAATTCTATAAATATATTTATATTTAAATCATGTTGTTTTCAAAAAGTATCATTTAACATTGATATGACATATTCTTATGTCAAGCTTTGACTGGAAGTCTGTAACTAACATACCAGTTGGTAACGATGGATAATTGTTTTCTTAAAACAATTAAGTGATGTTTTAAAATTAATTAAGCTATTTAATTAACTTTAAAAGGGAAATGGAAATGGGGAATTAGTTGACAATTAACTGACGTGTACGATTGGCTAAAATCCATGGTTATAAGTGATAATTGAAATTTGATTAGTTTGATATAAATTAATCAAAGAAATAATGTTCTGAATATTTGAATAGTGTTAACAGTTAGTTAATCTTCGATTAACTATATTTTATTGTAATTATCGAATTGTTTGATGTTAAATAAAGTTATTTATTATTTAATGAGTTTTTAAAGAGGATAATAATTCTATTTTTTAGCTTATATCAAAGTTAACTATTTTTATATAGTTAATGTTAAATTTAATTATTATTCTAATTAATAATAATTAAAGCGAATATTTTTAATTGAAATTCAATTAGAAAGTGATCAAGTGGCGATACGATTTGATTAGGGTCTAGTACGAGTTTTTTTTGAAAATTCTATGATTTTATAAATATAAGTTTATAAAAGATTCTCGAGCTATGTAACATTGAAAAACAAGTTTTGAACATTATTAAAGCAATGCCTTTTAAATTAGAATTAAAGTGAGAAGTAACCGAGTGTCGATAGCGTTTGATCAAAACCTAAAAGGAGAATATACTAGGATTATAATCCAAGTTTACAAACGAAGTTTATGAAAGTAATTTATAAGCAAAATGCGGGCATTGCCATAAAGTTGATTAAGTAAGAATGGAGGTAATTACCATGGATGGTTAAAAAGGACATTGGTTGGTCTAATAGCGTAGGTGGAGAGATCATAAGGAAATCACGAATGTATGATATTGTTTGTAAAAATCATATTGGACCTTAATGGTAACTAAGGATTTGGAAGTTTACTCGATGAAGTAAAAAGAACTGATTTGTAAAGTAGGTTTTCAGATAAAAGGAAATGGCTTATAAAACCATGATAAAATGGAAGTGGAAATGGAAATGGAATAACAGATATTAAGTGGTGAACTTTTACTATCTTAAGATAAGAGCGTCGTCGGTCAAGGTCTGAGAGGTAATTAGAATACCCCAAGTCGAACGGCTTCGTTACTATCGAGAGATAGTATTAGTGGCGATGATAGGAAAGTGATATTCGAGTAATTTTGATTAATATGAGTTATCATTTAAATACCCTTTTAAAATATAATTAAATATGTCAGTTTTGGTAAATCGAAAAGATTAAATAGAAATAAAATGATATTTCCAAGGATAGAGGAACTGGAAAGGAGGATTTATAAACCATAGTGATATTTTCAAATATAAGGATTTACGAAAGGGTTTGGAAATAAAAATGATGTTTCAAACTAAAAGGGTAATACAAGATGGTTTATAGAAAAGGGTAATGTCACATGACAAAGGAAATAATGAGTGGAGTTTGGAAAATTCATTATTCCAAAGAAAATATGGATTAATACTTTCAAAGAAATGAACTGGAAGAGTTTTGTCGATATAGAATTTATGGAATCGATAATGAGAATCGATGTAATAGTTTCAAATGAAATATGTTAACATAGATGACCTGAGCTACCAACATAGTGAACGATATCGTTATGATTTGATAGTTAAACCACTGACTATCAAATGCATTATCCTTGGGCCTTTTCGGCGTGTTGTTTCGAAGAGACCGGGATGGGAACTAGACCCAAAACCACTTCGAATCAACTGTGCGAACGCGACTAACTTGAAAGAGATGGAGACGGAGATAATTGAAGACCGTAGATATTTATGAAACGGAAGGGTTGCTTATAATCTCTGGTTTAGCGGCCAGGGATATACTGTGACTCTGTCGTGGTTAAAATCTACGGATTTGCAAGGACTACTCGCTACAGGTCTATAGGGTGATTCCTAGGATGCGGTAGGAGAGTGCCTTTGGTTCACCATGTTCCTGGATGACTTGTATGGACAAATGTCTGACATAGTATTTCCAAAGGGGTCGCGTACGTGGTTTTCTTCAAATGTACCAAGTTGGTGGCATATGAGGGAAACTTCTTTAGCCTAACAACTGAAGTATTTTTGTGGAAATCAATTAAGTGATTTCTGGAGGATCTGACAATGTGGCATTCAAAGTGGATGGAGATATACTGTGCTGAAGGATAAGCATAACCTCTAGCCTCATCAACCTGGAAATGGCACAAAAATCGGGTAGGCAACATGGCTATGTGGGTCGCACCCATTAGGCTATATCATTACCTGATCTGGAGAAATCAAATGCCTTCGGTAGTCCCTTTTATTTTAATTCTATGCATGCTATCGGTTCGGTTGGCTGGCCCCCAATCGTGGTGATGATATATTCAGTACTCTTAAGAGAAATGAGGGACCAGTCATGTGTGAGCCGGATTGCAAGACGTTCTTGTTGAACCCCAATGTATTCGTCTTCGAAGGTACATTGTCGAAAGGTGGTACCATACCTTGCCATAGTTGGAATCCATTCTCCCATACGAGCCTGCGGGTTTTGATTGTATACTATATATGTAGAGCGTGAGATGCAAGCGTTCTACTAGATTGATATTTATTTATGATTTGATAGACATTATTATAATATCAGAAAAGATATTTATTTCAAAATTCTTTTGGGTTATAGTAAGGTAAAAACCGCCTGTGTTTATGTGTGCGTTGGTCTTACTATTATCCTTTTATTTCAAAAAGGATTCTTCAAAGTTAAGCAAGTTTTTTGTGCTATGAATTTATCACTGAAAGTATCCCAGACTGACCTAGGTGAATTTTGCTTTCCTTCAAATGTGCTCGGGTCAGACCGAGTATATTTACAGGTTAGGTTTCGCTGGAAATTCAAGAGCTAGAAGCAGGAGGCTTCACCGTTAGATATATAAAGTGTATCTCCGCTGTGACAGATATTTGTTGTACTCTGATGATTGGTATGTATATACAATTTCTTTATTTAAAGAGATTTGATATATTATATTTATTCGTTCCGCTGTGAGATTCTGATGTGTTCTTCTTTATCTTCTATTCTAATATTTCTTTCTTTCTTTTCTCATCCTCTAATTTCTTTCTAAAAACAATCCAGTGTTTTCGATGCTTGAATAGTCGACATGGTGATTTTATGTCGATTTTCGAGGTCGAAAATCGTTGGTCGTTGCAGTGGTATCAGAGCTATTGGTTTAGTGATAACCTTGGCTCTGTGGCGTAACTCGATAGAGATGGGGTTAGTAATACCCTAGATTGAGTTGGGTATATATGTGCGAGCACGTATTTGTAATTTGATAAAAATTATTTTTAAATTATTCTTTCCCGATATATTTTATAAAGAAGTAAAGGTAATAATTTTCTTAAATTGTTATAATCTAGGCAATTAGATTTACCAGTGTAGACTGGAATGGATTGATTACGAGGTTAGATTGAACCAACCAGAGGACATTTCATATTTGAAATGTGAAACTGTAAAACATGAACTTAAGTTGAGCTAAAATGAATTATATAAGATATGATTTGGATTGGGATGTCAGAATGAAATTAAACTTAAGTCGATAAGTATTTGACTTGAGTTGGGAGTAAAAGCATTTACTAATATTAATTTGAATGATATGGCAGGATTGTGTGGTGTATTGTTTGAATATAACCCTGGAATAATTGAACTTGGTTGAAAGCCAATCTGGATAAATAAGTTAATCCAAGATGACTTAATCAGAATGGGTTACTAAGACTTGGTTACAACTTAATACATAAAGTGGTGCGATTATTTCAAACTGGTCGTATAACGACCCGCATTTTTCAGCGATATAATTAATTTATTTAATTATTTAAATAGTGATTTAGGAAATTAAATGGTCGTTAAATTGAATAATATTGAATATTTAATAAATATAATAATATATTTAATTTCTGAAATAGTCAGAAATAGTAGAATTCACAAAATAGTGTGAATTGGATTATTTAAAATATATAGTTCAGTTTCGAGTTGAATTATATGAACAAATATATTCAATCGACGACAGTTTGAACGTATAATTATAATATAATTATAATCGAGCTCGAAATGGCGCGGCAGTTTGCTATTTGGCGATTTGAACTTCAATTGAATATACCGGGTTCGTTTTAAATCGGATTTCGGTGAAACGAGAAACGCTAGGAGCTGGTGAAGTATATCTTTCTAGTGCAAGAGAAAAATCGGGATTTCATCGTGTGGATTTTGATATATGTCCAAATCAAATTTTAGAAAAGTCGCTGTGGAATTCCTTTATAATTTATAACTATTTGTTTATATTAAAATTGAATTTTTCAATATAAATCGAATATCAATATAGCTGGGAATTTTGAAATATCGAGTTATAAATCCCAGTGTAGCGGTATGATATTCCGTTGTGAATATATACGATAATATTTATTTTTTAATATTAAATTTAAATGTTTTTAAATATATTTATATATTTAAAAGGGTTATTTAGATCTTTAAAAATAGCCAGTTTTGCAAACGACCTCTGTTTTCAACGAAACTAAATTTTTTGGATCCACAATATCAAATTATTGCTAGAGTTCAGTTTTCGTGATTTTTGAAATCAGTATGTGGCCGTACGATATTTTAGAGTGAAAAACAGTCAGTTTTTCGACGGTTAAAAATTCGCTATGTGAGCAAACGCAGTCGGAATTCGAGGAAACCAGTTTCATTGGGTCCGCAATGTCGAACTCTAGATACATAACCGGTTTGGTGATTTTTGGGTGTCGTATGCGATCACGGGGATTTTTAGAGTATGAATGGATGTAGCGATTGATTAAAATAAAATAAAATATCGAATAAAAAAATATATTTCACCATACTATAAATAATCCTAACTACATTCTAACCGTAACCCCTTTCTCTGTTCAATAAAATCTGCGCTGCCACCATCGAAATAAAATCAACAGCAAAAACCAAGTTCAAAATCAATATAAATTCAAAGAAAAATCCATAAATCAGAATACAAGTGTTTTTGAGCTCCTGCAGTGATATCCTTCAGCTTCATGTGGCTTTTATACTGTTCGATGCCTATTTGTGAGTTGGGTTTTTTGGTCAGTGATGCTAGGGTTGGATTTTTCATCGGTTTTAGACTTCGATTGAGAATTCCGAGTATATAGTGGTGTTTGGTGAGAAGAAAGGCATCGATTTTGATTTTCTGGGATTTTATAAAAATTATAAATGTCGATGTCTTTATGGTTTGGCCGCCGGAACTGATACACGAGATTCCCAAAGAGGACATCGAGTTCTGAGAAATGGTGCCGGGTGGAAAGAGATTTCAATGAGGAAAATTTTGGTAAAGTTAATTTGATTTTTTATGAAGTGGAGGTGTTCGAATGATCAAGGGAAAAACCGGCGGTTATGGTGCTTGGAGGAGCAACGGGAAAGGAGCTGTGTTTTTCCTAGAGGAAGAAAATGAAGAGTAGCGGTATTAATGGGTAACGCGGGATTAAGAGGTGATTAGGAATAGTTTAATTAAATTATTATTTAATTGACAACCATAATGTATATAATTGGTAAAAATCGTATCTTTGTCATACGTTATCAGAAATTGATGAAACAAGATCCATTGGGATCGTATGAACGGTGGCTACACCATGGAACTGACCGGGAGTGAATTCGATCTCGTTTGGATTTGTGGTGAAAATAAACGCTTGAATCAAATCAACGACCAATTATCGTTATTTAACGATAACCGTCCAATGTGAGTAACTCTCACTAACTCTGATCAATTTATATTTCTATAAAGTATTTTTCGAATTGAAAATATTGGTTGATTTGCCGTGTGTTGGTTGTTTGATTGAATTGTTAGTCAATTGGTTGGAAAAAAATATTGATAACGATATATACAAATCGTATCGAAATATTGATTCTGTTTATCAGAATATTTTACCTTCATGTTATTTATGTTGACTGACATCTGTGGATGCATGTAAACAGGTTGGAGGGACCCAACTGGGTTCCTCAACATTTATTTTATTGTTTTTTTTCATATATTGTGTTATATGATGTGATATGAAATCTGTTGTTGATTTTGTATGTTTGAATGATTCCGATCACTGTTGTATGGTACGTTAAATACCATAAAGAATACTGGAATGTTAAAAAGGAATTTTTCAATGTTATATTGAAAAAGAAATATTTTTGAAATCAATAGATTTTATAAAAAGAAAACTATTTATTTAGGAAAATTAGTAGATTAAAAAGGAATATTTATTTGTTAATCAACTAGATAGAACTGAAAAGAAATATTTGTAACTATTTATAAATAGAATTGAAAGGGGTATTTATTTGAAAGTAAATAGAATAGAAAGAGGAATTTTGTGTAAAACGAATAGAAAAGGAATAGTTAGATTATAAATGGAATCTCTTATAAAATCGATAGATTTTATAAATAGCAAATATTTTATAGGTAAATAGAATTATCGAAAAGGGATTTATTTGGTAAACAAATTGATTTTAAAAGGAAATAATTGAAAAGTGACCAGAATTGATTTTAAAAGGAGAATTTCGCATTTGAAATGTTTAGACCTGTGCTTCGCACACGGGTATAACGTGTTATGGATTTAAAGAAAAGTTTTTAAATAAAATCTATTCTAACAGATAGATGGAGAGATAAATTTATAAATATTATTTTATAAATTGAATAAAATGTTTATCACTGGATAAATAGAATATATAGGCCAGGACTTATATAGAGAAGTAAGAATCGATTTCAACATCGATATTTGAAACTGAATAAAAGTAGAGTTAATTAGATAGGGTAAATCGAATTAGAATTAATTGAAAATTAGTTTTTCAATTAGAGTTGATCGAATATAGTTATTTGAGATAGAGTTAGTCAACATAGTTATTTAGGATATGTTGCCATTGCGTACGACTGCTAGCGAAATTCGCAGGGCTGCAGATAGCCTACGACAATCGGATGTTTCCTGAGGGAATCAGGCGTAACCATTGTGATCGTTGCGATCTAGAGTCAAGCGAATGGAGTTAAATAGAATATTAGTTAATCGATAGGAGTTAAATCAAATTAGAGTTATACAACTGGAGTTAACCAAGTTGAATAGACGAGTAGTAGTAAATTGAATAGAGTTAATCAAAAGGAAGTTATCGAATATAGTTCATTTGGAGTGAGTTAAATCAAATATAGTTATTCGAAGGAGAGAATTATCGAATATGATTTATTCAAAAAAGGATTATCGAATATTAGTTATTCAAACAGAGGAATCGAATATAGTTTATTCGAAAGGGAGTTATCGGATAGTGGTTATTCGAGAGTGAATTATACATTGGAATTCGATTATATCGAATTAAGGAAAGTAATGTTTACTTTCTGTTTCAAATCAAGTTTTACTTATTTGTAAATAAATTAGTGGTTTTTTTATTATCCAAATTAAGATATAAAAGGTATATTTTAAGTTAATATATTTTGAAAGCATGGAATTATAACATTCTAGTTATAATCAAATGATTTGTAAAGGAAGTGGATTCATAAATAGAATCCGTGAGTTTCGCAAGGAAGTTTCTAAAAGACTTAAAGTTTGAACTTTGTCTATTTCGAGGTTAGAAATGTCGTTCAGTTAAGATCTAAGAGGTAATTATACCCCAACTTGATTGACTTCAGTTTTAACTAAGAAGTGGTTAAGGTTCGATAGTGGAAGTGGTTAAGAAGTTGAGTTAATAACTGTGATGGTTTAAATTGGCTTAGTGATGTTTACTTTAAAAATATGTTTAAATCAAATGTATAAATTTTGGAAATATTTTCCAAACATAATCAGAGATAATTTCTAATCATAGAAATGAACTGTTAATGAGAAAGAATACTAGAATGACAGTGATACGTGAAACAGAGATTGGAAATGTTTTCCAATGATTGATGACGTAGATTTCCTAAATTTAGGAAATAAGAAATGTTGAGTATATAGAAAAGAGTAAATGAATAAATTAATGATAAATTAAATTAAACGAGATAAATGTTGAATATTGATTGATCGATAGAATTTCCATCTGGAAATGATATCATTGGTTGCACACCTATTTTCCTTTGATAGTTAAATCACCGACTATCGAAGTTTTGACCATTTTATAGTCGTCAATACAGAGAGACCGGGATCAGATGCCTTATCTGAAAACCACTCTGTATGGGCGTTAGCGTTGCGATCAAATATTGAAGACGAAGTTATGCAAGGGCTATCCTGTTTACAGAATATTGCCTTTGGTTTGTCCAGACCTAGGACAAACGTGAATGGACGAATGTCTGACGGAGTATATCTAACGGATCGCGTGAGTTAATCTCTTCAAAAGTACTTACGTTTGGTGGTGGAGGAATTCGTTTCTCTTAGCTTTATACCCGTGGTATTTTTGAGAAAATCAATTTGTGATTTGGCGGGTATGACAATGTGACATTCAAAGTGAATGGTGGTCAGGTGTGTCAAAGATACGTTATGACCTCAAGCCTCATCAACCGGGAAATGACAGAAATCGGGCAGGCAGCATGGCTAAGTGGGTCGCTCCCAGTAGGGTGCGTATAACCTATCTAGAGAAAGTCCATTTCATTCTTTAATCTGTTATCGATGCTGTCCCTTTTCGGGAAACAGTGGGTAGCTCCCAACCGTTGGTAATATACATTCGATACACTCAAGCGAAATGAGTGGTCGGTCATGTGTGGGCCGGGTTGCAAGATGTTCTTGTTGAACCAAGTGTATTCGCCTTTAGAGATACACTATCGGCAGGTGGTCCCATACCTTGTCATAGTTGGAATCCAATCTCCAATATGCGCCCGCGGTTTTGTTTGTATACTATATATGTGGAACGTGAGATGCAAGCATTCTGCTAGATTGATAATTACTTGTGATTATACATTATTATAATATCCGAGAAGTGTTGATTTCAAAAACTATTTTGGTTATCATAAGGTAAAAATCATCCGTGTTTATGTGTGGATCGGTCTTACGATTATCTTTTCTTTTGTAAAGGATTTTGAAAAATTAAGCCAAATGATTTGAGTTTACTCACACCAGTCCCATGACTGACCCAGAGTTTATTTTGTTTTGTTTTTCCCTAAACTCTTGGGTGCCCAAATCTGTATGGGCAGTCAAGTAGTTATGGTCTTTACCGATATGATTGGAGGAGCTTGAAGAAGGAGGCTTTAGGACTATTTAGCTATTGTTACTTCCGCTGTATGTAAGTGTTGTACTCTGATAATGTTATTCTATATATATACACTGTTTTATTTCAAAGTTATGTTATGTATTATATTTTATTCGTTCCGCTGTGAGATTCATGTATACTCTGATTGTGTTTTTTTCTTTCTATTCTAATTTTCTATCTTATCTATTCTCACCCTCTAACTTCTTTCTATAAATGATCTGGAATGTTCGATGTCTGAATAGTCAACATGGTAGTTTTGTGTTGATTTTCGGGGTCGAAAACCCTGGGTCGTTACAGTGGTATCAGAGCTGAAGGTTAAGTGATTACCTTGGCTCTGTGGCGTGACTCAGTGGAGATGGGGTTAGTAACACCCTAGATTGAGTTGAGTATATATATATATATATATATATATGAGTGAACGTATTTGTAGATTGAATAAAAATTGTTTTATATTGTGGAGATTTATTGGTTGAGTAGTTTGTGAATTCTGGTCGATCAGTTTGATCCACTGTATTGATAGGGATTACCAAACACTTGAATACGATAAAACGACACAGTATGTTTTAAAAGAAGGTAAATGAGATAGTTTTACCCAAAGTATATTTCGATATAAAGAAAATATTTATATTCGAATTATTATAGTATGTTGGATGTGTTGGTTGATTATAAAGAAAATGGTTATATAAATAACCAATTTGAGTTCGTATAATATAAAAGCAGATTAATTAAATCTGAATTAAATTAGAATTGGAATCAAAATTCTGACAACAGGGAGAAGTGTTTGTAAATGGATTTGAATTGAATATAAGAAATTTTTAAAATCCTGGGAGATTTTAAATTGTTTACAAGTACCGTGAATGATATTTTGAAAAAGATTTCAAATTGAAAATGTTTAGATATGGTTTTGAAAGTGATATAGTATTGAACTCACTTCGATAGCTGGGAAATGACTTTGATGATGCTGGCCACATCATCAGTGTTCATTTTCGAGTTGTAAGTGATGGATTACTACCAAAGAGAGTGTTTTTGAATTGTTTTAAGAAAAAGGAGGTTGTTTGAATCCTGAAAAGGGATATTTGACATTTGAAAGTGCTAAGCTGTTTAAAATTTCCCAGGAAGATAGTATGAATTAAAAACAAATTTTAAAGAAAATTGGCGAAAGAAAAATGAAATTGAATTAAAACCAGAAATGGAAATCAAATAGAAATTTGGGAATGCAATCTGGAATTGAATAAAACCCAGTAAGGGAAAATTGAATTGAAATAGAACGATATCGAATAAAGTTGAAGTTGTGAGTTATGGATTTGTGTAAATATATTGGACGGGTATGTAAGAGTTGAAATTGGTAATGAATTTTGAGATTGAGAATGAGATTTGGTTTGAAAATAGGATGATTGGATTTGAGAACAGATGATAGGAAATCGTTTGGGATGACTTTGGTATATGCTGAATTGGCAGCAGAATAAAAGGATGTAATGGTATGCCCGACAAAAAGGTACACGTTTATTTTTATGGATTTGGTGATTTATGGGCCGATTTGGCAAGCCGCTTGGCTGTTTGATTTTCTTGGATTGGAAAAGGCCTAGAGAGGCGAGTTGGGGTTTGAACGATTGACCGGTACAAAGGAGGTGCTGGCGAAATTTTTCTAAAATTTCGGGTGTCAGAAAATTTTTCAGAAATTTTGAAAGTTTTCGTTAACTAAATTTAATTAATATTTTAATTGGAATTAAATGGGTTCAGTTAAAACTGAAGTTAATAGTAAACGAATAGTTTTTAAACCAATTAATAGGGTCTGTTTTCTACCTTAGCAATTTTGAGGACGAAATTATTTTAAGGGGGAAAGAATGTAACGACCCGCATTTTTCAACGATATAATTAATTTATTTAATTATTTAAATAATGATTTAGTAAATTAAATGGTCGTTAAATTGAATAATATTGAATATTTAATTAATATAATAATATATTTAGTTTTTGAAATAGTCAGAAATAGTAGAATTCACAAAATAGTGTGAATTGGATTATTTAAAATATATAGTTCAGTTTCGAGTTGAATTATATGAACAAATATATTCAATCGACGATAGTTTGAACGTATAATTATAATATAATTATAATCGAGCTCGAAATGGAGCGGTAGTTCGCTATTTGGTGATTTGAACTTCAATTGAATATACCGGGTTCGTTTTAAATCGGATTTCTGTGAAACGAGAAACGCTAGGAGCTGTTGAAGTATATCTTTCTAGTGGAAGAGAAGAATTGGGATTTCATCGTGTGGATTTTGATATATGTCCAAATCAAATTTTAGAAAAGTCGTTGTGGAATTCCTTTATAATTTATAACTATTTGTTTATATTAAAATTTAATTTTTCAATATAAATCGAATATCGATATAACTGGGAATTTTGAAATATCGAGTTATAAATCCCAGTGTAGCGGTATGATATTCGGTTGTGAATATATACGATAATATTTATTTTTTAATATTAAATTTAAATGTTTATAAATATATTTATATATTTAAAAGGGTTATTTAGAGCTTTAGAAATAGCTAGTTTTGCAAACGACCTCTGTTTTCGACGAAACTAATATTGTTGGATCCGCAATATCAAATTATTGCTACAGTTCAGTTTCAGTGATTTTTGAAATCAGTATGTGGCCGTACGGGATTTTAGAGTGAAAAACAGTCAGTTTTTCGATGGTTAAAAATACGCTGTGTGAGCAAACGGAGTCAGAATTCGACGAAACCAGTTTCGTTGGTTCCACAATGTCGAACTCTAGCTACATAACCGGTTTGGTGATTTTTGGGTGTCGTATGCGATCACGGGGATTTTTAGAGTATGAATGGAAGCAGCGATTGATTAAAATAAAATAAAATATCGAATAAAAATATATATTACACCATACTATAAATAATCCTAACTACATTCTAACCATAACCCATTTCTCTGTTCAATAAAATCTGCGCTGCCACCATTGAAATAAAATCAACAGCAAAAACCAAGTTCAAAAATCAATATAAATTCAAAGAAAAATCCATAAATCAGAATACAAGTGTTTTTGAGCTCCTGCAGTGATATCCTTCAGCTTCATGTGGCTTTTATACTATTCGATGCCTATTTGCGAGTTGGGTTTTTTGGTCAGTGATGCTAGGGTTGGATTTTTCATCGGTTTTAGACTTCGATTGAGAATTCCGAGTATGTAGTGGTGTTTGGTGAGAAGAAAGGCATCGATTTTGATTTTCTGGGATTTTATAAAAATCATAAATGTCGATTTCTGTATGGTTTGGCCATCGGGACTGATACACGAGATTCCCAAAGAGGACGTCGAGTTCTGAGAAACGATGCTGGGTGGAAGAGTTTCAATGAGGAAAATTTTGGTAAAGTTAATTTGATTTTTTATGAAGTGGAGGTGTTCGAATGATCAAGGGAAAAACCGGCGGTTATGGTGCTTGGAGGAGCAACGAGAAAGGAGCCGTGTTTTTCCCGGAGGAAGAAAATGATGAGTAGCTGTATTAAGGGGTAACGCGGGATTAAGAGGTGATTAGGAATAGTTTAATTAAATTATTATTTAATTGACAACCATAATGTATATAATTGGTAAAAATCGTATCTTTGTCATACTTTATCCGAAATTGACGAAACAAGATCCGTTGGGATCGTATGGACGGAGGCTACACCATGGAACTGACCGGGAGTGAATTCGAGCTCGTTTGGATTTGTGGTGAAAATAAACGCCTGAATCAAATCAACGACCAATTATCGTTATTTAACGATAACCGTCCAATGTGAGTAACTCTCACGAACTCTGATTAATTTATATTTCTATAAAGTATTTTTCGAATTGAAAATATTGGTTGATTTGCCGTGTGTTGGTTGTTTGATTGAATTGTTAGTCAATTGGTTGGAAAGAAATATCGATAACGATATATATAAATCGTATCGAAATATTGATTATGTTTATCAAAATATTTACCTTCATGTTATTTATGTTGACTGACATCTGTGGATGCAGGTAAACAGGTTGGAGGGACGCAACTGGGTTCCTCAACACTTATTTTACTGTTTTTTTCATATATTGTGTTATATGATGTGATATGAAATCTGTTGTTGATTTCGTATGTTTGAATGATACCGATCATTGTTGTATGGTACGTTAAATACCATAAAGAATACTGGAATGTTAAAAAGGAAATTTTCAATGTTATATTGAAAAAGAAATATTTTTGAAATCAATAGATTTTATAAAAAGAAAACTATTTATTTAGGAAAATAAATAGATTAAAAAGGAATATTTATTTGTTAATCAACTAGATAGAACTGAAAAGAAATATTTGTAACTATTTATAAATAGAATTGAAAGGGGTATTTATTTGAAAGTAAATAGAATAGAAAGAGGAAATTTGTGTAAAACGAATAGAAAAGGAATAGTTAGATTATAAAAGGAATCACTTATAAAATCGATAGATTTTATAAATAGCAAATATTTTATAGGTAAATAGAATTATCAAAAAGGGATTTATTTGGTAAACAAATTGATTTTAAAAGGAGTAATTGAAAAGTGACTAGAATTGATTTTAAAAGGAGAATTTCGCATTTGAAATGTTTAGACCCGTGCTTCACACACGGGTATAACGTGTTATGGATTTAAAGAAAAGTTTTTAAATAAAATCTATTCTAACAGATAGATGGAGAGATAAATTTATGAATATTATTTTATAAATTAAATAAAATGTTTATCATTGGATAAACAGAATATAGAGGTCAGGACTTATATAGGGAAGTAAGAATCGATTTCAACATCGATATTTGAAACTGAATAAAAGTAGAGTTAATTAGATAGGGTAAATCGAATTAGAATTAATTGAAAAATAGTTTTTCAATTAGAGTTGATCGAATATAGTTATTTGAGATAGAGTTAGTCAACATAGTTATTTAGGATATGTTGCCATTGCGTATGACTGCTAGTGAAATTCGCAGGGCTGCGGATAGCCTACGGCGGTCGGATGTTTCCTGAGGGAATCAGGCGTTACCATTGTGATCGCTGCGATCTAGAGTCAAGCGAATGGAGTTAAACAGAATATTAGTTAATCGATAGGAGTTAAATCAAATTAGAGTTATACAACTAGAGTTAACCAAGTTGAATAGTCGAGTAGTAGTATATTAAATAGAGTTAGTCAAAAGGAAGTTATCGAATATAGTTCATTTGGAGTGAGTTAAATCAAATATAGTTATTCGAAGGAGAGAATTATCGAATATGATTTATTCGAAAATGGATTAACGAATATTATTTATTCGAATAAAGGAATCGAATATAGTTTATTCGAAAGGGAGTTATCGGATAGTGGTTATTCGAGAGTGAATTATACATTGGAATTCGATTATATCGAATTAAGGAAAGTAATGTTTACTTTCTGTTTCAAATCAAGTTTTACTTATTTGTAAATAAATTAGTGGTTTGTTTATTATCAAATTAAGATATGAAAGGTACATTTAAGTTAATATATTTTGAAAGCATGGAATTATAACATTCTAGTTATAATCAAATGATTTGTAAAGGAAGTGGATTCATAAATAGAATCCGTGAGTTTTCGCAAGGAAGTTTCTTAAAGATTTAAAGTTTGAACTTTGTCTATTTCGAGGTTAGAAATGTCGTTCAGTTAAGGTTTGAGAGGTAATTATACCCCAACTTGATTGACTTCAGTTTTAACTAAGAAGTGGTTAAGGTTCAATAGTGGAAGTGGTTAAGAAGTTGAGTTAATAACCGTGATGGTTTAAATTGGATTAGTCATGTTTACTTTAAAAATATGTTGAAATCAAATGTATAAATTTTGGAAATATTTTCCAAACATAATCAGAGATAATTTCTAATCATAGAAATGAACTGTTAATGTGAAATAATACTGGAATGACAGTGATACGTGAAACAGAGATTGGAAATGTTTTCCAATGATTGATGACGTAGATTTCCTAAATTTAGGAAATAAGAAATGTTGAGTATATAAAAAAGAGTAAATGAATAAATTAATGATAAATTAAATTAAAAGAGATAAATGTTGAATATTGATTGATCGATAGAATTTCCATCTGGAAATGATATCATTGGTTGCACACCTTTTTTCCTTTGATAGTTAAATCACCGACTATCGAAGTTTTGACCATTTTATAGTCGTCAATACGGAGAGACCGGGATCAGATGCCTTATCTGAAAACCATTCTGTATGGGCGTTAGCATTGCTATCAAATATTGAAGACGAAGTTATGCAAGGGCTATCCTGTTTACAGAATATTGCCTTCGGTTTGTCCAGTCCCAGGACAAACGTGAATGGACGA
The DNA here is from genome assembly GCA_030737875.1 of Allium sativum. Lineage (NCBI taxonomy): Eukaryota > Viridiplantae > Streptophyta > Magnoliopsida > Asparagales > Amaryllidaceae > Allium > Allium sativum. The sequence goes on from CM060915.1 coordinate 981,033,536, forward strand.
ATGTCTGACGGAGTATATCCAACGGATCGCGTAAGTTGATCTCTTCAAACGTACTTACGTTTGGTGGTGGAGGAATTCGTTTCTCTTAGCTTTATACCCATGGTATTTTTAAGGAAATCAATTTGTGATTTGGCGGGTATGACAATGTGGCATTCAAAGTGAATGGTGGTCAGGTGTGTCAAAGATACGTTATGCCTCAAGCCTCATCAACTGGGAAATGACAGAAATCGGGCAGGCAGCATGGCTAAGTGGGTCGCTCCCATTAGGGTGTATATCACCTATCTTGAGAAAGTCCATTTCATTCTTTTATCTGTTGTCGATGCTGTCCCTTTTCGGGAAACGGTGGGTAGCTCCCAACCGTTGGTGATATACATTCGATACACTCAAGCGAAATGAGTGGTCGGTCATGTGTGGGCCGGGTTGCAAGATGTTCTTGTTGAACCCTGTGTATTCGCCTCTAGAGATACACTATCGGCAGGTGGTCCCATACCTTGCCATAGTTGGAATCCAATCTTCAATAAGCGCCCGCGGTTTTGTTTGTATACTATATATGTGGAACGTGAGATGCAAGCGTTCTGCTAGATTGATAATTACTTGTGATTAGACATTATTATAATATCAAAGACGTATTGATTTCAAAAACTGTTTTGTTTATCGTAAGGTAAAAACCATCCATGTTTATGTGTGGATCGGTCTTACGATTTTCTTTTCTTTTGAAAAGGATTTTGAAAAGTTAAGCCAAATGATTTGAGTTTACTCACACCAGTCCCATGACTGACCCAGAGTTTATTTTGTTTTGTTTTTCCCTAAACTCTTGGGTGCCCAAATTTGTACGGGTAGTCAAGTAGTTCAGGTCTTTACAGATATGCTTGGAGGAGCTTGAAGCAGGAGGCTTCAGGACTATTTAGCTATTGTTACTTCCGCTATATGTAAGTGTTGTACTCTGATAATGTTTTTCTATATATATACACTGTTTCATTTCAAAGTTATGTTATGTATTATATTTTATTCGTTCCGCTGTGAGATTCGTGTATATTCTGATTGTGTTCTTCTTCTTCTATTCTAATTTTCTATCTTATCTATTCTCACCCTCTAACTTCTTTCTATAAATGATCTGGAATGTTCGATGTCTGAATAGTCAACATGGTAGTTTTGTGTTGATTTTCGGGGTCGAAAACCCTGGGTCGTTACAGGTCGGTATGAATGATACGAATGATATGGATGCTTAAACCTTACTGATCTTGTCTTGAAAGCTAATGAACTTCACTGGAGTTGAGAACAGGTGCAGAAAGGCTATTTCAATTTTGAAAACCTGTCCAAGGGAGTTCTAGAGTAAATTGAATCCAGTTTGAATAGCGCTGCATAAAAATTAAGCAAGCTCAAGAATAATTTATCGCTCAACGAATAATAGCGCTCGCAAAAAGGTACGTCTATGCAAATATAAAATTTTGGGATTTTATTTGAATTTTGAGTTTGGATTTTTAATTTTTCCGATCGTGTTGGTCGATGTATACCTATTTCTTGAACCTGCAATATTGCAGATGTCCCTCCGTACAGGGGAGACTCTGCCGAATTTTTTCCAAAATTTAAGGTGTTAGAATATTTTTGAAATCTTTGGAAAATTTGGTTATTTGAATTAATTTGGTTTTAAACCCAACTGGGTAAGTTTTGGAAATAAAACTGAGTTTAATTAAATATTTTTGGAAAGATGAAAGGTTGCAACATTTTTTCTACCTTAGCAATTTCGATGACGAAATTATTTTAAGGGGGAAGGAATGTAATGACCCGTATTTTTCTAGCCAATTATTTAATTATTTTAATTATTTTTTGAATTTAAATTATTGAATTTAACCATTTATTTTAGAATATGAGATTTAAATTAAAAATATAATAATATTTTATTTCCAAAATAAATGGGAAAATTTTGAAATTGCAGTATATGGTGAACGGGCAGTTTAAAATAGAGTAATATTGTTTGTTTTGAAATTGTAATGACGATTTCGTTTATTTAACGACGTTATAATGTTTAAATTTATAATTTAATTATAAAACGAGCTACAGCGGCACGGCAGTTCGTAAATTGGCGTTTTGAACTTTAAATGGCCGTACATGATTCAAAATAAGTCGGATTTTCTCGAAACAAGAAACGTCGGAATCTATTTGACTATATTTTTCTAATGGAAGAGAAAAATCCAGTTTTCGTGTTGTAGAATTTATTTTATGTCCAAATCAAATTTTAAAATAGTCGCTGTGGAATTTCTTTATAAATTATATCAATTTATTATATTAAATAAGGGGTTTTTTAAATAATTTTAATATCGAATTGGCTTGAGACTCAACCCGAGTTATATTATCTGGGTTCTATATGAAATTCTGGTCGCGTATGGCCAATTATAATATTTTAATATTATTATATTGAGGTATTTTAGAATTGGTTTATTTTCTTTGAGTTGGGCAGTTATAAAAGGGACTTTATTCAAACGACCTCTGTTTTCGACGAAACAAATTTTATTGAGACCGTAACAGTAAATTATTGTTAGGTTTCAAGTTGCGCATCAATTAGTGTTATTTTGTGAGCGTGGAAAAATAAAATACAAATAAAAACGACCATTGGACGTTAAGGAGCGCCTTTTAAGCAAACAGACTCGGAATTTGACGAAACAAGTTTCATTAGGACTGTATCGTCAAATTATACCATGATGTCAATTTCCGTAGCGAACGGGGTTTGTATGTGAGCACGGAAGCGAATAAACAACGTTCAGAATTGCGATAGACACGAAATAAAAATCGTTAGTCAGCGTCGCTCGTCACATCAAGTTAAAATAATAATTTTTACAACTATATATACACTAAAAAACCAGAAAATCCATCCGTCATCATTTTTCTTCAACCTATTTTGCAAAAAAGCCCCTGTTCTTTAAACAAATTATATTTTAATTTCTGTCAAGAATTTGCTATGGCAATCCAAAGCAAAGTTGTAGATCGGCTCGATGCCGAGTTACTGTAAAAAGTTGGGGTCGAACGGTCACCTGTGGTGGCCGGAATTTCACGAAAACTAAGAAGAATCAATTTCGTTTTTGGCTTGATTGCGGGAGATGTGGTTGATTTCAGGGATTCAGACCAAGGGGGAAATGAAGAGGAGGAGTGAGGCTTCGATTTGATACCGGTGGGAAGTCCTACGGTGGTCGGAGGAAGTCGCGGTGAGGAGTTGAACTGAGGTCAGTGTTTTGGAGTGATTTTGAAAGCTGGAATCGGGTTTAGTTATTTTCCGGTGGATATCAGGTGGAAGCGCCTGAAGGGAGGCGTGCTGGAAGGCAAGGGGGTTAGTTCGGCGGTGGTCCGATCACCGGCGGTGATCTAAGGCGGTAGCAATCTTGGTTTCAACGGATAACGGTTTGTTTCGGTTTCAGGCGGCAGGAGCGTGATCTGGAGGTCGAGCTTCACGGCGTCGGCGCTGGGTGGATCGCCGGTCATGGCGGTGGAACAGGGGAGGTCGCAGGTGGGCTGGAGAGTCGGCGGTGGTTGATCAGTGAAGAGCAGTAGGTTCGAAGTGGTTGAACGGTGAGGCCATCGGGTTTGTGAAAGTGGTAAGGAGGAAACTGTGTTCCCAATGATGACATAACACTAATTAATGAGTTTAATTCAGGTAAAATGTTAATTAAGTTTTAATTAATTAATTAATTAGTTTCATAATCGTATAATTTATACAGACTTAAAATAGTTATAACTTTTCCATACAAAATCGGATTTACGTGAAACAGGATCCGTTGGGATCGCAGAGACGAGATCTTGGCGATGACGCTAACTAGGAGTCGATTGGACGCAGTTGGATTTTCAGACAATTTTGAATGTGCGATTGGAATTAAATGGTACAAAAAATGTCACAAACGTCAACTGAAACAACTGGTGAGTTAATTCTCACACTTTTCTGGACTACTATGATGTGATAAATTCATAGAACTAAAATACCATTATATATTGGGTGATTGGCTGCGTTGGTTGCTATTGGTTGATTTAATGGTTGTTGTTAACTATATTATCGTCATTTATTTATTTAAAATTATTATCAGGAAATGTTATAATAACCTTGTTGCAGAGAAGAACAGGTTGGAGGGATCCGATCGGATTCCTCAAAGAAATATTTTGTATATTGTTTATTTTTATATTATTACACATGAACAAACTAAACCCCAATTGACAGTAAACCTGTTTGGATACTGATGGTTAAACGGATGTTGATTATTGTTGTGGTTGTTTTAAATCAATCGACAGCTCAGATTGGGTATTTGGCAGCAAGGGTCTAAAACGTATTGTTTTAAATATTGTTCTGTCTACAAGCGAATTAACGAAATATTTAGTTATAAATTTATTTTATAACTAATTTGAAGTTTAAATTTATTTTTATATAAGTAAAAAAATAAAAATTCTATAAATATATTTATATTTAAATCATGTTGTTTTCAAAAAGGATCATTTAACATTGATATGACATATTCTTATGTCAAGCTTTGACTAGAAGTCTATAACTAACATACTAGTTGGTAACGATGGATAATTGTTTTCTTAAAACAATTAAGTGATGTTTTAAAATTAATTAAGTTATTTAATAAATTTTAAAAGGGAAATGGAAATGGGGAATCAGTTGACAATTAACTGACGTGTACGATTGGCTAAAATCCATGGTTATAAGTGATAATTGAAATTTGATTAGTTTGATATAAATTAATCAAAGAAATAATGTCCTGAATATTCGAATAGTGTTAATAGTTAGTTAATCTTCGATTAACTATATTTTAATGTAATAATCGAATTGTTTGATGTTAAATAAAGTTATTTATTATTTAATGAGTTTTTAAAGAGGATAATTATTCTATTTTTTTAGCTTATATCAAAGTTAACTATTTTTATATAGTTAATGTTAAATTTAATTATTATTTTAATTAATAATAATTAAAGCAAATACTTTTAATTGGAATTCAATTAGAAAATGATCAGGTGGCGATACGATTTGGTTATGGTCTAGTACGAGTTTTTTTTTTTGAAAATTCTATGATTTTATAAACATAAGTTTATAAAAGATTCTCGAGCTAAGTAGCATTGAAAAACAAGTTTTGAACATAATTAAAGCAATGCCTTTTAAATTAGTATTAAAGTGAGAAGTAACCGAGTGTCGATAGGGTTTGATCAAAACCTAACAGGAGAATATACTAGGATTATAATCCGAGTTTACAAACGAAGTTTGTGAAAGTAATTTATAAGCAAAATGCGGGCATTGCGATAAAGTTGATTAAGTAAGAATGGAGGTAATTACCATGGATGGTTAAAAAGGACATTGGTTGGTCTAATAGCGTAGGTGGAGAGATCATAAGGAAATCACGAATGTATGATATGGTTTGTAAAAATCATATTGGACCTTAATGGTAACTAAGGATTTGGAAGTTTACTCGATGAAGTAAAAAGAACTGATTTGTAAAGTAGGTTTTCAGATAAAAGGAAATGGCTTATAAAACCATGATAAAATGGAAGTGGAAATGGAAATGGAATAACAGATATTAAGTGGTGAACTTTTACTATCTTAAGATAAGAGCGTCGTTGGTCAAGGTCTGATAGGTAATTAGAATACCCCAAGTTGAACGGCTTCATTATTACCAAGAGATAGTATTAGTGGCGATGATAGGAAAGTGATATTTGAGTAATTTTTATTAATAAGAGTTATCATTTAAATACCCTTTTAAAATCTAATTAAATATGTCAGTTTTAGTAAATCGAAAAGATAACTACTTATATCTAATGATAACTAAAGCGAGTGTTTGATAATTGGAGTTTCTTTATTTAAGCAAAATAAAGGATATGGAAAGAATTCGAAGTTTAATTCAAAATATATAAACAAAGTTGTAAAAAAGGGTTCTAACCGAGACGATGAGTTGAAAGCAGCGAGTTGGATTAAGTGAAATGTTTTAATTGAACAAAGTGAGGATTTTGGTAATTAAATCATGCATTGTTTAAATAGAAATAAAATGATATTTCCAAGGATAGAGGAACTGGAAAGGAGGATTTATAAACCATAGTGATATTTTCAAATATAAGGATTTACGAAAGGGTTTGGAAATAAAAACGATGTTTCAAATTAAAAGGGTAATACAAGATGGTTTATAGAAAAGGGTAATGTCCCCTGACAAAGGAAATAATGAGTGGAGTTTGGAAAATTCATTATTCCAAAGAAAATATGGATTAATACTTTCAAAGAAATGAATTGGAAGAGTTTTGTCGATATAGAATTTATGGAATCGATAATGAGAATCGATGTAATAGTTTCAAATGAAATATGTTAACATAAATGACCTGAGCTGCCAACATAGTGAACGATATCGTTATGATTTGATAGTTAAACCACCGACTATCAAATGCATTATCCTTGGGCCTTTTTGGCGTGTTGTTTCGAAGAGACCGGGACAGGAACTAGACCCAAAACCACTTCGAATTAACTGTGTGAATGCGACTAACTTGAAAGAGATGGAGACGGAGATAATTGAAGACCGTAGATATTTATGAAATGGAAGGGTTGCTTATAATCTCTGGTTTAGCGGCCAGGGATATACTGCGACTCTGTCGTGGTTAAAATCTGCGGATTTGCAAGGACTACTCGCTACAGGTCTATAGGGTGATTCCTAGGATGCGGTAGGAGAGTGCCTTCGGTTCACCCTATTCCTGGATGACTTGTATGGACGAATGTCTGACAGAGTATTTCCAAAGGGGTCGCGTACGAGGTTTTCTTCAAACGTACAAAGTTGGTGGCTGTAATAACCCGGAAATCTGGGCCAATTTAATTTTTTTATTTTGGCAATTTTAGCGAATTTTGATTATTTAAAATGAATTATTTTAAATAATATCGACGAGAAATTTATTTTGAATATAATTCGAATGTATATATTATATAGATCGTCGTTAGAATATAATATTTATTTTAAATTATAAAAGGAATTGAAAATGGCGCGGTAGTTCGATAATTCGATTTCAAACTTCAATTGAATGTACCGGGTGCAGAATAAACCGGATTTTAGTGAAAACCAAAAATATTTGAATCTAATTGTGACTATCTTTCCAACGAATCTGAAAAATTGAAATTTCATAGCGGGAATCAAAAGATATATCCAGTTGAAAATTCTGAATAGTCGCTATGGAATTCAGGCCCTTAAAAATGGGAATTTTGCAAACGACCTCGGATTTCGACGAAACCACTTTTGTTGGATCCGGGATGTCAAATTATTTTTATATTTCAAATTTCATAATTTTTCGAATCAATATGTGAGCGTGGCAAAGGAAAACGCGTTTGACCAATTTCAGTTGATTTTAATCGACTGGAAAATGGCCATTTTTCAAACGGTCTCAGAATTCAACGAAACTAGTTTTGTTAGGACCGTATCGTCAATACGAAACTAGAAAATATTTTTCGGGAATTTTTCGAGTTCGTATGTGACCCCGGTAAATTGAAATGTGTGACGAAAACTGATCAAAACGATCGAATCAGCTTACGATACATATCGCATTGTGTTCGGAATGGGGGTATAACGCTAGGGACGACAGTCAGTGGGTTCGATTTTGAATTCATTGTAAAAAGTTACTTTATAGAATTTAAAAATAATATAATTATTCATAACCCCCTATACCCTCCTCTTTGAAGTCAACCTCCTCCCTTTCATTATCTCGTTCAAAGCAGAAAAGAAAAGAAAAAAAAACCTCCAACTAGAATCGCGACCCCCCTTCTTCGACCAGTCCCCCCTCCCCCCCGGCGCCGGCGGCGCCGCAACCCCCCTCCCTCTTGCTGCTGACGCGACCCCCCTCTCTCCACTAGAGCGACGCCCCCCAAACCCCCCGTGCCACCGCGACGCAAACCCCCTCCCCCCCTTCTGCTCCGCCTTCCTCCGCTTCTACAACACCTCGAGCCCTCCACCTTAATTCGACAGCCACGTATTCAGTTTAGGTGAGTTTTTATATAATTTATTTATATATAGTTATGTGTTTTTCAGTTTTTATTATGTAATGGCGAGAAAATAAAATCTGAAATTTATTTAATCATGAAAGGGTGGTTTTGATGAATAAAAGATGGGATTTTTACAAACAAAAATATGAATTTTGACTTATATTTTCACATATATAGGTTGGACCTTTATTGTTGTGAGCAATAACAACATAGGGATTAGATTTATTTATTTTAAAAGGGCGAAAACTTTATAATGTAAAGGTGGAATTTTTATCTACATGAAAGACGTGATTTTTATATTATAGAAAGAGTAAAAAATTCAATTTTTGTATATTGAACAGCGAAGTAAAAATTCGATTTTATATATTGTATAGCGAAGTAAAAATTCGATTTTTATATATTGAATAGCGAAGTAAAAATTCGATTTTTATATATTGAATAGCGAAGTAAAAATTCGATTTTTATATATTGAATAGCAAAGAAAATATTCGATTTTTATATATTGACTAGCAAAGTAAAAATTTGATTTTTATATATTGAATAACAAAGTAAAATTTTGATTTTTATATATTAAATTGCAAAGAAAAAATTTGATTTTTATATATTGAATAGCAAAGTAAAAATTCGATTTTTATATATTGAATAGCAAAGTAAAAATTCGATTTTTATATATTGAATAGCGAAGTAAAAATGTGATTTTTATATATGTAGAGAATACAAACAGTGAAAATTGACAAAAGGGCGAGAACAGCGAAGATTTCTACATAAGAAGAGTCGTGGCGTTGGATTAGCTATTCTGTGAGAACTTCTCACTTTTAATTTATTTTTCTAGTTGAAATATATACTAGGATGCAGACGGTGTTTAGTAGCACCCGACACCCGTCGTCCACAGACCATGGACGGCTTGTATGCTTGGTTGTTCGATTATGATGTGTAGTTGATTGTGTGATGTGATGTGAAATGAAATAAAACATTTATATAGTTGAAATAAAATATTTTATAGTAGAAAATATTTTATAGTTAAAAATAGAATTTTTAACGTGTATATGAAATGAAATAAAAATAAACAAATCGGACGATTTGTTTATATACACACATTTGACTGATATTGATTGGGACGATAAATTTTACACATCGCCCAGCTGCACAAATAAAATCTGTGTTTGATTGTTTGAAACCTCACACGGGTATTGGGATGATATGTGACGTTCACTGATCCCGATTGTTTAGTTGTATGTCGATCGATTGATTGACAGACTGTTATAAGCGTTGAATATTTATATTTGATGCTTATACAGCATAGAACGCACTTTGGATGATGGTTGATTATTCATCGTTGTTATTGTATACATATGCTGTAGAAAATCCATATAATTATTAACATTATATGGTAATTGATTGGGCCTCATTCCAGTTTTGAAAAAGAAATATTTGAAATAGAAATATTTGAAATAGAATATTTGAAAATAAAAATATATGAAGCCGTGTTGATTAGATTGACGCCATTTTGATGTGAACGATATTTATATCGATTTTATTCATTTTATAATGAATATCGAAAGTGATTTCAAAATCTGATATTTTGAAAAGAATTGAAATTTGAATTAAATTGAATAGAAACGAATTCGAATTGAAATTGAATAGAAACTAATTCGAATTGAAATTGAATAGAAACGAATTCGAATTGAAATTGAATAGAAACGAATTCGAATTGAAATTGAATAGAAAAGAATTCGAATTGAAATTGAATAGAAACGAATTCGAATTGAAATTGAATAGAAACGAATTCGAATTGAAATTGAATAGAAACGAATTCGAATTGAAATTGAATAGAAATGAATTCGAACTGAAACTGTATAGAAATGAATTCGAATTGAAATTGAATAGAAACGAATTCGAATTGAAATTCAATAGAAATGAATTCGAACTGAAACTGTATAGAAATGAATTTGAATTGAAATCAAATAGAAATGAATTCGAATTGAAATCGAATAGAAATGAATTCGAATTGAATTGAAAATGAACTGAAATTGAATTAGAAATCAATTTGAAATGAATTTAAAACGAATTTATAAGGAAAAAATCAATTTTGATTTGAATTTGGAATGAAGTTAAAATCGTTTTGAAAACGAATTTAAAAACGATTTATATAAGACGTTTTGAATTGAAATTGACGAAGTATATATTACATATATTATACATATAATATAATGGCCTGAATAGAACGCGCCGCGGCAGTTCGCGAATTTCGACCATTGACTTCGAATGGATATTGCTGGAGATCCGGCCGTCGGATTCTCCTAAAACCGGAACCGTTGGGTTCGTATCGAAAAGAGCTTTCTAACGAATATTAGAAATTTGAAATCTAAGGGTTGGATTTAGAATTATGTCCAAATCAAATTTGGAAAAGGTTGTTGTAAGTGCAGTTCGATAGCCGTTGATGGAAATCGACTGTACGGGCCTTGATAAAATTATTAAAAATAGGAATAATTTGTGTAAAATCATAAGAAATGATTTGTGAAGAATTGGGATGAAAAACTCCATATTTGAAAAGATAAAAATAAATTTTTATCGAAATGAACTAGTTTTGAACTAGAATAGTAATTTATTTATTTTTAAAATAAATTGAATTTAAAAAGGGTTTTAAAAATAACCAAAATTTCCAATAATGGAATTGGAATAGATTTGAATCGAAATTGTCTTCGGAATATTTCGATGTTGGATTTCGTGATGATACAGATATGGTTATGGGAATTTGAAAGATATATTTATATCGTTATTTCCAATACGATATTTGTTAGTCGTAGAGTTTGATATGGAATATAAGCCGATATAATTTCTATTCAGAGCCGTGTATTTAATATCAAATGTGATTTGGGTTTGTCGTGAATGGTGTCTTGACTAACACTATTCTTAAGCCCAGTTGAGAAAAGATTAAATCTTTTTATTTAGATTTAATGAAGTATACCAATTAAATAATATTTAATTGAATTGATATTGATTTTTGGGTTTATCGTGAACAGTGTTTTAAATAACACTCATTCTTTAACCCGATAATTAATGGAATGTGATTTTGGGTTTATCGTGAACCGTGTTTAAAATGACACTGATCCTTTAACCCAGTTAACGATTAAAACTAAGTGGAGTTTTAATGAATCTTTAATTAGATTGAAAAGATCGAGAATGGAGTATCACCAGTTTTGCTCCTGGCGATAGTTAAATCTTTAATTAGATTTGAATGTGAAATGGTAATTGAATTTACCGATAACACCGTGGTGTTAGATAGGAAGTATGACCAGTTTTACTTCATGGGACGCATAGGTTGGGATTGGGAAATAAAAATAAATGATTACTTCGGTGTGGTTCGCTAATCCCGACTAGTTTGAATTGATATTCAAAGGAGATTAAAGAATAAATTTAAAGAATTTATCTTTGATAAAATTAATGGGAACCTTTCCCAAAATATAAGAATATTTGAATAAAAGAATATTCTTAATTGGAATGAGGCGTATGTTGTGTTTGTGTAACACGTGTTTATTATATATATACGCGAGTTGTTCAGAAAGAACGGGTTTATCCCATTCTGAATAACTGATTCGACGTGGTATCGAAGATGAAGATGGTGGTCGAAGACCGGAGGTCTTCACGTCGTTTGGGTGATTACTGAGATCTTTATTGGGCTGTACCCCAAGAAGATGGAAACAGTTGGTGATCGTCCAGACGTACTTGGAGATCGATGGATATGCGGGGTACTAGGTGCCTCCGGTTTCGTTCAGACCTAGAACGAACTTGTAAATGGACTGTGTGTCTGACATTGGATTTTAGTCTGTGTGATTGATTTCTATTAAATATATATCTGTTTGGCGGCGGAGAATTTATTCTCTTGCTTAACGCCCTTCTCTGAGACGTACGAGCTCAGGGGTTATATACTGATGGATATCAAACGCATAGAGTGAATTGCCTGTGTGGCATGCCTAAGTGGCAAATGATCAAGGCTTCTGTTGAAAAGCAAAGTCTTGTGGTTGATGATCAAAGCACCGCCTGTGTGGCATAGCTTTGTGTAACGTGAATTCGCGAGCCTTACACCCCGGTTGTGAACCAGAAACGGGAGAGGACCTCAGGGAGGGCATGCGTTTCTTTCTAGCTAGGGTGGTGTCAGTGACCTACCAGCCCTGACATTTATATACTTTTCACCTGTGTGGTTGTTGCTGTTGCGAGGCGCCTCGGTTTGATTGGACGATCCGGGTCCGATGGAGTCATTCGTTGGCTCATTTACGCCCCAAAGGGCGGGGAAACGTAGTGTTCATGCATAATAATCCACATCGGTGTACCGGCCCTGACGATCCAAGGTTTGCCTGCGCGCTTTCCTGAGGCTTGGGCTTGAGAGTCTCGAATCGGTAGAGGACGATCCTTGGCCTCGGTTCACAGATGGAAATCCAACTTCCAAATACGTGACATCTGCGGTTTTATTTGTAGAGCCTAGTATGGCGACATGATATATGGTACCCATGCCGTCTATGATTGATACTTATGATTTGAAGTTGTTTTATACACTATGCACTTATAATAGTATCAAATGATTTGTTTTAAATGTATCAAGCATTCTTGGCTATTATAAAGTAAAAACCCTATCCTCCGGCTTGCGTTGCATTGTGTGATGGGACCTGGGTCTTATAATAGCTTCATCTTTCTTTATTTAGCATTGCGCTGTTGTTTTATGCACTGGTGTTCTTGGAAGGAAACTCGTTCCGTGTTATACGGCGTGGTCCCTTGATTTACCTTACTTTGAAAATAAAGATAAATAACTGTTTTAGTTCTCACACCAGTCACATGACTGACCTGGAGTTTATTGTTTTAACCTAAACTCTGGGTGCCCCTATTTTCCACACGGGCAGCTAGTAGTTTTGGTTTTGCAGATTTATATTCACAGGATCCTGGTTTACAGCTGGAATGATATCCGGAAAGATTTGTATCCGTATATCTCTTCTAGTTGTGTATTGTATTATTTTCCGCTGCGATGAATTTAAATGTAATTTAAATCTCTGATATTTCTGTGTAATATTTATTTATACTCTGTATATTCTTGTATTCTGAAGGAACTGTTGTAATTAACAATGAAATGTTCTTCCGTCTGCGTTCTATTTTGTGGCTTGTTCTCGAACTATCCGCGCTTTCCTTACCGGGGAAGTTACGGGTTTTCACAGTTGGTATCAGAGCTTTGGTTTACAAAGCTCAGAGAACAAGACACATGTAACAACCCGAAAATCTGGGCCAGTTTAAAATTTTTATTTTGGCAATTTTAGCGAATTTTGATTATTTAAAATGAATTATTTTAAATAATAACAACGAGAAATTTATTTTGAATAGAATTAGAACGTATATATTATACGCGTCGTCGTTAGAATATAAATATTTATATATAATTATAAAAGGAATTGAAAATGGCGCGGTAGTTCGATAATTCGATTTCAAACTTCAATTGAATGTACCGGGTGCAAAACAATCCGGATTTTAGTGAAACCAAAAATGATAGGATCTAATTGATAATATCTTTCTAACGAATCCGACCAATTAAAATTTCGTAGCGGGAATCAAAAGATATGTCCAGTTGAAAATTCTGAATAGTCGCTATGGAATTCAGGCCCTTAAAAATGGACATTTTGCAAATGACCTCGGATTTCGACGAAACCAGTTTTGTTGGATCCGCAGTGTCAAATTATTGCTAGATTCCAAATTTCATAATTTTTCGAATCAATATGTGAGCGTGGCAAAGGAAAACGCGTTTTGACCATTTCAGTTGATTTTAATCGACTGGAATTTGGCCATTTTTCTAACGGTCTCAGAATTCGACGAAACTAGTTTTGTTAGGACCGTATCGTCAATACGAGGCTAGAAAATATTTTTTCTGGAATTTTTAAAGTTAGTATGTGACCCCGGTAATTTGAAATGTACGTTTAAAATTCAATATAGCGATTTAAGTGTAAATTTAACAAAAACTGATTCAAACAGTCGAATCAAACTACGATACATATCCCATTGTGTTCGGAATGGGGGTGAAACGCTATGGACGACAGGCGGTGGACCTCGTTTCGAGGTCGTATGTAAAAGTACCTTTTTGAAAATTAAATAATTAAAAATATAAAACCTTTTTTTTTCATATACCCCCCCGTTAGTTTCGATCAGATGAAAATCAAAAAGAAAAAAAAAACGAAGGCGACGGGGGGGGGGGGGGGGAGAGAGCCGCCGCCGCCACCTCGCGCGCCCCCCCCAGAGCCGCTTCCTCCTCTTCCTCCCTTCTTCCCTTCCTCCAGCTCCTCCTCGATCCTCCTCTTCCCCTTCCTCCGCAACCCCCCCTGCCCTAATCGACAGCCGCGAGACCCCCTCCCCCCATCCACCGACGCAGCCGCAGCCACCACGACCCGCCGCCCCTCCTTCTTCCCCCTCTCCTCTTCCATCGACAGCCGCAACCCCCCCCCCCCCCTTCGAGGCCCTGAAACCTTACTGTAAGTTTTTTTTTTATTTATTTTGTTTTATTTTATTTTATTAATTTATTTCTGTTTAGTTTTTTTTGTATAAGAAGTTTAGGAAAAAAAATCAGTTTTATTTTATTTTTTATTTATAGCGTGAAGAAAAGATTTGATTTTTAAAGCCTAAAAAGATTTGATTTTTTTTGAAATGTAAAAGACGATATTTTGAGAGGAGTAGGGAATTAAAAATATAATTTTTATATAAGGAAAGTGATTATAAAAATATGATTTTTATATTTTTAAAGTATTAAAAATATAATCTTTACTATATAGAAATATTAAAAATATGATTTTTATATTTTTAAAGTATTGAAAATATAATCTTTATGGGATAGAGAATATAAAAATATATCATCTTTGTGTATGTAGCAAAATAAAAATCTGATTTTTATTTTCTATACGTCGAAATAAAATGCTGATTTTTTTTATAAAGATGAAATCTTTATAGTTGAAAAGGCGAGATCTTTATATATAGAATAATGATGTAAAAATAGAATTTTTATCTATATAGTAGCGGTGTAAAAATAGCATTTTTATCCATATAGCGTCAAAGTAAAAATGTGATTTTTATATATTGAACTTCGAAGTAAAAATATGATTTTTATATATTGAATAGCATAGTAAAAATTCGTTTTTTAAATATATGAGGTGATTATAAAAATATGATTTTTAAATTGAAAGTGAATAAATAAAAATGTGATTTTTATTTTAAAGACATCGAAATATAAAAATGTGTGATTTTTATATATATAGTGACTACGGGCAACGAAGATGCGATGAAGATGAAGATTTCTATCAAATGAAGAGTCGTGGTATTGGATAGCTTTCGGTGAGAACTTCTCACTCAAAATTCTTTTTCTAGTTATATATATATATATACTAGGATGTAGACGGTGTTTAGTAGCACCCGACACCCGTCATCCACAGACCATGGATGGCTTGTTTGTTAGATTGTTTGGTTGTGTAGTTGGTTAGTCTATTTGGTTTAAATTGAATTGTTTGGTGAATTGAGATTGATTTGATTGATATGTGAATGGCGTGGGCCTTCACTAGACCGGGGATAAGGCTAGGCCTTGTCCCGTTTCTAGTATCGTGCCGTTATGCCGCCGAAATTTTCTAAAATATGTTAGAAAAATAAAAATATCATTTTTATTGTGTAAATGAAATGAATAGAAATTCAAGTGTTGAAATAAATATTTTTGTCGTTAAAAATATAATTTTTAACGTGAAAGTGAATAAATAAATATTTATAAACAAATCGGCCGATTTGTTTATATACACTGATTTGACTGATATTGATTGGGTCGATAAATTTTACACATCGCCCAACTGCACAAATAAAATCTGTGTTTGATTGTTTGAAACCCCACACGGGTGTTGGGATGAAATTTGAAGTTCACTCATCCTGATTGATTAAATATGTCGATCGATTGATTGACAGGCTGTTATAAGCGTAAGATATCTATATTTATGCTTATATAGTGTAGTGCACTTTGGTTGATGGTTGATTGTTTATTAATGCTATTATATACATGTGTTGTATGGAATCCATATAATTAACATTATATGGTGATTGATTGGGCCTCATTCCAATCGGGAAAATAATGAATATTATAAAAGAAAATTCATGTGTTGAATATAAAAATAGTCATGTGTTGACGTTGTTCATGTGTTGAAAATATTCGTGTGTTAAGTAAAATATTTTAAATAATAAAAATTACATCTTTATCATATTTAAAATTAGAACTACTTCCCAGTAGAAGTCTAATTAAAATCAAACGATAGATACCTTAGTTTTATAAAATATTTTACATAACAAAAATAGTGATGTGTTGACAGTACTCATGTGTTGAGATTAGTCGTGTGTTGAAAAAAAATATAGATTCATGTGTTGAATGGGATAAATATTCATTTGTTGGATAGAATAAAGGAGTTTTGAAAAATATAAAGCCGTGTTGATTAGAGATGCGTTATTTCGACGTGAACGATATTTATATCGATTTCAAAACGATTTCGAAATGAAATGAATTGAAAACGATTTCGAAATGAATTGAATTGAAAACGAATTCAAATTGAATTGAAAGTGAATTGAAATGAATTCAAGTTGAATTAAAATTTGAATTGAAAAGAAAGTTGAAATGGTTTTTGAAACGAAGTTAAAACGATTTATAAAATTCGTTTTAAAAGGAAATCGACGAAATAAATATATAATATATATATTATATATATATAATGGCCTGAATAGAACGCGCCGCGCCGCGGTAGTTCGTGAATTTCGACCATTTATTTCAAACGGACATTGCGGGAGATCCGACCGTCGGATTCTCCTAAAACCGGAACCGTTGGGTTCGTATCGAAAAGAGCTTTCCAATGAATATTAGAAATTTGAAATCTAACGGTTGGATTTGGAGTTATGTCCAAATCAAATTCGAAAAAGGTCGCTGTAAGTGCAGTTCGATGGCCATTGTTGGAAATCGACTGTACGGGCCTTGATAAAATTATTAAAAATATTGATAATTTGTGTAAAATCATAATATGTGAACTGGAAAGAACTGGGGTGAAAAAACTCCACATTTGAAAAGATAAAAATAGATTTTTATCGAAATGAACTAGTTTTGAACTAGAATTAAAATCAATTTATTTTTGAAATAAATAAATTGAATTTGAAAGTGATTTTGAAAATAATCGATAATTTCCAATACGTGAATTGGACTGGAGTCGAATCGAAATTATCTTCGGGATATTTCGATGTTGGATTTCGTGACTATACAAATATTGTTATGGGGATTTGAAAGATATTTTATATCGTTATTTCCAATACGATATTTGTTGGTTTCAGAATTTGATATTGAATATAAGCCGATATATTTTCTATTCAGAGCCTTGTATTTAATATCAAATGTGATTTGGTTTGTCGTGAATCGTGTTTTTGATGACATTGGTTCTTTAACCCAGTTAAAGGCAGAATATTGATTTTTGTGAAGGTTAAAACTAAGTTGAGTTTTAATGAATCTTTAATTAGATTAAAAATGTGGATTGAGAATTTAAATTATCAAATCTGAAAGGTGATCGAGAATGGAGTACCACCGGTTTTGCTCCAATGCGATAGTTAAATTTTTAATTAGATTTGAACGCGAAATGGTAATTAATTTTACCGATAACCTCGTGGTGTTAAATATGGAGTATCACCAGTTTTGCTCCATGGGATATATAGGTTGGGATTGGGAAATAAAATAAATAATTACTTCGGTGTGGTTCGTTAATCCCGACTAGTTTGAAGTGATATCCAAAGGAGGATTAAAGAATAAATTTAGAAGAATTTATCTTGGATAAAATTAATGGGAACATTTCCCTAAGAATGTGATTTTGTGAATAAAAGAATATTCTGAATTGGAATGAGGCGTTTGCTGTGTTTGTGTAACATTTGTTTATCATATACGTGGGTTATTCAGAAAGGCCGGGTTTATACCCATTCTGAATAACCGATTCGACGAGATGTCGAAGATGAAGACGGTGGTTGAAGACCGGAAGTCTTCACATCGTTTGGGTGGTTACTGATGATCTTGATTGGGCTGTACACCCAAGATGAGGGAAACAGTCGGTGATCGTCCAGACGTACTTGGAGATCGATGGATATGCGAGGAAAGTGCCTCCGGTTTCGTTCAGACCCAGAACGGACTTGTAAATGGACTGTGTGTCTGACATTGGATTTTAGTCCGTGTGATTGATCTCTATTAAATATATATCTGTTTGGCGGCGGAGAATTTATTCTCTTGCTTAACGCCCTTCTCTGAGACGTACGAGCTCAGGGGTTATATATTGATGGATATCAAACGCATGGAGTGAATTGCCTGTGTGGCATGTGTAAGTGGCAATTGATCAAGGCTTCTGTTGAAAAGCAAAGTCTTGTGGTTGATGATCAAAGCACGGCCTGTGTGGCATAGCTTTGTGTATAACGTGAATTCGCGAGCCTCACACCTCGGTATGAGTCAAAAACGGGAGATGGACCGCTGGGAGAGCACGACGTTTCTTTCTAGCTAGGGTGGTGTCAGTGACCTACCAGACCTGACATTTATATACTTTTCACCTGTGTGGTTGTTGGATACGAGGCGCCTCGGATATAGGTCTGTAAGGACCGGGAAACGTGTGTTCAGGAATTGCCAATCCTCAAAAGAAAGAGAGGACCGGCCCAGCCGATTCCAAGGATCAAAGTGGGGTCCTGGGACATTTGCTAGAGTGTCTCGAACGCGGAGAGGAGCTTGCCCCTTGCCTCGACTCATGATGGAATCCAATTTCCAATACGTGTATTGCGGTTTTAATTGTAGAACTAGTATGGCGACATGATAGATGGTACCCATGCCGCCTATGATTGATACTTATGATTGAAATTGTTTTGACACTATACACTTATTATAGTATCAAATAATGTGTTTTAAACGTATCAAGCATGCTTTGGCTGTTATAAGGTAAAAACCCTATCCTCCGGCTTGCGTTGCATTGTGTGATGGGACCTGGGTCTTATAACAGCTTCATTTTTCTTTATTTAGCATTGCGCTGTTTGTTTTATGCACTGGTATTCTTGGGAGGAAACCCGTTCTACGGCGTGGTCCCTTGATTTACCGAACTTTAAAAATAAAGAATTATAACTGTTTTAGTTCTCACACCAGTCACATGACTGACCTGGAGTTTATTGTTTTAACCTAAACTCTGGATGCCCCTATTTTCCGCACGGGCAGCTAGTAGTTTTGGTTTTGCAGATTTATATTCACAGGGTCCTGATTAACAGCTGGAACGATGCTCGGAAAGCTCTGTATCCGTGTATCACTTCTAGTTGTGCTTTTGTATTATTCTCCGCTGCTATGTAATTTATTGTAATCTCTGATATTTGTCGAATGTAATTTATTCATTTATACTCTGTATATTCTTGTATCTGATGGAATTGTTGTAATAACAATGAAATGTTCTTCCGTATGCGTCCTTTTGTGTGTTGTTCTCAAAAGTATTCGTGCTTTCCTTCACGGGGAAGTTACGGGTTCTTTCAGTTGGTATCAGAGCTTTGGTTTACAGAGCTCGAGAACAAGACACATTAGAACCATACGAAAGAATTCATCAGATATTGGATTAGCAATATCCAATTAGAATAACTCGTTAGAGATAGGATCAGTAGTATCCTAGAACGGGTGTAAAGAGTATAATTTTCAAATGAAAACAATTTTGTTTTAAAATTTAAATCGTTTTATACGTATTTGAATATTTATTTATTTTGAATATGGACAATCGAGTATATATAGATTTCGCGTATACGCGTCATGAACGTATATTCGAAGTTTTAATATACTGGATAGATATAGAATCACATTCTAGACACCCGGGGATAATTCTGATGATGTGGCCACATCATCAGTATTTATATTCGTGTTTCGAAGGTGTGATATCTATATATTTCCATTAGGCTGGTGTGAGAACCAAAACCAATATAGCTAGAATACATTGTTGTGATTTGGCATCAAAACATGATTTTTGTATATGTATCAAAATTATGGATTTGAAACTCTAATTCACTAATTGATTGATGTTTTGTGTTGTTTGTTTATTTGTTTGCTAATTTTGAACCATTATGCCTAATTGAACCGAATATTGAACTATATTGAAAATTGGTCACATTTGCTTGCATATACATATACTTACATTGAACAGGTCATAGCAAGGAGGCTAGAGCCGAAGAATAAAATTTGTTTGCCCGACAAATAGGTACATGTTTACTACATAATTTCCTGTTTTGTTTGGGTGATGATGATTTTGTGAGCCTATTGGCTAGCCGCTTGGCTTTTTCTTTTTCTTTTTGAGATCTGAAGGACCGGGGAAGCTATTTGAAATTCCCCGATGCTCCCATTGCAGGGGAGGTTATGGCGAAATTTTTCGAAAATTTAGGGTGTTAGCCAAATTTTTGAAAATTTGAAAATTCTCAGAAACTAAAGAGTTGGAGAATGGAAGCCAGATCGAACGTAGTGTTGAATAGTCAAACCACTTTCGACTTTGTTCCTTTTCGGGGACGAAAAGTTTTAAGTGGGGGAGATTGTAACAACCCGAAAATCTGGGCCAGTTTAAAATTTTTATTTTGGCAATTTTAGCGAATTTTGATTATTTAAAATGAATTATTTTAAATAATAACAACGAGAAATTTATTTTGAATAGAATTAGAACGTATATATTATACGCGTCGTCGTTAGAATATAAATATTTATATATAATTATAAAAGGAATTGAAAATGGCGCGGTAGTTCGATAATTCGATTTCAAACTTCAATTGAATGTACCGGGTGCAAAACAATCCGGATTTTAGTGAAACCAAAAATGATAGGATCTAATTGATAATATCTTTCTAACGAATCCGACCAATTAAAATTTCGTAGCGGGAATCAAAAGATATGTCCAGTTGAAAATTCTGAATAGTCGCTATGGAATTCAGGCCTTTAAAAATGGACATTTTGCAAATGACCTCGGATTTCGACGAAACCAGTTTTGTTGGATCCGCAGTGTCAAATTATTGCTAGATTCCAAATTTCATAATTTTTCGAATCAATATGTGAGCGTGGCAAAGGAAAACGCGTTTTGACCATTTCAGTTGATTTTAATCGACTGGAATTTGGCCATTTTTCTAACGGTCTCAGAATTCGACGAAACTAGTTTTGTTAGGACCGTATCGTCAATACGAGGCTAGAAAATATTTTTTCTGGAATTTTTAAAGTTAGTATGTGACCCCGGTAATTTGAAATGTACGTTTAAAATTCAATATAGCGATTTAAGTGTAAATTTAACAAAAACTGATTCAAACAGTCGAATCAACCTACGATACATATCCCATTGTGTTCGGAATGGGGGTGAAACGCTATGGACGACAGGCGGTGGACCTCGTTTCGAGGTCGTATGTAAAAGTACCTTTTTGAAAATTAAATAATTAAATAATTAAAAATATAAAACCTTTTTTTTTTTCATATACCCCCCCCGTTAGTTTCGATCAGATGAAAATCAAAAAGAAAAAAAAAAAAAACGAAGGCGACGGGGGGGGGGGAGAGAGCCGCCGCCGCCACCTCGCGCGCCCCCCCAGAGCCGCTTCCTCCTCTTCCTCCCTTCTTCCCTTCCTCCAGCTCCTCCTCGATCCTCCTCTTCCCCTTCCTCCGCAACCCCCCCTGCCCTAATCGACAGCCGCGAGACCCCCTCCCCCCATCCACCGACGCAGCCGCAGCCACTACGACCCGCCGCCCCTCCTTCTTCCCCCTCTCCTCTTCCATCGACAGCCGCAACCCCCCCCCCTTCGAGGCCCTGAAACCTTACTGTAAGTTTTTTTTTATTTATTTATTTTGTTTTATTTTATTTTATTAATTTATTTCTGTTTAGTTTTTTTTTGTATAAGAAGTTTAGGAAAAAAAATCAGTTTTATTTTATTTTTTATTTATAGCGTGAAGAAAAGATTTGATTTTTAAAGCCTAAAAAGATTTGATTTTTTTTAAAACGTAAAAGACGATATTTTGAGAGGAGTAGGGAATTAAAAATATAATTTTTATATAAGGAAAGTGATTATAAAAATATGATTTTTATATTTTTAAAGTATTAAAAATATAATCTTTACTATATAGAAATATTAAAAATATGATTTTTATATTTTTAAAGTATTGAAAATATAATCTTTATGGGATAGAGAATATAAAAATATATCATCTTTGTGTATGTAGCAAAATAAAAATCTGATTTTTATTTTCTATACGTTGAAATAAAATGCTGATTTTTTTTATAAAGATGAAATCTTTATAGTTGAAAAGGCGAGATCTTTATATATAGAATAATGATGTAAAAATAGAATTTTTATCTATATAGTAGCGGTGTAAAAATAGCATTTTTATCCATATAGCGTCAAAGTAAAAATGTGATTTTTATATATTGAACTTCGAAGTAAAAATATGATTTTTATATATTGAATAGCATAGTAAAAATTCGATTTTTAAATATATGAGGTGATTATAAAAATATGATTTTTAAATTGAAAGTGAATAAATAAAAATGTGATTTTTATTTTAAAGACATCGAAATATAAAAATGTGTGATTTTTATATATATAGTGACTACGGGCAACGAAGATGCGATGAAGATGAAGATTTCTATCAAATGAAGAGTCGTGGTATTGGATAGCTTTCGGTGAGAACTTATCACTCAAAATTCTTTTTCTAGTTATATATATATATACTAGGATGTAGACGGTGTTTAGTAGCACCCGACACCCGTCATCCACAGACCATGGATGGCTTGTTTGTTAGATTGTTTGGTTGTGTAGTTGGTTAGTCTATTTGGTTTAAATTGAATTGTTTGGTGAATTGAGATTGATTTGATTGATATGTGAATGGCGTGGGCCTTCACTAGACCGGGGATAAGGCTAGGCCTTGTCCCGTTTCTAGTATCGTGCCGTTATGCCGCCGAAATTTTCTAAAATATGTTAGAAAAATAAAAATATCATTTTTATTGTGTAAATGAAATGAATAGAAATTCAAGTGTTGAAATAAATATTTTTGTCGTTAAAAATATAATTTTTAACGTGAAAGTGAATAAATAAATATTTATAAACAAATCGGCCGATTTGTTTATATACACTGATTTGACTGATATTGATTGGGTCGATAAATTTTACACATCGCCCAACTGCACAAATAAAATCTGTGTTTGATTGTTTGAAACCCCACACGGGTGTTGGGATGAAATTTGAAGTTCACTCATCCTGATTGATTAAATATGTCGATCGATTGATTGACAGGCTGTTATAAGCGTAAGATATCTATATTGATGCTTATACAGTGTAGTGCACTTTGGTTGATGGTTGATTGTTTATTAATGCTATTATATACATGTGTTGTATGGAATCCATATAATTAACATTATATGGTGATTGATTGGGCCTCATTCCAATCGGGAAAATAATGAATATTATAAAAGAAAATTCATGTGTTGAATATAAAAATAGTCATGTGTTGACGTTGTTCATGTGTTGAAAATATTCGTGTGTTAAGTAAAATATTTTAAATAATAAAAATTACATCTTTATCATATTTAAAATTAGAACTACTTCCCAGTAGAAGTCTAATTAAAATCAAACGATAGATACCTTAGTTTTATAAAATATTTTACATAACAAAAATAGTGATGTGTTGACAGTACTCATGTGTTGAGATTAGTCGTGTGTTGAAAAAAAATATAGATTCATGTGTTGAATGGGATAAATATTCATTTGTTGGATAGAATAAAGGAGTTTTGAAAAATATAAAGCCGTGTTGATTAGAGATGCGTTATTTCGACGTGAACGATATTTATATCGATTTCAAAACGATTTCGAAATGAAATGAATTGAAAACGATTTCGAAATGAATTGAATTGAAAACGAATTCAAATTGAATTGAAAGTGAATTGAAATGAATTCAAGTTGAATTAAAATTTGAATTGAAAAGAAAGTTGAAATGGTTTTTGAAACGAAGTTAAAACGATTTATAAAATTCGTTTTAAAAGGAAATCGACGAAATAAATATATAATATTATATATATATATATATATAATGGCCTGAATAGAACGCGCCGCGCCGCGGCAGTTCGTGAATTTCGACCATTTATTTCAAACGGACATTGCGGGAGATCCGACCGTCGGATTCTCCTAAAACCAGAACCGTTGGGTTCGTATCGAAAAGAGCTTTCCAATGAATATTAGAAATTTGAAATCTAACGGTTGGATTTGGAGTTATGTCCAAATCAAATTCGAAAAAGGTCGTTGTAAGTGCAGTTCGATGGCCATTGTTGGAAATCGACTGTACGGGCCTTGATAAAATTATTAAAAATATTGATAATTTGTGTAAAACCATAATATGTGAATTGGAAAGAACTGGGGTGAAAAAACTCCACATTTGAAAAGATAAAAATAGATTTTTATCGAAATGAACTAGTTTTGAACTAGAATTAAAATCAATTTATTTTTGAAATAAATAAATTGAATTTGAAAGTGATTTTGAAAATAATCGATAATTTCCAATACGTGAATTGGACTGGAGTCGAATCGAAATTATCTTCGGGATATTTCGATGTTGGATTTCGTGACTATACAAATATTGTTATGGGGATTTGAAAGATATTTTATATCGTTATTTCCAATACGATATTTGTTGGTTTCAGAATTTGATATTGAATATAAGCCGATATATTTTCTATTCAGAGCCTTGTATTTAATATCAAATGTGATTTGGTTTGTCGTGAATCGTGTTTTTGATGACATTGGTTCTTTAACCCAGTTAAAGGCAGAATATTGATTTTTGTGAAGGTTAAAACTAAGTGGAGTTTTAATGAATCTTTAATTAGATTAAAAATGTGGATTGATAATTTAAATTATCAAATCTGAAAGGTGATCGAGAATGGAGTACCACCAGTTTTGCTCCAATGCGATAGTTAAATCTTTAATTAGATTTGAACGCGAAATGGTAATTAATTTTACCGATAACCTCGTGGTGTTAGATATGGAGTATCACCAGTTTTGCTCCATGGGATATATAGGTTGGGATTGGGAAATAAAATAAATAATTACTTCGGTGTGGTTCGTTAATCCCGACTAGTTTGAAGTGATATCCAAAGGAGGATTAAAGAATAAATTTAGAAGAATTTATCTTGGATAAAATTAATGGGAACATTTCCCTAAGAATGTGATTTTGTGAATAAAAGAATATTCTGAATTGGAATGAGGCGTTTGCTGTGTTTGTGTAACATTTGTTTATCATATACGTGGGTTATTCAGAAAGGCCGGGTTTATACCCATTCTGAATAACCGATTCGACGAGATGTCGAAGATGAAGACGGTGGTTGAAGACCGGAAGTCTTCACATCGTTTGGGTGGTTACTGATGATCTTGATTGGGCTGTACACCCAAGATGAGGGAAACAGTCGGTGATCGTCCAGACGTACTTGGAGATCGATGGATATGCGAGGAAAGTGCCTCCGGTTTCGTTCAGACCCAGAATGGACTTGTAAATGGACTGTGTGTCTGACATTGGATTTTAGTCCATGTGATTGATCTCTATTAAATATATATCTGTTTGGCGGCGGAGAATTTATTCTCTTGCTTAACGCCCTTCTCTGAGACGTACGACCTCAGGGGTTATATATTGATGGATATCAAACGCATGGAGTGAATTGCCTGTGTGGCATGCGTAAGTGGCAATTGATCAAGGCTTCTGTTGAAAAGCAAAGTCTTGTGGTTGATGATCAAAGCACGACCTGTGTGGCATAGCTTTGTGTATAACGTGAATTCGCGAGCCTCACACCTCGGTATGAGTCAAAAACGGGAGATGGACCGCTGGGAGAGCACGACGTTTCTTTCTAGCTAGGGTGGTGTCAGTGACCTACCAGCCCTGACATTTATATACTTTTCACCTGTGTGGTTGTTGGATACGAGGCGCCTCGGATATAGGTCTGTAAGGACCGGGAAACGTGTGTTCAGGAATTGCCAATCCTCAAAAGAAAGAGAGGACCGGCCCAGCCGATTCCAAGGATCAAAGTGGGGTCCTGGGACATTTGCTAGAGTGTCTCGAACGCGGAGAGGAGCTTGCCCCTTGCCTCGACTCATGATGGAATCCAATTTCCAATACGTGTATTGCGGTTTTAATTGTAGAACTAGTATGGCGACATGATAGATGGTACACATGCCGCCTATGATTGATACTTATGATTGAAATTGTTTTGACACTATACACTTATTATAGTATCAAATAATGTGTTTTAAACATATCAAGCATGCTTTGGCTGTTATAAGGTAAAAACCCTATCCTCCGGCTTGCGTTGCATTGTGTGATGGGACCTGGGTCTTATAACAGCTTCATTTTTCTTTATTTAGCATTGCGCTGTTTGTTTTATGCACTGGTATTCTTGGGAGGAAACCCGTTCCGTGTTATACGGCGTGGTCCCTTGATTTACCGAACTTTAAAAATAAAGAATTATAACTGTTTTAGTTCTCACACCAGTCACATGACTGACCTGGAGTTTATTGTTTTAACCTAAACTCTGGGTGCCCCTATTTTCCGCACGGGCAGCTAGTAGTTTTGGTTTTGCAGATTTATATTCACAGGGTCCTGATTAACAGCTGGAACGATGCTCGGAAAGCTCTGTATCCGTGTATCACTTCTAGTTGTGCTTTTGTATTATTCTCCGCTGCTATGTAATTTATTGTAATCTCTGATATTTGTCGAATGTAATTTATTCATTTATACTCTGTATATTCTTGTATCTGATGGAATTGTTGTAATAACAATGAAATGTTCTTCCGTATGCGTCCTTTTGTGTGTTGTTCTCAAAAGTATTCGTGCTTTCCTTCACGGGGAAGTTACGGGTTCTTTCAGTACATTAGAGCCATGCGAAAGAATTCATCAGATATTGGGTTAGTAATATCCAATTAGAATGACTCGTTAGAGATAGGATCAGTAGTATCCTAGAACGAGTGTGAAGAGTATATTTTTCAAATGAAAACAATTTTGTTTTAAAATTTAAACCATTTTATACGTATTTGAATATTTATTTATTTTGAATTTGGACAATCGAGTATATAAAGATTTTGCATATACGCGTCATGAACGTATATTCGAAGTTTTAATATACTGGATAGATATAAAATCACATTCTAGACACCCGGAGATGATTCTGATGATTGATATATCATCATCAGAATTTATGTTCGTGTTTCGAAGGTATGATATCTATATATTTCCTTTAGACTGGTGTGAGAACCAAAACTTATATAGATAGATTTATTGTTGTGATTTGGCATCAAAAATGTGATTTTTGTATATATATCAAAATTATGAATTTGAAACGTTAAATTCACTAATTGATTGATGTGTGTGTTGTTTGTTTATTGGTTTGATAATTTTGAACCATTATGCCTAATAGAATCAAATATAGAATTATATTGAAAATTAGTCGCATTTGCTTGCATATACATGTTCTTACAATGAACAGGTCATAGCAAGGAGGCTAGAGCAGAGAATAAAATTTGTTTGCCCGACAAATAGGTACATGTTTATCATAATTTACTGTTTTGTTTGGGTGATAATGATTTTATGAGCCGATTGGCTAGCCGCTTGGCTTTTTCTTTTTCTTTTTGAGATCAGAAGGCCTGTATGGCAATTTCGGGATTTTCTCGTGCTCCCGGTGCAGGGGAGGTTATGGCGAAATTTTTCGAAAATTTAGGGTGTTAGCCAATTTTTGAAAAATTTGGAAAGTTTTTAGAAACTAAAAAGTTGAAGAACTTAAGCCGTAGTCAAAATAATGGAAGTTGAGTTGAATTGTTAAAAAACTTTCGGCTTTGTTCCTTTTCGGGGACGAAAAGTTTCAAGTGGGGTAGATTGTAATAACCCGGAAATCTGGGCCAATTTAAAAATTTTATTTTGGCAATTTTAGCGAATTTTGATTATTTAAAATGAATTATTTTAAATAATATCGACGAGAAATTTATTATGAATATAATTCGAACATATATATTATATAGATCGTTGTTAGAATATAAATATTTATTTTAAAATATAAAAGGAATTGAAAATGGCGCGGTAGTTCGATAATTCGATTTCAAACTTCAATTGAATGTACCAGGTGCAGAATAAACCGGATTTTAGTGAAACCAAAAATATTTGAATCTAATTGTGACTATCTTTCCAACGAATCCGAAAAATTGAAATTTCATAGCGGGAATCAAAAGATATGTCCAGTTGAAAATTCTGAATAATCGCTATGGAATTCAGGCCCTTAAAAATGGGAATTTTGCAAACGACCTCGGATTTCGACGAAACCACTTTTGTTGGATCCGGGATGTCAAATTATTGTTAGGTTTCAAATTTCATAATTTTTCGAATCAATATGTGAGCGTGGCAAAGGAAAACGCGTTTGACCAATTCAGTTGATTTTAATCGATTGGAAAATGGCCATTTTTCAAATGGTCTCAGAATTCAACGAAACTTGTTCTGTTAGGACCGTATCGTCAATACGAAACTAGAAAATATTTTTCGGGAATTTTTCGAGTTCGTATGTGACCCCGGTAAATTGAAATGTGCGTTCAAGTTCAAAATATATAGTTATATGTTGATTTTGACGAAAACTGATCAAAACGATCGAATCAGCTTACGATACATATCGCATTGTGTTCGAAATGGGGGTATAACGCTAGGGACGACAGTCAGTGGGTTCGATTTTGAGTTTGTTGTAAAAAGTTACTTTATAGAATTTAAAAATAATATAATTATTCATAACCCCCTATATCCTCCTCTTTGAAGTCAACCCCCTCCCTTTCATTATCTCGTTCAAAGCAGAAAAAAAACCTCCAGCTAGAATCGCGACCCCCCCTTCTTCGACCAGTTCGCCGCGCCCCCCTCCCCAGGCGCCGGCGGCGCCGCAACCCCCCTCCCTCCCTCCTGCTGCTGACGCGACCCCCCTCTCTCTCCACTAGAGCGACGCCCCCCCAAACACCCCGTGCCACCGCGACGTAAACCCCCTCCCCCCCCCCGCCCCTTCTGCTCCGCCTTCCTCCGCTTCTACAACACCTCGAGCCCTCCACCTTAATTCGACAGCCACATATTCGGTTTAGGTGAGTTTTTATATAATTTATTTATATATAGTTATGTGTTTTTCAGTTTTTATTATGTAACGGCGAGAAAATAAAATCTGAAATTTATTTAATCATGAAAGGGTGGTTTTGACGAATAAAAGATGGGATTTTTACAAACAAAAATATGATTTTTGACTTATATTTTCACATATATAGGTTGGACCTTTATTGTTGTGAGCAATAACAACATAGGGATTAGATTTATTTATTTTAAAAGGGCGAAAACTTTATAATGTAAAGGTGGAATTTTTATCTACATGAAAGACGTGATTTTTATATTATAGAAAGAGTAAAAATTCGATTTTTATATATTGAATAGCGAAGTAAAAATTCGATTTTTTTATATTGAATAGCGAAGTAAAAATTCGATTTTTATATATTGAATAGCGAAGTAAAAAATTTGATTTTTATATATTGAATAGAAAAGAAAAAAATTCGATTTTTATATATTGAATAGCAAAGTAAAAATTTGATTTTTATATATTGAATAGCAAAGTAAAAAATTTGATTTTTATACATTGAATAGCAAAGAAAAAATTCGATTTTTATATATTGAATAGCAAAGTAAAAATTCGATTTTTATATATTGAATAGCAAAGTTAAAATTCGATTTTTATATATTGAATAGAGAAGTAAAAATGTGATTTTTATATATGTAGAGAATACGAACAGTGAAAATTGACAAAAGGGCGAGAACGGCGAAGATTTCTACATAAGAAGAGTCGTGGCGTTGGATTAGCTATTCTGTGAGAACTTCTCACTTTTAATTTATTTTTCTAGTTGAAATATATACTAGGATGCAGATGGTGTTTAGTAGCACCCGACACCCGTCGTCCACAGACAATGGACGGCTTGTATGCTTGGTTGTTTGATTTTGATGTGTAGTTGATTATGTGATGTGATGTGAAATGAAATAAAACATTTATATAGTTGAAATAAAATATTTTATAGTGGAAAATATTTTATAGTTAAAAATAGAATTTTTAACGTGTATATGAAACGAAATAAAAATAAACAAATCGGACGATTTGTTTATATACACACATTTGACTGATATTGATTGGGACGATAAATTTTACACATCGCCCAACTGCACAAATAAAATCTGTGTTTGATTGTTTGAAACTCCACACGGGTATTGGGATGATATGTGACGTACACTAATCCTGATTGTTTAGTTGTATGTCGATCAATTGATTGACAGACTGTTATAAGCGTTGAATATTTATATTTGATGCTTATACAGCATAGAACACACTTTGGATGATGGTTGATTATTCATCGTTGTTATTGTATACATGTGTTGTAGAAAATCCATATAATTAACATTATATTGTAACACCCCACATCCGTTAGTGTCACTCACAAAGGGAATGCACTAAGTTCTGTGGAGCATTTTAAGGTAAAAGATGCAGATAAATTACAAGACAGACAGAATTAAAACAGCGGAACATAAAACTTTGCTTTATTGATAAAATAGTTTGTACAACAATTTCTTTACAATATCAGAGTATCTTCTGTCTTACAAAATAAAGAAGCATAAAAATACATTTATATTCCCAATGTAACATAAGCCAGCCATAGCAATCCAAAGCCGATGTATCCAAGAATCTTCAAGCTTGAAAAGTGCAACCGTCCCAAAACTAATCTGAGCTATACTATTCCCTCCTTAACTACCTGGGGGGGGGGGGAACGGAAGAAAAGAAGACGAAAGAAAAGTAGAGTCAGACATAAAGCCTGAGTAAGTCTAGTGACTATTCAGTCTATGAATAAGAAAAAGAGCATGATAAGTATAAACTGGAAATGGGAAAGCACCATAAACTAAGTTAAGTTTTCTAGGACCGAATATACTATCGTACCTCATACTAATCTCTGCACCATCTAACTAGTATCCCAACTAGTAATTTATATAAAATGATAACATTACAACGTGATCCCAATCCCCGTAGTTGTGGTAGCCTTCAGGTATACGCCTATTGTGAGGATTCCACCTCAACCAGCCCAATTGCCACGAAGATGTTAGACGTACCCTTACTACCCTATCGATCGGCTCCCTACTTGCTTGCATGTGTCACGTGTGTCACACGGCCCCCTTGAGTGTAGATACCTATGCTGGTCCCACCATGGGGTGTATCAAGTCCCATGGTGGCGGCCCGACACATTTCTAGAATGCATAGAGTATACTACTGATGCCCAGTGCCTTATTTTTCAGCGCCGGAGTGTGTGCACGCCCACAATCCGTTAGAACCTACACTGCTGCACCAACCGCCGTTGTTTTGACCGCTTACAATCAGCCCAGTAATCGTGCCCCACCCTGCCTAGTTTCAGGGTATCATGATACGCCAATGTGGGTTACTGCTGAAATGGGTCCCCGTTACTAGGGTTTCCTAATGGTTAAGTTTGTGGGCCTATATATGCTGATATTACCCACATACCCATGATTTACTTAACCCACCCACCGATTCAAACATGTTTATTAATGGTTAAGTTTGTGGGCCTATGTTTACTGATATTGTCCACTAACCCGATATGTACTTAACCCCTCTACTGATTCAAGCATATTTATTAATGGCTAAGTTTGTGGGCCTATATTTACAGATATTACCCACCAACCCGATATGTACTTAACCCTTCCACATATTATGTCATACTGGTTAAGTGTTTATTTATTCATGTTAACTTAACCCGCCCATTCCTCATATCATATTGGTTAAGTGTTTTAAATTGTTAACTTAACCCTCCTACTTATCATGTTACTCTGGTTAAGTGTTGCCTCCTTGTGTTAACTTAACCTCACCATCTGTTTAACTAACCTGTTACAACGGTTAAGTGTCTCCTTAGCTAACTTACCCCCACTACTTGTTTAATTAACATGTTATAATGGTTAAGTGTTGTCCATTCATGTTTAACTTAACCTTACCACAAGTCAAAGTATACTGGTTAAGTGTTCTTGTTACTTAACCCTAACCATTCATGTTATATTGGTTAAGTGTTCCTACTTACTTAACCTAACCCACTTGTCAAATCAACTTGTTATCATGGTTAAGAGTTCTAATTTTACTTAACCTCAATCACTTGTCTAACTAACGTGCTTCTACGGTTAAGTGTTCTAATTAACTTAACCTCACTCTCTAGTCCAGTTAATCATGTTATAATGGTTAAACAGTTGCTTAACCTTACCCACTCCCCTAGTCAACATATTAAATTGGTTAAGTGTCCAGATTAACCTAACCCTACCCACCAATTTAGTTAACATGTTGAATTTGGTTAAGTGTTCTAGTTAACTTAACCTACCAATCCTGACTTAGCCTTAATTTATTAATTAAAGCTCCAACCATTCACATTAGACAGATATTGTTGCGGTTACTGGATGTGCCGGTCGGTTCCGGGCAGGTTTACACCGCAACTCAGTCTAACCTCGGGTCAGACATCTTTCTAAATTCATAACCATCCCGTCCATCGGATCAGTTAGGGATAGCCAGGAAGGGCAGGAAACTTGTATTTTCCAAACCCAAGCCTAGACACTATCCTCTTTGTCACCCTAGAACATTTTGGTGTATGTGATTAGAAAGAGATGTCATTAATGAACATTCCTTTGTTTATATGCAAATTGTTAACAATTTATCCTCAAAGCCCACTTTCCCATTTTTTAATAAATTTGGCCTTTATCATATTCATTTGTCTAAATTTACACTTCTCATTTAGGACAAATTCTATAAGTAAATTATTCCTAATTCACTTATTCCATAATTACTCTTTAATGTACTTTATCAGCATTTATTATTATAGCCTATTATCCCTCTATATCATATTTATACTTTTTGGTATGTAAATTATACCAAATTAAGTGTCATTAACCATGATTATGCTAAACATGACAATTACTCATAATTATGGCCAAATTCAAATTACTGTCACATTCGTTTCCAATTAATCTCATTAATTAAGGTAATTAATGCATTTTTATGCCATAAATCGCTTATGTGATTAATGGCCAATTTATGGCAAGTTTTCCTAAAATTATCATTTTAACCCAACGTTACCCCGTCCAATATTAGGCTAACCATCTTAGCCTAATTTACGTTCGCATGATTTTTGGTGTAAAGCATTAGGCTAAAAACTTAGCCTAATTTAATATACACAAATTGGTATAAATTAGCATAAACATGACAAGGGTATAACTTTGGTATTGATGGCATAATCAATATGAACATAATAGGGTGTACTTGCAAAATAAGAACATGAACATTTTAGGGGTGAACTTGCAAATTGACTAATATGAACACTATAATGTCATAGGTACAAACTTGCAAAAAGACTAACATAAACATCATAATGTCATAGGTATGAACTTGCACTTAAAATAAGGATCTAACTTAATTAGACGTCACTATTATTAGCATATGATCTTGACTACAACATAAGCCTATATTTTTATTTAGGCATAATATCAAACATAAGCTAGTCATGTTCATATAGTCACTACACGTTCACAAAGGTGCTTACTTTTGTTACTAATACAAAAGTATGGTTCAACTAGAATTATTCCAATCTAATCCTTATATGAATCATGGTTTTTAATCTATTCATATAAACTTACACTTAAAATGTAAATCTAACTTAATTATGTGTCGCATATATTGTCATATGATTTTGTTAACAACATAGGCCTAGAACATATTTTGTTTGGGCATAAAGTCAAACATAAACTAGCCATGTTCATAAGACCAACACAAGTTCACAAAGGTGTTTACTTTTGTTACTAATACAAAAGTATGGTTTTACACTTGAATCATTATGCCAATTCCAATCATAAATTTATTTGAATCATAATACTCAAATAGATCCAACTACACTAAAATGATCGTAAAAACATACATAGATGGATCTAAAATCATGTTGACATAATAGTGAATCATAAACTTGCATGGATCTCAACTTTGTTGAATTAATCTACCACAAACATATAGTCATTAACCTTCAATATGAATTATATATTTGTGAATATCCAATAGGTGTTGAAATAAACTACCATAAACAAATAAGTGTCACTATGAATCATGTACTTGTAAATATCCAAGAGGTCTAATACCATCATACCATAATATCATCATAATTCATTCATAATTAGGGCCATAGCAACATACAATTATGAATTATCATCACCACAAATCAAGTACAATTCCATTTCTCATTTCACAAATATCAAAACTCAATTATTCATTCACATCGGAATAGCACTCTACTTACAACGTATGACGAATCTTCAATTCAGGAATCTGAATTCTGAATTTGGAGATGTTATCTTTTGTTGTAGGTGTTAATTTGATTTATTTGTTGTTGCTTTAAGCTTTGATCTTCTTTTAATTTGTTTCGTCTCTTAGGCTTGTTGGCTTGTCTCTAGGCTTTCTAATTGACGGCCATTCTTAGTTTCTCTCCAGCAGCATGACGGCTATTGTATTCTATTATTTGTGTGAGTTTAGGTTAGGTTTGAGTTGTATATATAGAATTTTAGGATTAATTTAGGCCGTTTGATTAATCCTAGAAATGACCACAACCGTTCAGTCAGGATAGAGTTATCCTATTGACTCAGCCATGAGTCAGAAATGACTCAGCATTGACTCAGCGATGAGTCAGAAATGACTCAGCGTATTAAATGTTCACCAATTCAAACGTAAATACGTATTTAATAGATACATTTTCCCCTTTACCGTATTAATTACCCATATATAAATATTTATTTATATATGAATAAATATTTTCTTACCTTTAATTTGTCATAATTAAAAATTGGAGAAGGCCAAAAAAAAAACCATCCTTGACAACCAAAAACGCGCAACGTACGCTACATGATGCGTACACGTCATATATATATATATTTATATATATTTATATATATATATATATATGCGTATATGTATATATATATTCATTTTTTTCTCTATCTTCCCAGTTACCCATTTTCACACTAAACCACTTTTTGAACTGCGTTCACACTAGGCTATTTTAAGCCATTCCCCTAAAACAAAAATAGGGCGCTGGCGGGGATCGAACTCTGTACCTCTTGTATGCAAGTCATGTGTTCCAACCAAATGAGCTACTAAGTCTTTTACTTACAAACCCTAGAACAATGCTAAACATTATTCGTTTCCCATTCTTCTTCTTTTTTCATGTTTTGCTGCGATATTTAAATTAAAGATATCTTCTTCACACGTTATCCGTTTTGCGTAAACTCGTACTCTATCTCAAGCAGAATTTTGAGGCGAATGCAATGGCGTAACCTGTTTCCCTTAATTCTTATGTTTTGAATTAAGTATACCTTAGTTTATTAAATTACTGTTAACCGAAAACTCGGGGTGTTACATTCTCCCCCACTTAAAAGGATTTCGTCCCCGAAATCTTCAAGTTAGGAAGAATGTGTCCTACCATCCAATCACCCATCTACTCAACCATTCATTCACATGCATTCATTGTCCTTAAAAGATTTCTAATGCTTTCATGTTCATATGCATAGTGTGTGTATATGTCTTTATCTAATGCAAAATCAGGTGGTCTACTGATTCAGTTGACCTCCTTAATGCGAATTATGTCAGTGTCATGCGTCCAATATGTATGCAATCATTCCTAATAAACTTTATAATTTATACATGAGTGCACAATCATCCATTCATATGCAACATTCATATGACAGCAAATCAAATTTTAATACATATACAAACATATGCACTTGGATCCATATGCAATATGAAAATGTGACTGAGCCGATCTAGTGCCTAAAGTGTGTAAATGCATCCACGAGCAACCGCTAGCAACCACTTGCAACCATCAATCATAACATGTTTCAAATACATTTTTACATCCAAAAGGGTTCCTACCTAAGGATCGATGATATGTCCTAGAGGATATACCTTAAAAGCTAGAAACAAGTATACCCAATACTCCAAGAAAAGAGATTAAGGGTATATTCTTAAGAAAAGAGTATAGCGTGTGTGTCCTAACTTCAATTCCCCCATATCGTGCCTTCTCGAGCTTTACTCCATTGTACCTTAACTAATTTAACTTCACGATTGCGAAGTTTCTTGACCTCCATTTTCAAAATAAACAGATGTCAACCATGATACCAAGTGTATATACTAGGATGATTAGAGGTCTCTCCTCCTAGCTTATCCATCATGCCATAACTATGAGGGTCAAAAAGCTAAAGGTCACTACGTACTTTTTA
The DNA here is from genome assembly GCA_030737875.1 of Allium sativum. NCBI lineage: Eukaryota > Viridiplantae > Streptophyta > Magnoliopsida > Asparagales > Amaryllidaceae > Allium > Allium sativum. Next base: position 981,069,934 of record CM060915.1, read on the forward strand.
CCTCTCTTAAGGTTAGTCTCTTTCTATTTTAGAGCACCTGCCACAACTATCTATCTCTCACGCAAACCATCCTAGTTGGACTCGACGTTCCTCAAGTACAAGCCCCAAAGGCCTAAACCAATATCAGACAAGCACCCAAGGAATATCTCCTCCGAATTTGGACGATTTACGTGAGTTGACATAAGCAAAAACAACCAACAATTGAGCACTAATTGGGATCTTTTACTACACGAGCTCCTCGGTGCAGAGACTCAACTATGGAAGCAAATATGAACAAATGCGAAGCGCTAAAACCAAAGGAAAGAGTACGAACAGAAAAACTAAACTCTTCCAACAGAACTTTACTACCTTCCTCCTAGGTACACTTAGTAGTGAAAGCATGTACTCGCCCTTCTGAAAACCTTGTCCTTTATTCTTACTTGTATGCCTTATTCTGCTATAGTAAAGATACTTCCTCTTGTCTTAGGTTTTATAATTCCTTCCTCCTTCGTGAGCCAAGCCTATATCCATGAATTCCTCATCCTTGGGTTGTGATCCTTAGCCAAACTCCTCATCCTCTTTCGTTTATAACCATGTTGACAAATCTCTCGAAAGCTGCCTCCATCGTACGGAAAACCCTATAAGCTTGAAAGAAAACTGGCCGTAAGTGAAACAACTACGGCTATAGATGGAAGTCGGGCACTACTTCGCCCTTCGATGAGGTTACCTCCCAGAAAGCCAGGAGCCCCAGAGACTCAAGAAAGAAGGAAACGAGGACTCAAACAGAGAATCAAAAGATAGTGCTTATGGCTTTGGGGAATATGCCTTTTTAAAACAAAACTTTTCTTTTGAAAATGCTTCTTTAAAAACTATTTTGAAAAATAAATTTTCAAATCTTTATCTAATCCGGTAACCTTCAGCTCTGATACCACGTGTAACACCCCACATCCGTTAGTGTCACTCACAAAGGGAATGCACTAAGTTCTGTGGAGCATTTTAAGGTAAAAGATGCAGATAAATTACAAGACAGACAGAATTAAAACAGCGGAACATAAAACTTTGCTTTATTGATAAAATAGTTTGTACAACAATTTCTTTACAATATCAGAGTATCTTCTGTCTTACAAAATAAAGAAGCATAAAAATACATTTATATTCCCAATGTAACATAAGCCAGCCATAGCAATCCAAAGCCGATGTATCCAAGAATCTTCAAGCTTGAAAAGTGCAACCGTCCCAAAACTAATCTGAGCTATACTATTCCCTCCTTAACTACCTGGGGGGGGGGGAACGGAAGAAAAGAAGACGAAAGAAAAGTAGAGTCAGACATAAAGCCTGAGTAAGTCTAGTGACTATTCAGTCTATGAATAAGAAAAAGAGCATGATAAGTATAAACTGGAAATGGGAAAGCACCATAAACTAAGTTAAGTTGTCTAGGACCGAATATACTATCGTACCTCATACTAATCTCTGCACCATCTAACTAGTATCCCAACTAGTAATTTATATAAAATGATAACATTACAACGTGATCCCAATCCCCGTAGTTGTGGTAGCCTTCAGGTATACGCCTATTGTGAGGAATCCACCTCAACCAGCCCAATTGCCACGAAGATGTTAGACGTACCCTTACTACCCTATCGATTGGCTCCCTACTTGCTTGCATGTGTCACGTGTGTCACACGGCCCCCTTGAGTGTAGATACCTATGCTGGTCCCACCATGGGGTGTATCAAGTCCCATGGTGGCGGCCCGACACATTTCTAGAATGCATAGAGTATACTACTGATGCCCAGTGCCTTATTTTTCAGCGCCGGAGTGTGTGCACGCCCACAATCCGTTAGAACCTACACTGCTGCACCAACCGCCGTTGTTTTGACCGCTTACAATCAGCCCAGTAATCGTGCCCCACCCTGCCTAGTTTCAGGGTATCATGATACGCCAATGTGGGTTACTGCTGAAATGGGTCCCCGTTACTAGGGTTTCCTAATGGTTAAGTTTGTGGGCCTATATATGCTGATATTACCCACATACCCGTGATTTACTTAACCCACCCACCGATTCAAACATGTTTATTAATGGTTAAGTTTGTGGGCCTATGTTTACTGATATTGTCCACTAACCCGATATGTACTTAACCCCTCTACTGATTCAAGCATATTTATTAATGGTTAAGTTTGTGGGCCTATATTTACAGATATTACCCACCAACCCGATATGTACTTAACCCTTCCACATATTATGTCATACTGGTTAAGTGTTTATTTATTCATGTTAACTTAACCCGCCCATTCCTCATATCATATTGGTTAAGTGTTTTAAATTGTTAACTTAACCCTCCTACTTATCATGTTACTCTGGTTAAGTGTTGCCTCCTTGTGTTAACTTAACCTCACCATCTGTTTAACTAACCTGTTACAACGGTTAAGTGTCTCCTTAGCTAACTTACCCCTACTACTTGTTTAATTAACATGTTATAATGGTTAAGTGTTGTCCATTCATGTTTAACTTAACCTTACCACAAGTCAAAGTATACTGGTTAAGTGTTCTTGTTACTTAACCCTAACCATTCATGTTATATTGGTTAAGTGTTCCTACTTACTTAACCTAACCCACTTGTCAAATCAACTTGTTATCATGGTTAAGAGTTCTAATTTTACTTAACCTCAATCACTTGTCTAACTAACGTGCTTCTACGGTTAAGTGTTCTAATTAACTTAACCTCACTCTCTAGTCCAGTTAATCATGTTATAATGGTTAAACAGTTGCTTAACCTTACCCACTCCCCTAGTCAACATATTAAATTGGTTAAGTGTCCAGATTAACCTAACCCTACCCACCAATTTAGTTAACATGTTGAATTTGGTTAAGTGTTCTAGTTAACTTAACCTACCAATCCTGACTTAGCCTTAATTTATTAATTAAAGCTCCAACCACTCACATTAGACAGATATTGTTGCGGTTACTGGATGTGCCGGTCGGTTCCGGGCAGGTTTACACCGCAACTCAGTCTAACCTCGGGTCAGACATCTTTCTAAATTCATAACCATCCCGTCCATCGGATCAGTTAGGGATAGCCAGGGAGGGCAGGAAACTTGTATTTTCCAAACCCAAGCCTAGACACTATCCTCTTTGTCACCCTAGAACATTTTGGTGTATGTGATTAGAAAGAGATGTCATTAATGAACATTCCTTTGTTTATATGCAAATTGTTAACAATTTATCCTCAAAGCCCACTTTCCCTTTTTTTAATAAATTTGGCCTTTATCATATTCATTTGTCTAAATTTACACTTCTCATTTAGGACAAATTCTATAAGTAAATTATTCCTAATTCACTTATTCCATAATTACTCTTTAATGTACTTTATCAGCATTTATTATTATAGCCTATTATCCCTCTATATCATATTTATACTTTTTGGTATGTAAATTATACCAAATCAAGTGTCATTAACCATGATTATGCTAAACATGACAATTACTCATAATTATGGCCAAATTCAAATTACTGTCACATTCGTTTCCAATTAATCTCATTAATTAAGGTAATTAATGCATTTTTATGCCATAAATCGCTTATGTGATTAATGGCCAATTTATGGCAAGTTTTCCTAAAATTATCATTTTAACCCAACGTTACCCCGTCCAATATTAGGCTAACCATCTTAGCCTAATTTACGTTCGCATGATTTTTGGTGTAAAGCATTAGGCTAAAAACTTAGCCTAATTTAATATACACAAATTGGTATAAATTAGCATAAACATGACAAGGGTATAACTTTGGTATTGATGGCATAATCAATATGAACATAATAGGGTGTACTTGCAAAATAACTAACATGAACATTTTAGGGGTGAACTTGCAAATTGACTAATATGAACACTATAATGTCATAGGTACAAACTTGCAAAAAGACTAACATAAACATCATAATGTCATAGGTATGAACTTGCACTTAAAATAAGGATCTAACTTAATTAGACGTCACTATTATTAGCATATGATCTTGACTACAACATAAGCCTATATTTTTATTTAGGCATAATATCAAACATAAGCTAGTCATGTTCATATAGTCACTACACGTTCACAAAGGTGCTTACTTTTGTTACTAATACAAAAGTATGGTTCAACTAGAATTATTCCAGTCTAATCCTTATATGAATCATGGTTTTTAATCTATTCATATAAACTTACACTTAAAATGTAAATCTAACTTAATTATGTGTCGCATATATTGTCATATGATTTTGTTAACAACATAGGCCTAGAACATATTTTGTTTGGGCATAAAGTCAAACATAAACTAGCCATGTTCATAAGACCAACACAAGTTCACAAAGGTGTTTACTTTTGTTACTAATACAAAAGTATGGTTTTACACTTGAATCATTATGCCAATTCCAATCATAAATTTATTTGAATCATAATACTCAAATAGATCCAACTACACTAAAATGATCGTAAAAACATACATAGATGGATCTAAAATCATGTTGACATAATAGTGAATCATATACTTGCATGGATCTCAACTTTGTTGAATTAATCTACCACAAACATATAGTCATTAACCTTCAATATGAATTATATATTTGTGAATATCCAATAGGTGTTGAAATAAACTACCATAAACAAATAAGTGTCACTATGAATCATGTACTTGTAAATATCCAAGAGGTCTAATACCATCATACCATAATATCATCATAATTCATTCATAATTAGGGCCATAGCAACATACAATTATGAATTATCATCACCACAAATCAAGTACAATTCCATTTCTCATTTCACAAATATCAAAACTCAATTATTCATTCACAACGGAATAGCACTCTACTTACAACGTATGACGAATCTTCAATTCAGGAATCTGAATTCTGAATTTGGAGATGTTATCTTTTGTTGTAGGTGTTGATTTGATTTAGTTGTTGTTGCTTTAAGCTTTGATCTTCTTTTAATTTGATTCGTCTCTTAGGCTTGTTGGCTTGTCTCTAGGCTTTCTAATTGACGGCCATTCTTAGTTTCTCTCCAGCAGCATGACGGCTATTGTATTCTATTATTTGTGTGAGTTTAGGTTAGGTTTGAGTTGTATATATAGAATTTTAGGATTAATTTAGGCCGTTTGATTAATCCTAGAAATGACCACAACCGTTCAGTCAGGATAGAGTTATCCTATTGACTCAGCCATGAGTCAGAAATGACTCAGCATTGACTCAGCGATGAGTCAGAAATGACTCAGCGTATTAAATGTTCACCAATTCAAACGTAAATACGTATTTAATAGATACATTTTCCCCTTTACCGTATTAATTACCCATATATAAATATTTATTTATATATGAATAAATATTTTCTTACCTTTAATTTGTCATAATTAAAAATTGGAGAAGGCCAAAAAAAAAACCATCCTTGACAACCAAAAACGCGCAACGTACGCTACATGATGCGTACACGTCATATATATATATATTTATATATATTTATATATATATATGCGTATATGTATACATATATTATATATATATTCATTTTTTCTCTATCTTCCCAGTTACCCATTTTCACACTAAACCACTTTTTGAACTGCGTTCACACTAGGCTATTTTAAGCCATTCCCCTAAAACAAAAATAGGGCGCTGGCGGGGATCGAACTCTGTACCTCTTGTATGCAAGTCATGTGTTCCAACCAAATGAGCTACTACGTCTTTTACTTACAAACCCTAGAACAATGCTAAACATTATTCGTTTCCCATTCTTCTTCTTTTTTCATGTTTTGCTGCGATATTTAAATTAAAGATATCTTCTTCACACGTTATCCGTTTTGCGTAAACTCGGACTCTATCTCAAGCAGAATTTCGAGGCGAATGCAATGGCGTAACCCGTTTCCCTTAATTCTTATGTTTTGAATTAAGTATACCTTAGTTTATTAAATTACTGTTAACCGAAAACTCGGGGTGTTACATATATGGTAATTGATTGGGCCTCATTCCAGTTTTGAAAAAGAAATATTTGAAATAGAAATATTTGAAATAGAATATTTGAAAATAAAAATATATGAAGCCGTGTTGATTAGATTGACGCCATTTTGATGTGAACGATATTTATATCGATTTTATTCATTTTATAATGAATATCAAAAGTGATTTCAAAATCTGATATTTTGAAAAGAATTGAAATTCGAATTAAATTGAATAGAAACGAATTCAAATTGAAATTGAATAGAAATGAATTCGAATTGAAATTGAATAGAAACGAATTCGAATTGAAACGAATTCGAATTTAAATTGAATAGAAACGAATTCGAATTGAAATTGAATAGAAACGAATTCGAATTGAAATTGAATAGAAACGAATTCGAATTGAAATTGAATAGAAACGAATTCGAATTGAAATTGAATAGAAACGAATTCGAATTGAAATTAAATAGAAACGAATTCGAATTGAAATTGAATAGAATCGAATTCAAATTGAAATTGAATAGAAATGAATTCGAACTGAAACTGTATAGAAATGAATTCGAATTGAAATTGAATAGAAACGAATTCGAATTGAAATTGAATAGAAATGAATTTGAACTGAAACTGTATAGAAATGAATTTGAATTGAAATCAAATAGAAATGAATTCGAATTGAAATCGAATAGAAATGAATTCGAATTGAATTCGAATTGAATTGAAAACGAACTGAAATTGAATTAGAAATCAATTTGAATTGAAATCAATTTTAAATGAATTTAAAACGAATTTATAAGGAAAAATTCAATTTTGATTTGAATTTGGAATGAAGTTAAAATCGTTTTGAAAACGAATGTAAAAACGATTTATATAAGACGTTTTGAATTGAAATCGACGATGTATATATTATGTATATTATATATATAATATAATAGCCTGAATAGAACGCGCCGCGGCAGTTCGCGAATTTCGACCATTGACTTCGAATGGATATTGCTGGAGATCCGACCGTCGGATTCTCCTAAAACCGGAACCGTTGGGTTCGTATCAAAAAGAGCTTTCTAACGAATATTAGAAATTTGAAATCTAACGGTTGGATTTGGAATTATGTCCAAATCAAATTTGGAAAAGGTCGTTGTAAGTGCAGTTCGATGGCCGTTGATGGAAATCGACTGTACGGGCCTTGATAAAATTATTAAAAATAGGAATAATTTGTGTAAAATCATAAGAAATGTGATCGACGCTAGTCTATGAACTAGAAAAGCGCGACATTTGTAATAAATTCTGCAAGCATACAGGCGTGTAGCATACATGTCGAACACAGGGAGGTTTAATTAAAAATTATTATTTATTTTTTTCTTGGGCGTGTTAGACGAAGCTGGAGGTTGATTTTGCAAAACAAAATAAAACGTGAAACTACAATTAAAAGATGCAATTAAATTTACTGCAGATTCGAATCTAATCAGATCTGTAATAAATTCAACGATTAAAGATAAAATAGAACAATGGAAATAAAATTGCAGAACAGAATTAAACGAACAGAAAATAAAAATTAGGATTACCGCTGAATCTAATCAGACGGTCAATCGCTAATGAAAAGAAATGCAAAATACAAATAGTGTTCTACCGAATCTAATCGTGTAGACAACACTAATTGCTAAGAAATAGAAAATTGCAGAAAATAAAAAGAAAATTGAGTTTTATTAATGAAGAGAATAGAATGAGATATATGATAGGATGGTGGCTACAATGCCATTACAAGGGTATGTATAGGGTAGATAGCCAAACCCTAACCCTAACCCTAATGGTAAATGGGCCTGGTCATTACACCACTAATTAGTTTACAATGAGAAACATAAATGGGCCTTAGATAAATAAAGCAAATTTGGGCCTTTTATCTTTTTCCTCTTGCTTCCTTGACATTTCTTCATTGATTTGTGATGTGCCAATCCTTGTTATCAATCCTTTTCTTGTCCAACAGCAACTAGATGTGATATCTTCATCTACAATTCTTCAAAATGCAAATACACAGCAAATTGAACTCTATTTCTCTACATTTCTGGTTGCATGCGGGCTGGGTTGGAATATCTGTAAAAGTAACAAAACAATACCCAAGTAATATTTATTTATATACAAAAGACGAGATATTAGAGCATAAAATATACACATTTCTATGTCAATCAAAATGATTTGTGAAGAATTGGGATGAAAAACTCCATATTTGAAAAGATAAAAATAGATTTTTATCGAAATGAACTAGTTTTGAACTAGAATAGTAATTTATTTATTTTTAAAATAAATTGAATTTAAAAAGGGTTTTAAAAATAACCAGAATATCCAATAATTGAATTGGAATATATTTGAATCGAAATTGTCTTTGGAATATTTCGATGTTGGATTTCGTGATGATACAGATATGGTTATGAGAATTTGAAAAATATATTTATATCGTTATTTCCAATACGATATTTGTTAGTCGTAGAGTTTGATATGGAATATAAGCCGATATAATTTCTATTCAGAGCCTTGTATTTAATATCAAATGTGATTTGGGTTTGTCGTGAATGGTGTCTTGACTAACACTGTTCTTAAGCCCAGTTGAGAAAAGATTAAATCTTTTTATTTAGATTTAATGAAGTGTACCAATTAAATAATATTTAATTGAATTGATATTGATTTTTGGGTTTATCGTGAACAGTGTTTTAAATAACACTCGTTCTTTAACCCAATAATTAATGGAATGTGATTTTGGGTTTATCGTGAACCGTGTTTAAAATGACACTGATTCTTTAACCCAGTTAACGATTAAAACTAAGTGGAGTTTTAATGAATCTTTAATTAGATTGAAAAGATCGAGAATGGAGTATCACCAGTTTTGCTCCTGGCAATAGTTAAATCTTTAATTAGATTTGAACGTGAAATGGTAATTGAATTTAACGATAACACCGTGGTGTTAGATAGGAAGTATGACCAGTTTTACTTCATGGGACGAATTGGTTGGGATTGGGAAATAAAAATAAATGATTACTTCGGTGTGGTTCGCTAATCCCGACTAGTTTGAATTGATATTCAAAGGAGATTAAAGAATAAATTTAAAGAATTTATCTTTGATAAAATTAATGGGAACCTTTCCCAAAATATAAGAATATTTGAATAAAAGAATATTCTTAATTGGAATGAGGCGTATGTTGTGTTTGTGTAACACGTGTTTATTATATATATACGCGAGTTGTTCAGAAAGACCGGGTTTATCCCATTCTGAATAACTGATTCGACGTGGTGTCGAAGATGAAGATGGTGGTCGAAGACCGGAGGTCTTCACGTCGTTTGGGTGATTACTGATGATCTTGATTGGGCTGTACCCCAAGAAGATGGAAACAGTTGGTGATCGTCCAGACGTACTTGGAGATCGATGGATATGCGGGGTACTAGGTGCCTCCGGTTTCGTTCAGACCTAGAACGAACTTGTAAATGGACTGTGTGTCTGACATTGGATTTTAGTCTGTGTGATTGATTTCTATTAAATATATATCTGTTTGGCGGCGGAGAATTTATTCTCTTGCTTAACGCCCTTCTCTGAGACGTACGAGCTCAGGGGTTATATACTGATGGATATCAAACGCATAGAGTGAATTGCCTGTGTGGCATGCCTAAGTGGAAAATGATCAAGGCTTCTGTTGAAAAGCAAAGTCTTGTGGTTGATGATCAAAGCACCGCCTGTGTGGCATAGCTTTGTGTAACGTGAATTCGCGAGCCTCACACCCCGGTTGTGAACCAGAAACGGGAGAGGACCTCAGGGAGGGCATGCGTTTCTTTCTAGCTAGGGTGGTGTCAGTGACCTACCAGCCCTGACATTTATATACTTTTCACCTGTGTGGTTGTTGCTGTTGCGAGGCGCCTCGGTTTGATCGGACAATCCGGGTCCGATGGAGTCATTCGTTGGCTCATTTACGCCCCAAAGGGCGGGGAAACATAGTGTTCAGGCATAATAATCCACATCGGTGGACCGGCCCTGACGATCCAAGGCTTTCCTGCGCGCTTGCCTGAGGCCCGGGCTAGAGAGTCTCGAATCGGTAGAGGACGATCCCTGGCCTCGGTTCACAGATGGAAATCCAACTTCCAAATACGTGACATCTGCGGTTTTATTTGTAGAGCCTAGTATGGCGACATGATATATGGTACCCATGCCGTCTATGATTGATACTTATGATTTGAAGTTGTTTTATACACTATGCACTTATAATAGTATCAAATGATTTGTTTTAAACGTATCAAGCATTCTTGGCTATTATAAGGTAAAAACCCTATCCTCCGGCTTGCGTTGCATTGTGTGATGGGATCTGGGTCTTATAATAGCTTCATCTTTCTTTATTTAGCATTGCGCTGTTGTTTTATGCACTAGTGTTCTTGGGAGGAAACCCGTTCCGTGTTATACAGCGTGGTCCCTTGATTTACCTTACTTTGAAAATAAAGATAAATAACTGTTTTAGTTCTCACACCAGTCACATGACTGACCTGGAGTTTATTGTTTTAACCTAAACTCTGGGTGCCCCTATTTTCCACACGGGCAGTTAGCAGTTTTGGTAAATCAAGGGACCACGTCGTATAACACGGAAAGGGTTTTCTCCCAAGAATACCATAAAACACAACACAATGCTAAAAAGGAAAAATGAAGCCATTATAAGACTTAGGTCCCATGACATAATGCAACACAAACCAGAGGATAGAGTTTTTCCTTATAATGGACAAACATGCTAGATACACAAAATTTATCTTTTATTATTGTTATAAGTATAGAAATCAACTTCAAATACTAATGCATTAATCATAGATGGCATAAGTACCATATGTTATGTCGCCATATAGGTTTACAACTAAAACCGTAAAATCACGTATTGGAAATTGGATTTCCATCTATGAACCGAGGCAAGGGATCTTCCTCACCGACTTCGAGACACTAGCAAATGCCTCAGGATCACATCTCTGGACTACTCTTGGATCTTCAGGGTCGGTCAGTCATCACTGATTAGTTATACCATAAACAGTACGTTAACGGTTCTACTAAACCTCTCACAAGGTCAGTATGTCGACCAAATCAAGGTACTTTCAGTCGGCCTAGATCAAATCCAAGGTACCTCGCCTTCCATCAAGTAATATCCAACATCCACATACGTAAAATGTCTGGGCTCCATACCATGACATCACTTATAGCTAAAAGCTAACGTCTGTCTATTTCCCCGCAGTCTCTATCACATTTTTGGTTTACACCGGGGTGTGAGGTTCTTGAATTAATGCTACACAAAGCTATGCAATTTAAAGTTGTGCTTTGATTATCAACCGCAAATCCCTGCTTTTTAATAAAAGCTTTGATCCATGCAACTTAGCATTTTACATTGCCATTCCATACTGTATCATTTATTTCTACCAATATATAACCTCTAAGCTCTTACGTCTCAGAGAAGGGTGTTAAGCAAGAGAATTTATTCTCCGCCACCAAACAGATATATATTTAGCAGAGATCAACAAATACAGCGTGATACACAATGTCATACATACAATCCATTTGCAAGTCCGTTATGGGTCTGAACGAAACCAGAAGCACCTTATTCCTCATCCCCTATGTCCAACACAGGAGAGAGGCCCTCGCATATCTGGTCGATCTCCAAGTACGTCCGGACGATCACCACTTATTACCTTGTCTTGGGTGTACAACCCAATCAAGACATCAGTAATCATCCTAAGGATGTGAAGACCTCCGATCTTCAGTCACCGCCTTCAAACCTTCGACTTTTAGTCGGCGTATCAATTATTCAGAATAGGTTAAACCCGGTCTTTCCGAATAACTCACATATCTTATAATCAAGTGCTATAAAAAAACATCATATGCCTCGTTCCAATCCAGAATATTCTTTTATTCAAATATTCATTACATTGGGAATCATTCCCATAAATCTTATCAAAGATTTAATTCATTTAAACCACTTGTTTAAATATTTCTTTGAAAACCATTGCAAAAGATTTTGTATTACATTTTAACAATCCTAAATCAAATTAAGGTTTATCAAACTAGTCGTGAGTATCGAGCCTTACCGAAGTAATCATTTATGTAATTTTTCCAATCCTAACCTATACATCCTATGGAGCAAAACAAGTAGTATTCCATATCTAACACCCACGGTGTTATCAATAAAATTAATTACCATTCCATGTTTCAAATATAATTAAAAATTTAACTATCACATGGAGTAAAACTAATGGTACTCCATTCTTGATCATTTCTTGAATTCGGTAAATTTAATTACCTCATTCACATTCCAATCTAATTAAAGATTTATTAAAACTCCAACTTGGTTTTAATCTCAAAAATCATTACTTAATGATTTTTCAACTTTGGGAAATTAATCTTGTCTTTAATTGAGTTAAAGAACCAATGTCATTTAAAACAAAGTTCACGATAAACTCAAATTCCTCTTCCATCAGAATGTAATCTTCACGGAAATCTAATCACTATATAATTATATAAATTTATGTATCAGACTAATACTATAAATGGAATAACCACAAAGCCTTTTAAATTCCATAAATAGTAACGGTATTTCTTCACAGAAGCTTATCTCGATTATTAGTAAATCGATCTCCACTCAATTCTAATTTAATATGTTAAATTGGAGAATTTTACTTTGGAAAAATTCCATTAAATCTTAATTAAAAGGTTTATAAATTCCAAACCATAATTTCACTGTTAACAGGGTTTTAAGAACAAATGTTATTTAAAACATCGTTCACAATGAACCAAAACCATCTTCCATTTAATTCCAATTATTTGTGTTAATTGGAAAACTTCATTAATCTTAATTAAAAGATTTATTATTTTATGAACTGTGTTTAAGAACAGTTTTATTGAAGACACCATTCACGGCAAACCCAAAATCCAATTTGATGTCAAATACAAGGCTCTGAATAGAAATCATATCGACTTATATTCAATATCAAAATTTGAAACCAATGAATATCGTATTGGGAATAACGATATCTATATCTTCCAAATTCCTCAACAATATCCGTATAATCATGGAATCCAATATCGAAATATTCCGAAGATTATTTCCATTTATATCCTTTCCAATTCATACACTGGAAAATTCTGGTTATATTAAAACCATATAATTCTTTCAGTTCTTTACCAAAATTGATAAACAACTTATTCTAATAAAAATATTTTTTATTTTTACAAATGTGGAATATTTCATCAAAAACCACTTCAAATCATTTATTATGATTTCACATATTTTGTTCATATTTTTAATAATTTTATTAAGGCCCTTCCAGTCGGTCTCTAATATCAGCCACCGAACTACATCCATAACGACCTTTTCCAAAACTGATTTGGACATATCTTAAAATCTAACCTTTAGATTTCAGATATCTTATTATCATTCGAAAGCTCTTTTATATACGAACCCAATGGTTCTATTTTTAGGAGAATCCGACGGTCGGATCTCCCGTTACATCAATACATAGTCAATGGCCGAAATTCGTGAACGGTCACTGCGCGACACGTTCTATTCAAACCATTTAAATATACATAATATATTTCATCGATTTCTATTTAAAACATATTTTATAAATCGTTTATAAATTCATTTTAATCGATTCCAATTTCCATTTCAATTTTAAATCAAAATTGAATATTCCATATCATTATAATATTAAAATGATAATATTTTCAAAATATCAGATTTTGAAATCAAATCTTTTCGATATTCATTATAAAATGAATAAAATCGACAGAAAATTACGTTTGAGTTAAAATGGCGTATATTTACTTAACTTGGCTTCATATTCATTTCAGTTATGAATATTTCAATATTTTTGTGTCCATCCAAAATCGGACATCAAAATCATATTTTGATTCTTCATTGAATATCATTTTAAAATATTCATTATTTCTGAATTGGAATTAGACTCAGTCAATTACCATATAATTTTATTTATATGGGTTCCACACATCGCATTTATTCAAAAATAGTGATAAACAACTATTAAACATTCAATTCACATCCAGAGTGCAATTTACAACTATATAAGCATTAAATAATTAAATAACGCTTACAACTGTTTGTCAATCAATCGGATGACATACAATTAAATCCAAGAGAAATGTTAATTATTTATCATCCCCAGACATGTGTGGGGTTTTCAACCATCAAACAAATATTATTCTTTGTATACTTCGGCGATGTGTAAAATTATCGTCCCAATACCCTTGTGCGGTTTACATCACAATCAATGTGAACTTATCTAATAGTTGGGAACGGGTGAGTCAATTGTCATCCCAAAATAATTTATAATATATGTATTTATTTTTAACATCACATACATTCATAGATTGATGATAATAATAGTAAAACTGTAAACAATCATCAACCATCAAATAAATATTGCAATCACAGCCAATTAATATATATTCGGTTATTAAAATAAATAACTGTGCAAAATATTTGAGTGAGGGAGTTCTCACAATTGGTTTCCACTCCGTCAGTCTTTAATTGACGATTTTAGTACCGTTTGGTTTAAATTTTCCTCAAATGCTAACTTGCTCTGTTTTTGTTCTGGTCAGTTCCATGTTGTAATGTTTGCTGCCGTGATTTCAATGCATCCAAGCTTATGCGATTCTAATAACATATGGATAAGTTATTAATATTATTATGTCCATGATTTAAATAAAATTAATTAACTCCTAAACCACATCATTAATAATTTAGTTACATGTTTTAACTGATTATCCAGGTCACCGTGTTTCTTCATCCCAGGTCTTCTTCACGATGCCTCCCCACTAACCACCACTACGCGCCTCCACGTCAGACCGGAGGTGGATCCATGACCGGCGAACGACGCGCTGGAACCCCTCCTCCCCACGCGATGCACGATGGCGCATTATATCGCCCCCATGCACGAAAATCGAGTTCCAATGGAAGCCCTTCGAGGCAAAATCCTGGCCATCGTAGATCGAAGAAACCAGCCTCCACTGTACTAAATGAAGATCTCATTAAGCTCTTGAAGTTTGCTCTTAGAAGTTTTATCAATCATTGAATGGAATAGAATAAAAATGGGAAATAAGATCAGATTGTTTTCTATCATCGGTTTCTTTTTTGGAGGCGCGGTGAAGAGTTTGACCACATAAAGGAGCTTTGACTTTGGGTTATAATGGAGAAAATAGTTTATATATAAATATATTTTATATTATTTTATTATAATTTTACTTCGTTTTGGCTCCGAACTCCAAATGAACCCCTACAACTTTCACTTCTAACTAAATATCCCCATTCATGACATAATAAGATATGTTTCGTAAGCTGGTTTGATTTTTTTAATCAGTTTTTATCAAAGTTAAAATATAATTCAATATAACATTTAAAATTAAATTTCAACATACATTTTAATTTGCCACGACCACATACTAACTCCAAAAATTACGAAATTCGAAATTTAGTTATGTTTTACAAATACGATTCTAACAAAATTAATTTCATTGAATTTGGAGGCCGTTTGAAAAATGGCCTTATTTCTAGCTTATTTAATTTACAACTAAAATTGAACAGACTTTTAAATTTACTACACTTACATATTAATTTCAATTGACTTGAAATTTTAAACCTGACAATAATTTGATGTTCCAGATCCAAAAAATTAGTTTCATCGAAAATGGAGGTTGTTTGCAAAATGGCTATTTTTAAGGGCTTATATATTATTAAAATATTAATAAATTCTATAGCTATTAATTTTAATTTTAATTTAGTCATAATTCACAATTTATAATATGAAATCTCAATTTTTCACATTCGTTGGAAAGATATTATTAAACAGATTCTATTATTTCTTATTTTACTGAAACCCGATTTATATCGAATTTTATATTTTAATTTAAAGTTCAAACCAAAAATTTCAAACTACAGCGCCATTTTGAGTTCATTTTAATTAAATTTTAAATTTATACGTTCTAACTTCGATTTAAATAAATTTTAAATTTGTTATTTCTCAAAATAAATCGTTCAAAGTATTTAATTTATATTAAAATCAATTAAAAATTTAATTTGGTTCCGAAAATACGGGTTGTTATAATCTCCTCCACTTAAAACTTTTTCATCCTCGGAAAAGGAACGGCGCTGAAAGTTATTTAATTGACCAACTCAACTTTCATCCTAGCTTCAATTCTTCAACTTTTCAGTTTCTAAGAACTTCCTAATTTATCTAAAATTTGGCTAACACCTAGAACTTCTAAAAAATTTAACCTCCTTTGTGCGGGTTGATCTGAACAAATTTATTGGGCCGTATTAGGCACCCAATAAATCAATATATCGCATACAAAACAATTGTGCACACCTATTATGATTTATATACCCTTCTCTCTCCATACCCACGTGCCGTAACCAAAACAAGAGAGATGTGACGTGTGTATTTTTGTCATCTCAAGACGTGTGTAGGGTTTGCTATTAAATCCTACAATTTACTGTTGTATGTTATTAAGTCCATAATCAATCCTCTGTTCAACCTGTAATTCAGTCCTCGTCATACAAGCTTCTTGCTCATATGGTAATCCAAACCTCATCATATCAGCGCCAAATGCTTATATGGAATATGCTATATATGTTGTGTTATCTTCAGTAGTATGTTATGCGGCGTAGTCCATAATTTATTGGTTACTATCTTATGGCGTATGTTTGATTTCACACAGAGCAACCATCACAGCGCATCCAAATCATTCACGGGAGTTATAATAAATAATAAAATCGCACAACCAACTAATAAAGGTGCACCTGTTTGTCGGGCACACAATTTATTTCTTTACTCAACAGTAAATCCATAACCTGTTCAACATATATATGTATATCCATGCATATAAATCCAATTCGAAATAAATTTTCAATTCAGTTCAACATTATATTTGATTTGGCTTAAATTACTTTTCATTCTCATATAGGTTTTATTATTCCAATATTTATATTAGTTAAATTAATAATCACACGTCAAAACAGCAATCAATCGGTTACTTAAAAATTCCAAATATATATCTTTAATATATACTCAAAATCATATTTTCAATGCCAAATCGAAACAATAAACTATAACAAAGTTTTTGGTTCTCACACAAGTCAATTGGAATCATATAGATATCCTAATTTCGAAACTCGAACATAAGCACTGGTGATGTTCCGAACCATTATTGGAAACATCTCCATGCGACTAGAGTGTGATTCTATATCTACCTAGTATACTTGAGATTTTGAATATATGTTCATGACGAGTCATTGCAAAATCTTCTTATAATCGATAGGCCAAAATCAAAATTAAATAAAATACTCAAATAATTATAATAAGATATAATTTTCAAAACTAATTTCATTTTCATAAACAATACTCTTCAAACTCAATCTAGGGCATTACTAACCCTATCTCTAACGAGTTATTCTTATAGGATATTGCTAATCCTATCTCTGATGAATTCTTTCGTTTGGTTCTAACGTGTCCTGTTCTCGAGCTTTGTAAACCAAATCTATGATACCACCTGTAGCAACCCGAACTTCCTGGCTGGCCTAAACCGAACAAGAAGGCGGACTGCTTTGAGAACACGATCCATTAGAACACAAAAATGAGAACATTCCACTGTTATTATAACAATTTACATCAGAGTACAAGATCTTAGAGTACAAATAAATAATTACAGCGGAAAAATATCAGAGATTTAAATTACAAAACAGCGAAAAATATAATACATAAATAAAATGAGCAACGGAAAACATCAACTGCCACAGCTTAAAGAAATACACGGATACAAAGCGTTCCATATATAGCTCCAGTCGTAATACAGGATCATGTGAAAAGAAATATCTGTGAAACCAAAACTACTAGCTGCCCATGTGGAAAACGAATCCATGTAACTAATTAATTTCACTGAGTAGGGAATGAGTAAGTGGGATAAAAGAAAGAATATATAATAATCTCGTGGGAGGGGGAATCAAATTATGATTAATGATCGTGGGTACAGCTAATAAGTTTACACCGCCATTTGAGAAGTAGTAACTGAGTGAGTCTCGTGGGTTGAAAGATTTGTGAACATGGCTAACAACAATAAAAAAACTAATGATATAGTTGATTTTTCAGCTTACTTGGATGATTAACAACCGGCTGATGTCTTTGTTTTGTTTAAATCTGAACCTCTTTATGTAGCGACCTAAACTTCCCGGCCGACCAAAACCAAACAAGAAGGCAGATTGCTTTGAGAACACGACTCATCAGAACGCAAAAATGAGAACATTTAATTGTTATTACAACAATTTACATCAGAGTACAAGATCTTAGAGTACAAATAAATAATTATAGAGGAAAAATATCAGAGATTTAAATTACAAAACAACGGAAAATATAATACATGAATAAAATATGCAGCGGAAAACATCAACTACCACAGTTGTAAGAAATACACGGATACAAAGCATTCCATAAATAGCTTCAGCGGTAATCCAGGATCCTGTGAATAGAAATATATGCGAAACTAAAACTACTAGCTGCACGTATGGAAAACATTGGCACCCAGAGTTTAGGTGGGAAACAATAAACTCTGAGTCAGTCATGGGACTGGTGTGAGAACTAAAACAGTTATTAACTTTATTTTTTAATGTTGGGTAAATCAAGGGACCACGCCGTATAACACGGAAAGGGTTTTCTCCCAAGAATACCATAAAACAAACAACGCAATGCTAAAAAGGAAAAATAAAGCCATTATAAGACTCAGGTCCTATCACACAATGCAACACAAACCAGAGAATATAATTTTTCCTTATAATGGCCAAACATGCTTGATATGCAAAATTTATCTTTTATTAATATAAGTGTAGAAATCAACTTCAAATATAAATGTATCAACCATAGATGGCATAGGTACCATATATTACATAGCCATATAGGTTTACAACTAAAACCGTAAAATCACGTATTGGAAATTGGATTTCCATCTATGAACTAAGGCAAGGGATCTTCCTCACTGATTTCGAGACAGTCTAGCAAATGACTTAGGATCACACCTCTGGATAACCCTTGGTTCTTCAGGGCTGGTCAGTTGTCACTGATTATTTATACCATAAAGAATACGTTAGCCGGTTATATCGAACCTCTCATAAGGTCAGTATGTCGATCAAATCAAGGGCCTTTTAATCGGACCAGATCAATTCCGAGGTACCTGCCTTCCATCAAGTAATATCCAACATCTATTTAAGTAAAATATCTGGGCTTCATACCATGACATTACTTCTAGCTATAAGCTAACGTATGTTGGGACATTGGTAATGGCGGCATCGACAGTTTCTTCTTACACTCCCCTTGCCTTCTATTCCTCTTTTCCCCCTCTTCCATCTCGCCGTCCTCCACTAAATCCCTCTGATCCTCCGCCTATCTCTAATAATTCCTCTTCAGCCATCCCCTCAGTTGCTAATATTGGATCGCTTCCGGTCCAGGACAATCATGGAAATTCCAGATCTAAGAATTCTTCAAATATTAATCCACCTCCGGATCTTTCCAAGCAATTTCCTTTAACTTCGAATTTTAATTCCTCGAATTCGTCGTTTCCATCTTTTACCAAAAGTGATTTCGCCTCACTTTTTAGTTCCCTCCCTAGGAATGTTGGAACTTTCAAGCCCCTCCACTTTGATATCACAAGCAGGTATGGATTTTTGGAGCCATTACTTGGTAGGGTTTTTCTTAGATGGCACCTTAAATTACCTTGTTGTTGTTAACTACTTGAATCGGTATTAGAAATTGCAAGGGGAAATGGATGTTAAGTTTGACGGCAAGCACTTTTATTTTAAATTTTCAAATGTATTGGATAAAGAAAAAATTCTCCGATCTGATCCTATCTTCATTAGAGGCAGGATGTTTATTATTACTAGGTGATATCCATCGATTGGGAATGCAGAATCATAGATTAAGAAGATACCAATATGGGTTCATCTCTATCGGATTCCAATCATTCTTTGGACCTTAATTGGAATTTATTGGTTAGTGTGTCATATAGGTCGATTAATTTGTTTTGATAGTAGCACTGAAAGGATGAATCAATTCAGGTATACTAAAGAATTAGTTGAAATATCTCCTGATTTCAATTTGCTATTGTCAATAGATATTCCAGAGTTAGGTGATAAATGTCCCCCTATCAAGTTATCATATGATTGGAAACCATTGATTTGTCCAGTGTGTAAAGTTTTTGGTCATGAGTCTTCTACCTGTGATTTATGTGAAAAGGATAATACTACAGAATTTGAATACAATAAAGAGGATCTTCATGGTAATCAATATGTCCATTCAAATTTTTAAAAACAGGATGTTCATGTGAATAATAGGAATAATTAGAACACTGTTTATACTAGGAAAAGGAAATATTAGAGGCAAAAGGATAGTAGTATAAACCAGAAGAATGATGGTAATAATGCTGAAGTGGGAAATGATGTTAATCCTTTTGCCTCATTAGCTTCTGATGATTTTATACATGATGATGATGTACAGTAGGAGATTAATAATGAGGCAATGAATGATATAGGGAAAGCTAACATCAATGTAAATATTGATATAAATGATGCTAGTTATAGTGATCAGTGAGATGATTTTTTAGTTGGGAATCTTTTTGATGAAGGTGATGATCATACTGTAAAGTTGCAAACGACTACAAGTGATTCAGTTTTGTCTGGTACTTCGGGTATCTTTACGAGTTCAACATTTTCATCTACTACCGCATCAGTTTCTTTTGCTAGTATTAATAATGCTTCCTCAAGTTCTACTTCATGTGCTATCATGTCCTATCCCTCTACATTCAGTCAATCTGTGCCTTCATCTGCCTCTTTTAATGTGAATTCTAATTCGTCAATATCTAATTCTGCTAAGTCATCTTCTTCATTGGATAAATCCCCAAATGCTATTTTTAAGCCACCTTCTCATATTCAACTCCCACCAGTTTCAGGTTTAGGCTTGACCTTTTCGAAGGTGAATACTGCATCCCTTTCTTCTTCAGTTTCGAAAAGTGCAATTTCTTCGTCTAAAGCTAAGAGTTTAAAGTTGAAAGGGAAATTTTGGTATGATTTAGACGAAGGAATAGATTATTCCCCAGAAGATGTGTTGCCATTAAGTGCTAATCTGAAATCATCTAGAAGACATACAAGAAGTAATCCCATGTACGATCCTTCCCTTACATGATGGTTTCTTCTTCTTTACTGTTTTGAGTTTTGATATTGCAGCATTGAAATAATGGAAGCTACCTACGGTTTGTAGATGCTTAGGAAATTGTAGATGCTTAATCTTTTCTGGATTTTGTTATTTCTAGAGTCACTAGATTACACGATTCAAATGCTTTATGAACGTTACTGAATTAGTGGGATTGGCTTCATATCTTGGTAACTCGTTCAGTTCTTTAAAATGAATTTGGAATAATTGCTTTACTATAGTATTTCTCGGCCTTTACTATTGATAGGGAGTTTGTGTTGTGATTGGTGGCTTTATTGGAGTATTTATGGTCTGTTATATTGTGATTTTTCTTTGTAATGTAATATCAAAGTCTTATGTTGAGAGTGTGTGAGGAGGATTGGTCGGAGATGGGTATTTAAGGATTGTATGTTTTATTGTAATTTATGTAAGAGTAATAAAATTGCGCTTAATGTTCAAAAAAAAAGAAGCTAACGTATGTCCATTTCCCAGCAGTCTCAATCCTGTTTTTGGTTCATGCCGAGGTGTGAGGTTCGCGAATTAACACTACACAAAGCTATACTATTTAAAGTTGTGCTTTGATCATCAACCACAAAGCCCTACTTTTAAACAAAAGCTTTGACCCATGCAACTCAGCATGCCACATTGCCTATCCATACCATACCATTGATTTTTACCAATACATAACCTCTAAGCTCGTACTTCTCAGAGAAGGGTGTTAAGCAAGAGATTAAATTCTCTGCCACCAAACAGATATATATTTAGCAGAGATCAACAAATACAACGTGATATACAACATTAGACATACAATCCATTTGCAAGTCCGTTCTGGGTTTGAGCGAAACCAGAGGCACCTTATTTCTTGTCCCATATGTCCAATATAGGAGAGAGGCCCTCGTATATCCGATCGACCTCCAAGTACGTCTACACAATCACCACTTATTACCTTGTGTTGGGTATACAGCCCAATCAAGACATCAGTAATCGTCCAAACGATGTGAAGACCTCCGGTCTACAACCACTGTCTTCTATCCTTCGACTTTTAGTCATTGTATCAGTTATTCAAAATGGGTTAAACTCGATCTTTCTAAATAACTCGCATATCTTATAATCAAGTGCTATATGCCTTATTCCAATCTAAATATTCTTTTATTCAAATATTCATTACATTGGGAATCATTCACATAAATCTTATCAAAGCTTTAATTCATTTAAACCTCTTGTTTAAATGTTTCTTTGAAAACCATTGCAAAAGATTTTGTATTATCTTTTAACAATCTTAAACCAAATTAAGGTTTCCAAACTAGTCGGGATTATCGAGCCTTACTGAAGTAATCATTTATTTTATTTTTCCAATCCCAACCTATTCATCCCATGGAGCAAAACTGGTAGTACTCCATATCTAACACCCACTGTGTTATCAGTAAAATTAATTACCATTTCATGTTTCAAATCTAATTAAAGATTTAACTATCGCATGGAGTAAAGCTGGTGGTACTCCATTCTCAATCATTTCTTAAATTCGGTAAATTTAATTACCTCATTCACATTCCAATCTAATTAAAGATTCGTTAAAACTCCAACTTGGTTTTAATCTCAAAAATCATTACTTAATGATTATTCAACTTTAGGAAATTAATCTTGTCTTTAACTGGGTCAAAGAACTAATGTCATTTAAAACAAAGTTCACGATAAACCCAAAATCCTATTCGACCAAAATGGAATCTTTACGGAAATATGATCAGTATATAATTGATATTAATTTTCATATCAAAATAATAATATAAATGGAATAAAGACAAAGCCTTTTAAATTCCATAAATAGTAATGGTCTTTCTTCACAGAAGCTTATCTCAATTATCAGTAAATCGAATTCCACTCAATTCCAATTTAATATGTTAAATTGGAAAACTTTACTTTGGAAAAATTCCGTTAATCTTAATTAAAAGATTTATAAATTCTAAACCATAATTTAATTGCTAACTGGGTTTTAAGAACAAATGTTATTTAAAACATCATTCATAATGAACCCAAAATCATCTTCCATTTAATTCCAATTATTTGTATTAATTAGAAAACTTCATTAATCTTAATTAAAAAATTTATTCTTTTCTCAACTGGGTTTAAGAACATTGTTATTAAAGACACCAATCACGGCAAACCTAAAACCCAATTTGATAGCACATACAAGGATCTGAATAGAAATCATATCGACTTATATTCAATACCAAATTCTGAAACCAATGAATATCGTATTCGGAATATTGATATCTATATCTTCTAAATTCCTCAACAATATCCGTATAATCATGAAATCCAATATCGGAATATTCCGAAGATTATTTCCATTCATATCTTTTCCAATTCATACGTTGGAAAATTCTTGATACATTAAAACCATATAATTTCTTTTAGTTCTTTACCCAAGTTGATAAACAACTTATTCTGGTAAAAATATCTTTTATCTTTACAAATGCGGAATATTTCATCAAAAACCATTTCAAATCATTTATTATGATTTTACATCATTTATATTTTTAATAATTTTATTAAGGCCCTTCCCGTTGGTTTCCATTATTGGCCATTCAAGTTAAAATGGCGTATATCTACTTAACTCAGCTTCATATTCATTTTGCTTATGAATATTTTAATATTTTCGTGTCCACCCAAAATCGGACATCAAAATCATATTTTGATTCTTCATTGAATATTATTTTAAAATATTCGATATTTCTGAATTGGAATCAGACTCAATCAATTACCATATAATTTTTTTAAATGAATTCCATACATCGCATGTATTCAAAAATAGTGATAAACAACTATTAAACATTCAATTCACATCCAGAGTGCAATTTACAACTTTATAAGTATTGAATAATTAAATAACGCTTATAACAGTTTGTCAATCAATCAGCTGATATACAATTAAATCCAAGGGAGATGTGAATTAATTACCATCCCCAGACCCGTGAGGAGTTTTGAACCATCAAACAAATATTATTATTTGTATACTTGGACGATGTGTAAAATTATCGTCGCAATACCCGTGTGGGGTTTACATCACAATCCATGTGAACTTATCTAACATTTAGGAGACGGGTGAGAAAATTGTCATCTCAAAATAATTTATAATATAAGTGTTTGTTTCTAACATCACATATATTCACAGTTTGATGATAATAATATTAAAACTTTAAACAACCATCAACCACCAAACAAATATTGCAATCACAGCCAATCAATATATATTCAGTTATAAAAATAAATAACTTACAAAATATTTGAGTGAGAGAGTTCTCACAATGGTTTCCACTCCGTCAGTCTTTAATTGACGATTTCAGTACTGTTTGGTTTAAATTTGCCTCAAGTTCTAACTTGCTCCGTTTTTATTTTGCTCAGTTCCATGTTGTAGTGTTTGCTGCCACGATTTCAACACACCTAAGTTCGCGCGATTCTAAAAACTTACGAATAAGTTATTGATATTTTTATGTCCATGATTTAAATAAAACTAATTAACTCCTAAACCATGTCATAAATAATTTAATTACATGCCTTAACTAATTATCCAGGCAACCGTGTTTCTTCATCCCAGGCCTTCTTCATGATGCCTCCCCACTAACCACCATGTCGCGCCTCCACATCAGACCGGAGGTGGATCCACGTCTGGCGAACAACACGCCGGAACCACTCCTCCCCAGGTGATGCACGATGGCGCATTCGATCACCCCTCGCATACGAAAATCGAGTTCTAATGGAAGCCCTTCAAGGCAAAATCCTAGCCATCTTAGATCGAAGAAACCCATCTACACCGTACTAAATGAAGATCTCATTGAGCATTAGAAGTTTGCTTTTGGAAGTTTTATCAATCATTGAATGGATTAGAATAAAAATGGGAAAGAAGATCAGATTGTTTTTAGTCATTGGTTTTGTAACGTCCCATATTATTGTAGTAAGATATTTAATATATTAATTTTTTTAAATATCGTTTTAGAGGTTTAAATGCATTTATAATATATAATTCGTTTATATAACAAAGATTGAATGTATATTTATATAATTCGAACTCATAAACGTCGCGGCATTCCGTAATTTACGATGTGAAATTCATGTATATCGGTATGAATATAAACCGCTCAACGACAATTGATGATGAAATTAAATAGTCATACAAAACAGAACGTTCAAATCAATGCGTTGCTTACCTTATGATGAGGCCCGTGCTTCGCACATGGGAAATTGTTCGATATATTTTATTTGACTTAAAAGTGTTTTCTTTTCATACGATCTCCGTTTTCAACGAAACAAATTTTATTGGAATACATGCAGTTAGTTATTGTTATATTTTTAGTTTGGAGCCAATCAGAGTTGTTTTATCGGTACGCACAATTTAAAGGCGAACCGATAAATTAAAATAATGCAGTTTTGCAAAAGGAGTCGTTTTCCAAAGAAATTTATTTTATTGAGACCGTAACATTGAGATGTAGCGGTATGTCAATTTTTATTGTGTTTGAAATTCATATGCGCGGTATGTATATTAAACGATCAACGTTAAACAATGATTTTTAGCGGTAGACTAAATTTTAATAATAGTACTAAAGGAACATACCTTATCAAAGTAAAGTAAAATATAAAAATACATATAGAAAAAGCTTTCCTTCCTTCTGAATTTTCATACGCTGCGACATTTATCTCACATCAAAAAACATACCAAAAAGACTGTAATACGTAGGTACCCTAGCTTATAGTGTGTTTTCACATCAAATTTTGGAAACCCAGCTATTGAAAACGAAGACACTTCACTTTGCAAGCTTACCCAAAAGAATACATCCTACCCTATGTCTAAACTAAACACGCAAAGCTAAATTTTTTCCCTTTAATTCTTTTCCTATCCTATATCTGAAAATTGCAGACTTTATAAGCTACCTCGAAAAAGCCATGAAGTCATAACCCACAGCAGTCAAGAAAAAGAAACTCACGTACACCCTATGTATAACCCTATATGTAAACAAAGCCTGCAACTTGCCAAAGGAGATTCTCCCAGCCTGTTGAAGTGAGAGTTCATCACAAAACTGCTGCTGCAAAACCTATAACATCTGAAATAGCACATTCTATAGTGTGCTAACTGATGGATGTTGATCACATCACCTTTTTACTGGCCTATATATATACCTCATTTCGTTTTCCAACAAAATAAAAACCAACTTATTTCAACAAACCAAATAAAACTCCAAAATCCCTCTCTGTTCTGGCTTTTAACGCATGTCATTTTCTATTTTTACAAAAATAAAACTTGTGCATGTAGAAACTATCGTATGGGTTGGAAATAAGAAAAACACGGGGGACTGGGTTCAGTTATAGGTGGTGGAAGATGGGTCCTTTCTAGGTGCAGGAGGGACGGGAAGCATAATTGTGTGCAGCATCTAGGAATGGGGTACAGTACAAGGTGGCAGCACAGTTGAGAAGAAGGGGCAGGATGATGAATGAGGTAGCATCGCGTGCGGATAACAGTGTGAGGAGGGGGGGTCAACGCAGGAGTGACATGTGAACAGGGGTTGCGGAAATTTTAACAGTGGTGAGAAAATAAGATTGGCCAGAGTTCGAAAGTTAAGTCAAAGATAGAGCAAATATATATTTGCATGTAAAGGAAAAGGGAACTGTAGGAGTTGGGATTCAAAAACATGAGGAAGTTTCGGACGTGGAGATAAGTATGGTGGAAGGAAGTCCGGTGGTGCGATGAAGTAGGTGCGTGTGTTTATGAGGATAAGGATGAAGAAGGTGAGTGAACAGTACCTTATTATGATATGCGAAATCAGTATTCAAAATATGCTAACCACCTTTATAACTTGCAAGAAAGCCTAACCCAAGTTCCTAGTTACGTAAGTGAGATTATGTAAAGCAGTGCCTAATCTAAGTTGTATGAGCACGCGTGGCAGATGAGTGAATTTCCAATGGGTCAGTAGAGTTTAATTAGTAAACCGCTAGTAATATAGTAGGAGTATGAAATGTGGCCATGATTGAACTAGAAATAAGCCTAACCGTTAATTAATAGATGTTTAATTAGTGAATGGCCCTACCGTCAATTATAACTATGACTCAGTATATTTATAACGGGGATCAAACATAGGTCCTCTTGTATACAATGCGTCAGACTCCGTTATCTTTATGTACCCAAATTATATATTCATATCTGTTTAATGAGTTAGTAAATTAAGATAAATTTAAATTTAATGAGAGTTTTAATAGTTTAAATTAACCGTTTGAATTTTGTAACATATTCCTATGTTGTCAGAATTCGGCAAAACCGGAAGCATCAAAACCATATCGACAAACACAATGTGATGGAGCTGATTTTGTCAGAGTTGGCAGCCATTGGAGTGTTAATTAAATTAAACACTACTAGTTTAATTTGATTAAAACAAACCGTTTCAACAATGGATGAAATCATGGTGAGTTTACTCACTAGTTTTATCCCATTTATATTTTATATAAATCGGGTTTTATTTTGTGTGCTATGCTTGAAAATTGTTTGTTGTTTGCTGTTATTGGTTGAATTGGTTAATTAAACGTTAGTTTTATCTAAATGAAATCTAACCATTATTTTAACGGTTAATTCCAAACGAGGTAACTTACCTTGTTGGTTACGTTTATAACAATATAAATGTATTAAATTAAAATATGGCAACTTGGATTACTGTTATTAATATATTTACTTTATCTGTTTATTGAATTGAATCATATTATTTAAGATAACGTATTTGGATGCAGAGAGAAGAACGGGTTGGAGGGATCCAACTGGATTCCTCCAGTTTATTGTTTATTCTCATATCACATTATATGAACTGTTGACCAACCTGATTAGATGATTGATCGTTGAATCTAAATTCAACATTTGTTTTGTTGTTAACAAATGGACAATATTGGTTGGGTAATTGTCAGCATTGGGCTTATAAATAAATCGTTTTATAAATGTTGATTTATTGTCAAATGAATCGATGGTAATGAAGTTATAAAAAAAAATATAACTGAAAAGAGATTTTAAATCTATTAATTGGAATTAAGGTTATTTAAAAAGGAAATAAATATTTATTATTTATTGTGTGAAGTTTAAAAGTTATTATTAAATGTTTTTATAAAGAGAATTCTTATATTCATAAGATTTATATGTAAATGAGCAGACATTAACCGAACGGTTAAGAGTGCAATAAATTGTTTCTAAGAAACAGCTAAATGGAATTATTTAAATTAATTATATTATTAATTAATTTAAGAGGGAGAATTAATTGGATTTGGTTAAGGAAATAACAGTGTTTTGGGTTGACTAAGTCAACCGCTTTAACTAAAATTTATTATTTAATTAAATTGGTTTATTGTTAAATAAATCAAATAAAACTGACAATGAATATTTGTTAATCTTAATAAGATTTTAAATAGAGAAATTATTTATTTATTTTAGTAATAAAGAAGTTCACAACTTCAACGGTGGTTAATGATAAAAATAATTATTATTTTAATTAATATTAATTTAAGTAATTACTTCTTAAATGAAGTACATTTAAGTAATTAATTAATTTTGGAACGAGATATGACTAAGTTTTGAAATGAGGTTATAAAGGCATTTTATATCTAACCCACGTTTTATAACGAAGTTATAAAGAGATTTTAGACTGATGTGATCGCTTAAATAAATGTTTTATTTAATGTTTGATCTAAGTAAGGAGGAATCGTAATAATAAGGGTTTTGTATTAAACCAGGGTTATATAAGTAAGGTTTATAAAGGGCATGAGGCTAAAACGTGGCTTTTAATTCGACGATACTTAATTATGAGATTACGGGAAATGATTGGGATTGAAATGAGATCTTCAAAGCAGGAAATGGTTGAGGGGAATAGTATAGATCGATAGGAAGTTAAATAAAGGAAATTAAAAAGGATTTGAGAATATATAAAGGAAATAAATGGAGTTTTGATATTAATATAACGATACTATGAAGTAAAGGAATCAATGGGATGAGTTTGAGTGGGATTATCAAAAAGGGACAAGTGTTTGTTTTGTTTTTCAGCAATGAAAATCCAAGAGATTCATAATGATATTTTTACGTGGGATTTGACTGAACTCAAATGTTGGAATATAAAGTATATAAAATGTTGTTGCGGATATTCTTATAATATAATAAGTGGTAAAAACCATGTTTTAAATTAATAAAAGATTAAGATATTTAATTAGTTTTAATTAAACAAAAGGGCCAAGTGATGCTGAATACTGAACCAGTGAGTTCATTTTATTTTTATGATTGAATGATTGTTTATTTGATAGTTAAATAACCGACAATCAAATCTGACATATACGATTGTTGGTACGGAAAGACAGGGATCAAATTATATTTGAAAACCATTCCGACCAACAAATACGAAATTGAGAAGATATCAGATGCTAATCAAGATAGAGCCATTGAAGACCATAGATCTTCATAAAATGGAAGGATTACTTATATCTCTGGTCTACTACTATAGTTTTCAAAGTCTGCTGTATTATAACTTAATTTAACTTAATTTATAATTTGAACCAGAGATATATTGTGGTTCCGTCGTGATTGAAATCTACGGATTTGCAAGGACTACTCGCTACTAATCTATAGGGTGATTCCAAGGATACGGTAGGAGGGTGCCTTCGGTTCATCCTATTCCTGGATGACTTGTATGGACGAATGTCTGACAGAGTATTTCTTAAGAATCATGTACGTTGATTTTTACAAACGTATCTCTGTAGGTGGCAGAGAAGACACCTTCTCTTAGCATAAACACCCGGAGTATTTTTGTGGGCGTCAATTAGTGATTTAGCGGACTTGACAATGTGGCATTCAAAGATATTGTGTTTTTCTAAAGATAATTATAACCTCAAGCCTCATCAACCGGGAAATGACAAAAATCAGGCAGGCAGTATGGCTATGCGGGTCGCTCCCATTAGGGTGTATAATCACCTATTTAGATAAAATCCATTTCATTCTTTAATCTATTTTCGATGCTGTACCATTTCGGGAAATGGTGGGTAGCTCCCAACCATTGGTGACATACATTCGATACACTCAAGCGAAATGAGTGGTCAGTCATGTGTGGGCCGGGTTGCAAGACGTTCTAGTTGAACCCAGTGTATTTCCCTCTAGAGATACACTATCGGAAGGTGGTCTCATACCTTGTCATAGTTGGAAATCTAATTTCCAATTAGCTCCCGCGGTTTTGATTGTATACTATATGTGTGGAGCGTGAGATGCAAGCGTTCCACTAGACTGATATTTACTTGTATTTATACACTATCATAATATCAGAGAAATATATGATTTCAAAAATGTTTTGGGTTGTAGTAAGGTAAAACCGTCCGTGTTTATGTGTGGGCTGGTCTTACTATTATCCTTTTCTTTCAAAAGGTTTTTTGAATTTAAAATCAATATGGATGATACTATAAACTTAGCGAGTTTTCTCACTCTGGTTCACCAGACTGATCTGGCATTTGTAATGCTTGGGTTAGCCCGGGTTGTACAGGTTCAGGTTTGATGCTAGGAATTCCAAGAAGACGTGTTGGAGGAATTCAAACGTGTGTATATATATATATATATTCCGTTGTGTTGTATGCGAGGACAGATTATTATAACTGTCCAGATGTGTTAATGTACTCTGATGATTGTAAGTATTTATTTCAAGCTCTCAATTAAAGATTTATTTCTATATTATATTTTGTTCCGCTGCGATGTGAGACTTTGTGTTGTGTTGTTTAGTTTCTTCTTCTTCTATTCTAATATTTCTTTCTTATCTCACCCTATAATTTCTTTCTAATAACTATCTGGTGTTTTCAATACTAGAGTTCTGGTAAGTAATACATGTTATATGTATTATTATTGGAATTCGGGCATCAAATTCCCCGGCTCCTAACAGTGGTATCAGAGCATAAGCTTTAGTAATAACCTTGGCTCTGTGATAAAACTCGATAGAGATGGTGTTAGTAATACCTTGGATTGAGTTTGAGTGTGTATATATGAGAGCGTATTTGTAGATTTTATACAAATGTTTTATATTGTGTTATTTGATCGGTTCAATATTGAATTGGCACTTGACATGATATTGTTTTGTAAAGAGGGTAAATGAAATACTTTTACTCAAATTATATTTTCGTATACGAAGGAAATAATTTTATCAAATTATTGAGATATTGGTGTGATTGATTGATTTAAATGAAAATTCAATTTTGGTTTAAAATTTAAATGGTTTGATAACTAAGAGATTTCATATTTGAAATTTGTGAATTAGAATTTCTATTATGAATTGAATGAATCAGAATTTAACTTGGAGATAAGTTAAATCAAAACAGAATAGATGATATTTGAATAAAAATTAGAATCTGGATTATGAAACAGGAATAAACTAATGGGAAAACCAATTTGTGATTGAATATGGAATTGGAATTCACTTGCTTAAGGGGTGTCTAAAATGTAATTTGGAATTAAATAAGAATGATTTAGAATTTGGAATTAAATGAATATAATTCAACGAAAATCAATCTGATATAAATTGATTGATATAAAACCCAAGTGAATATTAATGTTGAATATAAAATTCAATTGACTGGGTTATGTTGGTTGTATATTAATCGTTTGTTAGATGGTTGAATAAAGATACATCAACGATTTAATAAAATTGTTGAGGGAATTGAAAGTTGAACCCCATTATAATAAATTGAAATAAATTTCATTTGAATTGAAATTAAATCATTAACCCTGAAGATGAAAATGCATAAATGTTATATGTTTGAATTTGGGGAAATTGGTATAGTTGACTTGTTGATTAATGAAATGTTATATAAAATTTCATATGAATGTTACTCATATAGTGAATTGAGTTGAGTACAGGTGCCTAAAAGCTTTGAGGTTGATTTTGGTCGAGTATATCACAATAAATTGAGCCAGTTTGCTCTATAGCGCTCGCATAAGGTACATTTATGTAAAAATATAAATTTTTGGTTTTCGAAATTTGTTTTCCGACCGTGTGGTCGATGTGTGTGTGTGTGTGTTTGTGTGTATATATACGTATATATATATATTCGTTGTTCCTGCGATATCACAGAAGTCCCTCTGTACAGGGAAGACACTGCCGAAATTTTTTGAAAATTTGAAGTGTTAGAAAATTTTCGATATTTTTGAATTTTTTTATTTACAATAGTGAAATGGTTCTAGATTTAAAAATAAATTGGATTTAAAAAAAATTAAATAACTAAGGTTTGAAGCATTTCTTATACCTTAGTAATTTCGAGGACAAAATTCTTTTAAGGGGGAAGGAATGTAACATCCCATATTTTTGTAGTCAGATATTTAATATATTTAATTATTTTAAATATTGTTTTGGAAGTTTAAATGGATTTATAATATATAATTCGTTTACATAAAAAAGATTGAATGTATATTTATATAACTCGAACTCGTAAACGTCGCGGCATTCCGTAATTTACGATGTGAAATTCATGTATATCGGTATGAATATAAAACGCTCAATGACAATTGATGATGAAATTAAATAGTCATACGAAATGGAATGTTCAAATCAATGCGTTGCTTACCTTATGATGAGGCCCGTACTTCGAACATGGGAAATTGTTAGATATATTTTATATGACTTAAAAGTGTTTTCTTTTCAAACGATCTCCGTTTTCGACGAAACAAATTTTATTGGAATACGTGCAGCTAGTTATTGTTATATTTTTAGTTTGGAGCCAATCAGAGTTGTTTTATCGGTGCGCACAATTTAAAGGTGAACCGATAAATTAAAATAATGCAGTTTTGCAAATGGAGTCGTTTTTCAGCGAAATTTATTTTATCGAGACCATAACATTGAGATGTAGCGGTATTTCAATTTTTATTGTGTTTGAGATTCATATGCGTGGTAAGTATATTAAACGATCAACGGTAAACAATGATTTTTAGCGCTACACTAAATTTTAATAACAGTACTAAAGGAACGTACCTTATCAAAGTAAAGTAAATATAAAAATACATATTGAAAAAGCTTTCCTTCCTTCTGAAGCTTCGTACGCTGTGACACTTATATCACATCAGAAAACATACCGAAAAGACTATAATACGTAGGTATCCTAGCTTACAGTGTGTTTTCACATCAAATTTTTGAAACCCAACTATTGAAAATGAAGACACTTCACTTTGCAAGCCTACCCAAAAGAATACATCCTACCCTAAGTCTAAATTAAACACGCATAGCTAATTTTTTTTCTTCCTTTAATTCTTTTCCTATCCTATATCTGAAAATCTCAGACTTTATAAGCTACCCCTAAAAAGCTATGAAGTGATAACCGACAGCAGTTAAGAAAAAGAAACTCACGTTGTAACAACCCGGAAAATCTGAACCTTTAAAAATTTTAATTTGGCTATTTTAGTGGATTTTAAATATTTAAAATAAATTATTTTAAATAATAACGATGAAAAGTATGTTTGAATCGATGTTTGAAAATAAATATAATTATTTTAAATTATAAACAAGGCCTGAAATGGCGCGGCAGTTTCAAAATTTGAATTCAAACTTTGACTGACTTTACCGAGTGCAAAATAAAATGGATTTTAGTGAAACCAAAAATATTTAAATCTGTTTATGAATGTATTTCTAACGAATCTGAAAAATCGAAGCTTCATAGCGGGAATAAAAAGTTATGGCCAAATGAATTTTCAGAAAGGTCGTTATAGAGTATATATGGCCCTGGAAAATAGACATTTTGCAAACGACCTCAGAATTCGACGAAACCACTTTTGTTGGATCCGGGATGTTAAATTATTGCTAGGTTTCAAATTCCATAATTTTTGAAGTTAGTATGTGAGCGTGGTGAGGGAAAATGTGTTTCGTTGATTTTAGTTAAATTGGATCGATCAAAAAATGGCCATTTTTCAAACGGTCTTAGAATCCGACGAAACTAGTTTTGTTGGGATCATATCATCAAAACATAGATAGATTTATTTTTCTGGAATTTTTAGAATCAGTATGTGGCCCCAGCAAATTAAAATGTACGTTCAAATCAAATAATGAATGTTTTATACTTTAATTTGAAGAATAACTGAATATAACAGTCGAATGGGCCTACGAAACATATCCCATTGTGTTCGGAATGGGGGTATTTAGCAAAGGGCGACACTCTTTGTGTTTGAATTGGGGTTCGTGTGAACGGATGGGTATTTTTGTAAATTAAAGAATTAAATAAGTATAAAAAATAAAGGGGGCCAATCATATTCATTGTTTACTTCTCTCTCTCTCCCCGTAATCTCCTGAAGCGAATGACGGAAGTGCTACCCTCCTTCTCTCCTCGATCTCGCCCAAATCCCACAACAAAACCACATGCTTCTGTGGAGGATATTGTAGATCTAAGGCCGCTCTTCAAATCCATACAAACTTCATCTCCCCCCGTTGAATAATCAATGCGAATCGCCCCCTTCAAGTTCTGCCGTTCGAATCCCTCTACCACCTCCTAGGAGCGTGCGAGTTCATCAGAAAGGGTACCCTCTGGTGTGCCTTTCAAGGCTCTTGAATATGGTAGCTTCTGATCGTCATGAAGTGGAACGAATTGAGCGTGAATCGAAACCCTAATTTCGAGCAGTTTTTGAAGTTAATCGCTGGTATGATTTTTAACTGTTTTAACGCATTTAAGCATCGAGAATGTTAATTTTAGAATAAAAATCATATCTTTATCATACGTTAACGAAGTTCGATGAAACAGGAGACAGCGGACTCGTGCGGACGTCTTCTACATTCTAGAAGAGACCAGATATTTTTCTAAGCCTTCTACAATTTTTGGAGGGGTGGAACCCAATGTGAGATTTCTGATTTATAAACGATATGGAAACGACAATGTATAAATTATATAGTCAAAGTATGAGTTATATAAGCGTTGTACACCTCATGTATAAGCGTTGTATAAATTGTATGTTCGATGTATAAGTTTATATGCGTTGTAAAAATGATATATGCGTTGAAATGAATTGAAATGATGTTGAAATCAAATCGAAATATAGTTATATACGTATATCTATATATATATATATACATACTCCCCTCGTCCACAGACCATGGACGATATATATTGGTTGTGATATTGTTTGGATTATTTGTTGATGTGAAATTTGGTGAATATCATGAATGGTTGATTGGAAATGATTGTTTGTGGTTGAAATCCAAATAGGATTAGTATATCAGAAAATTCGTCTACGTACGAACTAGATATTGAATATCCCCATTGTCAAAAGCTGCGAGGCTTTAAGGTAGAGTGAGGAGCCGTACTCGGGACGGTGCCTGTTTTAACTACCCTGCCGTTATGCTGCCGTAATTTTCAATAATATTCATGTGTTGAAATTATTTTCATGTGTTGAAACCATATTCATGTGTTGAATAGAAATTCATGTGTTGAATAAATTCTTTGAAAGATAAAAATAACATTTTATCACATATATAGACTATATAAATTGTTCGTGTTTTAAAATAAACTGTTTTAACAATAAAAATCACATTTTTATTATGTATATAAACTATATTCATGTGTTGAAATTATTTTCATGTGTTGAAACTATATTCATGTGTTGAATAGAAATTCATGTGTTGAATAGAAATTCGTGTGTTGAATAAATTCTTTGAAAGATAAAAATAACATTCTTATCATATATTTAGACTATATAAAATATTAGTATTTTAAATAAATTATTTTAACACCAAAGACAACATTTTTACCTTAAGTATGGACTATATAAAATAATCGTGTTTTGAAATAAACTGTTTTACAATAAAAATCACATTTTTATTATATATATGAATTGTTAAAAATAGTGATGTGTTGAAATAAATATCTGCTAGATAATAATATCATTTTTATCAAATGTATGAAGTGAATATGGTTTTGAAATCGAAGAATGAATTATATTTATATTTATATATAAATATAATTAAAATAAATCGAATAACGAAGCTATAGTTCGTATTTTTAAATCGTGATTTCAAACGATTATTGCCGGAGATCCGACCATCGGATTTTCCCGAAACCGAGACCATTGGGTTCGCTTTGGTAATATCTTTCCAACGACACCAACTTTGTAAAGATCCAACGGTTGGATTGTCTGGAATGTTTAATTCAAATCTGAAGAAAAACAGCACCAGAATCGATTATATTTATATATATAAATATAATTAAAATAAATCGAATAACAATGCTACAGTTCGTATTTTGAAATCGTAACTTCAAACGATTGTACCGGGAGATCCGACCGTCGGATTTTCCCAAAACTGAAACCGTTGGATTCGTTTTGAAAAGATATTTCTAATGATATAAAATTTGTGAAGATCCAACGGTTATATTTTCAGATATGTGTAAATCAAATCTGAAGGAAACAGCGTCACGGCTGCGTTATGGCCCGAAGCGTCGTTTGAAAGAATTGGCTATTTTTAAATAAATAAAAATAGTGATAAATCGTGGTAAAATATTATAAACGATATGGAATGGAAATAAACCGAATTTGCTTGGTTTATTTGATATTTGATGGTTGAATGTGTTTGACGTGAAAATTACATTAATAAATTGAATTATTGGCGTCGAATAATTTAACCATTGAAATGAATTGATTTGAAATTCTAAACATGCGTGAATTATTTGAAAAGGCCGAGTTAATTCTCATTTCAAATAATTGATCGACGATTAAAAGTCGAAGACATGAAGATGGTGCAAGACCGATGATCTTCACGTCGGATGGAGGGGTCCTACTGATGCTCATGATAGGAGTAGTTATCTTGAAGGGGTGGAAGTAGTAGCCGTCCGGACGTACTTGTTGATTGTACGGATGTGCGAGGTATAAGGTGCCTCCGGTTTCGTTCAGACCCAGAACGGACTTATAAATGGACTATGTGTCTGACATTGGATATCATTCTGTGTGATTGATGGATATCGGTTGCATGGAATGGTTTGCCTGTGTGGCATGCTAAGATGCAAATGATCAAAGCTTTTGTTGAAAAGCAGAGCTTTGTGGTTGATGATCAAAGCATGGCTTTGAATGGCTAGCTTTGTGTTTAGCATTGTTTCGCGAGCCTCACACCCCGGTATAAGCCAAAAACGGGAGAAGGGCTTCAGGGAGGACATGCGTTTACTTCTAGCCAGGAGTGGTGCTTTGGGTTTTGCAAGCCCGGGTATTTTACTTATGTAGATGATGGAAAGCGAGGCCTCGGTTAGTTTGGTCTCTTCGGAGCCGATGATTTAGTCGAATATGACTAGTGACGCCCCATAGGGTGGGGAAACGCAGTGTTCAGGCATTTTAATCCACATCGAGTGGACCAGCCCTGACGATCCAAGGGTCGATGCATTCTGATCCTTAGACATGGGCTAGAGCGTCTCGAATTCGGTAAGGACGATCCCTTGCCTTGGTTCATGATGGAAATCCAATTTCCAAATATGACATCGTGCAGTTTTGATTATATACCTATATATGGCGACATGATATATGGTACCTATGCCGTCTATGATTGATAGTTATGATTGAAATTGTTTTTGAAACATATAAACACTAGCAATAATATCAAATGATTTGTTTTGCTCGTATCAAGCATATTTTGGCCATTATAAGGTAAACCTCTATCCTCTGGTTTGTGTTGCATTGTGTGATGGGAACTGAGTCTTATAATGGATTCATCTTTATAAAAAGCATTTCGATGTTTAAAAGATTTACTTGGTTTGAAGCACTACCATCCAATGGAGTAAAAAGCGTTCTGCGATAGTGGCGTGGTCCTGTGATTGGCCATAGCATAAAATATGTTAAATAGATTTCTCATATCAGTCCCATGACTGACTCGTAGTTTGTTTCACTTGCAAACTCGGGTGCCTCTTTTTCTACACGGGCAGCCTTGTATTCAGGTTTAGCAGGCTCTTCCTGGATAGCTGGAGCTGAATATGGATTTTACCATTTATCTCATTTTATGCAGTTTAGCTCCTACTATACATATTATGTTTAGTTTCCGCTGTAGACATTTTATGTAAAGCTGAACTGTATTTTGTACTAAGTATGATCTTGTATACTGTGTAACTCTAATGCTTATGTTTATCTAGTGTATTCTATTGTACATTATCTGGTGTATTAAATTATTTCTGTTCTGTTGTTATCTGTTTATGTGTTATATTCCAAAGATTACCCTTGCCACCGTGGAACGGGGTTTGGGGTCGTCACAAATGTGGTATCAGAGCTTTGGTTAAGCTTAGTTCTGGAATATAACATATTAACGAACTCGTCAGAAATAGAACCAGTAGTGTTCTAAGACGGATCGCTCATTTTAGATAGGATTAGTAATATCCTAGAATGAGTGAAACAGAATGAGTGAAGCAGAATGAGATACGCCCTGGTAGACACATTTACATTCAAGTATATGTCTCTATGTTTTAAAATTACCTTTTCTGTTGGCTTAACACTTTGTCTGCTATTTGCAGACACTGATAAATGAGTGGCAGAATTAGAAGAGGTAGGGCAGAACTAGATATTGAGGCTCTATTAATTAAGTATCGAAATATGGGTGGAGTACCGTTCTCAGGCAATGAATCTATTATTCAAACTCAAGCCTGGATACGCTTTGCTGAGAAAATTTTTGAAGGTTCAAAGATGAGAGATGATCAGAAAAGATTACTGGCATCTTGGGCATTCAAAGACGAAGCTTTGTTCTAGTGGGATTCGATTATTAAGGATAATCCAGAAGGTAATATTAACTGGGACAGATTTAAAGAGATTTTTAGTGAAAGATGTATTCCTCCAGAAGCAACCGAGCGATTATGTGATGAATTCTATTATCTGATACAAGGGGATATGACCATTCCGGAGTATCATAAGAAATTCATTGAACTTTCTCATTTTCCCCCTCATCTAACTCAAGATCCAAAGAGGAAGAATCTGAGGTTTATTAATGGTCTTCAAAAAAATACCAAAACAGTGTAATGGGCCATGTGAAGCTTCCTTTTCCAGAAATGATATACATGGCTTATCAGTATGAAGATCTAAATAATTGAGGTTTTTAGTCGATGAAGAGGAAGTCTGTTCGAGCAACAAAAGGAAAACTGAAACTGATAGCCCAGAGACAAGTACACAGGCTGAGGCAAGTACGATGCCTGGAGTCAGAAAGAAGCCTAGATTCAATAGGAAAAATGTTATATCTGAGAAAGTGCCAATAACGACTGCCATATGCTCGAGCTGCAATAAGCAAGGACATTTGGTGATAAATTGCAAATCTTGGAACAAACGAAAGAAGGATATATCGGAATCCAAGAACAAACTTCTAGAGAATAGGGGATGCTATAAGTGCCACCAAGCTGGTCACATTTCTAAAAATTGCCGACTATCAAAGAAATCTGAAGTGGTTCAGGTAAATAAAGTAGCAAAAACTTCTGAAGCCTCAGCTAGTCAGGAAAGGCCAGATGTTTTAGAAGGCACACTTACTGTTAAAGAGATTCCGGTAAAGGTATTATTTGATACAGCCACATCGCGAAGCTTTGTTGCAAAGAATGCGGTTAAGAAACTGGATTTGAATTTGAAAAAGCTCAAAAAACCGTTGACTGTCCATAATCCGGTTGGGGGTTCCCTTGACCTTAGTTGGGTTTGTGGAGTGCCTATCTCTTTTTCCCGTTATCGGTTTCCCACTATCGCGATCGTCACGAATTTTACAGAATTTGATCTTATCTTGGGTTTAGAATGGTTAATCAAATATGAAGATGAGGTTAAATGCACCGACAGAGTTGTTAAGGAAAAAACAAAGTTCGAGGAATATATAACCATTCCATGTGAAGGTCCGAATTTTGATTGAAAAGACATCTGGGCAGCTTTAAATGTTTCTCCTGCTCAAATAGAACCTGTTCCTGTTGTTCCGGAGAATATTCCGGTCGACATTGCAAATAATCCTGTTGTCAAGAACTATGTGGATGTATTCGAAGAAGTTGTTAGCTTACCTCCGTAGAGAGAAATTGTTTTTAAAATCTCTCTAGTTCCGAATGCAAGCCCAGTAGTTCATGCTATTCGAAGAATGACCTTGAAGGAAAAAGGAGAGTTAGACAATCAAACTCGACACCTTGTATGGAAAGGTCTGATTAGGCCTAGTTTCTCTGATTAAGGAGCAGTAGTGGTATTTGTCCCAAAGTCAGACGATACTCTCAGACTATGTGTAGATTATCGTGACTTGAATAAGCAGATGCTGAAGAAAAAATATCCATTGCCGTGAATTGATGATTTGTTGGATCGATTGAATCGCGCACAAGTGTTTTCACGAATGTACCTAGCTATAGGTTTCCATCAACTTCGTATTGCCGAAGAGTGTGTTCCTTGGACAGCATTCAGAGGTCCAAACTTATTCTACGAGTGGTTAGTAATGTCGTTCGGCTTACGTAACGCTCCATCTTATTTTGTCGATCTAATGAACTGAGTATTCAGAGAAGTATTGAATAAATTTGTTCTGGTCTTCGTTGATGATATTCTAATCTTCTCTAAGTTAGAAAGCGGGCATGAAAAAAGAGTGTATTGCCAAATATAACATATTAACGAACTCGTTAGAAATAGAACCAGTTGTGTTCTAAGACGGATCGCTCATGTAACGACCCGCATTCTACGCATCATAGGATCGTAGAATATTTATTTCTTTCCCATATGAAGTCGTATGGTCATGTAACTTTGGGAAACATCTATTAGAGTCATTACATGTTCATGATTTTTCCCGATTTTTAAATGACCATTTTTACCCTAGTTGATCTTATTTTGGCCATAACTTTTGATTGGAAAGGAATTTTGACCTGAAACCACTTCCACTAGATTCGTTTGATGCTTTACCTTTCCGTAGAGTGGTCATAATAGTCAAACGGACTTACCGTTTGGGAGATATGGCTGAAATAAGGTTTGGAAGGTGAAAAACTGCTTAACCGGGCCAAATAGGGTGATTAGTGGATAGGCCCATAACCCATTTCGGGATTAGGGTTATGGGGAGGCTGAAATGAGTTAGAGAATCATTCCATTTCAGTTTTCTAGCCTCCACTTATCTCCAAGAAACCCTAGAAATGGCCTCTAACCTCTAAATCACCTCCAAATCATCTTTTGATCAAGGATTGAGCTTAGCAACATCAAATCAAGGGAGATCTACACCAAAGCAACATTGGAGCTGTTGTTTAGCATCGGGATTCGCATTAAATCAGAATTTATTTCAGATCTTAGTTTTGTTTGTGGCTAAGGTGAGTGATTTGCATAGTTCCTCACTAATTATGGCTAATTAAGGGTAATTATTGTTAATTAGCGAATTTAAACATGATAAAATTCTGGAAAAATGTTCATAAATTCTTAAATGATGTTTTAGACCTCTGATATGAATTTGGGTTAATTTGGTTAAGTTTTGCTAATCCTATCATTAGTTCCACCTAAACATGCTTAAGGGGAAATATGGGGTTTTGGGTATGTTTGATCCATTTTAACCTATCATATTGATGTTTTGGTGTTTGTGGTTGATTATGCATGTTGCTATGACTGTATGATATGCTTTGTGATTGATTTCAATAGTTAGAATGGTCGAAAACGTCGTCGAATGGCGTAAACACTTGCTGGAAAAGCTTCAGGAAACAGTGTAGGTTTCGGATCGGATCAGATATGGTGGCTCGGATCGGATAAGTGAACTGGGCAAGGGATTCGATTGGTTCGGAACTTGACACTTGAGAAATCTGGCAAAAAGGAAGGCCATGCTAGCAATATTGGGATCAGATCGGATAAAGGAGGGGGATCGGAGCGGCTAAAGGAGGAGGATCAGATCGGAACCAATGAAGGGCGAGGGAGCGGATCGGAGCGGAAGCACGAACGGGATGGGAGATGGCACCCGACCCGACCCGACCCGAAGTGGGATACCCGACCCGAACCGACGTGATGGAGTGGACCCGAACCGAACCGTACCAAAGGAGGACCAGGAACGACGCAATGTAGTGAACCCGACCCGAACCGATGGCTGAAGGGAATCCGACCCGACCCAGTGTTGACCAATAACCCGAGATGCAAAGGTAGTCCAATATGGGAAGTTAGAGCTCAGGATCCAGTTGGGAACCGATGAGTTCACTTCATGGTTGGACTTTGCTGCGGGACGTGTGCTAAGGAGTTGTCGACGTTCATAACTTCGATTCACCACTAAAAATGGATGATGGGCTACTTATCAGTGCAGTAGAGTCATTATGACTCGAGGGGCAAGGTGATGGTAGCAAGACTATGAGCCAGCGTAGATGGGGTGAATAACTCCATGGGGCAAGTGGACATAGTAAAGGATTGGTAAGACTATGAGCCAGCGCAGATTGGGTGAATAACTCCATGGGGCAGGTGGACATAGTAAAGGATTAGTAAGACTATGAGCCAGCGCAGATGGGGTGAATAACTCCATGGGGCAAGTGGACATAGTAAAGGATCGGTATGGCTATGAGCCAGCGCAAATGGGGTGAATAAATCCATGGGGCAAGTGGACATAGCAAAGGATTAGTGGCTACGTTATTAGTGCAGTGAAGCCATTTATGACTTCATGGGGTAAAGTGATCGTAGCAAGGTATGTTGGGTGATCGAAGTGGTGAATATCGTATGCTTTACGCACTGAGTGAGAGATGTGAGGATGGATGCTATGTTTGATTGTTTGCCATCACTATGACATGCACACCCCCACCTCCGTATCTTTACACCATTTGATATGGCACCTTAGAGTGTTGTACAGTATGTAGTGCTAACTCTTTGGTTGCAGGTCCAGGTTCAGGTATGTTTTAGTCTACCTGTTATTATTCACTTTAGATGCATATCGCTCATACCAGGCTTTATGTCTGACCCAGAGTTTTATGTCTCCTCTTATTACTCTGGGTGCTCACACGAGCAGACTAGAGACGGGTTAGCTGGTGATGCGCGAGTAGCTGATTCGGAGGCGGGCAGGAGGCTTCCACCTATGATATATATATTCTCCCTGTGTCGTTGGTGGTCGCTACTTGGGCATTAGTAGTGTACCTCCTTTATCTTGCTTTTGCTCTGAGACAGTTTGAAATGTTGTAATAATGTTTAACTTTGGATCATAAGCTGTACTTACATTTTCCGCTGCTATGTTAGTTGTTTTAGCTTATGCACTGTCTCACCTGTTTTATGTCAAGTATGTTATTATTATATTTTATCCTATGCGCTGTGAGACATTCTACAGGTTCTTTGTTAGTTCATTTCCTTCTTTCCTTTTTCCTTCTG
Source organism: Allium sativum (assembly GCA_030737875.1). NCBI lineage: Eukaryota > Viridiplantae > Streptophyta > Magnoliopsida > Asparagales > Amaryllidaceae > Allium > Allium sativum. The sequence goes on from CM060915.1 coordinate 981,113,394, forward strand.
ACGACCCGTTCCGTGCCAACTGGACATGTGTACAGCGCACCTTTGGAGTAAATGTCGGTTGGTGCGGGGCAGTCCGTCACACTTGGTATCAGAGCTCTAGGTTGCGTAGTTAACCTAGGGAGAGATAGTATGTATACTAGAGCGCGTATTTGTGATTACTTTGGTTTTAAAAGCTATATATATTATTATTAGTATAAAGATGAAGTCGTACTGCACTAGCACGACTATGAGGTCGTTAATCGTTTTCTCTTTACAGATTGAACGATGAGTAGAGACACGAGGGGTGCTGGTAGAGGGACCAACTATGGGAATGCTTCTGACATGAGGGCGATGTTTACTGACCTCATGAGAGACATGCTTAGAGAAGTGCAAGGGGAAGTTCCCAATCTCGGAGTTGGTGTTGGCCCAGTAGTGCAGGCGCCTAGGGTCGATTTCGCCAAGTTGTGCAAGGATTACACTAACCTTGGTGGGAAGCCGTTCCACGGGACGGAGTCGGCCACAAATGTTCAAGACTGGATGGATAGCTGTGACCGTATCTTCGATGACTTGGGTCTTGAGGATGCGATGAAGAGAAGGCTAGCGTCTCGCCAGCTGCAAGGGCGAGCGATGAATTGGTGGAATGCCATTAGAACAGCTACTACAGAAGATCAGGTTACTTGGGATCAGTTCAAGGCTCGCTTTAGCGAGAAGTTCATTCCAGCTGCCCAGAAGTCAGTGCTGTTCAAAAAATTCTTGGAACTCAAGCAGAGTTGTAGGGCAGTTTCTGACTATATTGCTGAGTTCGACACTTTGTTGAAGTATGGACTATCTCTTATCGATACTCTTGAGAAGAAGAATGAGAAGTTCATTACTGGTTTGGATGGGTACTTGGGGGAAAGGCTTATCAACCACATCGATGAGACTTTTGAATCAATTGTGGGGAAAGCTTTGAGATCAGAGAGTCTTTACCCTAAGTCAAAGACTGAGGCTGCATTTGCAGGAGGGCCAAAGCCGTAAGCAGGCGGTGGAGGCAAGAATAACTCTCAGAATAAGAGGAAGCAAGACCAATCTAAGGGTGGCCAGAAAAAGAACAAGAAAGAGGTTGAGTGCTTCAGTTGTGGTAAGAAGGGCCATTATGCTAAGGATTGTCGAGCCAAGACCGCAGATAAGAAGTGCTTCAACTGTGGTCAAGTGGGACATTTCAAGGATAAGTGTCCGTAACCTCTTAAAGAGAAGCAGATTGTGAAAGCATATGCTATTGATGCTGTTCCTTCTTCGTCGAATGCCCCAACTGCGGCGGAGAAAGGAAAGAATGTTGTTATTCAAGGTGTGCTTTCTATTTATGATGTACCAGTTCGAGTTTTGTTTGATACTGGGGCTTCCCGTTCCTTTATATCTAGTGACCTGGTGGATAGGTTGGGACTGGAACCCGAGATAGTCGATAGACCATTGGTTGTGACGAACCCGATTAGTGGTTCGACTAGCCTTAGTATGATTTGCCGGAATTTGGTCTTATCGAGTCATGGATGTATGTTTGTTTGTGATTGCTTTGTTTTGGGCTTTACTGGGTATGGCATTATATTGGGAGTCGATTGGCTCCAAAGATACGGGGTGGTGGTAGACTGTGAGGGCTTTTAGGTGACAGTTAGGGCGGACAATGGGCGGAGGGTAGTGTTTGGTAGTCTACCTAGTGATGGGGTTATGGCTAGTTTTGTAAATTCCCTCGACATCCCGCAGGATGAGCTGTCAGATGTGCCCGTGGTTGGCCAGTATCCGGACGTCTTCGAGGAGGTGAACGGGCTTCCACCACACCGAGAGATTGAGTTCCGTATTGATTTAGTGAAAGATGGCATACCTATAGTGATGCCACTTCGTCGTATGACACCAAGGGAGCAGCGAGAGCTCGAGGTGCAAGTCGGCAATCTTTTGAAGAAGGGATTTATTAGAAGAAGTGTCTCCGAGTGGGGAGCACCGGTTGTGTTTGCCACTAAGGCAGATGGTTCCCTTCGTTTGTGTGTGGATTATCGCGAGTTGAATAAGGTAACGAGGAAGAATAAGTATCCTCTACCGCGGATAGATGATTTGTTTGATCAACTGGAAGGAGCAAGAGTGTTCTCCCAATTGAACCTCGCGACAGGATTTCATCAGCTACGAGTAGCGGATGAGAGTGTTCCGAAGACGGCATTTAGGACGCCGTCTGGATTTTATGAGTGGTTGGTCATGCCATTTGGGTTGACCAATGCACCAGCCTACTTTGTGGATCTTATGAATCGAGTATTCAGAGATCAGTTGAATAAGTTTGTTCTTGTGTTCATAGACGATATCCTTGTTTACTCAAGAACAGAGGAGGAACACAAGGGACACTTGGGGATAGTGATGGAGGTGTTAAGGAAACACCAATTGAAAGCGAAATTCTCTAAGTGTCATTTTTGGAAAAGGGAAGTGAGATTCTTGGGTCATGTTGTTTCAGAAAGTTGTATTGCCGTGGACCCTGCGAAGGTGGCTATGGTACAGGATTGGCCTACGCCCAAGAATGCGACAGATGTAAGAAGTTTCTTGGGATTAGCTGGGTATTATCGTAAGTTTATCCAGGACTTCTCCAAGATAACAGCACCGTTGACTCAATTGACTAAGAAGAATCAGTCCTTCGTCTGGGACGGAGTGTGTGAGAATGCATTCAAGAGTCTAAAAAAGAAGTTGACGCATGCGCCAGTGCTAGTCATTCCTTAGGGGAATGAAGAGATGACGGTATACACGGATGCTTGTGGTACCGGACTAGGTGCTGTATTGATGCAAGGAGGTAGGGTTGTAGCTTATGCTAGTCGACGGCTAAAGCCGCATGAGAAGAAGTATCCTACCCATGATTTGGCATTAGCAGCAATCGTGTTTGCGCTGAAGATGTGGAGACACTATCTCTTGGGAGAAAAATTTGAGTTGTTCACTGATCATAAATCGTTAAAGTACCTTTTCTCCCAGAAAGATCTGAATCTCCGTCAGCAGAGATGGTTAGAGTTCTTGGCTTCGTACGATTTCGATATCGCATATACACCTAGGAAAGGTAATGCGGTAGCCAATGCCTTGAGTAGGAGACATGCCAGTTTAGGGGCAATGTTTCTTGAATGGAAGCAACTGGAGTATATCGCGGGGTTTGATTTCATACCAAAGTGCGAATTGGATCCAGTCATGCTAGCTAGTTTGGCGATCAGACCCACTTAGCGGATTGGTTCCAGCCAGAGGGACGATCCTAATCTATTAGAAATCATCTCCAAGTTAGAGATGAACATCGATGGTGAGGAGATGAATTTGTATGGGCTTGATCGTGATGGATGTCTTAGAAAGAAGGGAAGACTAGCTGTACCTAACATGAATGGTTTGAGAGATGAAGTGCTTAGAGAATGTCATCACTCAAAACTGACTATACATCCTGGTGGTAATAAAATGTATCGAGACATGAGACAGACTTACTACTGGGAAGGGATGAAAAGAGACGTTGGGAAGTTTATATCCAAATGCATGAATTGCCAGCTAGTTAAAGCCGAGCAAAAGAAGCCTAGTGGTTTATTGCAACCATTAGAAATTCCCGAATGGAAATGGGAGCAAGTCTCGATGGATTTCATCGATGGTTTACCAAGGACTAGATCGGGATATGATAGCATTTGGGTAGTTGTGGATTGATTGACTAAAAGTGCAAGATTTATACTAATCAAATCGACCAGAACGGCAGCCAAGTTGGCAGAATTGTATGTGAAGTAGGTAGTGAGATTTCATGGAGTACCTAAAAGCATTGTGGGTGACCGAGACCCGTTGTTCACTAGTGGGTATTGGAAGAGCTTACAAGAGGCTCTAGGGTCAGAATTACATCTCAGTACCGCATATCATCCTCAGACCGACGGTCAGACGGAGAGGGTGAATCGTATATTGGAAGATCTCTTGAGAGCTTGTATATTGGATTTTGGTGGATCATGGGATGACCATTTGCATCTAGTAGAGTTTGCATATAATAATAGCTACCAATCCAGTATCGGTATGGCTCCATATGAAGCTTTGTACGGAAGACCGTGCAACTCACCATCGTGTTGTATAGAGACTGGCGAGAAGTTTATGCTTGGACCAGATGTGGTGAGGGAAACTTCAGATAAGATTAAGATCATTCAACAACGAATGAAGGCTGCCCAAGATAGGCAGAAGGGTTATGCTGATAAAAGGAGAAGAGATTTAAAATTCTCCGTTGGTGACTTGGTGTTCGTCAAGATTTCTCCGTTGAAGAGCGTGATACGATATGACAGGAGAGGCAAGTTGGCACCAAGATTTGTTGGCCCATTCCCTGTTCTTGAATTAGTCGGGAATTTGGCGTATAGAGTTGGCTTACCAGAGATGATGACGGGAGTTCACAATGTATTTCATGTTTCCCAACTAAGGAAGTTCGTTCACGTCTCAGATATGACTATTTCACCTGATCAGTTAGAGGACTTCGAAGTAGAACCCGAGGCGGTTGGGAACCGCAAGCCGATTCGTATTGTGGGGCACGATACGAAGCAACTTCGAAGGAAGGCGGTGAAGCTAGTCAAGGTTCAGTGGGGCGAGGACGAGAGTGACTGTACTTGGGAGATAGAGGAGAGCATTAGGAAGGCGTATCCAGAACTCTTTGCCTGGTAAGATCTACTTCTTGATTTAGTTATTCCGCATGCTAGGATAGACTTATTTTGCTTGTTTTGCATGTTTGATTGTTGCTTTATGATTGATAGGCATGCGGGACCCTTTTGTGTCTTTTGATTAGGGAATTTCGGGGGCGAAATTTCTTAATGGGGGAGAGTGTAACGACCCGCATTCTACGCATCATAGGATCGTAGAATATTTATTTCTTTCCCATATGAAGTCATATGGTCATGTAACTTTGGGAAACATCTATTAGAGTCATTACATGTTCATGATTTTTCCCGATTTTTAAATGACCATTTTTACCCTAGTTGATCTTGTTTTGGCCATAACTTTTGATTGGAAAGGAATTTTGACCTGAAACCACTTCCACTAGATTCGTTTGATGCTTTACCTTTCCGTAGAGTGGTCATAATAGTCAAACGGACTTACCGTTTGGGAGATATTGCTGAAATAAGGTTTGGAAGGTGAAAAACTGCTTAACCGGGCCAAATAGGGTGATTAGTGGATAAGGCCCATAACCCATTTCGGGATTAGGGTTATGGGGAGGCTGAAATGAGTTAGAGAATCATTCCATTTCAGTTTTCTAGCCTCCACTTATCTCCAAGAAACCCTAGAAATGGCCTCTAACCTCTAAATCACCTCCAAATCATCTTTTGATCAAGGATTGAGCTTAGCAACATCAAATCAAGGGAGATCTACACCAAAGCAACATTGGAGCTGTTGTTTAGCATCGGGATTCGCATTAAATCAGAAATTTATTTCAGATCTTAGTTTTGTTTGTGGCTAAGGTGAGTGATTTGCATAGTTCCTCACTAATTATGGCTAATTAAGGGTAATTATTGTTAATTAGCGAATTTAAACATGATAAAATTCTGGAAAAATGTTCATAAATTCTTAAATGATGTTTTAGACCTCTGATATGAATTTGGGTTAATTTGGTTAAGTTTTGCTAATCCTATCATTAGTTCCACCTAAACATGCTTAAGGGGAAATATGGGGTTTTGGGTATGTTTGATCCATTTTAACCTATCATATTGATGTTTTGGTGTTTGTGGTTGATTATGCATGTTGCTATGACTGTATGATATGCTTTGTGATTGATTTCAATAGTTAGAATGGTCGAAAACGTCGTCGAATGGCGTAAACACTTGCTGGAAAAGCTTCAGGAAACAGTGCAGGTTTCGGATCGGATCAGATATGGTGGCTCGGATCGGATAAGTGAACTGGGCAAGGGATTCGATTGGTTCAGAACTTGACACTTGAGAAATCTGGCAAAAAGGAAGGCCATGCTAGCAATATTGGGATCAGATCGGATAAAGGAGGGGGATCGGAGCGGCTAAAGGAGGAGGATCAGATCGGAACCAATGAAGGGCGAGGGAGCGCATCGGAGCGGAAGCACGAACGGGATGGGAGATGGCACCCGACCCGACCCGACCCGAAGTGGGATACCCGACCCGAACCGACGTGATGGAGTGGACCCGAACCGAACCGTACCAAAGGAGGACCAGGAACGACGCAACGTAGTGAACCCGACCCGAACCGATGGCTGAAGGGAATCTGACCCGACCCAGTGTTGACCAATAACCCGAGATGCAAAGGTAGTCCAATATGGGAAGTTAGAGCTCAGGATCCAGTTGGGAACCGATGAGTTCACTTCATGGTTGGACTTTGCTGCGGGACGTGTGCTAAGGAGTTGTCGACGTTCATAACTTCGATTCACCACTAAAAATGGATGATGGGCTACTTATCAGTGCAGTAGAGTCATTATGACTCGAGGGGCAAGGTGATGGTAGCAAGACTATGAGCCAGCGCAGATGGGGTGAATAACTCCATGGGGCAAGTGGACATAGTAAAGGATTGGTAAGACTATGAGCCAGCGCAGATGGGGTGAATAACTCCATGGGGCAAGTGGACTTAGTAAAGGATTAGTAAGACTATGAGCCAGCGCCGATGGGGGTGAATAACTCCATGGGGCAAGTGGACATAGTAAAGGATCGGTAAGGCTATGAGCCAGCGCAGATGGGGTGAATAACTCCATGGGGCAAGTGGACATAGCAAAGGATTAGTGGCTACGTTATCAGTGCAGTGAAGCCATTTATGACTTCATGGGGCAAAGTGATCGTAGCAAGGTATGTTGGGTGATCGAAGTGGTGAATATCGTATGCTTTACACACTGAGTGAGAGATGTGAGGATGGATGCTATGTTTGATTGTTTGCCATCACTATGACATGCACACCCCCACCTCCGTATCTTTACACCATTTGATATGGCACCTTAGAGTGTTGTACAGTATGTAGTGCTAACTCTTTGGTTGCAGGTCCAGGTTCAGGTATGTTTTAGTCTACCTGTTATTATTCACTTTAGATGCTTATCGCTCATACCAGGCTTTATGTCTAACCCAGAGTTTTAAGTCTCCTCTTATTACTCTGGGTGCTCACACGAGTAGACTAGAGACAGGTTAGCTGGTGATGCGCGAGTAGCTGATTCGGAGGCGGGCAGGAGGCTTCCACGTATGATATATATATTCTCCATGTGTCGTTGGTGGTCGCTACTTGGGCATTAGTAGTGTACCTCCTTTATCTTGCTTTTGCTTTGAGACAGTTTGAAATGTTGTAATAATGTTTAACTTTGGATCATAAGCTGTACTTACATTTTCCGCTGCTATGTTAGTTGTTTCAGCTTATGCACTGTCTCACCTGTTTTATGTCAAGTATGTTATTATTATATTTTATCCTATGCGCTGTAAGACATTCTACAGGTTCTTTGTTAGTTCATTTCCTTCTTTCCTTTTTCCTTCTGACGACCCGTTCCGTGCCAACTGGACATGTATACAGCGCACCTTTGGAGTAAATGTCGGTTGGTGCGGGGCAGGCCGTCACAACTCATTTTAGATAGGATTAGTAATATCCTAGAATTAGTGAAGCAGAATGAGATACTCCCTGGTAGACACATTTACATTCAAGTATATGTCTCTATGTTTTAAAATTACCTTTTCTGTTGGCCTAACACTTTGTCTGCTATTTGCGGACATTGAAAATTGAGTGGCAGAAGTAGAAGAGGTAGGGCAGAACCAGATATTGAGGCTCTATTAATTAACTATCGAAATATGGGTGGAGTACCATTCTCGGGCAATGAATCTATTATTCAAACTCAAGCCTGGATGCACTCTGCTGAGAAAATTTTTGAAGGTTCAAAGCTGAGAGATGATCAGAAAAGATTACTGGTATCTTGGGCACTCAAAGACGAAGCTTTATTCTGGTGGGATTCGATCATTAAGGGTAATCCAGAAGGTAATATTACCTGGGACAGATTTAAAGAGATTTTCAGTGAAAGATTTATTCCTCCAGAAGCAACCGAGCGGTTATGTGATGAATTCTATTATCTGATACAAGGGGATATGACCATTCCGGAGTATCATAAGAAATTCAATGAACTATCTCATTTTGCCCCTCATCTAATTCAAGATCCAAAGAGGAAGAATCTGAGGTTTATTAATGGTCTTCAAAGAAAATACCAGAACAGTGTAATGGAGCATGTGAAGCTTCCTTTTTAAGAAATGATATACATGGCTTATCAGTATGAAGATCTAAATAATCGAGGTCTTTTAGTTGATGAAGAGGAACTCAGTTCGAGCAACAAAAGGAAAACTGAAACTGATAGCCCAGAGACAAGTACACAGGCTGAGGCAAGTACGACGTCTGGAGTCAGAAAGAAGCCTAGATTCAATAGGAAAAAGGTTATATCTAAGAAAGTGCCAATACTACCATATGCTCGAGCTGCAATAAGCAAGGACATTTGGCGATAAATTGCAAATCTTGGAACAAACGAAAGAAGAATAAATCGGAATCCAAGAACAAACTTCTAGAGAATAGGGGATGCTATAAGTGCCACCAAGCTGGTCACATTTCTAAAATTGCCGACTAACAAAGAAATCTGTAGTGGTTTAGGTAAATAAAGTAGCAAAAACTTCTGAACCCTCAGCTAGTTAGGAAATTCCAGATGTTTTAAAAGGCACGCTTACTGTTAAAGATATTCCGGTAAAGGTAATATTTGATACAGGCGCATCGCGAAGCTTTGTTGCAAAGAATGCGGTTAAGAAACTGGATTTGAATTTGAAAAAGCTCAAAAAACCGATGACTGTCCATAATCCGGTTGGGGGTTCCCTGGACCTTAGTTGGGTTTGTGGAGTGCCTGTCTCTTTTTACCGTTATCGGTTCCCCACTATCGCGATCGTCATGAATTTTACAGAATTTGATCTTATCTTGGGTTTAGACTGGTTAACCAAATATGAAGCTGAGGTTAAATGCACCGACAGAGTTGTTAAGGCAAAAACAAAGTTCGGGGAATATATAACCATTCCATGTGAAGGTCCGAATTCTGATAGAAAAGACTTCTGGGCAGCTTCAAATGTTTCTCCTGCTCAAATAGAACCTGTTCATGTCGTTCCGGAGAATATTCCGGTCGACATTGCAAATATTCTTGTTGTCAAGAACTATGCGGATGTGTTCGAAGAAGTTGTTAGCTTACCTCCGTAGATAGAAATTGATATTAAAATCTCTTTAGTTATGAATGCAAGGCCAGTAGTTCACGTTATTCGAATAATGACCTTAAAGGAAAAAGAAGAGTTAGACAATCAAACTCGACAGCTTGTATGGAAAGGTCTGATTAGGCCTAGTTTCTCTGATTGGGGAGCAGCAGTGGTATTTGTCCCAAAGTCAGATGGTACTCTCAGACTATGTGTAGATTATCGTGACTTGAATAAGCAGACGCTGAAGAAAAAATATCCATTGCCGCGAATTGATGATTTGTTGGATCGATTGAATGGCGCACAAGTGTTTTCACGAATGGACCTAGCTGCAGGTTTCCATCAACTTCGTATTGCCGAAGAGTGTGTTCCTTTGACAACATTCAGAGGTCCAGACTTATTCTACGAGTGGTTAGTAATGTCGTTCGGCTTATGTAACGCTCAAGCTTATTTTGTCGATCTAATGAACTGAGTATTCAGAGAAGTATTGAATAAATTTGTTCTGGTCTTCATTGATGATATTCTAATCTTCTCTAAGTTAGAAAGCGAGCATGAAAAACATTTGGAACAAGTGTTAGAAATTCTCAGAAAGAATGTGTTAAAAGCAAAATTTTCCAAATGTATATTCTGGCAAGAAGAAGTCAAATTTCTTGGCCACATCGTGTCAGAGGAAGGAATTTCAGTGGATCCCAGTAAAATCACTGCTATTCAGAATTGGAAACAGCCTCGTACACCCACAGAAGTCCGAAGTTTACTCGGATTAGCCAGTTATTATCGAAAATTCATTAAGTATTTTGCGAAGACATCCAGTCCCTTAACAAAGCTTACTAAGAAACATTCGAGATTCAACTGGACTCCCGAATGTGAGGCAGCTTTCCAGAAGCTGAAGTTAAAATTGACAACTGCTCCAGTGCTAACAATTATTGATGGCAACCAAGACTTGAAAGTCTGGACCGATGCTTCTAAAGAAGGTCTTGGTGCAGTGCTAATGCAAAGAGGCCAAGTAGTTGCTTATGCTAGCCGTCAATTAAAGCCACATGAGAAGAATTATGCAACTCACGATCTTGAATTGTTATCCATCGTGTTTGCTATGAAAATCTGGAGGCATTATTTATTGGGTGAGAAGTTTGAATTATACACTGATCATCAATCATTGAAGTATTTATTCACCCAGAAGGATCTGAATATGAGACAGCAGCGTTGGTTAGAATTTCTCGTGGCATATGATCTTGATATCTTATATACTCCGGGAAAAGCCAATGTTATGGCTGATGCGCTCAGCAGAAAGAATGTAATTATCGCCAGTCTTATCATCACGCCTTCATTGACTGATAACATAACTGCTCTTCAAAAGGATGATCACTTCATTCAGAAGATTAGAGGGAGAATTCAGAAAGGCAAGCCCTCAAGTTTTCAGATCGACAACGATGAGATTCTAAGGTTAAAGGGTCGGATTTGTGTCCCGAACATTTCTGAACTCCGGAGAGAAGTATTAGATGAATTTCACAAAGCCCAGCTTAGTGTCCATCCAGGAGTAAGCAAGATGTATAATGATATCAAACGCACTTTCTGGTGGAAATCTATGAAAAGGGACATTTCTTTATATGTTAGTCGGTGTCCTACTTACCAACAAATCAAAAGCGACCAGTAGAAACTCGCTGGATTGTTGCAACCTTTGGAAATTCCAGGTGGAAAGTGGGAACAGATTTCTATGGATTTCATAGATGGTTTGCCCAGAACCAGGAAAGGAAATGACAGTATTTGGGTGATCGTAGATCGTTTCATGAAGACCGCCCATTTCATACCTGTCAGATCGAATAGAACTGCTCAGAGTGTAGCGACCCGAACTTCCCCGGTCTCCGAAGAGATGAGAAAGAACGAATTACTATGAGGACAAGACAAAACAGAACGCAGACGGGAGAACATTTGATTGTTATTACAACAATTCTATCAGATACAAGAATATACAGAATATAAATGAATAAATTACATTCGATAAATATCAGAGATTACGATAAATTACATAGCAGCGGAAAAATAATACAAAGCACAACTGAAGGTGATATACAGATACAGAGCTTTCTGGATATCATTCCAGCTGTAAACCAGGATCCTGTGAATATAAATCTGCAAAACCAAAACTACTAGCTGCCCGTGCGGAAAATAGGGGCACCCAGAGTTTAGGTTAAAACAATAAACTCCAGGTCAGCCATGTGACTGGTGTGAGAACTAAAACAGTTATTTAAACTTTACTTTAAAAGAGAGTAATTCAAGGGACCACGCCGTATAACATGGAACGGGTTTCCTCCCAAGAATACCAGTGCATAGAATAAACAACGCAATGCTTTTTCGAACAATGAAGCTATTATAAGACCCAGGTCCCATCACACAATGCAACGCAAGCCGGAGGATAGGGTTTTACCTTATAACAGCCAAACATGCTTGGTACGTTTAAAACAAATCATTTGATACTATAATAAGTGTATAGCGTCAAAACAATTTCAATCATAAATATAAATCATAGACGACATAGCATCCCATGCTACCATGTCGCCATACTATTTCTGCAAATAAAACCGCAATACACATATTGGAAATTGGATTTCCGTCATGAGTCGAGGCAAAGGGCAAGCTCCTCTCCGCGTTCGAGACACTCTAGCAAATGTCTCAGGACTACACACTCTGGGCAATCCTGGATTCGGCTGGGCCGGTCCTCACTTACGTTAGAGGATTAGTTATGCCTGAACACACGTTTCCCGGTCCTTACAGACCTATAATCGAGGAGCCTCATTCCAACAACCACAAAGGTGAAAAGTATATAAATGTCAGGGCTGGTAAGTCACTGACACCACCAAAGCTAGAAAGAAACGTCGTGTTCTCCTAACGGTCCGTATCCCGTTTTTAACTCATACCGACGTGTGAGGCTCGCGAATTCACGTTATACACAAAGCTGCCACGTAGGCGTGCATTGATCCTCAACCACAAGACTTTGCTTTCCAACAGAAGCCTTGATCATTGCATCTTAGTGTGCCACACAGGCAATTCATGCCATGCGACTGATGTCCATCGATATACAACCTCTGAGCTCGTACGTCTCAGAGAAGGGCGTTAAGCAAAAGAATAAATTCTCTGCCGCCAAACAGATGTATATTTAACAGAAATCAATCAACACAGAATGAAATCCAATGTCAGACACACAATCCATTTACAAGTTCGTTCTGGGTCTGAACGAAACCGGAGGCACTTTCCTCGCATATCCATCCATCTCCAAGTACGTCTGGACGACCATCAACTATTTCCATCCTCTTGGGTGTACAGCCCAATCAGGATCGTCAGTAATTATCCCAACGATGTGAAGATTTCCGGTCTTCAACCACCGTCTTCGTCTTCGATTTATCGTCGAATCGGTTATTCAGAATGGGTGTAAACTCGGCCTTTCCGAACAACCCGCGTATATTAAAATAAATGTTACACAAACACAACATACGCCTCATTCCAATTCTGAATATTCTGTTGTTTAAATATTCACATCTTTTGGAGAAGGTTCCCATTAATTTTATCCAAGATAAATCCTTTAAAATTTATTCTTTAATCTTCCTTTGGATGTCATTTCAAATTAGTCGGGATTAGCGAACCACACCGAAGTAATTATTTATTTTATTTCCCAATCCCAACCTATTCATCCCATGAAGAAAACTGGTAATACTCCATATCTAATACCCCAGCGTTATCGGTAAAATTAATTACCATTTCACGTTCAAATCTAATTAAAGATTTAACTATCGCTTTGGAGCAAAACTGGTAATACTCCATTCTCGCTCATTTCCAAATTTGATAATTTAGATTTTCAATTCACATTTCAATCTAGTTGCAGATTCATTAAAACTCCTTTTACTGGGTTAAAGAACTAGTGTCATTTAAAACACAGTTCACGACAAACCCAAATTACATTCTATTTATTATCAGGTTAAAGAACAAGTGTTAATTAAAAACGCCATTCACGATAAACCCACAAATCAATTCTATTTACAACCCATTTCAAATCCAATTTATTTATTTGGAAATAAATGGGTTTAATTTTAGTTCAAAGTTAGTTCATTTCGATAAAAATCTATTTTTATCTTTTCGAATATGGAGTTTTTCATCCCGATTTTTCCCAAATCATTTCTTATGAATTTACACAAATTATTGTTATTTTTAATAATTTTATCAAGGTTCGTACAGTCGATTTCCATCAACGGCCATCGAACTGCACTTACAGCGACCTTTTCTAAATTTGATTTGGACGTATCTCCAAATCCAACCGTTAGATTTCAAATTTCTAATATTCGTTAGAAATATCTTTTCGATACGAACCCAACGGTTCCGGTTTTAGGAGAATCCGACGGTCGGATCTCCTGTAATGTCTGTTTGAAACGAATGGTCGAAATTCACGAACTGCCGCGGCGCGGCGCGTTCTATTCAGGCCATTATATTATATATATAATATATATTTCATCGATTTCTATTTAAAACGAATTTTATAAAGAGTTTTGAATTCTTTTCAAAAACAATTTCAACCTTTATTTCAAATTCAAATCAAAATTGAATTCTTCTTTATAAATTCGTTTTAAAATTCATTTCTATTCAATTCAAATTTCAATTCAATTTGAATTCATTTCAATTCGCTTTCAATTCAATTTGAATTCGTTTTCAATTCAATTCAATTTCAAAGTCGTTTTCTATTCGATTCAATTCAAATTGGTTTTCTATTCGATTCAATTCAAATTGGTTTTCTATTCGATTCAATTCAAATTAGTTTTCTATTCGACTTAAATCAAATTCGTTTTCTAATCAATTTAAATCAAATTCGTTTTCTATTCCATTTGAATTCAATTTGTTATCTATTCAATTTAATTTGAAATCGTTTTATATTCAATTCATTTCGAAATCGTTTTATATTCAATTCATTTCGAAATCATTTTATATTCAATTCATTTCGAAATCGTTTTATATTCAATTCATTTCAAAATCGTTTTATATTCAATTCATTTCGAAATCGTTTTATATTCAATTCATATTCGTAATCGTTTTATATTCAATTCATTTCGAAATCGTTTTATATTCAATTCATTTCGAAATCGTTTTATATTCAATTCATTTCGAAATCGTTTTATATTCAATTCATTTCGAAATCGTTTTATACTCAATTCATATTCGTAATCGTTTTATATTCAATTCATTTCGAAATCGTTTTATATTCAATTCATTTCGAAATCGTTTTATATTCAATTGATTTCGAAATCGTTTTATATTCAATTCATTTCGAAATCGTTTTATATTCAATTCATTTCGAAATCGTTTTATATTCAGTTCATTTCGAAATCGTTTTATATTCAATTGATTTCGAAATCGTTTTATATTCAATTCATATTCGTTTTCTTTTCTATTCAAATTTCGTTTTCTTTTCAAAAACGAATATAATCGATATAAATATCGTTCACGTCAAAATAGCGCATCACTAATCAACACGGCTTTATATTCCACAAATGGGTCTATATTTCTTTCAATACACGATTCTATATCTTTGTCAACACACGACTAATCTCAACGAATGAGTACTGTCCACGTGTGACTATTTTTGTTATTTAATATATTTTATGAAAATTAAGGTATTTATCGTTTGATATTAAATCAGACTCCAACCGTAAATTAGTAAGAGAACGATTCCCTGAAGATTAACCCCGAAGGCCGAAACCAACATCAGATTAATATCCAGGAGACCACTCATCTTATATATTTTCCAGTTAGTTTCTAATTTTATATATGATAAAGATGTAAATTTTATTATTAAAATATTTCGTTCAACGCATGACTAATCTCAACGGATGAGTACTGTCAACACATGAACCTTTATTTTATAAAGATAAAGATATAAATTTTATTGTTAAAATATTTCGTTCAACACACGACTAATCTCAACGGATGAGTACAGTCAACACATGAACCTTTATTTTATAATATTCTTTATTTTCTAAATTGGAATGAGGCCCAATCAATTATCATATAAAGTTAATTATACGGATTCCATACAGCACATGTATATGATAGCAACGATAAATAATCAACCATCATCCAAAGTGCACTACACTGTATAAGCATCAAATATAGATATCTAACGCTTATAACAACCTGTCAATCAATCGATCGACATATTTAATCAATCAGGATGAGTGAACTTCAAATTTCATCCCGACACCCGTGTGGGGTTTCAAACAATCAAACACAGATTTTATTTGTGCAGTTGGGCGATGTGTAAAATTTATCGTCCCAATCAATGTCCTTCAAATAGGTGTACATAAACAAACCGTCCGGTTTGTAAATGAATATTTTATTTTATTCACTTTCACTATATTCATATTCACGTTAAAAATTATATTTGTAACGATAAAACATTTTATTTTAACATATGAATTTCTATTCAGTTCATCCTTTAAATAAAATGATATTTTTATTTTTCTAACTTATTTTAGAAAATTTCGGCGGCATAACGGCACGATACTAGAAACGGGACGAGGCCTAGCCTTATCCCCGGTCTAGTGAAGGCCCACGCCATTCACACATCAGTCAAATCCATTTCATTTCACCAAACAATTCAATCCAATCAAATAATCTAACTAATTTTTGCAATCAAACAAACAAGTCCATGGTCTGTGGACGATTGTGTCGGGTGCTACTAAACACCGTCTGCATCCTAGTATATATATATATATATATATATAACTAGAAAAGAAATTGAAGAGTGAGAAATTCTCATCGATAGCTATCCTAACTCCACAGCACTTCAATGATAGAAATCTTCATCGTTATCGCATCTTTGTCATCTTCGTTGCCCGAAGCCACTACATATATAAAAATCGAATTTTTACTATGCTATTCAATATATAAAAATCGGATTTTTTTACTATGCTATTCAATATATAAAAATTGATTTTTTTTACTATGCTAATCAATATATAAAAATCGAATTTTTACTATGCTATTCAATATATAAAAATCGAATTTTTACAATCACGCTATATGGATAAAAATTCTATTTTTACATTGCTACTATATAGATAAAAATTATATTTTTACCTCGCTATTCTCTATATAAAGATTTCACCTTTTCAAATATAAAGATTTCGCCTTTTCAAATATAAAGATTTCGCCTTTTCAAATATAAAGATTTCGCCTTTTCAAATATAAAGATGATATTTCTAATATTCCTATCATGAAAAAAAATTATATTTTTAATTCTCTACATAAACAAAAATCATATTTAGACATCATCTATATAGTAAAGACTATATTTTTTCTTTCAAAAACAATGTATATTTAATTTTCAAAAACAAGGTATATATATTTATTTCAACAAGGTATATATATTTATAAATCAAAGCATATTATATTTTCTCAAAGCATATTATATTTTCTTCGCTATTTAAATATAAAAGAACATATTATTAGTTTCAACAAAAGGTTATATTTTTCTTTCTTCGACAAAAGGATATATTTCTACTCGACAAATGAATATATTTTTAACCGACAAAAGAATATATTTTAACCGACAAAAGAATATATTTTAACCTTGCCTTAATATAATTAAAAATCCCGCCTTTTGTTCATTAAAAATCTCACCTTATGTTAATTAAAAATCTCATGTTATGTTAATTAAAAATCTCATGTTATGTTAATTAAAAATCTCATGTTTAAATAAACAAAGGTCATACCTTTAAATCGCTTTTCTATATCATCACTTCGTGTGTAAAAATCGAATTTTTATTTAAATAAAAATCCCAACCCTTTGTATATATAATTTTCACTTTCCCGCATATAAAATTTCTCCTTTATATGTTAAAAATATAAATAAAAATCCTAACTTGATATGTTAAAAATCGGCTTTACATATTTAAAATTTCCAACTTTAAATATCTAAAATCACTTTATATATTCCTATAAACCATGCCATTTAATTAAATTAGTTAAATTAAAACTAAAATAAATAAAAACTTACATTTTTATTCGATTTTCTCCGCGGAAAGGCCTCGCAGTCGACCGTTCGTGGCCGAGGACAGCAGCACCTGAGTCGGGGAGTGAAATTGGGTGGTGGTGGGCCTCGCGGGTGTAGGGATTCACTGGTTCGCTCAGCGTGGAGCTAGAGGGTTAGGCGATGGATGCGGCGAATAGGGGGTCGCATGGTGGAAAGGGAGAGAACGGAGGAGGGGGTGGGGCACCTCGTCGGAACAACGGTGTCGGAGTGGAAGGCGCGGCGGAGGGGTGTGGGGCCAAGCGACGTGGCGGAGCTCCCTGGCGGCTTCTAGGGTTTTGGTCGATTTGGAGGCTGCGTCGGTTAGCAGGCGAAGAGGAGGAGAAGGGAGAGAAGAAGGCGTGGGGGTTCGCCAGAGGTGAAGGGGAAGGCCGGCAGTCATGGGCGGAGGTCGATGGTGAACGCGGCGGTGGATGCGATCGTCGATCCCCATTTTTTCCTTTTTTTTTATTCGATTTCTTTGCCTGTAGGAGGGAGGGGGAGAAAGAAATAGGAAGGGGGGTCTATGCAAAAAGGGATTTAATTATTTATTTAATTATTTAAATTCTAAAAAGGTGACTTTTTTATCCGAACTCCAATCGAGACCCAACGACTGTCGTCCCTGGCGTATTACCCCTATTCCGAACATAATGGGATATGTATCGCAAGCTGATTCGATCGTTACAATTAGTTCTCGTCAAATATATATATTTAACTCTATATTTTGAATTTGAACACGCTTTTCAATTTACTGGGGTCACATACTAACTCTAAAAATTCCCGAAAAATATTTTCTAGCTTCGTATTGACGATAGGGTCCTAACAAAACTAGTTTCGTCGAATTCTGAGACCGTTGGAAAAATGGCCATTTTCCAGTCGATTAAAATCAACTGAAATTGGTCAAACGCGTTTTCCTTTGCCACGCTCACATATTGATTCGATAAATTATGAAATTTGAAACCTAGCAATAATTTGACATCACGGATCCAACAAAAGTGGTTTCGTTGAAATCCGAGGTCGTTTGCAAAATTCCCATTTTTAAGGGCCTGAATTCCATAGCGACTATTCAGAATTTTCAACTGGACATATCTTTTGATTCCCGCTATGAAATTTCGATTTTTCAGATTCGTTGGAAAGATATTCCCAATTAGATCCTAATGTTTTTGGTTTCACTAAAATCCGGATGGTTTTGCACCCGGTACATTCAATTGAAGTTTGAAATCGAATTATCGAACTACCCCGCCATTTTCAATTCTATTATAATTATATATAAATATTTATATTCTAACGACGACGCGTATAAATATATACGTTCGAATTATATTCAAAATAAATTTCTCGTCGATATTATTTAAAATAATTTATTTTAAATATTCAAAATTTGCTAAAATTGCCAAAATAAAAATTTTAAAGTGGCTCAGATTTTCGGGTTGTTACACAGAGTCTGGCGCAGATTTATTTTAGAGAAATGGTTAAAGTTCATGGAGTTCCCATGAGCATCGTTAGTGATCGTGACCCGATTTTTGCTAGTAAATTCTGGGAAGCATTCCAAGCAGAATTGGGAACGAAACTGAACTTAAGCACTGCTTATCATCCTCAAACAGATGATCAAACTGAGAGGGTGAATTGCATTCTAGAAAATTTATTGCGGGCTTGTGTTATTGATTTTGGTGGATCATGGGAAGACCATTTGCATTTGGCCGAGTTCTCACACAACAACTGTAACACTCCACCTCCGCCAGGGTGGCTCTTGCAAGCACTTTGACTTTGGAGGGGCGTTTGAATCAGGTAAACATGCATAATGATATATCAAGGCAGAACAAGAACATATGTATATATGTAAACAGAGTAAATAAGATAAGTAAAACAGCGGAAGATTTCAAACCATTTCAAAACAAGTCTGGTACAACATAATGTCAACTTTCCAAATACACAAGTCTAGATAAAAACAACATTACTGAAAAACTGAAATACATAAGTACTATCCCCAAAATAAGTGATAACCATAGCTAGCTTCATGTCAAGACCGTACATGAGCTAAAATCCCACAAGCAAGCGATCAAAAATCCAAGCTAAGCTCCAATATTCCCACCCTGAGAACCTGGGGGGGGGGGAACGGAAGAAAAGAGGCGAAAGAAAAACAGGTCAGTCAAAAAGACTGAGTAAGCCCTACTACAATCAATGTAAACTGATAAAGTTAACTGGCATGAGAAGCAGGGATGATCATAAGGATAACCACATACTAGCATGATGATTAACTAACAAGGTAGATAAAGGTGTCATCGCATAATCAGGTTTAAGGTTTTTCACCACAGGTGTACCAGCATTCTAACATGTCATGTATAATCAAGAATTTATCCCTTGGCCTAAACTTGGCCCAGTATCAGGTGTTTGACTTAAATCAAGATCCAACTTCTTGGTACCAATTCTAGTATAACAGGATTAGGTGTTACCCCAATGTTCACATCGAAACAGGACGGAACAGAATGGTCCATACAGAATTAGAGTTTGGGAAAAATGGGCTTTTGCCATCCTAACAGATAAAGTACAGAAACGGAATGCTAACAATAATGGGCCTTAACCACCCTAACAGAACGGTACCACGCAGAAACAGACGGGTGTTGCCACCCAACAAAACAGACGGTACCATCAGAATCAGACAGAGCTAAGTGTACCCTAAATCCTACCCAAGCGATCGGCTCCCTAATACATAAATACCCTGTGTCGGCCCCACGATAGGGTGTATCACCCCCTAAAGTGGCAACCAATTGGCACATGCGTGTTTACAGATGTCACGGCGTCTTACATCCTCAGAGGCAGACCGGGATCCATGCACGCACATGACCCGGTTGGAACGCACCATCAACACCCATCGCCATTATCAGAATGAACCACTTATAATTAGTTCAGTAAGCGTGCCCGGACCCTACCTACAGTTGGGTCAAAGTTTTGATACCAGAAAGGGTTACTGACTAATAAGGGTCCCAAACAACAAATGACACAAGTATTCCCCCCCTGTGTCCCCAGACTATCAGATTCAGATTAACTTATTAACAGAGTTCAGACATACAAAGTTCAGACGATTAGTTTTCAGACTAACGGATCAGATAACAGATTTACAAACTTGCCTAACTTAGTGTGGGTCCTACAGATCCGCAAAACAAGTTCGTTTAATTTATCAATCAAGTTAGTTTATCCAGACCAGGTATCAAATTGGTTCTCAGCCTTACCAAATTACTGAGTTGATTTGGTTAAGTATAGTTCATCTTAACCCCGTTAAATTACCGAGTTCAGATTGGTTAAGTGTCATAAGTCAAATTTACTTAACCTTATCATGTAGCATTAATTAATTAATGCGCCTTAACCTCTCACATTAGACTTTGTTGCGGTTACTAGTTAAGCCGGTCGGTTCCGGGTAGCTTTACACCACAACTTGGTCTAACCTCGGGTTCAAGGTACCACATGACCAACTTCTCACATTGGGTCCTATTGTTTGTAGCAACTAGTTAAGCCGGTCGGTTCCGGGTAGGTTTACGCTACAAACTCAACCCAACCTCGAGTTGGTCACACTTATCTTTTCTAAGTGTCATGTCCATCATGTTTCCAAAACATATTACAAATTTTCAAGCAATTGGGTAGACCTAACTTAATAGGTAAATTCCCAATGGGTAGACCTAACTTAATAGGTAAATTCCCAATCTTGTGTTTTTATGTCTTTTAAGTTTACCTAACCCCAACCGCAATCCCATCGCTTACATATCGCAATCGCGCATAAAGGATAGAAAGAGGGAACTTGGCATAATCATGACATAAAGGTGTTGAAGCCACAAGTTTAACATGGTGGCATATGAAATGTACATATGTTCATATACTTGCATATTACATTTCTAGGCCTCAAAAGCATGCATAAAACCAAACTTAGCATATTGGGGATACATGGTGATAAATGACATGTAAAAATGGCCATAAGCTCGCATTTAGCCTCACATGCAAGTTATCATAAGAGATATGATAACTTACATGTTGCCAAAATGCAACCTTCAACATAAAGCTTGAAGCTTTATGTTCATATACTCAAGATAAGCTTGCATAACATGATAACATGAACAAAATGATCACCCCAAACTTGCATAACATACATGGCAAACTTTCATATCATAACATAGCAAACTTGCATAACATAACATGGCAACCTTGCATATCATAACATGATAAACTTGCATATCATAACATGGCAAACTTGCATAACATAACATGGTTAACTTGCATATCATAACATGGCAAACTTGCATAACATAACATAGTAAACTTGCATATCATAACATGATAAACTTGCATATCATAACATGGCAAACTTGCATAACATAACATAGTTAACTTGCATATCATAACATGATGAACTTGCATATCATAACATAGCAAACTTGCATAACATAACATAGTTAACTTGCATATCATAACATGGTGAACTTGCATATCATAACATAGCAAACTTGCATAACATAACATAGTTAACTTGCATATCATAACATGGCAAACTTGCATAACATAACATAGTAAACTTGCATATCATGGCAAACTTGCATATCATACATTTAACTTTAGAGTTTAAGTATGAAAGTAGAATAGGGCTTACAATGCTTATGAAGGCACAAAAATTATGACAAAGCCCTTATGCAATCAAATAGACCCAAAATGCAAGCTCTAATAGAAAAACCCTTGCCAAAAATCACCCAAAAACTATAGCCTTGAAAATAAAGCTTGCAACTTGATGATGAATGCAAGCTAATGATCACTCATACAACTTAAAAATGCTTGTATGAACATGTAAGCCTTCATAGAAATGACTTAGGAATTTTATGAAGAGAGTGGAGGCCATGAGAGGAATGATTTTGCCATAGTTTAGTTACTTGAGTGAATAATGATGATTTAGGGTTAAGTTAGGGCCTTATTTATAGAGATTAGGATTAGTATTAGCCCTAGGATTAACCCTAGTTCCAATCTCAGCCCTCAAAACCGAATCTGGCCCCCAAACTCAACACAAACCCAAAATGGTGCACCAGGCAAGACTGCCCGGCTGGACCAAGTCGACAGCCAAGTCGACAGGGCTGTCGACTTGGGTCCAACCAAGTCGACTCCCAAGTCGACAGGGCTGTCGACTTGGGTACTCTGGCGGGAGTTTTCCCGCCTGCGCCCAACTGCCCTAAATTTCCAAATTCAAACTTGAATTTGAAATCTGTTTTGAACTTGAAATTTTCTGAAAACTTCATTGGGCCTTAATCGGGTCATACGGACTCCGATTTTCGAAAACTCGTACTCTATTTCGCGTATTTTTCCGAGACGAACGCAACGGCATAGCCCGTTTCCCTTGATTCAGATTTATAAATTAAATTCTGCCTCGATTTACGTTATAACAGGTTATTGAAAATACGGGTTGTTACATTCTCCCCTCCTTAAAGGATTTCGTCCCCGAAATCTTCAAGTTGGGAAGACCGTATCCTACCATCCAATCATCCATCTATTCAAAACATCATCCACGAGCAATCATTGTCCTTACAAGATTCTAAATGTTGTATGAACATATGCAAAGGTGTGTGTATATGTACTTATCTAATGCAGATATCATCAATGCAAATTATGTTAGTGAAATGAATCCATATGTATGCAAATAGTCCTAATCATATAATACTATATGTGTGCACAAACATTCGTCCATATGCAACATCCATGTGCTGAATTAACCATCTTGCAACCATAAGAATTGAAAATGTACACACATCCATATGCAATATGAGAGTGTATTTCAAGCCGATCTAGTGCCTAGTGTGTGTTTATGCATCCACGAGCAACCACTAGCAACCACTTGCATCCACTTGCAACCATCAAACATAACATGTCTCAAACACATGTTTACATCCATAGGATTCCTATCTCAACAAGATACAGTCGAGTGATGGAAGCGAGTACAGATAAAACAAAAACTTGGTACATATACTTACAGACTATTAGTACAGATCAGATTTTTCCCAAATGATTTTTAGGGAACTAAGCATGGTAGAACCCAGAATGTATTCGTCATAGTCGCCCTCATGCCCAACACAGATACTCTCAAATCCCAATTTATCACAAACAGATGAGTTATAACTCTCAGGGAGTTTGAGACTATTACCAGATTAGAAGCAAGACTAGCATTAAAGTACTGAGTTTCCATTACAGAATCAAAATACCAGAAAAAGAGTTTCAAACTGAAAATCAGACAAGGAAAATTAAACATCCTATAGACAAATTATTCTAGCCCTAATCTATTCACCCGCTATGCGAGTATTCACCGTTCCTTCCGATGTAGTCCCTTTCTTCTTCGGGCAGTCCCTAGTGAAGTGTCCCATCTCTCCACAGTTAAAGCAAGTGCCCTTCCTCTTTCTGCAATCCTTGTTTAGATGAGTTGAGCTTCCACAAGTAAAGCACTTCTTTTCCTTCTTATCTTCAGACTTCTCCTCCTTCTTTTGCATTTCCTTTTTGGGCCCCGTTTTCTTGTTTTGAGACTCATTCACCTTGACCTCCTTCTTTGCACTCTTGTTCTCTTCATTGAGTAGGGCCATATCTACCAAACTCTCAAACGTGGCCCCCATGGGCACATGAGACATAGCTAACTCCTGTAACGGCTCATTCAATCCTCTAGCAAAACGAAGAGCCTTCTTCTGAGTAGTACTCACCATATCCAAGCCAAAACGAGCTAACTGATTGAACTTGTTCACGTATTCTTTGACAGACATGTCTCCTTGCTTCAAAGCAATAAACCTTTCCATTTGCAAATTCTCTTCAGTAGAAGACAGAAACTTAAGCCCGAATCTTGTCCTAAAATCGGCCCAAGTCTCAACGGGCCTAGTCGCGGTGGTGATCTCCCACCAATAAGCGGCTTCATCCTTCATAAGCCAAACCGCCAACAAAATCTTTCTCTGATCATCTAATCCAAAGATAGCGAATAAATCCTCGGTCTCTTTCAACCAATTCCGGGCCTCTACAAAAGTCTCGGTACCTAGAAAGTTCTTGCCACCCATTGCTTTGAAGTCCTTGCAAATCTTCGTGAATTCTACTGGAGGATGCTGAGGGGGAGGAGGAGGAGGAGGAACCTCAGCGACAGGAGGAGGAGGAACATTAACCACCGGAGGAGGAGTAACATTTGCGGGGCCGGCTTCGGTCGCCCTAGCCTCCATAAGTCTCCTATACCAAACAGGAACTTGCACTCCCTCTGGGATAACAAAGTTATCTGCCATACTGGAGCGAAGGAAAAGATAGATTCAGAACGAGGAAACTAAGAATAAATAACTAAGGATTGTGCTAATGGCTTTTGGGGAATAGCCTTTTAAAATAAACTAGACTTTCTTTGGAAAATACTTTATACTTGGTTTTGAAAATAGTTTTTTCAAAAGCTTTTGTTCCTTCTCGTAAACCATATGCTCTGATACCAAATGTAACACCCCACCTCCGCCAGGGTGGCTCTTGCAAGCACTCTGACTTTGGAGGGGCGTTTGAATCAGGTAAACATGCATAATGATATATCAAGGCAGAACAAGAACATATGTATATATGTAAACAGAGTAAATAAGATAAGTAAAACAGCGGAAGATTTCAAACCATTTCAAAACAAGTCTGGTACAACATAATGTCAACTTTCCAAATACACAAGTCTAGATAAAAACAACATTACTGAAAAACTGAAATACATAAGTACTATCCCCAAAATAAGTGATAACCATAGCTAGCTTCATGTCAAGACCGTACATGAGCTAAAATCCCACAAGCAAGCGATCAGAAATCCAAGCTAAGCTCCAATATTCCCACCCTGAGAACCTGGGGGGGGGGGAACGGAAGAAAAGAGGCGAAAGAAAAACAGGTCAGTCAAAAAGACTGAGTAAGCCCTACTGCAATCAATGTAAACTGATAAAGTTAACTGGCATGAGAAGCAGGGATGATCATAAGGATAACCACATACTAGCATGATGATTAACTAACAAGGTAGATAAAGGTGTCATCGCATAATCAGGTTTAAGGTTTTTCACCACAGGTGTACCAGCATTCTAACATGTCATGTATAATCAAGAATTTATCCCTTGGCCTAAACTTGGCCCAGTATCAGGTGTTTGACTTAAATCAAGATCCAACTTCTTGGTACCAATTCTAGTATAACAGGATTAGGTGTTACCCCAATGTTCACATCGAAACAGGACGGAATAGAATGGTCCATACAGAATTAGAGTTTGGGAAAAATGGGCTTTTGCCATCCTAACAGATAAAGTACAGAAACAGAATGCTAACAATAATGGGCCTTAACCACCCTAACAGAACGGTACCACGCAGAAACAGACGGGTGTTGCCACCCAACAAAACAGACGGTACCATCAGAATCAGACAGAGCTAAGTGTACCCTAAATCCTACCCAAGCGATCGGCTCCCTAATACATAAATACCCTGTGTCGGCCCCACGATAGGGTGTATCACCCCCTAAAGTGGCAACCAATTGGCATAGGCGTGTTTACAGATGTCACGGCGTCTTACATCCTCAGAGGCAGACCGGGATCCATGCACGCACATGACCCGGTTGGAACGCACCATCAACACCCATCGCCATTATCAGAATGAACCACTTATAATTAGTTCAGTAAGCGTTCCCGGACCCTACCTACAGTTGGGTCAAAGTTTTGATACCAGAAAGGGTTACTGACTAATATGGGTCCCAAACAACAAATGACACAAGTATTCCCCCCTTGTGTCCCCAGACTATCAGATTCAGATTAACTTATTAACAGAGTTCAGACATACAAAGTTCAGACGATTAGTTTTCAGACTAACGGATCAGATAACAGATTTACAAACTTGCCTAACTTAGTGTGGGTCCTACAGATCCGCAAAACAAGTTCGTTTAATTTATCAATCAAGTTAGTTTATCCAGACCAGGTATCAAATTGGTTCTCAGCCTTACCAAATTACTGAGTTGATTTGGTTAAGTATAGTTCATCTTAACCCCGTTAAATTACCGAGTTCAGATTGGTTAAGTGTCATAAGTCAAATTTACTTAACCTTATCATGTAGCATTAATTAATTAATGCGCCTTAACCTCTCACATTAGACTTTGTTGCGGTTACTAGTTAAGCCGGTCGGTTCCGGGTAGCTTTACACCACAACTTGGTCTAACCTCGGGTTCAAGGTACCACATGACCAACTTCTCACATTGGGTCCTATTGTTTGTAGCAACTAGTTAAGCCGGTCGGTTCCGGGTAGGTTTACGCTACAAACTCAACCCAACCTCGATTTGGTCACACTTATCTTTTCTAAGTGTCATGTCCATCATGTTTCCAAAACATATTACAAATTTTCAAGCAATTGGGTAGACCTAACTTAATAGGTAAATTCCCAATGGGTAGACCTAACTTAATAGGTAAATTCCCAATCTTGTGTTTTTATGTCTTTTAAGTTTACCTAACCCCAACCGCAATCCCATCGCTTACATATCGCAATCGCGCATAAAGGATAGAAAGAGGGAACTTGGCATAATCATGACATAAAGGTGTTGAAGCCACAAGTTTAACATGGTGGCATATGAAATGTACATATGTTCATATACTTGCATATTACATTTCTAGGCCTCAAAAGCATGCATAAAACCAAACTTAGCATATTGGGGATACATGGTGATAAATGACATGTAAAAATGGCCATAAGCTCGCATTTAGCCTCACATGCAAGTTATCATAAGAGATATGATAACTTGCATGTTGCCAAAATGCAACCTTCAACATAAAGCTTGAAGCTTTATGTTCATATACTCAAGATAAGCTTGCATAACATGATAACATGAACAAAATGATCACCCCAAACTTGCATAACATACATGGCAAACTTGCATATCATAACATAGCAAACTTGCATAACATAACATGGCAACCTTGCATATAAACTTGCATATCATAACATGATAAACTTGCATATCATAACATGGCAAACTTGCATAACATAACATGGTTAACTTGCATATCATAACATGGCAAACTTGCATAACATAACATAGTAAACTTGCATATCATAACATGATAAACTTGCATATCATAACATGGCAAACTTGCATAACATAACATAGTTAACTTGCATATCATAACATGATGAACTTGCATATCATAACATAGCAAACTTGCATAACATAACATAGTTAACTTGCATATCATAACATGGTGAACTTGCATATCATAACATAGCAAACTTGCATAACATAACATAGTTAACTTGCATATCATAACATGGCAAACTTGCATAACATAACATAGTAAATTTGCATATCATGGCAAACTTGCATATCATACATTTAACTTTAGAGTTTAAGTATGAAAGTAGAATAGGGCTTACAATGCTTATGAAGGCACAAAAATTATGACAAAGCCCTTATGCAATCAAATAGACCCAAAATGCAAGCTCTAATAGAAAAACCCTTGCCAAAAATCACCCAAAAACTATAGCCTTGAAAATAAAGCTTGCAACTTGATGATGAATGCAAGCTAATGATCACTCATACAACTTAAAAATGCTTGTATGAACATGTAAGCCTTCATAGAAATGACTTAGGAATTTTATGAAGAGAGTGGAGGCCATGAGAGGAATGATTTTGCCATAGTTTAGTTACTTGAGTGAATAATGATGATTTAGGGTTAGGTTAGGGCCTTATTTATAGAGATTAGGATTAGTATTAGCCCTAGGATTAACCCTAGTTCCAATCTCAGCCCTCAAAACCGAATCTGGCCCCCAAACTCAACACAAACCCAAAATTGTGCACCAGGCAAGACTGCCCGGCTGGACTAAGTCGACAGCCAAGTCGACAGGGCTGTCGACTTGGGTCCAACCAAGTCGACTCCCAAGTCGACAGGGCTGTCGACTTGGGTACTCTGGCGGGAGTTTTCCCGCCTGCGCCCAACTGCCCTAAATTCCCAAATTCAAACTTGAATTTGAAATCTGTTTTGAACTGGAAATTTTCTGAAAACTTCATTGGGCCTTAATAGGGTCATACGGACTCCGATTTTCGAAAACTCGGACTCTATTTCGCGTATTTTTCCGAGACGAACGCAACGGCATAGCCCGTTTCCCTTAATTCAGATTTATAAAGTAAATTCTGCCTCGATTTACGTTATAACAGGTTATTGAAAATACGGGTTGTTACAACAACAGCTACCAAGCGAGCCTGACAATGTCACCATTCGAAGCATTGTATGGTAGACCGTGCCGATCTCCTCCTTGTTGGGTAGATCCTAGTAATAGACTAGTATTGGGACCCGATATGATTCACGAAGTTGCGGACAAAGTCAATTTCGTTAAGAAACGATTACTCGTCGCTCAAAGCCGACAGAAAAGCTATGCAGATAAGAGAAGAAGAGATATATCATTTGAGGTTGGCGACCACATGTATTTGAAGGTGTCTCCGATGAGAGGAGTGATCCGATTTGGTAAAACAGGGAAATTAGCGCCCAAATTTATTGGCATGTTTCCTATTCTTGAACGGATTGGAACTCTCGCTTATAGGGTTCAATTGCCTGATTGGTTGCCCGGAGTACATAATGTGTTTCACGTATCTCAACTTCGAAAGCATGTTCATGATCCAGACTTGATCGGGGAAGAAGCAGCACAATGGGATATAGAAATTACTCCAAAATTGGTTGTGAGAAGAGAACCGCTAAAGATTATTGGCAAAGAAACCAAAGAGCTGAGGAACAAGAAGGTTCACTTAGTCAAAGTGCAATGGAGTGGAGATCCGCGAGAATGTACTTGGGAAACAGACGAAAGCATTAAGAAAGCCTATCCTAAGTGCAAGGTGGATATCTCTGATTGACTCTGGTGCAAGGTGCATTTACCATATCTTTGCATTACCATTTTGTTCTCTACTTTGTTGTTGTTTTCTTTTCATGCATGTATACTTTTTAATTATATAGTCTGAATGTTTTCAAAAGAATGCATAATTAATTAGTATATTTCTGAAAAAGTTAAAAACAAATTAATTGTTGTTTGTGTTGTGTGATTGTGGATTTGATTAATTAAATTAATAGAATGATAGTTAATTTAATCAATAAGAGAATGAAGTTAAATGTATGCAAGTGAATCAAGTATTGAACTGATTTAGAAATAGATAGAAATATATACATGTGCATCATATATGTGTGAACATGTTATGGATAAACTGCTAAGCGGAGGAATAAAATTGTTTGCCCGAAAAATAGGTACATGTTTATTGTATTTCTTGGGATTTGATGATTTTATCAACTGATTGGCTAGCCGCTTGGCTTTTCCTTTTTCTATTGGATTGGTCAGGGCCATGGGAGGCTATTTGAAATATCCCGAAGCTCCCCGTACAAAGGAGGTTATGTCAAAAAAATTCAAAAATTTAGGGTGTTAGCCAAATTTTTGAAGAATTTGAAAATTCTTAGAAACTGAAAAGTTGAAGAATGGAAGCCAGAATGAAAGTTGAGCTGGTTAATTAAACAACTTTCGACTTTGTTCCTTTTCGGGGACGAAAAGTTTTAAGTGGGGGAGATTGTAACAACCCGAAAAATCTGAACCAGTTTAAAAAATTTAATTTGGCTATTTTAGTGGATTTTAAATATTTAAAATAAATTATTTTAAATAATAACGACGAAAAGTATGTTTATGTTTGAAAATAAATAAAATTAATTTAAATTATAAACAAGGCCTGAAATGGCGCGGCAATTTCAAAATTTGAATTCAAACTTTGACTGACTGTACCGGGTGCAAAATAAAACGGATTTTAGTGAAACCAAAAATATTTAAATATGTTTATGAATGTCTTTCCGACGAATCTGAAAAATCAAAGTTTCATAGCGGGAATCAAACGTTATGGCCAAATAAATTTTCAGAAAGGTCGTTATAGAGTATATATGGCCCTGGAAAACAGACATTTTGCAAATGACCTCAGAATTTGACGAAACCACTTTTGTTGGATCCGGGATGTCAAATTATTGCTAGGTTTCAAATTCCATAATTTTTGAACTTAGTATGTGAGCGTGGCGAAGGAAAATGTGTTTGGTTGATTTTAGTTAAATTGGATTGACCAGAAAATGGTCATTTTTCAAACGGTCTCAGAATCCGACGAAACAAGTTTTGTTGGGACCGTATCGTCAAAACATAGCTAGATTTATTTTTATGGAATTTTTAGAATCAGTATGTGGCCCCGGCAAATTAAAATGTACGTTCAAATCAAATAATGAATGTTTTATACTTTAATTTGAAGAATAACTGACTGTAACAGTCGAATGGGCCTACGAAACATATCCCATTGTGTTCGGAATGGGGGTATTTAGCTAGGGAAAACACTCGTTGGGTTTGAATTGGGGTTCGTGTGAACGGATGGGTATTTTTGTAAATTGAAGAATTAAATAAATATAAAAAATAAAGGGGGCCAATCATATTCATTGTTTACTTCTCTCTCTCCCCGTAATCTCCTGAAGCAAACAACGGAAGTGCTTCCCTCCTTCTCTCCTCGATCTTGCCCAAACCCCACAACAAAACCACATGCTTCTGTGGAGGATATTGTAGATCTAAGGCCGCTCTTCAAATCCATACAAACTTCATCTCCCCCAATGGAATATTCAGTGTGAATTGCCCCCTTCAAGTTCCACCGTTCGAAGCCCACTACCACCTCCTAGGAGCGTGCAAGTTCATCAGAAAGGGTACCCTCTGGTGCACCTTTCAAGGCTCTTGAACATGGTAGCTTCTGATCATCGTGAAGTGGAACAAATTGAGCGTGAATCGAAACCCTAATTTCGAGCAGTTTTTTAAGTTAACGGCTGGTATGATTTTTAACTGTTTTAACGCTTTTAAGCATTGCGAATGGTAATTTTAGAATAAAAATCATGTCTTTATCATACGTTAACGAAGTTCGATGAAACAGGAGACAGCGGACTCGTGCGGACGTCTTCTACATTCTAGAAGAGACCGGATATTTTTCTAAGCCTTCTACAACTTTTGGAGGAGTGGAACCCAATGTGAGATTTCTGATTTATAAACGATATGGAAATGACGATGTATAAATTATATAGTCGAAGTATGAGTTATATAAGCGTTGTACACCTCATGTACAAGCGTTGTATAAGTTGTATGTTCGATGTATAAGTTATATATGCGTTGTAAAAATGGTATATGCGTTGAAATGAATTGAAATGATGTTGAAATGAAATCGAAATATAGTTATATACGTGTATATATATACTCCCCTCGTCCACAGACCATGGACGATATATATTGGTTGTAATATTGTTTGGATTGTTGGTTGATGTGAAATTTGGTGAATATCTTGAATGGTTGATTGGAAATGATTGTTTGTGGTTGAAATCCCAATAGGATTAGTATATGGGAAAATTCGTCTGCGTACGAACTAGATATTGAAAATCCCCATTGTCAAAAGCTGCGAGGCTTTAGGGTAGAGCGAGGAGTCGTACTCGAGACGGTGCCGGTTTTAACTACCCTGCCTTTATGCTGCCGAAATTTTCAATAATATTCATGTGTTGAAATTATTTTCATGTGTTGAAACCATATTCATGTGTTGAATAGAAATTCATGTGTTGAATAAATTCTTTGAAAGATAAAAATAACATTTTATCACATATATAGACTATAAAAATTGTTCGTGTTTTAAAATAAATTATTTTAACAATAAAAATCACATTTTTATTATATATAAAAACTATATTCATGTGTTGAAATTATTTTCATGTGTTGAAACTCTATTCATGTGTTGAATAGAAATTCATGTGTTGAATAGAAATTCATGTGTTGAATAAATTCTTTGAAAGATAAAAATAACATTCTTATCATATATTTAGACTATATAAAATATTCGTATTTTAAATAAATTGTTTTAACACCAAAGACAACATTTTTACCTTAAGTATAGACTATATAAAATAATCGTGTTTTGAAATAAACTGTTTTACAATAAAAATCACATTTTTATTATATATATGAATTGTCAAAAATAGTGATGCGTTGAAATAAATATCTGCTGGATAAAAATATCATTTTTATCAAATGTATGAAGTGAATATGATTTTGAAATCGAAGAATGAATCATATTTACATATATATATATATAATTATAATAAATCGAATAACGAAGCTGCAGTTCGTATTTTGAAACCGTGATTTCAAACGATTATTGCCGGAGATCCGACCATCGGATTTTCCCGTAACCGAGACCGTTGGGTTTGCCTTGGAAATATCTTTCCAACGACAACAACTTTGTAAAGATCCAACGGTTGGATTGTCTGGAATGTTAAATTCAAATCTGAAGAAAAACAGTGCCAGAATCGATTATATATATATATATATATAATTAAAATAAATCGAATAACGACGCTGCAGTTCGTATTTTGAAATCGGAACTTCAAATGATTGTGGGAGATCCGACCGTCGGATTTTCCCAAAACTGGAACCGTTGGATTCGTTTTGAAAAGATCTTTCTAATGATATAAAATTTGTGAAGAACCAACAGTTAGATTTTCAGATATGTGTAAATCAAATCTGAAGGAAAACAGCGCCACGGCCGCGTTATGGCCTGATGTGTCATTTGAAAGAATTGGCTATTTTTAAATAAATAAAAATCATGATAAAATATTATAAATGATATGGAACGGAAATAAACCGAATTTACTCGGTTTATTTGATATTTGATGGTTGAATGTGTTTGACGTGAAAATTACATTAATAAATTGAATTATTGGTGTCAAATAATTTAATCATTAAAATGAATTGATTTGAAATTCTAAATATACGTGAATTATTTGAAAAGGCCGAGTTAATTCTCATTTCAAATAATTGATTGACGATTAAAAGTCGAAGACATGAAGATGGTGCAAGACCGATGATCTTCACGTCGGATGGAGGGGTGCTACTAATGCTCATGATAGGAGTAGCTACCTTGAAGGGGCTGAAGTTGTAGCCATTCGGATGTACTTGTTGATTGTACGGATGTGTGAGGTATAAGGTGCCTCCGGTTTCGTTCAGACCTAGAACGGACTTGTAAATGGACTGTGTGTCTGACATTGGATATCATTCTGTGTGATTGATGGATATCGGTTGCACGGAATGGTTTGCTTATGTGGCATGCTAAGATGCAAATGATCAAAGCTTTTGTTGAAAAGCAGAGCTTTGTGGTTGATGATCAAAGGATGGCTTTGAATGGCTACCTTTGTGTTTAGCGTTGTTTAGCGTTGTTTCGCGAGCCTCACACCCCGGTATGAGCCAAAAACGGGAGAAGGACTTCAGGGAGGACATGCATTTCCTTCTAGCTAGGAGTGGTGCTTTGGGTTTTGCATGCCCGGGTATTTTACTTATGTGGATGATGGAAAGCAATGCCTCGGTTAGTTCGGTCTCTTCGAAGCCGATGATTTGGTTGGATATGACCAGTGACGCCCCATAGGGCAGGGAAACGCAGTGTTCAGGCTTTTTAATCCACATCGAGTGGACCGGCCCTGACGATCCAAGGGTCGATGCGTTATGATCCTGAGACACGGGCTAGAGCGTGTCGAATTCGGTAAGGACGATCACTTGCCTTGGTTCATGATGGAAATCCAATTTCCAAATACGACATCGTGCTGTTTTGATTGTAAACCAATATATGGTGACATGATATATGGTACCCATGCCGTCTATGATTGATAGTTATGATTGAAATTGTTTTTGAAACATATAAACACTAACAATAATATCAAATGATTTGTTTTGCTCGTATCAAGCATATTTTGGCCATTATAAGGTAAAACTCTATCCTCCGGTTAGTGTTGCATTGTGTGATGGGAACTAAGTCTTATAATGGCTTCATTTTTATAAAAAGCATTTCGATGTTTAAAAGATTTATTGTTTTGATGCACTGGCAATCCAATGGAGTAAACCCGTTCCGCGAAAGTGGCGTGGTCCTGTGATTGGCCATAGTATAAAATATGTTAAGTAGATTTCTCATACCAGTCCCATGACTGACTCGTAGTTTGTTTCACTTGCAAACTCGGGTGCCCCTTTTTCTACACGGGCAGCCTTGTATTCAGGTTTTAGCTGGCTCTTTCTGGATAGGTTGAGCTGAAGATGGATTCTACCATTTACCTCTTTTTATGCTGTTCAGCTCCTATTGTACATATTATGTTTAGTTTCCGTTGTAGACATTTTATGTAAAGCTGAACTGTATTTTGTACTAAGTATGATCCTGTATACTGTGTAACTCTGATGTTTATGTTTATCCAGTGTATTCTATTGTACATTATTTGGTGTATTTAATTATTTATGTTCTACTGTTATCTGTTTATGTGTTATATTCCAAAGATTACCTTTGCCACCGTGGAACGGGGTTTGGGGTCGTCACAAACGTGGTATCAGAGCTTTGGTTAAGCTTAGTTCTAGAATATAACATATTAACGAACTCGTCAGAAATAGAACCAGTTGTGTTCTAAGATGGATTGCTCATTTTAGATAGGATTAGTAATATCCTAGAATGAGTGAAGCAGAATGAGATACGCCCTGGTAGACACATTTACATTCAAGTATATGTCTCTATGTTTTAAAATTACCTTTTCTGTTGGCCTAACACTTTGTCTGCAATTTACAGACATTGAAAAATGGGTGGAAGAAGTAGAAGAGGTAGGGCAGAACCAGATATTGAGGCTCTATTAATTAAGTATCGAAATATGGGTGGAGTACCATTCTCGGGCAATGAATCTATTATTCAAACTCAAACCTGGATACACTCTGCTGAGAAAAATTTTGAAGGTTCAAATGTGACGGCCCGCCCTGTACCAGCCTGCATTTCCTCCAAAAGTGCGCTGTACACATGCCCGACTAGCACAAGACGGTCGTCATAAGAAAGAAAAGAAGGGAATGAACTAATCAAAGAACCTGTAGAATGCCTCACAGCGCATGGAATAAAATATAATAATAATGTACTGGACATAAAACAGGCGAGACAGTGTATAAGCTGATAACTAAAACCAACATCAATCTCAAAGCAGCGGAAATCCAAATACAGCTTATTACAATTTTCCAAATTTACTGTCTCTAAACAAAAGAAAGCTGAAATAGAAGATACACCAACAATGCCCAAGCAGTGATCTTCAACAACACAGGGAGAATACTAAATATATATATATATCACGTGGAAGCCTCCTGCTCGTCTCCGGATCATCTACCCGTGCATCACCAGCTAACCTGTCTCTAGTCTGCTCGTGTGAGCACCCAGAGTAATAAGAGGAGACATAAAACTCTGGGTCAGACATAAAGCCTGGTATGAGCGATAAACATCTAGACAGAATAATAACAGGTATACTAAACCATACCTGAACCTGGACCTGCAACCAAAGAGTTAGTACTACATACCGTACAATACTCCAAGGTGCCATAATGAATAGTGTAAGAATACGGGGGTGGGGGTGTGCATGTCAAAATGATAGCAACAAATCATCCATAGCAACCATCCTCACATCTCTCACTCAGTGCCTAAAGCGTACGACATCTACCACTTTGGAACACTAGACAAACTGAGGCAACGACGAATCCCGACTTGTAGAAACCCTGCTGTGACCAAGCCAAACACTTAGAGTCATGACCAAACATTTCAATGACCCTCTTCATTGGTCATAGCCCTTGGTTCTACCAATGCCATAATGGCCCTGAATCCGCCTTCGTACCTCCTACCATAGTGGTCCAAAGCTATAGGTGTCGATAACTCCTTAGCACGCGTCCCGCAGCAAAGCCCAACCATGAAGTGAACTCGTTGATTCCCATCTGAATCTTAAGCTCTAACTTCTCATTCGGACTTCCTTTGCATCTCGGGTTTGGTCGAATTGGAGTGGGTCTTCAGAAGAGTTGTCGCGCAGTAACAGTCCTGTAATTCGGTTCGGTTCGGTAGTCATTTCCCTCGTCGGTTCGGTTCGGGTTTCTTTACTCCGGGTCGGGTCGGTGTCCTCCTCCGGGTCGGGTCGGGTTACTATCCTCCTTCCAGCTCGTGCTCCTTCTTCGATCAGCTCCCTCGTTTCCTTCTACTCCGATCCGATCCGATCACTTCGCTTTACTTCAGTCCGATCCGCTCCGCTTCCTTTTACTCCGATCCGATCCCCTTGTCCACTCCAACTCTAAGTAAACGGCATTCCCTTTTTGCCAAGCCTTACATGTGCCAAGCTCCAGTTCGGGTCGGGTTTCTTGCCCAGTTCACATTTCCGATCCGAGCCCCCATCCGATCCGATCCGAAGCCCTGCACAACTTTCTGCAACTTTTCCAGCAACTTGTTTACGCCGTTCGACGACGTTTTTGACAAATCTAACTATTCTAATCAATCACAATTCATGTCAAATAGTCATAACAACATAGCAAACTAACCACAAACACCAAAACAATGAATTCATATGTCAAAATGGATCAAATGTGCCCAAAACTTCACATTCCTATAATCCCTCTTAATCATGTTTAAGCATACGATTAGCAAAACACATCGAAATTAACCCAAATTTCTAACAGAGCCTTAAAACATTATTTTAGAATTTTAAAAATTTTTCCAGAATTTATTTACGTATAAATTCGCTAATCTTCACTAATCACCCTTAATTAACTGTAATTAGTGTCAAAATGATGCTATCACTCACCTTGGCCACAAATGAAATTCTCAGAGCTGAAACTCCTCTGATTTGGGGCGAATACTGATGTCTAACAGCAGCTCTAACCTTGCTTTGGTGCTTTTTCTCCTTAATTTGGTGTTGCTAAGCCTAATCTTCAATTAGAGAGTGATTTGGGGTGTTTTAGATGTAGGAAGCCATTACTAAGGTCTCAAGGAGGTTTGTGGCGGCTCAAAACTGAAATGGAAGTGATAACCTAACCCTAATCAGTCCTCCTATACCTCTAAACCCGAAATTCCCCTTGGGCCTAACTGCTAATCACCCGGTTAAGCCCAATTAAGCTGTTTTTCTCCATCTGAAACTTGTTTCAGCCATATCTCCCAAACGGTGAGTCCGTTTGGCTAATATGACCACTCTACGGAAAGAGAAACCATCATCCGAAGCCAATGGAAGTGGTTTCAGGTCAAAATTCATTTCCAGTCAAAAGTTATGGCCAAAACAGTGATAACTAGGGGTAAAATGGTCATTTAAAAATCGAGAAAAATCATGAACATGGGAAATGACCCCAATAGTCGTCTCCCAAAGTTGCATGACCATACGACTTCGTATGTGAAAGAAATAAATATTCTACGATCCTATGATGCGTAGAATGCGGGTCGTTACACTCTTCCCCCCTTAAGAAATTTCGTCCCCGAAATTCCTTAACCCAAAACATACACAGGATCCCGCATGCCTAACACCCACATACAACAATCAAACATGCAAAGCAAGCAAACAAGTCTATCCTAGCACGCGGAAAACTAAATCGCTAATAAAATCTTACCAGACAAAGAGTTCTGGATACTTCTTCCTTATGTCCTCCTCTGTTTCCCAAGTACAATCATTCTCGCCTTCGCCCCACTGTACCTTGACTAGCTTCACCGACTTCCTTCGAAGTTGCTTCATGTCGTGTGCGACAATACGGGCCGGCTTGCGGTTTCCAACCGCCTCGGGTTCTACTTCGAAGTCTTCCAACTGATCAGGTGAGATAGTCATATCTGAGTCGTGAACGAACTTCCTTAGTTGGGAAACATGAAATACGTTGTGAACTCCCGCTATCTTCTCTGGTAAGTCAATTCTATATGCCAAATTCCCGACTAGTTCAAGAACAGGGAATGGGCCAACAAATCTTGGTGCTAATTTACCTCTCCTGCCAAATCGTATTACGCTCTTTAACGGAGAAATCTTGACAAACACCAAGTCACCAACGGAGAATTTTAAGTCTCTTCTTCTCTTATCAGCATAACTCTTCTGCCTATCTTGGGCTGCCTTCATTCGTTGCTGAATGATCTTGATTTTACCTGAAGTTTCCCTCACCACATCTGGTCCAAGTATAAACTTCTCGCCAGTTTCTATCCAACATGATGGTGAGTTGCACGGTCTTCCATACAAAGCTTCAAATGGAGCCATACCGATACTGGATTGGTAACTATTATTATATGCAAACTCTACTAGATGCAAATGGTCATCCCATGATCCACCAAAATCCAATATGCATGCTCTCAAGAGATCTTCCAAAATACGATTCACCCTCTCCGTCTGACCGTCGGTCTGAGGATGATATGCGGTACTGAGATGTAATTCTGACCCTAGAGCCTCTTGTAAGCTCTTCCAAAACCCACTAGTGAACAACGGGTCTCGGTCGCTCACAATGCTTTTAGGTACTCCATGAAATCTCACTATCCACTTCATATACAATTCTGCTAACTTAGTTGCCGTTCTGGTCGATTTGACTGGTATAAACCTTGCACTTTTAGTTAGTCGATCTACAATTACCCAGATGCTGTCATACCCCGATCTAGTCCTTGGTAACCCATCGATGAAATCCATCGAGACTTGCTCCCATTTCCATTCGGGAATTTCTAAGGGCTGTAACAAACCACTAGGCTTCTTTTGCTCGGCTTTAACTAGCTGACAATTCATGCACTTGGATATAAACTTCCCAACGTCTCTTTTCATCCCTTCCCAGTAGTAAGTCTGCTTCATATCTCGATACATCTTATTACCACCGGGGTGTATAGTTAGCTTTGAGTGATGACATTCTCTAAGCACTTCATCTCTCAATCCATTGACATTGGGTACAACAAGCTTTCCATTCTTTCTAAGCCATCTTTCTCGATCAAGCCCATACTTGTTCATCTCCTCATCGATACCCATCTCTAACTTGGAGATGATTTCCAATAGGTTAGGATCGTCCCTCTGACTAGAGCCGATCCGCTCAATCAAAGTGGGTCTGATCGTCAAACTTGCTAACATTTCTGGATCCAATTCGCACTTTGGTCTGAAATCAAACCCCGCGATAAACTCCAGTTGCTTCCATTCAAGGAACATAACCCCTAAGCTGGCATGTCTTCTACTCAATGCATCAGCCACCGCATTTCCCTTTCCTGGTGTGTATGCGATGTCAAAATCATAGGAAGCTAAGAACTCTAACCACCTCTGCTGACGGAGATTTAAATCCTTCTGGGAGAAGAGATATTTTAACGACTTATGGTCTGTAAACAGCTTAAATCTTTCTCCCAAGAGATAGTGTCTCCACATCTTTAATGCGAACACGATTGCTGCCAATTCTAAATCATGGGTAGGGTATCTTCTCTCGTGCGGTTTCAATTGCCGACTTGCATAAGCTACAACCCTACCGCCTTGCATCAATACAGCACCCAGTCCGGTACCACATGCATCCGTGTATACCGTCATCTCTTCATCCCCCTTAGGAATGACTAACACTGGTGCGCTTGTCAACTTGTCCTTTAAACTTTTGAATGCATTCTTGCACCTTTCATCCCAGACAAAAGCTTGATTCTTCTTGGTCAACTGGGTCAATGGTGCTGCTATCTTGGAGAAACCTTGGATAAACTTACGATAATATCCAGCTAACCCCAAGAAACTCCTTACATCTGTTGCATTCTTGGGCGTAGGCCAATCCTGTACCGTAGCCACCTTTGCTGGGTCCACGGCAATACCGTTTTCTGATACAACATGGCCCAAGAACCTCACTTCCCTCTTCCAGAAGTGGCACTTAGAAAACTTTGCTTTCAATTGGTGTTTTCTCAACACCTCCATCACTATTCTTAAATGTCCCTTGTGTTCTTCCTCTGTCCTCGAATAGACCAAAATATCATCAACGAATACAAGGACAAACTTATTCAACTGATCTCTGAATACCCTATTCATAAGATCCACAAAATATGCCGGGGCATTAGTCAGCCCAAATGGCATAACCAACCATTCATAAAACCCAGACGGCGTTCGAAATGCCGTTTTAGCTATACTCTCAGCTTCTACTCTAAGCTGATGAAAACCTGTCGCGAGATCCAACTGAGAAAATACTCTCGCGCCACTCAACTGATCAAACAAATCATCTATCCGCGGTAGAGGATACTTGTTCTTCCTCGTCACTCTATTCAACTCGCGGTAGTCTACACACAAACGAAGGGAACCATCCGTCTTGGTAGCAAACACAACTGGTGCTCCCCATTCAGAAACACTCCTTCTGATAAATCCCTTCTTCAAAAGATCGCTGACTTGCACCTCGAGCTCTCGCTGCTCCCTTGGTGCCATACGACGAAGTGGCATCACTATAGGTCTGGCATCTTTTACCAAATCAATACGGAACTCAATCTCTCGGTGTGGTGGAAGTCCGGTCACTTCTTCGAAAACATCCGGATACTGGCCAACCACGGGCAAACCTGACAACTCACTATGCGGAATGTCGAGGGAGTTTAGAAAACTAGCCAATACCCCCTTACTGGGTAGACCACCAAACACTATCCTCCGCCCATCATCCGCTCTAGCTGTCACCAACAAGCCCTCACAGTCTACCACCACCCCGTATCTTTGGAGCCAATCTACTCCCAAAATAATGCCAAACCCAGTAAAGCCCAAAACAAAGCAATCACAAACAAGCATGCATCCATGACTCGATAGAACCACATTACGACAAATCATGCTAAGACTAGTCGAACCACCAATCGGGTTCGTCACTACTAAAGGTCTATCGACAATCTCGGGCTCCAATCCCAACCTATCTACCAGGTCACTAGATATGAAAGAACTGGAAGCTCCGGTATCAAACAAAACTCTAACAGGAACATCATAAACAGAAAGCATACCTTGAATGACGACATTCTTTCCCTTCTCCGCCGCAGTTGGGGCATTCGACGAAGAAGGAATAGCATTAAGAGCATATGCTTTCACCATTTGCTTTTCTTTAGGGGGCTGTGGACACTTGTCCTTGTGATGTCCCATTTGGCCACAGTTGAAGCACTTCCTATCCGCTGGCTTGGCCCGACAATTACTAGCATAATGGCCCTTCTTACCACAGCTGAAGCACTCAACATCTTGCTTATTCTTTTTCTTCTGACCATCCTTAGTCTGATTCTGCTTTCTCTTATTCTGGGAACCACCTTTGCCTCCACCACTAGCTTGTGGCTTTGGCTCATCTGCGGATGCAACCTCGGTCTTCGGCTTAGGGTAGAGACTTTCTGACCTTAACGCTTTCCCCACAATCGATTCAAACGTCTCATCGATGTGGTTAATAAGTTTCTCCCCCAAGTACTGATCCAATCCAGTTATGAATTTCTCATTCTTTTTCTCGGCAGTATCTATAAGAGATAACCCATATTTTGACAAAGTATCAAATTCAGCAATATATTCCGAGACAGCCCTGCCATTCTGCTTGAGCTCCAAGAATTTCTTAAACAACATTGACTTCTGAGCAGTTGGGATGAACTTCTCACTAAAGCGAGCCTTAAACTGCTCCCAAGTAATCTGATCTTCGGGAGTAGCTGCCTTTATAGCATTCCACCAATTCATCGCCCGCCCTTGCAGCTGACGGGACGCTAGCTTTCTCTTCATCGCATCCTCGATACCCAAATCCTCGAAGATACGTTCGCAACTATCCACCCAATCCTGAACGTCCGTAGCCGACTCCGTTCCGTGGAACGGCTTCCCACCAAGGCTAGTATAATCCTTATTCAGCTTGGCGAAGTCGACTCTTGGCGCCTGCACTATTAGACCACCACCATTTCCACCATTGGGAGCTGCCCTCTGCACATCTCTAAGCATCTCTCTCATGAGGTCAGTAAACATCGTCCTCATGTCAGCAGCATTCCCATTATTGGCTCCCCTACCAGCACCTCTAGTATCTCGGCTCATCGTCAATCTGAAAAAGGAAATGATTAACGACTCCATAGTGGTGCTAGTGCAGTACGACTTCATCCTTATACTACTAATAGTATATATATATAGCTTTTAAAAACCAAAGTAATCACAAAT
Source organism: Allium sativum (assembly GCA_030737875.1). Lineage (NCBI taxonomy): Eukaryota > Viridiplantae > Streptophyta > Magnoliopsida > Asparagales > Amaryllidaceae > Allium > Allium sativum. Next base: position 981,155,561 of record CM060915.1, read on the forward strand.
ACGCTCTCTCGTATACGTGTATTATCTCTCCCTGATAACTTCCCTAGGTTAACTACGCAACCTAGAGCTCTGATACCAAGTGTGACGGCCCGCCCTGTACCAGCCTGCATTTCCTCCAAAAGTGCGCTGTACACATGCCCGACTAGCACAAGACGGTCGTCATAAGAAAGAAAAGAAGGGAATGAACTAATCAAAGAACCTGTAGAATGCCTCACAGCGCATGGAATAAAATATAATAATAATGTACTGGACATAAAACAGGCGAGACAGTGTATAAGCTGATAACTAAAACCAACATCAATCTCAAAGCAGCGGAAATCCAAATACAGCTTATTACAATTTTCCAAATTTACTGTCTCTAAAGAAAAGAAAGCTGAAATAGAAGATACACCAACAATGCCCAAGCAGTGATCTTCAACAACACAGGGAGAATACTAAATATATATATATCACGTGGAAGCCTCCTGCTCATCTCCGGATCATCTACCCGTGCATCACCAGCTAACCTGTCTCTAGTCTGCTCGTGTGAGCACCCAGAGTGATAAGAGGAGACATAAAACTCTGGGTCAGACATAAAGCCTGGTATGAGCGATAAACATCTAGACAGAATAATAACAGGTATACTAAACCATACCTGAACCTGGACCTGCAACCAAAGAGTTAGTACTACATACCGTACAATACTCCAAGGTGCCATAATGAATAGTGTAAGAATACGGGGGTGGGGGTGTGCATGTCAAAATGATAGCAACAAATCATCCATAGCAACCATCCTCACATCTCTCACTCAGTGCCTAAAGCGTACGACATCTACCACTTTGGAACACTAGACAAACTGAGGCAACGACGAATCCCGACTTGTAGAAACCCTGCTGTGACCAAGCCAAACACTTAGAGTCATGACCAAACATTTCAATGACCCTCTTCATTGGTCATAGCCCTTGGTTCTACCAATGCCATAATGGCCCTGAATCCGCCTTCGTACCTCCTACCATAGTGGTCCAAAGCTATAGGTGTCGATAACTCCTTAGCACGCGTCCCGCAGCAAAGCCCAACCATGAAGTGAACTCGTTGATTCCCATCTGAATCTTAAGCTCTAACTTCTCATTCGGACTTCCTTTGCATCTCGGGTTTGGTCGAATTGGAGTGGGTCTTCAGAAGAGTTGTCGCGCAGTAACAGTCCTGTAATTCGGTTCGGTTCGGTAGTCATTTCCCTCGTCGGTTCGGTTCGGGTTTCTTTACTCCGGGTCGGGTCGGTGTCCTCCTCCGGGTCGGGTCGGGTTACTATCCTCCTTCCAGCTCGTGCTCCTTCTTCGATCAGCTCCCTCGTTTCCTTCTACTCCGATCTGATCCGATCACTTCGCTTTACTTCAGTCCGATCCGCTCCGCTTCCTTTTACTCCGATCCGATCCCCTTGTCCACTCCAACTCTAAGTAAACGGCATTCCCTTTTTGCCAAGCCTTACATGTGCCAAGCTCCAGTTCGGGTCGGGTTTCTTGCCCAGTTCACATTTCCGATCCGAGCCCCCATCCGATCCGATCCGAAGCCCTGCACAACTTTCTGCAACTTTTCCAGCAACTTGTTTACGCCGTTCGACGACGTTTTTGACAAATCTAACTATTCTAATCAATCACAATTCATGTCAAATAGTCATAACAACATAGCAAACTAACCACAAACACCAAAACAATGAATTCATATGTCAAAATGGATCAAATGTGCCCAAAACTTCACATTCCTATAATCCCTCTTAATCATGTTTAAGCACACGATTAGCAAAACACATCGAAATTAACCCAAATTTCTAACAGAGCCTTAAAACATTATTTTAGAATTTTAAAAATTTTTCCAGAATTTATTTACGTATAAATTCGCTAATCTTCACTAATCACCCTTAATTAACTGTAATTAGTGTCAAAATGATGCTATCACTCACCTTGGCCACAAATGAAATTCTCAGAGCTGAAACTCCTCTGATTTGGGGCGAATACTGATGTCTAACAGCAGCTCTAACCTTGCTTTGGAGCTTTTTCTCCTTAATTTGGTGTTGCTAAGCCTAATCTTCAATTAGAGAGTGATTTGGGGTGTTTTAGATGTAGGAAGCCATTACTAAGGTCTCAAGGAGGTTTGTGGCGGCTCAAAACTGAAATGGAAGTGATAACCTAACCCTAATCAGTCCTCCTATACCTCTAAACCCGAAATTCCCCTTGGGCCTAACTGCTAATCACCCGGTTAAGCCCAATTAAGCTGTTTTTCTCCATCTGAAACTTGTTTCAGCCATATCTCCCAAACGGTGAGTCCGTTTGGCTAATATGACCACTCTACGGAAAGAGAAACCATCATCCGAAGCCAATGGAAGTGGTTTCAGGTCAAAATTCATTTCCAGTCAAAAGTTATGGCCAAAACAGTGATAACTAGGGGTAAAATGGTCATTTAAAAATCGAGAAAAATCATGAACATGGGAAATGACCCCAATAGTCGTCTCCCAAAGTTGCATGACCATACGACTTCGTATGTGAAAGAAATAAATATTCTACGATCCTATGATGCGTAGAATGCGGGTCGTTACATCAAAGATGAGAGATGATCTGAAAAGATTACTGGCATCTTGGGCACTCAAAGACGAAGCTTTGTTCTGGTGGGATTCGATTATTAAGGATAATCCAGAAGGTAATATTACCTGGAACAGATTTAAAGAGATTTTCAGTGAAAGATTTATTCCTCCAGAAGCAACCGAGCGGTTATGTGATGAATTCTATTATCTGATACAGGGGGATATGACCATTCCGGAGTATCATAAGAAATTCAATGAACTTTCTCATTTTGCCCCTCATCTAATTCAAGATCCAAAGAGGAAGAATCTGAGGTTTATTAATGGTCTTCAAAGAAAATACCATAACAGTGTAATGGGGCATGTGAAGCTTCCTTTTTAAGAAATGATATACATGGCTTATCAGTATAAAAATCTAAATAATCGAGGTCTTTTAGTCGATGAAGAGGAACTCAATTCGAGCAACAAAAGGAAATATGAAACTGATAACCCAGAGACAAGTACACAGGCTGAGGCAAATACGACGTCTGGAGTCAGAAAGAAGCCTAGATTCAATAGGAAAAAGGTTATATCTAAGAAAGTGCCAATAACGACTGCCATATGCTCGAGCTGCAATAAGCAAGGAGATTTGGCGATAAATTGCAAATCTTGGAACAAACGAAAGAAGAATAAATTGGAATCCAAGAACAAACTTCAAGAGAATAGGGGATGCTATAAGTGCCACCAAGCTGGTCACATTTCTAAAAATTGCCGACTATCAAAGAAATCTGAAGTGGTTCAGGTAAATAAAGTAGCAAAAACTTCTGAACCCTCAGCTAGTTAGGAAAGGCCAGATGTTTTAAAAGGAACGCTTACTGTTAAAGATATTCCGGTATAGGTATAATTTGATACAGGCGCATCGCGAAGCTTTGTTGCAAAGAATGCGGTTAAGAAACAGGATTTGAATTTGGAAAAGCTCAAAAAACCGATGACTGTCCATAATCCGGTTGGGGGTTCCCTTGACCTTAGTTGGGTTTGTGGAGTTCCTGTCTCTTTTTCCCGTTATCGGTTCCCCACTATCGCGATCGTCATGAATTTTACAGAATTTGATCTTATCTTGGGTTTAGACTGGTTAACCAAATATGAAGCTGAGGTTAAATGCACCGACAGGGTTGTTAAGGCAAAAACAAAGTTCGGGGAATATATAACCATTCCATGTGAAGGTCCGAATTCTGATAGAAAAGACTTCTGGGCAGCTTTAAATGTTTCTCCTGCTCAAATAGAACCTGTTCCTGTCGTTCCGGAGAATATTCCGGTCGACATTGCAAATATTCCTGTTGTCAAGAACTATGCGGATGTGTTCGAAGAAGTTGTTAGCTTACCTCCGTAGAGAGAAACTGATTTTAAAATCTCTTTAGTTCCGAATGCAAGGCCAGTAGTTCACGCTATTCGAAGAATGACCTTGAAGGAAAAAGAAGAGTTAGACAATCAAACTCGATAGCTTGTATGGAAAGATCTGATTAGGCCTAGTTTCTCTGATTGGGGAGCAGTAGTGGTATTTGTCCCAAAGTCAGACGGTACTCTCGGTCTATGTGTAGATTATCGTGACTTGAATAAGCAGACGCTGATGAAAAAATATCCATTGCCGCGAATTGATGATTTGTTGGATCGATTGAATGGCGCACAAGTGTTTTCACGAATGGACCTAGCTACAAGTTTCCATCAACTTCGTATTGCCGAAGAGTGTGTTCCTTTGACAGCATTCAGAGGTCTAGACTTATTCTACGAGTGGTTAGTAATGTCATTCAACTTATGTAATGCTCCAGCTTATTTTGTCGATCTAATGAACTGAGTATTCAGAGAAGTATTGAATAAATTTGTTCTGGTCCTCATTGATGATATTCTAATCTTCTCTAAGTTTGAAAGTGAGCATGAAAAACATTTGGAACAAGTGTTAGAAATTCTCAGAAAGAATGTGTTAAAAGCAAAATTTTCCAAATGTATATTCTGGCAAGAAGAAGTCAAATTTCTTGGCCACATCGTGTCAAAGGAAGGAATTTCAGTGGATCCCAGTAAAATCACTGCTATTCAGAATTGGAAACAACCTCGTATACCCACAGAAGCCCGAAGTTTTCTTGGATTAGCCAGTTATTATTGGAAATTCATTAAGTATTTTGCGAAGACATCCAGTCCCTTAACAAAGCTTACTAAGAAGCATTCGAGATTCAACTGGACTCCCGAATGTGAGGCAACTTTCCAGAAGCTGAAGTTAAAATTGACAACTGCTCCAGTGCTAACAATTATTGATGGCAACCAAGACTTGAAAGTCTGGACCGATGCTTCTAAAGAAGGTCTTGGTGCAGTGCTAATGCAAAGAGGCCAAGTAGTTGCTTATGCTAGCCGTCAATTAAAGCCACATGAGAAGAATTATGCAACTCACATTCTTGAATTGTTATCCATCGTGTTTGCTATGAAAATCTGGAGGCATTATCTATTGGGTGAGAAGTTTGAATTATACACTGATCATCAACCACTGAAATATTTATTCACCTAGAAGGATCTGAATATGAGACAGCTGCGTTGGTTAGAATTTCTCACGGCATCTGATCTTGATATCTTATATACTCCGGGAAAAGCCAATGTTATGGCTGATGCGCTCAGCGGAAAGAATGTAATTATCACCATTCTTATCATCACGCCTTCATTGATTGATAACATAACTGCTCTTCAAAAGGATAATCACTTCATTTAGAAGATTAGAAGGAGAATTCAGAAAGGCGAGCCCTCAAGTTTTCAGATCGACAACGATGGGATTCTGAGGTTAAAGGGTCGGATTTGTGTCCCGAACATTTCTGAACACCGGAGAAAAGTATTAGATGAATGTCACAAAGCCAAGCTTAGTATCCATCTAGGAGTAAGCAAGATGTATAATGATATCAAACACACTTTCTAGTGGAAATCTATGAAAAGGGACATTTCTTTATATGTTAGCCGGTGTCCTACTTATCAACAAGTCAAAAGCTACCAGTAGAAACTCGCTGGATTGTTGCAACCTTTGGAAATTCATGGAAAGTGGGAACATATTTCTATGGATTTCATAGATGGTTTGCCCAGAACCAGGAAAGGAAATGACAGTATTTGGGTGATCGTAGATCATTTCATGAAGACCAACCATTTTGTACCTGTCAGATCGAATAGAACTGCTCAGAGTCTGGCGCAGATTTATTTTAGAGAAATTGTTAAACTTCATGGAGTTCCCATTTTTGCTAGTAAATTCTGGGAAGCATTCCAAGCAGAATTGGGAACGAAGCTGAACGTAAGCACCGTTTATCATCCTCAAACAGATAATCAAACTGAGAGGGTGAATCGCATTCTAGAAGATTTATTGCGGGCTTGTGTTATTGATTTTGGCGGATCATGGGAAGACCATTTGCATTTGGCCAAGTTCTCATACAACAACAGCTACCAAGCGAGCCTGACAATGTCACCATTCGAAGCATTGTATGGTAGACCGTGCCGATCTCCTCCTTGTTGGGTAGAACCTAGTTATTGGGACCCGATATGATTCGCGAAGCTGCGGACAAAGTCAATTTCGTTAAGAAACGATTAGTCGCCGCTCAAAGCCGACACAAAAGCTATATAGATAAGAGAAGAAGAGATATATCATTTGATGTTGGCGACCACATGTATTTGAAGGTGTCTCCGATTAGAGGAGTGATCAGATTTGGTAAAACAGTGAAATTGGCGCCCAAATTTATTGGTCTGTTTCCTATTCTTGAACGGATTGGAACTCTCGCTTATAGGGTTCAATTGCCTGATTGGTTGCCTGGAGTACATAATGTGTTTCACGTATCTCAACTTCAAAAGCATGTTCATGATACAGACATGATCAGGGAAGAAGCAGCGCAATGGGATATAGAAATTACTCCAGAATTGGCTGTGAGAAGAGAACCGCTAAAGATTATTGGCAAAGAAACCAAAGAGCTTAGGAACAAGAAGGTTCACTTAGTCAAAGTGCAATGGAGTGGAGATCCGCGAGATTGTACTTGGGAAACAGAGGAAAGCATTTAGAAAGCCTATCCTAAGTGCAAGGAGGATATCTCTGATTGACTCTGGTGCAAGGTACATTTACCATATCTTTGCATTACCATTTTGTTCTCTACTTTGTTGTTGTTATCTTTTCATGCATGTAAACTTTTTAATTATATAGTCTGAATGTTTTCAAAAGAATGCATGAATTAATTAGTATATTTTTGAAAAGTTAAAAACAAATTAATTGTTGTTTGTGTTGTGTGATTGTGGATTTGATTAATTAAATTATTAGAATGATAGTTAATTTAATTAATAAGATAATGAAGTTAAATGTATGCAAGTGAATCAAGTATTGAACTGATTTAGAAATAGATAGAAATATATACATGTGCATTATATATGTGTGAACAGGTTATGGATAAACTACTAAGCGGAGGAATAAAATTGTTTGCCCGACAAATAGGTACATGTTTATTATATTTCTTGGGATTTGATTATTTTATGAGCCGATTGGCTAGCCGCTTGGCTTTTCCTTTTTCTTTTGGATTGGTGAGGGCCATGGGAGGCTATTTGAAATATCCCGAAGCTCCCCGTACAAAGGAGGTTATGTCGAAATTTTTCGAAAATTTAGGGTGTTAGCCAAATTTTTGAAGAATTTTAAAATTCTTAGAAACTGAAAAGCTAGAGAATGGAAGCCAGAATGAAAGTTGAGTTGGTTAATTAAACAACTTTCGACTTCGTTCCTTTTCGGGGACGAAAAGTTTTAAGTGGGGGAGATTGTAACAACCCGGAAAATCTGAACCAGTTTAAAAAATTTAATTTGGCTATTTTAGTAGATTTTAAATATTTAAAATAAATTATTTTAAATAATAACGACGAAAAGTATGTTTGAATCGATGTTTGAAAATAAATATAATTAATTATTTTAAATTATAAACAGGGCCTGAAATTATGCGGTAGTTTCAAACTTTGACTGACTGTACCGGGTGCAAAATAAAATGGATTTTAGTGAAACCAAAAATATTTAAATATGTTTATGAATGTCTTTCTAATGAATCTAAAAAATCGTAGCTTCATAGCAGGAATCAAAAGTTATGGTCAAATAAATTTTCAGAAAGGTCGCTATAGAGTATATATGGCCCTGGAAAATAGACATTTTGCAAACGACCTCAGAATTCGACGAAACCACTTTTGTTGGATCCGGGATGTCAAATTATTGCTAGGTTTCAAATTCCATAATTTTTGAAGTAGTATGTGAGCATGGAGAAAGAAAATGTGTTTGGTTGATTTCAGTTAAATTGGATCGACCAGAAAATGGTCATTTTTCAAACAGTCTCAAAATCCGACGAAACTAGTTTTTTTGGGACGTATCGTCAAAACATAGCTAGATTTATTTTTATGGAATTTTTAGAATCAGTATGTGGCCCTGGAAAATTAAAATGTACGTTCAAATCAAATAATGAATGTTTTATACTTTAATTTGAAGAATAACTGACTGTAACAGTTGAATGGGCCTACGAAACATATCCCATTGTGTTCGGAATGGGAGTATTTAGCTAGAGATGACACTCGTTGGGTTTGAATTGGGGTTCGTGTGAACGGATGGGTATTTTTGTAAATTAAAGAATTACATAAATATAAAAAATAAAGGGGGCCAATCATATTCATTATTTACTTCTCTCTCCCCGTAATCTCCTAAAGTGAACGACGGAAGTGCTTCCCTCCTTCTCTCCTCGATCTCGCCCAAACCCCACAACAAAACCACATGCTTCTGTGAAGGATATTGTAGATCTAAGGCCGCTCTTCAAATCCATACAAACTTCATCTCCCCCCGTTGAATATTCAGTGCGAATCGCCCCTTCAAGTTCCACCGTTCGAATCCCTCTACCACCTACTAGGAGCGTGCGAGTTCATCAGAAAGGGTAGCGCCTTTCAAGGCTCTTGAACATGGTAGCTTTTGATCGTCGTGAAGTGGAACGAATTGAGCGTGAATCGAAACCCTAATTTCGAGCCGTTTTTGAAGTTAACGACTGGTATGATTTTTAACTATTTTAACGCTTTTAAGCGTTGCGAATGGTAATTTTAGAATAAAAATCATATCTTTATCATAAGTTAACGAAGTTCGATGAAATAGGAGACAGTGGACTCGTGCGGACGTCTTCTACATTCTAGAAGAGACCGGATATTTTTCTGAGCCTTCTACAATTTTTGGAGGAGTGGAACCCAATGTGAGATGCCTGATTTATAAATGAATGGAAACGACGATGTATAAATTATATAGTCGAAGTATGAGTTATATAAGCGTTGTACACCTCATGTATAAGCATTGTATAAGTTGTATGTTCGATGTATAAGTTATATTTGCATTGTAAAAATGATATATGCGTTGAAATGAATTGAAATAATGTTGAAATGAAATCGAAATATAGTTATATACGTATATATGTATATGTATATATATATATATACTCCCCTCGTCCACAGACCATGGACGATATATATATTGGTTGTGATATTGTTTGGATGGTTGGTTGATGTGAAATTTGGTGAATATCATGAATGGTTGATTGGAAATGATTGTTTGTGGTTGAAATCCCAATAGGATTAGTATATGGGAAATTTCGTCTACGTACGAACGAGATATTGAAAATCCCCATTGTCAAAAGCTGTGAGGCTTTAAGGTAGAGCGAGGAGCCGTACTCGGGACGGTGCCGGTTTTAACTACCCTGCCGTTATGCTGTCGAAATTTTCAATAATATTCATGTGTTGAAACCATATTCATGTGTTGAATAAATTCTTTGAAAGATAAAAATAACATTTTATCACATATATAGACTATATAAATTGTTCGTGTTTTAAAATAAATTGTTTTAACAATAAAAATCACATTTTTATTATATATATAAACTATATTCATGTGTTGAAATTATTTTCATGTGTTGAAACTATATTTATGTGTTGAATAGAAATTCATGTGTTGAATAGAAATTCGTGTGTTGAATAAATTCTTTGAAAGACAAAAATAACATTCTTATCATATATTTAGACTATATAAAATATTAGTATTTTAAATAAATTGTTTTAACACCAAAGACAACATTTTTAACTTAAGTATAGACTATATAAAATAATCATGTTTTGAAATAAACTGTTTTACCATAAAAATCACATTTTTATTATATATATGAATTGTTAAAAATAGTGATGTGTTGAAATAAATATCTGCTGGATAAAAATATCATTTTTATCAAATGTATGAAGTGAATATGGTTTTGAAATCGAAGAATGAATTATATATATATATAATTAAAATAAATCAAATAACGAAGCTGCAGTTCGTATTTTGAAACCGTGATTTCAAACGATTATTGCGGGTGATCCGACCATCGGATTTTCCCAAAACCGAGACCGTTGGGTTCACTTTGGAAATATCTTTCCAACGACACCAACTTTGTAAAGATCCAACGGTTGGATTGTCTGGAATGTTTAATTCAATTCTGAAGAAAAAGAGCACCATAATCGATTATATATATATATGTTTAAAATAAATCGAATAACGATGCTGCAGTTCGTATTTTGAAATCGTAACTTCAAACGATTGTAGTGGGAGATCCGACCGTCGGATTTTCCAAAAGCTCGAACCGTTGGATTCATTTTGAAAAGATCTTTCTAGTGATATAAAATTTGTGAAGTTCCAACAGTTAGATTTTCAGATATGTGTAAATCAAATCTGAAGGAAAACAGCGCCACGACCGCGTTATGGCCTGAAGTGTCGTTTGAAAGAATTGGCTATTTTTAAATAAATAAAAATAGTGATAAATCGTGATAAAATATTATAAACGATATGGAATGGAAATAAACCGAATTTGCTCGGTTTATTTGATATTTGATGGTTGAATGTGTTTGACGTGAAAATTACATTAATAAATTGAATTATTGGTGTCGAATAATTTAACCATTGAAATGAACTGATTTAAAATTCTAAATATACGTGAATTATTTGAAAAGGCCGAGTTAATTCTCATTTCAAATAATTGATTGACGATTAAAAGTCGAAGACATGAAGACGGTGTAAGACCGATTATCTTCACGTCGGATGGAGGGGTGCTACCAATGCTCATGATAGGAGTAGCTACCTTGAAGGGGCTGAAGTAGTAGCCGTCCGGACGTACTTGTTGATTGTACGCATGTGCGAGGTATAAGGTGCCTCCGGTTTCGTTCAAACCTAGAACGGACTTGTAAATGGACTGTGTGTCTGACATTGGATATCATTCTGTGTGATTGATGGATATCGGTTGCATGGAATGGTTTGCCTGTGTGGCATGCTAAGATGCAAATGATCAAATCTTTTGTTGAAAAGCAGAGCTTTGTGGTTGATGATCAAAGCATGGCTTTGAATGGCTAGCTTTGTGTTTAGCGTTGTTTCGCGAGCCTCACACCCCGGTATGAGCCAAAAACGGGAGAAGGACTTCAGGGAGGACATGCGTTTCCTTCTAGCTAGGAGTGGTGCTTTGGGTTTTGCACGCCCGGGTATTTTACTTATGTGGATGATGGAAAGCGAGGCCTTGGTTAATTCGGTCTCTTCGGAGCCGATGATTTGGTCGGATATGACCAGTGACGCCCCATAGGGCGGGGAAACGCAGTGTTCAGGCATTTTAATCCACATCGAGTGGACCGGCCCTGACGATCCAAGGTTCGATGCGTTCTGATCCTGTGACACGAGCTAGAGCGTCTCGAATTCGGTAAGGACGATCACTTGCCTTGGTTCATGACGGAAATCCAATTTCCAAATACGACATCGTGTTGTTTTGATTGTATACGTATATATGGCGACATGATATATGGTACCCATGCCGTCTATGATTGATAGTTATGATTGAAATTGTTTTTGAAACATATAAACACTAACAATAATATCAAATGATTTGTTTTGCTCGTATAAAGCATATTTTGGCCATTATAAGGTAAAACTCTATCCTCCGGTTTTTGTTGCATTGTGTGATGGGAATTGAGTCTTATAATGGCTTCATTTTTATAAAAAGCATTTCGATGTTTAAAAGATTTACTTGTTTTGAAGCACTGGCAATCCAACGGAGTAAACCCGTTCCGCGAAAGTGGCGTGGTCCTGTGATTGGCCATAGTATAAAATATGTTAAGTAGATTTCTCATACCCGTCCCATGACTGACTCATAGTTTGTTTCACTTGCAAACTCGAGTGCCTCTTTTTCTACATGGGCAGCCTTGTATTCAGGTTTTTTCAGGCTCTTTCTAGATAGGTTGAGCTGAAGATGGACTCTACCATTTATCTCTTTTTATGTTGTTCAGCTCCTATTGTACATATTATGTTTAGTTTCTGTTGTAGACATATTATGTAAAGCTGAACTGTATTTTATACTAAGTATGATCCTGTATGCTATGTAACTCTGATGTTTATGTTTATCCAGTGTATTCTATTGTACATTATTTGGTGTATTTATTTGTTTCTGTTCTGCTGTTATCTGTTTATGAGTTATATTACAAAGATTACCCTTGCCTCCATGGAATGGGGTTTGGGGTCGTCACACACGTACACCCTATGTATAACCCTATGTGTAAACGAAGCCTGCAACCTGCCAAAGGAGATTCTCCCAGCCTGTTGAAGTGAGAGTTCATCACAGAACTACTGCTGCAAAACCTATAACATCTGTAATAGCACATGCTACAGTGTACTAACTGATGGACGTTGTTCATATCACCTTGTTCATTCGCCTGTATATACCTCATTTCATTCTCCAGCAAAATAAAAACCAACTTATTTCAACAAAACAAATAAACTCCAAACTCCCTCTCTGTTCCGGCTTTTAACACAAGTCTTTTTCTATTTTTACAAAAATAAAACTTGCGCATGTAGAAACTATCGTATGGGGTGGAAAGAAGAAAAACACGGGGTACTAGGTTCGGTTATAGGTGATGGAAGATGGGTCCTTTCTAGGTGCAGGAGGGACGGGAAGCATAGTTGTGTGCGGCATCTAGAAATGGGGTACAGTACAAGGTGGAAGCACAGTTGAAAAGAAGGGGCAGGATGATGAATGAGGTAGCATCGCGTGCGGATAACAATGTGAGGAGGGGGGAATCAACGCAGGAGTGACATGTGAATATGGGTTGCGGAAATTTTAACAGTGGTGAGAAAGGAAGATTGGCCAGTGTTCGAAAGTTAAGTTAAAGATAGTGCAAATATTTATTTGTGTGTAAAGGAAAAGTAAACTGTAGGAGTTGGGATTCAAAAACATGAAGAAGTTTCGGATGTGGAGATAGGCACGGTGGAAGGAAGTTCGGTGGTGCGATGAAGTGAGTGTATGGGTTTCTGAGGATAGGGATGAAGAAGGCGAGTGAACAATACCTTATTATGATATGCCAAATAAGTATTTAAAATATGCTAACCACCTTTATAACTTGCAAGAATGCCTAACCCAAGTTCCTAGTTACATAAGTGAGATTATGTAAAGCAGTGCCTAATCTAAGATGTATGAGTACGCATGGCGGATGGGTGAATTTCTAGTGGGTCAATAGAGTTTAATTAGTAAACCGCTAGTAATATAGTAGGAGTATGGAATGTGGCCGTGATTGAACTATCAATAAGCCTAACTGTTAATTAATAGCTGTTTAATTTGTGAATGGCACCACCGTTAATTATAACTACGACTCAATATATTTATAACGGGGCTCAAACATAGGTCCTCATGCATACATGCGTTAGACCCCGTTATCTTTATGTACCCAAATTATATATTCATATCTGTATAATGAATTAGTAAAATAAATTTAAATTTAGTGAGAGTTTTAATAGTTTAAATTAACCGTATAAATTTTGTAACGTATTCATATGTTGTCAAAATTCGGCAAAACCGGAAGCGTCAAAACCGTATTGCCCAGCACAACGTGATGGAGATGATTTGGTTAGAGGTTGCAACCATTAGAGTGTTAATTAAATTAAACACTACTAGTTTAATTTGATTAAAACAAACCGTTTCAACGACGGATGAAATCAAGGTGAGTTTACTCACTCGGTTTTATCCCATTTATATTTTATATAAATTGGATTTTATTTTAGGTGCTATGCTTGAAAATTGTTTGTTGTTCGCTGTTATTGGTTGAATTGGTTGATTAAACGTTAGTTTTATCTAAATGAAATCTAACCGTTATTTTAACGGTTAATTCCAAACGAGGTAACTTACCATGTTGGTTACATTTATAACAATATAAATTTATTAAATTAAAATATGGCTGCTTGGATTACTGTTATTGATTTATTTATTTTATCTGTTTGTTGAATTGAATCATATTATTTGAGATAACGTATTTGGATGCAGGGAGAAGATCAGGTTGGAGGGATCCAACTGGATTCCTCAAATTTATTATTTATTCTCATATCACATTATATGAACTGTTGACCAACCTGATTAGATGATTGATCGTTGAATCTAAATTCAACATTTGTTTTGTTGTTAACTAATGGACAATATTGGTTGGGTAATTGGCAGCATATGTCCTATAAATATATCGTTCTATAAATGTTGATTTATCGTCAAATGAATCGATGGTAATGAAGTTATAAAAAAAATTATAACAGAAAATAGATTTTAAATCTATTAATTGGAATTAAGGTTATTTAAAAAGGAAATAAATATTTATTATTTATTATATGAAGTTTAAAAGTTACTATTAAATGTTTTTATAAAGAGAATTTTTATATTCATAAGATTTATATATAAATGAGCAGATATTAACCGAACGGTTAAGAGTGGAATAAATTGTTTCTAAGAAACTGCTAAATGAAATTATTTAAATTAATTATATTATTAATTAAATTAAAAGGGATAACTAATTGGATTTGGTTAAGGAAATAACAGTGTTTTGGGTTGACTAATTCAACCGCTTTAACTGAAATTTATTATTTAACTAAATTGGTTTATTGTTAAACAAATCAAATAAAACCGACAAATGAATATTTGTTAAACTTAATAAGATTTTAAACAGAGAAATTATTTATTTATTTTAGTAATAAAGAAGTTCACAACTTCAACGGTGGTTAATGATAAAAATAATTATTATTTTAATTAATAATAATTTAAGTAATTACTTCTTAAATGAAGTACATTTAAGTAAGTAATTAATTTTGGAATGAGATATGACTAGGTTTTGAAATGAGGTTATAAAGGAGTTTTATATCTAACCCAAGTTTTATAACGAAGTTATAAAGATATTTTGAACTGATGTGTTAGCTTAAATAAATGTTTTGTTTAATGTTTGAATTAAGTAAGGAGGAATCGTAATAATAAGGGTTTTGTATTAAACCAGGGTTATATAAGTAAGGTTTATAAAGTGCGTGAGGCCAAAACGTGGCTTTTAAGTTGACGAAACTTAATAATGAGATTACGGGAAATGAATGGGATTGAAATGAGATCTTCAAAGCAGGAAATGGTTGAGGGGAATAGTATAGATTGAGAAGAAGTTAAATAAAGGAAATTAAAAAGGATTTGAGAATTTAAGATAATATTTTCAATATAAGGAAATAAATGGAGTTTTGATATTAATATAACGATACTATGAAGTAAAGGAATCAATGTGATGAGTTTGAGCGGGCTTATCAAAAAGGGGACAAGTTTTTGTTTTGTTTTTCAGCAATGTAAAATCCAAGAGATTCATAACGATGTTTTTATGACAGATTTGACTGAACTCAAATGTTGGAATATAAAGTCTATAAAATGTTGCTGCGGATATTCTTATAATATAATAAGAGGTAAAAACCATGTTTTAAATTAATAAAAGACTAACATATTTAATTAGTTTTAATTAAACAAAAAGGGCCAAGTGATGCTGAATACTGAACCAGTGAGTTCATTTTATTTTTATGGTTAAATGATTGTTTATTTGATGGTTAAATAATCGACTATCAAATCTGACCTATACGATTGTTGGCACGGAAAGACCATGACCGAATTATATTCGAAAACCATTCTGACCAACTTATACGAAATTGAGAAGATATCAAATGTTGATCAAGACGGAGCCATTGAAGACCATAGATCTTCATAAAACGGAAGGATTACTTATATCTCTGGTCTACTACTATAGTTTTCAAACTCTACTATATATAACTTAATTTATAATTTGAACCAGAGATATATTGTGGTTCTGTCATGATTGAAATCTACGGATTTGCAAGGACTACTTGCTACTAATCTATAGGGTGATTCCTATGATGTGGTAGGAGGGTGCCTTCGGTTCATCTTGTTCCTGGATGACTTGTATGGATGAATGTCTGACAGAGTATTTCTTAAGAATCATGTACGTTAATTTTTACAAATGTATCTTTGTAGGTGGCAGAGAAGACACCTTCTCTTAGCATAAACACCCAGAGCATTTTTGTGGGTGTCAATTAGTGATTTGGCGAATTTGACGATGTGGCATTCAAAGATATTGTGTTGTTCTAAAGATAATTATAACCTCAAGCCTCATCAACCGGGAAATGACAAAAATCGGGTAGGCAGCATGACTATGTGGGTCGTTCCCATTAGGGTGTATAATCAGCTATCTAGAGAAAATCCATTTCATTCTTTAATTTATTTTCGATGCTGTCCCTTTTCGGGAAACGGTGTGTAGCTCCCAACCGTTGGTGATATACATTCGATACACTCAAGCGAAATGAGTAGTCAGTCATGTGTGGGCCGGGTTGCAAGGGGTTCTTATTGAACCCAGTGTATTCCCCTCTAGAGATACACTATCGGTAGGTGGTCTCATACCTTGTCATAGTTGGAAATCCAATCTCCAATAAGCGCCCGCGGTTTTGATTGTATACTATATGTGTGGAGCGTGAGATGCAAGCGTTCCAGTAGATTGATATTTACTTGTATTTATACACTATCATAATATCAGAGAAATTTATGATTTCTAAAATGTTTTGGGTTATAGTAAGGTAAAAACCATCCGTGTTTATGTGTGGGTTGGTCTTACTATTATCCTTTTCTTTCAAAAGGATTTTTGACTTTAAAATCAATATGGATGATATTATAAACTTAGCGAGTTTTCTCACTCTGGTTCACCAGATTAATCCGTGGTTTGTAATGCTCGGGTTAGCCCGGGTTGTACAGGTTCAGGTTTGATGCTAGGAATTCCAAGAAGACGTGCTGGAGGAATTTAGACATATATATATATATATATTCCGCTATGTTGTATGCGAGGACAGATTATTATAACTGTCCAGATGTGTTAATGTACTCTGATGATTGTAAGTATTTATTTCAAGCTCCCAATTAAAGATTTATTTCTATATTATATTTTGTTCCGCTGCGATGTGAGACTTTGTGTTGTTTAGTTTCTTCTTCTTCTATTCTAATATTTCTTTCTTTCTTATCTCACCCTCTAATTTCTTTCTAATAACTATCTGGTGTTTCCGAAACTTGAGTTATGGTAAGTAATACAGGTTTCTTTTTTTGGAGGCAGTGTGAAGAGTTTGACCACGCAAAGGAGATTTTGACCTAGGGTTATGATGGAGAAAAAAGTTTATATATAAATATATTTTATATTGTTTTATTCATATTTTACCTGTTGTGGCTCTGAACTCCAAACGAACCACATACTGACTCCAAAGATTAAAATATAATTCAATATAACATTTAAAATTGAATTTCAACATACATTTTAATTTGCCACGACCACATACTACCACCACAAATTACGAAATTTAAAATTTAGTTATGTTTTACAAATACAGTTCTAATAAAAATAATTTTGTCGAATTTGGAGGCCATTTGAAAAATGGCCTTATTTCTAGCTTATTTAATTTACAACTAAAATTGAACAGCGTTTAAATTTACTACACTTACATATTAATTCCAATTGACTTGAAATTTTAAACCTGACAATAATTTGACGTTTCGAATCCAACAAAATTAGTTTCATCAAAAATGGAGGTTGTCTGCAAAATGGCTATTTTTAAGGGCTTATATATTATTAAAATATTAATAAATTTAATAACGCTTATTTTAAATTTTAATTTGGTTATAACTTATAATTTATAATATGAAATCTCAATTTTTCACATTTGTTAGAAAGATATTATTAAACAGATTCTAATGTTTCTTGTTTTGTTGAAATCCGATTTATATCGAATTTTGTATTTTAATTTAAAGTTCAAAACCAAATTTTCAAACTACTGCGCCATTTCGAGTTTATTTTAATTAAATTTTAAATTTATACGTTCTAACTTCGATTTAAATAAATTTATATCATTATTTCTCAAAATAAATCGTTCAAAGTATTTAATTTATATTAAAATCAGTTAAAAAATAAATTTTAAATTGGTTCCAAAAATACGGGTTGTTACATTTTATCTTTTCAGTTAAAGCAAAGGGATTTTATTATATCGATTTCAAAAATAAATTAAATTGGGATAACTATTTTTGTTCCATTTTTTAAAATAATACATAACGCTTATTTTCAAATTAATATTATATTTTTCAAAATTTTGTAGAAAACCGATTTTAATAGAATATTTGTTCTTGTATATATATTCATTTTTTAGCTTCTTAGAAAACCGATTCTAGTATAATATTTGTTATTTCCATATTAATTCATATTTTAATTTCCTTGAAATTTAATTTCAGTAGAATATTTGTTGTCGTAATATTCATTTCTGAACTTTTTAGAAAATCGATTTCAATATAATATTTGTTATTATTATATTCATTTCTAAATTTTTTAAAGAATTAATTTTAGTTTAATATTTTCTATTGTTATATTCTTTTTTTTAGAAAAATGAATTTAGTAGAATATTTGTTCTTGTATATTCATTTCTTGAATTCTTAGAAAATCAATTTGACTAGAATATTTCTTCTTCTGATATTCGTTTCTGAACTTTTTAGAAAAACAATTCAGTGTAATATTTGATGTTGTTATATTCATTTCAATTTTTTCAGAAAAGTAAGGTTAGTAGAATATTTGTTTCTATGTATTAACTTCTTGAATATCTAGAAAAAAAATTGACTAAAATATTTGTTCTCCTAATATTCATTTCTTAACATTTTCGAAAATAGTTTTTACTATAATATTTGTTGTTGCCATATGCATTGTTTTACTTTTTAGAAAATCAATTTTAGTAGATAATTTGTTTTGTTAAATTCATTTTTGAATATTTTGGAAAAGCAACTTCAGTGTAGTATTTTTTTTTGTTAAATTCATTTCTTTACTTTTTACAAAAGCTATTTAAGTATAATATTTCTTAACTTTTTTAACAAAATACGAAACTTTAAAACGTATTTTAATATTTATTTCACTATTAACTTTTTTGCATAAACTGTATCAAATATTATTTTGAATCTAACATTCATGTAAACTTATCAATAAGCGTATTAATCAATAACTATATACTAATTTTCGGAATTTAAATTAACCACAATTTTTAATTACAACTTAAAAAAGTAAACTAATTGGCACCCTCAAATCAACCAACGTACAATATTATCATTAACTAATACATGATATTCATCTATAATCGACAATCAACTAATTTCTTAACCTAGAATTTTAACCATATTCCCAAATCAACTGCTAATCTACTATTAACAGCTAATAACAGTTTAGCTACATATTCAAACCCACAAACGTAAAAAAAATCTAAAAAAGGAGTTAAAAGTATTATACCCAAACTATAAAACCAGAAAAACAAAGGATGGAGGAGTGCACCAGCAACCTAGAGGGAGCATGGGGATGTCGGCGACGGGCCAAGGGAGTGCAGCGGCAAGCGACCAAAGTGGGGTTATTTTTCATGCAAGATAAAAATTAAGAGAGGAAGAGTAAATATTTTGGTCTATGGTTTACGGGTTATATTCAAGTCAGCAAAGGTTAGTGACATCTAGCGTTGGCTGTTTTTTTAGCTGGCATTGGCCGTCACTAGCTTCTATCACCATTGCCATCCCTTTTAGAATGTTTGTTCAAGGGATCATGGACTGCTAATCTGCTTATGCAATCACTTCATTTGTAACACATAACATTTTTGATAGTAACTATCAATAACAACAACTAACCAATTATCATGGCGAAAAATACAAATGAATAACCCAAATGCAATGTAATATAAATAATTAAAACTAATAATCATAATGAAATTAATATAACAATATAACCCTAATTATAAATATGAACATATTCAACCATATTAATTATTATAACCCTAATGCATTAAAAAATACTTGCACAGTCCATATGCACAAAATTGAATAACTAACTAATTATCATAGTAAAAATATAAATAAATGTGTTATCCTAACGAGTTAAAATATGAACAAATTCAACCATACTAATATCATAATCCTAATGGACAGAAAAATGAACAATTAATTAATTAGATGAACAATAACCGCATAGAATTGGTAAGATAAAATCACAATAACAGAAAATGACTTCTTTTTCTTTTCGAATCATAATGCCTACGGTGCTCGCTACGGTAAACAATGTCGTTTTAAGTAGTTTTATGGCATGACCTAGCTTTACATTTTGAAAGAATATGAAACTGATAGCGACGAAAACTCTCGTTTTTTCTCTGCTTTTTTGTTTGTTTCAAATTTATTATTTATTTATATGATTAAATTGGAAATTTTGAATAGATTTTAGGAAGAACGAAAGGAAAAAAATTGATTTAGAATTTAACCTTTTTCAAAGAAAAAGAATACCGTAGTGTAGAAATGCAACTGAATTTTATTTGGAAACATATCATTATATCAATATTTACATGTATCAACAGGGACATATATAATAAATAAAGTATTATGCCATGCTATAGATTAATAACATAAAGTAATAAGCCATATTTTAAATTACTCCACGTGGTCCGCAGGCACTTCTAAATTTCGTACAGTATTTTGTTGTAGTTTAAGGAGGTGTAAGAGCATCTCCAACAAAGGAGTATTCTTGCTCTTAATTGGTAATATCAAGCTTATTTGGTCCCCAATAAATATTACTTCGTATAATAGTCAGGCATATGTTATGGGACCAATTCAGGATCCTAAATTAGTCTCGCGCACCGACTTTATCGGCTCATCACATTACGAGCCAATTTTATCGGTGCACGCCAAAAAAATCGGCTCATTATATGACGAGCCGATAAAGTCAGCGCGTCATAAATTTAGATTTTAAATATTTGTTTTCTTATTCTAGCTTATATTTTAATATGACAAAATTAAATAGTTATTATTTTCATACACAATAGTTATGTTTAGGGAGACCGAAATAAACTAATTTAGCTTCAGGACATAATAATAGTTGGTTAATAACCCGTATAAATACAGTAGAACGCGATTAGTGAAATAAAAAACTACAACATCATTACTGCATAAAAGATCGATAAGTTAGGACCATCATAAAATAAAACACGAGTTCGGACAAGCAAGCTTCATAATTAGGTATCGCCATATTGGTTCCATAAATGATCCATAAGATCTTTCAGCAGCCGGATATGGAGTTGTGCATCTCTAAACATAACGTGACAGTTCAAATGAATGTTGAAGTCCACTTCTGTTAGCGGTGTGTTTTTGTCGGAAAACTTGGGGTGGTTGCGAAGCACCTTCATATTCGTAGTGACACTTCCCTTCATCCATATCTCTTTCATCTTCTATAATCATGTTGTGTAGAACGATGCAGGAAAACATGATTATAGACATCTTTTTCCTAGACCACAGCCGACATGGATTACTTATCATTGCAAATCTAGATTGTAAAACACCTAAAGCTCGTTCTACATCTTTCCTTTGTCCCTCCTGCATCGCCGCGAATATGACTTGTTTAGGAGTCAATGGATTTGGACATGTTTTAACAATGGTGCTCCATTTCGGATTTGGACAGAGTGCTCCATTGTTGGATATAGAGCTCCTTTATTGGACAGGGTGCTCCTTTATTGGTACGAGTGCTCCTTTATCGGTACATGTCTTGTTCTAGTTGATAGTGTGCACAGTCGTCCACGTAATAGCTGCCTAGGAATTTATGTATGCAGGGTCGTCCATGTAGTGTAGCCATGGAATTTAACAAGTAGGGTCATCCACATTGTAGCTCGTGCTGAATGCCAAGCCAAAACGATAGTAAATAAAATAAAATTAAAATCCTTTATTTTATATTGTTTTGAGAAATAATTAAGATTTCAACGTTTCTTGTTTTGAGATGTTTTGAGAAATTCCAACTTATATTGACTCTTGTACAACCATTTAGAGTTCAAAACTTAATATGACTATAGTGGACAGTGACTGGTGCATAGTGGAGATTCTCTATCATGGCTACAGTGGACTGTGACTGGTGCTTTGTGGAGATTCTCTATCACGGACGTTTGGTGCAGTAGACTATGCGTAATATTTGTATTGTTAAAGTGCATATCCTTATGTATCCCAGTTTCTAGTAATGAACACAACAATAAGATAGTTTCCACATAAATATATGAACTACAATATTATAACATTAAGAAATGCCAAACTACAATCGTACGAACTACTATAACTGAACACACAAACATCAAATTCAAAGTACAATAAAACACAATAAGATAGCTTCCACTTAGACCAACCACGGACGCGGGTAAAATCCAGCTCTAGTTGGCTTAGCAACAATTTTGTTCAAGCATCTTATTTCAGCTTGTGCTTCCAATGCATATTGAACTCCATGTTCGCACATCAGAGGGTCAATCCATTGCTTAAAGTAATAACAACCAATTTCATTAGGAAAAACCTTGTGGTCCTCGTAAGCTTCACAACCGAAAAATCGATGACCAGCATTTTTTTCGATTTTCGAAACAACGACCACCGATTCTTCTCCACAACAGCATAAAGGGTTGGATCCACCCGGACCTAGTGGCCCGACAACGCGCCCTTCAACTACCCTTTCTTTTCCAGGTCGTTGATTTGCTACCGCCTCATCATCATTTCCCAAGTTGGCCATGGTGGAGCCTACACTTTCTTTTCCATGTTTCGACGTACACCAATAAGGCAACTATACTATTTTATTTTCACGTAGAAGGCTGAAATGGGAAAAGAGGAAAGAGCAGGAGGCTGGAAGAAAAGATATTGCGAATAAAGGTTGAAACACCCCACCTCCGTTATGGTCATTCACAAAGGGAATGCCCTAACTTTGGTGGAGCATTATAGGTAAAAGATGCAGATGAATTACAAGACAGACACATAAAGCAGTGGAAAATAAAAATCATTTTATAAACATTGTGGTTCAGTCAAGCTTTTACAACAGTTGTCTCAATCATACTTAAAAGTAATACATAGAACTTCTGTCTTGAATTAAAACATAAAGAAGCTTTAAAACAACAGTAAGGCAGCATAAATCCCCAATAAGAGAGTATCCAAAGCTATAGCCCAAGGAAAAAGATTCCAAGCAATACATCTACTCTCTTCAAGCTGGAAATGATCTGATCTAAGCTGAAGTGTTCCCTCCCTACGGACCTGAGGGGGGGGGGGAAACAGAAGAAAAGAAGACGAAAAAAAAGGGGTCAGACATGAGTCTGGTAAGTCCAGTGACTATTTAGTATGTAAACAAGAAAAAGGGTTATGACATGAATAAACTGAATCTAGGACCACACCCTAGAAATAAGATAATAAGGCTAAATACGCTATCGCACTCATTTCACTTCTCTGCACCACCTAACTAGTGTCCCAACTAGTAATCTATATAAAATGATAATA
The DNA here is from genome assembly GCA_030737875.1 of Allium sativum. NCBI lineage: Eukaryota > Viridiplantae > Streptophyta > Magnoliopsida > Asparagales > Amaryllidaceae > Allium > Allium sativum. The sequence goes on from CM060915.1 coordinate 981,178,832, forward strand.
TTGTAATGTGATCCCAATCCCCGCAATTGTGGTAGCCTTTAGGTGTACAACTATCGTAAGGATTCCACCTCAATCTGCCTAATTGCCATGAACATGTTAGATGTACCCTTACTACTCTATCGATCGGCTCCTTACTCGTATTAATTTTTCCTTGTGTCTGTGTCAATCGGCCCTCTCTTGCATGTAGATACCCTGTGCTGGTCCCACCATAAGGTGTATCAATCCTTATGATAGCGACCCGACATGATTCAAGATGCACAATGTATAACTACTGGTACTCAGTGCCTGCTTTTTCCCACTCCGGAGTACATGCACGCCCATAAACCGTCGGAACCTACACTGATGTACCCCATGCCGTTGTTTTGACCGCTTATAATCAGCCCAGTAATCGTGCCCCACCCCGCCTAGTTCAGGGTACCATGATACATCTATGTGGGTTACTGCTGAAATGGGTCCCCATTACTAGGGTTTCCTACTGGTTAAGTTTGTGGGCCTATATTTACTAATATTACCCACCAACCCGATTTGTACTTAACCCTCTCACTGATTCAGGCATGTTTATTTAATGGTTAAGTTTTATGGGCCTATATTTACTAATATTACCCACCAACCCGATATGTACTTAACCCTCCTATTGATTCAAGCATGTTTATTTAATGGTTAAGTTTTGTGGGCCTATATTTACTAATATTACCCACCCAACTTGCTATGTACTTAACCCTCCCACACATTATGCCATATTGGTTAACAGTTGTCCATTCATGTTAACTTAACCCACCCATTCATCATGTCATGTTGGTTAAGTGTTTCTTATTAACTTAACCCTCCTCACTTATTATGTTGGATTGGTTAAGTGTTTCCTATTAACTTAACTCCGTTCGTCCATCAAGTTGTATTGGTCAAGTGTTTCTTGTTAACTTAACCCCACGTGTTCATCATGTTGTATTGGTCAAGTCTCATCAATCAATTCAAGTTACTTAACACACCTACTTGTCATGTTACTTTGGTTAAGTGTCGCCTTCTTGTGTCAACTTATCCCTACCACAAATCAAGTTATGTTGGTTAAGTGTTGCCCTCCTGATTTAACTTAACCTTACCACAAATCAAGTCATATTGGTTAAGTATTACCCTCTTATGTTACTTAACCCTACCACACATCATGTTATATATTGGTTAAGTGTTTCCTATTAACTTAACCCAAGTCATTCATCTTGTTATATTGGTTAAATGTTTCTCATTAACTTAACCCTAGTCATTTATCTTGTTCATTAGCATTAATTGATTTATTAATGCACCAACCTCTCGCATTAGATATGTTTTTTGCGGTTACTAGATGTGCCAGGCGGTTCCGGGCAGTTTTACACCATAACTCAATCTAACCTCGGGTTTTCCTTGGGCATGATGCACTAACCTCTCACATTAGATAGGTGTTGTTGTGGTTACTGGATGTGCCGGGCGGTTCCGGGCAGTTTTACACCACAACTCAATCTAACCTCGGGTTAGGCATATTCGTCTTTTTCTTAATTTAGATATTTATCTTTCAAATTTATATGTAAATTATCCACAATTATTGCCATTCAAGTCATGCCCCATTTACCCTCTAAATCATATTTTCAGTTTTTGGTATATAAATTATACCAATTTTATGGCACTAACCATTCATTTATTTATGGGCCAAATTATGCTAATAATAATAATTTCTAAGGTTTTCCCAACGTTACCCCTGTCACACATTCGCAAAATTCACATAGAATGTTAGACTTGTAACTTAGCCTAACTTATATACAAAAGGGGAAAGAAGGGAGCATGTACCATTCACACAACACAAAATAATAAGGATCTAACTAAACATGTGTCATGTAAACGTGGCATAAAATAATGAACTTGCATTTTTGGATCCAACTAACATGAGTCTTTAAGCATATGAAATTACCCAAATCCAACTAAGCATGTAAATGTAAACTTTTATTTTGGGTCCAATGAACATAAACCTTAAGCATATAAAATTACACAAGTTCAACTAGACATGTGAATGTGAGCTTTTAATTTGGATCCAATAATCATTAATCTTAAACATATGGAATTACACAGGTTTAACAAGGCATGTAAATATGAACTTTTTATTTTGGATCCAACAAACATGAATCTTAAGCATATGGTTTTACATAAGTTTAACAAGGCATGTAAATATGAACTTTAACCTTGGATCCAATTTTCATAGATCTAAATGTAAATCTAAACATAATACATGTCTTGGCCTAATAATTTGCATGTAACATAACATGAATGAATCAGCAATTTTGCATGATTGGTTTACATCAACATAATAACCACATAGCCTAACAACTTGCATGTAACATAACATGAATGAATTACTAATTTTACATGATTGGTTTACATCAACATAATAACCACATAACTTGCATGTAACATAACAAGAATGAACCACCAATTTTACATGATTGGTTTACATCAACATAATAACCACATAGCCTAACAACTTGCATGTAACATAACATGAATGAATCACCAATTTTACATGATTGCTTTACATCAATATAATAACCACATAGCCTAACAACTTGCATGTAATATAACATGAATAAATGTGACGATCCCAAAACCCCGTGACACGGTGTTAAGGATAATCATTGGAATGTAACACATTAATCATCATTAGCAGATCACAGATTATAGCATAAACAGAAAATAGAATAATTTACACACATATGACAGTGGAATCATATAGATATCATCACATCAGAGAAGCACAGTACAGGATACAACTTAGTGCATAATGATACATAATCAGTCACCATCGCCTGAGGCGGAATCATACATAAAGAGTACACAAAATAATTATCAGTCTACAACGCCAATGGCGGAATCATAATATAGATACAATAATGGCGGAGAAAATCCAAGCCAGCACGGTGTAGTCAAGCCTCGCCATGAGCCAAAAGTGCGTCAGAAATCTGTAACTAGGTTGCCCGTGTGAAAATGAGGGCACCCGAGTTTGCAAGGTGAAACAAACTACGAGTCAGTCATGGGACTGGTATGAGAAATCTACTTAACTTATTAACAACAATAATAAGGCAAATCAAAGAACCACGCCAATTTCGCGGAATGGGTTTACTCCAATGAGCGCTAGTGCATGAAATAAAGAAAATGATTAAATCATCGCAATGCTTTTCATAAAATGAAGCCATTATAAGACTCAGGTCCCATCACACAATGCAACGCAAGCCGGAGGATAGAGTTTTACCTTATAATGGCCAAAAATGCTTCATACGTATAAAACAAAAGTGTTTGATATTATTACTAGTGCATATATATTTCAAAAGCAAATTCATCATAAATATCAATCCTAGACGACATGGGTACCATATATCATGTCGCCATACTAGTAATACAATCACATTCGCATATTTCGTATTGGAAATTGGATTCCTTCATGAGTCGAGGCAAGAGGCAAGCTCCTCTCCGTTCGAGACACTCTAGCAAATGTCCCAGGACCCCACTCTGATCCTTGGAATCGGCTGGGCCGGTCTTCTCTTACTTTTGAGGATTAGTTATTCCTGAACACACGTTTCCCGGTCCTTACAGACCTATAATCGAGGCGCCTCGCATTCCAACAACCACACAGGTGAAAAGTATATATAATGTCAGGGCTGGTAGGTCACTGACACCAACATAGCTAGAAAGAAACGTCGTGCTCCCCCAGAGGTCTGTCTCCCTTTTTGACTCATACCGAGGTGTGAGGCTCGCGAATTCACGTTATACACAAAGCTACGTCACACAGACCATGCTTTGATCATCAACCACAAGACTTTGCTTTGCAACAGAAGCCTTGATCATATGCCATTTAGGCATGCCACACAGGCAATCCACTCCATGCGACTGATTTCTATCAATACATAACCTCTGAGCTCGTACATCTCAGAGAAGGGCGTTAAGCAAGAGAATAAATTCTCCGCCGCCAAACATATATATATTTGACAGAGGTCAATCAACACAGAACAAAATCCAATGTCAGACACACAGTCCATTTATAAGTCCGTTCTGGGTCTGAACGAAACCGGAGGCACCAATTCCTCGCATATCCGTACAATCAACAGTATGTTTGGACGACTACTACTTCAGTTCCTTCATGGTAGCTACTCCAATCACGAGCATCAGTAGCGCCCACCCATCCAATGTGAAGATCGTCGGTCTTCAACCGTCTTCCACTCTTCGACTTCTCAACGTCGATCGATTATTTGAAATGAGATGAACTCGGCTTTTTTAAATAACCCACGTATATTTAGATTTTCAAATCAATTTATCACATGGTTGCACTATTCAACATTCACATTTCGGCTCTTTAGTTATAATTCTCATGTTAAATACATTCAACCATCACATATCAAGCAAACACAACGAAATTGGATTATTTCCACTCTATATCGTCTATAGTATTTTATAATGAAATATCACCATTTTTATTTATTTTAAAAATGACCATATTTAATTAAACGACGTTTCAGGTCGTGTCGATGCACTGGCGCTGCTTTTCACTAATTTTGTTTTACACATATCTGAAAATCTAATCGTTGGATCTTCACAAATTTTATATCATTAGGAAGGTCATTTCAAAACGAATCCAACGGTTTTAGTTTTGGGAAAACCCGACGGTCGGATCTTCCACACTAGCCATTTGAAATTACGATTTCAATTTACGAACTGCAGCGTCGTTATTCGATTTAATTTAATTATATATATATATATATATATATATATATAATCGTTTCTGGCGCTGTTTTTCTTCAGATTTGAATTAAACATTCCAGACCATCCAACTGTCGGATCTTCACAAAGTTGGTGCCGTTGGAAAGATATTTCCAAGGCGAACCCAACGGTTGCGGTTTCGGGAAAATCCAATGGTCGGATTTCTCGCACTAGTCGTTTGAAATCACGGTTTCCAAACACGAACTGCACGGTCACATTTCGTTTTAATTATATATATATATATAGTTCATTCAAAAATTCCTATATCGTTTTCACTTCAATTATTTCACTAACGCCTTTAAATTTTGGAAAATTTCGCCATAACCTCCTTTGTACGGGAGGGGCTGGGAAAATTCCCAAATAGCCACACGGGCGTCTCATGTCAAAAAGAAAAAGAAAAAGCCAAGCGGCTAGCCAACAGGCTCATAAAATCATCACCCAAATAAAACAGTAAATGTGTACCTATTTGTCGGGCACAAAATTTTATTCCTCTTCTCTAGCCCCTTTGCTATAACCTGTTCAATAAATATGCATGTACATATATACAATTTTTATCACTTATCATTTTCCATTCAACTTCATATTTGATTTACTTTGGTTTAAAAACACCATTCATTCTAATGTTGTATGCATAGGCTAAAATCATATCATTAGCTAATTAATGTATATTTCAACTCATGCACATTTATTTGAACAAGTGGCTATTTTTAACACTTCACATTTCAAAGATGATAATTTTGGCGAACTAAAATATATTTCAACACATGACTATTTTATTTAGTTCCTATGCATGTTAAAAATAATATTTCTTCACAAATAATTATTTCAAGCATATCTCTAGCATATCACATATATGATAAAAATGATATTTTTATCATTTAAAATATTCATTCGACAAATGGATGTTTTCAACACTTCATAGTTTCAATAAAAATGTAATTTTTATTGTTCGATCTTTTTATTCAACACATGAATTTTTCCACTACACACACTTCTCAACACATGAGCATTTCCACACATGGATATTTTATTTATGTTGTTCATATTAGAAAGATGGAATTTTTATTGTTGAAACTATTTATATATAAGGTGAATATTTTACATACTTCATATATATTATAAAAAGGTGATTTTTATTGTTTAGACACTTCATTCATTCACAAATGAATTTAATTTTCACACATCACTTTTCAACACATGAACATTTCCACACATGGATATAGTTTCCACATATGACTTTAATTTCAACGCATGAAGATAATTTCAACATATGAAAATAATTCTAACACATGAATATTATTCAAAATTTCGGCAGCATAACGGCAGGGTAGTTAAAACCGGCACCGTCCCTAGTACGGCTCCTCGCTCTACCTTAAAACCTCGCGGTTTTTGACAACGAGGATTCATGCATCTAATTCGCACGCAGGCGGCATGTTTATTTTTATTTCCACAAATATTTCCAATTCATTTCAATCACCAATGGGTATTTTTCAACCACAACCAAACTATATCAACCACAAACCATTATTCAACCACTCGTATTTTCCATCCAATATTGCACACCAATTCACAACAATAAATACCGTCCATGGTTTGTGGACGAGGGGAGTGTATATATATATATATATATTATTGCTATATTGCACTTGCATTTCAACACATATATCAATTATTCTATGCATGTATAATTCATACTTCGCTTATATAGCTTACACTACGCATGTACATGAGGTATACAACACGTATGTAATTTATATTTCGCTTATATAATTTATACATGACATTTTCCATTCAAATTCATTTAATTTAAATTTCTCACATTGGTTTGCGGAGTGCTAAAAATCGTAGATGACTCAGAAAAATTCGCGGCTTCTTTTATGTGGTAGAGAGCTTCCTTGCTGTCCCGATGTTTCCTGTTTCATCAAATTTCGTCAACACACCAAAAAGATATGATTTTTCAAAGTGCAGACATTAAAAAGGACTCACCTTTCTATTTGGTTCGAAACTAGGTTTGAGGTTTTCGTGAAATCCGTGGCACGTGGGGACGATCGGGGGTGCTGACGTGGAAGAGCTTCGAGTGGGAGTCATGTCGGTGGTGGTTTGGTGGCGCTCGGTGGCAAATCGGAGTGGCGGCGGCGATGGGAAGCGGTGGACTTTGGGCGCTCGATTCAGGCAGAGGAGGCGTCGATGGCGGTCGTGGGTGGGTCGAATTTGAAGAGGAGGCGGAGACGAAGCGAACGGTGGTGGCGGCGGCGCCTGGAAGTGGTGGAGGCGGCGGCAATCGAGGAGGGAAGCAGCGAACGGGTTTCGCCATTGAAATCGAGGGTTATGGGGGGTTTTTTTATTTTTTTATTTTTGAAAGAAAAATTCTGATTGGCCGATATATATATTATATTTTTAAATAGTGTTTTCTCCAACGAACTCCTTTTCAAGTCCAATAACTGTCGTTCCTAGCTAAATACTCCCATCCCGGACACAATGGGATATGTTTCGTTGGCCAATTCGACTGTTACAGTCAGTTATTTTTCAAATTAAAGTATAAAACATTTAATTTTTAACTCCGAACATGCATTTCAATTTGCCAGGGCCATAAACTGAATCAAAAAATTCCAGAAAAGTAAATCTAGTTATGTTTTGACTCTACGGTCCCAACAAAACTAGTTTCGTCGAATTATGAGATCGTTTGAAAAATGGCCATTTTCTGGTCGATCCAAATTTACAGAAATTGACCAAACGCATTCTCTTTTGCCACACTCACATACTAGCTTCAAAAATTATGAAATTTGAAACCTAGCAATAGTTTGACATCCCGGACCCAACAAAAGTGGTTTCGTCGAATTCCGAGGTCGTTTGCAAAATATCAATTTTCCAGGGCTATATATTCTATATAGCGACCATTCTGAAAATTCATTCTGCCATAACTTTTGATTCCCTTTATGAAACTTCGATTTTTCAGATTCATTAGAAAGGTATTGATAAACAGATTTAAATATTTTTTGTTTCACTAAAATCCGTTATATTCTCCACCCTGCACAGTCAGTCAAAGTTTGAATTCAAATTTTCAAACTGACTCACTATTTCTAATTCACTATTTTATTGAAATATTCTATTTCAATTGTTCAAATTCCTTTGAAATCACCAATTTAAAAATTTTAAATTGGCTCGTATTTTCCGGGTTATTACAATCTCCCCCACTTAAAACTTTTCATCCTCGAAAAGGAAACAACAGTAAAGTAGGAAACAAAATGTAAATGCAAAGTATTGTAAAGGTACCTTGCACCGGAGTTAGTCAGAGATATCCACTCTGCATTTGGGGGTAAGCTTGCTTAATGCTTTCCTCAGTCTCCCAAGTACAGTCTCTAGGATCACTGCTCCACTGCACTTTAACTAAATGAACCTTTTTGCTTCTTAGTTCTCTAGTTTCTTTGCTAACAATCTTCAATGGCTCTCTTCTGACTGCTAATTCTGGAGTTATGTCTATATCCTATTGCGCTGCTTCTTCTACAACAAGATCTGGATCATGCACATGTCTTCTAAGTTGAGATATGTGAAATACATCATGCACTCCAGGCAACTAATCTGGTAATTGAACCCTATAAGCAAGAGTTCCAATTCGTTCGAGTATAGGAAAGGGACCAATAAATCTCGGTGCCAACTTCCCAGTTTTGCCAAATCTGATTACTCCTCTCAACGGAGAAACTTTCAAATAAACATGGTCACCAACAGCAAATGTCAAATCTCTCCTTCTAGAATCTGCATAACTTTTCTGTCGGCTTTGTGCGGCTCTCAAACGCTTTTTGATGAAGTCGACTTTATCAGATGCTTCCCTAATCATATCGGGTCCTAACACAAGTCTGTTGCCAGGTTCTACCCAACATGCTGGAGATCTGCAGGGTCTGCCATATAATGCTTCAAATGATGACATTCCTAAACTTGCTTTATAGCTATTGTTATATGAGAATTCTGCCAAATGCAAGTGATCTTCCCATGACCCACCAAAATCAATTATACAAGCCCGCAATTAATCTTCTAGAATTCTATTCACCCGCTCAGTTTGGCCATCTGTTTGAGGGTGATAAGAGGTGCTCATATTCAGTTTCGTTCCCGATTCTGTCTGGAAAGCCTCCCAGAATTTGCTAGCAAATATCGGGTCTCTATCACTGACTGTGCTGATGGGAATTCCATGCAGCTTAACGATTTCTTTGAAATATATCTGTGCTAGACTTTGAGCGGTTTTATTGGATCTGACAGGTATAAAATGGGCAGTCTTCGTGAAGCGATCTACGATTACCCAAATGCTGTCATTACCTTTCCTGGTTCACGGCAAGCCATCTATGAAATCCATGGAAATCTGTTCCCATTTCCAACCTGGGACTTCCAACGGTTGCAGCAATCCAGCTAGCTTCTGTTGGTCGCTCTCGACCAATTGACAAGTAGGGCATCTGCTAACATACAAAGAAATATCCCTTTTCATTGCCCTCCACCAGAAAGTGCGTTTGATATCGTTGTACATTTTACTCACCCCAGGATGGATGCAAATTTTGGATTTATGGCATTCGTCTAGCACTTCTCTTTTGAGCTCAGGGATGTTGGGAACACATATTCTCCCATTCAGTCTCAGAACTTCTTCTTTATCTACCTGAAAACTTAAGGGCTCTCCCTTTTGGATTCTCCCTTTGATTATTTGAATGAAATAATCATTCCTCTGGAGAGCACATATCTTATCGATCAAGTTAGGGGTAATTATAAGATTGGCAATGATTGCGGTTTTTCTACTAAGCGCATCCGCTACAATGATATCTTTCCCCGGCGTATACAGGATATCAAGATCATACGCTGCAAGAAATTCTAGCCAACGCTGCTGTCTCAAATTCAGATCTTTCTGGATATATAAATACTTCAATGATTGATGATCTGTGTATCGCACAAATTTCTCACCCAATAAATAATGCCTCCAGATTTTCAACGCAAAAACGATAGCTAGCAACTCAAGATCATGAGTCACATAATTCTTCTCATGCGGTTTCAGTTGGCGGCTTGCATAAGTGACTACTTGGCCTCTTTGCATTAACACTGCACCAAGACCTCTAATAGAAGCATCTGTCCAAACCGTTAAATCCTGATTACCATCAATAATAGTTACACTGGAGCAGTTGTCAGTTTCGATTTCAATTCCTGGAAAGCTTCTTCACAGTCGGAAGTCCACTTAAACTTCTCATGTTTCTTCGTGAGCTTCGTTAACGGACCAGATATCTTCGAAAAATCCTTAACGAACTTTCGATAATAACTAGCCAACCCCATAAAACATCTAAATTCTATGGGAGTAGTGGGTTGTTTTGTAACGACCCGGATTTTCGGCGACTTTGGTTATCGACATAAGCCCGATGTCGATAACCAAAACATCGAAAAATCCTGGTAATTAGTGAAAGAAATTAGAGGGTGAGGAAAGATAAGATAGAAACTTAGAATAGAAGAAGAAGAAGAACACAACATCAGAGTAACACGAATCTCACAGCGGAACGAATAAATATATTTCATAACATAACTTTGAAATACAAATCTGTACTTGAATATACATATCATTATCAAAGTACAACACTTACAACACAGCGGAAATAACTATAGCTATATGATCCTGAAGCCTCCTGCTCCAAGCTCTTCCAGTATATCTGTAAATCCCGACTACTTGACTGCCCGTACAAATTTAGGCACCCAAGAGTTTAGGGAAAACAACAAAGTAAACTCCGGGTCAGTCATGGGACTGGTGTGAGTAAAACAGTTAAAAACAGTTATACAGGTATATGATATCTCATAAGACCACACCGCATAATGGAACGGGTTTTTCCCTTATGAGAATCCAAAATATCTTTATATCAAAAACCTTTTGATATTATAATAATGCCTATCAATCACAGTATATATAATCATCTAGCAGAAACGCTTTCATCTCACGTTCTACATATATAGTATACAATCAAAACCGCAAGCACGTATTGGGTAATGGATTTCCGACTATGACAAGGTATGGAATCACCTTTCGCTCGTGTACCTCTAGAGAGGAATACACTGGGTTCAACAAGAACATCTTGCAACCCGGCCACACATGACCGACCACTCATTTCGCTTGAGTGTATCGAATGTATATCACCAACAGTTGGGATCAGCAACCGTTTCCCGAATGGGACAGCATCAACAATAGATTTTTAGAAATGAATGAAACTCTAGATCAGGTGATTATACACCCTACTTCGGTGCGACCGACTTAGCCATGCTGCCTGCCCGATTTCTGTCATTTACCGGATGATGAGGCTAGAAGCTACGCTTTATCATCATACCAGATTCACTTTGAATGTCACATCGTCAAATCCATCAAATCACCGGTTGACGTCTACAAAAATACATTATGTGTTAGCTAAAAGAAGTTTCCTTCTCCGCTTCCACTCTTGGTACAGTTGGAGAAATCAATATACGTGATCGTCTGGACATACTCTGTCAGACATCCGTCCATACAAGTCATCCAGGAACAGGATGAACCGAAGGCACTATTCTGTAAACAGGATAGCCCTTGCATAACTCCGTCTTCAATTATCTTTGGCATATATGATTCGCAATGCTTATGCCAATACAGAGTGGTTCTTTGGATAATAATCCAACCGGTCTCTCCATATTAACAACGTTAAAATGGTCAAAACTTCGATAGTCTGTGATTTAACTATCGAATAAAAATAGGTGTGCAAACAATGATATTATTTCCAAATGGAAATTATATCGATCAAACATCATTCAACATTTATCTCTTTAATTCATTAATTTTACTTATCTCCTGTTTCCCTATATTCAATATTTCTTATTTTCTAGATTGGGAAAATACACGTTATTAATAATGGAAAACATTTCCATTTCTTGTTTTCTTTATTTGAAAACATTTCTGGTTTCTTATTTGGAAAACATTTCCAAAGCTTCTTCCTTGGACTTAGACAGATGTTTAAACAAACCATCGCGAAGCCAACTCAAACCATTTCCTTTACTGCCGAACCTTAACTATTCCTTAGTTAAAAACGAAGCCAATCAAGTTGGGATAGAACTACCTCTCAGACCTTAACTGAACAACATTTCTAACTTTGAAATTAGCAAAGTTCACTTTATTCCTTTTTCTAACTTCCTTACTTAACCCTCCTTCGAATAGCTATATTCGATTGACTCTTTTTACTTAACTCTATTCGATTAACCCTTATCAATTAACTTTATTGGACTAACACTATTGGATTAACTCTATTTGACTAGTGCTATTGATTTACTCATTTCACTTAACTCCTTTCGAATAAATTATATTCGATAAATCCTTTTACTTTCTTCGAATAAACTATATCCGATTAACTCATTCTACTTTCTATTCGAATAACCATATTCGATTAACTCATTTTACTTTCTATTCGAATAACTATATTCGATTACTCCTTTGCTTCTATTCGAATAACTATATTCGATTAACTCATTCTACTTTCTATTCGAATAACCATATTCGATTAACTCATTTGCTTTAACTCTAATCGATTAACTAACATCGATTATCTCCTTTTGCTTTAACACTAATCGATTAAACTAACATCGATTATCTCCTTTTACTTTAACACTAATCGATTAACTAACATCGATTATCTCCTTTTACTTTAACACTAATCGATTAACTAACATCGATTATCTCCTTTTACTTTAACACTAATCGATTAACTAACATCGATTATCTCCTTTTACTTTAACACTAATCGATTAACTAACATCGATTAACTTCTTTTTAACTTTATTCTCTAATCGACTAACTAACATCGATTAACTTCTTTTTAACTTTATTCTCTAATCGATTAACTAACATCGATTAACTTCTTTTTAACTTTATTCTCTAATCGATTAACTAACATCGATTAACTTCTTTTTAACTTTATTCTCTAATCGATTAACTAACATCGATTAACTTCTTTTTAACTTTATTCTCTAATCGATTAACTAACATCGATTAACTTCTTTTACTAAACTACGTTTTCCGTTACAACTATTTCCTTTTTATAACGTTTACTTACCGTTACAAATATATCCTATTTGTAACTTCTATTTACCGTTACAAATATATCCTATTTATAACTTCTATTTACCGTTACAAATATATCCTCTAAATAAATATTCCTTTTCTATTTCTATTTATTTTCTAAATAAATATCCCTTTTATAAAACCGTGTTCGTTTTATAAATAATTCCTTTTATAAAATCCTGTGATTTTATAAAATTCCTTTATTTCAATATACATTGAAATACTTCTTTTTACATCCCAGGGTCTTTTATGATATTTACAATATCGAATAACAATGATCAACATCATTCCAACACACATAATCCATAACAGATTATATAACACATTATATATCACAATATATGAAAACAGTAAAATAAATGTTGAGGAATCCAGTTGGATTCCTCCAACCTGTTTCCCTGCATCACAGATGTTAAACAATATAGATAACATCACTTTCAGTTCCATATGATCTATTCTGTTAAACAGAATCAAATATAGAAATTCAACTAACTGACTAGCAGTTCAATCAAACAGTCAACATACAGTCAATCAACCAATATCTAACAGTTCTAAAAATACAACATGAAATTATAAACTGTTCAGAGTTAGTGAGGTTTACTCACATTGGACGATCATCGTTAATAACGATAATTGTCGCTTGATTCAGACGGACAATTTATTTTGCTATAAATTGTAATGAGGTCGAATTCGCTCGCAGTCAGCTCCACTGTGTTGCTCCCGTCCATACGATCCTGCCGGATCCAGTTTCGTTCAATTCCGATACCGTATGGATTAGATAACAACATTACAAGTTAATACACTAATTAAATAGTATAAATTAAATACTTAAATTATTGGGCTTTACCCGATTCTCCTCGGCCCATTCAAACTTCAAAACCGTGCCTGTTATCATCATCTTCTTCCCGAACAAAGACAGAAAATGAAACGGCTGCTCTTGTATATATAATATCACCATTTCCGAAACATCTCCACCCAGTACACGTTTACATCCCAACGCCCTCCCCTGTACACGTTTTTTCACATCCCACCGTCCTCCCTCTATACACATTTAAACATCCCAAAGTCCTCCCCCTGTACACGTATAAACACCTCTTGCTCCATCTCATAAACAGCTCCACCTCTTCACCTTATTGTTGTGCAGCACATCATGTTCCCATATATGGGTCATCCCCATGCTATCCACGTTTTCCACATTCACTTCCATTTTCCCTAAAATCCTTCCCACTTGAAAACGCCTGCATGCACCTCTCCTATCCAAGTATAACTCACTCCCTCCTATTGCCAGTCTACCCAACGTCTTCCTCCATTTTTCTTTCAACCATTTTTTTCCACAACAGCCACCGCATAAACTATTTCCAATATACATACCGCAAGTGTTTCCCATCTAAAACTATACCGTGCCCACCTTATGTTACTGCGCTCGTACACCACCACATTGACGAACTTCCCATCCCCTTCAAGTTCACTTTAGATCCCAGCTTCTATCTCCTCCCCTCTTGCACTTGCGTTAATCAATACCGCAGCTCGAGTTTTATTTCTTACTTTTACTTTACTATCTTGCTTTTGGGAACGTTTGAAAAGGGAAATAGTTTCAGTATTTGTAAAGAGGGGAAGGCTTATCGTAGGTACACGTTCATAAAGAGAAAAGAAATGTTAGGCTGTAGGCCACGTGATGGTGATAGCGTGTATATATATACGCCACGGATTTCTTCATTTGCAACGTAACTAAGAAGTACAGAACTATTTAATAATATTGTCTTGCTTCTATACTAAGGAAGGGATGGCGTGCAGAAGGTAACATGCATACTTCAATGTCTGCTGTAGATTAGTCGCCTTAGCATACTTCTAGTCCATGTAAACTTAAAACAAAAGCATACATCCTAGTATATATTTTATATTTTAAAAGCTTGGTGTACTCCATTTCGTAAAACCCCGTTCACGAACTGCTACCGACAAAAATAAAAATACTGTTGAGATGAGCAAGGTGTCACGATCCCAAAAATATAATAATACCGGTAGGTGGACTCATAATTTGAAACTTCAAAAATGTTGATTTTAGGGTGCGAAATACTCCAAATAAAAAGTCGCTTATTAAATTATTTAAAAATTATAGTAAAATTCTAAAAATTAATTTATCGTTATGTCCCAAAAGAACCTTGTCTGAATTCACACCCGATATCTAGTTATTTTGAAATAACCGTTATGGTCGATAAACGATTCTATAGCGACTTTTTGAAATTTGATTTGGACATATCTCAAAATCTACACGACGAAATCCCGATTTTTCTCTTCCACTAGAAAGATATACTCCACCAGCTCCACACGTTTCTTGTTTCACAGAAATCCGGTTTAAAACGAATCTTGTACATTCAGTTGAAGTTCGAATCGCCAATTTACGAACTGCAGCGCCATTTCAAGCTTGATTATAATTATATTATAAACTATACGTTCAGCTGTCGACGATTGAATATATTCGTTATTCAAATTAAATTCTAAACTGAATTAAATATCATAGATGATCCGGTTCACACCATATCGTCATTTTAGCCAATTCTGATTATTTCAAAATTAAATATGTTATTTAATTATTATTTTAATTAAATATTCACTATTATTTTCTTCAACGACCATGTAATTCACTAACCTACCATTGATATAATTAAATGAGTTACCCATAATACCCCTGCCAATGCGGGTCATTACAATCTTCCCCACTTAAAATAATTTCGTCCTCGAAATTGCTAAAAGGTAGAGAACGACCCTATCGACTGGTTAGAACATATTTGTTCACTTCTTAACTTCAGTTTTCAACTGAACCAATTTAATTTCAATTAAATATTAATTAATTCTTATCAACGAAAATTTTCAAAAATCCTGAAAATTTTCTAACGCCTTAACTGTTCGAAAAATCTCCCCAGCACCTCCTTTGTACTAGGAGCATCGGTCAAACTTCAACTCGCCTCTCTGGGCCATTTCCATCCCAAAAGAAAATCAAACAGCCAAGCGGCTTGCCAATTCGGCTCATAAATCTTATATCCAATAGAAATATAAACTGGTACCTTTTTGTTGGGCATGTCAACTCTGTCACTTTCATATGCCATCAACTCAGCATACACAAGAGTTACCCCAATCAAATCCAATCTGCTTTTATCCACGACACGACCATTCGCTTATATCCGAGCCAAATATCATTTTAACTCTCGATTCCCAACTCTTAACTTGATTATCCCGTTACACTTCAATTTTGAATCTCATAATCCAATTCGTCTTGATATCATTCTAATTCAAACTCAGTTACCACTTTACTGGCTCGACTTTAATTCAATTTTTCTTTCACAAATTTCTATTTAGTTTGTTTTTAATTCAAACAGTCTTTCCCAGGGAGTTTTCAAACAGTTTACTCTTTTCAAAAATCAAATTTTCCTTTTTGAAATTCAACTGAGCCCATATCAATATTCCATTAGTTAAATCACTTCTCTATTTCTTTATCCATATTTGTTAACCAAATATTTTCAATAACCATATTGGCCCTTTTATGTTATTGGGAAAGCATTTTCGAATATCGCCTTCCTTTATTTTCTAAACTTTAGAAAATATATGCTATTTATAATTGGAAAATATTCCAATTACTTATCTCTTTTCCAATCTCGTTTTTTCTATACTTAGGAAATATTTATTATTCTATTTCCAAGCTTACACTTATTTGGGTTAAAACGGATGTTGTGTAAAACATCGTTACGACAACCCAAATACTATATTCAACTAACTCATATCCAACATCGATCTTCGAGCCTGAAATCTTACTATTTATTTGTTAATAATGAAATCAATCAAGTTGGGGTATAACTACCTCTCAGACCTTGACTGAATAACATTTATAACGTCAAAACAGATAAGACCACTTACTTGAATAATCAATACCATACAACTACTTATTCACTTTTAAACACGTATACACTTCCTCTTTCTATCCTGACTAGATTTTATTCTAGACTTTCTTTTTGATTATACTATTCTAATTCTAAGTTCGTTTTCTTATCGACTTCTAGATATATCGATACGTTGATTTCTAAATATCAAATTATCTCAAAAATATTCTAACTCCTTAAATTCCCAGAAAAATTCGCCATAACCTCCTTTGTACTAGGAGCATCGGGAAAATCCCCAAACTGCCACACAGGCCTTCTCCAATCAAAAAGAAAAAGAAAATCCAAGCGGCTAGCCGATACGGCGCATAAAATCTCATATATGAATTAAATACATACCTTTCCGTCGAGCATTCTATTTATATACCTTCATACCTTATCCATACATATCTCATGTATATTTATACATTTCTAATTCATTTCAACTTAATCCAATCGTTTTAACTTATTTCGTTAAGTGATTTTCAAATTACTGGTTTGCCCATTTCACCTTCATATTTGAGTATACATGTTCAAATATAGGTTTAACTTGTTTATCCACTAATTGAATTTCATTTCAATTTTTATTTGAATTTCCTATATTCAAATTCCATTTCAATTCTCTTATTCAAATTCCATATATGAATTTCATTATTCAAATCTATTTTCAAACTCCATTTGAATTTCTATATTCAAATCTATTTGAATTCTCTTTATTTCATTTCAATTCCCTTTGAATCTTCTATATTCAAATTTCAATTTCAATTCTATTTGAATCTTCTATATTCAAATTTCAAATTCAATTCTATTTGAATCTGCTTTATTCAAATTTCATTTTCACTTTCGATATTCAAATCCTATATTTGAAATCTCTTATATTTTCTATATACAAACGCCATTTGAATTTCTATATTCAAATTCTATATCTGAACTTCCTTTATTCAAGTTCCTTTAAATAAGTCTCGGTTTCAATTCCTTTTGAAATCGATATTTCTACCTTTGGAAAATAGATTTCCC
Organism: Allium sativum; assembly: GCA_030737875.1. NCBI lineage: Eukaryota > Viridiplantae > Streptophyta > Magnoliopsida > Asparagales > Amaryllidaceae > Allium > Allium sativum. Next base: position 981,196,610 of record CM060915.1, read on the forward strand.
TTTCAATTTCATATTTGTATTTTTATTTCTGAATTATCCAATGATAATTCTTTTCACTTCATTTATAAACTTCGTTTATAAAAGAACTATTTATAAACTTCGTTTATAAATGACTTCTCGTTTTATTTCCTTTAAAACAAGTTAATATTTCAAATCTATTTCAAAATTCAAATTCTATATATTCAAATTCTATTTCGAAATTCAACACCACTTGTCTTTCTCAAAACAAATTCAAAATAGTATCTTTGGTAGTAATTCGTCACTTACAACTCGAAAATGAATACTGATGATGCAGCTGTCATCATCAGAATCTATTTTCCAGCGATCGAAGTGAGTTCAATACTATAAAACCATTTTTAACCTTTTCCACTTCGAAATTCATTTCAAAATATGATTCACACTGCTTGTAAAACAATTTAAAATCTCCTAGGATCTTAAATTTTCCTTATTTTAAATTCAAATCCATTTACAAACACTTATCCCATTCTCCAGAGTTTTAACTTCAATTTCTGGTTAAAATTTCAGATTTAACTCATCTGATTTCACGTATTTAACTTATATGAATTCTGATTGGTTATTTACATAACCATTTAATTTATAATCTTACTCGATTATAACAACAATCAATATATCCACTATATATCAAAATATACGTTGGGTAAACTATTCTCATTTACCCTCTTTTCAAAACATACCATGACGGTTCATCGTATTCAAGTGTTTAGTAACTCCTACCGATACAGTGGATCAAACTGATCGACCAGAATTCACAAACAACTCAACCAATGGATCTCCACAATATAAAACAAATTTTTATATCAATAACAAATACGTTCACTCGTATATATACACTCAATCTCAGTCTAGGGTATTACTAACCCTATCTCTACCGAGTCACGCCACAGAGCCAAGTAATTCTTAACTTAAGCTCTGATACCAACTGTAACGACCCAGATTTTCGGCGACTTTGGTTATCGACATAAGCCCGATGTCGATAACCAAAACATCGAAAAATCCTGGTAATTAGTGAAAGAAATTAGAGGGTGAGGAAAGATAAGATAGAAACTTAGAATAGAAGAAGAATAAGAACACAACATCAGAGTAACACGAATCTCACAGCGGAACGAATAAATATATTTCATAACATAACTTTGAAATACAAATCTGTACTTGAATATACATATCATTATCAAAGTACAGCACTTACAACACAGCGGAAATAACTATAGCTATATGATCCTGAAGCCTCCTGCTCCAAGCTCTTCCAGTATATCTGTAAATCCCGACTACTTGACTGCCCGTACAAATTTAGGCACCCAAGAGTTTAGGGAAAACAACAAAGTAAACTCCGGGTCAGTCATGGGACTGGTGTGAGTAAAACAGTTAAAAACAGTTATACAGGTATATGATATCTCATAAGACCACGCCGCATAACGGAACGGGTTTTTCCCTTATGAGAATCCAAAATATCTTTATATCAAAAACCTTTTGATATTATAATAATGCCTATCAATCACAGTATATATAATCATCTAGCAGAAACGCTTTCATCTCACGTTCTACATATATAGTATACAATCAAAACCGCAAGCACGTATTGGGTAATGGATTTCCGACTATGACAAGGTATGGAATCACCTTTCGCTCGTGTACCTCTAGAGAGGAATACACTGGGTTCAACAAGAACATCTTGCAACCCGGCCATACATGACCGACCACTCATTTCGCTTGAGTGTATCGAATGTATATCACCAACATTTGGGATCAGCAACCGTTTCCCGAATGGGACAGCATCGACAATATAATTTTAGAAATGAATGAAACTCTAGATCAGGTGATTATACACCCTACTTCGGTGCGACCGACTTAGCCATGCTGCCTGCCCGATTTCTGTCATTTACCGGATGATGAGGCTAGAAGCTACGCTTTATCATCATACCAGATTCACTTTGAATGTCACATCGTCAAATCCATCAAATCACCGGTTGACGTCTACAACAATACATTATGTGTTAGCTAAAATAAGTTTCCTTCTCCGCTTCCACTCTTGGTACAGTTGGAGAAATCAATATACGTGATCGTCTGGACATACTCTGTCAGACATCCGTCCATACAAGTCATCCAGGAACAGGATGAACCGAAGGCACTATTCTGTAAACAGGATAGCCCTTGCATAACTCCGTCTTCAATTATCTTTGGCATATATGATTCGCAACGCTTATGCCAATACAGAGTGGTTCTTTGGATAATAATCCAACCGGTCTCTCCATATTAACAACGTTAAAATGGTCAAAACTTCGATAGTCTGTGATTTAACTATCGAATAAAAATAGGTGTGCAAACAATGATATTATTTCCAAATGGAAATTATATCGATCAAACATCATTCAACATTTATCTCTTTAATTCATTAATTTTACTTATCTCCTGTTTCCCTATATTCAATATTTCTTATTTTCTAGATTGGGAAAATACACGTTATTAATAATGGAAAACATTTCCATTTCTTGTTTTCTTTATTTGAAAACATTTCTGGTTTCTTATTTGGAAAACATTTCCAAAGCTTCTTCCTTGGACTTAGACAGATGTTTAAACAAACCATCGCGATGCCAACTCAAACCATTTCCTTTACTGCCGAACCTTAACTATTCCTTAGTTAAAAACGAAGCCAATCAAGTTGGGGTAGAACTACCTCTCAGACCTTAACTGAACAACATTTCTAACTTTGAAATTAGCAAAGTTCACTTTATTCCTTTTTCTAACTTCCTTACTTAACCCTCCTTCGAATAGATATATTCGATTGACTCTTTTTACTTAACTCTATTCGATTAACCCTTATCAATTAACTTTATTGGACTAACACTATTGGATTAACTCTATTTGACTAGTGCTATTGATTTACTCATTTCACTTAACTCCTTTCGAATAAATTATATTCGATAACTCCTTTTACTTTCTTCGAATAAACTATATCCGATTAACTCATTCTACTTTCTATTCGAATAACCATATTCGATTAACTCATTTTACTTTCTATTCGAATAACTATATTCGATTACTCCTTTGCTTCTATTCGAATAACTATATTCGATTAACTCATTCTACTTTCTATTCGAATAACCATATTCGATTAACTCATTTGCTTTAACTCTAATCGATTAACTAACATCGATTATCTCCTTTTGCTTTAACACTAATCGATTAAACTAACATCGATTATCTCCTTTTACTTTAACACTAATCGATTAACTAACATCGATTATCTCCTTTTACTTTAACACTAATCGATTAACTAACATCGATTATCTCCTTTTACTTTAACACTAATCGATTAACTAACATCGATTATCTCCTTTTACTTTAACACTAATCGATTAACTAACATCGATTAACTTCTTTTTAACTTTATTCTCTAATCGATTAACTAACATCGATTAACTTCTTTTTAACTTTATTCTCTAATCGATTAACTAACATCGATTAACTTCTTTTTAACTTTATTCTCTAATCGATTAACTTCTTTTTAACTTTATTCTCTAATCGATTAACTAACATCGATTAACTTCTTTTTAACTTTATTCTCTAATCGATTAACTAACATCGATTAACTTCTTTTACTAAACTACGTTTTCCGTTACAACTATTTCCTTTTTATAACGTTTACTTACCGTTACAAATATATCCTATTTATAACTTCTATTTACCGTTACAAATATATCCTATTTATAACTTCTATTTACCGTTACAAATATATCCTCTAAATAAATATTCCTTTTCTATTTCTATTTATTTTCTAAATAAATATCCCTTTTATAAAACCGTGTTCGTTTTATAAATAATTCCTTTTATAAAATCCTGTGATTTTATAAAATTCCTTTATTTCAATATACATTGAAATACTTCTTTTTACATCCCAGGGTCTTTTATGATATTTACAATATCGAATAACAATGATCAACATCATTCCAACACACATAATCCATAACAGATTATATAACACATCATATATCACAATATATGAAAACAGTAAAATAAATGTTGAGGAATCCAGTTGGATTCCTCCAACCTGTTTCCCTGCATCACAGATGTTAAACAATATAGATAACATCACTTTCAGTTCCATATGATCTATTCTGTTAAACAGAATCAAATATAGAAATTCAACTAACTGACTAGCAGTTCAATCAAACAGTCAACATACAGTCAATCAACCAATATCTAACAGTTCTAAAAATACAACATGAAATTATAAACTGTTCAGAGTTAGTGAGGTTTACTCACATTGGACGATCATCGTTAATAACGATAATTGTCGCTTGATTCAGACGGACAATTTATTTTGCTATAAATTGTAATGAGGTCGAATTCGCTCGCAGTCAGCTCCACTGTGTTGCTCCCGTCCATACGATCCTGCCGGATCCAGTTTCGTTCAATTCCGATACCGTATGGATTAGATAACAACATTACAAGTTAATACACTAATTAAATAGTTTAAATTAAATACTTAAATTATTGGGCTTTACCCGATTCTCCTCGGCCCATTCAAACTTCAGAACCGTGCCTGTTATCATCATCTTCTTCCCGAACAAAGACAGAAAATGAAACGGCTGCTCTTGTATATATAATATCACCATTTCCGAAACATCTCCACCCAGTACACGTTTACATCCCAACGCCCTCCCCTGTACACGTTTTTTCACATCCCACCGTCCTCCCTCTATACACATTTAAACATCCCAAAGTCCTCCCCCTGTACACGTATAAACACCTCTTGCTCCATCTCATAAACAGCTCCACCTCTTCACCTTATTGTTGTGCAGCACATCATGTTCCCATATATGGGTCATCCCCATGCTATCCACGTTTTCCACATTCACTTCCATTTTCCCCAAAATCCTTCCCACTTGAAAACGCCTGCATGCACCTCTCCTATCCAAGTATAACTCACTCCCTCCTATTGCCAGTCTACCCAACGTCTTCCTCCATTTTTCTTTCAACCATTTTTTTCCACAACAGCCACCGCATAAACTATTTCCAATATACATACCGCAAGTGTTTCCCATCTAAAACTATACCGTGCCCACCTCATGTTACTGCGCTCGTACACCACCACATTGACGAGCTTCCCATCCCCTTCAAGTTCACTTTAGATCCCAGCTTCTATCTCCTCCCCTCTTGCACTTGCGTTAATCAATACCGCAGCTCGAGTTTTATTTCTTACTTTTACTTTACTATCTTGCTTTTGGGAACGTTTGAAAAGGGAAATAGTTTCAGTATTTGTAAAGAGGGGAAGGCTTATCGTAGGTACACGTTCATAAAGAGAAAAGAAATGTTAGGCTGTAGGCCACGTGATGGTGATAGCGTGTATATATATACGCCACGGATTTCTTCATTTGCAACGTAACTAAGAAGTACAGAACTATTTAATAATATTGTCTTGCTTCTATACTAAGGAAGGGATGGCGTGCAGAAGGTAACATGCATACTTCAATGTCTGCTGTAGATTAGTCGCCTTAGCATACTTCTAGTCCATGTAAACTTAAAACAAAAGCATACATCCTAGTATATATTTTATATTTTAAAAGCTTGGTGTACTCCATTTCGTAAAACCCCGTTCACGAACTGCTACCGACAAAAATAAAAATACTGTTGAGATGAGCAAGGTGTCACGATCCCAAAAATATAATAATACCGGTAGGTGGACTCATAATTTGAAACTTCAAAAATGTTGATTTTAGGGTGCGAAATACTCCAAATAAAAAGTCGCTTATTAAATTATTTAAAAATTATAGTAAAATTCTAAAAATTAATTTATCGTTATGTCCCAAAAGAACCTTGTCTGAATTCACACCCGATATCTAGTTATTTTGAAATAACCGTTATGGTCGATAAACGATTCTATAGCGACTATTTTGAAATTTGATTTGGACATATCTCAAAATCTACACGACGAAATCCCGATTTTTCTCTTCCACTAGAAAAATATACTCCACCAGCTCCACACATTTCTTGTTTCACAGAAATCCGGTTTAAAATGAATCTTGTACATTCAGTTGAAGTTTGAATCGCCAATTTACGAACTGCAGCGCCATTTCAAGCTTGATTATAATTATATTATAAACTATACGTTCAGCTGTCGACGATTGAATATATTCGTTATTCAAATTAAATTCTAAACTGAATTAAATATCACAGATGATCCGGTTCACACCATATCGTCATTTCAGCCAATTCTGATTATTTCAAAATTAAATATATTATTTAATTATTATTTTAATTAAATATTCACTATTATTTTCTTCAACGACCATGTAATTCACTAACCTACCATTGATATAATTAAATGAGTTACCCATAATACCCCTGCCAATGCGGGTCATTACATGTTTCCAGTCTTGAATCGCTGTTATTTTCTTGGGTCAACAGAAATTCATTTCTCTGACACGACATGGCCAAGAAACTTGACTTCTTCTTGTCAGAAGACACATTTAGAGAATTTGGCTTTGAAGACGTTCTTCCTTAGAATCTCCAATACTTGTTCTAAGTGTTTTTCATGCTCGGGTTTTGATTTGGAGTAGAATAAAATATCATCGATGAATACGAGGACAAATTTATTCAGAACTCCCATGAACACTCTATTCATTAGATCGACAAAGTATGCCGGAGCGTTGCATAGGCCAAACGGCATTACTAACCATTCATAAAATATGTCTGGACCTCTGAAAGCTGTCAAAGGAACACACTCTTCTGCTATTATGCTTGGCTCATTCTAGGACTTTACTAGTCCTATCTCTAATGAGCGACTCGCCTTAGAATAATACTGATTCTATTTTGACGAAGTGTTTAATGTGTTAGACTCCAGAACTAAGGTTAACCAAAGCTCTGATACCAGCTGTGACGATCCCAAAACCCCGTGACACGGTGTTAAGGATAATCATTGGAATATAACACATTAATCATCGTTAGCAGATCACAGATTATAGCATAAACAGAAAATAGAATAATTTACACACATATGACAGCGGAATCATATAGATATCATCACATCAGAAAAGCACAGTACAGGATACAACTTAGTGCATAATGATACATAATCAGTCACAATCGCCTGAGGCGGAATCATACATAAAGAGTACACAAAATAATTATCAGTCTAGAACGCCAATGGCGGAATCATAATATAGATACAATAATGGCGGAGAAAATCCAAGTCAGCACGGTGTAGTCAAGCCTCGCCATGAGCCAAAAGTGCGTCAGAAACCTGTAACTAGGTTGCCCGTGTGAAAATGAGGGCACCCGAGTTTGCAAGGTGAAACAAACTACGAGTCAGTCATGGGACTGGTATGAGAAATCTACTTAACTTATTAACAACAATAATAAGGCAAATCAAAGGACCACGCCACTTTCGCGGAACGGGTTTACTCCAATGAGTGCTAGTGCATGAAATAAAGTAAATGATTAAATCATCGCAATGCTTTTCATAAAATGAAGCCATTATAAGACTCAGGTCCCATCACACAATGCAACGCAAGCCGGGGGATAGATTTTTACCTTATAATAGCCAAAAATGCTTCATACGTATAAAACAAAAGTGTTTGATATTATTACTAGTGCATATATGTTTCAAAAGCAAATTCAATCATAAATATCAATCCTAGACGGCATGGGTACCATATATCATGTCCCCATACTAGTAATACAATCACACTCGCATATTTCGTATTGGAAATTGGATTTCTTCATGAGTCGAGGCAAGGGGCAAGCTCCTCTCCGTTCGAGACACTCTAGCAAATGTCCCAAGACTCCACTCTGATCCTTGGAATCGGCTGGGCCGGTCCTCTCTTACTTTTGAGGATTAGTTATTCCTGAACACACGTTTCCCGGTCCTTACAGACCTATAATTGAGGCGCCTCGCATTTCAACAACCACACAGGTGAAAAGTATATAATGTCAGGGCTGGTAGGTCACTTACACCACCATAGCTAGAAAGAAACGTCGTGCTCTCCCAGCGGTCCGTCTCCCGTTTTTGACTCATACCGAGGTGTGAGGCTCGCGAATTCACGTTATACACAAAGCTACGTCACACAGACCATGCTTTGATCATCAACCACAAGACTTTGCTTTGCAACAGAAGCCTTGATCATATGCCACTTAGGCGTGTCACACAGGCAATCCACTCCATGCGACTGATTTCTATCAATACATAACCTCTGAGCTCGTATGTCTCAGAGAAGGGAGTTAAGCAAGAGAATAAATTCTCCGCCGCCAAACAGATATATATTTGACAGAGGTCAATCAGCACAGAACAAAATCCAATGTCAAACACACAGTCCATTTACAAGTCCGTTCTGGGTCTAAACGAAACCTGAGGCACCAATTCCTCGCATATCCATACAATCAACAGTATGTTTGGACGGCTACTACTTCAGTTCCTTCATGGTAGCTACTCCAATCACGAGCATCAGTAGCGCCCACCCATCCAATGTGAAGATCGTCGGTCTTCAACCGTCTTCCACTGTTCGACTTCTCATCGTCGATCAATTATTTGAAATGAGATGAACTCGGCTTTTTCAAATAACCCACGTATATTTAGATTTTCAAATCAATTTATCACATGGTTGCACTATTCAACATTCACATTTCGGTTCTTTAGTTATAATTCTCATGTTAAATACATTCAACCATCACATATCAAGCAAACACAACGAAATTGGATTATTTCCACTCTATATCGTCTATAGTATTTTATAACGATATATCGCCATTTTTATTTATTTTAAAACGGCCATATTTAATTAAATGACGTTGCAGGTCGTGTCGATGCACTGGCGCTGCTTTTCACTAATTTTGTTTTACACATATCTGAAAATCTAACCGTTGGATCTTCACAAATTTTATATCATTAGGAAGGTTATTTCAAAACGAATCCAACGGTTTCAGTTTTGAGAAAATCCGACGGTCGGATCTTCCACACTAGCCATTTGAAATTACGATTTCAATTTACGAACTACAGCGTCATTATTCGATTTAATTTATTTATATTTATATATATATATATAAATATAATCGTTTATGACGCTATTTTTCTTCAGATTTGAATTAAACATTCCAGACCATCCGACCGTTGGATCTTCACAAAGTTGGTGCCGTTGGAAAGATATTTCCAAGGCGAACCCAACGATTGCGGTTTCGGTAAAATCCAATGGTCGGATTTCCCGCACTAGTCGTTTGAAATCACGGTTTCAAAACACGAACTGCTCGACCACATTTCGTTTTAATTTTATTTATATTTATATATATAAAAATATAGTTCATTCAAAAATTCCTATATCGCTTTCACTTCAATTTTTTCACTAACGCCTTTAATTTTTGGAAAATTTCGCCATAACGTCCTTTGTACGGGTGGGGCTGGGAAAATTCCCAAATAGCCACATGGGCGTCTCATGTCAAAAAGAAAAAGAAAAAACCAAGCGGCTAGCCAACAGGCTCATAAAATCATCACCCAAACAAAACAGTAAATGTGTACCTATTTGTCGGGCACAAAATTTTATTCCTCTTCTCTAGCCCCTTTGCTATAACCTGTTCAATAAATATGCATGTACATATATACAATTTTTACCACTTATCATTTTCCATTCAACTTCATATTTGATTTACTTTGGTTTAAAAACACCATTCATTCTAATGTTGTATGCATAGGCTAAAATCATATCATTAGCTAATTAATGTATATTTCAACACATGCACATTTATTTGAACAAATGGCTATTTTTAACACTTCACATTTCAAAGATGATAATTTTGGCGAACTAAAATATATTTCAACACATGACTATTTTATTTAGTTCCTATGCATGTTAAAAATAATATTTCTTCACAAATATTTATTTCAACGTCCGCATATCTCTAGCATATCACATATATGATAAAAATGATATTTTTATCATTTAAAATATTCATTCGACAAATGGATGTTTTCAACACTTCATAGTTTCAATAAAAATGTAATTTTTATTGTTCGATCTTTTTATTCAACACATGAACTTTTCCACTACACACACTTCTCAACTCATGAGCATTTCCACACATGGATATTTTATTTATGTTGTTCATATTAGAAAGATGGAATTTTTATTGTTGAAACTATTTATATATAAGGTGAATATTTTACATACTTCATATATATTATAAAAAGATGATTTTTATTGTTTAGACACTTCATTCATTCACAAATGAATTTAATTTTCACACGTCACTTTTCAACACATGAACATTTCCACACATGGATATAGTTTCAACATATGACTTTAATTTCAACGCATGAAGATAATTTCAACATATGAAAATAATTCTAACACATGAATATTATTCAAAATTTCGGCAGCATAACGGCAGGGTAGTTAAAACCGGCACTGTCCCTAGTACGGCTCCTCGCTCTACCTTAAAACCTCGCGGTTTTTGACAATGGGGATTCATGCATCTAATTCGCACGCAGGCGGCATGTTTATTTTTATTTCCAAAAATATTTCCAATTCATTTCAATCACCTATGGGTATTTTTCAACCACAATAAAACAATATCAACCACAAACAATTATTCAACCATTCATATTTTCCATCCAATATTTCACACCAATTCACAACAATAAATATCGTCCATGGTTTGCGGACGAGGGGAGTATATATATATGTTTTTTATTGCTATATTTCACTTGCATTTCAACATATATATCATTATTCTATGCATGTATAATTCATACTTCGCTTATATAGCTTACACTACGCATGTACATGAGGTATACAACACGTGTGTAATTTATATTTCGCTTATATAATATATACACGACATTATCCATTCAAATTCATTTAATTTAAATTTCTCACATTGGTTTGCGGAGTGCTAAAAATCGTAGATGACTCAGAAAAATCCGCGGCTTCTTTTATGTGGTAGAGAGCTTCCTTGCGGTCCCGATGTTTCCTATTTCATCGAATTTCGTCAACACACCAAAAAGATATGATTTTTCAAAGTGCAAACATCAAAAAGGACTCAACTTTCTATTTGGTTCGAAACTAGGTTTGAGGTTTTCGCGAAATCCGTGGCACGTGGGGACGATCGGGGGTGCTGACGTGGAAGAGCTTCGAGTGGGGGTCCTGTCAGTGGTGGTTTGGTGGCGCTCGGTGGCAGATCGGAGCGGCGATGGGAAGCGGTGGACTTTGGGCGCTTGATTCAGGCGAAGGAGGCGTCGATGGCGGTCGTGGGTGGGTCGGATTTGAAGAGGAGGCGGAGACGAAGCGAACGGTGGTGGCGACGGCGCCTGGAAGTGGCGGAGGCGGCGGCAATCGAGGAGGGAAGCGGCGAACGGGTTTCGCCGTTGAAATCGAGGGTTACGGGGGGGTTTTATTTTTTTATTTTTGAAAGAAAAATTCTGATTGGCCGATATATATATTATATTTTTAAATAGTGTTTTCTCCAATGAACTCCTTTTTAAGTCCAACGACTATCGTTCCTAGCTAAATACCCCCATCCCGGACACAATGGGATATGTTTCGTTGGCCAATTCGACTGTTACAGTCAGTTATTTTTCAAATTAAAGTATAAAACATTTAATTTTTAGCTCTGAACATGCATTTCAATTTGCCAGGGCCACAAACTGATTCGAAAAATTCCAGAAAAATAAATCTAGCTATGTTTTGACTCTACGGTCCCACAAAACTAGTTTCGTCGAATTCTGAGATCGTTTGAAAAATGGCCATTTTCTGGTCGATCCAATTTAACAAAAATTGACCAAACGCAATTTCTTTTGCCACGCTCACATACTAGCTTCAAAAATTATGAAATTTGAAACCTAGCAATAGTTTGACATCCCGGACCCAACAAAAGTGGTTTCGTCGAATTCCGAGGTCGTTTGCAAAATATCAATTTTCCAGGGCTATATATTCTATATAGCGACCATTCTGAAAAATCATTCTGCCATAACTTTTGATTCCCATTATGAAACTTCGATTTTTCAGATTCGTTAGAAAGGTATTGATAAACAGATTTAAATATTTTTAGTTTCGCTAAAATCCGTTATATTCTCCACCCTGCACAGTCAGTCAAAGTTTGAATTCAAATTTTCAAACTGACTCACATTTTCTAATTCACTATTTTATTGAAATGTTCTATTTCAATTGTTCAAATTCCTTTGAAATCACCAATTTAAAAATTCTAAATTGGCTCGTATTTTCCGGGTTATTACAATAAATCACCAAACTTTACATAATACATGATTGGTTTAACATCAACATAATAACCACAAAGCCTAACAACTCGCATGTAACATAACATGAATAAATCACCAAACTTTACATAATACATGATTGGTTTAACACCAACATAATAGCCACAATAATCTCACAAGCATATACGATATAATCGTTACAAGAATAGGCATGAATCAGCATCATCATTATCTTACAACTAGGAATAACGCTAGTTTTCATTTTATTACAAATCATAACCTTTAATCATTCTCATCTAAATAATAACAGGACTTACAAAGAAAAGAAAGTCTTGTTTTTTGGGATCTATTTTCTGAAATTGTAAAGCAATCCCTTGAAGAAGACTATCGATTCTCTAAGTTAGTTTTGATTCGTAGCTTTAATCTTGCTTTCAAGTTGAAGAAGGAATGGTGGCTAAACTAGAACGATCATGGATGGCATGGTAGCTCCTTGGAATGAATTTGTGTGATTTAGGGTTTGAGGATTATGGTTGCTTTTATAGAAGTTAAATCTTATGTGAGCCGTTAGATCGTTTTAGGAGCAATCAGAGCCATCCAACTAAAGCAATGTGTCACTCAGCCAATCATAGCATGACACATAATCCCTAGCACCTCAGAATTTGTCACAAAGCCAATCAGAGAAGGCCAAGTAAAAAAGACAATCCTTGACCAACAAAAAATGTGCCACGTGTGCGCCACATGATGCGTACACGTCACACACACACATATATATGTATGTATGTATGTATGTATGTATGTATGTATGCATATTTTCTATATATATATATATATATTTCTTTTTATCTATCTTCCCAATTAACCATTTTTACACTAAACCACTTTTTGAACTGCGTTCACACTAAGCCACTTTTTAGCCATTCCCCAAAAACAAAAATATGGCGCTGGCGGGAATCGAACTCTGTACCTCTGGTATGCAAGTCACATGTTCTAACCAAATGACCTACTAAGTCTTTTGCTTACAAACCTTAGAACAATGCTAAAAATTATTCTTTTCTCATTCTTCTTTTTCATGTTTTGCTGCAACATTTAATTTAAAGATATCTTCTTCATACGGAGTCCGATTTACTCAAACTCGGACTCTATCTCAAGCAGAATTCCGAGATGAACGCAATGGTGCAACCTATTTCTTCTTTTTCAAACTAATTATTCTTTAATTTATTATTTTAATATTCTCAGAAAATACGGGGTGTTACAAAGGTTTAGTCTGTTTGGAAGTAAAGAAAATAAGTCGTAATATATAGCGAAAAACAGGATCGTCCCCAACGATATTACAAACGAAAAACAGAGTCGTCCCCACCTATATATTGAGAATTGAGTGTACTTCGTGTTGTGCGCTGCTTTATTGGTTGAATTCCAAGAATAAATGATTTTACATTAAATAAAAATCGTTTATTTAATCTAAATAAACATTATAATTTATAAAGGAATTCCACAGCGACTATTTGAAATTTGATTTGGACATAAAACAAAATCTACAACACGAAAACTCTATTATTCTCTTCCATTAGAAAAATATTAATAATTAGATTTTTTTCGAATAAATCCGAGTTAAATTGGATCATGTACAACCAATTAAAGTTCAAAACATTATATTATGAACTACCGCGCCGTTGCAGCTTGTTTTAAAATTAAATTATAAATTAAACATTTCAAACATCGTTTAACATTACATAGAGCATCATAAAATATAGATAATAAATGGTCCAGTATACTAAACATCTAAAATATAGTCTCCAACAGTAATAAACTTAAAATGTAGATAATATAGTACAGCATGCATCAATGTGACATATGAAAACAAGCAAACATGAAAGAATAACGTAAAGTCCACTACATCAACCATACACATATATACATCATGATAACAAAAAACAAAATATCATCAGCATGATCCTCATAAAAGTCATCCTAAATCTGTAGCATCATCGTCATCATTGTGCTCAGACTCCTCACCATCCTCCTCCATGTCGTCCCCACTATCACCACCGCCATAATAAGGAAAATCATCATCATTATCACTACCTAATCCTCTAACCCCACCTAATCCTCCATCACCACCTAATCCTCCACCCCCTCCCAGTCCGCCATCACCACCTAATCCTCCCCCCCCCCCAAGCCCGCCATCACCACCTAATCCTCCACCCCCTCTCGGCCTCCAGTAGCACCTGAACCTCTACCAGTACATGACCCTCCAACCATACCTAATGCTCCTGTATCGCCAACCCCTCTTGTTGCTAGTCTTGCCTGTAAGTCGTCGATCAGGTCCTGCAAACCCAAAACTATCGCCTGGTGCTCCTGATAGAAGGATTGAGAATGTAGCAGGGCCATCTCCTTAATAGAGGCAATATGTATCATATGCTGATCTAGCCGGAGTGAAAACTGCAAATATAAAACATATAAAATCAGATTTTACAACTTAGAACATACAAGGTAATAAATCCACAAGTAAGAATAATACCTCATGTGCCGGATATAATCCATCAATTGGGACACCGTGTACCATGTGCGCAGGTGGGTAGACAATAGGCAGGGATAGCTGTGAAATATGTGTGTCGTAGGCCACCATCTCTCTAATAAGGCCTCTACTAAAGGTCGATCGAAGGACTAGAGAGGTATAATCTGTAAAAATAGTCCAAACGGACTAGCAAGTAGCCTGTCTCGAATATGTGATGGTAATATGTCAAGGGCCTATGTGCTAAACTTCGCCCAACTACTGCGAACGTAGACGTAAGTAGCCTAAATGTTAAAATTATAACAGTTCAATAACTATATAATCAACAGATCATACTACTAAAAATTATAATGTAAATGCACTAAAATATAACTATAAAACCACCAGGTCATGCTCCCTACGTAATATAGTAAACTATTCACCAGTTCAATAAATGTAAATGTTAAAATTATAATAGTTCAATAACTATATAATCAACAGTTTGTACTACTAAAAATTATAACGTAAATGTACTTAACTATAACTATAAAACCAACAGATCAAGCTCTCTACGTAATATAGTAAACTATTTAGCAGTTCAATAAATTTAAATGTTTAAATTAAAATTTATACCAAAATGGTGGCGAGCGCGGTAAACGAATGGTGTGTGCATCCCTCTGGCAACTTATGAAGGATCCGTAAGTCCTCAATCGTCGTCCTCGCTGGTCGAGGAAGGTGCGTTGGACCAGCTACATCGTCCAGTTGAGAAGGAATTGTACGTCTTGTCATCTTCATTGCGCATGGCGTCATCCCGGCGTCCATAATAATAAAAAAATGAGGAAATTTGGCTAAGTATGGAGAGATTAAGGCCTCATGCGCCATACTTGTAGGCATGGGCCTGCGCGCGTCGAATTTATCAATGTACACGCTTGCGAGCCGATAAAATCGGCTCGCAAGCGGCACGCCGATAAAATCGGCATGCGAATGTTGGGAGATATCAAAGATATCTCCCTGAATGTTACGGGTCGTAATGTTACGACCCGTAACCTTGTTGGAGATGCTCTAAAGACCCAGGGAAAAATAGAAGAAATGGTGACCGATGCAAAAACCCTACACATTATGTTCTTCCCCTTTTTGGGGTAAGGCCACATTTCCTCGATGATCGACATGGCCTACATCTTCGCCTCCCATAATGTCCGCTCCACCGTCATCGCCACTCCCTCCAATGCTTCCAAAATCCCACTTTCCATAGCCAAATCCATCACCATCCCCTTCCATCCTCCCCTTCCATCTCCAACCTCCCTCCCGGCCATGAAAACCTCTCTAGCATCCCTTATTCCATGTATGGCCCCTTCTTCTTCACTCTCTCCCACCTCCCAACCCCCTCAAAAAGCTTTATCCGCGACCTCAAACCCAACTGCCTCATTTTCTTCTTCCGATGGACCGCAGATCTTGCCTTGCAGTTCAAAATCCCTAGAATTGCCTCCATCGGCGATGGCGCTCTCGTCATATGCATCAGTGACAACATCGTATCCCACTTCCCTCTATACGAATCGAAGGAAGAATTCTTCCCAGCTAGGATACCAAAAAAATCAAAATTTACAGAAGAGGCCTCCCTAACATGTTCGGCAACATCCCGTACTTGACCGCCATGCGCGAAAGCAAGGCCAGAAGCTACGGCCATATCCTGAACAGCTGTCGGGAAGTGGAGCCTACTTATGTCGACTTCTACAAAAGGATGAGGAAGGCATAGTGCATAGGTCTAGTCTCCTTTGCTAATAAGTTGGGCAAGGAGATGACAGCAGAGGGGATGGTTGAAAAGGAACAACTGAAGGAGAAAATTATGAAGTGGCTGGATGGGAAGGAAGAAGGGAGTGTGGTTTATGTCTGTTTTGGAAGTGTCTTCCATTTTAGTGGAGAGCAGCGGAGGGAGTTGGCTTTAGGATTGGATAAGAGTTACAGTAACTTTTTATGGGTGGTGAGGAAGGACGCCGAAGGAGAAGATGTGAGCGAGTTGGAATGGATGCCAGAGAATTACAAAGAGAGAGTAGGAGAACGAGAGCTTGTTGTTAAGGGATGGGTTCCTCAGACTACAGTACTTGACCATAAGAGTGTAGGGTGGTTCTTGTCACATTGTGGATGGAAATCGTTTCAGGAGAGTATGTGCGGGTGTGCCAGTGATAACGTGGCAATTGGACAATGAACAGTTCATAAATACTGAATATTTAGTGGAGAATGTAACAACCCGGATTTTAATAACGTGTTAAAATCAGAAATCAAGGTATAATTAATTTTTAAAATGAGAACCATGTGAAACGGGTTACGCCATTGCGTTCGTCTCAGAATTCTGGTTGAGATAGAGTCCGAGTTTGCGTAAAAAGGATGTCGTATGAAGAAGATATGGACGAATGAAGTTAGGCAAAAAACCAGAAACCGGCCAGAATGCACTGGCGCACTTGGGAAGTGCGCCCATGCAATTTTGCATTGGCACACTTGGCAGGTGCGCCCAGGCCGAGCAGCAGGCCTGCACAGCTTTCTGGTTTGACCCTGGCTGGCCTAATCGGGTTCTGGTCAAATTTTTGAGCTCTGCTGTGTCACTAGGGCTAACTTGTCACTTTCTGATTGGCTTCTCTTGAGATGGATGGCCTTGATTAACTCTAGCTTCACCGACGGCTATAATTAAATTGAAATTCTATATAAACAGCCTCCTAGCCTCATTCTCTTTACACCATTCTTCTCTAACCTTAAGCTGCTAAAAATCTTGATGATCATGGCTTCTTCTTCTTCCTCTAAATTAAGTTAAGATAAATTAAATTAAAACGTGAAGAATATTTCTTGAAGACTACGGCTAGGAATTGGGGATTTGCTTCTGCAATCAAATCAGGATTCAACAATCCAACGACAAATTTCTAGACTTGACTTCTGCATCTAAATTTCTTAGACCATGATCTGTAAGTTCCAGTTACTTTAGATAAAAAATATAAACTTAATATTGGCATGTTATAAATTGGAATTAATCTATGTATGATTCATATCTATTCTTGTTCATCTTGGATCTTGACTTTTGGGTATATTGCCTTTGACGTTGAAATTATTATTAATGGCATAAGAATATGCCTATGACTATGAACATAAGACTACGCCTATGACTGTGAACATGAGACTATGCCTATACCTATGACTGTGAACATAAGACTATGCCTATGCCTATGACTGTGAACATAAAATTATTTCCTATGACTATGACAAGGACAATTATGACTAATCACCTATGATTCATGACCATGAGGTTATTGCCTAGAATTATGACTATGAAATTGGATCTAAGCTTGATTTTCTATTCAGACCTATTTTCTTTATTTGTCTTGATTTTGGGGATTTTTCTATTTAAGTTAGATCTATCCGTATTCTTGAATCTAGATTATTATTCAAACCTTTTCATGTTCACAATGTTATGCCTGCGATGTTTTAATCAATTTATTCAGTTAGGTCGTAAATTGATAATAGAGCGATGTTTATTATGTTGATCTATGCCTATGGTTCTATTCTATCATCATGTTGAATTGGGAATTAATGAATAAATCTATTCATATGTATATGAACTTGAAGTATAACCCGTTATGACAAGTTGTGTAGTTTATCATGTTATGCAAGTTTTAGGTTGTGAAATCATATCACATATATGACCAAATGTTAGATCTACATGTTTATGTGTATATGTTAAACCTATGTCATATTTCAAGTTCACACTTATTCATATGCTCGTGATTGATTTACAAGTTCACATATATGTAAGTTGATTTAGTCTATGTTGCAAGTTCATATATATGTATGTTGATTTAGTCTACGTTGCAAGATTCACACCTATGATATTCATGTTGACTATTTTGCAAGTTCACACCTATGATGTTCATATTGACTATGCCGAAAATGCCAAGTTTACACCTATGTCATGTTTATGTTAATGAATTGCTTTGTGCCAATTTTGTGTACGTTAAATTAGGCTAAGTTTTAGCCTAATATTATATGTCAAAAACCATGCAGACGGAAAATTAGGCTAAGATTGTTAGCCTGATATTTAGACGGGGTAACGTTGGGAAAAATTGGTAATTATAAAGAAACTTGGCATGAAACTTATCCTTAAAACTTGACACGAACTTGACATGAATCTTGAACATGGACATGACACTAGAATGAACTTGAAAATGGCCAACTCGAGGTTGGGTTGAGTTTGCAGTGTAATTCTGCCCGGAACCGCCCGGCAAATCCAGTTACTGCAAACAATAGGATCCAGTGTGGGTAGTTGGTCATATCGCGCTAGAAACCCGAGGTCAGACCGAGTTGTTTTGTAATTCTACCCAGAAACGCCCGCCATATCCAGTAACCACAACAATAGGTCTGATGTGAGAGGTTGGGGTGCATTAATGAATTAATGCCACATGATAGGGTTAAGTCATGAACATGAAAGACAACACTTAACCAACTTGATACATGATTCGTAGGGCTAAGCAATGAACTTGAACGACAACACTTAGCAAATTTGACATGACACGTAGGCGGGTTAAGTCACGAACTTGAATGACAACACTTAACCAACTTGACATGTTAGACTGATAGGGGTTAAGTCACGAATTTAAATGACAACACTTAACCTACTGGACGGAAACCCTAGTTACGCGGTCCATTTCAGCAGTAACCCACTAGATGTATCATGGTATCCTGGGACTAGGCAGGGTGGGGCACGATTACTGGGCTGATTGTAAGCGACCAGAACGATGGCTGCGTTGGTGCCCCAGTGTAGGTTCAGGCTGGCTATGGTCGTGCACGTGGTCCGGAGTTGAAAAAGCAGGCATTGGGCATCAGTAGGTTTATCTGTGCATGCTTGATTCGTGTCGGTGGTTGGCACCATAGGGCTTGATACACCCTATGGTGGACCTAGCACAAGTGACTACATCCGTGATAGGGCCGTATGACATAGACACATGATGGGCTAGAACTTGTAGGGAGCCGATCGACTAGTGGATTGTTTCGTTGGAAATAGAAATGGGTCATTTCATGATATTGGGCCAAGGGATCACTTCATGATTAATATAAGACATGGGTTTAGGATTCTAGTACAGTTGATGCAGCGAACCTTGAATATGTGATGCTATACTTGATTTATACTTGATTTATCATGTTATCTTAGTCTATGTTTCCCATCTTGTCATCATCCTTATGTTTACTTTCAGTTTATACATGTCATGTTACCTTTATCTGTTATTATGCTGAAAGTCACTTGGACTTACCAGTCTTTATGACTGACCCGTTTTCTTTTGCCTCTTTTTCTTTCGTCCCCCCCCCCCCAAGGTTCTCAAGGAGGAAACTCTAGCACTTAGTTTGGATTTCGCTTGCTTTTGATTCAGCTCATGTACGGTTTGATCTTGGGCTAGGCTATGGCTGCATTTCTGCTACCTTTGGGGAATTTAGCTACTTTTGTTGTTTTAAGTTTATGCTTCTTTGTTTATGCAAGACAGAATTTGTTGTAATGGAAAATAATGACTTTGGCTATTTGGTACTTTGAATGAAAAAGGCTTTGACTATTTTGAAAGTAATAAAATTTATCTTTTGATTCTTTCGCTGTTTTATTTATGTTCTGTCTTGTAATATTTCTGTATTTGTTTACCTCGATAACGCTCCTCCAAAACTAGTGCATTCCCTTTGTGAGTGACCCTAGCGGAGGTGGGGTGTTACAGAGACCTTGGGGATAGCGGAAAGGATGTGGGAAGGGTTTAGGAAGAAGGAGAAGTTCGACGATGTGATTGTCAGTGCCGATGAGATAGCGGCCGTTGTGGAGAGGGTGATGCGGGCAAGGGAGAAGTATGAGCGGATGAAGAGGAACGCGAAGGAGTATGGGGAGAAAACAAAGAAGGCAGTGAAGGAGAGGGGAAGTAGTTACAATGTTGTCTTTGTTATGTT
Organism: Allium sativum; assembly: GCA_030737875.1. Lineage (NCBI taxonomy): Eukaryota > Viridiplantae > Streptophyta > Magnoliopsida > Asparagales > Amaryllidaceae > Allium > Allium sativum. The sequence goes on from CM060915.1 coordinate 981,217,279, forward strand.
CTTTTTTCTTTTTTATTTAACTGCATGTCTTGCTATGAACATTACAATTTTCATTAAATAAAGGTAATTTTTATTCTAATCCACATTTTTAGTAAGTTAATCCACCATAATTTATAGGATTGTTGACTTTTAGGAATATTTTAATTAGTTTATCCACCTAAAAAACATAAGTATCTTTATTTTCTGGTTTTGCGTTGTATTCTTGTTTCTGAAATCCTACCATCTAAATCCAAGTTTAAGTGTAGTAATTCAACGTAATAACATAATAACAGCAAGTAGTCAGTCCCCAAATTTATCATTTGACTATCACTGTCATGCGACTTCTGACTAATTTTTAGTGTACAAAAAGAAGAAACATTTGAATAGATTAAAAGGCATTTTAATAAATTTAGTTGTAAATTGTGAAACAAGTCATAAGTAAGTTTTTTTCTTATGACTTACTAACTCTATGAAACTAACAAATAGCATAAGTAACTTATAATTTATGTTTTATACTTATTTACCCTATTTAGTAGTAACTTCTTATAAGACTCTTTTGAAAGTTGTTTCAAGTTGCAAGTATTTAAAAGTTATAAATGGCAGTGGATCGTAAAAAGAAGAAGTGTTTGGATAAATAATTAGAAGTTTTGGAAAAAGTCTTGAATACAAAATTCATAAGGTTTTACTGATTAGTTATCTGAATTACTATTTTGCAAGTAAAACTTTATGTTGTTGTTAACTGCTACAAATTGGTGAGGTAACTTATTCTACTTACAAGAAGTAAAAACCGTATAGCCAGGTGGTGAAGAAATCAAACTATTATATCAAACAAAAACATGAAATCTTTAAATTAATCCACTCGTGGATTAACTTACAAAATAGTTATGGATTAACATATTAAAGTAAAATGGTGGATTAACTTATTAATTGTGTATTAGAATAAAAATTACCAATAAATAATAATCACATGTGCGACAAAATATTATTTTCTTTGATAAAAATAGAAATAAATGTTCAATGGAGGATAATTAACAATACATGTTTAACATGGTAGTTGTTTTAATTGCACTTATTACTAAATCACATGTTAGAACTAGCACGAACCGTGCTACGCACACGAGATAAAATTGAACTTCTTGTAATTAGTAATGGAGCTCTATTGTTATCTATTTACCTAGAAAAACAAATTTAAAATTCAAATGGATGCATGCACTACAAGAAACATTATTATTTTCGACATACGGGAGCGATGACTTGCGTTGGCTCATTTCCGAAGGCTTTCGACGGGTTGTAGCGGTCGTCGGAAGCCGTCGGAAATATTCGGGATAAACACGAAACAACACTCTATCTTCCCCATTTTTTCCTCATGCCATCAAATTGCTGCTCGGGTTTCAAAAGCCTACCACCCCAAATCCGACTTTTTTGGCCTCCAAACACCGAATTCTTCACGTAAGAATCTGCCGGGCTTCCACTCAAACCTTTGGAGCGGTTAATTTGAGGTATAAACTCTTTTTCTCCTTAAAAAATCAGTTTTTACCTAAACCTATATTTGTTTAAATTAGAAAACTAGGATTATCTATTAATTGCAATTGGTTCCAATAGTGCTGTAGTGGGTTATAACATTCTATTATGTAAGTATTTCATGTGATATACTTAAATTGAAATTTTAATGTGCAATTTGGTTATTTGTGAATATTTTGGTTGCTTTGCCTACGTAACACAACATTGCTTTTGCTGTGACGGTGGTGTAAGCAAGTGAATTCAGTATGTGGTTCGATAAAAAGCCTAACGCATATATGTTCGTTGTATATGTTCCTTTTTGTTCGTTGTATGAATATTTATAAAATATGAATATGAATATTTGTTCGTTGATATAGGAAATACTGGATGCACGAGCTAGGGATAGTACATTGTGCACATTTTGACTTATGCACAAAAAAAACATGAGCCTAAATTCTATTTGAGTTTGTTGAAACGACAATAACAATATATTAGCTTTAAGTTGATTGAGATGTCGAGAAAATGTGATAAAATAAAATATTTTTGTGTTGTAGTAAAACTGTATTTTTATGGTAAAACACACACTTCTAATTGGCTAATATAAACTAGAGTGTTTTCGGCCCCGTCCGACGAGTGTTGTACATGATCGTTTTATAAATAGACGTTTTTTGCCAAATTAAAAAAAGATCGTTTATATTCATCTGGTACAATATTTGTTGGATTTGTCCATGTATTGGATGATTTATAAACGTTGTAAGCATCTACATTTTGTATACTACTTCTTTTCAAATGATTCACAAAATTTTAATTTAATTTTTTCTTTTTGTTTCCTGCGTACATGCATTTGTGTACAATGTAGGAAACAAAAGGGAAATACTGCCGAAATTTTATTGAAGGTTTATACGAAGTAATATACAAAATGCAAAGGTTTACTGTGTTTATAATGGGAAGCAGGATGTATGACCATGTAAAAAAAGTTACGTTAAAAAAAATGTGTCACATTTGAAATTATTTTTAACTTTATGAAATTGTTATTTTCTTTCAACCATTATATATGTACACGCGTCGTACGACCATAAAAACAAGCATTTTCGAATTTGTATTCTTGAAAATAAATATTAATTTTTGAACTTGTGACTAAATTTCTCAAATAGGAAAACTGATCTATTTTGTTGATCGGAGGAGTTGGATGTACTAAAGAAGAGGACAAAAGGGTTCAATAAAAGAAGAATTTTATAATAGTATAAATGTCTTTGTTGAATTTGCTTTAGGTAATAACAAAAGCGGACCTAAAATTCGTTGTCCGTGTTGCAAGTGTAGACATTTGAAGAATTTGTTACCCGATATTGTGAAAGTCCATTTTTGCAAAAACAGATTCGTACATGAGTATTATTTTTGGGATCGTCATGGAGAAGTTGTAGCAAATACATCTTTAGAGACTGAGGTAGAAAGTGTTGTTAATGAAAATGTTAGTACGATCCGTATTGAAAACATGGTCGAAGATGCAGCACGATCAATTTTTTCTATGGTTGCAGTTGACGACAATGACGGAAATGCTGAAAAATCGAATATTGAAGCCAAGAAAATTTATGATTTATTGGATAATGCTAAGAAACCTATTTGGGATGGTTGTAAAAGCGACACTCAGTTGTCGGTAATCGCAGAATACATTGTGATGAAGTCAAAATACAACACCACTGAAGTTGGGTTTACAGCTATTGTACAAGCTACAAAAAGGCATACGCCGTCCGGTAATTTAATGTGCGAAAATCACTACGAAGTTAAAAAATTTATGTCGGCGTTTGGTTTACCTTATTAGAAAATAGATACATGTTTAAAAGGATGCATGATGTTTTGGAAAGATGACGTAAACCTTAGAAATTGTAAAATATGTAATCATGAAAGATATAAAACAAGAAAGAAGAAGGGAAAGGAAGTTACATACAAATGTATGCATTACTTACCCATTACTCCAAGGCATCAAAGATTATATGCATCTTCTGTAACTGCATCCCATATGACATGGTATAAGGTGAGATCGAAGAAAGAAGGTATGTTGAGCCATCCGTCTGATGGGGAAGCATGGAAGCATTTTGATAAAACTTAACCCAATTTTGCAGCAGAGAGTCGTAATGTCAGACTAGAATTATGTACAGATGGTTTTTCACCATTTTCTCAATTTGGTGCCAAATATTCATCATGGCTTGTTATCATCACACCTTATAATTTACCTCTATGGATGTGTATGAAAACGCAATATATGTTTCTTACTGTTGTTGTTCCTGACCCCGATGATCCGACACAAGAAATTGATGTTTATTTACAACCGTTGATTGAAGAATTAAGAACACTATGGAACTAAGGAGTAGAAACATACGATGTTTTAAAGAAGAAAAATTTGCATATGTTTGCTTCTTTGTTATGGACTATAAGTGATTTTCCTGTCTATGCAATGCTTTCAGGATGGAGTACTGCTGGTCGCCTAGCCTGTACATATTGCATGGAAGAAACACGAGCGTCTTCCTTACCGCATGGTAAGAAAATTTCATGGTTTAACTATCATCGATGTTTTCTCCATGTAAATCATCCTTTCAGAGTAGGCAAGAAAAACTTTTTAGCTAATAGAGTAGAAACTAGACAACCTCCAACGATATGATCTAGCAAAGACATATGTACTGGTTAAAGATTATCCAAAGATACATGAAATTAGAGTTTAAACAGAAATTGAAGGCAAATCGATTGTTCATAATTGGTGCAAACAGTCTATTTTTTGGGAGTTGCTGTATTGGAAACATCTTCTGCTTCATCGTAATATTGATGCGATGACCAATGAGAAAAATGCATTTGATAGTGTCTTTAACACAATTTTGAATGTCAAAGGGAAGACTAAAGATGATTTGAAATCAAGGCGCAATATAGAAGAATTATGCAAACGTCCCGAGCTTCATATGAAACCAAATGACAGTAAAATACCCAAAGCATGTTATGAATTAGATTATAATCAAGTTAAAGTTGTGTTAAAATGGGTTGAATGGTTAAGATTTCCAGATGGGATTTCGTTAAACCTTCGTACATGTGTTGACATCAAAAATGGTAAGTTGGCCGAAATGAAAAGTCATGACTATCACATCATGATGGAGCAATTATTCCCCATTATGTTCAAAGAACTACTGTCGTTAAAAGTTTGGAAGGTAGTAATGGAGCTTAGTATGTTTTACAAAGAGCTTTGTTCGACTACTTTAAAAGTGCAACATTTACGTAAACTTGAAGTAGATATTCCTATATTGCTCTGCAAATTAGAGAACATATTTCCGCCTTGTTTTTTAATGTAATGGAGCATTTACCTGTTCACCTTCCAACTGAAGCACGAATTTAAGGTCCCGTCCAATATGGATGGATGTATCCATTTGAGAGCTAAATATAAACATGTTACCTATTAATTTAATTGCACTTAAAATATGAAATAATGTAAATTAATTTTGCATAGATATCTGAATCATCTAAAGAAAAAGTGAGACAAAAAGCACGAGTTAAAGGTTCGATATTTATATCTTACATCGAAGAATAAGCTTCGTTCTTTTTCTCTCATTATTTCACTGATCATGTGAATATATCATTTGAAGGTGTTCCTCGAAATGACAAAGGAGAGAAACAAGAATCGTCTCAAATAGTGTTGTGTCTATTTTTAGACAACATGGTCGACCTTCTGGGAAATTTGTAGATGTATGGCTAGACGATAAAGATATTCATGTAGCACGCACTTATATTCTTTTAAATTGTGCTAAAGTTGCCCCCATTTATTAGGTAATCTGGAATATCAATTAGTGCTTTATTCATTTCTACATGCTTGCATGTGTATAATCTAATGTAGTATTTTATTTATATATACAATGTTTATGAACATGAACATCCAAACAGAGATCTCAATAAAGAATTTTCTGCTTGGTTTACAAATTACATTTACGAACTGAGAATTTATGTTGTTGACGAAGGGTTGAAACATCTTGCAATGGGACCAAAAAGAGTGGTCAAGACATATCCAATATACTTTGTAAACGGATATAAATTTAACACCAAAGAATACGGTGCTGAGAAATTAATGAACAATACAGGTGTATTCATTAAAGGCAGTGACGATCCAAAAAACCACATAAATGAATTTTATGGCGTTTTAGCACAAATTTTACAACTGACATATTTCTAACGACCCACAGAGGAGGTGTTTCTATTTAAATGCAATTGGTTTAGCAGTTTTTCAGGTTCTGGGATAAATGTACACAAGAATTATAATCTGGTTGAAATAAAGCATACATCACACTATTACAAGTATGATCCTTTTGTACTAGCCAAACAAGCATTTCAAGTTTATTATGCTCCTTATCCGTCTCTAAAAGGAGATAAAGCAGACTGGTCGGTAGTTTTTAAAACAAAAGCCAGATTTATGTTCGATGGAAAAAATATTCCAAACGAAGGAGCCTATCGGGCAGATTTCGACCAGAACAGTGAAATAATAACTGAAGGTGATCATGTAGATTTTGGTCCTCTGATCGATGAATCAAATGTTTTGGTAGAAGCGTACGAGAGTGCGGAGGAAGATATCATAGAATCTGAGACCGATTCTGAATCAAAAGAAGATGATGACTGATGTAAATAATGAGTATTATCTTCCTAGTTGTAATGTAATTATGGAGTATACGACGTATATTTTGCAATTCATGTAACTTTGTTAAATTGTTGAATATTATGATCATTATTTACATCTTTTATGTCATATGCAATTTTTCCTATTTATTTATCTTAAACTGCAAGGTAATATGTTACTTCTTGGAATATGAGACCCAATCAAATATAGGTATAAACAATTTCATTTTGTTTAATGTCATTTATTTAGCAGCTTATATCGTTTGTATAAGTTAACTGTAAAATAAATTTGAATATGATGTTCATCTTTTAAAATGATTTGTTTATGACAAGTATGTCATCGAGAGGGAATTATTCAGGCAAAGGTTCTAGATCGCAACCCTCACAGCGCCTAATTGTCTCCTTGGTGCCTACGAGTACAAGATAAAAAAATAAACATTATTTAGCATGCTGATTTTTTTTCTATACACTTATGTATATCATATTTTACACAAGGTTTTCGAACTTCAACCTTTGAAGGTTATTTTAGACGCAAAGAGAGCAGCATACGAGGCTCGGATATTGGCATGTTGGTCGAAGAATCTGATCTCACCTCACATACAGGTGGTCATTTAGCAGGATGTCCTTACAAGTATTTTCTTATATATATTTTTCCATTTTAATTTCTTTTAATCGCTGATATACTGTACATATTTTACAACTACTATTTGTTTAACGTGAAATACAGGTCAAGGTGGATATACAGATACATGACTTACACCTGGCTCGGACCTATTGGATGCAGACAATGAGAAAGAATTACTAGGATTGCATATCAATAATGAATAAAAACATGAAAAAACCTAGTTGGATGGGAGCATCCATATAGGATGGATTTCTTAGGTACTGGGAGAGTGATGAGGCAAAGGTAAGTGTACTGATTTTTTTTTAAATATCAAAAATATTTACTCGATAAGTTATGTATCAAATTTTGATTGTACAGGAAGAGTCAGAAAGAAACACTGCAAATCGGAATAAAAATCCAGTCACACAACAAGGGGGATTGAAGTCATTTCAACAGTATCGGCAAGAGTTAGTATATTTTAAAAATGCGACCTATAAAAAATTAATATGCTATATTATTTTGAAAGTGTAATAATCAAATTCAAGAGGCAGAGGGGATGGGTCCAGTTTCATATATGGATGTATTCATTCGTACGCATGTCATCGATCATGTCGATGCAGATGAGAACATTATATATACATGACAAGATGACAAATCTAGGTAGAGTCATGTAAGATTTCATTTTATGTAGAAGTATTTGTAGTAATTGTTAACTTATAATAAAATAAGATATCATGATATTAGTTTTATCTACATTCTTATTCGGTCTTGCAGGAGAAGTTTATGGAGCAGCGCAAAAAGTGTCTAGCTGAGACTGGACACGAGCAACTCACAACTGACGAGGAGGACATTATATTTCAGTTAGTGATGGATCTAGCGACGCGGAACAGACATTATGGCTTCGGAAATCAAGTGGTAAAGGGCTTTTTCCCTTAACTTAATTTTTAGTTTAGAAATAAAATAATTTTTACGAGTTACATGTTATTAATGTAACTGCACATGATTAAAAGATTTTCAAATAATTGTTATAGGCTAGCAGTGGGTCGGCAGGCTAAAGCTGCAGAGATTGAGCAGTTGAGAGTTAGGATGGCAAAGCTTGATGATCAGAATCACCGCCAAGCCATTGAGATGACTCATCTTCTTGATCAGCGATTGGCCGAGTTCGCGTAGCAGTACGGTCGCTTCCCCTCTTCAGCCGGTTTCGCAGAAGATGATCAGTGATGGATTGTTAGGTATATTTTTTTGTTGGGGAATGTACATATGACTGTGGGTTGCTATGACAATAGGGTGATATTTTGTATGTATTATGACGGTAGACTTGTTGTGGTAGTGTTGATGTGGTAGATGAAACACCCCACCTCCGTTAAGGTCACTCACAAAGGGAATGCCTTAATTTCGGTAGAGCATTATAGGTAAAAGATGTAGAAAAATTACAAGACAGACAATTAAAGCAGCGGCAAATAAATAAAACTTTATTTCATTGATAAACAGCTTGTACAAAGATTGTTTTACAATACCAAAGTATCATGTCTTGCTTAAAAATAAAGAAGCATAAAATGATTTCCCCTTTTAAAGCATGAGCCAGCCATAGAAGTAGAAGAGAGAGTCCAAGGCAACACGTCAAAGAGTCTTCAAGCTTGGAAAGAGTAACGGTCCAAACAAACCTGAGCTATTCCCTCCCTGACTACCTAGGAGGGGACGGAAGAAAAGAGGTGAAAGCAAACTAGGTCAGACATAAAGTCTGGTAAGTCCAGTGATTCTTAATATTTAAACGAGGAAAAGGGTCATGACATAAATAACTAAATATAAGACTAAACCATAGTAACAAGATAATATGGGATAAGCATGGGATATGGAAAGATAAACTGAATGTACTGATAAACTGAATGTACTGATAAACTGAATGCGCTTCTACTCCATCTCTGCTTCGCAACTACTCTGTTTACACTGATTTCTATATCTCTGCACTACCTAACTGGTGTCTAAACTAGTAATCTATGATCGTATGATAACGTGATCCCAATCCCCGTATTTGCGGTGGCCTTCAGGTGTACATCTATTATAGGGATTCCGTTTGTTACCTAGATCTAATCTATGGTTTACTATCGAGTGCTTACTAGATTCAACCAGGGTTTACGCTACCCAGGGCCACTGGGGTTTATGCTACCTATTGAATGCTTCTCGGATTCAGGGTTTACGCGACCTAGGTCCAACTAGGGATTATGCTACCTACTTGTATTAAGTTTCCACGTGTCTGTGTCAGTCGGCCCTCTCTTGCGTGTAGATACTCTGTGCTGGCCCCACTATAAAGTGTATCAAGCCTTATGATAGCGACCCGACATGATTCAAGATGCACATTGTATAACTACTGGTACTCAGTGCCTGCTTTTTCCACTCCGGAGTACGTGCACGCCCGTAAACCATCGGAACCTACACTGACGTACCCTCTGCCGTTATCTTTGACCGCTTATAATCAGCCTAGTAATCGTGCCCCACCCTGCCTAGTTTCAGGGTACCATGATACATCTATGTGGGTTACTGCTGAAACGGGTCCCCGTTACTAGGGTTCCCTGCTGGTTAAGTTTATGGGCCTATATTTACTGATATTACCCACCAACCCGATGTGTACTTAACCTTCCTACCAATTCAAGCATGTTTATTTAATGGTTAAGTTCTGTGGGCCTATATTTACTAATATTACCCACCAACCCGATGTGTACTTAACCTCCTACTCGTCAAGTCGTGTTGGCTAAGTAGTTCTTATTAACTTAACCTTTCTCACTTATATTGTTCGATTGGTTAAGTGTGGTCTACTAACTTGACCCTGTTCAGTCATCAGGTTATATTGGTTAAGTATTCCCCATTTAACTTAACCCCATTAGCTCATCAAGTTATACTGGTCAAGTGTCATTAATCAATTCAAGTTGACTTAAACCATCCACCCGTCACGTCATGTTGGTTAAGTGTTTCCTTCTTGTGTTGACTTGACCCTACCTCAATTCATGTTATATTGGTTAAGTGTTTTCCTCTTGTATTCCTTAACCCCACCACATGTCATTATATATTTTGGTTAAGTGTTACTTTAGTTAACTTAACCCTATCATCTGCTTAATTAACATGTTACAACGGTTAAGTGATCTAAATTTACTTAACCTCGCCCACTTTTCTAATTAACATGTTGTAACGGTTAAATGTTCTAATTTTTACTTAACCTCACCCACTTGCCTAGTTAACATGTTATTACGGTTAAGTGTTTCCCTAATTACTTAACCTCTCCATTTCTAGCTTGATTTATTCATGAGCCTTAATTAATTAATTAATTAATTAAAGCAACAACCACTCACATTAGACAGATATTGTTGTGGTTACTGGATGTGTCGGTCGGTTCCGGGCAAGTTTACACCACAACTCAGTCTAACCTCGGGTCTTTCTGGGCTTGATGCTCTAACCACCCACATTAGACAGGAATTGTTGTGGTCATTGGATGTGCCGGTCGGTTCCGGGCAGTTTTATACCACAACTCAGTCTAACCTTGGGTTAGGAATATTCGTCGTTTCCTAAATTTACATATTTACTATTTATGTAAATTTTCCGTAAATCAATTTAGCCTAGATCATATTCATCTGTCATGCAAATTAACATACTTATATTCTATGCCCAAAACTTGATTTACCCAACTTGCATTTTATACCAATTTAGATTTAATATTCCCCTTTTACAATTTATGCCTAATCTAGATTAATATCCCAATTTACGGTTCATGTCAAAACTAGATTTAATATTCTAGTTTACCGTTTATGTTTACACGCCAATTACACACTTTGCGGCAAATTGATTTTATCAACTTATGCCCACGTCTAGTATGCACGTAAATCATTCACTATTATAGCCAATTTATATTATGCCAACATATTTATTATGCCAAACTAACTTAATTAAGCTACGCCCAATCCCCGCATCAAAATCGTAAGTATAACATGATATCACAAATTTTCTATGTACTCATGAAATGGCACTAATCAAAAGGAATAGGGGATAAGCACAAGAATTGATATAAAAGATTAGGAATGAAAAAATAATGGCTCCAATAGGTTCGATGTACATAATAGTGAATAGGAATAAACTAGCCAAGTGACACATTAAATATGAGATCCACATAACCAAGGGAATAGGCATAGGTGATTTGGTTCAACATAATGCCAGTTCAAGGTACAACATGATCGGTTAATTGTAACAATGGGAATAGTCATAAGCAACTAACTACAATAGTCATAGGCAATTAACCACAATAGTCATGGGCGACTAATCACAATAATTTCTTAATCAATGTCATAGGCAATAGTCTCATAGTCATAAATCTTGGTAATAGTCTCATAGTCATGAATCATATGCAATAGCCTCAAAATTATGAATCATAGTCATAGTCATAGGCAACAGTCTTATAGTCATAGTCATATGTAATAGTTTCTTGGTCATGGATCATAGTCATAGGCGATAGTTTCATGGGAAACAGTTTCATAGTCATAGTATTAGGCAAAAGTCCCATAATCATAGTCATTGGCAATTAGCCACAATAAGTTCTAGGCGACAATCGAGAATCGGATCCAAAGGCATAGATAACGTTATATTTGACATAAGCACGAATCAAAGATAATTAACTTGCAAATTGGTGTAGTTCTATATTTTAATTCATTCCATTCACAATTCCAATTACACGTTCAAATCTAAGGAATAACCGAACTTACAGTGATCGGTTTAGAAAAGGCGATTTGCTATGATTCGAGTGACGTTGCTTGAAGCGGAATGCCTATGGTCCAACTTGAAGCTTTATCTTGATTTGAATCTCCAATTTGAAGAAGAACTATAACTTGTTTTGATGGAGAATAAGATTTATTTTAATTAGGATTGAGGCAGAGTATATGCGTAATGAAGTTGGGTGGAGAAAGTGAAGTTTGGGGGCGTTTATATAGCGTAAAACTCATGAATTTGGTCCAAAAATCAGCCTAGATACATAAAAATGAATTCTGCCTCGGATCTGGAAAAACAGGGCAGGTCGACCCCCAGGTCGACCTATAGGGGGGAGGTTGACCCCCTGGTCGACCTGGGTCCTGGGCGGGAAATTTCCCGCCCAGCCCGCTTCTGGGTTCTGTTTTGAATTTTGAATTTAGTTTCGAGCTGTTTTCTTTATTTTGAATTTCTGAAACTTCTGAAGGCTATAACTTCTTCATACGGAGTCCGATTTACGCAAACTCGGACTCTATCTCAAGCAGAATTCCGAGACGAACGCAATGGCAAAACTCGTTTCCCTTAATTCTTCTCTTAATAATTAAGTATACTTTGATTTGTTACATTAAAGCTTACAGAAAATACAGGGTGTTACATTCTCCCCTCCTTAAAGGATTTCGTCCCCGAAATCTTCAAGTTAAGAAGAATGTATCCTAACATCTAGCATCCATCTACTCAACCATTCAATCACAGGCATCCATTGTCCCTAAAAGGAGTTCTAATGCTTTCATGATTCTATGCATAGTGTGTGTACATGTCCTTATCTAATGTAAAATCAGGCGGTCTACTGATTCAGTTGACCTCCTTAATGTGAATTATGTCAATGCCATGAGTCCATCATGTATGCAATCCTAACGATACATATCATTTCTATATGAGTGCACAACCATTCACTCAAATGCAACATCCATATGATAACACATAAAGTTTTAATCCATAGACCAATACATATATGCAAATGCAATATGGAAGTGACTGAGCCGATCTAATACCTAATGTGTGTGTATATGCATCCACTAGCAACTACTTATAACCATCAATCATAACATGTTTCAATTACATGTTTACATCCAAATGGGTTCCTACCTAAGGATAAAGGATATGATCGAGGAGATATACCTAAAAAGCTAAAGACTAGAAAGCAAATAGATTCTACAGAAAAAGAGGAATCAAGGATATACCCTTAAAAAGGGTAAGATGCGCGTATCTAGTCTTCAGTCTTCTAAGTCGCACCTTTTTGAGCTTTATTCCATTGTACCTTATCTAATTTAACTTCATGGTTACGAAGCTTCTTGACCTCCATTTCCAAAACCTACTAGTAAAGATAGGCCCTCGATCACTTACTATGTTAGAGGGTATCCAATGTAGTCGAACCATCTTTCCAAGATAAACAGATATTAACCATGATATCGAGTGTATATCCTAAGATGATAGAGGTCTCTCCTCTACTTAGCTTATCCATTATGCTTCAAATCTGAGGGTCTAAAGATAACGGTTACTATGTGCTTGTTACCTCTTTTAAGGTCAGTCTAACTTTGGGTGCCAGCCCCAACCATTTATTTCTCATGCAAACCATCCTAGTCGAACTCGACATCCCTCAAGTACAAGCCCCAAAGGCCTAAACCAATATCAGACAAGCACCCAAGGGATACCTCCTTCGAATTTGGACGCTCTATGTGAGATGATACTAACAAAACAACCAAACAATTGAGCACTTTACATACTCTGGCTATCCTTGCAAATCTTGCTCCAGAATTATCGTTGATCGCATAACTGGCTTTGTAGTGTCATCTAGATACATGCGGAAGTCTGTCTCGAATTTTTAGGGGAAAACCCCTACCCTAATCAAAATATCTTGCGTACTCATGGACTATCCCAACGGATCGAAAATCGTCGATAGATAAGTAAAGTGATTCTTGGTAGCTAAGACAAATTGATCCCTTAAAATCGTACGAAATCTCAAGGGTATTCCCGAGGCAAGTCGAAAGTCTAACTACCCTTGTTTCATAATTACTAGCTAATCAATCAATGCCTAGAATCAACCCATAGCCCAAAAACATAAGCATAAATATAGCTATTCTCAAATCCTCACAAGTCAAAGATAAATGGGTCGAACCAGCAATTGGATTTGAGACTATAATGGGATACTCAACTACACAATATCTAGGGTGCAGAGACTCAACTATGGAAGCAGATATATATATGGATGTGAAGCGCTAAAATCGGAAGGAGTACTAACAGGATAATAAAAAAGGAAGAACTCTTTCAACCAAAATCTAACTGCCTCTTTCTCTTAGGTATGCTGGTGGTGAGAGCATGCACTTGCCTTCCAAAAAAAAACTTGTCCCTTGTTCTTGCCCTTGCCCTTAATTATACGACCCGTTATACCAAGATAAAGATACTTCCTCTTGTCTTTGCTCCCCTCCTTTGTTAACCAAGTCCATATCCATGGGTTCTTCATCCTTGTGTTGTGCTCCTTATCCAGACCCCCTTATTCTCAACTTTGTCATCCTTGTTTAACTTGCTGACATGTCTCTCGAAAGCTGCCTCCATCGCACGGGGAATCCTACAAAGCTCGAAAGGAAATTATGGCTACAAATGGAAGTTAGGCACTTATTTGCCCTTTGAAAAGTATCGTAGTCTCATCAAGCCTATGGAACTATGTCGCGATGAGGTTACCTTCCAGAAAGCCAGGAGCCCCGGAGACTCAGGAAAGAAGGAAACAAGGACTCAAACAGAGGATCAAAAGATAGTGCATATGGCTTTGGGGAATATACCTTTAAAACAAAACTTTTCTTTTGAAAATGCTTCTTTTAAAATCGTTTTGAAAATAATTTTTCAAATCTTTTATTTGATCCGGTAACCTTCAGCTCTGATACCAAGTGAAATACCCCACCTCCGTTAAGGTCACTCACAAAAGGAATGCCTTAATTTCGGTGGAGCATTATAGGTAAAAGATGCAGATAAATTACAAGACAGACAATTAAAGCAGTGGCAAATAAATAAAACTTTATTTCATTGATAAATAGCTTGTACAAAGATTGTTCTACAATACCAAAGTATCCTGTCTTGCTTAAAAATAAAGAAGCATAAAATGATTTCCCCTTTTAAAGCATGAGCCAGCCATAGAAGTAGAAGAGAGAGTCCAAGGCAACGCGTAAAAGAGTCTTCAAGCTTGGAAAGAGTAACGGTCCAAACAAACCTGAGCTATTCCCTCCCTGACTACCTGGGGGGAAACGGAAGAAAAGAGGCGAAAGCAAACTAGGTCAGACATAAAGTCTGGTAAGTCCAGTGATTCTTAGTATTTAAACGAGGAAAAGGGTCATGACATGAATAACTAAATATACGACTAAACCATAGTAACAAGATAATATGGGATAAGCATGGGATATGGCAAAATAAACTGAATGTACCGATAAACAGAATGTACTGATAAACTGAATGCGCTTCTACTCCTTCTCTGCTTCTCAACTACCTTGTTTATACAGATTTCTATATCTCTACACTACCTAACTGGTGTCTAAACTAGTAATCTATGATCGTATGATAACGTGATCCCAATCCCCGTATTTGCGGTTGCCTTCAGGTGTACATCTGTTATGGGGATTCTGTTTGTTACCTAGATCTAATCTATGGTTTACTATCGAGTACTTACTAGATTCAACCAGGGTTTACGCTACCCAGGGCCACTGGGGTTTATGCTACCTATTGAATGCTTCTCGGATTCAGGGATTACGCGACCTAGGTCCAACTAGGGATTATGCTACCTACTTGTATTAAGTTTCCACGTGTATGTGTCTGTCGGCCCTCTCTTGCATGTAGCTACTCTGTGCTGGCCCCACCATAAGGTGTATCAAGCCTTATGATAGCGACCCGACACAATTCAAGATGCACAGTGTATAACTACTGGTACCCAGTGCCTGCTTTTTCTACTCCGGAGTACGTGCACGCCCGTAAACCATCGGAACCTACACTAACGTACCCCCTGTCGTTATCTTTGACCGCTTATAATCATCCTAGTAATCGTGCCCCACCCTGCCTAGTTTTAGGGTACCATGATACATCTATGTGGGTTACTGCTGAAACGGGTCCCCGTTACTAGGGTTTCCTGCTGGTTAAGTTTATAGGCCTATATTTACTAATATTACCCACCAACCCGATGTGTACTTAACCTTCCCACCGATTCAAGCATGTTTATTTAATGGTTAAGTTCTGTGGGCCTATATTGATTAATATTACCCACCAACCCGATATGTACTTAACCTCATACTCGTCAAGTCGTGTTGGTTAAGTGGTTCTTATTAACTTAACCTTTCTCACTTATCTTGTTCGATTGGTTAAGTGTGGTCTATTAACTTAACCATGTTCAGTCATTAGGTTATATTGGTTAAGTAATCCCCATTTAACTTAACCCCATTAGCTCATCAAGTTATACTGGTCAAGTGTCATTAATCAATTCAAGTTAACTTAACCCATCCACCCGTCACGTCATGTTGGTTAAATGTTTCCTTCTGGTCTTGACTTAACCCTACCTCAATTCGTGTTATATTGGTTAAGTGTTTTCCTCTTGTATTGCTTAACCCCACCACATGTCATTATATATTCTGGTTAAGTGTTACTTTAGTTAACTTAACCCTATCATCTGCTTAATTATTATGTTACAACGGTAAAGTGTTCTAAATTTACTTAACCTCACCCACTTGTCTAATTAACATGTTGTAACGGTTAAATGTTCTAATTTTTACTTAACCTCACCCACTTGCCTAGTTAACATGTTATTACAGTTAAGTGTTTCCCTAATTACTTAACCTCTCCATTTCTAGCTTGATTTATTCATGAGCCATAATTAATTAAAGCACCAACCACTCACATTAGACTTATAATGTTGTGGTTACTGGATGTGTCGGTCGGTTCCGGGCAGGTTTACACCACAACTCAGTCTAACCTCGGGTCTTTCTGGGCTTGATGCACTAACCACCTACATTAGATAGGTATTGTTGTGGTCACTAGATGTGCCGGTCGGTTCCGGGCAGTTTTACACCACAACTCAGTCTAACCTCGGGTTAGGCATATTCGTCTTTTACTAAATTTACATATTTACTATTTATGTAAATTTTCCGTAAATCAATTTAGCCTAGATCATATTCATCTGTCATTAACATACTTATATTCTATGTCTAAAACTTGATTTACCCAACTTGCAATTTATACCAATTTAGATTTAATATTCCCCTTTTACAATTTATGCCCCATCTAGATTAATATCCCAATTTACGGTTCATGTCAAAACTAGATTTAATATTCTAGTTTACCGTTTATGTTTACACACCAATTACACAATTTGCGGCAAATTGAATTTATCAACTTATGCACACGTCTAGTATGCTTGTAAATCATTCACTATTATAGCCAATTTAGATTATGAAAACATATTTATTATGCCAAACTAACTTAATTAAGCTACGCCCAATCCCCGCATCAAAATCGTACGTATAACATGATTTCACAAGTTTTCTATGTACTCATGAAATGGCACTAATCAAAAGGAATAGGGGATAAGCACAAGAATTGATATAAAAGGTTAGGCATGCAAAAATAATGGCTCGAACAGATTTGATGTACATAAAAGTGAATAGGAATAAACTAGCCAAGTGACACACTAAATATGAGATCCACATAACCAAGGGAATAGGCATAGGTGATTTGGTCCAACATAATGCCAGTTTAAGGTACAACATGATCGGTTAATTGTAACAATGGGAATAGTCATAAGCAACTAACTACAATAGTCATAGGCAATTAACCACAATATTCATGGGCGACTAATCACAGTAATTTCTTAATCAATGTCATAGGCAATAGTCTCATAGTCATAAATCTTGGTAATAGTCTCATAGTCATGAATCATATGCAATAGTCTCAAAATTATGAATCATAGTCATAGTCATAGGCAACAGTCTTATAGTCATAGTCATATATAATAGTCTCTTGGTCATGGATCATAGTCATAGACGATAGTTTCATGGGCAACAGTTTCATAGTCATAGTCTTAGGCAAAAGTCCCATAATCATAGTCATTGGCAATTAGCCACAATAAGTTCTAGGCCACAATCGAGAATCAGATCCAAAGGCATAGATAACGTTAGATTTGACATAAGCACGAATCAAAGATAATTAACTTGCAAATTGGTATAGTTCTATATTTTAATTCATTACATTCACAATACCAATTACACGTTCAAATCTAAGGAATAACCGAACTTACAGTGATCGGTCTAGAAAAGGCGATTTGCTATGATTCGAGTGAAGTTGCTTGAAGCGGAATGCCTATGGTCCAACTTGAAGCTTTATCTTGATTTTAATCTCCAATTTGAAGAAGAACTATAACTTGTTTTAATGGAGAATAAGATTTATTTTAATTAGGATTGAGGCAGAGTATAGGCGTAATGAAGTTGAGTGGAGAAAGTGAAGTTTGGGGGCGTTTATATAGCGTAGAACTCATGAAGTTGGTCCAAAAATCAGCCCAGATACATAAAAATGAATTCTGCCTCGGATCTGGAAAAACAGGGCAGGTCGACCCCCAGGTCGACCTATAGGGGGGAGGTCGACCCCCTGGTCAACTCCCTGGACGACCTGGGTCGTGGGCTTGAAATTTCTCGCCCAACCCGCATCTGGGTTCTGTTTTGAATTTAGTTTCGAGATGTTTTCTTTATTTTGAAGTTCTGAAACTTCTGAATGATAAAACTTCTTCATACGAAGTCCGATTTACGCAAACTCGAACTCTATCTCAAGCAAAATTCCGAGACGAACGCAATGGCATAACCCGTTTCCCTTAATTCTTTTCTTAAAAATTAAGTATACTTTGATTTGTTACATTAACGCTTACAGAAAATACGGGGTGTTACAGTAGGCTTGATGTATTGTATACTATTGTGATGGTAGACTTGATGTATTTTGTATTTATGTTGTTTTTGAGGTTTTATGTTTGATATTTTGTGTTTTTGATGATTTTTTATGTGTTGGGAATATAAATTGTTGGTTTGAGATGATGGTGTGTTGGAAGACTAAATAGCAGCTGAAATACAAGAAAAATATGCAGGTTTTCCGAGGGCTTATAGGTATAAATCCGTAATGGTTTCCGACGGCTTACAATGACTTATTGGCTTATCGTATTTAACGGTTTTCGATGGTCGTCGAAAACTGTCAGACCTCGATACCAACGGTTTCATGCTTTCGTAAATACAAACGACGGGCTCTGTCGATAGCCATCGGAAATTCTGTTCGCCGATGTCGTTAAAAGCTACGGCTTTTTCGATGGCTTCCAACGGTCATCGACGGTTTTTAACCGTTAGAAATAGCGTGTTTTCATCACAGACAGTTGAAGTTCACAAAGAAAAACATCACTTTTACTTATGCAAAAAAAGTAATGAAATTTTAGCTTAGTATGAAGAAAAACATAAAGACAGACAAAGTTAACCTACAAACATTGTTATTGAAACAATATTAAGGGTATTTATAAGAAAAATCAGTAAGTCGCAAATTATATGATGTTAAATGACAAATTTTAATCTTTCATTAAAAACAATGATTATTTGATAATTCTAATATTGATTGGTTCAAAGAACCATAGTACTATATATAGTAGAATAATTATTTTTGATCATGTGAAAGTGAAATAAAGTAAGCATATCATGTAGGAAGGAAGATGTTTAAATAATAGTGATATATGGTACGTAATAGCAAAAGGGGGTCATATTTGCTTGGAGTATATAACCTATGCAGATATTAGAGCATCTCCAACAAAGGGAGAATTCATCCCTCGAATGTTGAATTGGGCCAAAAATGGTCCCCAACGGATGTTACGTTGCGTAACATTCAGGCAAATGTTACAGGTTCAATTTAGATTTCTGTATTGGGCTCGTGCACTGACTTTATCGGCTCGTGAAGTCGCGAGCCGATTTTTTTGGTGCGCGCCGGAAAAATCGGCTCGTGGCTTCATGTGTCGATAAAGTCGGCGCGTGACTAGTTTAGATTTTAATATTATTTTCTTCCCTATCCTACCTTATTTTCTAATATGACAAAATAAAATCGTTATTATTTTCGTAGAATAAACTAATTTGGAACATAAAAACAGCTGATTAATAACCCTTACGAATACAATAGAACGCGATGGTGCAATAGAAAAGAACAACATCATTACTGCATACATGATCGATAAGTTTGGACAAGAAAAAATAAAACATGAGTTCGGATAAGGGTGTTTCATAACTAGGTATCGCCATAGTGGTTCCATAAATGATTCATAAGATCCTTCTGCAGCCGGTTATGGAGCTCTACATCTCTAAACATAACCTGATGGGTCAAATGAATGTTGAAGTCCTCCTCTGTTAGTAGTCAGTTTTTTCGGAATACTTGGGGTGGTTGCGAAGCACCCACGTATTCGTAGTGACGTTGCTCTTCATTCATATCTCTTTCATCTTCTATAATCATGTTGTGAAGAATGATGCAAGCAAACATGATTGTAGACATCTTTTTCCTAGACCACAACTGACATGTATTACTTATCATAGCAAATCTAGATTGTAAAACATCGAAAGCACGTTCTACATCTTTCCTTTGTGCCTCCTGCATCGCCCTGAATTCGACTTGTTTAGGAGTCAATGGATTTGTACATGTTTTAACAATGGTGCTCCATTTCGGGTAAATGCCGTCACCTAGGTAATAGTCATGCTCGTAAGTATTTTAGCCTAGTGTAAATGTTAAAGGAGGTACCTGGCCTTGAGCAAGATCATTGAACAGATGAGATCTTTTTATAACATTTAAGTCGTTATTCGAACCGGGGATTCTGAAGAAAGCGTAGCATATTCACATATCGTACGATGCCACAGCTTCCAAAATGATGGTTGTTCGCCTTTCCTTACTGTTGTACGCACCTTGTAATCCCTTAGGACAGTCCTTCTATTCCCAATGCATACAGTCCAGACTTCCTAACATTCCCAGCCAACCCCTGCTTTCGTGCATCTCTTTGATTCGTACAACATCTGCTTCGTTCGAAGACTGTAAGTATTCTTCTCCGTAGACGTCCACCACTGCTTGACAAAAAAATTCAAGTGTTTCAAGTGCCGTGCTCTCTGCTATGCGGTATGCATCGTCCAAAGCATCGGTTGGAGTGGCATAAGCTAACATTATCATAGCGGCCGTTATTTTCTATTCACCGGACAACCCCTGTCTCTTTGATGCATTTTGTTTGTACTTAAAGTAAGCATTGTTACCTTGAATACCAGCCAATATCCAAAGAAATAGATTTCTCCGCATCCTCTATCTTCTACGAAACATATCAGGCCCGTAAGTGCAATCGTCATTGAAGTAATCTTGCATCAAAGACTTATGGTATTTAGCATGATTTCGTTGCATAAACCTCCTTCCAGCAACCGATCTCCCTCTAGTTATGAATGATGAACCATATGCTTCACGGTATAGGTCTCGTATTTCTTGTATTTCTTCCTCTTCCTCTTGAAGGATTTCATCTTCCTCTGAATCGCTATCAAAAGCCAGCACGCATTTCATAAAACTGGAATCCATTTATGTTTGTGAATAAGTTTTGATTTGAAATATGAATTGCAGTGTTGTTGTTATATATAAGGTATGAGGTATTGGTAAGTGGGTAGCTTTATTGGGTGAGTGCGCTCCTTTATTGGGCAGAGTGCTCCTTTATTGGGCAGAGTGCTCCTTTATTGGACAGAGCCGCTTTTATCGACATGGTGCTCCTTTATTGGTACGAGTGCTTCTTTATTGGATAGAGTGCTCCTTTATTGGACAAAGTGCTCCTTTATTGGACAGAGTGTTCCTTTATTGGACAGAGCTGCTTTTATCGACATGGTGCTCTTTTATTGGTATGAGTTCTTCTTTATTGGACAGAGTGTTCCTTTATTGGACAAAGTGCTCCTTTTTTGGTCAGAGTGTTCCTTTATTGGACAGCGTGCTCCTTTATTGGACAGAGTGTTCATTTTTTGAACAGAGTGCTCCTTTATTGGACAGAGTGTTCCTTTATTGGATAGAGTGCACGTTTATTGGAGAGAGCGCTCCTTTATTGGTACGAATGCTCTTTAATTAGGCAATAAATAGTGCATAATGTAGATTCTCTGTCATGGCTCCAGTGAACAGTGACTAGTGCATAGTGGAGGTTCTCCATCACAGACGTTTAGAGCATTGGACTTTGCATTACATAAATATTTTGCATTACATAACTTAAAAGCTTGCAACAACGACAATTACAACATGAAGAAATGCCAAAGTACAATCGAAGAAACTACAACAACTGAACACATAAACATCAAATTTAAAGTACAATACTAAACAATAAGATAGTTTCCACCCACACCTACCACGGACGTGGGAAAAATCCAGCTATAGCTGCCTCAACAACATTCTTGTTCAAACGTCGTATTTCGGCTTGTGCTTCCAATGCATATTGAACTCCACACTCGCATATCGGAGGGCCAATCCACTGCTTAAAGTAATAACAATCAATTTCATCGGGAAAAACGTTGTGGTCCAGGTAGGCTGCATAACCGAAAAATCAGCGACCAGCATTTTTTTTGGTTTTCGAAACAACGACGACCGATTCTTCTCCACAACGGCATACAAGGTTGGATCCACCCAGATGTAGTGGATTGAGAACGCGCCCTTCAACAACCATTTTTTTTTCAGGTCTTTGATTTGCTATCCCCTCATCGTCATTTTCCCATTTGTCCATGTTGGAGGCTGCACTTTCTTTTGCCTATTCCGACATACTCCAAAAAGGCAACTGTACTATTTTCTGATCAAGTAGTAGGCTGAAATGGGGAAAGAGGAAGGATGTAGCGGCTGGTAGAAAATAAATTGCGATTAAGGGTTTCAGAGAAACCGCTATATATAGGGAAAACCAGAGTGTGGGTCCAGGGTCATCCACTAACCCATATAATTTAAACATTTCAGTACACGAATATGGCAGATCCCCAATCAATCATATGTAGCTGCTCTAAGTCGGCTAGTGCTGCTAGGTAGCCAAGTCTAATCGTACTTTGTTGGTTCGAAAAGAATGTCGAACCAAGGAGGTATAAAATGGTAGCCCTGTATACTATGTCATGGAAATCTACCACATTGAGGTGCGTTGTAATATACTCAAGTAAATATGTGACGGAAACGGCACCGTTAGCTATATGAGCTGCTAACAAATTTGGCAAATACTGCAAGTAGGAATCGGGTGACTCATAAGAGGAATCAAATGGACAAGTGACTCTATCTGGAAGGCCAATCTTGATCCCCATAAGCATGTAAAAATCGGCTAGGGTGATACCTAGTTCAAAATCCGGAAAGTGAAAAGTGTGTGTTGTAGGCCACCGTCTCTCTAATAAGGCCTCTACCAATGGTCGGTCGAAGGACTGGGGAGGTATAATACATAAAAAGAGTCCGAACGGACTAGCTAGTAGCCTTTCTCGAGTATGTAATGGTAATATGCCAAGGGCATGTGAAATAAACTTCGCCTAACTCCCGCGAAGGTAGACGTACTCAGTCTATTAAAATTATAATAGTTAAATGACTATAAAACCAACAGTTCATACTATTAAAACGTATAACGTACATGCACTAACTATAATGTAAAACCAACAGGGCATACTATTTAACGGTTCAATAACTATAAATATTAAAAAATTGAAAATTAATACCGGAATGGTGGCCAGCACGGTAAAAGATCGAAGAGTGAATCCCTCTCGCGGCTCGTGGAGGATCCGTAAGTCCTAAATCGTCATCCTCGCTGGTGGAGGATGAAAAGTCGGTTGTGTACGACTTGTGCAGGATCTTTAATATGGCTATGCGGAATATGATATGATAACAATATATATCACAGATAACTATAAATGCAATAAATAAAGTAGTGTAACGACACCAGGATTTTTATACTGGTTCGGACCTCCCGTCCTACGTCCAGTCCCGAAGCTCCTCTTCGGCTTTTCACTAAACAACACCCTCGCTTCACCCGGAGGAAGAGGTTCACAACTACTTGATTTACGGGCTACAAGTTTACCCACTTGATTTCACGGGATACAAGCTTACCCACTTGATTTCACGGGCTACAAGCTTACCCACTTGATTTCACGGGCTACAAGCTTACCCACACAGGACAATTACAATAGTTTGACTTCTGATTGTGTTCTTCTTTCAACACTGATTAGTCAATGATTGAGCACACCCTTCCTATAATCTTATCCTCAAGTATATGAATTGAATGCGAAGATTTAAAGGAAGTTAGTTGCTTGTTGAATCAAGATATGAGAAATATTATCAAGGATTCAATAAGTAACTTGAATTTGGAGAGCTTTTGTTTGCAAAGAATATAGAAGTTTAAATCAGAAATTAGAGAGAAAAATTCGGTATTCTGTGATTTGAATGATCGAATCTTGATGTATTTATAGAGTTTGAGAAGATGAAATCATTCATGAAAAGTTGCAATCAAAAGAGATGATTCTTAATGAAGAGAAATGGATGCAACCTTTCATGAAAGAAGATGGCTCTTCACAAATTTCAAAAAGGTGTTGACAGGAAAAAATAACAGGTTGACAGGTTTTTGACCGTTATTTTAAAAAGTTGTTGACCTGTTAATTTTAATAGGTTGACATGTTAAGTTTAAAAAGTTGTTGACCTGTTAAATTTAACAGGTTGACAGGTTTTTGTCAACATACATAAAAAAAATAGTTTTCATGTATATTTTTGAAGAGAATAAGAAGAATGATTATTTGAGGATAGATTTTAACATAAATAACTCTAAATAACCAACTTCTAACCTATGAAAACATTGAATCTTCTTTTTGTCGATCATGAAGCTCCTTCTTGTCATTAATCAAAATAAGCATTGAAACCGTTGACTCAACATTCTCCCCCTTTTTGATTGATGACAATATAGCTTGATATTTTAATCTTCATTGATATCTCCCCCTGTATATATGCTTCTCCCTGAAATATATATATATATATAAAGTATCTGCAAGAGAGATTGTTAGTAACATTTTCTCCCCCTTTGTCGTCGACAAAAGGGGTACATATTATTGCAAAAAAAATGATAGTAACAACAATATTACTATAAGGTTTTCTCCCTTTGAATATAAAGCTCCCTCTGAATTTCTGTAACATTTGTTAGTTCATAATATAAATAATCTTACCTTTTAATTCCTGCATTAATAAATGGTAGCACACATATCCTTTTATCATGGTAAGCACATGATAGTATATGTAATATAAATGATATGCATTATCATAATAGAAAATATTTCTCCCCCTTTATATAAGCTCTGTCTCACCCTGTATATATGATCTCCCTGAAAAATATAACTAAGTTTCTGCACGAAGAGAAGTTAGTAACTTTCTCCCCCTTTGTCATCGACAAAAAGGGTATAATAAACAAGAGAGAGATTAAATAACATAACACAGCACACCCAGAGTAAAACTGTACCAAAACATACAAGATCAACCATGTTTTCGTTGCATACATAACACAAACCACATATAAAAGATAATAGAGTTGTTTTAAAGACTTGAGAGAAAAAGTGGTCTGAGGTTTTGAAGAAGTAGTGAACGAAATGGTGCGGTGGATTTGGGGTTATGAGCCGACATGTCTCTTTTAAAAAAAACAATTTTTGTAGAGACCGGTCGACCTATAATTTCTAGGCGGTCGACCTAAAAAGTTTCAGGTTTGGAGGAAATGAAAGAAACAGTATAAACCGGTCGACAAAATTTTTGGGACCGGTCGACCTAATTTTTGCTGAAGCACATTCGGTCAACATAAAAATGTATACCGATCGACCTAAAAACTCTCTGTTTCAAAAAATATATAATACCGGTCGACCTAATTTTTATGACCGGTCGACCTAAAACTTCTTTGGATTGAAAAACAATAACCGGTCGACCTATATTATTGGACCGGTCGACCTAAAAAGTCTCTGGAAAATAAATAATTCAAATCCGGTCGACCTGTTGTTTTTGTCCGGTCGACCTATATGGTTATTGTAGGACTGGTCGACCTAAGAATTTTAACAGGTTGACCTATTTGTTGACAAAACTGTTTTCCAGCCTTTTTTGAAAGAATTTAACCTTACACAACATTTTATTATAAATATATATATCAAATATATTTAGAAGGAAATAAAAAACAACATTAAAAAAACATCTCCTTAGATCCGATATATATATATATATATATATATATATATATATATATATATCATTTTCTTGGTTTCCAAGGAGAGTATTTTCCGCTAGCGCCTTTATTTTTGTTGTAATTCCTAACCATGAGTTTGGTGTTCTCGGTGATGATGGCATATTTGTAGGCTCATGAACGTTGTGTCATCGATTAAAAAGAATAATTATCATGATAGAACATAAAAATAAAGTACCTTCGGGAGATATTGTATCATGTGCAATTTGATAAACTCAATTTTGTTTTCAAATATATTTAGAGATATCGAATAACCTTCTCTTTGTTGTGGTGTACCTGCAAAAAAAAAATATGACATGTATACTTTTGGTACCCACTTACTTCATTAAGGTCCAGAGGTTAGATGAAAGGTAACCATACCCAAGAGGGTCTAATGTAACCTTTAAAAATATAATTTTCATTATTAGCTACTGAATCAAAATAATCATTGATATATTTTTCTCTGTTTTTCCAACTTATAGGAACCCAAATACTTATGCAATCTCTATTGATATTTCTTTTCGTACTTCTAGATGTCATAGAAGTATTCGAATAATAATTGGATCTAGGATGTGTATTAGTACTAGCAGTGCTATTCTTATTGTACATAAAAGCGTATCTAGTACTATTTCTATGATTGGTTTTATTATATCCTAAACCACTTTTGTCATGTAAAGATCGAGATCTAGATAAAATCATATTTAAATTATTTTGACCTATATTAAATTTCGCGAACTTATTTGTACATTTTTCAAATTTTACTTCAAAGTCGCGATTGGTATTTTCAAAAGAAATTTTGGTAGTTTTTACGATATCAATTTCCTTATTGAATTCAGAACTCTCCCTTTTAAGGTTTCATTCTCATTTTCGAGATCAAAAACTTGAGATTCTGAATTATCTAAAGAAGATTGTAATTTTTCAGAACTTTCTTTTGAGTCAGAAATTTCATTTTGCAAAATATTATTATTCACCTTTAAAATCTCATATTCTTTAGATATTTCTAAATTCTTTTCAGTTAAAGCTCCATTCTCTTTTTCAAGAGACGAAATTAAAGAACTAGAACTATTCAAAGAATCTTCTAATGATATATTTCTGTTTTGCAAAAGATCGATTTCCTTTAAAAGAACATTGTTTTTATCTTCTAGTCGCTCATTTTCTTTCTGAAGGAAATCTTTTTGAGAAACAAGCTCTTCTAAGGTATTTTCAAAACATTTGGCTTGTTTTATCAAATGATTGTTTTCTTCTTTTAATTTGGAATTTTCGTGCTTGTAATTTTTTGACATAGCTAAAACGACTGTATTGAGTTTCAATAATTTTTCATGGTCTAACAAAAGATCTTTATATAATGAATCTGTACATACCG
This sequence comes from Allium sativum, assembly GCA_030737875.1. Lineage (NCBI taxonomy): Eukaryota > Viridiplantae > Streptophyta > Magnoliopsida > Asparagales > Amaryllidaceae > Allium > Allium sativum. Next base: position 981,244,381 of record CM060915.1, read on the forward strand.
ATTGTGATCTGACTTTAGCCATGAGACACTTGTTTCCTTGCTCTCCTGATTCTACTTTGTTTCTCTTCCATTTTCTAATTCACTGACTAGATTTCTTTATAGCCATTTGTTCTAGGATGTTGTTACGATCTCTAGAACGCCAGGCTCTGATACCAATTGAATAGTCGGTTGTCTACGACTTGTGCAGGATCTTTAATATGGCTATGCGGAATATGATATGATAACAATATATATCACAGATAACTATAAATGCAATAAATAAAGTAGTGTAACGACACCAGGATTTTTATACTGGTTCGGACCTCCCGTCCTACGTCCAGTCCCGAAGCTCCTCTTTGGCTTTTCACTAAACAACACCCTCGCTTCACTCGGAGGAAGAGGTTCACAACTACTTGATTTACGGGCTACAAGTTTACCCACTTGATTTCACGGGCTACAAGCTTACCCACTTGATTTCACGGGCTACAAGCTTACCCACTTGATTTCACGTGCTACAAGCTTACCCACACAGGACAATTACAATAGTTTGACTTCTGATTGTGTTCTTCTTTCAACACTGATTAGTCAATGATTGAGCACACCCTTCCTATAATCTTATCCTCAAGTATATGAATTGAATGCGAAGATTTAAAGGAAGTTAGTTGCTTGTTGAATCAAGATATGAGAAATATTATCAAGGATTCAATAAGTAACTTGAATTTGGAGAGCTTTTGTTTGCAAAGAATATAGAAGTTTAAATCAGAAATTAGAGAGAAAAATTCGGTATTCTGTGATTTGAATGATTGAATCTTGATGTATTTATAGAGTTTGAGAAGATGAAATCATTCATGAAAAGTTGCAATCAAAAGAGATGATTCTTAATGAAGAGAAATGGATGCATCCTTTCATGAAAGAAGATGGCTCTTCACAAATTTCAAAAAGGTGTTGACAGGAAAAAATAACAGGTTGACAGGTTTTTGACCGTTATTTTAAAAAGCTGTTGACCTGTTAATTTTAATAGGTTGACCTGTTAAGTTTAAAAAGCTGTTGACCTGTTAAATTTAACAGGTTGACAGGTTTTTGTCAACATACATAAAAAAAAGTTTTCATGTATATTTTTGAAGAGAATAAGAAGTATCATTATTTGAGGATAGATTTTAACATAAATAACTCTAAATAACCAACTTCTAACCTATGAAAACATTGAATCTTCTTTTTGTCGATCATGAAGCTCCTTCTTGTCATTAATCAAAATAAGCATTGGAACCGTTGACTCAACATTCTCCCCCTTTTTGATTGATGACAATATAGCTTGATATTTTAATCTTCATTGATATCTCCCCCTGTATATATGCTTCTCCCTGAAATATATATATATATATAAAGTATCTGCAAGAGAGATTGTTAGTAACATTTTCTCCCCCTTTGTCGTCGACAAAAGGGGTACATATTATTGCAAAAAAAATGATAGTAACAACAATATTACTATAAGGTTTTCTCCCTTTGAATATAAAGCTCCCTCTGAATTTCTGTAACATTTGTTAGTTCATAATATAAATAATCTTACCTTTTGATTCCTGCATTAATAAATGGTAGCACACATATACTTTTATCATGGTAAGCACATGATAGTATATGTAATATAAATGATATGCATTATCATAATAGAAAATATTTCTCCCCCTTTATATAAGCTCTGTCTCACCCTGTATATATGATCTCCCTGAAAAATATAACTAAGTTTCTGCACGAAGAGAAGTTAGTAACTTTCTCCCCCTTTGTCATCGACAAAAAGGGTATAATAAACAAGAGAAAGATTAAATAACATAACACAGCACACCCAGAGTAAAACTGTACCAAAACATACAAGGTCAACCATGTTTTCGTTGCATACATAACACAAACCACATATAAAAGATAATAGAGTTGTTTTAAAGACTTGAGAGAAAAAGTGGTCTGAGGTTTTAAAGAAGTAGTGAACGAAATGGTGCGGTGGATTTGGGGTTATGAGCCGACATGTCTCTTTTAAAAAAAACAATTTTTGTAGAGACCGGTCGACCTATAATTTCTAGGCGGTCGACCTAAAAAGTTTCAGGTTTGGAGGAAATGAAAGAAATAGTATAAACCGGTCGACAAAACTTTTGGGACCGGTCGACCTAAATTTTGCTGAAGCACATTCGGTCAACATAAAAATGTATACCGATCGACCTAAAAACTCTCTGTTTCAAAAAATATATAATACCGATCGACCTAATTTTTATGACCGGTCGACCTAAAACTTCTTTGGATTGAAAAACAATAACCGGTCGACCTATATTATTGGACCGGTCGACCTAAAAAGTCTCTGGAAAAAAAATAATTCAAATCCGGTCGACCTGTTGTTTTTGTCCGGTCGACCTATATGGTTATTGTAGGACTGGTCGACCTAAGAATTTTAACAGGTTGACCTATTTGTTAACAAAACTGTTTTCTAGCCTTTTTTGAAAGAATTTAACCTTACACAACATTTTATTATAAATATATATATCAAATATATTTAGAAGGAAATAAAAGCAACATTAAAAACAACATCTCCTTAGATCCGATATATATATATATATCATTTTCTTGGTTTCCAAGGAGAGTATTTTCCGCTAGCGCCTTCATTTTTGTTGTAATTCCTAACCCATGAGTTTGGTGTTCTCGATGATGATGGCATATTTGTAGGCTCATGAACGTTGTGTCATCGATTAAAAAGAATAATTATCATGATAGAACATAAAAATAAAGTACCTTCGGGAGATATTGTATCATGTGCAATTTGATAAACTCAATTTTGTTTTCAAATATATTTAGAGATATCGAATAACCTTCTCTTTGTTGTGGTGTACCTGCAAAAAAAAATATGACATGTATACTTTTGGTACCCACTTACTTCATTAGGGTCCAGAGGTTAGATGAAAGCTAACCATACCCAAGAGGGTCTAATGTAACCTTTAAAAATATAATTTTCATTATTAGCTACTGAATCAAAATAATCATTGATATATTTTTCTCTGTTTTTCCAACTTATAGGAACCCAAATACTTACGCAATCTCTATTGATATTTCTTTTCGTACTTCTAGATGTCATAGAAGTATTCGAATAATAATTGGATCTAGGATGTGTATTAGTACTAGCAGTGCTATTCTTATTGTACATAAAAGCGTATCTAGTACTATTTCTATGATTGGTTTTATTATATCCTAAACCACTTTTGTCATGTAAAGGTCGAGATCTAGATAAAATCATATTTAAATTATTTTGACCTATATTAAATTTCGCGAACTTATTTGTACATTTTTCAAATTTTACTTCAATGTCGCGATTGGTATTTTCAAAAGAAATTTTGGTAGTTTTTACGATATCAATTTCCTTATTGAATTCAGAACTCTCCCTTTTTAAGGTTTCATTCTCATTTTTGAGATCAAAAACTTGAGATTCTGAATTATCTAAAGAAGATTGTAATTTTTCAGAACATTCTATTGAGTCAGAAATTTCATTTTGCAAAATATTATTATTCACCATTAAAATCTCATATTCTTTAGATATTTCTAAATTCTTTTCAGTTAAAGCTCCATCCTCTTTTTCAAGAGACGAAATTAAAGAACTAGAACTATTCAAAGAATCTTCTAATGATATATTTCTGTTTTGCAAAAGATCGATTTCCTTTAAAAGAACATTGTTTTTATCTTCTAGTCGCTCATTTTCTTTTTGAAGGAAATCTTTTTGAGAAACAAGCTCTTCTAAGGTATTTTCAAAACATTTGGCTTGTTTTATCAAATGATTGTTTTCTTCTTTTAATTTGGAATTTTCGTGCTTGTAATTTTTTGACATAGCTAAAATGACTGTATTGAGTTTCAATAATTTTTCATGGTCTAACAAAAGATCTTTATATAATGAATCTGTACATACCGATTGTGATCTGACTTTAGCCATGAGACACTTGTTTCCTTGCTCTCCTGATTCTACTTTGTTTCTCTTCCATTTTCTAATTCACTGACTAGATTTCTTTATAGCCATTTGTTCTAGGATGTTGTTACGATCTCTAGAACGCCAGGCTCTGATACCAATTGAAAAGTCGGTTGTGTACGACTTGTGCAGGATCTTTAATATGGCTATGCGGAATATGATATGATAACAATATATATCACAGATAACTATAAATGCAATAAATAAAGTAGTGTAACGACACCAGGATTTTTATACTGGTTCGGACCTCCCGTCCTACGTCCAGTCCCGAAGCTCCTCTTTGACTTTTCACTAAACAACACCCTCGCTTCACCCGGAGGAAGAGGTTCACAACTACTTGATTTACGGGCTACAAGTTTACCCACTTGATTTCACGGGCTACAAGCTTACCCACTTGATTTCACGGGCTACAAGCTTACCCACACAGGACAATTACAATAGTTTGATTTCTGATTGTGTTCTTCTTTCAACACTGATTAGTCAATGATTGAGCACACCCTTCCTATAATCTTATCCTCAAGTATATGAATTGAATGCGAAGATTTAAAGGAAGTTAGTTGCTTGTTGAATCAAGATATGAGAAATATTATCAAGGATTCAATAAGTAACTTGAATTTGGAGAGCTTTTGTTTGCAAAGAATATAGGAGTTTAAATCAGAAATTAGAGAGAAAAATTCGGTATTCTATGATTTGAATGATTGAATCTTGATGTATTTATAGAATTTGAGAAGATGAAATCATTCATGAAAAGTTGCAATCAAAAGAGATGATTCTTAATGAAGAGAAATGGATGCAACCTTTCATGAAAGAAGATGGCTCTTCACAAATTTCAAAAAGGTGTTGACAGGAAAAAATAACAGGTTGACAGGTTTTTGACCGTTATTTTAAAAAGCTGTTGACCTGTTAATTTTAATAGGTTGACCTGTTAAGTTTAAAAAGCTGTTGACCTGTTAAATTTAACAGGTTGACAGGTTTTTGTCAACATACATAAAAAAAATAGTTTTCATGTATATTTTTGAAGAAAATAAGAAGTATGATTATTAGAGGATAGATTTTACCATAAATAACTCTAAATAACCAACTTCTAACCTATGAAAACACTGAATCTTCTTTTTGTCGATCATGAAGATCATGAAGTTCCTTCTTGTCATTAATCAAAATAAGCATTGAAACCGTTGACTCAACAGAGGAAGGTGAAATGGACCAGATGCGTCGTCTGGCATACGTGGAACTATCTGTCTCCCCATCTTCGTTACGCGTGGCGGCATCCCGGCGTTGTAACGAATAAAAAAAATTAAAAAAGAGGAAATATAAAGGGGAGTGGGGAGTTACCCTCCTGCGCCATTCCTTTATAGACAAGGGAGGTCGCGAGCCGATAAAATCGGCTCGCCGCTGCTGGGGAATATCAAAGATATTCCCCTGAATGTTACAGATCGTAATGTTACAATCCGTAATGTTGCTGGAGATGCTCTTAAGAAAATTCCAACATTTTGAGCATAATTATTTTTGAACTTCTAAATTTACATGCATAAGCAAGCATAGAGATTTTGTGCTTAATATAAAATCCACTAAATATCATTATAGAACCACCATGCACATGCATACAAATAAAACTATAGCAGAGAGCTGCTAAGTGCCGATACATAAATAGAGACATGAATGTCAATTTTTTCATGTAAACTAAGAGCAATTATCTACAATTACATACACATAAATATCATTAAAACCTTGGTCTGCAGTTCCCATGCCATGTTTGCTAAACTGGCTTGAAATCGCTTAATGCTTTATCCACTGGTTTTCAATTCTAGTATGACAATCATGTTGCAACCTAGAATTTATATAATGTCAGAATTTATGACATGCTAATTTAAATTAAAATGATTACACGACAATGATATTATTTGGTAAAAATGATGGAAAAAATATATTTTTCACTATTGTAATCTAGATCTTGTTGTATAACATTCATTTTAAGTTGCAAACTTTACATAAAGAAGTATATCCAGTGGAATATGAAGAAACTAATGTATTGTCGTGTCTTAGATTGTCCTACAAACATCATGTGTTGCTTTTGTCTATTTGTATTACTGGGAAAATAATAAAGTATTATTTGCATGTGCAATAGATTAGTATATCCAAATCAAGTTCATAGTGAATCCAAATCTGGAATAATTTATGTGATTATTTGTATCATACTGCTCTCTGCAAAAGATTATGAATTCATTATAAACTATGAAAAAACTATATAATAAAAATGGTCCATTGAGGTGGTATTTGAAATAATTAGTTTGAAGATTAATATCCATTGAGGTGGTATATAATAAAAACGAGAGCTAATCCTCTATCCCTAAAATTCTCTGTCCCCTTGTACCCAACCAATAAGAATTCCTGATTTTTATATTTTTACACTTAAGTCCAAGAATAAAAGAGGGTTTAATTAAAAAAAGGTGGAATTCAGGAGGTGCTGATTGGTTGGGTATAGAGGGACAGAGAATTTTGGGGACAGGTGATTTTATTTGCCAACATACATGCTTCTTGTAGCTACGAAGATAATTTAAAGAGTAGTGAAATTAACATGATATAGTTCATTGTTAATGGAAAATACGTATTTATTTCAAACTAAACATTTTGTCAATGGAAAACACATATTTATTTCAAGTTAAACCTTTAGTGACGGCCCATAATTATCGCAGTTACAAATTTATTGAAATTTGAAAAGTAGAGATCACGGTTAGGATCCATTGAATTCAAATTGATCCATTTCATTATTGAATAAAAGGAACAACGAAGGAAAATTCAGCATTTTAATACTATTGAGAAGTTCAAGAGCTGGCGAGCATATAAAGTTCAACTTGTTAAACATCTAGATAACTCCACTACTGATAATATTTGAAGGAAGACAAACCATTACTTTTAATTTATATATTGTGTGAATGATAATGAAGTGTTAAAAAGTCACTAAATGAACACCCATAATACATCAAGTAATTCAGTCACACGCAACTAACCATGTAGCTTTTATATTGACAGTTCACATACAGTTCCAACACTCTTGCATGTAAACGAAGTGAGCAGAAAAAATGATACTTATTTTAATACTTTGCTTAATCTTTTTTCTTACAAAAGCAAATGATAAAAGAACCACGTGAATGAGGTGATAAAGAAATGAAGACATATAAATCATGGAAGACAAAACTACAATTTCTAGAGGTTAAGGGTTTTATATCAACAACGTAGTTGGATGACCATTGATACAGGCTCGACCCTAGGGGTAGGCCAGCTAGGCAACCGCCTGGGGAAACCCCTCAGGAAGGGGTAGCAGGGAAGGAGAAGAAGAAAGGGTTATTAAGAATTGATAATTAAACTATTGTACTTAGCTTTCAAGGAGTGGTAGTGGTCGAGTGGTAATGTGTTTCCTTGACATCTCGAAGGTCCAGTGTTCAATCCTAGTAGAATCTTCCTCCTTTAAGGGCAATATGTTTTCTTTTTTTCCAGGTAGCTTGTGTGTGCTGCCTTTAGGGAAACATTTTTCTATTTTTTTTCTAGGTAGCTTGTGCGTGCTTCCTTGGGCAGCATACACCATGGGGCCGACACTACACTGATGTAAGAAAAAAAATTGCATTTAATACCATTAAGCATAGTTTATCCTTTTCAAGTAACTTAGGGAATGTTTACATGGTTGACACTACTCGAGGTACACTGTATTCCAACTCTGATATTCTAACGGCCGCCAACGGCTCGTTGATTTTTAAATAAGTCATCTGGAGCCATTGGAAATTTCCGGAACCCGCGACCTGAAGCTCATTTCTTCTTCCCCCAAATGTTTTTCTCATCCAAATCACCATTTCTCCACCTCCTCCAATGTTGCTACCACTCCAACCACCAACCCAACAACTTCCAATGCCACCTACGGACAGCTGTTGCCCGTCTCCACCCTCCTACCTTGCCAAATCAAGTAATTTACCTAAACCTATTATTTAGGTTTTTTTATTTAAGGCCTAATTTAAATTATGATTGATTCCTACTTGTTAATGTCTGTATATTACATATTACCCTCTAATTGCAATTATTATCCTCCTTTAAGGGCAATATGTTTTCTTTTTTTCCAGGTAGCTTGTGCGTGCTGCCTTTAGGGGAAACAATTTTTTTTTCAGGTAGCTTGTGCGTGCTGCCTTGGGCAGCATACACCATGGGGCCGACACTGCACTGATGTAAGAAAAAAATCGCATTTAATACCATTAAGCATAGTTTATCCTTTTCAAGTAACTTAGGGAATGTTTACATGGTTGACACTACTCGAGCTACACTGTATTCCAACTCCGATATTCTAATGGACGCCAACGGCTCGTTGATTTTTAAATAAGCCATCTGGAGCCATTGGAAATTTCCAGAACCTGCGACCTGAAGCTCATTTCTTCTTCCCCCAAACGGGTTTCTCATCCAAATCACCATTTCTCTACCTCCTCCAATGCTGCTACCACTCCAACCACCAACCCAACCACTTCCAATGCCACCTACGAACAGCTGTAGCCCATCTCCACCCTCCTACCTTTCCAAATCGGGTAATTTACCTAAACCTATTATTTAGATTTTTTTATTTAAGGCCTAATTTAAATTATGATTGATTCCTACTTGTTAGTGTCTGTATATTACATGTTACCCTCTAATTGCAATTATTATCACCATAGTGATCGAATTATTACCAATTGCAAAATTTTCTAATTTAGTATATTGCATTTGTTTAGGTTTATTTGGTTACTATTAAACATAGGTGTGTGATAGGGTTTGCAAATAATATAATTTATGCAAACACGAAGTATATATTATGTTAGAAGTGATCATAGTTTTGGATAATTTGTGCGAACATGAGTTTTGTGCTTATGCGAACACACGAATTGATTTTGTGTGTAATAAGTTCTGGATGACTTCAAATGATTTTGATAGGAATCGTCAAAGATGGAATTCAATAAACTGTAAAAATGTATAATTTAGTACATATGTAATAAAACAGTAAAATATAAACAAATTATATATTTAAATTTAATATAAACAAATATTTAAACCCTTAAATATAATTTGGCCCCATCTGACAAGTGTTGTGTATGATCGTTATATGGATATTCGTTTTTTCTACAAAACGGACTTCTCTATTCATCTGATACATCATTTGTCGGATTTGTCCCTTTAGGGACAATATGTTTTCTTTTTTTCTAGGTAGATTGTGCATGCTGCCTTTAGGGGAAACATTTTTTTTTTTTTCAGGTAGCTTGTGCGTGCTGCCTTGGGAAGTATACACCATGGGGCCGACACTGCACTGATGTAAGAAAAAAATCACATTTAAAACCATTAAGCATAGTTTATCCTTTTCAAGTAACTTAGGGAATGTTTACATGGTTGACACTACTCGAGCTACACTGTATTCCAACTCCGATATTCTAACGGCCGCCAACGGCTCGTTGACTTTTAAATAAGCCGTCTGGAGCCGTTGGAAATTTCCGGAACCCGCGACCTGAAGCTCATTTCTTCTTCCGCCAAACGTTTTTCTCATCAAAATCACCATTTCTCCATGTCCTCCAATGCTGCTACCACTCCAACCACCAACCCAACCACTTCCAATGCCACTTACGAACAGTTATAGCCCGTCTCCGCCCTCCTACCTTGCCAAATCGGGTAATTTACCTAAACCTATTATTTAGGTTTTTTATTTAAGGCCTATTGTAAATTATGATTGATTCCTACTTGTTAGTATCTGTATATTACATGTTACCCTTTAATTGTAATTATTATCACCATAATGATCAAATAATTACCAATTGCAAAATTTTCTAATTTAGTATATTGCATTTGTTTAGGTTGATTTGGTTACTATTGAACATAGGTGTGTGATAGGGTTTGCAAATAATATAATTTATGCAAACACGAAGTATATATTATGTTAGAAGTGATCATAGTTTTGGATAATTTGTGCGAACATGAGTCTTGTGCTTATGCGAACACACGAATTGATTTTGTGTGTAATAAGTTTTGGATGACTTCAAATGATTTTGATAGGAATCGTCGAAGCTAGAATTCAATAAATTGTAAAATGCATAATTTAGTACATATGTAATAAAACAGTAAAATATAAACAAATTATATATTTAAATTTAATATAAACAAGTATTTAAACCCTTAAATATAATTTGGCCCCGTTTGACAAGTGTTGTATATGATCGTTATATGGATATTCGTTTTTTCTACAAAACAGACTTCTCAATTCATCTGATACATCATTTGTTAGATTTGTCCCTATATTGGACAAGTTACAAACACTATAAATTAATTATATTTCATAAATCATATCATTTTAAACGGTTCACAAAATTTCGATGGTATTTCCTTTACGTTCCTTATGTACATGCATTTGTGTACGATATAAGGAACATGGGGGAAATGCTATTGGAATTTTGTGAATTCGTTTAAAATGATATGATTTATGGAATGCAAATACTATTGTGTTTGTAACGGAAGTACGATGACTGACCATCAAAAAAAACACATAAGTGTCAATGAACCAATAGTTGTTTATTTAAAATAAAGTTTGTAAAAAAGTATAAAATTTAGTACATGTTTACAAAATCAGTAATTAAATTTAAACAAAATATAAAATGAACGATTAATAATTTTTTTACTATGTCATAAGTTTTAAATAGGAAAAATGGTCAATCATTTTATTGATCTGAGCTGGATGCACCAAAGAAGGAAAACTAGTGGCACAACAAGTGAACATTTTCTAAATGGGGTACAAGTGTTCATCGAATTTGCTTTAAGTAACATTGCAAAGATGAAGAAATTCATTGTCCATGTAGTAGGTGCAAATTGTTGAACTATTTAATACCGAATATGGTTAAGGTCCATTTGCGCCAATACAGTTTCGTACCCAATTATTTGTTGTGGGATCATCATAGAGAAATTGTAGCCCCTAATAATCAAGAACCATCAATGGGGATCATTAGTAATGAAGTTAGTACGAATCTAATAGAACATATGGTTGAAGATGTAACGCGATCAATGTTCCCTACCATTGAAATTGATAATAACGATGTTAACACCGAAGAGGAACCAAATGTTGGAGCTAAAAAAAATATGATTTATTGGATTATGCTAAAAAAATCTTTGGAATGGATGTACAAATGACACTCAATTTCGGTAACTGCAGAATACATTGTAACGAAATCAAAATACAACCTTACGAAAGCTGGATTTACGAGTGTTGTTCAACTGCTAAACGTCGTATGACATCTGATAATTTAATGTGCGAAAATTATTATGAATTGAACAAAATTATGTCATCATTCGGCTTGCCGTATCAAAAATTAGATACATGTTTAAATGGTTGCATGTTGTATTAGAAAGAAGGCATCAATCTTAGAAATTGTAAAATATGTAATCAAGAAAGATACAAACCAAGGAAAAAGAAGGGAAAAGAAGTTCTATAAAAGCATATGCATTATTTACCCATCACCCCTAGACTTCAATGGTTATATGCATCATCTGTAACAAAGCATCATATGAGATGGCACAATGTGAGAACACCTCAAGAAGGTACGTTGACACACCCATATGATAGAGAAGCATGGAAATATTTTGACAAAAAATATCCTGATTGTGCAGCGGAGAGCCGTAACGTTAGACTAGGTTTATGTATAAATTGCTTCTCATTGTTTTCTTAGTTTGGTTCTAAATATTCATCTTGGCCTATAATAATCACACCTTACAATCTACTCCCATGGATGTGTATGGAAACTCCATATATGTTTCTCACAATTGTCGTCCCTAGCCCTGATGATCCGACATAGGGAATTGATGTTTACTTACAACTGTTTATCGCAGAGTTGAAAAAATTATGGTATGAAGGAGTTGAAACATAAAACGTATCAAAAAAGAATATGTTTTTCGGATGTTCGCTTCTTTGTTATGGACTATTAATGATTTTCCTACATATGCAATTGTTGACCTACTTTGTGACTAGGCCACACAAAGTCCAGACACCATGATCCAGAACACAAGAAGGACAAGAATTGGAGTTACTCAAATATCAGAGTTTAGGTCGGAAGAATCGGATCGGATACAAACCACACACACATAAAGTTTTAGCTTTGGCACATACGCACTAGATCGGGTTGGATAAGGCTATACCCGAACTGATCTATTATATGAACGTAATGTGCTGGCACTGCCTCTTTGGATCTCGTAAAGGCCTACTCGACCCACTCGGGTCCTAAACTAAACCCCGTGACCATTCCCCTGAAGCGATTATCTATTCAACCGATGGGCGACTCTTTTGCCTATGAACACGGATCGGAACCCAGTTGGCAAGAACCAAACTAAGAACACTTCCTCCACTCACCCATGATCAGTTCCGAGATTTCATGGATGGGTCCTACGTGGCATCTCACCCGGGCTCAGGAGCCTCTATAAATACACGATTTTGGTGCATTTTGAAGGATCTTTTTGGCACTCTACACACTTATGCTCCACCATTATCATTGCTTTCTCTGTTTAATCAGTATTGTAATCTTGATTGTTGAGTATAATTTCATAAATATCGAGAGAGAATAGATTGTATTCGAGAGATTGAGTGGTTATCAGCATTGTATTTTTAACTCTCTATCGAATCAAAGAACTATAAAGTGGACGTAGGTTCGTTAACACTGAACCACTATAAATCTTATGTGTTCATTGCTTTTTTTTGTCTTTGGATTACAATTCTTCATTATTATCTATGAAATCTAGTCAATTGGGTGTTAGTGCCATTTTTTGGTCTAACATTTTGGTGCTTTCACTGAGAACCTGAATTCTCAACTTTTTGGATTGTTATTATATTGTTTGATCGCCAAGTCTGAAGTGATAATCCATATTTTCATCATTTCCAAAGTTTTCGTCGATTTCAACGAATTTGAATTCCATGGTTCTAGTGATGGATAAGAATCAACAAACTTCCCAAACGAATGAAGCTAAAAAAATGATGCACGAGTAGCAATTCTAGCACAGGGCTCTGAACTGGATCAGCCAGAGTCAGGTCCGACCTGACCCGATGGATTATTCCAAATCTGACCCGGTGAGGAGAACCTAAACTCAACTATTATTGATGCTTCAGTGCAAGTCGACCTCAATGCCTCAAATCCAACCAGTGCGGGAACATCAACTCAAGCTGCAACGACCAGTAATCCACCTCCTACATCTGCACCTGTTTCTCAAATTGATTTTGCTCGCTTGCTCACTATGATAGAAGAAACAAATGCGGCCTTAGAAGCTCAAAGACGTGATAATGCTGCAATTCATGACAATGTGAATATGATGGCTAGATAATTGGATAAACTACGTAGATAGAGAACACCTTCCCTTACCCATCGCCAACTAGTAAACTATTCATCTTCTTCGGAGGAAAACGAAAGGCATCAATGTCAAAGGAGGCCGTATGAGAGACATGAGAATCTTAAACAAGTCCAATTTGTCTTGCTAGGTTCTCATGAAGATGCAGCTCATCGCCTAGGCCCTAATGATCCTAGCCTAGCAGAACCTATGTTGTTGCCAATGCGCGGATCTTATGTCCTTCCTAGTGACCCAAACATTACCCATCCTACTCAAGTCCAACTCCTCCAACCTACTCATCCTACGACCGACCGGGATCGTAGGAGGTAGGGAAACTCTACTCAGACATTAGGTCAGATGACGTTGTCTGAAGAAAGGGCAAGTAGGTCCAGGAGAGCCGAAAGAATTGAACCCGAGCATGTTTTGACCAGTGCTGAGGTAGAAGAAATGGTACGTTAGATCATGGCTGATAGCAGAGGCTACACTAATGAAGACCGGGGTATTGATTGCAGCCATGCACCTTTCACCGATGACATATTGGATGTCCAATTCCCAAGGCGATTCAACCTCCCCACCATGAACGGTTATGGTGGAAGAACTAATCCAGGATAGCATTTAATGAGATATTCCTGGTACATGAACGTTGCCGCAGCTCCAAATGCCATAAAATGCAAAGCTTTCCTGATATACCTGTAGGATGTGGCTATGATGCAGTTTACCCGACTCCCTCCGCGATCGGTTTCCAACTTTAAAGAGTTAAGCGAGAGATTCCTAAATCAGTTTTGGTTGCATGCTCAGAAATCCGGAAACATAATCGAGCTTTCAGTGGTGAAGCAGGCTCTTAGGGAAACTTTAAAGTCATATTTAGACCGCTTAAATTTGGCAGTTATTGAAGTGGGTAATTCCCATGAATAAACTAACTTAGTGGCGTTGATAGACAGAGTTGATAAAGATATTGAGTTTGGGAAGTATTTAGTTGGAAAAACCATCGCTAACCACGGAATTATTCTGTGAAAAAGCTAACATTCGCTTACGATAAAAAGAGGTGTATGTGAATCAAAAGAGAAGATCTAGTGAAGTGGCAAGAGAGGATATCCAGAGCAATGTCGCTATTAAGCAATCGGACGAAAGCTCAGGGAAGGTAGAAGTTAACATTAGCAACCAGAATGAAGGGAATAGCCGCCAAGGTAGGAACAACAACAAGAGGAGCAGGGATCGAAGGAATGACCCCAAGAAAAGGCCTTGGTTCCAATCCTTTGAAAGCTACATGCCATTGAACAATACCTTGGAAAATATCTACTTGGATACCTGAAATGTGATGCAATACAAAAAAACCCCGCCGAGAGACCCAATGGGAAAGGAACGCGAGACTGGAAAGTTCTGCTTATTTCATAAAACATATGGACATTCACTAATGAATGCCTCCACTTGAGAGATGTAGTGAAAAGAATACTCTGCGAAGGAAAGCAGGACGAGTATAAGGTTGCCTCGAGGGACCGAGGGCAAGGAGGTTCAACTCCAAATCAGGGTCAACCAGCTCCCCAATCCACAGCCCAGCAAAAAGGGAAGGGAATAGTTATTAACACCGTGGTCGGAGGACCGCACACGGCAGGATTCAGTAATAGAACTATGGAGCCACTGTTTCAAATCTCGCAAATATTGCCCAAGATCTCCTCCGAGATCTTGTTTTGGGCTCGTTCCGAAACAAAATAGCAAGTATCACCCTAAATCTTCTTTTGAATCTATCGCCCGAGATATTGCAATATCGAACGATATATCGACCGAGACAAAATACTGGAATATCGTCCGAGATTTTAGTTTTTTGGTTAAAATTTAATCTATGCCCGAACTAGAACAATAATTAAAAGAACTCAAATTTAGCCATGATAATTTTTGTTATTTTACATTTTGCATGTTAAATGACTATATTGTATGTTCATATATGTTCTACAATGCTTATGATTTTTGTATTTGTACTTTTTACATACATGTTACCTATGAAATTATGTATTTTATGGTTTATTTATGCTGAAATTTTTAATGTTCGGGATCCTTCTGATGTTTTATATCTAACAGTATTTCTGTATTAAGCATATTACGATTTAGAGTATGAATGATCTTTCGCAAAATAAAAAATAATAAAGTTATTTTGCAATTCAAGTTTAAGTTACTGTGTTTTTAATAGCATTCTTAAAAATCATTTTATAAAAATACCATTTTTTAACATATCATGTACCCCGAGATTGTTTCGATATGAACTTTCAGACCCAAGATAGAAACCCGAGACGAACTCTTGAGTTAGACTCATCTCGTCTGAGATCTCCTCCGATACGATATCAAGTCTATAAAATCTCTGAGACGAAACGCGACCGATATTCGAGATTTAAAACCTTTTATGGAGCAATACGTCAACACGGCAAAGCATCTAGACATGGGAGAGTGCAGCACTCCCGAACATGCCGCACCTATAAAGCAGCAGAAAGTAGTGAAGTTGACATTATTTTCCACGACATAGAGAGCGTGGGAATAGAAGCCCCAAGTATAGACCCATTGGTAATATCAGCAATCATGGGTCCAACAACTATACGGAAAGTCCTTGTTGATTGCAGGAGTTCCGTAAATATCCTCTTCAAGAAAGCATTCGACCAGATGAAGTTGGAAGCCTAAGACCTAAATCCCTACACTGGATGAATACGTAGCTTCAATGGTTCGTCAACAACATTGATGGGAGTGGAAGACTTACCTGTGGAACTGAGGGAAGGAGACCGTCGGAGAGTGTGGATCCTTCCATTTTTATGTCATGAATATTGATTCTTCATATAACACCTTCTTAAGGCGACCAGCCCTAGCGGAATTCAGAGCCTACACAGCACCTTGGTGCCAATTTCTAAAATTCCCAACTGAATCAAGAATAGGGATAGACCATGGGGATCAGGTAACAGGGGGAGCCTATTATTTATGTGGATGGAAGATACTCCGCCAAAAAGACGATACAGAACCCAATAAAACCTCCTCTCCCATTGGGGAGGCTTCGGCGTAGCAAATAAAGGATACATCCCCGCCAGCGTCACCAGATTACCAGTCCAAGGATATTGATCCCAGAAAAAACAAGGAACCGGGGTGTAGAAGGGCAATGCCTAATGAAGCAGCTATGGATATTCTGATCGGTGACGACCCTACTAGGGTCTTGAAGATTGGATCTCATTTAAATTCCCTTCGGACGAGGAAACTGATTGGTATTTTACGATCCAACCCGGATGTATTACCGTGGACACACGCTGACATGTGTGGGATATCACCATCCATTATGAGTCACGCGCTAAGCATAAAACCGAAGTACACTCCTGTCTATTCACTCCCATTAAGCAAAATAGACGTATGCTCGGCCTAGAGAGGTCAGTTGCCTTGAAGGAAGAAGTCGAGAAGCTGAAAGGCAACGGTTTCATACGAGATGCAACATACCCTGACTGGATATCAAATCCCGTCCTTGTTAATAAAGCTAATGGGAAGTGGCATACATGCATCGATTTCTCAGACTTGAACAAAGCCTAACCAAAAGACTGCTTCCCATGGCCAAGAAATGGTCGATTGGTGGACTCGACGGCGGGACATGAACTCCTTTCTTTCATGGACGCATACTCGGGTTATAACCAAATTCCAAGCATGTGCCTGATCAAGAACATACAAGTTTCATCATAGATCTTGGATTATACTGTTATGTGGTAATGCCACTCGGACTGAAGAATGTCGGGCAACGTACCAACGTTTAGTGGGTATGTTCCACAACCAGATTGGAAAGTCTATGGAAGTTTACGTGGATGATATGCTCGTGAAGTCCAAGCAATCATCGGATCACGTATCATATTTAGCAGAGATGTTCAATATCCTTCGACGCTGTGGAATAAAGTTAAACCCTTTGAAGTGCACTTTTGGCATTGTGTCGGGGAAGTTTCTTGGCTTCATAGTTAGCTCACGTGGAATCGAAATTAACCCCGACCAGATTGCAGCATCTGGAACATTAGTGAGCTACGAAAAATTAAAGATGTACAGAGCCTAATAGGGAAGGCGGAAGCGTTTAGTAGATTTATCTTCAGGGCCACAGACAAATGCATCCCTTTATTCGAGTTGATAAAGCGAGGAAAGCGCAATTTCAAATGGATCTCGGATAGTATTGAAGCCTTCCATAACCTGCTGAGTCACTTACAAAGGCCCCCGATACTGTCTAAGACGGTGGATCATAAAGACTTATTCATATACTTAGCAGTTTCGTCGCATGTAATCAGTTCAGCACTTGTTCGTGAGGAGGATAAACTTCAAAGACCAGTGTACTATGTGAGCAAGAAATTTGTAGCAGCAGAGCGTAACTATCCAAAGATTGAGGAAGTCGCTTACAGCTTGTTGATTACCTCAAGAAAGCTTCACCACTACTTTCAGGCTCATCCGATTGTGATATACACTGATCAAACACTGTGACAGTCCTGTTGTGACCTGAGGCGTCTGGAAGATTGCTCAAATGAAACATCGAGCTTAGCCGATTTGATCTCAACTTCCTTTCAAGAAAGTCTATACGGGGGCAAGCATTAGCCGACTTCATCGTTGAATTCACCATTCCTGAAGAGGATGTGTTAGGTGTAGAGGATTGCCCCCCAGAACGGAAAACGGAACCAAGCACCTAGAAGCTGTACACAGACGGTGCTAAAAATGATCGACGGTTAGGCACCGGAGTTGTATTAATAACTCCTGACGGACAGTCAATTTACTATGCTCTACGATTAAATTTTCATGGTACTGACAACGATTCAAAGTATGAGACCCTGATTGTAAGGATGAAACTCGCTAAGGAGTTTGGAGTAGCTACATTGGACATCTTCTGCGATTCTCATATTGTTGTTTGCCAGGTTCGGATGGAGTTTCACGCAAAAGGGCCACGACTAGCTGTTTACCTAGAGAGGGTCAAGGTGTTACTGGATGGCCTAGAAAAGTACACCATCTCCTATATTCCTCGTACAGAAAATCAAAAGGCAGACAGAATGGCCAAGTTGGCGAGCTCCGATAACCCAGAAGAGATGGAAATGGTCCTAATTGAAACACTAGAAACCCCAAGCATTGATCAGATGGAAGTTAATCCGGTGTTAGGAATGGATCCTAAGAGAGAGTCATGGATGAACCATATAAAGAACTTCTTGCGGAATGGATCACTTCCAATAAGAAAAAGTGAAAGGCGTGTCATTGTTTGTAAAGCTTCGAGATATGTCATGCAGGGCGACGCACTTTATCGATGGGGATTTTCGGTCCTGTTACTCCAGTGTATAGCACATGACGACGTAAAGCGTATATTGAGAGAAGTGCACGAAGGTGAGCGTGGAGATCATATCGAAGGATATACATTGGCTAAAAAGATACTACAATATGGCTACTTTTGGCTAACCATAAACTGAGATGCAGCTAATTACTAAAGATGCTGGGACAAGTGCAAAAAATTTGCAAAGATTCCCAGAGCACCTCCCAGCCAACTCTCCTCAATGGTGAGCCTATGGTTGTTCGTTGTATAGGGGATTGATATCATCGGAAGCCTTCCAATTGCCAAAGGCAGAGCAAAGTATACAGTCATGGTCGTGGACTACTTTACAAACTAGGCAGAAGCTGAACCATTGACCATGATCATCACGAAGCGGGTGATTAATTTCATTGTCAGAAATATCATTTGTCAATTTGGGATCCCTAAAATCATCATAACCGACAACGAAACTTAGTTCGACAGCACAGAGTTCAGAGATTTCTATCAAAGATACCACGTTGATAAGAGATATACCACTGTGGCACACCCACAATTGAATGGGAAAGTAGAAGCAGTGAACAAAATCATTTAGAGTATTCTATAGAGCGGTTGGAACGGGAATAAGCCTTATGGGTCGATGAATTAACCTTAGCCCTGTGGGCCTTCAGAATAACCTACAAGTCAGCGATTGGCCACACTCCCTTCTCATTGTCATTTGGATCAGAAGTGGTTATCCTAAGGGAGTTGGAAGTACCCTCTCATAGAACAACTTACTATGATCCATTAACAAATAAAACGCTTCTCCTTGAGTCCTTAAACATGATTGAAGAGAAGAGAGATGAAGCGGACTTGCATGCCTCGAGGCACAAACACCATGTAGCTGGATATTACAATAGGAAAGTTCGACCCAGAACCTTTGAACCTGGCAATCTGGTATTGAAACATGTTTTTCCGACCCCGGTCTTTATGGTCCCGAAATGGGAAGGACCCCACATCATCTAGCGGAGGCTTGATAAAGGAGCTTTCAAGCTAGCGAACATTTATGGCGATAATATCCCTAGAGCATGGAATGCTCAGCATCTGCGGCACTACCTGACTTGAGATTGTATTTATTCTTTTGTTTTTTAAACTAAGTAAAAAGGCACGACTTGCATGAAACGGTCTAGTTGATATAAACAAAAGATTACAAAGTGGATGTAGGCTATGATTTGGCCGAACCCCTATAAAAATATCATGTGTCATTACCCTTCCTTCATTTATTTTTCCTTGTGCCCTATGATATGGTTGACATTCATTCCATGCTCTGTAGCTGTTTTGATCTGTGATTTGATGTTGTGATGTAATTGGTTAGTGTCAGACCAACGGAAAAGGGATGATTCACCCCCTTTATGATGCTTGATCACTCCTGCTTGGACGAGAAGGCTAAAATCCATGGTTGATCAAATTTTGATTGGCTAACATCGAACTCGATATCAACATCCAACATGGTGGTCTTCACTTTGTGAACCAAAGTGAGGATACGACACCCAAACATCACACCAACTCCATCCCACGGTTCGACGTGACGAGAGAGACTTGATAGTTATAAAGGGCCACCTCTGCCCGGGAATTGGGAGTAAGAGGTAATTCCTGCCAAGTGTCTGCTAGAGTGAAGCATGGAATACGAATTAAAATCGAGTTCGAGAATGACACTCAAGCCGGCAGAATCCCACTCTTGGAAAACAAAGTGTAGAAGGAAAGCCAGGGCGAATGACATGACTGTTCGCCTAATCAACTCAAACTCACCCGACCTGCAAGTGAGTATAAAATAGGCGTGATTGGTGCACCACGATTAGAGACTGCCTTAACCGTACTCTAACCTGGGCATACGATAGGAGAGTATAAAGGCACTGAGACCAAGTGTTGAAAGAAATGGAATCCTACCTCATTGAATGATTAGGGCAAGATTGAAAGATGAGACCGCACTCCCCACAGAAGGATTAGGGATAATAGAATGTTGTATCTAATCAATCCCGAACATGCCTTGGTTATATAGTTTATTCAAGATTGATTGGGAGCATACACACATCACACCCTTATGTTAATTGCAATATGATAAGTTGCCTTATGTTAATTGCAATATGATATGCTTTTTATTACATAGTCTAGGAATGAATTGTGATCGCAGAAATTTTGATTTGCAGGGATGCTGGATCGAAATCATGGTTTGATATATGATGTGATTTATTGTTTATTTACTTAGCATAGTAATGTTTTGATTATGAGTACATTCGATTGAAATAGATAATAAATTTGCAAACATATGATATTGCAGGAATACTACTTTATTTACTAAACGCAGATTTACATAAGATGACAAGTAGAATGCTTGGATTTCCCCTCCCGAGAAAGGACATTCTGCGAATATACTTTATTTACTAAACGCAGTAAGGTTGGTGCTTCCCTTACTGTCCCCAGGGATAATAGAATGCATTTTATTTACTAAACGCAGATTTACATAAGATGACTAGCAGAAAAACAATGCTTTACTTGGACTTGGTAGAATGCTTGGATTTCTCGGCATCCTTGAGATTCTGCTTCTCCTCCTTTTCAACGTCAGTGATAATGTGCTTTTTCTTCTTCTTGTCAAAGGGACGGTTTTTGGGATCAACGGAGGATTTAGAAGCCAACTCTTCAGTGATCGATCAGGATGATAGCTTGAAGATTACTTTGGCACTAGAAGGAGGAACAATCTGGAGAGGATCAACCAAGATAGGCTCTTCTTCAGTTTTGGCCTTTAAGAGTTGCTCGGTCCTTTCTTTCATTTGATCAAGTGTCAGATTCTTAGCCTCATCGGTAGGTCTAGTGATAGTAACATCCACATCCTCTTTACCCTCCTTTCCATTAATATCCTTTAAAGTGTCAATCATTTCTCGTCTTTGGGAGCTTCAGTTGGAGGGTACTATAGCCTTATCAGCGGCTTCTTCCTATTTCTCTTCAGCTTCATTAGTAGGCTTTATACCTAAAGAACGGGAAGCAACAATTATTAACTCTGGGGAAAACATAGGTAGTTCAATCATCTGCTCCATAATACAAAGACACATTATAACAGCCTTGACAAATTGCAGTGAAAAGGTGGAGATACATTCGGATGACATATCTTCGGGAGTGGCAGGAGTAGCAGTTTCAACGATGGGAGATAAGAGAGTAGCTTTGGGAATCTTTGGACGTTCAAGATCGTATCCCTCGGTCTTTGCAGCTTCGGGCATGACAGAAGAGGAAATGCAACCACCTTTAATGGTATTCTTTCCCTTGGCTTCGCGTCTAACATCCTCCACAGCTTCCTGAATTAATCTCTTCCCCTCAGCTAAGCACTCTGGCTCTTCGCCTCTTAAATATGTTTTCATCAGCTCCTCCTCATCGATTGTTTCAACATTTAACCTCCTCTTCTCATCATCAATTATTTGATCTTATACATTGACCAGAGTTTTCGGATAGTCTTATATCCATGATATATCTCGAGTCCGAAGAACCAGAGCGAAGAAAGATATCATAAGTTCCCCATAACCATCTAAGTCCTTTTGGGCCTCGGCAAGCTATGCTTCAGACGCAGAAGCAGACTCAATAGTAAGGTTGGTGCTTCCCTTAGCTAATAATGTCCTTTCTTCGGCCTCTTCCAACTTGGCTTTCAGAATGGCAACTTCTTTCTCCATCTCATTTTTCTCTTGTTATAGGAAAGCGCAAGACGAATTTAGTCCGTTGTTCTCAGAAGTGACATCCTCAACTTGTTTCTTAAGGGCTGAACTCTCTTGACTGTGAAAATCAATCTCATTGTAATAGCGCTTCTGCAGCTCTGCATGCTGCTTCTTATAATTCTCAGCGTCATGTAGAGCAAGAGCAAGCTGGGCTTAAGTGTCCTCGAGTTCTTTCTCCGTAGTCTCTTTAGCAGACAAGTCATATTCAGCCATTTGTTTCATGTTGTCAACATCTGCCAATAGATCCTTTGTGATCTTGGAAAGCTTTCAGGCGAATTTGCATGTTTCCTGATATTATTAGTCCATAAAGTTTATCTGAGCTTTGAAGCCCAAGCCCAACCTGAGGGCACTAGCTTAAGGTTTGGAACAAAATGCATGTTCCCGAAGTAATAGTCTAGGAATTATCTCTTTAAAACCTTTATTCTCGCCTGTGTATTGGAATCAAGTACCAAGGGGCTTGTCGTGGTAATATCAATGTTCCTTCGCCTGGCGGGAATGACAGCCAAACTGCTTTTGTCTTCCTCCTTGCCCAGATCTTTGGTTTTATCTTTGGGATCAAAGTGCTTCTTTGTTGACTTATCCTAGGGATGTGAATCATGTGGAAGAATTGGAACTTTAGGTGATTGTTTGTCTCCCTCGGGATGGCTCTGGTAACCCTTGTACTTTTCGAAATCTGACTTAGAAGGAGAACGGGAGCGTAAAGAGTAGGAATGATGTGATTCATGATGTCGCATGCTATCTCTCTCCCTGCTATCCCTCTGATCGAGTACAGTATCAAAACCGAATTTGGTTATGCTTGCACGAACATCCTTGAGATTATATCTACGACGCGGCATCCCTCTTGCAAGTTAATAGAAACCAGTATTAGAACCAATAAGCGATGTATCACACAAGTGTTGTGACGTGTAGTTTTAGTGTGGTGTGTCCTAAGTGCTCCCCTTGATAGATTAGAGCCTAGAGTCAGGCTTGCGGGTGTAATCTCCCCAGCCTTAGCAGGTGTGATTTCCTCTTCAAAAGGCAGAAAGCAAGAACTAGAATCAATGTATCCATAGGTGTATATTGCATCAGGTAAAGGGGGACCATCCAATCCTTTAAATGCGGATTCCTTATGACGAGGGCCGTGAGCAGATGTTTTGATGGGAGAAGGGGTCTTAAGAGAAGGTTGGGCTTCAGAGATAGAGGCGTCTTTTGGATCAGCATCCTGAGACTCTTCCCCCAATCAGTCTATCTAGAATTTCTTCATCTTGGATATTCATTGGAGAAGGACTCCTCGG
The DNA here is from genome assembly GCA_030737875.1 of Allium sativum. Classification (NCBI taxonomy): domain Eukaryota; kingdom Viridiplantae; phylum Streptophyta; class Magnoliopsida; order Asparagales; family Amaryllidaceae; genus Allium; species Allium sativum. The sequence goes on from CM060915.1 coordinate 981,267,991, forward strand.
AAGGATAATGGACTCTCCCTCGGGGGTTGTCGTTTTTTCTCTCGGCTAAGGTTCTTGACTGGAACCCGCGGGATCCTAACTCTTTGCATTCTCCCCCACCTCGATTATAGTTGTAATTCCCACTCGACCGAGGGAACACTGCCGGTTTCCGTAAAAGTGGGAGGAACTTGAACTGGGGGCTCGTATATATAAGCACGACCCCCATGACCTATACTCCGTCTCATAGCCAGGAGATGGTGTCGATGAAGAAGCTCGTCCACCGGATTTTTTCTAAAACTCAAGTAGTCTGGATTGCCATTCAGCAAACGGGTCAGGCGGTTCTGGTATATGTCGTGTTGCTCTTTTCTTGGATTTAGAACTGAAAATAAGAAAGAAGAGTCAGTGAAACCACAAGTGCAGTTGAAGCGATAAGACTAAACTTTGAACACTTACTGGCTTGCACCCATCTTCTGGCACACCCGGGTTGGTGCTGATAAAATCACTTGAGTCTTAGGTCTCCCATGTTGTTGTACCCATCACAAATAACCTTTACCTTTGGAACAGCTTCAAGAAAAATGAAGGGGGGAGTCACTTTCTGATGGTTCTTGAAATGATAGAAGAAGTTAACGTCCTAAAAAGTTGGCTCCACTCTTAAGATTTCCATATATGCTACATACATTGCATGGAGATTAAAGTAAGCTGTCGGTTGGAGTTGCATGGGGGCAATCCGCATTCGCCTTAGAAAGTCGAAGACGAACGGTGGAAATGGAGAAATAGCCCCCAACTGTACACATCAACCGACAGATAGCCATGCACCATTCTGAAGGATTTTGGGGACTATCCGTGACCTAACAGCTCTAACTTCTTCCCAAGATATCTTGTGCCTTAAGCATATCCATCTAAGTATGGCTTCGTCAGTCATCGAAACCCAAGGGTCCTTGGTTTGACTTAGAATGGTTGCACCCTCAAACTCGTCAGGGGCTCGATTGTCTCCTACTCCTCCTACTTCTTAATTTAATGACATCTCACCTTCGGATTATTTCGCATGTTCATGGAGCTCGATTTCAAAGTCTTAACTTGTACTATCCCAGTCTGGATCTGATAGGAGAATGTCAAGATCAGGATTGCTAGATGATTCTGGAGCTTTATTTTTGTCTAACTCTGAGAATACCCTTGGGCATCTTTCAGGCATATTGGATGTATTATCCAAGAAATATCAACGATTAGAGTATAATTTCCTATGCCCCTATGTCTGTGTGTGTACTAGTGTGTGCAACACAGGTGTGAAAAGACATAAGCACAACAGGAAAAGCATGCAATTGATTGGTACTCATTAGATCGTCGAAGGGTTTTATATTGATCAAGTCCAGGAACTTTCCAATAAGTGTGTTGTATGATTCTGGAGTTCAGTTTTGAAGGTTCTATTCTAACTGTTTGCGAGTTTGTGAATCATGACTATCTTCTGTCAAGTTATATGTATGCATTACAGTGGATTGGAACTGTCAAACTCATTAAATTTTCTAAGTTTCATTGCATACAGAAGGACAAAAAAACCATGTTGATTATATAAGTTTTGGGTCAAACTAGCTCTCTGGATCGGATTATGGGTTCGGGTCAAATAAACTTGACCCAACCCATTGCCTTTTGCTCGACCTTTGATCCCCCAAATCTAGTGACTTCGGTAGCCCACCTCACTTGACTCATATCACTTTTTTCCTCCATTCACGACTCCAAGCTTCCCCATGTTTCCCTTTGTTACTCGTCCAATTCTCCCATTATCTGAAGCCTCCTATAGCAAATCAAAGTGGGGGAACCGTCGACCGTCACCCTCTAATATCACCTAAGGGCCGGTGGCATCAGCGCCATCACCAATGATGGTTTCGACGTCGCTAATGATGATGAAGCCACTAGATTAAGAGACATCGACACTTTGAGGCTAAAAAGAAGTACTGGGCGGATGCACAGGTCAAATTCTTTCGAAAATATGAATTAAATTAAAAGATTTTATGATTAATCACTACCTATTTGCTCGATTTCAAAGATTGATCGGGTTTCAGTAAAGAACAGATAGTTAGGGTTTCAGTGAAGCAAGGTCAATCGGGTAGAGGTGAAAGTAAAACAAAAGAAGGTAAGGCAAGATTTTATATAATGGGTGAAAGGGGTCGTTCGTATTCCACCGAAAAGATGGCCCAATCCAACCCATTGAGTGAATATCAAAAGTGTTTCAGCCTTTCTCGGATAGAATATAGAGGCGGATCGAGTTAACTCGACCTGACCCGCTATGTAACCTTCAATCCAATGGTCTAATTATGAAGTTATGCAATACAAAGGCAAGCGAAACCGAATAAAATTGCTAGACATTGTGTATGTTTACAAGGGATAATCGACAAAGCAACATGGATTCAGTCAGATAATTTGAATTTTTTGAATCGACAAAAGGCAAATAATTTACCTAGGGACTTGTTTATATCTCGAGTGGAGGCTCCGATTTGTTGAACACAACAGAGATGATCATGGATCAGACCTCGTATTTATACTTGATGCAGAAATCAAGAGACGCAACTTCACAAACATCAGGACTTTATAGATAAACATAACTATTGATTATCACTGATTCAAGAATAGATAGGTTGGCAGTTTCAAAGAATGCCTTATCTTCGATAAGACGTAATTTGAGGGGACAAAATGTTGGTCTACTTTGTGACTAGGACACACAAAGTCCAGACACCATGATCCCGAACACAAGAAGGACAAGAATTAGAGTTACTCAAATATCGGAGTTTGGGTCGGAAGAATAGGATCGGATTCAAACCACACATACACAAAGTTTTAGCTTTGGCACGTATGCACTGGATCAGGGCGGATAAGGCTATACCCTAACTAATCAATCATATGAACGTAACGTGTTGGCATTGCCTCTTCGGATCGCTTAAAGGCCTACCCGAGCTGCTCATGTCCCAGGCGCGATCATTGAACAAATTCGGTTCGGATTGGATGAGAACCGATCTGACCCCGTGACCATTCCCCCGAAGAGGTTATCTATTCAACCCATGACCGATTCTTTTGCCAATGAACGTGGATTGGAACCCAGCTAGGAAGACCTGATCTAAGAACACTTCCTCCACTCTCCCACGATCAGTTTCGATATTTTGTGCATGGGTCCCACGTGGCATCCGAGCCGGGCTCAGGAGCCCCCATAAATACACGATTTTGGGGCATTTTAAGGATCTTTTTGGCACTCTACACACTTGAGCTCCACCAATATCATTGCTTTCTCTGTTTAATCAGTATTGTACTCTTGATTATTGAGTATAATTTCATAAATATCGAGGGAGAATTGATTGTATTCGAGAGATTGAGTAGTTATCAGGATTGTATTTGTAACTCTCTATCGAATCAAAGAACTATAAAGTGGAACATAGGCTTGTTAACGGCGAACCACTATAAATCTCGTGTGTTCATTACTTTTTTCTTATTTTTGGATTATAATTCTTCATTATTCTCTATGAAATCTAGTCAATTTGGTGTTAGTTCCATTTTTTGGTCTAACAATAATGCTTTCGGGTTGTAGTACGGCCGGTCGTTTTGCTTGTCCTTATTGCATAGAAGAAACACGAGCATTTTTCTTACCGTCTAGGAAGAAAATTTCATGATTTGATTGTCACTGATGTTTTCTTCATATTAATCATCCTTTTAGAAGAGACAAAAAATTCATGGCTAATAGACATGAGAATCTACGAACACCAACGGTTTGGTCAAGCGAGGATATATATGAACTTGTAAAAGATTATCCAAAGATACACGAAACCAGACAACAAACTGAAATTCAAGGTAAAACAACGGTTCATAATTGGTGCAAATAGAGTATATTCTGGGAATTACCTTATTGGAAAAATCTCTTAATCCCTCATAACATTGATGCGATGCATAACAAGAAAAAACGTATTTGATAATATGTTTAATACAGTTTTGAATGTGAAGGGTAAGACTAAGGACGATCTGAAATCTAGACATGAGGAAATATGCAATCGTCTTGAGCTTTATATGAAGCCCAATGACAATAACAAACCCAAAGCATGCTATGAACTAGATAACAACGTGGTTAAAGTACTGTTAAAATACTTGGAAGGATTACGATTTCCCGATGAAATTTCCTCTAGTCTATGTAGATGTATCGACAATAAAAACAGAAGACTGAGTGGAATGGAAAGTCATGATTGTCATGTAATGATGGAAAATTTGTTACCTATCGCTTTCAAAGAATTGTTACCTGTAAAAGTTCGGAAGGTAATAACAGAACATTGTTTATTTTACAAGGAGATTTGTTCAACTACGTTAAAAATTGACCGTCTACTTAAACTAAAAGAAGAAATCCCTATAGTGCTCAGCAAACTGGAGAAACTGTTTCTCTGGGTTTCTTTAATGTAATGGAGAATTTAACTGTTCATCTTCTATATTAAGCACATCTTCGAGGTCCTGTGCAATATGGATGGATGTATCCATTCAAAAGGTATGTTACTATAATGCAAATGTTAATTTAATTATAAATAAAAGTTAATATTGAACCGTAAGATTTTTTATTAGGTACTTAAATCATTTAAAGAAAAAAGTAAGAAAAAAGCTTGAGTTGAAAGTTCTATTTGTAAATCATATATCAAAGAAGAAATTTCTTTCTTTTTCTCACATTATTTTAATGATCATGTCCTTATCATATATTGAAGAAGAAGCAATATCATCTATTTTTAAACAACATGGTTGACATGCTGGAAAATGTGTGGAAGTATGGCTAAATGATTAAGTTACCATGTTGCATACACATATATTTTTCTTAATTGTCCTGAAGTTGCACCATTTGTTAGGTAATTATCACCTTACAAGTTTTGTTAAATTTAATGCTACACGTGTAAATAAATAATAATGTAATATATCATATTTGTTTTTGCAGTATTTATGAATCAAAAAATCCAAGCGGCGGTTTTAGCAAAGATTTTAGTACTTGGTTTTCGAACTATGTTTCTGATCCCACAAATCATGCGCTCGATGAAGGGCTGAAACATTTGGCGTTTGGACTGAAAAGAAAAACTAAAATGTACCAAATATTTTTCGTTAATTTAGCACCAAAGAATATGGTGCTGAAATTAACAAATAATACTTGTGTATTTGTTAAAGGTAGTGATGATCCTAATTGTGATAACCCCAAACTCCCGTGCCATGGAAGCAAGGATAATCATTGGAATATAACACATAACAAAAACAGCAGAATAGAAATATAGAATTACAGCAGATAAAGTATCACAAATTACACCGGAAATAATATATCTTCAGAGTTACACAACATAATAGGATCATACTTAGTACATAATACAGTTTCAGCTTAATATAAATTGTCTACAGTGGAATCAACATAATATACTAAATGAAGTCTGAATAGCATAATAGGAATGATAGGATCCATCTTCAACTCCATAGCTATCCAGAATGAGTCTGCTAAAACCTGAATACAAGGCTGCCCGTGTGGAAAATATGGGCACCCGAGTTTGCAAAGTGAAAAAACTACGAGTCAGTCACAGGACTGGTACGAGAAATCTACTTAACCTATTTAATAATAAGGCTAACCACAGAACCACGCCGCTAACACGGAACAGGTTTACTCCACTAGATTGCCCGTGCATAAAATAAAGTAAATCATTAAACAACGCAATGCTATTTAGACAAATGAAACCATCATAAGACTCAAGTCCCATCACACAATGCAAACCGAAGGATAGAGTTTTACCTTATAATGGTCAAAAATGCTTGATACGACAAAATGGATGTGATATTATTATTAGTGTATATATGTTTCAAAAACATTTCAATCATAATGTATCAATCATAGTCGGCCTAGCTACCATATACTATGTCGCCATACTAGTTTTACAATCAAAACCGCATGGTGTCGTATTGGAAGTTGGATTTCCATCATAAACCAAGGCAAGGGATCGTCCTTACCGAATTCGAGACTCTCTAGCCCGAGACACAGAGCAAGTACTCGGTCAAACCCATAGAAGCCACAGGGCTGGTCCACACATATGTTAGTGGATTTTATAAAATTCCTAAACAATACGTCTCCCCGCCCTATGGGGCGTAAATAAAGAGCCACTAGGGACTCCAATCCTGGGTACCTCGCTTTCCATCATCCACATAAGTAAAAATGTCTGGGCTCCATACCATGACACCACTCCTAGCTAGAAAGAAACGCATGTTCTCCCTGGATCCTTCTCCCGTTCCTGGTTCATACCGGGGTGTGAGGCACGCGAAGTAACGCTATATACAAAGTTATGCTAAATAAAGTTGCGATTTGATCGTCAACCACAAGGCTCTGCTTTTCAACAATAAGCCTTGATCATTTGCATCTTGGCATGCCACATTGACAATTCACGCCATGTGACTGACGTCTATCAATACATAACCTCTGAGCTTGTACGTCTCAGAGAAGAGTGTTAAGCAAGAGAATAAATTCTCCGCCACCAAGCAGATATATATTTAATAGAGATCAATCAGCATAGAATAAAATCCAATGTCAGACATATATCCATTTACAAGTCCGTTCTAGGTCTGAACGAACTGGAGACACCTTATTCCTCATTCCATATGTCCAATACAGAAGAGAGGCTCTCGCATATCCGGACAATCAATAAGTACGTCCGGACAACTACCACTGTAACCCTTTCAAGGTAGCAACTCCAATCAAAGGCATCGGTATTCATCCATTCGAGGTGAACATCGTCGGTCTTCAACCACCGTCTTCAAATCTTCAACTTCTTATCGTCGATCAATTATTTGAAATGAGAGTTAACTCGGCCTTTTCAAATAATTCACAAATATGAATAATTCAAATAAATTTTTCTCATTCCATATTTTTATAACGAATTATCGCTATTTTTATTTATATAAAAATAGCCATTTTTAGTTAAACGACGCTTCAGGTCATTACATGGCCCTGGCGTCGTTTTCATCAAAATTTGATTTACACATCTCTAAAAATCTAACCATTGGATCTTAACAAATTTTATATCAGTGAAAAGTTATTTCCAAAGCGAACCCAACGGTTCCAGTTTTGGGAAAATCCGGCGGTCGGATCTCTCGGTATAATTGTTTGAAGTTACGATTCCAAATCACGAACTGCAGCAGCGCGATTCGTTTTATTTTAATATATATATATATATATATATATACATATATAAATTCGTTCGACGATTTCAACACCATTTATTCCCTAACATATAGCTAACATTATTTTAATGAATCATACTGACATTAGAAATGTAATTTTTTTAATGTTAAATTATTTTTAACCAATCTTGAATCTCTTTTATACGAAATCATATATTACATTAAAAATGTAATTTTTAATGTTATAAACATTTTCATTTCAACATTGATTTCTTTTATATGAAATCATACATTACATGAAAAATGTAATTTTAATGTCACAAACATTTTCATTTCAACATTGATTTCTTTTATATGAAATCATACATTACATTAAAATGTAATTTTTAATGTCATAAACATTTTCATTTCAACATTGATTTCTTTTATATGAAATCATACATTACATTAAAAATGTAATTTTTAATGTCATAAACATTTTCATTTCAACATTGATTTCTTTTATATGAAATCATACATTACATGAAAAATGTAATTTTTAATGTCATAAACATTTTCATTTCAACTTTAATTTCCTTTATATGAAATCATACATTACATTTAAAATGTAATTTTTAATGTCATACCTTTTTATCAAATCATAGTCTTTTTATATGCATCCTCTTTACAATAAAAAATGTAAATTTTTAATGTTTAACTTTTTCATCAAACGATAAATATTTTTATGAATCCTTTTTACATTAAAAGTATAAATTTTTAATGTTTAACTCTTTCATCAAACTATGAATATTTTTATGAATTATTTTTACATTAAAAATGTAAATTTTTAATGTTAACCTTTCTTTTTCGAAAATGAATATTGCTAATGATTCATACTTTACATTAAAAATTGAATCTTGTTAATGATTCGTACTTTACATTAAAAATGAGATTTTTAATGTAAAAACATTTTTATCAAAATGAATATTGTAAATGAATCATTATTACATTAAAAATGTAATTTTTAATGCTACAACATAATTCCAAACAATAAATCTTGAATCTTTTTGTATGATCCATCTATACATTAAAAATGAAATCTTTTAAATGTATACACAATTTTATGCAACTTAAATCTTTTAATCATTCTATCTTACATTTAAAAAAAAATCTTTCTAATCATTCATTTACAATAAAATATAAATTTCAATGTTAACCCAATTCATTAAACAATGAGTCCTATTTTTAATGATTTATTTACATAAAAAGAATGTAAATTTCAATGTGACAACATATTTATTAAACAATGAATCTTTTTCTAAGAATTCATTTACATTAAAAATGTCAATTTCAATGTAAAAACATTTTTCATTTAACAATGATCATTTTCTATGGTTCGTTTACATTAAAAAAAGTAAATTTCAATGTAAAACATTTTTCATTTAACAATGACTCTTTTCTATGGTTCATTTACATTAAAAAAAAAGTAAATTTCAATGTAAAACATTTTTCATTTAACAATGAATCTTTTCTATGGTTCATTTACATTAACAAAAGTAAATTTCAATGTAAAACATTTTTCATTTAACATTGACTCTTTTCTATGGTTCATTTACATTAAAGAAAGTAAATTTCAATGTAAAATATTTTTCATTTAACAATGACTCTTTTCTATTCATACTATGATCATTTTCATATACAATAAAAATGTATTTTATTGTTAATCAAATTTTCTATTCGTACTATGATCATTTTTTATGTACAATGAAAATATATTTTTATTGTTAAACAATTTTTCTGTACCAAATAATGATCATTATTAATTTACAATAAAAATGTGAATTTATTGTTAAACAATTTTCATATTCAAATAATGATCGTTTTTAATTTAGATATACAATAAAAATCTAATTTTTACTGTTCAAACAATTTTATATCACAACACGAATATTTTATAACACATGAATATTCCAGAAAATTTCGGCAGTATAACGGTAGGGTAATTAAAATCGCCACCGTCCCTATTACGGCTCCTCTACTAACATAGGCCTCGCGGCGATACAAGGGTTTAATTTTACTAATATAATTTCTTTTCACTATACAATGAATTTTCCCTAAACACGATCGATTTCATTTCAACCACAATCACAATCAAATTCACACCACAATACAATCAAGTCGTCCATGGTCTGTGGACGACGCTGTCGGGAGTTTCTAAACTCCGTCTGCAACCTAATATAATTTTATTTATTTATTTTGGATTCAGAAGTCTCACATTGCTTTTTATTTCTTCTAAAACTGTAGAAAGCTCCAAAAATTCTCCAGTCAGTTCTGAAATGTAGATCTCGAATTTACGGTCCCAACGCTTCCTGTTTCATCAAATTTCGTTATCGTATGAGCAAGATATGATTTTTATAATGTTAATGACATTATTGTATAATTATTGGAGTAATTAATTAAAATAAAACACCTTCCTCCTTCTAATAGTTTCCAGGCCGACGCTTATCACGACCCTTTGAAACTAGGGTTCGATTTCGCGAGCACCACCTTCGACGTGAAGATGATCAACCGCCACCCCTTCGACGGCCTTCGAGAGACGCGTCTGGGAACCCCACACTCATGCAACTGGGTGGCTTCCTGCTCCGACAATCCTCAGGCGAACGACAGCAGTTTGTGGGGGTGGTTCGAATGAAATATGGAGCGATAACTAATGAATCCCTTGTGGATTTGTAGAGCACAGAGAATACTATGAAATTGCCTCAGAAATTATCAGAATCCATCATGTGGATCAAGAGGAAATGAGGAAGGAAGTCTCGAGCAGTCTCTCAAGTTGAATGATAGCGGCGGCGGCTTAGATTAGAATTAGGGTTTTCTAAAATGTTTTATTATAATATTTTAATTATTTAATTCTCTAATTTTCCAAAAAGGCCTGATATCTAATACTAACTCCAAATCCAGCCCAGTGACTGTCGCCCCTAACCAAATACCCCCATTCCGGACATAATAGACTAGGCCTCATCAGCCCATTTGATCGTTTCAGCCCATTTTCCTTTAAATTAAAATATAAAATATTTAATTATTAAATTTGCTCGTACATTTTAATTTATCGAGGCTACATACTGACTCTAAAAATTCCTGAAAAATAAATCAAGCTATGTTTTGATGATATGTTCCTAACAAAATTAATTTCGTCAAATTTGAAGACCGTTTGAAAAATGGCCATTTTCTAGTCGATCCAATTTGACTGAAATTGACCAAAATACGTTTTGATTTACCACGCTCACATATTAATTCCAAAAATTATGAAAATTGGAATCTAGCAATAAATTGACATTACGGATCCAACCAAAGTGGTTTCATCGGAAACGGAGGTCGTTTACAAAATGGTTATTTATAAGGGCTATATATTATATTAAATTCCATGGCAACTATTCTGAATATTCAGCTGACCATAACTTTTTATTCCTGCTATGAAATTTCAATTTTTTAGATCCGTTGGAAAGATATTATTAAACAGATTTAAATATTTTTGGTTTTGTTGAAATCCGATTTATTTTGAATCATTTACATTCAGTCAAAGTTCAAATTCTAATTTTCAAACTACCGCGCTATTTCTAGCTCCTTTTTATAATTAAAATAAATTTATTCATTCTAACTTCGATTTAAATAAATTTTTAATCTTTATTATTTAAAATAAGTAATTTTAACTGTTCAAAATTCAGTAAAATAGCCAAAATAAAATTTCTAAATTAGTTCTAATTTTCCGGGTTGTTACAATCTCCCGCACTTAAAAACTTTTTGTCCCCGAAAGGGAAACAACAGTAAAGTAGGAAAAAAAGGAAAATGCAAAGTATTGTATATGTACCTTGCACCAGAGCTAATCAGAGATGTCCACTCAGCACTGGGCATAAGACTGTTTGTTGCTATCCTCGGTCTCCCATATACAGTCTCTAGGATCTCCGCTCCACTGCATTTTGACTAAATGAATTCTCTTATTTCTCAGAACTCTGGTTTCCTTGCCAATAATCTTTACTGGCTCCCTTCTCACAGCTAAGCTCGGGGTAATCTCCAAACCTTGTTGTGCAGCTTCCTCCACAATCAAGTCTGGATCATGTACATGCTTTCGAAGTTGAGACACATGGAATACATCATGTATCCCTGGCAACAAGTCAAGCAACTGAACCCTGTAAGCGAGAGTTCCAATCCTTTCGAGTATAGGAAATGGACCAATGAACCTCGGCACCAACTTCCCAGTTTTCTTGAAACGAACTACTCCTCTCAATGGCGTAACCCACAAGTATACATAATTACTAACAGAAAATTCTAAATCCCTTCTTCTTGAATCTTCATAGCTCTTCTATCGGCTCTGAACTGTTAGTAGTCGCTTCTTATTAAAATCGACTTTATTCGAAGCTTTGCGAATCATGTCGGGACCCAATACTAGTCTATTGCCTAGTTCTACCCAATATGTGGGAGATCTACAAGGTCTACCATATAATGCTTCGAATGGTGACATTTGCAAGCTTGCTTGGTAACTGTTATTATAAGAAAACTCAACCAAACGCAAGTAATCTTCCCATGACCCGCCAAAATCAAGAATGCATGCCCTCAACAAGTCTTCCAATATACGGTTCACCCTCTCAGTCTGGCCATCTGTTTGAGGATGATATGCGGTGCTCAGATTTAATTTTGTCCCCGGGTCCTCTTGGAATGCTTCCCAAAATTTACTAGTGAATATTGGATCACGATCACTAACAATACTACTGGGAACTCCATGTAGTCTGACAATTTCTTTAAAATAAATTTTCGCCAGATTTTGAGCTGTTCTAGTTGATTTGACAAGAATAAAATGGGCAGTCTTCGTGAAACGATCTACGATCACCCAAATACTGTCATTACCTTTCCTGGTTCGGGGCAAGCCATCAATGAAATCCATGGAAATTTGATCCCACTTCCAACTTGGAACCTCAAGTGGTTGTAACAAGCTGGCAGGTTTTTGCTAATCACTCTTGACTTGCTAGCAAGTAGAACACCTGCTGACATAAATGGAAATGTCTCTTTTCATAGATTTCCACCAGAATGTGCACTTGAGATCATGATACATCTTGCTCACCCCTAGATGAATACTAAATTTGGATTTATGACATTCTTCCATTACTTCTCTTCTGAGCTCAGGGATATTCAGGACACAAATTCGGCCTTTTAACCTTAGAACTCCCATGTTATCAATTTGGAAACTCGAGGGTTCGCCTTCCCAAATTATTTTACTAATTCTTTGGATAAATTCATCATCCTTTTGAAGAGCAGAGATTTTGTCAATCAATGAAGGTGTAATAATGAGATTAGCGATAATAGCATTCTTTCTGCTAAGCGCATCTGCTACAACATTGGCTTTTCTTGGAGTATACAAAATATCAAGATCGTATGCCTCAAGAAATTATAACCAACGTTGCTGCCTCAAATTCAAGTCTCTCTGGGTGAACAAATACTTCAATGACTTATGATCTGTATATAATTCGAACTTCTCACCCAAAAGATAGTGCCTCCATATTTTCAAAGCAAACACGATGGCTAATAACTCAAGATCATGAGTAGAATATCTCTTGTCATGCGGCTTCAACTGACGGCTAGAATAAGCAACTACTTTGCCTCTTTGCATTAATACCGCACCAAGACCTTCAATAGAGGCATCTGTATAGACTTTCAAATCTTGATTGCCATCAATAATGGTCAACACTGGAGCAGTAGTCAACCTTAATTTCAGCTCTTGGAAAGCTGCCTCACATTCAGGTGTCCAATTAAACTTTGTAGGCTTCTTGGTAAGTTTCGTTAATGTATAAGATAGCTTTGAGAAATCTTTAACAAATTTCCGATAATAGCCAGCCAATCCTAGGAAATTTCTGACTTCTGTAGGAGTGCTAGGCTGCTTCCAATCTTGAATGGCTGTGATTTTGCTTGGATCCACTGAAATTCCTTCCTTCGATACTACATGACCGAGAAACTTCACTTCTTCTTGCCAGAATATGCATTAAAAAATTTGGCCTTTAATACATTCTTAGAATTTCCAAAACTTGTTCCAAATGTTTCTCATGCTCGGCAGTTGACTTAGAAAAGATTAAGATATTGTCAATGAAAACCAGCACAAATTTATTCAAGACATCGCGGAATACTCGATTCGTTAAATCCGCAAAATAAGAAGGAGCGTTGCATAAGTCGAACGACATCATTAACCACTCATAAAATATGTCTGGACCTCTGAAAGCTGTCAAAGGAACACATTCTTCGGCAATCCGCAGTTGATGGAAACCTGTACCTAGATCCATTCTAGAAAACACTTTCGCTCCATTCAAACGGTCAAATAAATCATCTATATGGGGCAATGGATATTTATTCTTGAGCGTCTGCTTGTTGAGGTCTCGGTAATCAATACATAATCTGAGAGTACCGTCAGACTTTAGAACAAACACTGCTGCTGCGCCCTAATTCGAAAAGCTAGGCATGATCAGACCTTTCCACAAAAGCTGCTTAGTTTGATTACCCAATTCTTCTTTCCCTTTCCATGTCAATCTTTGAATAGGATGCACAACTGGCCTTGCATTCGAAACTAAATCAATCCTGAAGTCAATTTCTCTTCGCGGAGGTAAGCTATCAACTTCTTCGAACACATCCGCATAATTCTTAACGACAGGAATATTTTCAATGGCAGTGGGAGAAACCTCAAGAGCAGCCTAAAATTCTTTTCTATCTGAATCTGAGTCTACACAGGGTATAACAATATTGGCAAGCTTCGTTTTAATTCTAACAACTCTTTCTGCACATTTAACTTCAGCTTCATGTTTAGTTAACCAATCAAGCCCAAGAATGATGTCAAATTCAGAAAAATCCATAACAATCAAGGTACGAGGAACCGATAATGGGAAAAAGAGATGGGCACTTTACAATACAAACCAAGAATTAGAGAACCACTGGTTGGATTATGAACCTTAATCGGTTCTTTGAGATTCCTTAATTTTAGAGTTAGCTTATTGACTGTATTACTCAAATGAAGCTTTGCGATGCGCCCGTATCAAACAATATTGCAACAGGAATATTGTTGACAGTGAGCGCACCTTCCAAAACATCTGGCCTTTGCTGACTAGCTGAGGGTGCTGGAGTTTCCGCTACTTCACTTACATGAGCTACTTCAGACTTCTTTAACAGTAGACAATCCCTTGCAACATGACATGTCTGGTGGCACTTATGGCATTTCCTTTTACTATGAGACCTCTTCTGTTTATTAATGGATTTTGATCCAACTTTTCCATGTTTCTTTAGAGATTTGCAATTTATCGATAAATGACCTTGCTTATTGTAGTTAAAGCATGTGGCAGTCGTTAATGGCTCTTCCTTAGATTTAACCTCTTTCTTATCAGCTTTAGGCTTGTTACTGGCCTCAGGCTTTGTACTTGCCTCAGGGCTATTAGTTTCAAACTTCCGTTTGCTGCTAGAGCTGCCTTCCTCTTCATCCTCCCAACCATGTTGCTCATTAAGATACTCATAGCGATAAGCCATTTATATCATCTTAGAAAAAGGAAGATTCACATGAGCAAGTACTCTACCTTCGTATTTCTTTTGAAGTCCTTTGATAAATCTCAGATTCTTCCTTATAGGATCTCGAATTAGTTCTGGGGCAAAGAGAGAAAGTCCACTAAATTTATTCTGATATTCCTGGATGGTCATATCTCCTTGTTTCAGATTATAAAACTCATCATATAGCTGCTCAGTTGCTTCTGGAGGAATAAATCTTTCTTGGAAAATTTATTTAAATCTATCCCAGGTAATACTACCTTCTGCATTTTCCTCAGTAACTGTTTTCCACTAGATTAGAGCTTCGTCTTTGAGTGCCCAAGATGCCAGTAATCTTTTCTGATCATCTCTCAGCTTCAAGCCTTCAAAAGTTCTCTCAGAAGAACGCATCCATGCTTGTATTTCAATAACGGATTCGTTGCCCGATAATGGTACTCCACCCAGATTTCGATACTTCTTTACTAAAGCTTCTAGATCTGGTTCTGGTTGTGGGAGCACAATTGGCTCATTAGATTGGTGAACCATAGAATTACTTATTCTGCCTCTGCCACTCATTTTCTACTATGTCTGCAAACAGCAGACAAAGAGTCAGGCCAACAGAAAAGATATTGTAAAGCATGGAGACATATATTTAAATGTAAATGAATCTAAGGGGGTGTATTTTATTCTGCTGTACTCATTCTAGGACATTACTAGTCCTATCTCTGATGAGTCACTCGTCTTAGAATATTACTGATTCTATTTCTGTCAAGTTTGTTTATATGTCATATTCCGGAGCTAAGTTTAACCATTAGCTCTGATACCAAATATGATAACCCCAAACTCCCGTTCCATGGAAGCAAGGATAATCATTGGAATATGACACATAACAGTTAAAACAAAATAGAAATATAGAATTATAGCAGATGAAGTATCACAAATTACACTGGAAATAATATATCATCAGAGTTACACAACATAATAGGATCATACTTAGTACATAATACAGTTTCAGCTTAATATAAAATGTCTGCAGCGGAATCAACATAATATACTAAATGAAGTCTGAATAGCATAATAGGAATGATAGTATCCATTTTCAGCTCCATAGCTATCCGGAATGAGTCTGCTAAAACCTAAATACAAGGCTGCCCATATGGAAAATATGGGCACCTGAGTTTGCAAAGTGAAACAAACTACGAGTCAATCATGGGACTGGTATGAGAAATCTAATTAACCTATTTAATAATAAGGCTAATCACAGGACTACGCCGCTAACGCGGAATGGGTTTACTCCATTGGATTGCCCGTGCATAAAATAAAGTAAATTGTTAAACAACGCAATGCTATTTAGAAAAATGGAACCATTATAAGACTCAAGTCCCATCACACAATGCAACGCAAACCGAAGGATAGAGTTTTACCTTATAATGGTCAAAAATGCTTGATATGATAAAACGGATTTGATGATATTATTAGTGTATATATGTTTCAAAAACATTTCAATCATAATGTATCAATCATAGGCGGCATAGCTACCATATACTAAGTCGCCATACTAGTTTTACAACCAAAACCGCATGGTGTCGTATTGGAAGTTGGATTTCCATCATGAACCAAGGCAAGGGATCGTCCTTACCGAATTCAAAACTCTCTAGCCCGAGCCTCAGGGCAAGTACTCAGTCAAACCCTTAGGAGCCACAGGGCTGGTCCACACATATGTTAGTGGATTATATAAAATTCCTGAATAATATGTCTCCCCGCCCAATGGGGCGTAAATAAAGAGCCACTAGGGACTCCAATCCGAGGTACCTCGATTTACATCATCCACATAAGTAAAAATGTCTGGGCTGCATACCTTGACACCACTCCTAGCTAGAAAGAAACGCATGTGCTCCCTGGATCCTTCTCTCGTTTCTGGTTCATACCGGGGTGTGAGGCTCGCGAAGTAACGCTATACATAAAGCTATGCTAAATAAAGTTGTGCTTTAATCGTCAATCACAAGGCTCTACTTTTCAACAATAAGCCTTGATCATTTGCATTTGGCATGCCACACTGACAATTCACGCCATGCGACTGACGTCTATCAATATATAACCTCTAAGCTCGTACATCTCAGAGAAGGGTGTTAAGCAAGAAAATAAGTTCTCCGCCAATAAGAAGATATATATTTAATAGAGATCAATCAACATAGAATAAAATCCAATGTCAGGCATACATCCATCTACAAGTCCATTCTGGGTCTGAACGAATCGGAGACATATTATTCCTCGTTCCATATGTCCAATAAAGAAGAGAGGCTATCGCATATCCGGACAATCAATAAGTACGTCCGGACAACTACCACTGTAACGCTTTCAAGGCAGCAAATCCAATCAAAGGCATCAGTAGTCATCCATTCGATGTGAAGATCGCCGGTCTTCAGCCATCATCTTCAAATCTTCAACTTCTAATCGTCGATCAATTATTTAACTTGGCCTTTTCAAATAATTCGCGAATATATATAATTCAAATCAATTCTTTTCATTCCATATTGTTTATAATATTTTATAATGATTTATCGCTATTTTTGTTTATATAAAAATAGCCATTTTTAATTAAACGACGCTTCAGGTCATTACATGGCCCTGGCGTCGTTTTCATCAAAATTTGATTTACACATCTCTCAAAATCTAACCGTTGGAACTTAGAAAATTTTATATCGTTGGAAAGATCTTTCCAAAGCGAACCCAACGGTTCCAGTTTTGGGAAAATCCGACAGTCGGGTCTCTCGGTATAATCATTTGAAGTTACGATTTCAAATCGCGAACTGCAGCAGCGCTTTCGCGATTCGTTTTATTTTAATTTATATATATATATAAATTTGTTCGACAATTTCAACACCATTCATTCCCTAACATATAGTTAACATTATTTTAATGAATCATACTGACATTAGAAATGTAATTTTTTTAATGTTAAATTATTTTTACAATCTTGAATCTATTTTATATGAAATCATACATTACATTAAAAATGTAATTTTTAATGTCATAAACATTTTCATTTCAACATTGACTTTTTTATATGAAATCATACATTACATTAAAAATGTAATTTTTAATGTCATAAACATTTTCATTTCAACATTGATTTCTTTTATATGAAATCATACATTACATGAAAAATGTAATTTTTAATGTCATAAACATTTTCATTTCTACTTTGATTTCTTTTATATGAAATCATACATTACAATAAAAATGTAATTTTTAATGTCATGCCTTTTTATCAAATCATAGTCTTTTTATATGCATCCTCTTTACATTAAAAAATGTAAATTTTTAATGTTTAACTTTTTCATCAAACGATAAATATTTTTATGAATCATTTTACATTAAAAATTTAAATTTTTAATGTTTAACTCTTTCATCAAACTATGAATATTTTTATGAATTCTTTTTACATTAAAAATATAAATTTTTAATGTTAACCTTTCTTTTTCAAAAATGAATATTGCTAATGATTCATACTTTACATTAAAAATTGAATCTTGTTAATGATTCATACTTTACATTAAAAATGTAATTTTTAATGTAAAAACATTTTCATCAAAATGAATATTGTAAATGAATCATTATTTACATTAAAAATGTAATTTTTAATGTTACAACATAATTCCAAACAATAAATCTTGAATCTTTTTGTTTGATTCATCTATACATTAAAAATGAAAAATTTTAATGTATACACAATTTTATGTAACTTAAATCTTTTTAATCATTCTATCTTACATTAAAAAAAATCTTTCTAATCATTCATTTACAATAAAATGTAAATTTCAATGTTAACCCAATTCACTAAACAATGAGTCCTTTTTCTACTGATTTATTTACATAAAAAATTGTAAATTTCAATGTGACAACATATTTATTAAACAATGAATCTTTTTCTAAGAATTCATTTACATTAAAAATGTCAATTTCAATGTAAAAACATTTTTCATTTAACAATGATCATTTTCTATGGTTCATTTACATTAAAAAAAAGTAAATTTCAATGTAAAACATTTTTCATTTAACAATGACTCTTTTCTATGGTTCATTTACATTAAAAAAAGTAAATTTCAATGTAAAATATTTTTCATTTAACAATACCTCTTTTCTATGGTTCATTTACTATAAAAAAAAGTAAATTTCAATGTAAAACATTTTTCATTTAACAATGACTCTTTTCTATGGTTCATTTACATTAAAGAAAGTAAATTTCAATGTAAAACATTTTTCATTTAACAATGACTCTTTTCTATTCATACTATGATCATTTTCATATACAATAAAAATGTATTTTTATTGTTAATCAATTTTTCTATTCATACTATGATGATTTTATATATACAATAAAAATATATTTTTATTGTTAAACAATTTTTCTATACCAAATAATGATCATTATTAATTTACAATAAACATGTGAATTTACTGTTAAATAATTTTCATATTCGAATAATGATCATTTTTAATTTAGATATACAACAAAAATCTAACTTTTATTGTTCAAACAATTTTATATCACAACATGAATATTTTATAACACATGAATATTCCAGAAAATTTTAATAGCATAACGGCAGGGTAATAAAAACCGCCGTCCCTAATATGGCTCCTCTGCTAACCTAGGCCTCGCGGCGATACAAGGGTTTAATTTTCCTAATACAATCTATTTTCACTATACAATGAATTTTCCACAAACACGATCGATTTCGTTTTAACCACAGTCACAATCCAATTCACACCACAATACAATCAAGTCGTCCATGGTATGTGGACGACGGTGTCGGGAGTTTCTAAACTCCGTCTGCAATATAATATAATTTTATTAATTTATTTTGGATTTAGAAATCTCACATTGCTTTTTATTTCTTCTAAAATTGTAGAAAGCTCCAAAAATTCTCCGGTCAGTTCTGAAATGTAGATCTCGAATTTACGATCTCAACGCTTCCTGTTTAATCGAATTTCGTTATCATATGAGCAAGATATGATTTTTACAGTGTTAATGACATTATTGTATAATTAATGGAGTAATAAATTAAAATAAAACACCTTCCTCCTTCTTATAGTTTCCAGGTCGATGCTTATCACAACCCTTCGAAACTAGGGTTCGATTTCGCGAGCACCACTGTCGACGTGAAGATAATCAGCCGCCACCCCTTCGACGGCCTTCGAGAGACGCATATGGGGACCCTACACTCGTGCAGCTCGGTGGCTTCCTACTCCGACAATCCTCAGGAGAACGACGGCGGTTTGTGGGGGTGGTTCGAACGGAATATCGAGCGATAGCTAATGAATCTCTTATGGATTTGTAGAGCACAGAGAATACTACGAAATTGCCTCAGAAATTATCGGAATCCATTGTGTCGATCAAGAGGAAATGAGGAAGGAAGTTTCGAGCAGTCTCTCACGTTGAATGATAGTGGCGGCGGCGGCTTGGATTAGAATTAGGGTTTTCAAAAATGTTTTATTATAATATTTTAATTATTTAATTCTCTAATTTTCTAAAAAGGCCCGATATCTTATACTAACTTCAAATCCAGCCCAGGGATTATCGCCCCTAACCAAATACCCCCATTGCGGATACAATGGACTAGGTCTCATCAGGCCATTTGATCGTTTCAGCCCATTTTCCTTTAAATAAAATATAAAACATTTAATTATTAAAATTGATCGTACATTTTAATTTACCGGGGCCACATGATGACTCTAAAAATTCCCGAAAAATAAATCTAGCTACGTTTTGACGATACGGTCCTAACAAAATTAATTTCATCAAATTTGGAGACCGTTTTAAAAATGACCATTTTCTGGTCGATCCAATTTGACTGAAATTGACCAAAATACGTTTTGATTTACCACGCTCACATATTAATTCCAAAAATTATAAAAATTTGAATCTAGCAATAAATTGACATTCCGGATCCAACCAAAGTGGTTTCGTCGAAAATGGAGGTCGTTTACAAAATGGTTATTTATAAGGGCTATATATTATATTAAATTC
This sequence comes from Allium sativum, assembly GCA_030737875.1. NCBI lineage: Eukaryota > Viridiplantae > Streptophyta > Magnoliopsida > Asparagales > Amaryllidaceae > Allium > Allium sativum. The sequence continues at coordinate 981,288,683 of CM060915.1, forward strand.
CATAGCGACTATTCTGAATATTCAACTAACCATAACTTTTTATTCTCGCTATGAAATTTCAATTTTTTTGATCCGTTGGAAAGATATTATTAAAAAGATTTAAATATTTTTGGTTTTACTGAAATTCGATTTGTTTTGAATATTGTACATTCAGTCAAAGTTCAAATTCAAATTTTCAAACTACCGCGCTATTTCTAACTCCTTTTTATAATTAAAATTAATTTATTTGTTCTAACTTCTATTTGAAAAAAAAAATTAATGGTTATTATTTAAATAAATTATTTTAACTGTTCAAAATTCAATAAAATAGCCAAAATAAAAAATTTGAATTGGTTATGATCTTCCGGGTTGTTACACTAATAATCGTATAAATGATTTTTATGGCATGTTAACTCAGATTTTGCAATTGACATATTTCATAAGACCTATGCAGGATGTTTATTTGCTTAGATGCAACTGGTTCAGTAATGTTCCAGGTTTTAGTATTAACGTGCATCCAAATTATAATCTTATAGAAATTAAATATATCTCGCATTATTAAAAGTACAACCCTGTTGTACTAGCCAAACAAGCCCTACAAGCTTATCATCCCCTTTATCCATCTCTAAAAAGGGATAAAGCAGATTGGTTTGTGGTTTTTAAAACCAAGGCAAGATTTACATTCGATGGAAAGAATATTCCTAATGAACAAGCCTATCAAGCTGATCTAAAGGAAAATGTGGAAATAGCAATTACAGACGATTAAACTGATTTTGGACCTTTAAATGATGAGACAAATATATTAATCGAAGCAATTGAGAGTGTAGAGGAAAATGTCATGAAACATGAAACCAAGTCTGAATCAGAAAACGATGAGGACTGAGTTATATCCGGTGATTTAAACAATTATTCACATTACATTCATCTCTGATTAATATTGCATTTACCCAAGTTATACAATTTCAACGACAACATGTGTATACTCACACACGCAACACATACACAACATGGCACATGTGTAGCATGTATTACATTTTTTAACGGTTCATCATATCATAATTATTATGAATTGTATATGTATGTGGAAGGTATATTATGTCTGGCTCTCGACGACGTAGTTCTTCCCAGTAGATCAGTGCGAGTAGTGGCAAGCCACAAGCTCGTCCAGTCATTTACTTGAAGCCCAAGGCTGATCATGCATAAGTATCAAAATTAGCAGTATAGCAGTTTAATTTTTTGTACATGATATATCTATAATTGTCTAAAGTTCTATTTTATATTTAATACAGGGGGTTTGAGTTGGAGCCATCTCAAGTGGTTATGAACATTTCTAAGGATGCGTATATGGCTAGGATGAACGATTTCTGGCCTAAGTGGAGCAAGATCCCTGCATCGTGAGAGAGACCATCTGGAAGGATTTTCAGGTAAGTTTATACAGCTTTACAAAATGGTTAAATACAAATAAATAATTAGTAATATTTTCTCATTGTACAGGACGTAGTAGATTTTCGGAAGTCTGACATCAGCCTAGTTTAGCGACACTAGAACTCAAAGATCGCTAAGAACTACAGAGAGAAAATGTTAGAGACTAAAAAATTGGGGAAGAAGCCAAAGTGGATGAGCGCAGTGGTATGGGACAAGTGGGTTGATTGGTGGAACACTGATGAATTCAAGGTAAGTCTATAATGAATCTCATTAATTTTTTTGCTAATCATAAAATAATTATTCAATGAAAATTTGCACGCGGAGTCAGCAAGGAACTCAGCAAACAGGAGCAGGAATTCAGTAACTCATCGTGAAGGATCCAAGTCTTTCCAACATCACCGCGGGGACTTGGTATAAATTTATCAATTATTACATTTGTATATTGATCAGTTCAATAATTAGCTATGTGAAATTGAATTATCTATATTATCAATTGCAGGAACGAGCTCGTAGGCATCCATGTCTTACATGGACGTATTTGCTTATGCCCGCACATCCAGGCAAGTAGACGAGGCTGGCAACATCACATATCAGTGACATAATCAGGATAGGGTAACAACTACATATGTACACGTATTTTATGTGTGTGTATTTTAGATTATATTACTCACATCGATAATTTTATTAATTACTAACTATGTAAATTAAAAATAGAATTCTATTATTTTTCAACTGAAATTGTTTTTTGCATTATAGGCAAGGTTTCAGGAGGCACGGGCACATGCGCTTGAGGAGTTTGTTCGTGATGAGTTGACATTGGAGGAGGAAGGTAACATACTTGACGTTGTTATGGATCTGACACAGCGGAGTAGACGTTATGGCTTCGGGAATCTAACGGTAATTAATCCTTTTGCATACACACGATAAATTAGCATTTAGATATATAGTGTTATAACATTTTATATGTTGACATAGCCCTTTTGATATTCATTCTATTTGTAGGCTCGACAAACTCAAAAGGCCCAAGACAAAGAAAAAATTAAGGAGCTTAGAACAATGATTAAGCAGCTGTAGGAGCATAATTGTATGCAGACTGGCTATACAGATGGACACGAGCAGACTAGAGACAGGTTAGCTGGGTATGCACGGGTAGCTGATCTGGAGACGGGCAGGAGGCTTCCACGTATGATATATATAGTATTCTCCCTGTGTTGTTGAAGATCACTGCTTGGGCATTAGTCGTGCATCTTCTACTTTAGCTTTCTTTTGTTTTAGAGACAGTAAATTTGGAAAGTTGTAATAAGCTGTATTTGGATTTCCGCTGCTATGTTGGTTTAGTTTTCAGCTTATGCACTGTCTCGCCTGTTCTATGTCAAGATTATGTTATTATTATATTTTGTTCCATGCGCTGTGAGACATTCTACAGGTTCCTTGATTAGTTCATTCTCTTCTTTCTTTTCTTCTGACGACCGTTCCGTGCTAACTGGACATGTGTACAGCGCACTTTTGGAGTAAATGTCGGTTGGTGCAGGAGGGCCGTCACATTTGGTATCAGAGCCTGGTTTTTCCAACAGCTAGAAATGGTTACCAACGGCTAGAAATGGTTACCAACGGCTTATTGGTCATTCTTTTGAAACAGTTTCCAATGGCTTGCTACCTTGAATGTCATTGGAATAGCTCCGTTGGTTCCTTTGGAAATTGTTAGATTTCGTTGTATTTATTCCAACTGCTATTCCAACGGCCGCTAACGACTCCCAGCCGTTGGAACCGTATTCTCTTATAGTGTGAAAATCACCAACTAAATAATTTGTATTTATAAGACATATGAATTTTTTAACAATGAAAATGAATTTTCAAATAACGAAAAGCTTACATAAAAATTCAGCATGCATTATTTTATTAATTTTGAACTTGAAATCCTATTAACAAAATACTTGGTGAAAAAGGTCATAATGATTACACCAACTATGCACAATGATAGACTATTCAAACTAAAATCATAAAAAGGAGGGATGTAAATAGGGGCTATAAAAAGATTAAACAAATCTCATATGTTGACTTTGCGTTAGTTCTAATCTTACTGTTATCATCATCTACATGGAAGGATAAAGAAATCATGGTCGTCGTGTATTCAATGGTCACCTTAGAATGTGCCATTCTATGGCATTGGTAACCCATTTGATGCCAGTCGTTTATGCATACGTCATGACATGAAAATAAAAAGGTAGACGATATCCGTTTAAAAACAGCCAAGAAATGGAGAAACACAATACCAACAATCTAGGATAAAACTTATTGAATATATGGTGACAAAAAAGATAATGAAAAATTCTTTGTGAAACTGGATAATATAATTAAAACTCATCATTTACAAATTGACCTTTTTTCTGTCATTGATTCATAACATAATTAAATCTTTACTTGTATATACTCTGCTTCTGATTAATTTATACATGTAAAAAAGATAATTATTAGGTTGACTCCCTGCCAAAACATAAAAAGTGTAGAAAACAGGAAAATAAAAATTAGAACAAACTAAAATAAGAAAATCAAAAGAAGAATAAATTGTGTATCCTTATAATTCATTTAGAATATATACATATACATATACACATACACACATAGTTATATGTGTGTGTGTGTGAATGTGTGTGTGTAATTTTCCATATATGTGCTAATTGAGAAGGACTTTAAAATATGGTAACATAACAATATAAATTTCTAGTAAAGTTTCAATAATTTACTGATATAAGCATATTTGTTACACTATATTATTAAATAATAAGCAAACCAAATTGTTGGTCAAAATTTGCCTTTGATTAGTTTGTAAAGCCCACGGGGATAAAAAGAATGTAGCAAAGCATAAAAATAAAATAAGTTGCTTAAAAGTTAAAATGTAAATGGATACTGAGATGGCCAAAAAATCCAAGCCATAGTTGTTGACACGTTGTTTAGTCAAGCTGTCACATGTCAAGCATTTGGTTAGTAACGTGCTCAAGCACGAAGAATGTCTACTACAAGCCTTTGCGCTATGACTTTTAAGCGAACCGTCAGTCGAGCCAAAGGTGAGTCATGCTCCGAGTCGAAGGCGAGCCATCAAGCGGACCCGGGCGCAGCGCTGGCGGGGGTCTGGGGCTCCACAGTCACGGCAGCGCTGGTTAGGTCGAACAAGTGGGGGACCGCCCTATTCATTTGATTTCCTCGGAACTGGAAGCTCGAATCCCTTCACTTCGGACCAACAAAACCTTGGATTCCCTCACTTCGCATTCAGGAACTTCGGCACCTTCAACAACTTGATTTGGCCCCCTTCTCCATCAATTTCATACCTCCTAAAAGGGTATGAAATTTGTATCCCAGAGGGGGTACGAATTTCATACCCCTCACCAAGGGGTACGAATTTCTTGTATTAAGGTTGTTTCTGGGGTCCAAAATTAAAGGTTGTGGTCCCTATTTTCTATTTACTCCCACCTAACCTCCTTCCTCTAAATACCCCAACCCTTGGCCTTCATTTGGAGGCTTCTCCCTTGGAATTTTTGGACTTCTAGAGCTCCAAACCCTCATTAATGGCACCTTATTCTTCTTGGCCATTGGAGATGGCAAGAATAATTAAAACATGGCATACACATTTTCCACCAACACCAAGACATTAACAAGGATAATTATGTTGCACTTGGCCACTTTTGGACTTCTTGGACATTAAGGATAATTTTAAGATATAGTCGACCATGTCAACTCATCTAAAGGAAGAAGAAGGGCGTTTTAGTCAAAGTTTAGAATTAACAAGGACATTGTTATTCTATTGAAATACTTTGTACTTGAATATCGTCTAAACTCGTAAAGCACTGTAATAGGATATTATATGATGAATGATCATTATAAAGTGGACATAGGTGTTAGTGCTGAACCACTATAAAAGTTGTGTCTCCCCTGAATTTACATTATTTACTGCTTATTTGGATATTTTTGCTTACATCATACTTACATCGAAGTTGGCTTGTGTTGAATAAAGCGACAATTCCCCACATCAACATTTTGGTGCACCGGGAAGGGGACACATAGCTTTGACTTCTGCTTTGGGTAAACTTTTCGGATTTGTCTTCAGTTCTCGACTTCGACTTTATTACTTGCTTCTCATCATAATGTTTAAGCGTAAGAAGCTCAACACTATAACCGAATCTCAAGGTGCGAAAGGAGGAGGAACTCAAGAACTCTCCTCGACTAGACCTCTATCGAATTACGTCACTCAGGAAGACGTTAATGGAATGATTAAAAACATCGCTACGGATTTGAATGCTCGACCCGAGCGAAAAGAAGATGCTTTCAATACCTTCCTCGCTTATATCGAAGATAGGAAAGAAACACTTCAAGGACGACAGGCCAGGCAGATATTATTGGACTAATACCAATGTTCCTCCACCTGTGATTCGGGACTTGGGGGAAATCAAACTAAAAAACAGGTCAACGCCGCTCCTCGAAACAGTGCCGGTCCCGCTACACTCGGGTGCACCCCAACCCCAACGCCACTCCATCCCATGACGCTTTGGTCGGACAAGTCGTGGGCTCCGCTGTTGGTAACGTTGCTCAAGCGCCAATGCGCACAGCTTTGGATGGTAGTGCTCCTACGGTTCTAGGAGTCAGGATTGAGCCCAATGTGGCCCCTCAAGTTGGAACTCAACCAGACTTTCTTTTCAATCAACTGATTCCCAACTTGGACTTAAACAGTGGGGGCACCAGTGCTGCTTTGGATAGTCTAAGTCAACTGCTTGCTTTCGAAAATGGGTCAGAGATCGTGGATGTCATCCGCCGGTACACTCAAGGCGGTGCTTCTTCTACGGACATGGATTGAGTGACTCACAGCCCGCTTTCTTTGGATATCAGGAACTCTCGGAATCCACCTGATTTCAAGCTACTAGTGTTGGATCCCTATGATGGTCGCAAGGACCCGACCGCTTACCTCATGAGATACATTCGACATATGGAAGTTCTCTCAGCTTTGGAAAATGTCATAAACAAATGCTTCTCTCTCTTTTTAACATATATTACTGCAATGTGATACAGACAGCTGGAGCCAGACTCCATTACTTCTTAGAATGCTTTGATTACCCGATTTGTGGAACAATTTAGAGTCAACATAGCTCGCCCGAAAAGCGTCATGACTCTCAATGGAATTAAGCAGAAAGCTGGCGAGACTCTGCGGAGATTCTTGAAATGATTCAATGTTGCGGTCACTTCAGTCGACAGACCTAATCCTTCCATGGTTTTAATGGTCGCAGTATTTGGTGTTCTAGATAAGTCTGAATTCAGGACTTCACTATATCGGGACCCACCAAGGGACCTTGGCGAATTCTATTTTGAAGCTAAAAGATTCTTTCGTGAAGAGAGGATGTGAAGGCTAACAACAAAAGAGACCTCAAGGTTAATGTTGCTGCGAACGGGAAACCGTCTGACTTTGAGAATGGTAAAGCTCCTGCTACTGCTAAGGAACCCCCTTTGAGAAGTATTCCCAATAGAACTTAGGGATAACCCCAGTTCTCGTCCTACTCAGAGCTTACTCATACCCTCGAGGAGATCTTTCGAGAGGTTCATCCCCGCTACCCTTTCAGACAACCTCCCTTGAGGGACCTAACTCCAAAAGAAAGGGATTCTGATCAGATGTGCGAGTTCCACGGCTACCCTGACCAACTGTGATAACCCAAAACTTCCGTAGACCGAAAGTAAGGATAATCGTTTTGGAATACAACATATCTACAACAAAAACAGATCTCAGATAATTATCATAACACCTAAACCATTGCAGCGGAGATAAATGTCATCAACATTACAGTAGAACATCAGAGTATGCAGTTTTACAGGATCCACTTAGCATAATAGATGTCTTAACAAAGGAGAAACAAGTCTCAAATGAAAGGAAATAAGTTTCAAATCCCATTACATACATCAAAAGCAAAAGATAGAAAAATGTCTCAAAAGCATAATAAAAGATGGAGAAAAGGTTTTCTTCCTTCCAAAGCAAGCTCCAACCAAAAAGTATCACCTAGAAACCTGTCAATTGGCTGCCCGTGTAGAAAGAGGGCACCCGAGTTTGCAAAAGTGAAACAAACTACGAGTCAGTCATGGGACTGGTGTGAGAATTCTTAACTAACTTAACTATCAAGATGGCAAATCTCAGGACCACGCCGCTAACGCGGAACGAGTTTACTCCATTGGATTGCCAGTGCAATATTTTATAAAGTTTATATAAAACAGCGAAATGACTTTTGAAAAATGAAACCATCATAAGACTCAGATCCTATCACACAATGCAACGCACACAGGAGGATAGAGTTTTCCCTTATGATGATCAAACATGCTTAATACGTTAAAAGTAATATTTTAATATTATCATTAGTGTTTAAGCAGTGTTAAAATACTTCAATATAAATATATCAATCTTAGACGGCATAGTACCCCATCCTACTATGTCGACGTAAATAAGTTTACAATCAAAACCGAAATGTCGTCGTATTGGGAATTGGTTTTCTGTCATGAAATTGAGGCTAGGGATCGTCCTCTTCCGATTCGAGACACTCTAGCAAATGCCTCAGGATCACACCTATGGGCAACCCTTAGATGCGGTAGGGTCGGTCCCTACCTAACGGTAGTGGATTAGTTATGCCTGAACACACGTTTCCCGGTCCCTTTGGACCTATAATATGACCACTTCCGGCCTATAAAAACCCGAGGTACTTCAATCCAAAATCCACATAAGTAAAATGCCGGGCCTGTCAAAACCCAAGCACCACTCCTAGCTAGAAAGAAACGTGTGCACTCCCTACGGTCCATATCCCGTTTTTGACTCATACCGGGGTGTGAGGCTCACGAAGTCATGATATACACAAAGCTATGCCTAACTAGGCTATGCTTTGATCATCAGCCACAAGGCTTGCTTTTCAACAAAGCCTTGATCATTGCATCTTGGCGTGCCACATTGACAATTCAACGTCATGCGATCGATAACTATCACTACGTATCAGGGTGTTAAGTAGAGAATAAATTCTCCACCACCAAACAGACATATATTAATAGAAATCGATTTAATTACATGAAGCGAATTCCAACATCAGACACGCATCCATTTACAAGTCCGTTCTGGGTCTGAACGAAACCGGAGACACCAAAAAGGCGCTCGCTTATCCGCACGACCAACACACACGTCCGGACAATTACTGCTTCAACCCAGTCCTGGGAGCAAGTCAGTCCAAGGTATCAGAAGTCATTGCCCATTCGATGTGAAGATCGTCGGTCTTCAACCGTCGTCTTCTTACATCTATGATGCAATCGCCGTTCAATTATTTGAAATGAGTTACACTCGGCCTTTTCAAATAATTGTCGCATAATTATAGTTAAAAACATTTCATTTATATTTATACCGATTTATCGCTATTTTTATTTATTAAAAATAGCTCGAAATATATAAACGACGTTTCGGGTCAATAGGTGGCGCTGGCGCTGCTTTTATCAAAATTTGATTTACACCTATCTTAAAATATAACCGTCGTATTTTGATGAAATTTATATCGTTGGAAAGCTCTTCCCAAAGCGGTCCTAACGGTTCCAGTTTTGGGAAAATCCAACGGTCGGATCTTTCTATATATTCGTTTGAAGTTACGATTGTCTATACGCGAACTGCAGCGCTCGTTTCGTTTAATTTTGTATTTTATATTTATATAATATATAAACCATTTGAGCGATTTCCTTTATTAAAATCCATTACTTTTATTCTATGAAGGAAATATTTTCGTCCGCCAATTCTAGTGCGACAAAAATGATGGTTTCAACAATGTATCATTTTATATCAAGTAGACATGATATTTTTGTTCGCCAACTCTAATGTGACCAAAAATGAAAATTCAACGATGTATATTTCTATATTCAACAAAAATGACATTTTTGTTCGCCAATTCTAATGCGACCAAAAATGATATTTTAAAATGTATAATTTCAATATTCAACAAAATGACATTTTTGTTTGCCAATTCTAATGCGACCAAAAATGATATTTTAAAATGTATAATTGCATTATCCAACAAAATGACATTTTTGTTCGCCAATTCTAATGCGACCAAAAATGATATTTCAACAATGTATAATTGCATTTTCAACAAAATGACATTTTTGTTCGCCAATTCTAATGCGACCAAAAATGATATTTCAACAATGTATAATTGCATTTTCATTAAAATGACATTTTTGTTCGCCCATTCTAATGCGACCAAAAATGATATTTTAAAACGTATAATTACATTATCCAACAAAATGACATTTTTGTTCGCCAATTCTAATGCGACCAAAAATAATGTTTTAAAATGATATGCCCCTTACTCTTATTATTTACATATGAAATGTACATCTCTTTTGACTCTTTCCTATTTACATTGAAAATGAAAATGTCTTTTTATTCTTTTCTATAACTAAGGCAACTCAATTTAAAAGTTAATTCATCTTTCTATGTAATATTTGCATTGTAAAATGCAATTAAAAAGGTGGACTTTATTTCCAATGTAAACATCTTTTCTAGCGTCAACATTCCTAAAATAAATACATTTTCTAATGTCAAGATTTGATTCATTTCAACTATATTACATAACGATGAAATTTTGTTCATCTCAACCATATAAACATGACGATGAAATTTGGTTCACATCAACTATAATAACATGACGATGAAATTTGATTCACATCAACTATACTAACACGACGATGAAATTTGATTCACATCAACTATACTAACACGACGATGAAATTTGATTCACATCAACTATACTAATACGATAACACGACGATGAAATTTGATTCACATCAACTATACTAACACGACGATGAAATTTGATTCATTTTTGATGAATCGCAATAAAGGTCTCATCTTATTTTCATTTGTAAATCAAATAAGATGTCTAATATTTATTTTATCTTTTAGTTAAAGTTTAAAAGATCTAAATTTTCTTTATTTTATAAATCAAATAAAGCTCTACACTTTCTTTTATTTTGTAAAACAAAATAAAGGATTCAAATTTTTCTCTTATATTTTGTAAATAAAAGATTCAAACTTTTCTTTTATACAGTAAACAAAAGATTCAATTTTCTTTTATATTGTAAATAAAAGATTTAACTTTCTTTTATATTATAAATAAAAGATTCAACTTTGTTTTCAAAAACAAAAGATTAGAACTTTAATTTGTTTTCAAGACAAAAGATTAAAACTTTAATTTGTTTTTCAAAACAAAAGATTAGAACTTTGATTATATTTTGTTTTCAAACAAAGGATTAAAACTTTGATTATATTTTGTTTATCAAACAAAAGGTTAAAACTTTGATTATATTTTGTTTATTTTGAAATAAGAATTCAACTTAAATAAAAGGATTAAAAATAAAAAAAAATAAAAAAAAAGATGGGAACTTTATTATGATTGCATCAGAATATTACAGATCCAAAATGTCAAACTAAACATGACATCACAACGAACAAAATTCAACGATACAACAATCACCACATAACAGATCAGAATAATATACAATGATTCAACTGATCAAATAGAATTAAAATAAATTATTTAATTATTTAAATTCAAAATCTCACAGTCGTTGACGATTTTTGGCCAAATTTCAAGTTGTTCAGAATCAACTCCAGTCAGTCTATATGCGTAGATCTCAGAGTCACGATTACAACGTCGCTGAAATCATCGAATTTCGAATTGAAATGAGTTAGATATGGTTAATCGAAGTTTTAAAATAATTTAAATTAATTAAATAATAAATTAATTAAGTAAATAACCTTTCTTCCTCTCAGACAAGAACAGGCCGCAGCTTTCTACTATTGTTCAATACTAGGGTTCGGATTTGCTCTTGGATGGATGCACTAGAGGCTGATCGGATGGCGGGACGTCGGTTGGCTACGTGTGGCGCACCGGCGCCTGGAGCACTGGCCAACTCGGTGGCGAGTTGTGGCCTGGGCGGGAGTTCGATGGCGGGAGGTTCTGGGGGTCGAGGCGGGCGCTACAGGCACTGGTATGGGATGATGACCGTATGGATGTGGAGAGGAGAGAAGGGGCTTTGAGGTGGTATATGGGTTGAGGTCTGAAAGTTAGTGATGGAGGAGAAATTAGGAGGAGAAGGAACGAACGACATCGGCCATTGAAATTAGGGGGCGGCGGCAACGAAGATGGTGAATAGTTTGATTTTAGGGTTTTCTCCTATTTTTATATTGATTTTTGTGTATTTTTACAAATAAATCCGAATCTTTCAAATCGTGTTGATTCCAGTCCAAACAAAGTTAACCCCAGCTAATAGCCCATATTCCGGACCCAATGGGACATGTCCCGTCAGCCCAAACGGCTGTCTGTGGCCTGTATTATTTAATTTAATATTTAATTCCTTCATTAATTTAATTCGTCTGCATAAATAAATTCACCGAGGCCAAAAACGGACTCAGAAAAATCCAGAAAAAATATATTTGTCTATGTTATGACGATACAATCCTAACAAAATTAATTTCGTCGAATTTTGACACTGTTTGAAAAATGGCTATTTTTCAGTCGATTAAATTTGACTGTAATCGACCAAACACATTTTCCTTCGCCACGCTCACATATTAAATCGAAAAATTCTAAAAATTGAAACCTAGCAATAATATGACATTCCGGTTCCAATAAAAGTGGTTTCATGGAAAACAGAGATCGTTTGAAAATTGGCCATTTTCACTGGCTTTAATATTATTTAAAAATGGAAATTTTTAATTTCTGCCACATTTTTTCACCAAATAATTTAAAATAAAAAAATTTAAATTGGTACGGATTTTCCGGGTCGTTACAATCTCCCCCACTTAAGAATTTTCGTCCTCGAAAAGGAAACAAAGTAAAGTAGGAACCAAGATGGAAAATGTAAATCGATATAAACGTACCTTGGTACAAGAGTTACTCGGAGATGTCCACTCTGTACTTGGGGTAAGCCTTTTTGATGCTATCCTCAGTCTCCCAAGTACAGTCTCTAGGATCCCCACTCCATTGGACCTTGACTAGGTTGATCTTCTTGTTCCTGAAGATTTTGGTTTCTTTGCCAATGATCTTAATCGGGTCCTTTCTCACTGTCAGATTTGGAGCAATATCTAGGACCTGTTGGTTTAATTCGTCCTTAATCAGATCTGGATCATGCACATGCTTGCGGAGTTGAGACACATGAAATACATCATGCACCCTTGGCAACCAGTCGGGCAGTTGCACTCTATAAGCGAGAGTACCAATCCTTTCGAGAATAGGGAATGGACCAATGAATCTTGGTGCCAACTTTCCCGTCTTCCCAAAACGAATCATGCCTCTCAAAGGAGAAACCTTCAAGTATACTCGATCACCCACAGAGAATTCTAGATTCCTTCTTTGCTGGTCTGCATAGCTCTTTTGTCGGCTCTGAGCAGTCAACAAGCGCTTCTTAATCAAGTCAACCTTATCTGAAGCTTCTCGAACCATGTCGGGGCCCAAGACTAGTCGATTGCCCGACTCCACCCAACATGCTGGAGATCTGTACGGCCTGCCATAAAGTAATTCAAATGGTGACATCCCCAAGCTTGCTTGGTAGCTATTACTATAGGAGAATTCCACCAAGTGCAAGTGGTCCTCCCATGAACCGCCATACTCAAGAATGCAAGCACGCAATAAGTCTTCCAAAACATGATTCACCCTCTCAGTCTGGCCATCTGTCTGAGGGTGATAGGCAGAGCTCAGATTCAACTTGGTCCCAAGCTCTTCTTGAAAAGCTTCCCAGAATTTGCTGGTAAATAATGGATCTCGATCACTGACAATGCTTTTAGGAACCCCATGCAGTCTGACTATTTCTTTAAGATAGAGCTGTGCTGAACTTCGAGCTGTTCTATTGGACCGAACAGGGATGAAATAGGCAGATTTTGTTAAGCGGTCGACAATCACCCATATGCTATCGTTGCCCTTTCGGCTTCGAGGCAAGCCATCTATAAAGTCCATAGAAATTTCCTCTCACTTCCAACCAGGAACTCCTAGCGGTTGTAACAAACCTACCAGTTTCTGTTGATCACTTTTAACTTGCTGACAAGTGGGACATCTAGCAACATAAATAGAAATATCTCTCTTCATTGATTTCCACCAAAAGGTGCGTTCGAGATCATGGTACATTTTGTTTACACCTGGATGGACGCTGATCTTAGATTTGTGGCACTCATCCATCACTTCTCTTTTTAGCTCAGCAATGTCTGGTACACAAATTCGCCCTTGTAATCTAAGGGTCTCGTTATCATCAATCTGGAAACTTGAGGCTTCGCCTTTATAGACTCGCTCACAAAGCTTCTGAATAAACTCATCATTCTTTTGAAGAGCAGAGATTTTATCGATCAAAGAAGGAGTGATAATGAGATTGGCGATAATGAGATTGTTGCATTCTGCGTTCTTTCTACTGAGTGCATCAGCTACAACGTTGGCTTTTCCCAGAGTATATAGGATATCCAGGTCATATGATGCAAGAAATTCGACCCAGCGTTGCTGCCTCATATTCAAATATTTTTGGGTAAAAAGGTGCTTCAAGGATTTGTGATCCGTGTAAATTTCAAACTTTTCACCCAAAAGATAATGCCTCCATATTTTAAGACTAAACACAATGGCCATTAGTTCAAGGTCATGCGTGACATAATTCTTCTCATGCGGTTTCAGTTGGCGGCTAGCATATGCGACTACCCTGCCTCTTTGCATCAGCACCGCACCAATACCTTGCTTAGAGGCGTCGGTCCAGACCTTCAAATCCTGATTCCCATCTATGATGGTCAACACAGGAGCATTGGTCAACCTCTTCTTCAGCTCTTGGAAAGCTACCTCGCATTCCGGTGTCCACTTGAATTTCGTATGCTTCTTGGTCAGGTTTGTCAATGGACAAGCTACCTTCGAAAAATCTTTGACAAATTTCCGATAATAGCCAGCCAGTCCCAAGAAACTTCTGACCTCTGTGGGAGTTCTAGGCTGCTTCCATTCTTGGATGGCTGAGATCTTCCCTGGATCTACTGAGATGCCTTCCTTTGATACAACATGGCCGAGGAATTTCACCTCATCTTGCTAGAATATGCATTTAGAAAATTTTGCTTTCAGCACATTTCTTCGATCTCTAAGACTTCTCTCAGATGTTTTTCGTGCTCAGCAGCGGATTTAGAAAAGATGAGAATGTCATCGATGAACACGAGCACAAATTTATTTAAAACATCTCTGAATACTCTATTCATCAAATCAACAAAATATGATGGAGCATTACATAGACCGAAAGGCATTACTAGCCATTCGTAAAAGATGTCAGGGCCTCTGAAAGCAGTTAAAGGCACACACTCCTCTCCAATGCGAAGTTGATGGAAGCCTGTAGCTAGGTCCATCCTTGAGAATACTCTTGCCCCATGCAGTCGGTCAAGCAAGTCATCAATACAAGGCAGTGGATATTTGTTCTTAAGAGTTTGCTTGTTGAGATCACGGTAGTCTACACATAGCCTGAGAGTACCGTCTGATTTTGGGACGAACACCACTGCTGCTCCCCATTCCGAGAAGCTGGGGCTGATCAGACCCTTCCACAAAAGCTGTTTGGTTTGATTTTTCAGCTCATCTCTTTCTTTTGGCGACATTCTCCGAATGGGATGTACAACGGGCCTTGCATTCGGAGCTAAATCAATTCGGAAGCTGATTTATCTATGTGGAGGTAGGCCCTCAACTTCTTTGAAAACATCAGCGTAATCTTTGATGACAGGGATATCCTCAATAGAAGTAGGGGTAACTTCTAGAGAAGACCAGAATGTTTTCCTGTTGGTGGCTGAGCCATGGCACGGGATACATACATTACCGAGTTTAGTTTTAACTTTGACAATTCTTTCGGCGCATACTAACTCGGCTTCATATTTTGCTAACCAATCTATACCAAGTATGATGTCATATCCAGAAAACTCCATGATGATCAAATTAAAAAGGAAATTGATAGCGAGAATAGGAGATAAGCACTTTACAATAGTGATCTAGAATGAGGGAACCTCCTATCGGACTATTAGCTCTAATCAAATTTTGGAGTTTACTAGGTTTCAGTTTCAACTTTTTACTTGCATCTTTAGAAATAAAGCTTCTTGCAGCACCAGTATCAAATAAGACAGTAATAGGGATGTTCTTAATATTAAGCGTACCTCCTAAGGCATCGGGTTTATTAGGCCCCTCAGTCGAAGCTGGTGCAACTGCTCCCTCATAAACATGTGCCACTTCGGTTTTCTTCAACAGAGGACAGTTTCTAGCAAAGTGCCCCGGCTTATGGCAGTTATAGCAATCCTGTGTGTTCCTGGAGTTCTGACCACGATTCTGAGAATTCTGACCATTGTTCTGACTAGGCCCTGAATCATCTCTCTTGACCCTTTTTGGTGCTCTACACTCGTAATCAAAATGCCCAATCTTGCCGCAGTTATAGCAGGTCAACTTGCTCCTATCCCTCTTCTTCCCTCGGGGCTTAGCTGCAGAAGAATTGCTTGCCTCCTGTTTCTTGTTAGCCTGTTACTTCTGGTTGTTGCTTTGACCTTTCCCCCTATACAGCGGTCCAGACTCATCATTCTCCTCATAGCGGCACGCCATTTTCACTACTTCGTTGAAAGGAAGTTTAATATGGGCAGTGACTCGATTCAAATATTTCTTGGACAGCCCCTTGATAAATTTCTTATTCTTCTCTACTGGATCTTGAATCAAACTAGGGGCATATCGTGAAAGCTCATCAAACTTCCTCACATACTCAGAAATGGTCATATTCCCTTGCTGCAGGTTAACGAACTGCTCGCGCAGACGCTCTCTAGCTTGCGGGGGTATATACCTCTCATTGAAAAGCTCCTTGAATCTGGCCCAAGACATATTGGCCACGTCATTGCAGATTTTAATTGTATCCCACCAGTGCCCTGCTTCCTCCTTTAGTTGCCAAACTGCCAGGTAATGCTTTCGCTGATCTTCCAGTTCCAAGCCCTCTAGGATCTTTTCGCAATCTTTAACCCATGCTTCTACCTGAATCGCAGACTCCCGCCCTGTAAAAGGTACACCTCCAAGGTTCTTGAATTTCTTTGACATTCTCTCCAAATCAAAAGGCTGCGGAGGTGGAGGTGGTTCAACTACGACCTCTGAATTATGCTGCTCTTGAGTGATGGGTATCTCGTCTCTAGCTTGCCCTCCAGCTCCTACTCGGGCTCCTTCTCTAGCCCCGCCTCGAGCTCCACCTCGGGCTCCGCCTCGGGCTGTTCTTGATCTAGTATCCATTTAAATCAGTCTGTACCATCAAGGAAAGAGTCAGACCCACAAAATGAGAATTTTCAAGAAAAGATAAGATAAGGACGAGATGAAAAGATGATGATGTAATGACTGGTAAATATGTGCTATTCTGCTGTGCTCACTCTAGGACATTACTAGTCCTATCTCTAATGAGCTACTCGTCTTAGAAAATGTGGATTCTATCTAGACGAATTGTTCTAAATATGTTATATTCCATAGCTAAGGTTAACCTTAGGCTCTGATCCTATCACACAATTCATAAGACTCAGATCCTATCACACAATTCAACGCACACAGGAGGATAGAGTTTTCCCTTATGATGATCAAACATGCTTAATACGTGAAAAGTAATATTTTAATATTATCATTAGTGTTTAAGCAGTGTTAAAATACTTCAATATAAATATATCAATCCTAGACGGCATAGTACCCCATCCTACTATGTCGACGTATATAAGTTTACAATCAAAACCGAAATGTCGTCGTATTGGGAATTGGTTTTCTGTCATGAAATTGAGGCTAGGGATCGTCCTCTTCCGATTCGAGATACTCTAGAAAATGCCTCAGGATCACATCTATGGGAAACCCTTGGATACGGTAGGGCCGGTCCCTACCTAACGGTAGTGGATTAGTTATGCCTGAACACACGTTTCCCGGTCCCTTTAGACTTATAATATGACCACTTCCGGCCTATAAAAACCCGAGGTACCTCAATCCAAAATCCACATAGGTAAAATGCCGAGCCGTGTCAAAACCCAAGCACCACTCTTAGCTAGAAAGAAACGTGTGCACTCCCAACGGTCCATATCCCGTTTTTGACTCATACCGGGGTGTGAGGCTCGCGAAGTCACGATATTCACAAAGTTATGCCTAACTAGGTTATGCTTTGATCATCAGCCACAAGGCCTGCTTTTCAACAAAGCCTTGATCATTGCATCTTGGCATGCCACATTGACAATTCAACGCCATGCGATCGATAACTGTAGTAACCCGGATTTTGAGCGACTTTGGTTATCGACGTAAGCTCGACGTCGATAACCAAAACATCGAAAAATCCCGGTAATTTATGAAAGAAATTAGAAGGTGAGAATAGATAAGATAGAACTTATAGAATAGAAGAAGAAGAAGAACATCATCATCAGAGTAAACACGAATCTCACAACGGAACGAATAAAATATAACATAACATATCTTTGAAATAACATCAGTATATGTATACAATAACACTTATCAGAGTACAACACTTACAACAACAGCGGAAATAATAATAGCTTTAGAATCCTGAAGCCTCCTACTCCAAGCTCTCCAAGTGTATCTGTAAAATCCCGACTACTTGACTGCCCGTACAAATTTAGGCACCCAAGAGTTTAGGGAAAACAACAAAATAACTCCGGGTCAGTCATGCGACTGGTATGAGTAAAACAATTTAATACTTGATTTAATAAAGGATATCTCACAAGACCACGCCGCATAACGGAACGGCTTTTTCCCTTATGAGAATCCAAACAACTTTGTAAAGTAATATCATTCTGATATTATAATAATGCCTAAATACAAATAGATATCAATCTAGCAGAAACGCTTGCATCTCACGTTACTACATATATAGTATACAATCAAAATCGCAAGCACGTATTGGATGATTGGATTTCCAACTATGACAAGGTATGGAACCACCTTCCGATCAGTGTACTCTAGGAACGATACACTGGAGTTCAACAAGAACATCTTGTAACTCAGCCACACATGACCGACCACTCATTTCGCTTGAGTGTATCGAATGTACATCACCAACGGTTGGGATCAGCAACTGTTCCCGTATATATATATGGGACAGCATTGATAGATTAAAGAAGCAATGAATATTCTCTAGATAGGTGATTATACACCCTACTTCGGTGCGACCGACTTAGCCATGCTGCCTGCCCGATTTCTGTCATTTACCGGATGTGAGGCTAGAAGCTACGCTTTATCATCACAATTGATTCACTTCGAATGCCACATTATCAGATCCATCGAAAATCACTAATTGACGTCTACAACAATACATTACGTGTCAGCTAAGAGAAGTTTCCTTCTCCGCTTCCACTCTTGGTACGGTTGAAGAAATCAATGTACGTGACCTTTCTGGAAATACTCTGTCAGACATCCATCTTCATTTACTTAAAATGTCACATCGTCATACCCGCCAAATCACAAATTGACTTATCCAAAAATAACACGGGTATACAGCTAAGAGAAACGAATTCCTCCGCCACCAAACGTGAATACGTTTGAACAGATCAACTTACGCGATCCATTGGATATACTCTGTCAGACCTTCGTCCATACAAGTTGTCCTGGGACTGGACAAACCGAAGGCACTATTCTGTAAACAGGATAGCCCTTGCATTTTACTCCGTCTTCAATTATCTTTGGCATATATGATTCGCGATGCTAATGTCAATACAGAGTGGTTCTATGGATAATAATCCAACCGGTCTCTCCATATTAACAACGTTAAAATGGTCAAAACATTGATAGTCTGTGATTTAACTATCAAAGAAAAATTGGTGTGCAAACAACGATATTATTTCCAGATGGAAATTATATCAATCAATCATCATTCAGCATTTATCTCTTTAGTTCATTACTTTACTTATCTCCTGTTTCCACATATTCTAAATTCTTATTTTCTAATTTTAGAAAATATACTTTATTAACAATGGAAAACATTTCCATTTCCTGTTTCCTATATTAGAAAACATTCCTGATTTCTTATTTGGAAAACAATTCCAAAGTTCCTTTATTTGATTTAAACAGATGTTTAAATAAAACATCGCTATGCCAACTCAATCTATTTACTGAATTTACTTAACCATCAATCACTATCAAACCTTACCATTCCTTAGTTAAGAAGGAAGTCAATCAAGTTGGGGTATAATTACCTCTCAGACCTTAACTGAACAACGTTATAACTTCAAAATAGTAACAGTTTATCTTTTAAACTTTTAACAACTACTTTACGCAACTCTCGGATTCAATTTTACGAATCCACTTCTTTATTGAAAACATTTATTATAACGATAACGTTATAATCCCTACTTTCGCAATATCTAACTTCAATTATTACTTTTATTCTTTAATTCGAATAATTAAACCTACTCTAGCTTATTAGTGTAAACTCTTGATTTAAAAACTGGAAAGTAAATATTACTTTCCCGAATTCATTATAATATAATTCGATGTATAATTCCCTTTTGAGTAATCTCTTATTTGATTAACTCTTCTTCGAATAACCTATATTCGATTATCTCTCTTCGAATAGCTTATATTCGAAATCTCTCTCTTTCGAATAAACTATATTCGATCTCTTTCTTTCGAATATGCTATATTCGAAAATCTCCTTTCGATTTACTAATCGATAACTCCTTTCGATCAAAACTAAAATCGATAACTCCTTTAACTCTATTCGAATAACTAATATTCGACTAACTCCTTTGGATCAACTCATTTGGATTAACTCGGTTTGATTAACTCCTTTTGACTAACCCAACTTAATTAACTCGACTTGATTAACTCCAATCGAATAATATATTCGATTTAACTCCATTTGATTAACTCTAATCGATTAACTCTAACTGATCAACTCTAACTGTTTAACTCTAGCTGTTTAACTCTAACTGGTTAACTCTAACTGGTTAACTCTAACTGTTTAACTCTAGCTGGTTAACTCTAACTGGTTAACCTTATCTGATTAACTCTAGCTGTTTAACTCTAACTGGTTAACCCTAACTGATTTATTCTAACTGGTTAATTCTAACTGGTTAACCTAACTGATTTATTCTAACTGGTTAATTCTAACTGGTTAACCCTATCTGATTAACTCTAACTGGTTAACTCTTATTCGAATAACTAATATTCGATTAACTCCTTTCTAATTACGTTTATCCATTTAAAAGGATTTCCTTTTTAACAAAGTTTATTCATTTATGAAGATTTACTTTTAGTAACGGTTCTTCACTTTACAAATGATTTTCTTTTCAATTCTATTTGTAATTGGTTTTACAAATATTCCTCTTTCTATCCTATTTGTAAATGTTTTACAAATATTTCTCTTTCTATCCTATTTGTAAATGTTTTACAAATATTTTCTCTTTCTATTTCATTCGTAAATGTTTTACAAATATTTTCTCTTTCTATTTCATTTGTAAATGTTTTACAAATATTTTCTCTTTCTATTTCATTTGTAAATGTTTTACAAATATTTCCCTTTTCTATTTCATTTGTAAATATTTTACAAATATTTCCCTTTTTTCTAATTTATTCTTAAAAATATTCTATCTACTTAAATTCCCGGAAAAATTCGCCATAACCTCCTTTGTATCGGGAGCATCGGGAAAAATCCCCAAACCGCTACACAAGCCTTTCTATTCAAAAAGAAAATGATTTGAAATTTATTTCCTTTTTGAATATCTCCTATTTATTTCTAAGTAAATAATCCTATTTAATATTTTATTTATTTAACAAATAAATAATCCATGTTAGAGCATCTTATCTATTTATTCTAAATAAATAATTCACTTTATAAATATTCCATTTATAAAGGCTTCCCTTCATTTAAAATTCCACTTAGACGTATTTTCTATTTATAAATATTCCATTTATAAATATTTCTATTTATAAATATTTTATTTATAAATATTTTCTTTTTATAAAATCCTCTTGATTTTATAAATATTCTCTTTCCAATATTCTGGTATGTCACGGTGTTCAATCATATCAAATCACGATGTTCAATATCGTCCATACGCACACAATCAACAACAGGTTATGATTCACATCATATATCAAAATATATGAAAAATAATAAAATAACTGTTGAGGAATCCAGTCGGATTCCTCCAACCTGTTTCCTGCATCCACAGACGTTACATAATAAGATTAACATCACTTTCAGTTCTATATGATATATTCTGTTAAACAGAATCAATATACAAATTCAACTAACTGACTAGCAGTTCAAATCAAACAGTCAACACACAATCAATCAGTTAATATTTAACAGTTCTAAAAATATAACATGAAAATATAAACTGTTCAGAGTTAGTGAGATTTACTCACTGTTGTGCGTTAATCGTTAAATAACGGTTTGCGTTATTTGATTCAGTCGGACAATTTATTTCGCCATAAATTTTGACGAGCACCGATTCACTCCCAGTCAGCTTCATTGTGAAGCTCTCGTCCATACGGTCCCAACGCAACTTACGGTTCGTGATTCTGATTTCATATGACCTAGTTATCGCGTTATGAAGTTAATACAACATTTTAAAATTTTAAAACAAACTTAATTGAATTGAAATGGGCCTCACCCTTCCTATTACCACCGGCCCATCAACCCAAAAGCCCACCCGCTCAAAAGCTTTCTTCCCCAAATTGGCCGTGACCTCCCTGTAACAACCGAAGCCATTTCCCTTCGTTTCATCACCTCGTCCTCCCTCATTTCTTCACTGTTCAACAAACACACATCACCATTACACTCTCCTTCACCTTCTCTTTCACCTCATACCACTTCTACCCCGTTCGGCCCTCCCTAGGATTTTCCATCGAAACCCACTTCTTCGAGATCCCTGGTATCGCACCGAACTAAAATGGCACCGGTCTTTCCACAAAAATCATACGAGGTGCTACTCGACGTCAAGAACCCAGAAACAAACCCAATTCCACCAACCGAAGCTCGAATCTCCCTTAAACTCTATACCTAGGTCACGACCGGTAATTCCAGCGAATGACAAATATCACCGAACCCTATGAAAACCATATACTGATGAAGACAAAGTTCGCAGGAAGTAAATGGAATTTGTTTGAGGAATTTAGGGGTTTTACTGCTAATTTATTTTGTTTTTAGAAGATTGAATTTTTTTTCCATGTTTAGAGTAAGGAAGTAATGGCGGAAAAATATGTTTGACCAGAGAAAACAGTGAGGGTTAGGTTTTAAGTGTTAAGGTATTTTATAGGGGAATTTTTAATATTATTATATTCGATTATAATATTTAATTATAAGCAAATCGTTATATGTGCTTGTCCTTTAAAAATTCCTGTGACCACACACGATACCCAAAAATCACCAAACTGGACATGTAGCTAGAGTTCGACATTACGGTCCCAACGAAACTGGTTTCGTCGAATTCCGACTCCGTATGCTCACACAGCGTATTTTTAAAGGTCGAAATACTGACTGTTTTTCACTCTAAAAATCCATACGGCCACACAGTGACTCTAAAAATCACGAAACTTGACATCTAACAATAATTTGATATTGCGGATCCAACAAAACTGGTTTCATCGAAAACGGAGGTCGTACGCAAAACTGGCTATTTTTCAAGCGTTGAACAGACCGTTTAAATATATAAATATATTTAAATATAATCAAATAAAATATTAATAAATTAATATTATCGTATATATTCGTATACGATATCATCCAGCTCCAGAATATCACATCAGATTTTATAACGCGATATTTCAGAATTCTGATTTGATCGATATTCAGTTCGTATCGAAAAATCGATTTATAACGTATATAAAGCGTCGCAAATTATAAAGGAAATCCACAGCGATTTTTATGAAATTTTGATTTGGACGTAAATCAAAATCTACACGACGAAATCCAGATTTTTCTCTTCCACTAGAAAAATATACTCCACCGGCTCCACACGTTTCTTGTTTCACTGAAATCCGGCTTAAAATGAATCATGTACAATCAGTTAAAGTTCAAATCGTCAAATAGCGAACTGCCGCATTGTTACGCGCTCGATTTTAATTATAATATAATTATACGTTCAAACTGTCGTCGATTGAATATATTCGTCAATATAATTCAATTCTAAGCTGAATTACATCTTAGGGATGACCCCGTTCACAGAATATTGTGATGTCCAATATTTTTGATTATTTCGACATTATAATATAATTTATTATATTATAATTATTAATTAAATATTCAATATTATTTAATTCACGTTCTCGATATCGATAAATCGATATTTAATAATTAAATAAATAAATTATTCAACAGCTAAAAATGCGGGTCACTACAATCTTTCCCCCTTAATAAAATTTCGTCCTCGAAATTGCTAAGCTAGGGGACGACCCTATTTACTGGGTAAAAATATATCTGTTTACCTCTTATCTCCGTTTTCAACTGAACCAATTAATATCGACTAAAATATTAATTTATTTCGACTAACTAAATTTTCAAAAATCCTAAAAAATTTCTAACACCTTAACTTTTGAAAAAATTCGCCAGCACCTCCTTTGTACTGGTCGATATCTCAAACTCCAACTCGCCTCTCTGGGCCTTCTTTAACCCAAAAGAAAATCAAACAGCCAAGCGGCTTGCCAATTTGGCTTATAAATCTCATATCCCTATATAATATAAACTGGTACCTTTTTGTTGGGCATATCAACTCTATCACTTCTATATGCTATCAACTCAGCATATACCAGTGTTATCTCAATCAAATTCCAATCAGTTCATATCCTCAAATCCAAATTGAATTTCATTCGAACCTCAATATAAAATTTCAAATTTCTTAACTCATCAACCCAATTCCATAACAGATTATTTTCTAATCCAATTCAATTCCATTTAACTCAGTTCAAGTTAAATTTCAATTTATTTTTCTCAATTTTACCATCTCAATCTCTTTAACTTCATTAGCTAAATTTTAATTCCAGAACTTAAATTCTTGGGTCTATTTCAAATCAATTTGAAATCATAATTCCAATTCAAAACATTTGAATTTATAAACTACTTGTTTTCTCAAAACAATTCAAAAACAAAACCTTTGGTAGTAATCCGTCACTTAGAACTCGAAAATGAACACTGATGATGTCGCGATTCATCATCAGAATCTATTTTCCAGCTATCGAAGTGAGTTCAATACTATATCATTTTCAGTTTGAAAAACATTTTCAAAATCTCCCAGGAACTTAAAATTTCCTTATTTTAATTCCAAATCTGATTTAAATTCAGATTTACTTCATCTTATTTCATATACTTTACTTATATGAATTCTGATCAGTTATTTACATAACCATTTCACTTCTTATAACCTCATTCGATTATAATAACAACCAACACAACCAATTATACTATGTTAATTTCAAAACATACCATGTCGGTTCATAGTGTTCAAGTGTTTATAAAACTCCTACCGATACAGTGGATCAAACTGATCAACCAGAATTTATAAGCCACTCAACCAATAAATCTACACAATATAAATCACTTTATATTAACTAACAAATACGCACTCGTATATATACACTCAAACTCAGTCTAGGATATTACTAATCCCATCTCTACTGAATCACCCCACAGAGCCAAGGTATTAACTAAACCTCGCTCTGATACCAACTGTAGTAACCCGGATTTTGAGCGACTTTGGTTATCGACGTAAGCTCGACGTCGATAACCAAAACATCGAAAAATCCCGGTAATTTATGAAAGAAATTAGAAGGTGAGAATAGATAAGATAGAACTTATAGAATAGAAGAAGAAGAAGAACATCATCATCAGAGTAATCACGAATCTCACAACGAAACGAATAAAATATAACATAACATATCTTTGAAATAACATCAGTATATGTATACAATAACACTTATCAGAGTACAACACTTACAACAACAGCGGAAATAATAATAGCTATAGAATCCTGAAGCCTCCTGCTCCAAGCTCTCCAAGTGTATCTGTAAAATCCCGACTACTTGACTGCCCGTACAAATTTAGGCACCCAAGAGTTTAGGGAAAACAACAAAATAACTCCGAGTCAGTCATGGGACTGGTATGAGTAAAACAATTTAATACTTGATTTAATAAAGGATATCTCACAAGACCACGCCGCATAACGGAACGGGTTTTTCCCTTATGAGAATCCAAACAACTTTGTAAAGTAATATCATTCTGATATTATAATAATGTCTAAATACAAATAGATATCAATCTAGCAGAAACGCTTGCATCTCACGTTACTACATATATAGTATACAATCAAAATCGCAAGCACGTATTGGATGATTGGATTTCCAACTATGACAAGGTATGGAACCACCTTCCGATCAGTGTACTCTAGGAACGATACACTGGAGTTCAACAAGAACATCTTGTAACTCAGCCACACATGACCGACCACTCATTTCGCTTGAGTGTATCGAATGTACATCACCAACGGTTGGGATCAGCAACCGTTCCCGTATATATATATGGGACAGCATTGATAGATTAAAGAAGCAATGAATATTCTCTAGATAGGTGATTATACACCCTACTTCGGTGCGACCGACTTAGCCATGCCGCCTGCCCGATTTCTGTCATTTACCGGATGTGAGGCTAGAAGCTACGCTTTATCATCACAATTGATTCACTTCGAATGCCACATTGTCAGATCCATCGAAAATCACTAATTGACGTCTACAACAATACATTACGTGTCAGCTAAGAGAAGTTTCCTTCTCCGCTTCCACTCTTGGTACGGTTGAAGAAATCAATGTACGTGACCTTTCTGAAAATACTCTGTCAGACATCCATCTTCATTTACTTAAAATGTCACATCGTCATACCCGCCAAATCACAAATTGACTTATCCAAAAATAACACGGGTATACAGCTAAGAGAAACGAATTCCTCCGCCACCAAACGTGAATACGTTTGAACAGATCAACTTACGCGATCCATTGGATATACTCTGTCAGACCTTCGTCCATACAAGTTGTCCTGGGATTGGACAAACCGAAGGCACTATTCTGTAAACAGGATAGCCCTTGCATTTTACTCTGTCTTCAATTATCTTTGGCATATATGATTCGCGACGCTAATGCCAATACAGAGTGGTTCTATGGATAATAATCCAACCGGTCTCTCCATATTAACAACGTTAAAATGGTTAAAACATTTATAGTCTGTGATTTAACTATCAAAGAAAAACTGGTGTGCAAACAACGATATTATTTCCAGATGGAAATTATATCAATCAATCATCATTCAGCATTTATCTCTTTAGTTCATTACTTTACTTATCTCCTGTTTCCACATATTCTAAATTCTTATTTTCTAATTTTAGAAAATATACTTTATTAACAATGGAAAACATTTCCATTTCCTGTTTCCTATATTAGAAAACATTCCTGATTTCTTATTTGGAAAACATTTCCAAAGTTCCTTTATTTGATTTAAACAGATGTTTAAATAAAACATCGCTATGCCAACTCAATCTATTTACTGAATTTACTTAACCATCAATCACTATCAAACCTTACCATTCCTTAGTTAAGAAGGAAGTCAATCAAGTTGGGGTATAATTACCTCTCAGACCTTAACTGAACAACGTTATAACTTCAAAATAGTAACAGTTCATCTTTTAAACTTTTAACAACTACTTTACGTAACTCTCGGATTCAATTTTACGAATCCACTTCTTTATTGAAAACATTTATTATAACGATAACGTTATAATCCCTACTTTCGCAATATCTAACTTCAATTATTACTTTTATTCTTTAATTCGAATAATTAAACCTACTCTAGCTTATTAGTGTAAACTCTTGATTTAAAAACCGGAAAGTAAATATTACTTTCCCTAATTCATTATAATTGAATTCGACGTATAATTCCCTTTTGAGTAATCTCTTATTTGATTAACTCTTCTTCGAATAACCTATATTCGATTATCTCTCTTCGAATAACTTATATTCGAAATCTCTCTCTTTCGAATAAACTATATTCGATCTCTTTCTTTCGAATATGCTATATTCGAAAATCTCCTTTCGATTTACTAATCGATAACTCCTTTCGACCAAAACTAAAATCGATAACTCCTTTAACTCTATTCGAATAACTAATATTCGACTAACTCCTTTGGATCAACTCATTTGGATTAACTCAGTTTGATTAACTCCTTTTGACTAACCCAACTTAATTAACTCAACTTGATTAACTCCTATCGAATAATATATTCGATTTAACTCCATTTGATTAACTCTAATCGATTAACTCTAACTGATCAACTCTAACTGTTTAACTCTAGCTGTTTAACTCTAACTGGTTAACTCTAACTGGTTAACTCTAACTGTTTAACTCTAGCTGGTTAACTCTAACTGGTTAACCTTATCTGATTAACTCTAGCTGTTTAACTCTAACTGGTTAACCCTAACTGATTTATTCTAACTGGTTAATTCTAACAGGTTAACCCTAACTGATTTATTCTAACTGGTTAATCCTAACTGGTTAACCCTATCTGATTAACTCTAACTGGTTAACTCTTATTCGAATAACTAATATTCGATTAACTCCTTTCTAATTACGTTTATCCATTTAAAAGGATTTCCTTTTTAACAAAGTTTATTCATTTATAAAGATTTACTTTTAGTAACGGTTCTTCACTTTACAAATGATTTTCTTTTCAATTCTATTTGTAATTGGTTTTACAAATATTCCTCTTTCTATCCTATTTGTAAATGTTTTACAAATATTTCTCTTTCTATCCTATTTGTAAATGTTTTACAAATATTTTCTCTTTCTATTTCATTCGTAAATGTTTTACAAATATTTTCTCTTTCTATTTCATTTGTAAATGTTTTACAAATATTTTCTCTTTCTATTTCATTTGTAAATGTTTTACAAATATTTCCCTTTTCTATTTCATTTGTAAATGTTTTACAAATATTTCCCTTTTTTCTAATTTATTCTTAAAAATATTCTATCTCCTTAAATTCCCGGAAAAATTCGCCATAACCTCCTTTGTATCGGGAGCATCGGGAAAAATCCCCAAACCGCTACACAAGCCTTTCTATTCAAAAAGAAAATGATTTGAAATTTATTTCCTTTTTGAATATCTCCTATTTAATTCTAAGTAAATAATCCTATTTAATATTTTGTTTATTTAACAAATAAATAATCCATGTTAGAGCATCTTATCTATTTATTCTAAATAAATAATTCACTTTATAAATATTCCATTTATAAAGGCTTCCCTTCATTTAAAATTCCACTTAGACGTATTTTCTATTTATAAATATTCCATTTATAAATATTTCTATTTATAAATATTTTATTTATAAATATTTTCTTTTTATAAAATCCTCTTGATTTTATAAATATTCTCTTTCCAATATTCTGGTATGTCACGGTGTTCAATCATATCAAATCACGATGTTCAATATCGTCCATACGCACACAATCAACAACAGGTTATGATTCACATCATATATCAAAATATATGAAAAATAATAAAATAACTGTTGAGGAATCCAGTCGGATTCCTCCAACCTGTTTCCTGCATCCACAGACGTTACATAATAAGATTAACATCACTTTCAGTTCCATATGATATATTCTGTTAAACAGAATCAATATAGAAATTCAACTAACTGACTAGCAGTTCAAATCAAACAGTCAACACACAATCAATCAGTCAATATTTAACAGTTCTAAAAATATAACATGAAAATATAAATTGTTCAGAGTTAGTGAGATTTACTCACTGTTGCGCGTTAATCGTTAAATAACGGTTTGCGTTATTTGATTCAGTCGGACAATTTATTTCGCCATAAATTTTGACGAGCACCGATTCACTCCCAGTCTGCTTCATTGTGAAGCTCTCGTCCATACGGTCCCAACGCAACTTACGGTTCGTGATTCTGATTTCATATGACCTAGTTATTGCGTTATGAAGTTAATACAACATTTTAAAATTTTAAAACAAACTTAATTGAATTGAAATGGGCCTCACCCCTCCTATTACCACCGACCCATCAACCCAAAAGCCCACCCGCTCAAAAGCTTTCTTCCCCAAATTGGTCGTGACCTCCCTGTAACAACCGAAGTCATTTCCCTTCGTTTCATCACCTCGTCCTCCCTCATTTCTTCACTGTTCAACAAACACACATCACCATTACACTCTCCTTCACCTTCTCTTTCACCTCATACCACTTCTACCCCGTTCGGCCCTCCCTAGGATTTTCCGTCGAAACCCACTTCTTCGAGATCCCTGGTATCGCACCGAACTAAAATGGCACCGGTCTTTCCACAAAAATCATACGAGGTGCTACTCGACGTCAAGAACCCAGAAACAAACCCAATTCCACCAACCGAAGCTCGAATCTCCCTTAAACTCTATACCTAGGTCACGACAGGTATTTCCAGCGAATGACAAATATCACCGAACCCTATGAAAACCATATACTGATGAAGACAAAGTTTGCAGGAAGTAAATGGAATTTGTTTGAGGAATTTAGGGGTTTTACTGCTAATTTATTTTGTTTTTAGAAGATTGAATTTTTTTCCATGTTTAGAGTAAGGAAGTAACGGCGGAAAAATATGTTTGACCAGAGAAAACAATGAGGGTTAGGTTTTAAGTGTTAAGGTATTTTATAGGGGGATTTTTAATATTATTATATTCGATTATAATATTTAATTATAAGCAAATCGTTATATGTGCTTGTCCTTTAAAAATTCCTGTGACCACACACGATACCCAAAAATCACCAAACTGGACATGTAGCTAGAGTTCGACATTATGGTCCCAACGAAACTGGTTTCGTCGAATTCCGACTCTGTATGCTCACACAGCGTATTTTTAAAGGTCGAAATACTGACTGTTTTTCACTCTAAAAATCCGTACGGCCACACAGTGACTCTAAAAATCACGAAACTTGACATCTAACAATAATTTGATATTGCGGATCCAACAAAATTGGTTTCATCGAAAACGGAGGTCGTATGCAAAACTGGCTATTTTTCAAGCGTTGAACAGACCGTTTAAATATATAAATATATTTAAATATAATCAAATAAAATATTAATAAATTAATATTATCGTATATATTCGTATACAATATCATCCAGCTCCAGAATATCACATCAGATTTTATAACGCGATATTTCAGAATTCTGATTTGATCGATATTCAGTTCGTATCGAAAAATCGATTTATAACGTATATAAAGCGTCGCAAATTATAAAGGAAATCCACAGCGATTTTTCTGAAATTTTGATTTGGACGTAAATCAAAATCTACACGACGAAATCCAGATTTTTCTCTTCCACTAGAAAAATATACTCCACCAGCTCCACACGTTTCTTGTTTCACTGAAATCCGGCTTAAAATGAATCCTGTACATTCAGTTAAAGTTCAAATCGTCAAATAGCGAACTGCCGCATCGTTACGCGCTCGATTTTAATTATAATATAATTATACGTTCAAACTGTCGTCGATTGAATATATTCGTCAATATAATTCAATTCTAAGCTGAATTACATCTTAGGGATGACCCCGTTCACAGAATATTGTGATGTCCAATATTTTTTATTATTTCGACATTATAATATAATTTATTATATTATAATTATTAATTAAATATTCAATATTATTTAATTCACGTTCTCGATATCGATAAATCGATATTTAATAATTAAATAAATAAATTATTCAACAGCTAAAAATACGGGTCACTTCAATAACTACTACTACGTATCAGGGTGTTAAGTAGAGAATAAATTCTCCACCACCAAACAGACATATATTTATAGAAATCGATTTAATTACTTGAAGCGAATTCCAACGTCAGACACGCATCAATTTACAAGTCTGTTCTGGGTCTGAACGAAACCGGAGACACCAAAAAGGCGCTCGCCTATCCGCACGACCAACACACACGTCCGAACAATTACTGCTTCAACCCAGTCCTGGGAGCAAGTCAGTCCAAGGTATCAGAAGTCATCGCCCATTCGATGTGAAGATCGTCGGTCTTCAACCGTCGTCTTCTTACATCTTTGATGCAATCGCCGTTCAATTATTTGAAATGAGTTACACTCAGCCTTTTTAAATAATTGTTGCATAATTATAGTTAAAAACATTTCATATATATTTATGCCTATTTATCGCTATTTTTATTTATTAAAAATAGCTCGAAATATATAAACGACGTTTCAGGTCAATGGGTGGCGCTGGCGCTGCTTTTATCAAAATTTGATTTACACCTATCTTAAAATATAACCGTCGGATTTTGATGAAATTTATATCGTTGGAAAGCTCTTCCCAAAGCGGTCCTAACGGTTCTAGTTTTGGGAAAATCCAACGGTCGGAGCTTTCTATATATTCGTTTGAAGTTACGATTGTCGATACGCGAACTGCAACGCTCGTTTCGTTTAATTTTATATTTTATATTTATATAATATATAAACCATTTGAGCGATTTCCTTTATTAAAGTCCATTCCTTTTATTCTATGAAGGAAATATTTTCGTCCGCCAATTCTAGTGCGACAAAAATGATGGTTTCAACAATGTATCATTTTATATCAAATAGACATGATATTTTTGTTCGCCAACTCTAATGTGACCAAAAATGAAAATTCAACGATGTATATTTCTATATTCAACAAAAATGACATTTTTGTTCGCCAATTCTAATGCGACCAAAAATGATATTTTAAAATGTATAATTTCAATATTCAACAAAATGACATTTTTGTTTGCCAATTCTAATGCGACCAAAAATGATATTTTAAAATGTATAATTGCATTATTCAATAAAATGACTTTTTTTTTTGCCAATTCTAATGCGACCAAAAATGATATTTCAACAATGTATAATTGCATTTTCAACAAAATGACATTTTTGTTCGCCAATTTTAATGCGACCAAAAATGATATTTCAACAATGTATAATTGCATTTTCAACAAAATGACATTTTTGTTCGCCCATTCTAATGCGACCAAAAATGATATTTCAAAATGTATAATCGCATTATCCAACAAAATGACATTTTTGTTCGCTAATTCTAATGCGACCAAAAATGATGTTTTAAAATGTATATTTTTTATATTCAATAAAATGATATGCCCCTTACTCTTATTATTTACATATGAAATGTACATCTCTTTTTACTCTTTCCTATTTACATTAAAAATGAAAATGTCTTTTTATTCTTTTCTATAACTAAGGCAACTCAATTTAAAAGTTAATTCATCTTTCTATGTAATATTTGCATTGTAAAATGCAATTAAAAAGGTGGACTTTATTTCCAATGTAAACATCTTTTCTAGCGTCAACATTCCTAAAATAAATACATTTTCTAATGTCAAGATTTGATTCATTTCAACTATATTACATAACGATGAAATTTTGTTCATCTCAACCATATAAACATGACGATGAAATTTGGTTCACATCAACTATCCTAACACGACGATGAAATTTGATTCACATCAACTATACTAACACGACGATGAAATTTGATTCACATCAACTACACTAACACGATAACACGACGATGAAATTTGATTCACATCAACTATACTAACACGACGATGAAATTTTATTCATTTTTGATGAATCGCAATAAAGGTCTCATCTTATTTTCTTTTGTAAATCAAATAAGATGTCTAATATTTATTTTATCTTTTAGTTAAAGTTTAAAAGATCTAAATTTTCTTTATTTTATAAATCAAATAAAGCTCTACACTTTCTTTTATTTTGTAAAACAAAATAAAGGATTCAAACTTTTCTCTTATATTTTGTAAATAAAAGATTCAAACTTTTCTTTTATATAGTAAACAAAAGATTCAACTTTCTTTTATATTGTAAATAAAAGATTTAACTTTCTTTTATATTGTAAATAAAAGATTCAACTTTGTTTTCAAAAACAAAAGATTAGAACTTTAATTTGTTTTCAAGATAAAAGATTAAAACTCTAATTTGTTTTTCAAAACAAAAGATTAAAACTTTGATTATATTTTGTTTTCAAACAAAGAATTAAAACTTTGATTATATTTTGTTTATCAAACAAAAGGTTAAAACTTTGATTATATTTTGTTTATTTTTAAATAAGAATTCAACTTAAATAAAAGGATTAAAAATAAAATAATATAAAAATAAAAAGATGAGAACTTTATTATGATTACATCAGAATATTACAAATCCAAACTGTCAAACTAAACATGAAATCACAACGAACAAAATTCAACGATACAATAATCACCACATAACAGATCAGAATAATATACAATGATTCAACTGATCAAATAGAATTAAAATAAATTATTTAAATTCAGAATCTCACAGTCGTTGACGATTTTCGGCCAAATTTCAAACTGTTCAGAATCAACTCCAGTCAGTCTATATGCGTAGATCTCAGAGTCACGATTACAACGTCGCTGAAATCATCGAATTTTGAATTGAAATGAGTTAGATATGGTTAATCGAAATTTTTAAATAATTTAAATTAATTAAATAATAAATTAATTAAGTAAATAACCTTTCTTCCTCTCAGACAAGAACAGGCCGCAGCTTTCTACTATTGTTCAATATTAGGGTTTGGATTTGCTCTTGGATGGATGCACTAGAGGCTGATCGGATGGCGGGACGTCGGCTGGCTACATGTGGCACCGGCGCCTGGAGCACTGGCCAACTCGGTGGCGAGTTGTGGCCTGGGCAGGAGTTCGACGGTGGGAGGTTCAGGGGGTCGAGGCGGGCGCTACAGGCGTTGGTACGGGATGATGACCGTATGGATATGGAGAGGAGAGAAGGGGCTTTGAGGTGGTATATGGGTTGAGGTCTGAAAGTTAGTGATGGAGGAGAAATTAGGAGGAGAAGGAACGAACGACCTCGGCCATTGAAATTAGGGGGGCGGCGGCAACGAAGATGGTGAATAGTGTTCTTGATTTTAGGGTTTTCTCCTATTTTTATATTGATTTTTGTGTATTTTTACAAATAAGTCCAAATCTTTCAAACCGTGCTGATTCCAGTCCAAACAAAGTTGACCCTAGCTAATAGCCCATATTCCGGACCCAATGGGACAGGTCCCGTCAGCCCAAACGGCTGTCTGTGGCCTGTATTATTTAATTTAATATTTAATTCCTTTATTAATTTAATTCGTCTGCATAAATAAATTCACCGAGGCCACAAACGGACTAAGAAAAATCCAGAAAAAATATATTTGTCTATGTTATGACGATACGGTCCTAACAAAATTAATTTCATTGAATTCTGACACTGTTTGAAAAATGGCTATTTTTCAGTCGATTAAATTTGACTGTAATCGATCAAACACATTTTCCTTCGCCACGCTCACATATTAAATCGAAAATTTCTAAAAATTGAAACCTAGCAATAATATGACATTCCGGTTCCAATAAAAGTGGTTTCGTCGAAAACATAGATCGTTTGAAAATTGGCCATTTTCACTGGCTTTAATATTATTTAAAAATGGAAATTTTTAATTTCTGCCACATTTTTCCACCAAATAATTTTTTTTAAAAAAAAAAAATTGGTTTGGATTTTCCGGGTCGTTACACCATCATACGAACGATTGACATAGTTTGCTCGGATTAGGGCTAAGACGCCAAGACAAGCACTACCCCGTCAAGGGAGGCAGGTTATGCTCAGGACCAACAATCTTCCCGGGCGTGTGATTATCAACTAACCTCTAGCTGGCTCTGATGTCTTGGATGTAAGTCTCCATGGCATCAGTATCTTATGACTTGCGACTTTGGATTTTCTAGCATTGTGGACTTTATTTTCTCGGCTTCCTGGATTCAGATCTTGGTTTTTCGGCCTTCGACACTTAGGATGTAGTTATGTTTTTTCTGGTTTTCTTGGCTTTAGGATATTATGATTCTCGAATAATATGATCCTCACTTATGGATTTCTCATTCTATCTCTCTGGACTTGGTTAGTTGGGCTTCGACCCATGGTTTTGGCTTTAAGGACTTTAGTCCTTGGGATGTATCCTTTCTTTTGGTGGTTTTAGTTATTATGGTTGTAAGATGGTTGAGTTGGTATACCCATATACGGGAGCTGTTATAATCCCTAGGCATGCTCTTTGCTTGACAATACACCATCACCCCCTTTGGTTATTAATGAAAGGTTTTCTTTTGTCAGCTTTGAATTGTGAATAGTTATGTATGGTTACCCATGTAACAGGAACCGACGGGATCCTAGGCATGCTCTTTACAAACGATAAGCTATTCGCTCTCCTTTATAAATAAATTTGGAATTGGAAAACGGCCAGGTCTGCCTACCCATGCATGCGGGTAGGCCAGCTCCCTAGGCATGCTCTTTACGGATGATGAATCATTCAGTTTTCTTTGGGCTTTACTAAAAAATCCACAAATTTTATAACTTTAGTAAAATTACTTCGCAAAGTAAGGATGCTTACTTATGAAGTATGAAATCGATAATAGGATTGCAAACCGTAATAAGCCTCTAGCTATCTTGGCTTCTCGTCCTACTTCGACGAGATTGCCTTGACTCGTGGCGAATTTTGGATCGTGCACGATCCGGCTCATTTAGATTAGTGGGTCATCTTGTCAACGATCTTGGATTGTATCAGGTGGACTTGTCCGTGACATGACAAGAATATCCACTCATGGATTGGTGGCAAGTTTCGGATCTCGTACGAACCTCCTCATTTGGATTAATGGGTCGCTTTGTCAACGATCTTGAATTACATCCGGTGGACTTGTCAGTGACACGACAAGAATATCCACTCGTCACCATCTTGGCCTCTTGTCCTACTTCGATAAGGTTGCCTTGGCTCTAATTTCCTAGATCAATTCACTAATGTGAGGATTCCTTGAATGCTAAGGCCATCTTACCAATGTGAGATGTAACGACACAGAAAATCTGAACCAATTTAAAATTTTTAAATTGGCTATTTTAGTGGATTTTAAATATTTTAAATAATATCGATGAAAAATAAGTTTGAATCGACATTTGAAAACGAATATAGTTAATTCTAATTATAAACAAGGCCTGAAATGGCGCTGCAGTTTCAAAAATTGAATTCAAACTTTGTCGGACTGTACCGAGTGCAAAACAAAACGGATTTGAGTGAAACCAAAAATATTTAAATCTGTTAGTGAGTATCTTTCTAAGAATCTGAAAAATCAAAGTTTCATAGTAGGAAGCTAAAGTTATGGCCAAATGAATTTTCAGAAAGGTCGCTATGGAATTTATATAGCCCGTGAAAATGGCCATTTTGCAAACGACCTCGGAATTCGACGAAACCACTTTTGTTGTATCCGGGATGTGAAGTTATTGCTAGGTTTCAAATTTCATAATTTTTGAAGCTAGTATATGAGCGTGGCAAAGGAAAATACGTTTGGATGATTTCTATTAAATTGGATCAACCAGAAAAGGGCCATTTTTCAAACGTTCCCAGAATTCGACGAAACTAGTTTTGTTGGGACTGTATCGTCAAAACATAGCTAGATTTATTTTTCTGGAATTTTTCGAATCAGTTTGTGGCCCTGGCAAATTGAAATGTACGTTCAAATTAAATATTGAATGTTTTATATTTTAATTTGAAGGAAAACTGACTGAAACAGTCGAATGGGCATACAAAACATATCCCATTGTGTTCGGAATGGGCGTAAAACGCTAGGGACGACAGTCGTTCGGTTTGGATTGGGGTTCGCAGGAGGCGGGGGCATTTTCGGTTTTTAAAACTTTATAAATAAATAAAAAATTATCATTGGCCCATTGACCATTCTCTCTCCCCGACATCAAAAGCGAACGGCGCCTCCTCTTCATTTCTTCTCTCCAAAAATCCAGCCGATCCTCTCCATATTATCGAGCGCCACAGTTGAGTTTTTTGTAGCCCTCTCCACCGCCTTCAAATCCGACCTGACCTTGCCCCTCCTCATCGCGCCAGATCCGAGAATCGCACCTCCGAAGTGACCAAATTCCAGCTGGCGCCATGAGCAGGAGGAGCCGTCGAAGTGGGGGCCCCCTATATCGATCTGAGCGCCGTTCCAAGGCCTAGAGGGTGGCGCAGGTCGATCGTCATATAGTTGCACGGATTGAACGAAAAACGAAAACCTAGTTTTGAACACATTAGAAAGGTAAACGGCTATTTTAATTTCAACTATATTATAGCACTTTAAAGCGCTAAGGTTTTTGTTTTCACTATAAAAATCATATCTTTTTCGTTTGTTGACGAAATTCAGTGAAACAAGAGACAGTGGACTCGTGTAGACGTCTTCTACATTCTAGAAGAGACCGCATATTTTTCTGAGCCTTCTGCTATTTTAGGTGGAGTGGAACCCAATGTGAGATTTCTAATTTATAAACGATATGGAAAACGACGATGTATAAATTATATAGTCGATGTATGAGTTATATAAGCATTGTACACCTCTTGTATAAGCGTTGTATAAGTTGTACGTTCGATGTATAAGTTATATATGCGTTGTAAAAATTATATATGTGTTGAAATAGAAGTGAAATGCTATATATAAATATATATATATATATACACGCCCCTCGTCCACAAACCATGGACGATATTTATTGATTGTGATTGGTGTGAAAATTGGTTGAGAGCGAATGGTTGATTATAATTGTATGTGGTTGATATTGATTGATTGTGGTTGAAAACTACCCGTTTGTGGTTGAGAAATATTTGGTTGAAACCACATAGGATTAGTTTGTGGAAATGAAATAAATATACATGTCGCCTGCGTGCAAACTAGATGCATGATTCCCCATTTTCAAAAGCTGCGAGGCTTTAAGGTAGAGCAAGGAGCCGTACTAGGGACGGTCCCGGTTTTAACTACCCTGCCGTTATGCTGCCGAAATTTTGAATAATATTCATGTGTTAGAATTATTTTCATTTGTTGAAACTATATTTATTCGTTGAATAGAAAACCTTCATGTGTTGAATTGAAATTCATTCGTTGAATTGAAATTCATGTGTTGAATGGTATTTGTGTTTTAAATATAAAAAAAATCACCTTTTTATCGATATATACAAACTATAGAAAACCTTCATGTGTTGAATCGAAATTCATTCGTTGAATTGAAATTCATGTGTTGAATGGTATTCGTGTTTTTAAATATAAAAAATCACCTTTTTATCGATATATACAAACTATAGAAAACCTTCATGTGTTGAATCGAAATTCATTCATTGAATTGAAATTCATGTGTTGAATGGTATTCGTGTTTTAAATATAAAAATCACCTTTTTATCTATATATATATAAAAAAAAACTATAGAAAACCTTCATGTGTTGAATCGATATTCATTCATTGAATTGAAATTCATGTGTTGAATGGTATTCGTGTTTTAAATATAAAAATCACCTTTTTATCTATTTATATAAACTATAGAAAACCTTCATGTGTTGAATCGAAATTCATTCGTTGAATTGAAATTCATGTGTTGAATGGTATTCATATTTTGAAAGAAATTGTTTTATAATAAAAATGCTATTTTTATCATCGATATGAACTATATAAAATAATCTTGTTTTGAAATAAATTGTTTTATAAGAAAAATCCTAATTTTATCACCTATATGAACTATGGAAAATAATTGTGTTTTGAAATGAAATGTTTTATAATAAAAATCACATTTTTACTATATACATGAATTGTTAAAATAGTGAAGTGTTGAGATAGAAGACAGTTAGATAAAAATATCATTTTTATCAAATATATGAAAGGAATATAGTTTTGAAATCAAAGAATCAATATATATATATATAAATAGAATTAAAATATATCGAATAACGAAGCGGCAGTTCGTATTTTGAAACCGTGATTTCAAACGATTAGTGCGGGAGATCCAACCATCGGATTTTCCCGAAATCGCAACCGTTGGGTTCGCTTTGGAAATATCTTTCCAACGGCACGAATTTTGTAAAGATCCAACGGTTGGATTATCTAGAATGTTTAATTCAAATCTGAAGAAAAACAGCGCCAGAATCGATTATATTTATATATATATATATAAATATAAATATAATTATATTAAATCGAATAACGACGCTGTAGTTCGTATTTTGAAATTGAAACTTCAAACGATTATACCGGGAGATCCGACCGTCGGATTTTCCCGAAACTGGAACCATTGGCTTTGTTTTGAAAAGATCTTTCTAATGATGTAAATTTTGTGAAGATCCAACGGTTAGATTTTCGGATATGTGTAAATCAAATCTGAAGAAAAACAGCGCCACGGCCGCGTTATGGCCCGAAACGTCGTTTGAATAAATTGGCTATTTTAAAATAAATAAAAATGGCGATAAATCGTTATAAAATATTATAAACGATATGGAATGTGAAATTTAGAAATTAACTGAAGATTGGCTAAGTCGAATGGTTTCCTGGGTGTTGATCTGATGTTGGTTTCGGCCTTCGGGGTTAATATTTGGGAAATCGTTCTCTTACTGATTGACGGTTAGTGACTAATGAATTGAAATAAGGCGTATGTTGTGTTTGTGTAGCACTTGTTTATTATATATGCGAGTTGCTCAGAAAAACTGGGTTTATCCCATTCTGAATAACTGAATCGACGATAAGGAATCGAAGATGAAGACGGTGGTCAAAGACCAGAGATTTTCACCTCGTTTGGATGGTAACTGATGTCCTGATTGGGAGGCATCCCGAAATATGGATAATGAGTGGTGATCGTCCAGACGTACATGAAGATCGATGGGTTTGCGAGGTATATAGTGCCTCTGGTTTCGTTCAGACCCAGGATGGACTTGTAAATGGACTGTGTGTCTGACATTGGAATTTATTCTGTGTGATTGATAGCCATCAGTTGCATGGTGTGAATTGCCTGTGTGGCATGCTAAGATGCAGTGATCAGGGCTTCTGTTGAAAAGCAAAGTCTTGTGGTTGATGATCAAAGCACTGCCTGTGTGGCGTAGCTTTGTGTATAACGTGAATTCGTGAACCTCACACCCCGGTATGAACCAGAAACGGGAAAGGACATCAGGGAAGGCCTGCGTTTCCTTCTAGTTAGAAGTGGCGTCAGTGGTTTTACACGCCTTGACGAGTTTGACTTATGTGGTTGTTGCTGTTGCGAGGCGCCTCGGATATATCGGTCGATCCGGGACCGATGGAGTCATTCGTTGGCTCATTTACGCCCCAAAGGGCGGGGAAACGTAGTGTTCAGGCATAATAATCCACATCGGTGGACCGGCCCTGACGATCCAAAGGGTTGATGCGTTCTGATCCTGAGACATGGGCTAGATTGTCTCGAATTCGGTAAGAACTATCTTTTGCCTTGGTTCATGACGGAAATCCAATTTCCAAATACGTGACTGTGCAGTTTTGATTGTATATATTTATGGCGACATGATATATGGTACTTATGCCGTCTATGATTGATAGTTATGATTGAAATTGTTTTCGAAACCTATAAACACTAGTGGTAATATCAAGTGCTTTGTTTTATTCGTATCAAGCATATTTTGGCTATTATAAGGTAAAACTCTATCCTCCGGTTTGCGTTGCATTGTGTGATGGGAACTGAGTCTTATAATGGCTTCATTTTATAAAAAGCATTGCGATGTTTAAAGATTTACTTGTTTTAAAGCACTGGCAATCCAATGGAGTAAACCCGTTCCACGAAAGTGGTGTGGTCCTGTGATTAGCCATATTATAACATGTTGAGTAGATTTCTCATACCAGTCCCATGACTGACTCGTAGTTTGTTTCACTTTCAAACTCGGGTGCCCTTTTTTCTATACGGGCAGCCTTGTATTCAGGTTTAGTTGGCTTCCTCTGGATAGCTGGAGCTGAAGATGGATTCTATCATTTATCTCTTTTTATGTTGTTCAGCTCCTATTGTACATTATGTTTGTTTTCCCGCTGTAGACATATATGTATAGCTGAACTGTATTTGTACTAAGTATGATCCTGTATACTGTGTAACTCTAATGATTATTGTTTATCCAGTACATTCTGTTGTGCATTATCTGGTGTATTTATTTATTTCTGTTCTGCTATTATCTGTTTATGTGTTATATTCCAAAGATTACCCTTGCCGCCGTCAGTACGGGGTTTGGGGTCGTCTCAACGTGGTATTAGAGCTTTGGTTAAGCTTAGCTCTGGTATATAACACATTAACGAACTCGTCAGAGATAGAACCAGTAGTGTTCTAGGACGAATAACTCATTACAGATAGGATCAGTAATATCCTAGTATGAGTAAAGCAGAATCAGAATAACTCGTTAGAGATAGGGTCAGAAGTGCCCCAGAACCAGTCGAGAGTTATATGTTTATAAATAACATATTTGTGATTATATTCTGGTTTTATAAATATGATTTTTGAACATATATAAAAGATATATATTTGAAAAGTTAAAAACAATTTGATTGTTGTTTGTGTTGTGTGATAGTAGATTTGATTAATTAAAATTATTAAAATGGTAGTTAATTTAATCAATAAGAGAATAATGGTAGAATTTATTTGATTAAATCAAGTATTGAACTGATTTGAAAATAGATAGAAATATATACTTGTGCATTATATATGTTTGAACAGGTAAATGGATAGTTGTTGAGTAAAGATTTTATTTGCGTGCCCGACAAATAGGTAAACCTTAATGAGTTGGATGCGCAATTTTATTATTATATCAACTCCTGTGAATGCCATTGGATGCGCAGTGCTGGTTATTCTATGTGTAATAATAAACGTCGCCATAGGATAGTAACAATTAATTTTGAACTACATTACATGGCATACTTCTTGAAGATAGGCATACTTCATCATATGCCACATAAGCATTTGGAGCTTGTGTGACGAGGTGGAAGATTTACCATACGAGCGAGAGGCTTGTATGGCGATGAATATATTTTACAGGTTGAACTGATGACTGATATGGACTATTTAAATTGTAACGATAAAATTGCCAGATTAATAAAAACCCCACATGGGTCTGGAGTTGACAATAATCACGTCTCCCTAGTCATTAGATACAGCACATGGACTATTTATTTCCCACACGGGACGAGGTGACGAGGATTTATCCTCTGGAGCAATTAAAAATACACACTCCCTCAAGCTTTGACAGGGTGACGAGAATTTATTCTCTGGAGTTATTATCTATACACGCTACCCTGTAAACACCAGAATATATCACTAAAAATATGTGTATGCTTATTAGGATTTATTGGGTACCTAATACGGCCTAATAAATTTCCAAACCTCTCCCCGTACAAAGGAGGTTATGGCGAAATTTTTCGAAAATTCCAGGTGTTAGCCAAATTTTGGAAGAATTTGAAAATTCTCAGAATCTAAAAAGTTGGAGAATGGAAGTCAAATTGAATGTAGAGTTGATTAATCAAACCACTTTCGACTTTGTTCCTTTTAGGGGACGAAAAGTTTAAGTGGGGAAGATTGTAACGACCCGGAAAATCTGAACCAATTTAAAAAATTTTAATTGGCTATTTTAGTGGATTTTAAATATGTAAAATAAATATTTTAAATAATATCGATGAAAAATAAGTTTGAATCGACATTTGAAAACGAATATAATTAATTCTAATTATAAACAAGGCCTGAAATGGCGCTGCAGTTTCAAATTTTGAATTCAAACTTTGTCGGACTGTACCGGGTGCAAAACAAAACGGATTTCAGTGAAACCAAAAATATTTAAATCTGTTAGTGAGTATCTTTCTAACGAATCTGAAAAATCGAAGTTTCATAGTAGGAAGCAAAAGCTATAGCCAAATGAATTTTCAGAAAGGTCGCTATGGAATTTATATAGCCCGTGAAATTGACCATTTTGCAAACGACCTCGGAATTCGACAAAACCACTTTTGTTGGATCTGGGATGTGAAGTTATTGCTAGGTTTCAAATTTCATAATTTTTTAAGCTAGTATGTGAGCGTGGCAAAGGAAAATGCGTTTGGACGATTTCTATTAAATTGGATGGACCAGAAAAGGGCCATTTTTCAAACGGTCTCAGAATTCGACGAAACTAGTTTTGTTGGGACTGTATCGTCAAAACATAGCTAGATTTATTTTTTTTGAATTTTTCGAATCAGTTTGTGGCCCTGGCAAATTGAAATGTATGTTCAAATTAAATATTGAATGTTTTATATTTTAATTTGAAGGAAAACTGATTGAAACAGTTGAATGGGCCTACGAAACATATCCCATTGTGTTCGGAATGGGGGTAAAACGCTAGAGACGACAGTCGTTGGGTTTGGATTGGGGTTCGCAGGAGGCAGGGGGTATTTTCGAATTTTTAAAACTTTATAAATAAAAAATAAAAAAATCATTGGCCCATTGACCATTCTCTCTCCCCGACATCAGAAGCGAACGGCGCCTCCTCTTCATTTCTTCTCTCCAAAAATCCGGCCGATCCTCTCCATATTATCGAGCGCCACAGTTGAGTTTTTGTAGCCCTCTCCACCGCCTTCAAATCCGACCTGACCTTGCCCCTCCTCGTCGCGCCAGCTCCGAGAATCGCACCTCCGAAGTTACCAAGTTCCAGCCGCCGCCGTGAGTAGGAGGAGCCATCGAAGTGGGGGCCCCCTATATCGATCTGAGCGTCGTTCCAAGGCCTAGAGGGTGGAGCAGGCCGATCGTCATATAGTTGCACGGATTGAACGAAAAACGAAAACCTAGTTTTGCACACATTAGAAAGGTAAACGACTATTTTAATTTCAACTATATTATGGCACTTTAAAGCGCTACGGTTTTTGTTTTCACTATAAAAATCATATATTTTTCGTTTGTTGACGAAATTCAGTGAAACAAGAGACATTGGACTCGTGTGGACGTCTTCTA
The DNA here is from genome assembly GCA_030737875.1 of Allium sativum. Classification (NCBI taxonomy): domain Eukaryota; kingdom Viridiplantae; phylum Streptophyta; class Magnoliopsida; order Asparagales; family Amaryllidaceae; genus Allium; species Allium sativum. The sequence continues at coordinate 981,332,979 of CM060915.1, forward strand.
CATTCTAGAAGAGACCACATATTTTTCTGAGTCTTCTGCTATTTTAGGTGGAGTGGAACCCAATGTGAGATTTCTAATTTATAAACAATATGGAAAACGACGATGTATAAATTATATAGTCGACGTATGAGTTATATAAGCGTTGTACACCTCTTGTATAAGCGTTGTATAAGTTGTACGTTCGATGTATAAGTTATATATGCGTTGTAAAAATTATATATGTGTTGAAATAGAAGTGAAATGCTATATATAAATATATATATATATATATATACGCCCCTCGTCCACAAACCATGGACGATATTTATTGATTGTGATTGATGTGAAAATTGGTTGATAGTGAATGGTTGATTATAATTGTTTGTGGTTGATATTGATTGATTGTGGTTGAAAAATACCCGTTTGTGGTTGAGAAATATTTGGTTGAAACCACATAGGATTAGTTTGTGGAAATGAAATAAATATACATGCCGCCTGCGTGCGAACTAGATGCATGATTCCCCATTGTCAAAAGCTGCGAGGCTTTAAGGTAGAGCGAGGAGCCGTACTAGGGACGGTCCCGGTTTTAACTACCCTGCCGTTATGCTGCCGAAATTTTGAATAATATTCATGTGTTAGAATTATTTTCATTTGTTGAAAGTATATTTATTCGTTGAATAGAAAACCTTCATGTGTTGAATTGAAATTCATTCGTTGAATTGAATTCGTGTGTTGAATGGTATTCGTGTTTTAAATATAAAAAAATCACCTTTTTATTGATATATACAAACTATAGAAAACCTTCATGTGTTGAATCGAAATTCATTCGTTGAATTGAAATTCATGTGTTGAATGGTATTCATGTTTTTAAATATATAAAATCACCTTTTTATCGATATATACAAACTATAGAAAACCTTCATGTGTTGAATCGAAATTCATTCGTTGAATTGAAATTCATGTGTTGAATGGTATTCGTGTTTTAAATATAAAAATCACCTTTTTATCTATATATATAAACTATAGAAAACCTTCATGTGTTGAATCGATATTCATTCGTTGAATTTAAAGTCATGTGTTGAATGGTATTCGTGTTTTAAATATAAAAATCACCTTTTTATCTATTTATATAAACTATAGAAAACTTCATGTGTTGAATTGAAATTCATTCGTTGAATTGAAATTCATGTGTTGAATGGTATTCATATTTTGAAATAAATTGTTTTGTAATAAAAATCCTATTTTTATCACCTATATGAACTATAGAAAATAATCGTGTTTTGAAATGAATTGTTTTATAATAAAAATCACATTTTTACTATATACATGAATTGTTAAAAATAGTGAAGTGTTGAAATAGAAGATAGTTAGATAAAAATATCATTTTTATCAAATATATGAAAGGAATATAGTTTTGAAATCGAAGAATCGATATATATATATATATATAAATAAATAGAATTAAAATATATCGAATAACGAAGCTGCAGTTCATATTTTGAAACCGTGATTTCAAACGATTAGTGCGGGAGATCCGACCATCGGATTTTCCCGAAATCGCAACAGTTGGGTTCGCTTTGGAAATATCTTTCCAACGGCACCAACTTTGTAAAGATCCAACGGTTGGATTGTCTGGAATGTTTAATTCAAATCTGAAGAAAAAAAGCGCCAGAATCGATTATATTTATATATATATATATATATATATATATTAAATCGAATAACGACGCTGCAGTTCGTATTTTGAAATCGAAACTTCAAACGATTATACCGGGAGATCCTACCGTCGGATTTTTCCAAAACTGGAACCGTTGGATTCGTTTTGAAAAGATATTTCTAATGATGTAAATTTTGTGAAGATCCAACGGTTAGATTTTCGGATATATGTAAATCAAATCTGAAGAAAAACAGCGCCACGGCCGCGTTATGGCCCGAAACGTCATTTGAATAAATTGGCTATTTTAAAATAAATAAAAATGGCGATAAATCGTTATAAAATATTATAAATGATATGGAATGTGAAATTTAGAAATTAACTGAAGGTTGGCTAAGTCGAATGGTTTCCTGGGTGTTGATCTGATGTTGGTTTCGGCCTTCGGGGTTAATATTTGGTAAATCGTTCTCTTACTGATTGACGGTTAGTGACTAATGAATTGAAATAAGGCGTATGTTGTGTTTGTGTAGCACTTGTTTATTATATACGCGAGTTGCTCAGAAAGACCAGGTTTATCCCATTCTGAATAACTGAATCGACGATAAGGAATCGAAGATGAAGACGGTGGTCGAAGACCGGAGATCTTCACCTCGTTTGGATGGTAACTGATGTCCTGATTGGGAGGCATCCCGAAATATGGATAATGAGTGGTGATCGTCCAGACGTACGTGAAGATCGATGGGTTTACGAGGTATATAGTGCCTCCGGTTTCATTCAGACCCAGGACGGACTTGTAAATGGACTATGTGTCTGACATTGGAATTTATTCTGTGTGATTGATAGCCATCAGTTGCATGGTGTGAATTGCCTGTGTGGCATGCTAAGATGCAGTGATCAGGGCTTCTGTTGAAAAGCAAAGTCTTGTGGTTGATGATCAAAGCACTGCCTGTGTGGCGTAGCTTTGTGTATAACGTGAATTCGTGAACCTCACACCCCGGTATGAACCAGAAACGGGAAAGGACATCAGGGAAGGCCTGCGTTTCCTTCTAGTTAGAAGTGGCGTCAGTGGTTTTACACGCCTTGACGAGTTTGACTTATGTGGTTGTTGCTGTTGCGAGGCGCCTCGGATATATCGGTCGATCCGGGACCGATGGAGTCATTCGTTGGCTCATTTACGCCCCAAAGGGCGGGGAAACGTAGTGTTCAGGCATAATAATCCACATCGGTGGACCGGCCCTGACGATCCAAAGGGTTGATGCGTTCTGATCCTGAGACATGGGCTAGATTGTCTCGAATTCGGTAAGAACTATCTTTTGCCTTGGTTCATGACGGAAATCCAATTTCCAAATACGTGACTGTGCAGTTTTGATTGTATATATTTATGGCGACATGATATATGGTACCCATGCCGTCTATGATTGATAGTTATGATTGAAATTATTTTCGAAACCTATAAACACTAGTAGTATTATCAAGTGCTTTGTTTTATTCGTATCAAGAATATTTTGGCCATTATAAGGTAAAACTCTATCCTCCGGTTTGCGTTGCATTGTGTGATGGGAACTGAGTCTTATAATGGCTTCATTTTATAAAAAGCATTGCGATGTTTAAAGATTTACTTGTTTTAAAGCACTGGCAATCCAATGGAGTAAACCCGTTCCACGAAAGTGGCGTGGTCCTGTGATTAGCCATATTATAACATGGTGAGTAGATTTCTCATACCAGTCCCATGACTGACTCGTAGTTTGTTTCACTTTCAAACTCGGGTGCCCTTTTTTCTACACGGGCAGCCTTGTATTCAGGTTTAGCTGGTTTCCTCTGGATTGCTTGAGCTGAAGATGGATTCTATCATTTATCTCTTTTTATGTTGTTCAGCTCCTATTGTACATTATGTTTGTTTTTCCGCTGTAGACATATATGTATAGTTGAACTGTATTTGTACTAAGTATGATCCTGTATACTATGTAACTCTGATGATTATTGTTTATCCAGTATATTCTGTTGTGCATTATCTGGTGTATTTATTTATTTCTATTCTGCTATTATCTGTTTATGTGTTATATTCCAAAGATTACCCTTGCCGCCGTCAGTACGGGGTTTGGGGTCGTCTCATGAGATTTCCTTGAACGCTCTAGCATGCCTTGACCATCTCACCAACGTGAGATCGCCTTGAATGCACTCTACCAAATGAATACGATGACCTGTGGTAGCCTTGTCAGTAACACGACAAGATCACTCACATATGGTTGCGTGTATTCCTTTTTTGTGCAGGTTACAAGGCTCCTTTAGTCCCTCGGATATTCTGGCTATTATGGTTACCTATGAACGATCCAAATCGATCGTAGACTTTTAATGGATTTCTAAAATAATATGATCCCAAGCGATTGTCGTATTTCTATTCTTAATATGGTCCCAAGGGATTGCGATCTTCTATTAACACGATCCCAAGCGATCGTGGTTTTCTGAATAGTACGATCAGAGTCGATCGTTGGCTTTCGTTGGATTTCTAGCATTCTGGTTTTCTAGTTAATACGATTCGACATGGTCGTGGCCCTTCAGTTTTATAGATCTTGAAGCTCGCTCTGGACTCCTCCCAGTTTTGATTTCTGGACTTCTCTTCTCCTCGCAAAACACAACTTCCTTGGATCAAGCAAGATATGTTTTAAGGGGCAAAGCGTTGACATGCTTTTTGGTTAAAGCTGTCACATGTAAAGTATTTAGTTAGTAACGCGCTCAAGCATGAAGAACATCTAATACAAGACTTTGCACTATGACTCTTAGGCGAACCATCAGCCGAGCCGAAGGCGAGCCGTGCTCCGAGCCAAGGCGAGCCGTCAAGTGGGTCCGGGAGTAGCGCCGGTGGGGGTCCGGAGTCCCACAGTCCCGACGGCGCCAGTCAGGTCGAACAAGTTGGCACTGCCCGATTCATTCGATTTCCTCGGAACCGGAAACTCGGATCCCTTCGCTTTGGACCAATAAAACCTCAGATTCCCTCACTTCGCGTTCAGGAACTTCGGCTCCCTCAACAACTTGATTTCAGCCCACTCTCCATCAATTTTGTAGCCCCTGAAGGGGTACGAAATTTGTATCCCTAGGGGATATGAAATTCGTATCCCCTGAGGGGTACGAATTTCATACCCCTCACCGGAGGTGCGAATTTCCTATATTAAGGCTATTTCTAGGGTCCGAAATTAAGGGTTGTAGTCCCCATTTTCTACTTACTCCCACCTAACCTCCTTCCTATAAATACCCCAACCCTTGGCCTTCATTTGGAGGCTTCTCCCTTGGAATTTTTGGACTTCTAGAGCTCCAAACGCTCATTAATGGCAGCTACCTTCCTCTTCTTGGCCATTAGAGATGGCAAGAATAATTAAAACGTGGCATACACATTTTCCACCAACACCTAGACATCAACGAGGATAATTATGCTGCACTTGGCCACTTTTGGACTTCTTGGACATTAGGATAATTTTGGGATGTAGTTGACCATGTCAGAAGAAGAAGGGTGTTTTAGTCAAAGTTTGGAATTAACAAGGACATTGTTATTCTATTAAAATATTTTGCACTCGAATATCATCTAAACTTGTAAAGCATTGTAGTTGGATATTATATGATGAATGATCCTTACAAAGTGGACGTAGGCGTTAGTGCCGAACCACTATAAAAGCTGTGTCTCCCCGCATTTACATTATTTACTGCTTATTTGGATATTTGTTCTTACATCACACTCACATCGGAGTTGGCGTGTGCAGAGTAAAGCGACAATTCCCCATGTCAACAATAATTAAAGGAAGTACAATATTCTATCAAAAATACAGAGTAAACTCGAAAGACAACAATTAACCATGCCTACAGCAAAAAGATGACAAACAACCTTCTTAATAATCTGAAGAGAGGATTATTCTTTATTTCTATCAACCAAATTCCCATGTTAAGTGGAGATCAAATGATTGAACCCTATATCACTAAAGAGATTTGAATTTAGAAAAATAATAGTCTATTTGGATTTTTGAAGGAAAAAAAACACAAAACCGATTTTATTATATCATTAGGAATAAATATAAGCTGACCAAATGGGAATGACGTTTTGAATGGGTTATTTGAGCAAAGTGAAGAAATCTAAAGAATTATATAGGAAAAATAATCCAACTACAACTATTTATTAGATAACATGTGAATTTAATGCAACAGTCTGTATATGAACAAAAACTTCAATAAATCACGGTTGGAAAAAAGATAATGCCGTCAAACCTTTAAAAGGTTGGAACTTGAGCACATTTAAGTTTACATAAATCGGATTTTTCCAAAATAAAATGGTTTAAAAAAGGAGTATAGTGAAATAAAAACCATACATTTCATGTCTTGTATGTTATAGAGAAAAATGAATCACCTTAGAAGCAAAAATCACACATTGCTCGCAAAATAGAGAACATAAGTGGAAGAAAATTTTCCACTATACAACAGTTGCATGCATGTTTCTACTTTAGTTACATATAAGATTTGTGTAAAGAAACAGTTAAGAAATGATAAAACCAATCCTACAATCATACCTACAATAGCTTTAGATTTGTGAAAAATTATAAGGCAAGAACTAAAATAATATTTCTCTAAGTTACTCTCCCTCTACGTTTATAAAATCTTTCCAAATCATTCTGAAGTAAAAAAAAAAACAAATGTAGATATCATTTTAATTCGCATTAAAATGTAGATGTCATTAGGCGATCAACCCTTCGGTACATTTTCCTAGAGGTGTATTGATCGGAAGGTAGTCTCTTACCTTGTCATTGTATGGAATCCAAATTCTAATACGTGCCTTTTACGGATTTTGGTTTTGGTCATATACCTATTATGCTGGAATTTAATAAATGTAACCATTTTAGCTAAATTGTAAGTATTTGTTTTTAAACACTACTATAATATCATGATATTTTCTATAAAATGTTTTGGTTATCGTAAGGTAAAAATCTGTCTGTATTTATGTGTGACATGGCCTTACGAGATCTTTTTTGTTTTTAAAAAGGTTTTTAAATATAGTAATCAAGTTGTTTGAGTTTTCTTACACCAGACCCATATCTGATCCAAAGTTCTATTTTCTTTCCCTAAAGCTCCTGGATGCTAAAAAATTTATGAGCAGCCAAGTAGTTCAGGTTTTCACAGATGCATTTGGAGGAGCTTGGAGCAGGAGGCTTCATCGATAGTTAGTTATTGCCAAGTTTCCGATGTATATTATGTACTCTATATCTGATGTATAAGGACAGACTATTGTAACTATCGTAAGGTAAATTGTACTAGTGTAACTCTGATGTAGTCAATTCTATAAATGACTTTGTAAAGTATTTTGTGACTATTATATGTTATTCACTACAATTGTGAGATTCTATTCCATCTTCTTTTTCTTTAACCTCCTAATGATTGGCTTTTCTACCACTTGAATGTTCAACATGTTGATACTGTGGATGTATTAGTGTCGACTCTGAAGTCGAAAAATCGGATCGTTACACTAAACCTTATGCTTTGCTTTGATGCATAACATCTTTGTTGGGAATGAATTCCCCGTGTGGATATTAGTGTTGTTCATGAGATCATATGGATTGTTTAGCCGTAATCATCTCATGAACTAATTGTTGACTTAGGCTTAACTTATTTTTTATATATAAAAAGGAATTCCCATGTGACTTTATATTCGCTTGTCATATTATTACTAATATGTTGAAGCTAAACTGACTCGTGTGTTTATACTCGGATCAAACCGAGTTGTTTCAAGTTATATTTGTTGTCGATTCATGGTTAGCTTATCCATCGGAACTATATCTCCCCCGAAGCTATTTCCTAAGTTGTACAGACGTTTATTCAAGTCACTGTATATTTATTCTTTTGGGACTTGTTGTATATGTACATATGGTTCATATGTAACCATTCGAGTTTGTATCTGTTGTTATACTGTAGTTGTACCTATATGTATTCAGTTCTGTGACCTGTTATCTACGATATATTGTGATTTGTTCTGAATACGATTCTTAGTCATTGTAGTTTTATATTAGATGAATCGAGTACGTCAATCCACTTGAGGTAAGAAAAAAAATACTAAACGCCCAATACGTATTCGATATTGATCTAATACAAGATTATGGATGGTCGCTCCTTACCAGCCATATTCTTCGCTCTAATAGACAGTGTTACTCTGTAATATTTTTTATTAGGGTGGGTCTCGGTGTGGAGCATTACACTTAGGATCAGATCTAGCTGGAGACGTTATTACCCTTCCAGATCAAGATATCTTCTTCACTTTTTATCCCACAAACGCATTCTATACATATGTAACATAGATTAAAGGATTAAATAATTAAAACTCGAAAAGATCTAACTAGCAAGATTAATAAAAGGGACAATTTTGGTAAGGTTCTAATTAAGTTTCAAAACACTTAATTCCAAGGAAGCATGTGAATTAAGTCCCCCCCCCCCCCCCCCCGAGAATCATCAAAAACAACACTAAAAACTACCAAATTTCAAAAATCATTTCAGTTTATATTTATCATCGTATTTATCTCACCAAAAAAGTGAATGAAAATCGAAAATATTAAGCTTTAGAAAAAATCTACAGGAATGCGTGCACTTCTTCAAAATATTGCTGATATACAAGCAATTATTGCATAATTTTTAATAAATATTTCAAAATTCCTGACTTTATTTCAAATTATGTTCGACATCATATACATTGCAGAAAAAACAAGATAAAATTAATGCATAACAAACACAAATAAAATAGGCCACTTCCAACTCGAAAATTACACGCAAGTTTGCAATTTTATAAAATAAGTCCTAACGTTTCTACAATTTTTTAAAGTATGCAAATATTTGTAGATATGTATACAATGATTAAGTAAATATTTACATATATCTATAGTGTATTTCTCAATAGGTGCAAACATTTCTGCACTTTTTATTTTATTTTATCCAGTTATCTAGTTTTAATATTACAGTATTATGATTTTTTTTCTTAGGCAATGGAACCAAAAAAACCGAAAAGAATTTACTATAATAAACTGATTTCAAGGACCTACTTTACAGTTGCAATTTGTATCACTTTACAATTGCAATTTGCACTAGGAAGCGCACTACATTATGCTTGATATAATGATGCATACCTTATATCCACTTCGTAAAAGATTGATTGAAATAGACTTAGGTCGAAGATTATCGACCACTATAAAATTCTTGTGTTTCTCTTTTTACTTCTGCACTTTGTTTACTGATTCTTTGAGATCTATGTCTAATTCAGATTTGTATCTAATTCATCCGATTTGCTTTAATGGCTGGCGTTTTCACATATTTTTTTGGGCATCAATTCGGATTTGAAATTGACATAGAAAATACTAGATTTGTCAATACCTAAGAAATGTTTTACAAAACTAGATTTAAAGAATAAACATAGTGATGTATCCAATTAGTTGACCATGCAGGAAACAAGCTGAATTTAAGGTGTGAAACGAAACGAAAAATAAATCTAAGCACGACATTTAAGCGAAGAAGTTAAAACGATCGAAGAATGTGTTTATGACCACAATTAAGTATTCAAAAGGTTGAAGCTTTGTATCTCTCGATTTATACATAAAGAGAAAAGGATCCAACGATTAAGGCTTCGTGTCACTCTATTTATGTCTAATTTTGTGTTCAAATAGCCGCCTCCATTAATAAATATTGTGTTAATAGCTTACAAAAATAAATAAACCAATAAATTGTATAAACCCCATATTGCCCAACTTTAATTCAAACCAAATACACACTACAAACAGTGCCGACTCCAAAAAGTTGGGAAAGAGGGTTGCCCCAAGTAGGGGCAGAAGAAAAAGAAAAAATCAATGGTTTAATAGCATTGATCACCCGACCTCTGCCTCAACAATTGAACTCTGTTGTACACTACTTTGTTTTAACATCTCCTTCTCTGTGCAATTATATCATTCTAGCTCCTACCTTTAATAACTTACCACCACCCACCACCAGTTGCCCCCTCGAGGGGGGTTGCACTAGACTGCAGTCTGCTCCGACTGCCCTAACTACAAAATATAGCTTTCAATACGGTATCATTACAAAATATCATATCAAACAAGTCTTATTTGTTCAAGTTGTGAATTTTAGAAAGTTGTTGAAATTTGAACTTTATCGATTTAGCACCACTTAATACCCTAACAAACCAAAAATCCGCATTCATCTACATTCCCATTGCATGGAACACACTAATGGGTAACAGTTGGCTCAGCGCGTCGGATGCAGCCTATGTTCCTGAAACCAACACATACGTGCCAACCCACAACAAAAGTAACACTAAGGGCAAAGATCAATTACAAGTATATATGATATGATAATTCCACATTGCTGGATGTTACACGAATTATAACACAGTGCAAATGTTTAGCACTACAAGTCATTATAGTATCAAAAATGATGAAGCCAAGAAGCCAAAGTAATGGACTTGTTTAATAATTGGCAAAAATAATACAGTTCCACTCCAAATATCCATAATTTATAAATTTAACGTAGCCAATGGCAGAAAACTCCATGGAATTGTCACTTAAGCATTTGAAAGAGTTTGGCGGCCACCTGCAATGTTTGGCAAATCATATTCAGCAATAATCAAAACAACGAATAAGAATCATCAACTGTAATCGAAAATGCTGAGGATGCCTGGGGGGAAAAGCATAAAAATAATAAACAAATGAATTGAATGACTTACGCATTCATCTATACATGACCAGTAATCAAAGTATTGACCAGTACAATGCTTCTGTCCAGTTGTGTCACCTTCAATTCTCTTAACACATTGCTGAAAAACAACGAAATATGTTACTGTAAGCTCCAAGAGAGTAATAATGCCACATTAGTGCTAAGGCAAATTCTATTTCAACCCAGCAATTTGCTGAGTAGCTCCCCAGCTTTATAAAAAAAATCAAAAACGAAACTGTTTCTTTTCAATTATATTTTTTTTCTCAATTTCCAGTCTACCTCGTAGTGCCTCTACGTGATTTTATAGCGAATCTCGTAGGGGAACTGCGTGGCAACTAATGATACCACGAAGAGGCTCTACGTGGTATCATTACTTACCACGCAGTTCCCCTACGAAGTTCACTATAAAACCACGTAGAGGCACTACGAGGAAGGGTATTTTGGATTTTTTAAAATAAAAGAGGGGGCTACTCAGCAAAATGATGGGTTTACTCGATTTTAATGTACTTTGGGGGGCTACTCAGCAATTAGCTGGGTTGAAATATAATTTGCCTAGTGCTAAAGAATAAGTAACGAAATATAGACATCAAAAAGAGCGAAAGGAAGAGATTACCTGATAGGCATACAACTGTTTCACACACCCAGGCTTACATCTTTTCTCTTCCAGATACTTCTTCTGATCAGTAACTTCCTCGTCTGCCATCGATGTGAATAGAGTTTATTTCTGCAAATGATAATCGCTATGACATTAGTTCAAACTATGAAAAAGGCAAGACATTAAGATCTGGGGGCGTATATGTGATTATGTGTGCAAATACATGGCTAAAAACATAGCGAAAAGCAAGGTTAAAAATGGAATTTTTAGCTCGTAGATCAAAAATCGATTAACGAGACAAACGACAAACTGTGTTAAGACTAGTCCCATATCTGGCAGTAAATGAAATAAACGATATATATATATATATATATATATGTATATATATATATATATATATGTATATATGGGCCGGCTATTTGGACACAAAATTAAACACAAAGAGAGAGACACAAAGCCTCCACCGTTGGATTTATTTGTCTTTATGTGGAGAGTGTAATTCATGGGAGGATCCAATGGTTGAGATTTATTGTGTGCAATTTTGTGTTTTCATTGTGTGTCTAAATAGAGTTTCCCATATATATATATATATATATATATATATATATATATATATATATATATGATAATATGTGATTCTCTAACAAGGTATCAAAGCAAGCTTAACTTGTACTCTTCACATTACCAATTAGTTATGTGGTTCATACTTGCTCCACATCACCCACTAAATGTTTAGTGACAATGCATATATGTCCACGGGTTTGGCTCATGATAACCATACGTGGAGGAGCGCACATATCTGTTTCAGCCACATTTTAACATTTGAAAGACATCTATTGAGAAACTATTTCGGAAACTGCATGAACTAGGGTTATGATGATTATTATCAAAAACTACAAAGATGGCTATTTTGACATACTCAATTGGAATTTAGTGGACTTGTCAGCAATAACTATAAGCCATGATAGCGAGCATAAGCAAAGCCTAAGCAGAGTCTTAGCGGGTTTGTTTATGTCTTCAATTGACTCAACATTGGATTCAGTTCGAAAGACAGTGAGGAGTGAAGAAGAAAAAAAAAGATGTTATGACAATTGATCTCTTCATTGGATATTTGTGAACCGACAAGAGGAGTCCTGACTAGTTTCCCATGAAAGAGGAATAGATTAAGTAGGGATAATGACAGACAATGACATTCGTGCAAAGAAGTATGGAAGAGGAAGTGTGCATGAATTCAACAGTGGGTAAAATTTTGTGTAAGGGATTTCAGGGCTGCCACCCAGATAAAAAATGGTTGTAATTGAACAATTGAAGGTAGTTAACTAACACTGAGCAATTGAGTTTTTGGCATTTCGCACCCCCCCCCCCCCCCCCCGGGGGGGGCATAAATGACAGCTTTACACTTTCCTTCCATTTACAATAACTTCTCAACTTCTCAAAAATACTTCAAAACTATTTAAGGGTTGGATAAAAGTTGCAGAATTCAACTGAATTTACAAGTATCGGAATCAAGTTTAAATTAAATACACTGAATAAAATCAATACATGACCACAGAAAATCAATTTTCAAACAACATAGTTCTTTCTTGCCGTCTCCGTCCATTTTGCAAAGCTAAGGGCTGAACAAAAATGTTCCAGAAAAACGATTACTTCTAAACTTCGCCAGCTTCTTCCATTTCGCAGCAGATTGCCGAACGGAAATGAATAGTAAAACCTTCTTAAATTCAAGGTTAGGGTAAAGATGAATAACTGTGTAAGCTGATTTCAATGATAGGGCACTGAGACGTCCTTGATTTGACGTTTTATTCTTTTTTTCTTTGATTCTTCTTCCTTTTTTTGTATTCTTCTCGATTTATCTAAAAAAAAATAGGGGGTTCTTTTCAAGAACAGCACACTGATCCAGTATAGCCAGAAGTCCAGTGTAACAGAAAACTCGAACCTTGATTTTGAAACAAAAATGTTTTCAACAAAGACTGCATCTAACAATCTCCCACCAAAATTTACCAAAATATTTTTAAAAAATTAACCCCTTAATATATCTTAGCAAGCCTATAACAGATCCCTTGTTATATTTGATTTAAAAACGATAACACACACAAATATCGAATACAAATGAGTGCAAAATTAATTAAGATGCTTTATTGAGTTGTGCTAGCATCATCTTCGAACAAGATATTTTTTTAGTACATTTCACAAAAATATATTTACAAGTTTTAAAACAAGGTATAAATTTTTATTTTTTTATTTTTTTGGGTTCCGTTCTATTCATTATCAAATTCCAATATTTCAGTTCCGTTCCGTTGATTTCCAAAATTCCTTTTAATTTCCAGCTAACCAATTTCGGTTCTTTTTTATAACTGCATCTCGACTTCCAATATTAACATAAATTTATGATATATATTTCTAACTAAGTACAAGATACCAGCTTTGGCAAAAGAAAAAACATAGAATACACATGTAATAATTTTAATAGCAAAATAATGTTCTTTTAATTATATATGTACTGAAATCATTATTGTCTTTATTTGTTAGCATCATGAATTGTATAATGATGTAGATGAAATGATGCTAACGCATAAAAAATATATTAAGTCGGCAAAAATCACCCTAGAAGGAATAATCAATAACTTTAGTGCCCATACCCAGAATGTAAGCATAAAAGGCATTCAGCCCAATAAACTAGGGCAAAATTTTCTCAAAGTACGCATAAATCAAACTTATACCAAGCCGCTCTCCAAAAGAAATCCTAAATCAAGAAAATGACACTGCACCCCTCTCTCCTATGCAGAGCAGCTGTTCATCAACGGTAACGTTCTCCCTCCACCCGACATTACATCTCACTTTGCCCTTCTTTTCTCAGGTTTTTAATCATTTCATTTTAAAATTTTTCCATTTTGCTTTCAAAAACGGATTATCAGACAGATTCCGGTCAATTCATCACTGGAACAGAACTAAAATGGTCGGGATTCCGTGCCGACCAGAATTTAGAACCATGGTATCAACCATACAGAAAAAAGTTATCTATATTATTCCGCTCATGACAAAAAAAACTCATTGATTCCTAAATGGTGTGTGCATCTTAGTGACAAGTGATTTAGAACAAGTTGAATTTCGTGACAACGAGGAGAATGTTTAGTAATTAAACTCCAATTCCGATTCATGGTTATCACTTAATCATGCGTTGAGTATCCCTCAAGAATACATCTAGAAACAGGAAAATACAGAGATCTGCGGTTCATACAACAATCAACAGAACCAAATTAAATCAATTACGAAAAGCGAACACGCCAAAGAATTCAAAGACAAATATTACATGAAACCAATCTAAACTTACACTGGTTAAAGCTATCGATCAAACGGTTTACCAAAGCGGATGGAGGAATAGGAGCTCTCCCGAAGCAGTCAGAAATGAAAATTCTTGTTCATTTGCGTCTTCATTTTGAATCCTAGAGAAGGTTCTGGACACGGAACTGGGCCGTTAAAATTCATTGGACTGTGAGTTTGTGGGATGTAAGCATTCATCGAATGGGAGCGTAAGGGCCGTTTATTTAGAACAGCATGATTGTAGCCGGTGACAGAATGAATCCATTATTCATTTGTATTTTTTCCGAAAAAGTTATTAGGACCCAAAATGGTACTCAAAATTGAATGTAATTGGTATATTTTAAAAAAATTACAATGTCAGATCTTTATTGGATCTATGAAGTCTAAGTTATTTAAAACATTTTTAGATTTATTTTTTAATAAAATCAGTATTTTATTTAAATTCAGATGTTCGTAATATGAAATTGACTTAATTAGATTTAGTTTATATACATGTAACATATACATATATGCATGAGTGTGCATGTATAGGATAGTAGTTTGTGAAGGGTATAACATGCACATGTATAGATGTTGGGATTAACATTATATAGACACATTAGCTCACTTTGTATGCATTGTATTTTATCAAAATATGTTCATATATAAATACTATAAAATATAAATTAATTATATGCATATCATAATATATATAAATATGTATAAGATATGTTTCAATACAATGTAAAATAAATTCATATATACATATACGTATTTTTATTTTTATTTAGATATACATATGTGTTGACGTCAAAAGTTGGTCTAATGACGATCAACCCCCAGCGTGTGTTAACCACATACGATTATATTCACAAAAATGCGAGAAAAAGAGAAATAAACACATAAGACACAATATTTTATAGTGGTTCAGCTTAATTCAAGCCTACGTCCACTTATAATCTTTGTTTATACTGTCGATTACAGATTATAGTAGTTTTTCAGTGGAAGAAAGTAGAGAAAGAAGAGATCTTTACACAAAATCCTTGTGTTGTACTTAGAATATTTAGCATGCTACTTTTGGGATGCCGAATAGGAGACTTAGAGTGGCGGATTCAAGATGTCTTTCTATTTCCGGAAAGAGTCGTATTTATAGGCGATCTGATCCGCTGAGTTGGTATGTCGTGTGGCATATATCTTTTTCAGGCTTGGATACGTGTAGCAAATTCCAGTAAAGTAGTTGTAGGCGGCTAGACCCGGTCTACTGCCGATGAACAGTTCTTCTCGAAAATCGTGGCCTACGTGGAGCTTGAAACTTGGGGTATAAAAAGTTGTGCTTGATTAAAGCTAACCGGCTCTATAGCCTTGGGAGTAGGACTTCGTCTTGTAGCAAATAAGTTTGATCTGGTATTCTCGATCTGATATTCTAGGTTTGGCCCGATTCTTCAGGAATCGCCGATCGATCGATTGATGACCCGATCGATCGGCTTGCCTTTTGACTTTGGAAAGATGTTGTCTTTTGAGGGAGAGCCTTTATTTGCTGCGACGTTGTTTCGGGTAGACCCACGATCGATCGGGAAATGAAGTTGAACCAGGTGGAAGCATAGCTGGAGAACTATCTGGGGCGTGGATTTCATTAGGTTGAAGATTAGTTGTTGCCCCAGCTTTGGTTCGTGCAGGAAGTGATGCTTAGTTGCTCGGTCCTCCCATCCGAGCAAGGAAACCCTCCATCATTTCATGTGCTTCACGAGAATTAAATCCTAATGTGCCATTCGAGCCCTGAGCTCGGCTAAAACTTTATCCATCTCGTCTCTAGTTAGATATTGGGATGGTTTTTCGTGGGAGGAAGCCTCCTGCTTTGCCTCTATTGTCGCTGCGTCTACTGCCCCGGCAGGTCGAAATTGAACGTGAGAAGGTGTTGAGTCCTTTCGTTTAACCATTGCTTCTTTAAGAGTTTCCGAAGGTCGTAGGGTATATCTGTGCCCCCCTTCCTGGCACGCCAAAGTGTTGACATCAAAAGTTGGTCTAATCACGATCAACCCCAAACGTGTGTTAACCACACACGGTTATATTCACAAAAATACGAGAAAAAGAGAAATAAAATAGATGACAAATATTTTATAGTTGTTCGGCTTAATCCAAGCCTACGTCCACTGTTGACACGTTATTTTGTCGAAGCCGTCACACGTCAAGTATTTGGTGAGCGACACGTTCAAGCGTCAAAAAAAACACAAAGCAGTGGGGTCGAAGTCGCGTCGCAAACACAAGGAGACCCGAAACCTCTATCAGATGGCCTCTTTCAGGCCCAATGAACTCAGGCAAACCGTTATCCGAGCCGAAGGCGAGCCGTGCTCTGAGCCGAAGGCGAGCCGTCAAGCGAGTCCGGGTGCAGAGCCGGTGGAGGTACGGGGCCCCACAGTCCCGGCGGCGATCAACTAGGTTAAACCAATGGGCACCGCCTGATTTATCCGATTTTCGCCATGCCAAAAGCCCAGATTCCTTCACTTCAGACCAGCAAAATCACAGATTCCTTCACTTCGCGTTCAGGAACTTCAACTCCCTCAACAACACGACTTCGGTCGCCTCCTC
Organism: Allium sativum; assembly: GCA_030737875.1. Lineage (NCBI taxonomy): Eukaryota > Viridiplantae > Streptophyta > Magnoliopsida > Asparagales > Amaryllidaceae > Allium > Allium sativum. Next base: position 981,349,814 of record CM060915.1, read on the forward strand.
CATCAAATTCATATCCCCTGGAGAGGTACGAATTTCGTACCCCTCCAAGGGGTGCGAAATTCCGCACACTGCTGGTGGGGTGTGAATTTCGCACCCCTTCAGGTGGTGCGAAATTCTCCATCCCCTGGTGGAGTGCGAAATTCCGCACCTCCCTGGTGGGGTGCGAATTAAGCACCCCTCCAGGGGGTGCAGAATTTCGCACCCATCCAGGGGATACGAATTTTCATACCCCCTGGTCGGGTGCGAGTTTCGCACCCCCCGCCAGGAGGTGCGAATTTTCTGTAAAGAGGCATTTGTTTGGGTGCGAAATTAAGGGCTTATGGGTCCCATTTCCTACCTACTCCCATCTAATCTTCCTCCTATAAATACCCTAAGCCTTGGCCTTCATTTGGGGCCTTCTCTCTTGGAATTTTTGGACCTTGAGAGCTCCAAACACTCATTAATAGCTTCCAACACCTTCCCCATGGTCATTGGAGATGGCATGGACAATTAAAGCATGACATGCATGTTTTCCATTAACAAGGATTGTTATGCTACTTTTGAACTTCATGGACATGAACAATAAACTTGGATATTGTTGACCAAGTCAACGCTTCTCAACGAAGAAGAAGAAGAAGGGCAATTTGGTCAAAGTGTAGAACAAACATATATTTTGTTATTCTATTGTAACACTTTGAACTTAGTTGTTGTCCGAACTTGTACAACTTTGTAATCGACAAAAGATACGATGAATGATGATTATAAAGTTGGCGTAGGTGTTAGCGTCGAACCACTATAAAAGTTGTGTCTCCCTGCATTTATTCACTTTACTGCTTATTTGGATGATTGTTCACACATGCACATTGGGTGTTGGCGTGCGACACTTTTGCCCGTCAACATCCACTTATAATCTTTGCCCGTGAAGAGTCGAATAATGTAGACTCTTGAGTATTGAAAAGTTCAAGAATTCAAGATGTTTCAGATAAATTACTAAGTCTTAAATTAAATGTTAAGACTCTAGTTGCACTTACCTGATCTCTCTTTTATCTCTTTTGCATGATGTTTTCAAAATATTCCTATTGTTCAATATTTTTAAAATAATTTTTTTAAAGTGTTTTAAAAAATTAATATTTTTACTATTTTTGTAATATTGATTTTGAGATTAGTATTATACTGTACTTTTTATTTTAATATTTATACTTTGGTTTTTTTTTTTTACACTTATACTTTGACTTTAAATTATACTTCAGATTTTGGTTTTATATTATAATTCGATATTATAGTTTGATACTATAGTTTTGATATTTATATTTTTTAAGTTAAATGTTGAATATATTATTTGAATATAAATATTATTACACTTTATTTTAAATTCTTTGAAATTAATTTGATAAAGATTTCTTAAGATTTATTGTGTCTAAAATATATATTCACTGTGTTTAAATAGCTTCATAAAGTTTTAAATCATTATATATAGTTTCAAAACATTTTTTTCAAAAGCAATATATATATATATATATATATATATATTGACATATACATAGTGACTATGTCGACATACTAGCCAATTTTTTCAAAATTCAAATTTAAATTGAAACATCTTTTCATTGTAACCTTTCACAAACAACCACTTCTCTCCACTTTTGTATGTACCCTTCTTCCAGAAAAAAACTCAATAGAAAAATTACTCTTTTCTTCACTCCATTTTATTCCCTCTCATTTTATAAGAAATTTATAACTAAACACTGTCAATTTTCAAATCGAAACAAGCCAATTTAACTCTGATTTGATTCTATATCACTCTCTCGAGACTAGAGTGCAATTCTGAGTTATAAGGGAAATTGCAATCAAGATCGAAAGATCTAAGTATGCATACTTTATAAAGCCAATATCAAAATACTTATATAGATGTGACATGTTAGCCCTGAAATTAAATTAGGTTTGATCGTGTCCGAAAAGCAATTGAGAGTTACTTGTTTCTCCGGAAATCAGGTTGGTTGTGCCTTGAGGTCTAAGATTTTATAGGGTATCTTCTTGTAACCCTGAAATCAAGAAGTGTGATTAAATTGATTGTGATTAAAGGTCGTATGGAGTATGATGTAGGATAACTCCGAACTAGTATAAATTTCAGTGTGTTTTTTCCTTTTTTTACTTTGCTACATTTACTTCACTTGCTATTTATTTCTATTCTTGATTCTATGATTATTAAGTACATAATTACAAGCATAATCTAAAAGATTTTGAAGAAATACGTAAACTTAAACACAATTAATCCCCCCTTAGTGTTAATATCGCATTAAGATCCTTAATCTTTATAACTCTCATTTAGTATCAGAGTATTGATTTTCAAAGTAATCATAATATGATTTTTGAAAAAAATTAAAATGGTAATTTTTGATAAAATTATTTTATGTTGTTTTCACGTGGATTTAATACAAAATTGTCATAATGTTATCTCATAAGTTTGCATCTTTTTGTTAATGAAAATCACTTGATCTTGTGAAAGGATATAATGCAGGGAACAAGTTTGTTACATGGTCATGGATGAATAGATGCTTGATGATCATTCAAAACAAATCAGGAAGGGCAAATGGATTTCAGATAAAGGATGCTCAAAAGAAAGGAAGAGAGACAATGAGGAAATATCTTATATTATAATGCAAAACCTTTGGTCAAATGTCAAAGTGAAGCCTTTTTCGAGTTTTCGAAAATAGTTGTCTTATTTTGGATATATCAATCTGTTACCTTGGGACATATACGTAAAATCCGACAACCAAAGTAGTGGACATCATTTTCATTCACGGACTTCTCCATGGCATAAGCTACCTTCTCTCCCAAATTATAATAACCACAATGAGAAATCAATGGCGTAAAGTGTTGGAAAAATTGCAGGCGAAGCTTCAGATATTGCCAAAATGTGATATTTCCCACTTACTTTAATTATTTGGTTTCTAAGTTTTGGTTTTCATTCTCTCAAAGTTCGAATTCAATTTGTTATTTTTTATATTTAGGGACAACACTTCCTCATCTTCCTGTCAGTCGATTGGGAGTAGCAAAAATTTCTTTTTCCCATTATAGGATCAACATCACTCTATTTAGATGTTGCAGGCCAGGTAAGTTTTCTTAACCAAAGATCTCAACTCCAAGATTTTATAAATATTTCGCTTCATCCTTTTTCTGTGCACTTTTAATTTTATTCTTTTAATTTCTATTGATTTGTATTTATCTTCTTTTTATAGATCACAACAGATCCGATGATTCTCAACGATCACCTTCATACGAGGCAAACTTTAACATAATAAGGTATGTTGTTGTGATTTATGGTTTTTGGTGCTTAATTATGTTAAGAGTAAAGTTTTTTTATGCCAGCTTTTAATCGTATCATTTATACATTGTTAGACCAGGGGTTCTAACACCCAATCGATTATGAAATACAGAGAAAATGAAATAAAAAGCAATGAGAACACAAGATTTATAGTGGTTCGGCGTTAATAAGCCTACGTCCACTTTATACTTTACCGGTTGATGAATAACTATAAATAAAACGATGATAGCCACTCAAATCTCACTAGTACAATCAATAATCACTCTAAATTCATAGAATTATACTCTAGGAGTTTGGGTACAATTCGAAATAAACAGAGGAATATAGTTGATGACGATGCTTGAGTGGATAGAGAGCCAAAAGATCCCTCAAAATGGAATGTTGTGGTGTATTTATAGTAGGAATGGCAATGAGGCGGGTTGGGGCGGGTTTCTCATGCCCCAGACCCGACCCAGACTTTTTGAACCCCGCCTCGGACCCGTCCCGTAGACTCGGTGCTGGTCTGGAATTTCGCCCCATACCCGAAACCCGTACAGGTCAGGGTAGACCCGACCCGCCCCACGACCCGGTGATATTGTGTTCTAATGTACAAAAATTTATATACTTATATTTTTTATAACTAAATAATAAATTATATACATAGTATAAAATGTTCACAATGATAAGCAAATATAATAAAATAAGTTGTAGGATAATTGTTCAAAATGTTATTGTATGATTATCATTGATGCAACCTAATATTATGAAAATTTTATAGTTTGTTGGCTGAAAGAATATAATATTCAAGTTATAACCATGTATACCTAAGAAGATTAACAAGTATTAATTATAGTTATAAAATGTTTTAATGTTGTTTCAATCATGTGGATCGGGTTGGGGCGGGTTAGCCATGCCCCAGACCCGACCCTAGACCCGCACCTCCAAAAGCGGGTTGTGGGTCTACCTGACCCAAAGACCCTATGGGGTAGGTCTAAACGGGTCAAAACTAGGGCGGGTCACGCGGGTTTGGACCTTAGACCCGCCCCATTGCCATCCCTAATTTATAGGCATGTAGCATGGTCGGGTCGGATGCCACGTGGGTCCCATCCCATAAATCTCGGGTTCGAATGCTCTACGATGAAGACAGCACATCAGTGTGGGTAAGTGGGTTATAAATGCTCTGGATTTGTAGCAATCGGGGTATGTAACCGCTCCAGAATTACGATCATCGGGTCGGATCGGTAGTGCAGGGTTCCGAACCGAACCGACGTCCTCTAGTTGGATCATTGTGGGTGCTGGTGAATGAATTGGAGCGAGCGTGCGAGGTCCGATCCAACCCGTTTTTCTGGTGTTTTGGTGAGAGCGAGTGTGATGGCCGAACCGACATGCCTTCTTGTATTCGATCCTATGAATCTCTTTTCTTTATTGAATATGTTTATTCACCTTCAAGTATATCCAACATCTGACCTCTGACCTTTGTATAGCTCGGTTACAAAGTAGGCTAACATTTTCCTCCCTCGAATTACGTTCGATTGGAGATGATGGGACGTACTTTGAAATCACCACTTTGTCCATTCTCGAATCGTGTTAATCAACAGTTGCTTCTGTCTGTAGGATTGCAACACTTGGTGTAATCATACTTCCTAATTCTTTTACGTCACGTATAAATATAAGGTCTGGTTTATTTGCCATCCCTATTGTACTCAATAGTTTGACGTTTTCAACCAAGGCATCATCGAATTTCCAGGTACGATCTTGGAGTTCTGTTATTTCAAAAAGTTGTTGTTTAGCCTAAAAGAAACATTCCCTCTGCGTATGCTTATATATAACATCAAGTAACTTTTCTTCGACTTTTTCTTGCTTTCAAAAAGATACTTGAACCCCTTTTTACATCATCGGATTGAAATTTAAAATAGTGGAACGGGTTGTTACCATCTGATCCCCTTTTATATACTTGACTCGGTTGTGTCTTGGGTCGCTCCAGTTTTGGAACTAATGGGTCGTATTGGGCCATCACCTCAGAGAATACTAATAACCCTTCCTATTCACTATATAAGCTATCTGCCCCTTCTCTTTTCCATTTACTTTTTTATTTCTGATTTCCCAAACCTCAACTAAAACCCTAACCTTTCAATCTCAGAAAAAACCTACTCAAATCTTCATATTGAAACCTATTGGTGAGCGCGGAATCTTACTTTCTTTTATTTTAGCTATACAATACTCGAAATTTGTGTTGATTTGTATATCTCTGTTTGAATCGACATCATCGCTGACACTGGGGTCCTTCGGTTCACCTCCGACGTCATTGGTGATGGCATCATTATCGCGAAGCGGTGAAGTTGATTGTCTAAGCCCAGCATCTTGAGTATGAGCTTATGTGCGTGCCTTCGAGTTTGGCGAGTAGGAAGCAAAGTAGAGCGGTCCTTGTCCGAATGTGAGAAGTGAAGGGGCGATGGGCTGGGAGACGGAGGTACCAACAAATCGGGTATGCTGAAGTTAAGGCAAAGTCTGGAATGTTTGAAAGAGTAGAGTGGAACATATTCATTCGGTTTAGATCGGGCTAGGATATCCCGAATCGTTATGTTGCTCCTGTATCGCTTCGACCCGGGCTGGCTTATTTGTCTGAAAGCCTCCGATCCGACTCCTTGTTCCATAAACCTCCGAACCGAACCAGTGCCTTTTACCCAAGGACCTCCAAATTGATCTGATACCCTTTATTTGGAATACACACATAACTTAACATTACTCTACCATATTCGGATGAAATTAAAGTTTTGGCAACATGGACTTGCAACTTAATATTGCAGATAACTCAATAACAATCAAATGCAGCTTGCGAACTTGTGGACATTTAGGATAGAGCCTTCTAAATTGGACATTCTCGAACTGAACTGACAAACGATTGTTTAACTTTCCTTTATATCGCATTCCATTCTGCTTGCTTTGTGATTTCTGATTCCAACATTGCACACACCGGCATAGATTAGCGCGCGCACACACACACGGGGGGCATGGACAATCATACTCTAATTTCTGTTGTCTCTTGGATAGTACAACAATCATGTCTAGAAGACGTTCAGCTAGGCTGGCAGAGAGAAAAGAAGCTGTAGGGCCATCTGAAAATCTCAATCCCGAGGATGTCTCATCTACTTCAGACTCAAAATGGGATAGTGCGAGCTTAGACTACGAGATAGAAATTCACGAAAGTGGCGAATCGTCTGGAAGTGAGGTTTCATAGACGAAGAAGAGGAAGGAGGAGTAGGAGACAATCGTGTTCCTGATGAGTTTGAGAGTGCTATTATCTTAGAAGCTCCTATGGATTCTGTTCAGTCGACGATGGATGATCCTAAGCTTAGACGCCTATGTTTAAAACATGGGATTCCCCTTGAAAAATACCAAAGTGGCTACTGAAACGGACCAGCCTCATAATCCACCCGAAGGATACATGGCGATTAGCCGAATGATGTGCATTGTCGGGGCCATCCCTCCGTTTTCTCCATTCGTCGTCGATTTTCTAAGACGAATGCAAATTGCTCCCATGCAACTCCATCCCAATGCCTATGCCTATCTGTATACATTATATATCGCCTGTAGGGAAATTCTGGGGACAGACCTTACCTTCGAAGATGTAAGCTTCTACAATTTTAAATACCGAACAAAAGATACTCCATCTTTCGTGTATTTCAAGTCTGTGCCAAAAAAGAAGATTATAGATGAACCATTTAGCAGTAAAGTAGGTGATGTGAAGTCCGAATGGTTCTACATCAAGCAACAACCAGGATGTACCAGGCGATGGCTCAAATCAAGTAAACTTCAGACCCCGATGTTCTGACTTTAACTGTTGTTGTAAATATGTTGACTTGTCTTATTCTTTTATAGGTGCTAATCCGAAAAAGGAGGTGCACCAAGTATACTTGGATCGCATGAACCGTTTGCTTAATGGTGACCAAAAACTATTAACCGTCAGAGAATGTCTAGTGGATGACTATCTTCATCGACATCATTTGCTTGCTATGACTCGAAGCATTGGTCACGGGAATAGACCTTATGTATACGTGCCCTCAGCCGAGGGACAAGCTGCAACCTTATTCAAGAAGAAAGAGAGTCCGAAAGGTCAAGAACTTGTGGGCTCCAGCCAGGTATTGCAGTCAAAAGACAAAGAAATAATAGAGGAGGAGACTCCAACTGTGCCTCGAAAAAGTCCTTCTCCTATGCCAATTCAGGACGATGTTCTAGTGAATATACCTGTTGGAGACAGGAAACGGTACGTTACTCCTAAGGACACTGCTACTCCCGAAGGACGAACTTCTCCCAAGACGCCACCGTTAGCCAAGTCTCAAGTCGATGAATCTCCCAAGAAGCATTTAGTTATTTGAGATCAATATTGATACAAGCATTACTTTTTGAAATAATGAACTTGGTATTTGTTGTAGATTTGCAAAAATTAAAGCTTTTCATCATTTCATTGTTTTTTTATTCAGTAAAAAAATGCAATTAATTTGTTTTCGCTTTTATATAACATAACATTTATGATACAAGTATTCATAAAATAATCGACTGTAACATCCCAGAATTTTAGCGATATAATAATTAATTTAATTAATTAATTATATAATGGTTTGATAATTTACATGGTTTGAATTCAAATATTTTGAATATTTAATTAATATAAATTGTAACAACCCGGAAAATCAGAACCAATTTAAAATTTTTATTTTGGCTAATTTAGTGAATTTTGAATATTTAAAATGATCTATTTTAAATAATAACTACTAGAAATTTATTTTGAATAGAATTAGAACGTATAAATTTATTTAAATCGAAGTTAGAATATAAATATTTATTTTAATTATAAAAGGAATTGGAAATGGCGCGATAGTTTGAAAATTCGATTTCAAATTTCAAATGAATGTATGGAATTCAAAATAAACCGCATTTCAGTAAAACCAAAAATATTTGAATCTGTTTGAAAATATCTTCCCAAAGAATGTGAAAAATCCAGATTACATAACGGGAATAAAAAGTTATGTCCAGTTGAAAATTCAGAATAGTCGCTATGGAATTTATATAATATATAGCCATTAAAAATAGCGATTTTGCAAACGACCTCTGTTTTCAACGAAACCACTTTTGTTGGATCCAAAATGTCGAATTATTGCTAGATTCCAATTTTCATGAATTTTGGAATTAATATGTGAGCGTGGTGAATTTAAACGCGTTTGGCAATTTCAGTTTGAATTTAATCGACTGGAAAATGTTTGTTTTTCAAACGGTCTCGAAATTTGATGAAAGTAGTTTTGTTAGGACCATATCATCAAAACATAGCTAGATTTATTTTTCTGGAATTTTTGGAGTCAGTATGTGGCCCCGGTAAATTAAAATGTACGCTAAAATCAATATAGAACGTTATATTAATTTATATTTTAATTTTAATGAAAACTGATCAAAACGGTCGAACTGGCTAACGAGATATATCCCATTGTGTCTGGAATGGAGGTGATTAGCTAGGGGCGATAGTCGTTGGGTTTGATTTGGGGTTCGGATAAAAAAATCAACTTTTTGGAGAAAAATAACAATAAATAAATTATATATAACCCTACCCCTTTTTCCCCTTTCCCCCATCGTTTAATATAAATCGAGTTAAAGAAAAAAAAACAGCCCTCGATCCCGTCGCCCTGCCCCCACGCCGCCACGCCGATTCCTCCTTCAGGCCGTTGGCGATCGGCGCTCCCCCCTCTGTCGTAGCTGCCTCCAAGGCCGCCCAGCCCCTCTTCTCAAATCGATGAACCCCAAAACTCCCACGCCCAAAAACAACCGCACGCCAACTGCTCAGCCCAGGCGCGAGCTCTACCGCACCGCCACCCAATGGCAGCCACCATCGCGCAGGCGCGCGCCTCCCCTCTGATCCCCCTGCTCTCCGACGATTGAAAACCCTAGAAAATCAATGTAAGTTTTTCTGATTTTAATCTATGATTTTAGTTAATGAAAACCATGATTTTAATTATAAAAAGCATTGATTTTTCACAACATAAAGATTTGATTTTTAACAACATAAAGATTTGATTTTTAACAACATAAAGATTTGATTTCTAATCATATAAGGATTTGCTTTTTTAATTATATAAAAATACAATTTTTACACATACGGATTCGAAATAAAAATATGATTTTTAATTTGAAAAAGAAATGTTTTTTTTATACAATAGCATAATAAAAATATAAATTTTATTATACGAGTAGCGATATAAAAATATACTTTTTATATATGAAGTAGCATTATAAAAATATGATTTTTATAATATAATAGCGGTATAAAAATATGATTTTTATTTATGTAGCGATATTATAAAAATATAATTTTTATACATTCAGCGTTATAAAGATATGATTTTTATATATAATATAACGTTATAAAAATATGATCTTTATGCATATAGGGATAAAATAAAAAGATGAGATTTTTAAAAATATAAAAATGTGATTTTTGTGTACCTAGCATTGAAATAAAAATGTGATTTTCAAAGATAAATATCATTGAACAAAAATGTGATTTTTAAATATATAATCATCATAATAAAAATGTGACTTTTATTATGAACAGCATGGAAAAGACCGCGTTGAATTTCGGGCAAATCCAAGCTGTTCAGAAATTCAAAAATAAATCTGGAGGAGTGGATCCCAAAGGTGAGAACTTTTCACTTTAATTTATTTTCTACTTAAATATATATACTAGGATGCAGACGGTGCTTAGTAGCACCCGACACCTTTGTTTGAAACCATATTTGTTTGGTTGATTGGATTATTTGTTTGAATTTGGTTGTTTGGTTAAATAAATTGATTAGAATTTGGTTTTTATATGGCGCGAGCCATTATTAGGCGAGGGATAAGGCTAGATCTTATTCCGGTTCTAGTATCGCGCCGTTATGCTGCCGAAATTTTCTAAAAACGTTATAACAATAAAAATATCATTTTTATTATATAAATGAACTGTATAAAATATTCATGAGTTAAAATAAATATTTTATAGTTAAAAATAAAAAATTTAACGTGTATATGAATAAAATAAATATTCATTTACAAATCGAACGGTTTGTTTATGTACACACATTTAACTCATATGGACTCGGACGATATACTTTACATGTCGCCCAACTGCACAAATAATAATCAATGTTTGTTGTTTGAAAACCCCACACGGGTATTGGGATGATATTGGACATACACTAATCCCAATATTTAGTTGTATGTCAATCGATGGGTTGACAGACTGTTGTAAGCGTTAATTATTTATATTTAACGCTTATGCAGTTGTGTAATGCACTCTGGATGATGGTGGACTGTGTTTGATTATTGTTGTGTACATGTGTGCATGAAATCCATAAAAATAAAATTATATGGTAATTGACTGTGTCTGATTCCAATACGGAGAGACCGGGATCGGTTTTATCATCTGATAACCACTCCGTATGGGCATTAGCGTTGCGAGTCAAATATGATGAAGAAAATTGAAGATGGAGTTTATGCAAGGGCTGTTTTGGCGATCCTAGGTAGAAATTGCCTAAGACGGATTTACAGAATAGTGCCTTCGGTTTGTCCAATCCCAGGACAGCTTGTATGGACGAATATATGACTGAGTATATCTAATAGATCACGTAAGTTGATCTCTTCAAACGTATTTACGTTGGTGGCGGAGGAATTCGTTTCTCTTGTCTTTATACCCATGGTATTTTTGGGGAAATCAATTTGTGATTTGGCGGGTATGACTATGTGACATTCAAAGTGAATAGTGGCTAGATGTTCCAAAAGATACGTTATGACCTCAAGCCTCATCAATCGGGAAATGACAAAAATCGGGCAGACAACATGGCTAAGTGTGTCACACCCAATTAGGGTATATTGTCACCATCTAGAAAATATTCATATTTGTTATTTCTTTTCATTTCTGTATCTTCTAAGAACGGTTATGTTGGTATACCAACCGTAAGGTGACAATATATTCGGAACATTCAAGCGAAATGAATAGCCGATCATTTGTGGGTTGAGTTGCAAGATATTCTTGTTGAACTCCAGTGTATCCCCTCTAGAGTACAGTGATTGGAGGGTGGTTCCATACCTTGTCATAGTTGAAATCCAATCTCCCACAAGCGCCTGCGGTTTTGATTGTACATTATCTATGTAGAGCGTGAGATGCAAGCGTTCTGCTAGATTGCTATTTACTTGTATTTAGACACTATTATAATATTAGAATAATATTGTTTTAAAAAAAATGTTTTGGGTTATCATAAGGTAAAAATCATCCGTATTTATGTGTGGATCGATCTTATGATTATCATTTCTTTTGAAAAGGATTTTGAAAAGTTAAACCGAATGGTTGGAGTTTACTCACACCAGTCCCATGACTGACCCAAAGTTTATTTTGTTTTATTTTCCCCTAAACTCTTGGGTGCCCAAATTTGTACGGGCAGTCAAGTAGTTAGGATTTTACAGATACTTGGAGGAGCTTGGAGCAGTAGGCTTCAACATTAGTTATATATTGAGTGTATTTCCACTGTGATATACATGTGATGTACTCTGATGATATATGTAAGTACAAATACAATATGTATTTTAAAGTTATGTTATATATTATATTTTATTCGTTTCGCTGTGAGATTTGTGCTTACTCTGATTCTGTTTTGTGATGATCTTTTCCTTCGTATATTCTAACTTTCTTTCTATTTCACACCCTTTAACTTCTTTCTATTAATGATCTGGTATTTCCGATGCTTGAATAGTCGATATAGTGTTTTATGTCGATTTTTAGGGTCGAAAATCTTTGGGTCGTTACACCAACTTTATCAATTACTGTCTACATTATCAAATATGAATAAGATTAATTAAACACCACAACCATCCCACACCCCATTAAAACAACAGACGCTAAACGGACTACAATGCACAAAGAGCTCTCTTGATTTAACCAAGCAATAAGATAACCTAATTGATTTACGGGCTACAATCACACCCAGTTGATTTAAATAGGCCACAACCACACCTTTTCAGTAGCAATTTGGAAAAGATACTCGATAGGAATTTGATTTTTCGATCTTTGATTACAAATGCTCCTATAATTCTGAATATCACTTAGATCTTTGAGAGAGTGTGGTAGATAATTAAAATAGAGATGATCTGATTTGATTATCTTTGAATTTCGGCAGAGTTTGGTTATGGATTCTTGAAATGTGGAAAGAAAACGGAGTGGAGAGAAAGGAGCAAAGAAGATAATGAAAAATAGTTAAAAAATTCGCTTTTGGTTGGGTATTTACAGGAAAGCAACAGTCGGAAGTGATCTAAATGAATAGTCACTTCTTTTGAAACTTGAAATTTAATTTCTACCATGTCGACATGGGTCATCCCCCTCTGTCGACATCCCTCTGGTATTTTTGAAAATTGAATTTTTCGCAAAAGTTAAAAATGATGTATAAATAGATCGAAGTAAATCTGGAGTTTAAACAAACTATTTTCCTATATTATAAGATAGTATAGTAGAGTAAGAATATGGGTTTAAAATTTTTGTTTATATATAAAAGCGATATTAATACTTAACATATAAAACAATAAATATAAATATCAATATAAGAAAATTTAAAAAATAGTTTGAGATTTAAGGTTAAAACTTTGAAATTTGAAAACAAAATAAATCACAAAGATAACAAGGAGCAGTATTTAAAAACAAAAAATATTTAAGGATCAAACATAAGTTATTAAAATAGTTTTGATTTCTAGGCTAAAACTATTTAGAGAAAATTTATAAAAAGGGAATTTTGAAAACCATTTTTAAAGTAGTTTAGTGTGCTTCTACTTGCAGATTATTTCATCATGTGAAGCCTTGTCCCTGCTAAAACTAGATTTGGTCGTGGGTTCCATCTCATTATAAAGTTAGAAGTGGGTTCCATCCCATAAGAAAACCAGAATAAAGATTTCAGTACTATCACGAAGTTTTAACAAAAAAATTTGACTCTTACTTATCTTGATATATTGAAATCTTGATACTCATGAGTCTTAAACCTTGAATTCTTCATTTTTGTAATCTTCAATCTCGAACCTTTATACCGTATAGTCTTCGTTCTAAATACTTGTATAAAAATATTCTGCATATACATCTATAACTCAACATAAAATGGTAGTATACATGATTTATAATAAGTCATAAGTTTGTTGTTAGCAAAACCACCATCCACTTTTATTCATTAAAAATTATTTGGGAATTCGGTGCACCTCTCTCTTTTTCACACTTTTGTCGGATTTAGAAATCCAATTAGGCATTTAGGTTAACACAATCAAGCAGGGCCGACCCAGAGGCAAGGGGAGCGAGACACTCGCCTAGGGCAGCACACCTGGTGGCGACAAAGGGGGCAGCAGTTTAGCTCAGTCACTTGTATAAATACTGACATTACTTAAAAAGCAGGGGTACCTAAATATAAAGGAACAAATAGCTGTGTGGTTAAGAGAGTGGCCTGTCACCAATGTGACCGGCGTTCAAATCTCGGCTGCTGCACATTTGTTTTTTTTTTTTTTTTTTCTTTTAGGGCAACCAACAAGCCTGGGCCGGCACTGCAATCAACTTAATCGATAGATAAATAGAATACATGCACAAAAAATAGAAAGGAACATGCAATCATAGCAGCAATACCGTCAACAGGAAAGATTTATCTATCCTAATAAATCATTCATGCATAAAACAATGGAATCGACCTGTCCAAAACAAGTACATGTAATGAAATCAAATAACCTACCAGTTAAAACAAAACATTTTTATCTACTTACATAACTAAACACCATGACCCAACTCAATAGCCAGAAAACGTTGTCTTTTATTGCAGTGAGAGTGGAAAGTTTTTTCTTCTTATTTTGAGATATGCTATCATAATTTCTGACTATGACAAAAGGGAGTATTTTGAAGCCTTTTGCGTCCTTTTCCGGTGGGAAGAAAGAAAAAACACATCAAAAATGGGTGCACATGAATCAATCCACTCCTCCATTTAATCTTTAATCCTAACCGTACGCCATGCCCCCATCCAACGATTACATTTATCGATCCGCGACGCACAAACCAGTGAAATCTCAGCCACCAAACAGACGGACAATCCAACGGCTAACAAATAATGCGCGCCATTACCAACTGAAACCCCCAGGATCCAAACACTATAAATCACCCACTACGGCCACTCATCCTTCATCGTCCTAAATCAGAAATCGCTCCCAAATTATCCCCCAAATCAGAAACTTGTAACCCTTATCCCAATGGCCCGTACCAAGCAAACTGCCAGGAAATCAACAGGAGGCAAAGCCCCCAGAAAGCAGCTAGCCACCAAAGCCGCTCGCAAATCTGCTCCTGCCACTGGCGGTGTCAAGAAGCCTCATAGGTTCAGGCCTGGAACCGTTGCTCTTCGTGAGATCCGAAAATATCAGAAAAGCACCGAACTTTTGATCAGGAAGCTTCCATTCCAGAGGCTGGTTCGTGAAATCGCACAAGATTTCAAGACTGATCTGAGATTTCAGAGCTCGGCCGTAGCTGCTCTTCAGGAGGCGTCCGAGGCTTACCTTGTTGGTTTGTTTGAAGATACCAACTTGTGTGCAATTCATGCAAAGAGGGTAACAATCATGCCAAAGGATATTCAGCTTGCTAGAAGAATTAGGGGCGAGAGAGCCTAGGGTTTTCCTGTTAAACTTACAGTTATCTTTCTTTAGTTTATTTTTAATCTTCTTGGTTTGGGATTGTGGTCGACTGCTTCTGTGTAGGAAAGTGTGAGACCATGCTTCAGAACTTTCTTTTGTACTAGTATCGTTTGCGTGAATGGTATCAGCATTTTGTTTATTTGTTTGACTTTTTATTTTTTATAAGTATCTGATTTAGCAATGGTTACTTTGAATCTTAAAGGGTCAATATGTTTTTCCTTCATCGTGTTAACTTGAAATGGATTGAACTGAGAAAATATATCCTCTGTTTTGGTCGATTTTATGCAGTGCTTGATCGAAACGAAGTTGCATAATTATTAATAGTCAGTTTTGTAAATCAATTTGGTTTACAATTGGTCTTAACTGTGAGTTATAATCAATCGTTTATTCATTATTTCTACACCAAACAAAGGTGTTTATATTTTTTATAGCTGTTTGTTTCTTAGTTGCAGCTAGTGACGAATATCAGGTGCGTATAAGTGGGTATGCAACTAAAAATCAAAATCTTTGAATGACAATTTTTAAGGGATTTCCCATTAATATGGGTATTATCTTTTTTCAAAAATAAACTGAAGTTTGTGGATCGATTTGGTTCATTGTTAATTATACGTGTTGTTGAAAAACAAATAAAATACCATCAAATGAAATTAACATGTGAATTAAATAAATAAGTTTATTTCATTTTATGTGTTATGAGGGAAACAATAATATGAAGAATAATCTAATTTCTTTGTTGGTCATCACAGTGGTTAAAACCAAATTTCACACTTCTTGGCATTTCTTAGTGAAAATTAAAGAGCACAAAACATAGAATGTTACTTAAAATTCCAAAAATTAAATTGTTATATGTAAATTTCTGCATAAATAGAGTGAATTAAAGATGAGTGGTAATTGAAGTAGCATTGCAGTTTAGTGTATGTGGAGATGAAATTGTTACTCGTTAAGTGCAATTACCAATTATCATGGAAACTACACATGCGTCTGTAACGTAAAATATGTGATGTTCAATATAGCTATAATATTTGTAGGAATGCACTGACTATTGTCCTTGTTGGCTTCAAATCCATACGAAGTTATTGTCCTTTCATCAGATAAATAACAACTCCTATCAAACCGTTTGAGTATAAAATTTTAAAACTAAATTAGTAGTTAGCAATATCCATAGGTTCAGTATCAAATGAATCTTGAAATATCGTTGAAGACAGAGATTTGATGTGAGAATATAGCAAGTTATTTGCTAAATACGACTGTTAGTCGTTATGAAGAGTTACAACTTAAGTTTAGAATATGGAGTTCGAGAGTGTTCCATATTGTTCGTACTTCGTGTTAATTCATCGAAATCCTGCTTTATTCCTAATCAATATGAAGGTTGTCGAATTTGAACGCAGAAAACAACTCATTTCTTATCCAAAAAAAAAAAAAAAAAAGTGATAAAATAAAAATACCGTGGATTTGAACCAGTTGAATAAATGAAGGAAGGACAGACCGTGTTTGCATCGCCGATGGTTGAAACACATGGAAAAGGTTAGGGTGACAACCATTCATGCTCTAGGGTAAATATCTGAATCAAATACAATTAGCTTAGCGACGAGGAGGCTGGAAGTGATGTGATTTTTTATTGACTGTGATTTCAGTTTGATAGCTGAATACCTTTTTTTACCCCCCTTAAATTGATGCTTTAGGCAAATGTGTCACTTTTCTATGCCTTGGGCCTAATACGAAATGAAGTGACAAATAAGAGATCAAGATGACAATGTTCACACATAAACATACATACCAAGATAAAATGAACTATACTCTACAGACACACCATTACATATTTTAACAAATATCCATTTCAAATGACATCACAGAAACATCAGTTGCATGCAATAGTACGAATAGAGAAATATAGGAAAACATAGCTTTTGTGTATCATTAACATAGAAAAAAGAATAAAACTAAATAATACATTTCATATATGCGCCATCATAGATAGATCTACCACCCTATCAAGGGTAAAAAATAGCTCTAAATGTTGGATGCAGAGTATGAGTCTTTAACCAAGAATATATATATATCATATATATATATATATATATATATATATATATATATATATATATATATATATATATATATATATATATATATATATAGGAGCGTTCAATGGCACCCCAAAATGGTGAGCACCCCAAATGCCCCTCAATAGAAACCAAGTATTTATATTAGTTTAAGTTAGTGTAAGGTGAGAGAATAAGTGGAGGGAGAGAGAAACGGGATATGTGGTGGAAATCAATGGGCATTTAGGAATGTTGCACTGTTTCGGGTGCCATTGAACGCTCACTATATATATATATATATATATATATATATATATATATATATATATATATATATATATATATATATATGAGAAACTTTTTTTAGACAAAAAATGAGGACACAAAAATGCACACAATGAATCTCAACCGTTGGATCCTCCCATGGATTACACTCTCCACATAAAGACAAACAAATCCAATGGTGGAGGCCTTTGTGTTCAACTAGCCGTTATATATATATATATATATATATATATATATATATATATATATATATATATATATATATATATATATATATATATGAGGGTTCCACTACACCTTTTATATTGCACGTGAACTTTCCCTCTTAATATCCGCCATCCATTACTTACTCATTCTCTCTTTCCATTTCAATACATAGTTCATATCAAAATAAGGAAAGTAATTGTTCATAGTAAAAATTCACAGAAAAAGCATCTCTTTTGCCTTTAAGTTAGAGGCTTTTTCTTTCCTAAATTATCTATATAGCCGTACTTTCGTCTCATAATAATGTTTATGATTCCTTACTAAGTTTTGTATATGTTTCATTCAAAATGGCTATAGTCCCTAGGGCTGTCAATGGATATCCGAAAAATCCCAAATCCGTCCGCATCCGTATCCGAAAAGCGGATAAATATCCGATATCCGGGAAAGCGGATGCGGATTTATCCGTCCGCTTTTTTTTCCGATTATAGCTTAAATTATGTACATTTTAACATGATTAAATATACTAATTTATTCATCTGCAAAATTAAAAGTCTACTAAACGCATGTTAATTGCTCAAAATTATATATTATCATCATATTTATTTATTTTTAGCACTTTAGTAATCAATTAGGTTGAAAAAGATTAATATTAAGCCAAAAAATTTGATTTATATTCATTGATTTATCGATTGTTGGCGGAGCGGATAATTATCCGATATCCGTCCGTACCCGCGGATATCCGATATCCGAAAATGGTTTTGGATGCGGATACGGATATGACAGTATCCGTATCCAAAAGTATCCGTTGACAGCCCTAATAGTCCCCATTAAATCTTTCTTTAATTTCTTCTTCCAGCAAGACTATATACAAAATACACCTTTTAAGATCATGAATGCCGCACACAACAATCCTCTATACAAGACAGATCACATTAGAAAGTTTTAAAATCGATGCCTGATTGCTTATTAAGTCTTTTTGGTTACGTAAGCAGTGGAGAAAGCAAGGTAAGAAACGTGAACCACCATTTATATCAAATGATTACTTGAGGCTAAAAGTTATTATAACGACCTATCATTCCCAGTTTGTACTGGTTTTGATGACAGACAAACCATTTAGAAACGTCACCATTTACTATTTTGAACTAAAATTCCTTCATTTTTATTTACAATATAAACCTAATACCAAACATGCAGTAATCCAATTAAAAAAATACAGTTAGAAATTCTAAGTTGACATATATGCATTTATAAGTTGCCATAACATTCCTTTTGGCGTTTTTGAAAATTAGAAATAAAAATTTTGAAGTGCGATATTACTATAATGTTAGTTTACTATTTAAACTACAATGTTGTGGATTATTATCATAAATAACATATTTCAACGTACCTAAATCACATATGTTGTCCATTGTCAAAATTGAATGCAATACAATTGGAGAAACCAAAAGTTCGGTTGCTATATTGAATTTTTTGATCCTATAGGGAAGACGTTTCATTAATATAAGTAGTTAATCTTTTTAAAAACAAAATAAGCCCTTATTTATTGATAACTAATGGTATATATAAAAATGCACTTCCCTTTTTCTTCTCTAGTTTTCTTAGTTTTGAAGCAACTATTTAAAAATGTTATATCTCACTACATCAATTAAATACAAGTTTGCACTTAATCACAATGTACATGTATTTACAATTGTATTTATGAAAGTTGATTTGATAGTGGCATTGCCAACATGGTCTAAACATGAAGTTATGACCGAGAAAACCGAGATGACTGAAGAACATCCATAGAATAAATAATTTGAAATCATTCATTATTTTATCGTTTATTTATTTATTTATTTATTTATTTTGTTTTAGTTTATTTATACCACAGGAGGTGGAAATGATACTTGTACTTTTGCATGCATATTTTTTAGCCAATGTGAACTATGAGCAAAAATCATCTAAATACATAAGCGATTATTTGTTTAAGCTTTTAAACAATAAAGTGCTAGTTTGTTAATGATCTTAACTCTAACTTCATCCAAAGCGAATTTTAAATTAGACTCATACACCTTTTAAACATAATAACAATATCACAAAGTTGAATTAAGATTAGCGTGTTAACAGAATTACACCGCAAATAATAAAATTTTGAAATGAGACTCATCCTTCTTTTAAACTTAATAATAACATTACGAAGATAAATAAACTTCAGTGTGTTAACAAAAGTGCACTGAAAATAACAAGGAAAAGCGCTTGTATAGTGATGACCCAGGTTGCTACAATCCAATGGTTGAGTAATATTTCAATTTAAGATGAATTGAGCACTTCTTTTTGTTGATATTGCAGATTTGATGAGATTCGCATGTGGTATTTATTATTACCCTATAAAGACAAAAATGTTTGAAATCATGAAAACTTAAAGTAACCTTTATTCATTCTATATTATGTCCAACACCTCCAAATCAAAATTTTATCACCTTAAGCCGAAGTTTATTACATAACAGTACAAACACTTTAACAACTACAACATTGGTAATAAGAATTATACCAAATCTTACGAAATAAATAAAAATGCTCATATATAAATTAGTTAAAATTCAATGAATTCATGCGTCCTCTTTAGTGCATGGTTTTTCATCCAACTCCAAATTGCCAGGAGAATGCACTCCAAAAACAAGATTGTAACTTCATTTATGTTCTTTTAAAATCCAACCGCAACCTTTAAGTTTCTACTTAATTCAATAAAATATAGTGGTCAAGATGATTACATTACACTTAAAAGGACAACAACCATATCCGAGAGATTGTTTTTAATAGCTACAGTTTTTTCTTATGAGTTGGTAATAAAAAACATTAGGTCGTTTTATATTAAAATAAAGGTAATTTTTATTCTAATACACAATATTAGTATGTTAATCCATCCTATTTTATTGGATCTTTGACTTTTACTAAAATTTTAATTTTAATCAGTACATCCACAAAAAAAAACCATACATGTTCTCTTCTTCTCAATTTTCTTTCGTGCGTTTTCTTCTTTCATGCGTTTTCCGTCATTCTTCATGGTTCTGGAATCCTAGCATCTAAATCCAAATTTAAATGGAGAAATTCAACATAATCGTTTTTTTTTTATGAACCTATTGATGTTATCTTATTTGTCCCTCACCACGTCATTTGGATTTTTATGCATACGTATACTAGCATGTATGAATGACTAGTGGCACAAGTTAACATATACATGAAGACAACTTGATTACCAAATGAAAATCTTATAAATTGACATGTCGGTATAATTTATATAAGAAACATGTTGCATACAGTAGATTTATATGTTATCTATGTCACATTATGATATAATGTGTATTTTTTTTCATGTAATTAATCTGGTATGAGATCTTGATTTTAGGCTAACTGGATTATTATTATTAATCTGATATGTAAATTGTGAAATAACGCAGAATTAAGAAACAAGAAGCACAAAAACGATTGTTAGATATATAATAGGGTGAAATCTTTGAGTTAATCCACTCGTGGATTAACTTACAAAATAGTTGTGGATTAACTTATTAAAGTTAATTGGTGGATTAACTTATTAAAATCGTGGATTATAATAAAAATTATCATTTATTAAATGAACTCATATATTCAGCTATATAGAACCAACATTACAGTCGATAAAAAAACGACCCTTTTGCAACTAGTGCAATATGACAGTTGCAGTAAATGATCTTTGACAATTGGCATTTCCTGACAGTTGCAATAACAAGTTTTTAGCCATAATGTTTTCCTACCATTTGCAATAAATATATTTTCAGTAGCTTTGTTTTCCATTCAGTTTTTTAGTGGCAACAATGTTTTCCTATAAGTGGCAATGAGTATATTTTTAGCAACTAAGAATATATTTGCAATAGTCATAATTTTAACAATTGGTTTTCCTTTCATTTGCAACAAACATATTATTAACAACTGCATTTTTGTTCCAGTTGCAATAGACACATTAAGATGAATATTTAATAGTTCATAGTTAATAAAAATATTAATAGTTAAGAAGTAACGTTATCCCCTTGGGGTTATTGTTCATGACAGCTGTCGTAAAAGCTTCAGCAATACTCTAATGGGGACTAGGTCACAATCTCAACTATCTAACTTCTCTCCATCAACATTGTCCCCTTCCGCCTTTGACAACTTCACTTCCCTTTTCCCTATACCTATCTTTCTCTGTTGTTGTTTATTGGCTGATAGCACCATACTCAAAACCCCTTCCCTAGATCTATTTTTCGTATCTCCGTAGTCACCCAAAATCGTAGGCCCTGATGAACCAACATCAATCGATCCTACCGAGAACTCTTGTATCCTCTCGAACGACGACATTACTGTCTTTATAGTGATTGTGGTGTTTGTCGAGTATTTTTAGGTGAGGTTTTTGTTTTATTGGATATGGTGTGTTGGAATTCCTAATTTTTAAATGAAATATACTTGTGCCACATTGCCCAATTTAAAGTAAGATTCATGAATATATACCAAACTACCAAACCCTATATTGGCACTTAGGGTCAGGTAATTTTGAGCATGGGGGAGGAAGCATAGCTCATGAACCAAAAACACACGTACGGGCGCCGTCCGCCTGTCCCGAGCCGAGTCTGGGTCTAATATTAACTTATTATTGCTCCGAAAACCCGGTCGGTTTTCTGAATAGATTCAAGTGTGAAATAGATAGTCGCATCCCTTGGCAGCAAGTGCAAACGAGTGTGGCCTTTGGCGAACGACAGCAGGTGAGTGGGTGTGACCTTTGCCAAATAACAGCAGGTAAGCAGGTGTGATCTTAGGCGAACGACAATATGCAAGTGGATGCGACAGCGACGAACAAGCACCGTATGCGAGCTGTCAGAATGGACACTTCTGTTCGAAGGAGTGCTGACGAATATATAAATAGGGAGAATATTGAAAACATCCTCTATCCAATTTTTTCTATCTTCCTCCTTCTCTCTTCTTCGCTATCATTGCCGCCTCTATTATAAATCATAGAGTTGACATACTCATTACAATCTCGTGTAGAAATATTGTGTTGTATCTTGGGAAACTTTGCAAATAAAAGTTTTAAGGCAAGCCTCAGAATTCAATTTCTTTAATTTATTTAGACAAATTGTTGCAACTTGTTTGTTGTTGTACTTCGGTATTATATTGACATATATATTATTCCGTGCAGTTAACATCTTAAATCCATTACTTGCAAAGTTTTATCTGAATGCAATTTAGTTTAGAACCTTAAACAATGGTGGGTGGACACAGGCACTACTCGTCATGTTTGCTTTGACAAAAACATGTTTTCTACATACGAGAAATCCGATTAGGAAGAAAAACTCTACATGAGTAATTCTGCAGTCTCCATGATCGAGGGAAATGATACAGTAATTATCAATTTTACTTCTGAAAAAACTATCAAGTTGAATGACGTGCTTCACGTTCCAGACATACTCAAGAATCTCATCTCTGGTTCAGTGCTATCAAAAAAAGGATTCAAAGTTGTTTTCGAGTCAGACAAGATGGTCCAAAGCTGGAATGTACATAGAAATATGGTATTTATGTGATGGCCTATTTAAGGAAAATATAGCCATAATTGGCAATAAGACTATGTATTCTGATTGTGTTATTAATTAAATTGAAGTTTCTTATTTGCATGAGCATGAAATTTTATTATGGCATGACAGATTAGGACACATTAATTTCTGAAAAATGAAAAAATTAGCAAACTTGCGATTAATTCAAAAATTTCAAATGGATAAAAACTACAAATGTGAGACACGTGTAGAAGCAAAAATGGTCAAAAAATCATCTCATGCAGTTGATAGAAGCACCAAACTTCTAGGTTCGGTTCATGCCGATTTATGTGGTTTCAATTCATTATCTACAAGAGGTGGAAAAAAAAATACTTTATCACCTTCATTGATGATTGTACACGTTATTATTATATATCTCTTTTGAATAGTAACAATGAACATCTTTTATAAAATATAAGGCTGAAGTAGAGAATCATTTAAATAAATAAAAAAATCAAGATATTGAGATCTGATCGAGGTGGAGAATATGAATTACCATTTGAACAATTTTGTGCATAAAATGGAATAATTTCTCAAACAACAACCCCATATTCACCACAACAAAATGGTGTTGTCGAGAGAAAGAATAGAAATTTAAAAGATATGATAAATGCAATGCTATTAACCTCTGGCTTACCGACGAACTTGCGGGGGGAAGCCTTAAACATGTCTAATCACATTTTAAACAAGGTTCCTCACAATAAGATTGGAACAATTCCATTTGAGTTATAGAAAGGACATATACCAAGCTTTAAATACCTCAAAGTGTGTGGGTGCTTGGCAAAAGTTCCAGTTCCGTCTCTTAAGAAAGTCAAGCTTGGACCAAAAACAATAGATTGCTACTATCTAGGGCTACCCAAAAACAGTAGTGCCTGCAAATTTTTGGTATTCAAGTCTGATATAGTTGATATCAATGTAAATACAACTATTGAGTCAAGAGATACCTCACTCTTGAAAATATATTTTCGTACGAAAGGAATGAAGGAAATTCTGTCCCTAAAAGGACAAGAGAAAAATCAAGCAAGTCACATGAAGATGAAACTCATCATGAAACTGAGGATGTTAAACCAAGAAGAAGCGTAAGGGAAAGAACTTCTAAGATATTTGGTTTGGAATTTTTAACATACATGTTAGAACACAAACCTTAAACGTACAAGGAAGCGATGTCATCTTCAGAATCTTCATGTTGGAAAGAAGCAATCCAAAGTGAGATTTGATTAAATTCAAAGTAATAAAACTTGGGAAATAGTTGTTATTCCACCTGGAATAAAACCCATTGGCTATAAATGGATTTTCAAGAAGAAACTGAAACCAGATGGCTCTATCGACAAATATAAAGCTAGATTAGTATCCAAAGGATATCGTCAAAAAGAACATATAAATTTCTTTGATACTTATTCACCCATTGCACGAATAACCTGTATAAGAATGTTAATAACAACTGCATCCATCTATAGTATAGTTATTCGTCATCCGTATGTAAAGGCAACATTCTTAAATGAAGATCTCGATGAGAAGATCTACATGGAGCAACCTAAAGGTTTTATTTTCAAAGGAAATGAAAATAAAATGTGTAGATTAGTCGAATCATTATATGGACTAAAACAAACTTCAAAAAAATGACATGCAAAATTTGATAGTGTTATGATGAAAAATGGTTTTCGTATAAATGAATGTGATAAATGTGTTTATTTCAAACAACCTGGATAATCATATGTGATGGGTTGTCCTTATGTAGACAACATGCTAATTTTAGGTCATAACATTAAAATTGTAGAGACGATAAAGAAAATGTTAATCAATAATTTCGATATGAAAAATTTAGTTGTTGCAGACGTTATTTAAGGAATCATAATAATAAGAACACCTAATGGAATTGAATTATCTCAGTCAAACTATGTAGACAAAATGATTGAAATATTCCAAAATTTTGGAATTAAAGGAGCACAGACACCTTTTAATACATCGGAAGTACTGCCTAAAAACACTAATATGAGTGTAATGCAACTGGAATACTCTAGTGTAATAGGATGTCTAATGTATCTCATGAATTGCACAAAACCAAATATAGCTTTTGCAGTAAGTCGGTTGAGTAGGTATACAAGCAACCCAGGAAAAGAACACTGGAAAGCACTAATAAGAGTGCTGGAATATTTAAAAAATACCACCAACTTTTCCTTACAACACGGAAAATATCCCGCCGTCTTATAAGGATATAGTGATGCAAGCTGGATTGATGATTCAGAAGAATCAAAATCAACTAGTGGTTATGTCTTCACTTTAGCATGTGCAACAGTGTCATGGAAATACACTAAACAAACATGCGTAGCTCGATCTACTATGGAATCTGAGTTTATCACTTTTGATAAAGCAGGCGAAGAAGTAGAATGGCTTTATCATATTTTAGAAGATATTCCATTTTGTCCTAAACCTGTACCGGTCATATGCATACGCTGTGATAACAAAGCTGCATTAAGCAGAGCGCAAAACTTTGTAATGTAAAGTCAGGACACATTCATTTATGCCATAACACAATTAGACAGTTACTCTCAAACGGAACTACTTCCATATATTATGTGAGAATAAATGATAACCTAGCGGATCCATTTACTATAGGTTTATCAAGAGAGAAAATTGACTGATCATCGAGGGGAATAGGTTTAAAAGTTTAAACCAATAAGACTTATCTTATACGGAAATCTATCCTAGAGACTGGAGATCCCACGAACTACGATCAATAGGCAAACCAGTTCTGAATAACTCACGACTTAATGCATTTGTTTGGACATAGTCCTACTCCATTCCTATGGTGCACAACATAAATGCACGCCTATAGAAGAATTAAAAGGTTAAAGCTACGCTTTTTAATGATGACCATATCTTGAAAATAACAAGTGCAGTATATGTAGGATACTCTTAATGGTTGCGATCACCTATGTTAGTGTGAGTAAGGTCGTCTCTATAAGAATTTTAAAGGCTTAAATTCTCTATAATACTCGTAGAACCAGAAATTGTTCAGGACCAAAATGAATACAACCAAGAAATTAGATGAGAAGGGAATCAATGTTTCGTACAACTTATTGTCAGGATGTACACTAAAGGCCAACAGTTCAAGATGAAATAATTCACTGATTAGCCAAGTAAATTCGAAAAGTTTTAACTAGGGAAAGTTCAAAGTGAAATATCTACTTATCTACGATAAAGCATTATTCCATATGTACTCTGTGATAGTCCACTTTGTGTGGGGAAAGTATATTATCATTCATGTGACGATCCCAAAATCCGATGGGCGATATTAAGGATAATCATTGGAATATAACACATTAATCATCATAGCAGAGTACAGATAATAGCAAAAACAATAAATAGAATAATTTTACATGGATATGACAGCGGAATCGCAACATGTAACAACATCAGAATAGCACAGCGTAGGATATAACTTAGTAAATAAAAAGGGAAGTGATCAGTCATCATCGCCAGAGGCGGAATACATACATGCAGTGAGACATAATAAGGGTATCAGTCTACATCGCCGAAGGCGGTACATATACATACGATAATAAGTACTGAAAGTAAATCAGTCTGCATCGCCAGTGGCGGAATCATAATATAAGTACAATAATGGCGGAAAATGTCAAAGTCATCTCTGTGGAGTCAGCCTCGCCATGAGCCAAAATGCACTCTATGCAACAGTGCAGAGCCAAAAACAACCTGTCACCTGTGAACTAGGCTGCCCGTGTGAAAATAAGGGCACCCGCGTTTGCAAAGTGAAACAAACAACGAGTCAGTCATGGGGACTAGTATGAGGAATCTATTTAACAGTTAAACAACAGTAATAAGCAAATCATAGGACCACGTCACTTTCGCGGAACGGGTTTACTCCAGTGATTGCTAGTGCATTTAAAACAAAGTAAATTCTTTTAAAACAACGCAATGCTTTTAAAAAGAATGAAGCCATTATAAGACTCAAGTCCCATCATACAATGCAACGCAAGCCGGAGGATAGAGTTTTACCTTATAATGGCCAAATATGCTTGATATGTGTAAAGCAAAATCATTTGATATTATTACTAGTGCTTATATGTTTCATTCAACGCTTGTATAATTTATACATCGCTAATATAACTTATACAACACATGTACATGAGGTATACAATGCGTATATAATTTACACTTCGCTTATATAATTTATACAACGCGATTCCATTCACACAATTTAGTTTAGATTCCTCACATTGGTTATTGCAGTGCTAAAAATCCTAGGAAGATCAGAAAAATCCGCGGCTTCTTCTATGTGGTAGAGAGCCTCCTTGTGGTCACGGTGTCTCCTGTTTCATCAAATTTCGTTAACGAACGAAAAAGATATTATTTTTCAAAGTTTTGCAACGCTTTATAGTGTTATTTTCATTTCAGAATAATAAAGGTCGTACCTTTATTTTTGATTCAAAACTAGGTTAGCAAAATTCGTGAAATCCGTCGATCGCTGCTTCGATCAGGTAGTGCCACGTGAAAGAGCTACGAACCAGCTCTCTATCGGTGGTGGTGGTGCGGTCCCCTTCGGTGGTCGGAGGAAGGCGGTGCGGCGTCGGAAAGGCGGCGACTTTGTGGAGGTGGTTCGGGCGATACAGGCGATGGTGGCGGGTGAGGTTTGGTCGGATGTGAAGAGGGGACGAAGGGCTGTCGAACGGCGGTGATGGCGCGGCCTATAGGTGGCGGTGGCGATGGGAAAGTCGAGGGGAAGTTTCGAGCTTCCTGGATCGTCGATATCGCCTGTGGCGGCTAGGGTTTCGTAGGTCTTTTTTTTTTAAAGAAAAAATCCTATTGGTCGAGACTTTATAGGAAATTTTAAATAGTGTTTTTGCAAACGAACTCGAAATCAAACCCAACGACTGTCGCCCCTAGCTAAATACCCCCATTCCGGACACATTGGGATATGTTTCGTTGGCCAATTCGACTGTTACAATCAGTTATTTTTCAAATTAAAATATAAAACATTCAATATTTAATTTGAACGTACATTTCAATTTGCCAGGGACACAAACTGAATCGAAAAATTCCAGAAAAATAAATCTAGCTTTGTTTTGACGATACGGTCCTAACAAAACCAGTTTCGTCGAATTCTGAGCTCGTTTGAAAAACAGCCATTTTTAGGTCGACCCATTTTAACAGAAATTGACCAATCACATTTTCTTTTGCCCCGCTCACATACCAGCTTCAAAAATTATGAAATTTGAAACCTAGCAATAGTTTGACATCCCGGACCCAACAAAAGTGGTTTCGTCGAATTCCGAGGTCGTATGTAAAATATAAATTTTCAAGGGCTATATATGCTATATAGCGACCTTTCTGAAAATTCATTCGGCCATAACTTTTGATTCCCGTTATGAAACTTTGATTTTTCAGATTCGTTAGAAAGGTATTCATAAACAGATTTAAATATTTTCAGTTTCGCTAAAATCCGTTATATTTTCCACCCGGTACAGCAGACAAAGTTTGTATTCAAAATTTCAAAATGCCTTACTATTCCTAATTCTTTATTTTATTGAAATACGCTATTTCAATTATTCAAATTCTTTGGTAATAACCAATTCTAAAAATTTTAAATTGGTTCACATTTTCCGGGTTATTACAATTCATGTGGGGAATTGCAGGAATTTCTATATTTTAAATGAAACATACTTATCCCGCGTCGTCCAATTTAAAGTAAGATTCATGAATATATACCAAACTCTTAAACCGTATATTGGCCCTTAGGGCCAGGTAATTTTGTACGAGAGGGAGGACGCATATCTCATGAACCAAACACACAAGCGCGTGCAGCCTACCTGTCCCATACCAAACCCAACCGAGTCGGGTCTAATATGATCTTATTTTTGCTCCAAAAACTAGACCGGGTTTTCGAATAGTTCCAGATGTGAAATAGATAGTCGCATCCCTTAGCAGCGAGCGCAAACAGGTGCAACCGTTGGTGAACGATAGCAGGCGAGCTGTGTGACCTTTGGCGAATGGTCGCAGGCGAGCGTTGTAACCTTTTGTAACGTCCCACTTTTCCGTATGATTTAAGCCGACATTTAACAATCACAGTCAACCCAAATTATATAGAAAAGCAGAAGGTTAGGAGAAAGAAGTTAGAGGGTGAGATAAGATAAGATAGAAAAAACAGAAAAGAAGAAG
Organism: Allium sativum; assembly: GCA_030737875.1. NCBI lineage: Eukaryota > Viridiplantae > Streptophyta > Magnoliopsida > Asparagales > Amaryllidaceae > Allium > Allium sativum. The sequence continues at coordinate 981,379,102 of CM060915.1, forward strand.
AAGAACTATAACCAACACAGAATCTCACATCGTAGCGGAATAAAGTATAATATAGAAATAAATCTTACTGGGAGCTTTGATGTAACGACCCAGGGTTTTCGGCCCCGAAAGTCGACATAAATACATTACCATATCTCATGCCGATCCAAAACACCGAGAACTCTGGAACGTTTATGGAAAGAAATTAGAGGGTGAGATAAGAAAGAAAGAAACAGAAGAATAGAAGAAGAAGAAGACGAACCAACACAAACACAGAGTCTCACATCGCAGCGGAACAAAATATAATATAGAAATAAATCTTTATTGAGAGTTTTAAATAACTTACAATATCCGAGTACATGAACACATCTGGACAGTTATAATAATCTACCCATATATACAACACAGCGGAATAATATCATACGTCTGAGCTCTTCCAGCCTGTCTCTTCACAGCATTCGATAACCTGAACCTGTACACTCCAGGATAACCCGAGCATTTACAAAACACCGGGTTAGTCTGATGAACCAGAGTGAGATAAACTCGCACAGTATTAAGGGTAAATCATCCAATCATGATTTTAAAATTCAAAATCTTTTCAAAAGAAAAAGATAATCGTAAGACCAAATCCACACATAAACATGGACGGTTTTTACCTTACGATAACCCAAAACAGTTTTGAATCCAATATCTTTTCTGATATTATAATAATGTCTAAATACAAGTAAATAACAATCTAGTGGAACGCTTGCATCTCACGCCCCACATATATAGTATACAATCAAAACCGCAGGCGCTTATTGGAGATTGGATTTCCAACTATGACAAGGTATGGGACCACCTGCCGATAGTGTATCTCTAGAGACGAATACACTGGGTTCAACAAGAACATCTTGCAACCCGGCCCTCACATGACCGACCACTCATTTCGCTTGAGTGTATCGAATGTATATCACCGACGGTTGGGATCAGCAACCGCCTCCCGAAAAGGGACAACATCGAATATAGATTAAAGAAACAAATGGAATTTCTCTAGATAAGTGATCATACATCCTAATGGGAGCGACCCACATAGCCATGCTGCCTGCCCGATTTCTGTCATTTCCCGGTTGATGAGGCTTGAGGCTAGAACTTAACTTTAAAACATCTGGTCATCATTCACTTTGAATGCCACATCGTCAGATCCGCCAGATCACACTGATTGATGTCTACAAAAATACTCTAGTTTATTTGGCTAGAGAATAACCATTTCTCCGCCATCAACTATGGTACATTTGGAGAATCAACGCATGTAATTCCTTTGGAAATACTCTGTCAAACATCCGTCCATACAAGTCATCCAGGAACAGGATAAACCGAAGGCACTCTCCTACTGCATCCTAGGAATCACCCTACAGATCAGTAGCGAGAAGTCCTTGCAATCCGTAGGTTCCAATCACGACAGAATCACTGTTGAAATATCTCCGGCAGCTAAACCAGAGAAATCCAATCAGTAGTTCTTCCGCTCATGAAGATCAACGGTCTTCCATTGATCCATCTTCAATAATCTTCTTTTACGTATTCGCTGGTCGGAATGGTTTTCGAATATATATTCGATCCCGGTCTTTCCGTACCAACGATCGTATAGGTCAGGTTTGATAGTCGATGATTTAACTATCAAATACATAATTGTGAGAATAACATTAGTTTACTAGTTCAGTACTAACACTACAGGGCCTTTTTAAAATGATCAACAATAGTTAATCCCAAATCTTTAAATGTTTCATCATTTCAAAATATAATTTCTTTGGCGTAAGGTTATTTCAAACTATTTTACTTTCATATATTAAGAAAATATTCTATAATCATATTCAATTCTATATACCATCATCGCTTCAAAACCATTTACTATTTTATTTCCCCCTTTCCATATTGGAAAAATCAACTCAATGCATCTTTCATAAGTTTATGTTACGAGATCTCTTTCCGTTTTAGTACTTGAATGTGTAAATCCACTCTAATTTCCTTTAATAACTAAATTTAAAAATAATCTATATAAAATAGATTTCAAATCTTGTCTTTAGTTATAAAACAATTTTTAGAACTTTCTTTCTATTGATTTACCTGAACGTAAATCAATCACTATAAAATGATTCATTTACAGGCCATCTGCCGATAATTACCCAACCAATATCACCCATTGGTTAATATCAAACAAGTGTTGAATTCAGTTTCAACAATCAATGATCAATCAAACTGATTAACAGTTCATATAAGTAAACAACATATTTGAGGAATCCGGTTGGATTCCTCCACCCTGTCCGTCCCTGCATCACAATGGGTTACCTCAATTTCAACGTGATAAACAGTTCAACTAATAACAGTCAACAAACAATTTGTAACGGCCATTCAAGCATCAAATGATTTGTTTAATACGTTTATTATTATGAACGTACCCAACAAGGTAAATTACCTCGTTTGGAATCTAATCGTTAAAAATAACGATTTAATTCGATTAAATTAAACAAACGCATAATTTAATCCATGAATATTAAAATATTCAGCACACAAGTAAACAGTCACCCAGTTATCAACCATTAGCAAACATTGCACACAAAATAAAAACCCAGTTTATATAAAATATAAATAGGGTAAACTAGTGAGTTGAACACACCATGATTTCCGTTCGTCGAGCTAACGACTGATTTCAGTTAAATTAAACATGCATTTAACTGAAAACTCCAACTGTATGCAACGCGTCCAAACCTGTCCAGAATAAAATGTTTGCCACTGTGATTCCAACGTCTCACGTTTGAGTCGATTTCTGTTAAGGTATGTATAAGCTAAAATCATTACATAATTCAAATGAATTAAATAAATTTATTAATTTCAAATGACTTGTTAACCCGTAACTATAACTCTATTAAAACTAACTTAATCAAAACGGTGAATATGTACTAATGCGATCTCTTTTCAATAGGGATGGAACCTTAAATTCACGTCATTGCCCCATTAAAATAGAATTGAGCACAGTACAAAACAAACTTTAATTAAATACACTAATGGACCACGTTATTAGATTAGTAAAAATATTATTATTAAAACTTTATACCCACACATTATCCCAGTTAGGCGTCTGTAATGGGAACTAGGCATTATATAATTACTGACTGGGCATGTTATAATTATAATTTAGGCGCGTTCAAAAACACGTTTAGGCATAGTTTTAATGTGATTCTTATGCAAGTAAATGACCCATTTTACGAAACTATATCATATAAAAAAGAAATTGGCCACTTCACCTTAAATTTTGTTTCCCCAACTATAACAGTAACCTCCTTCCCCCACGTACACACTTCAAGTCCCCACCGCAAGCCATCCCATCCTCTTTCCTTCAGCATACAAACATGTCCATTCCCACCTTACTTCGCCTGCTACCATTCGAAGGATCCAAACCGCCAGGAACTGCTACAACTATATCCAACTTGCTACGCACCGTCCCACTCAATGTCCACAGCTCCACCTTCGAGCAGACCCCACCATGCACACGAGCTCTTCTGCTTCTAACCACTTCGCGTCACTGGTGTGCCTTCATATCGAAACTTCTTGGATCCAAACCCATGAACTCCTTCCCCGTGAACTGCTGCGTTGTTGTTCGGCTCGTATACACCAGCATTTAAGTGTTGTGTCACTGGTTCGAAGTTGCTACAATGTCCTCCCTTTTATTATTATTTTGATGAGGGATGTTTCATTAAAAGGAAGAGTATTTTCATTTGATTCTATTTCCGGATTGGTTTTGAAAGCTTCGGTTTTGGTTGAACTGAAATGAACAAGCTGTTCATATATTTATAGATCAAGGGGTCGAAGATAAGATCCATGTCTAATCCGCATGGTACAGGGGAGGTCTGTATTTTCTACGCATGCTGATATGTTACATGCAGTGGTCCAGTTAAGGGAAGGGACTTTTTGCAGTAGCCTATGGAAAAGGAAGTTTACTGATATGGAGGGTAAATAAGATATGTGCGAGCTGAGAGCGTATACAGGGTAGGGTTCAGTGTTAAGTCATCTCATGTATATAGGACGCAGTGATGTTTTTGTGTACTTCGATTGATAGAACAAAGTGAATAAGATAACATAGGCTTGAAATGGGTAGGTAGCTGCTCAATTTTTCTCAGAGGCGAGTTACGTTGATTTTAAGTCTTTGAGTAGTCGTACCTTTTTTCTTTACATTGGATATGCACTAATTTGTTAGGCGTTACGTTGGGTAGGTTGTATTCCTAAGGTAGCCGGTCAGAAAAATAAACGGTGACAGCAGCTGTACTCATCCATTATTTAATTTGTTTAGGCATGTAAGAAGAATGGAGAAAGCATGTGCGTGTGTACTTGGCGTAGCTGTGTTCTTCATTAAATGGGACTGGACATGGTAGCGTAGGAGAGGCTGCTGTAGTTGATTAGGCATGAGTATTAGCTGAAGGGTAGGAGTTGAAAATGTTTAACATACCGACTGCATGTCTTTAATTTCGTTGAGACAAGACATCGTTTTGTACAAGGTAGAATAGGTTGTCACGCAAAGAAAAGATGTATTAAAGGGCGTACGTCTTCAGACTGAAGGATAGTATGTGCTGTAAAGGATGATGGGTAGGGAAAATATTTTAACTATGCGAATTTTTGTTTGCTTAGGCGTTAAGTGTTTTATAAGTGATTTCGGTACCCGTTACATAAAATCGTTTTCATGTCCGAACTGCTACGGACAGAAATAAGAATATGGTCATGTCCAGCGAGGTGCCACGATCCCAAAAATATTATAGTATAGGTCCGTTAACTTAGTCTGTGAAACCTCGAAATGTTGATATAGGGTGTAAAATACTCCAAATAAAAAGTTGCGTATTAAATTAATTAAAAATTACAGTAAAATTCTAAAAATTAATTTATCACTATGTCTTAAAATAATCTTGTCTAAATTTGAAACCGATATCCAGTTATAACAAATAAATCATTACGGTCGATAAACGATTCTACAACGATTATTTAGAAATTTGATTTGGACATAGCTCACAATCTACACGACGAAATATCGATTTTTCTCTTTCATATGAAAAATATAATCAAATCGATTCAAACGCTTCTGGTTTCACAGAATTCTGACTTAAAACGAATTCTATATATTCAGTTGAAGTTCAGAACGAAATTTACGAACTACCACGCCATTTCTAGTTCGTTTATAATTATATTATAAATTATATATTTTTGAACTCGATTTTATAAAATAAATTCGATATAAAATCTGCTAATATCGCCAAATTAATATTTAAATAGATTTAAATATTCGTAATCAACGTTCAAAAATCTGGGATGTTACATTTGAAATAATACTTACAATCATCAGAGTACAATAGTCAAAATAATCTGGACAGTTATAACAACCTGTCCTCCATACAACACACAACGAAATAATATTTTATATCATACGTCGGGACTCCTCCAGGTTGTCTCTGAACTTCACAGTATCTGATAACCTGAACTTGTACCTCGGGCTGACCCGAGACATTACAAACGCCACAGATCAGTCTGGAGAACCAGCGTGAGTAAAACTCACTAAGTTATAGATAACATCCATATTGCTTAACTTTAAAAAAAAAACCTTTAGAAAGAAAAGGTAATAGTAAGACCAACCCACTCATAAACACGGACGGTTTTTACCTTACTATAACAAAAACATTTTTGAAATCAATACTGTTTTTATATTATAATAGTGAGTTAAATCAAGTAAATAACAAAGTAGCAGAACGCTTGCTTCTCACGCTCCACATATATAGTATAAAATCAAAAACCGCGGGCGCTTATTGGAGATTGGATTCCCACTATGACAAGGTATGCAATCACCTTCCGATCGGTGTACTCTAGAGTGGATACACTAGGGTTCAACAAGAACATCTTGCAACCCGGCCCACACATGACCGCCCACTCATTTAGGTTGAGTGTAGCGAATGTATTATCACCCAACGGTTTTAAGTGCCCACTGTTCATCCGTGGAGACACAGAATCGAAAAGAAGAACAAATAAGAAATTTCTCTAGATTGGTGATAATACACCCTGCTTGGGTGCGACCCACCTAGCCATGCTGCCTGCCCGATTTTTATCATTTCCCGGTTGATGAGGCTTGAGGCTACGTTATCTTCTAGAATAGCACACCACCATTTACTTTGAATGCCACATTGTCAAACCCGCCAAATCACAAATTGATTTCCCCAAAAATAATACGGGTATAAAGCTAAGAGAAACGAATTTTTCCGCCACCAAACGTAAATACGTTTGAGGTAATCAACCCATAATCTATTAGGTATACTCTATCAGACATTCGTCCATACAAGTCGTCCAGGAACAGGATGAACCGAAGGCACCCTCCTACTGCATCCAAAGGATCAGTAGCGAGAAGTCCTTGGAAATCCGTAAATTCTCAACCACGATCGAATCACGTCATAATACCTCTGGTTGCAATCCCATCGAATATTCGACAGGTAATCCTTCCGCTTATGAAAGATCCACGACCTTCAATTGCTCCATCTTGATCGGCATGTCTAACTTTTCGTATTTGCTGGTCAGAATGGTTTTCGAATATAAATTCGATCCCGGTCTTTTCGAACCAACAAGCGTATTGACCAGATTTTTTTGATAGTCGGTTGTTTAACTATCAAAATAATACATTTATTCATCCATAAAAAGTAAATAAATTTACTGATTCAGTACTCAGCATCATTTGGCCACTTTAATTAACCATCGGTTAATTTAAACTTTTAAATCTCTAAATCTTTCAACATTCAGAAACATTTCCATTTTAATTATACTATCCAAGTAAAACACAGTCATTAAAACCATCAACGCTTATTAACTCACTTTATTTATCCAACTCCCATTATCGAACTTGATTATTTCATGGTCAACAATGCAGTCGATCAAGTTGGGGTATAATTACCTCTCAGACCTTAACTGAAAAGCATTATTAACTTCGAAACAGACAGGTTCATAACTTCGAATACCAACAACCCTTTACTTCTGTAACTCTTGGATTTAGTTTAGAAATCCATTTCTTTACGGAAATAACATCGATCATAATAATAGTCTTATAATTCACGTTTCCAAAACATTTATCTTTAACATATACTTTTATTTCGTTAATCTAAATAAAAAATAAATAGATAATTAAATAAATCATTAAATCTGTTTACTCCACCATTTACTATTATTAAAATAGTACATCTTTCTTTAAAAATCATCAACATAATAATCGACTTTAAAATAGTCAACACAAAGCATTTTAATTTATTAACCAACTCCAATTAACGAATATAATCGACTTAAAAACTTCCATTCAGGTCATCAATTATGCTTATAAACCACTTTATAACTCGTTTCATTAGTTTGAAACATTAACAAATCTTATTATAAGAAATTTGATTTTTCAAAATTTGTTTTATGAACACCTTTCCAGTTATAACTATTTTTATCGTTGGTATTTAAGAGGCAAATGTCTACTAAAGTTCTAATCTGTGAATATCAGTCACATTCAATGACAATAAGTAATCATATTGATAGACATTATCAATAATAGTGAGGAATCCGGTTTGATTCCTCCGACCTGTCCTTCCATGCATCACAATGGGTTATCCCATTTTTAATATGACAATATATTAATCATGATAAACAGACTATAACAGATTAACCAATAACGATCAACAATCAATTCACAACATTCATCCGAGCAACCAAATATTTATTAAATACGTTTATATTATTATAAACGTAACCAACAGGATAAGTTACCTTGTTTGGAATAAAATCGTTAAAATAACGATCTAATTCGATTAAATTAAACAACGTTTAGTTTAATCAATAAATAAATATATATATAAATTCAGCATCCATGCAAACAGTCATCAACCCAACAATTCTTAGCAAACATTGCACACAAAATAAAAACCCAGCTTATAGAAAGTATAGGAGGGATAATTGAGTGAGTTGAACTCACCTTAGTTTAATTCTGCGATTAACACAAGTCGGTTTGATAAAATTAGCAGCTTCTATTTCTGACCAAATCAGCTCCATTTCATAGCATCCGTCAACACGGTTCCAAAGCGTTCTGGTTTGTTTGATTCTGTTACCATATGAGTATATTACACATTTTATCAGTAGCCGCCGGTTTAATTTAAAACTTACTAAATCTAAGTTATTATTATTGTTCAAATCAATCACCGTTAGTTTAATAATCAACTATGGCAAGGTGAAAGACTTATATATCCTAACGTTAAACGTATGAATGAACCTATCACATGTTGTTTGGATAATAATACCAAGTATAATATGGTTCTATGTCACCATATAAAATTATATTTCTATCTGCGAAACTTCTGCCAATGTGGCCCCCTTAAAACAAATATATAACCTGACATATTTAATCTTAGTTCCCCCCACTAACTGTATACATAATTGGTGACTAAATATACATAACTGGCGACTAAATATAGGATTAGCCAGGTACATAATAATTATGCACTTCAATATATGTTTAGGCGCTTTTTAATTCTAACCGGCCACGTTACAAAGAGTTCAAGGTAATATTATAACCAACTAAGCATATACATTGTTAGTTAATGTTAAATTACGTTAATTAAACCTTTAGAGATGATTAGGCAAGTTCAAGCATTCTTCCTCTCCCTTGCTAAACCGCAAGTACTCCCCTGCGTAACACTTCCCATCAAAACACCACCAAACTCAAACCTCACTGCTTTATACAAAGACTACCTCCGCCCAAAGCAGTCACCTTCTCCTTGATGTACAAGACCCCCACGCCATAACACTTGCACCCATTTTCCCCTTCCATCTACTGTTGATACATGCTCCCAAAAATGATAACTTCCCCAAAGGAAAAAAACTCACGCTACTCCTCCTTGAACACGAGATACCCAGCTCCGAAGAATACCCTTCTATTTCTTCCTACTGTCCTACACCCTTCCGTATATAAACAGTTGCCCTCTCCCTTCCCATGCATGAAAGTAAGACTGATCTTACGCCATTTCTGGACCCAAAACAACACTACATCTCCCAGCTATATCACGCATCACCACTTCATCAGTTCCACGCTCCCACCAAAAGTTTCCACTTGCTGATCATCTTTGACGTGCTTGCATTGCTCCTGTATCTCACCAACTTTCATGATTTTGAACACAACTGTGTCATCTCCTTTTATGTTGATGACCCGAACTAGTATCCTATGAGTTTGAAGCTTTGATTTAATCAGTGGAAGGAAGAAGTGGTTTCATATTATATTGGGATGGAAGTCAGTTTCCATTTTTTTCTCGATAAAACGCAAGGAAGCTCACGATTTATTTTTCCTTGCTGTTGAAAACAAAATAAAACTTGGAGAAGACTGCGTATACATATATATGGGTTAGGGAAAACAAGATATGAACAATGTCATTTTCGTTGGTACGTCCTACTAATTAATTTAGGTTGGCTACACATGTGCTTTATGTTTATTTGTCTGCAGACAGCTAGGCATGTGTATAGGACTACGCCAATATTTAGTTTGAAAGAAAAGCTCACGGTTCATCTTTATATAAATACATAGGCTTTTGTGTTTTGTTTAACTGGGGAGGAGACTGCATTTTATTGAGGCAGAGTGGGATCGAGACATTTGAAGAAGAAATTGTTTACTGTTGGAACCAATGGGAGGAGGCAGTGTTTATATCTGTGAATGAATTGAAGATAAAATCAATGTCAGATCTATAGCATGGAATAGCTGTACGACCTGTCTTCGAGTAGGAGGATGGCTGAAAGACTTTGGAAACACAACGCAGACAGGCTATCCATTCTTTTATTAATTGGAAAAGATGGGTTAAGGGCTGATGTAAAATAACATAGGCTAGCTGTTATTTGAGTTTTATGGTAGCTTATGTTTTTTCTATGATTCCTTTACTGTGAAGTAATATATTAATTATATTTTATATTATCTTTGTCTTCATGGGTACAGACAATTGTAAGTTCACCGAAATCATGCTGCAACAACTCACTTATGATATTTGGTACCATTGACATTCCATTTATTGTGTTCCATTGCACCAACTATTTCATATGCAAATTTAAATCAAAACGAGTAGTGCAACTATGATGTTTTGTGTAGCATGTGCACCGATAGATAAAAGAATAGCTGGCTGTGTTTAATTAGGATATAAGTTTTTTTTTTGTTTAATCTGGTTACTTTAACTTTCACCGCTATTTAACGTCGAACGTGAAATATACGCATCACTTATCTCTGACTCTAAATTCAACGAGAATAAACACACCGCTATGTCTTGACATTGCGGTTCCAATGAAACTGATTTTGTTGAAAACGGACTCCGCTTGCACAATGGCGATATTTTAAAATATATATATATATATATATATATATATATATGTATCCGAACACCATTTTAATAAATGAAATTCGATATAAAATCCATTATATCTCCAATATAATATATAAACAGATTTAAATATTCCAATTTAAATGACCGAAAAATCTATGACGTTACATTTCCCCCCCCATAAAAGAATTTCGTTCTCGAAATTATAAGGTATGAAGAATGTTCCAAACCCTATTTATTTTTAAATAATTATTTTGAATTATCATCAAAACAAATTCAGACACTTTAAAATTTTCGAAAATTTCGCCAGCACTTTCTTTGCGTGGTTCGATCGATATAACTACAACTACCACTCTGGGCCTCAACTTCTCCAAAAGAAAACCAAAAGCCAAATTAAATGGCTACCCAACTCAGGGCTTTAAAATCAATCACCAACCAATAATATTAAGGTTTACCTATTTGTCGGGCAACTCAATTCCAATTTCAAAGCAATCAACTAACAACCCTTCATTATCCAACCTGTACTTCAATCTCTGTAACCAGATCAACTCCATAGCCGACCGGAATCTGCACTTTACTCAACTTATAGCACAAGTAACAGATATAGGTTTAATTCATTCAGTTGCATTTCATAAGTGAATTCATTCCAATTCCTTATACTGGAATTTGGTTTTAATTCATTCAACTTCTCTTATTGACCTGTTTGACAAATTTTTATTTTACCAATCCAACCATCCAGTTATAATTACTAATGATATTTACTGGTTTGCATTCATCTTGGTTTAACATACTTTAATATCAACTGATTGATATCCGATTGGTTTTTTTATTCAATATCCAAATTCTAGATTTATTTTATTTTATTTCAATTCTAAAGTTGATTTAAATTCCAATCAAATCAATCAAAACAACAAAACAACCAATATTACTATACTTTAAGAAAATTATTTTCTTTTTCTATATAAAAATATGATTTGTGTAAAATTATTTCATTTACCCACATTATAAAATAATATTGTGTCAATTGTCAGTTCAATATGGTTTCCCAACGCTCGAACCGATTACTCAACACAATATAACACATTTTTACATAAAATTTACAGATACGCTCTATCATATATATACACTCAAACTTAATCTAGGATATTACTAATCCCATCTCTATTGAGTTATCCACAGAGCCAAGGTTACTACTCAACCTTCGGCTCTGATGCCAAGTTGTAACGTCCCACTTTTTCGTACAATTTAATCCAAAATTTAACAATCACAGTGAACCCAAATTATACAGAAAAGTAGAAGGTTAGGAGAAAGAAGTTAGAGGGTGAGAGAAGATAAGATAGAAAAATCAGAAAAGAAGAAGAAGAACCACAACCAACACAGAATCTCACATCGTAGCGGAATAAAGTATAATATGGAAATAAATCTTACTGAGCGCTTTGAAATAATACTTACAATCATCAGAGTAAAACAATCAAAATAATCTGGACAGTTATAACAACCTGTCCTCCATACAACACACAGTGGAATAATATTTTATATCATACGTCAGAACTCCTCCAGCTTGTCTCTAAACTTCACAACATCCGATAACCTGAACCTGTACCATGGGCTGACCCGAGACATTACAAACGCGACAGATTGGTCTGGAGAACCAGCGTGAGTAAAACTCACTAAGTTATAGATAACATCCATATTGCTTAACTTTAAAAAAAAACCTTTAGAAAGAAAAGGTAATAGTAAGACCAGCCCACACATAAACACGGACGGTTTTTACCTTACTATAACCAAAACATTTTTGAAATCAATATTGTTCTGATATTATAATAGTGATGTAAATCAAGTAAATAACAAAGTAGCAGAACACTTGCATCTCACGCTCCATATATATAGTATAAAATCAAAAACCACAGGCACTTATTGGAGATTGGATTCCCACTATGACAAGGTATGGAACCACCTTCCGATCAGTGTACTCTATAGTGGATACACTGGGGTTCAACAAGAACATCTTACAACCCGACCCACACATGACCGCCCACTCATTTAGCTTGAGTGTAGCGAATGTATTATCACCCAACGGTTTTAAGGGCCCACCGTTCATCCGCGGAGATACAAAATCGAAAAGAAGAACAAATAAGGAATTTCTCTAGATTGATGATAATACACCATGCTTGGGTGCGACCCACCTAGCCATGCTGCCTGCCCGATTTTTGTCATTTCCCGGTTGATGAGGCTTGAGGCTACGTTATCTTCCAGAACAGCACACCACCATTTACTTTGAATGCCACATTGTCAAACCCGCCAAATCACAAATTGATTTTCCAAAAAATAATACGGGTATAAAGCTAAGAGAAACGAATTTCTCCGCCACCAAACGTAAATACGTTTGAGGTAATCAACCCGTAATCTATTAGGTATAATCTGTCAGACATTCGTCCATACAAGTCATCTAGGAACATGATGAACCGAAGGCACCCTCCTACTGCATCCAAAGGATCAGTAGCGAGAAGTGCTTGAAAATCCGTATATTCTCAACCTCGACTGAATCACGTCATCATACCTCTGGTTGCAATCCCAAAGAATATTCGACAGGTAATCCTTCGGCTTATGAAAGATACACGGCCTTCAATTGCTCCATCTTGATCGGCATGTCTAACGTTTCGTATTTGCTAGTCGGAATGGTTTTCGAATATAAATTTGATCCCGATCTTTCTGAACCAACAAGTGTATTGACCAGATTTATTTGATAGTCGGTTGTTTAACTATCAAAATAATACATCTATTCATCCATAAAAAGTAAATAAATTTATTGATTCAGTACTCAGCATCATTTGGCCACTTTAATTAACCATCGGTTAATTTAAACTTTTAAATCTCTAAATCTTTCAACATTCGGAAACATTTCCATTTTAATTATACTATCCAAGTAAAACATAGTCATTAAAACCATCAATGCTTATTAACTCACTTTATTTATTCAACTCTCATTATCGAACTTGATTATTCCTTAGTCAATAATGCAGTCGATCAAGTTGGGGTATAATTACCTCCCAGACCTTAATTGAAAAGCATTATTAACTTCGAAACAGACAAGTTCATAATTCCGAATACCAACAACCCTTTACTTCTGTAAATCTTGGATTTAGTTTAGAAATCCATTTCTTTACGGAAATAACATCGATCATAATAATAGTCTTATAATTCACGTTTCCAAAATATTTATCTTTAACATATACTTTTATTTCGTTAATCTGAATAAACAAATAAATAGATAATTAATAAATCATTAAATCTGTTTACTCCACCATTTACTATTATTAAAATAGTACATCTTTCTTTAAAAATCATCAACATAATAATCGACTTTAAAATAGTCAACACAAAGCATTTTAATTTATTAACCAACTCCAGTTAACGAATATAATCGACTAAACACTTCCATTCAGGTCATCACTTATGCTTATAAACCACATTATAACTCGTTTCATTAGTTTGAAACATTAAAAAACTTATTATAAGAAATTTGATTTTTCAAAGCTTGTTTTATAAACACCTTTCCAATTATAACTATTTTTATCGATGGTATTTAAGAGGCAAATGTCTACTAAAGTACCAATATGTGAATATTAGTCACATTCAATGACAATAAGTAATCATATTGATAGACATTATCAATAATAATGAGGAATCCGGTTTGATTCTTCCGACCTGTCCTTCCCTGCATCACAATGGGTTATCCCATTTTTAATACGACAATATATTTATCATGATAAACAGACTATAACAGTTTAACCAATAACGATCAACAATCAATTCACAACATTCATCTAAGCAACCAAATATTTATTAAATACTGTAACACCCCGTAATTTTAAAACATAACATAAAAGATAATTAAAGAATAATTAATTTTTAAAAGAAGAATTAGGTGAAATGGGTTATGCCATTGTGTTCGTTTCGGAATTCTTCTTGAGATAGAGTTCGAGTTTGCGTAAAATGGATACCGTATGAAGAAGTTTTGGACGATAGAAGTTGGGCAGAAAAATCAGAAAATAGATCGGGATAACTGGCGCACTTGTGAAGTGCGCCAGAACAAAAATGCACTGGCGTACCTGGGAAGTGCGCCCATGCCGAGGCCAAATCTGCACAACATTCTGGAGAGTTCTCTGATGACGTGTCCTTCGGGGATTGGCTGGATGACGTGTCTCTTGAGCTATGTGGTTCTGATGATCTCTAATCTAATCTAAAGGCCCGAATTCACCTAATACATTTATAAAACACACCTAGATCTAACCCTAATTTCATTACACTAATCCATGGCGCCTCCATGCTGCCCTAATCTAAATTAGAACTAGCCTCTCTTCTCTTCTCCAAAGCAAATCAGAATTAGAGTATTTAAATTGGAAGATAAGAATCAAATTCTACAACAACGATTTAGCTAATCAAATTCAGAAATCAGATTCAAATCTATTCTCTCTTCTTAATCCTGTCGCTGTGAATCTATGTTACTTTCACATATAATTAATTAAAAAGTGATTTTGATAGGATTGTAAATTGGATTTTATGAACATGCCTGTAAGATGAATCATATCAAGATTGTAAATTCTTATCTTTCAGATTCATACCCAAAGTACAGTTATCATATGCCCATTGGGTCTATTTTATTGTTCTATGCTAGTTCATAATTCATATGCCTATTTTTATGCCAGTTTTGATGTTTATTCTCTTCCCCTCTTCTTTTCCTTTTTTTATGAGATTAGGCTAACTTCGAGCCTAACATATTACGTTGAATTATACGTAAAAATGACGTGGGAACCTTGTGGGAAAAGTTTAGGAAAATATTGGATAATATGTAATTGGGCATAAATTGATTTGTAATCACGTAGTTGATTTGGGGCATAATTATGTATAATTTGTATACATGAGATTTGGCATAAGTTGGATGTGGGCATAATTGGATATAAATTGTATACATGAAGTTTGGCATAAATTGTTAATAACAATGAACGCAGTTTGATTTGGGCGTAAATTGGCATAACATGTATACATAAGATTATAGGCCTAATTTGGATTAAAATTATGAACATAATTTAGATTGGAAATTATGGGTAATTGGGATATAATTTAATCCAAGATTTAAAGTTGGAACTTGAATCAAGAAAGTGATAATGAACACCTAAGACACGAGGTTAGACTTGGTTTGCGGTAGAAGTCTGCCCGGAACCACCCGGCATATCCAGCAACCGCAAACGACAGTCTAATGTGAGAGGTCAAAGTCAGAAATTAAATGCGTGATAATGCAAAGACACGAGGTTAGATTCGGATTGCGGTATAACCTTGCCTGGAACCGCCCGACAAATCCAACAACAGCAAAACGGTAATCTAATGTGGGAGGTCTTGCAAGATTGCAGTTATAATAAATTAATGAACACTTAACCAAGATAAGACATGGGGGTTAAGTGGGTGGACCCTTTTCAACCAGTAACCCATTTAGTATCTATGTGAGCTCGAACTAGGTCGAGGACGGGACACGCTTACTGGGTTGATTGTAAGGGGTCAAAAGAGTTAGCGATGGCAGTGCAAGTCCAACGGAGTCATGTGTGTGCATGGGTCTGGGCTGGTAGGTAAGACGCTGTTGCATCGTGTAGGTATAAGTCGTGCATTATAGTAGTATCGGTTTGCCACTTTAGGGAGTGATACACCATACTATGGGACCAACATGGGTATCTACGAGTTAGGGAGTCGATCGAAGGGGGAGGGTAGTGGGTATAACTAGTGGAGATAGGAGCAGGCGACACCTTTGATAGCAGCTAGGAATACACGAATCTACCATTATTATTATTATTATTATCATTATTATTATGATGATTAGGGTAGTGGGTACAACTAGTGGGGGTAGGAGCAAGTGGGCACCTACGAGAGCAGCTAGGAGTACACGGAGCTACCATTATTATGATTAGTCGGGAGGGATCACCTTTTAGTATGAGACTAGTATTGGTGCGGTGTAGGAATTATCTTATAGTGATTAGAAGCGCAATCAACGTTATATCTTGTTCATCTTGTTTACCTTGTCATATCTGCTTATGTTACAGTCATCTCTTATATCCAGTTCTTATCATGCTACTTTACTGATTATATTGTTAAAGTCACTAGACTCGCCAGACTTATGTCTGACCCTTTTTGTTTCGCCTCTTTCCTTTCTTTTCCCCCAAGGTCCTCAGGGTGGGACTAGTGGAGCTTGACTTGGATTTATTTCTTCTTGAAGTGCTTGGAAGTGTTGAGAGTAATGCTCAGCTTTATCTCTTTTCCATTATGGCTATTTTGTGTCGGATTATGGTTTTACTTTTATGTACTCTGATAATAATTTTGTTCAAGATGGATATTTGTGTACTTGACTCTAGTATGTGGTTTTGATGTTGTAACCAAACATGTTTTGCTTTTCCGCTGCAGTAAATAAATTTTGAATTTTCTTAAGTACCATTTTATATATCTGTCTTGCGATATTTTGTTCTATACTCTTATAATACTCCATGAAAGTTAATGCGTTCCCTTAGTGAGTGACATTATTAGACGTGGTGTGTTACACGTGGTATCATAGCTGAAGTTTACCAGAATAGATAAAAGATTTTGAAAACCATTTTCAAAAGAGTTTTTAGAAAGAAGTATTTTCAAAAACATGTTTTAAAGAGGATATTTTCAAGAGAAAGGTTTATTATGAAAAACAAAATCCCCAAAAGCCATATATCTTTCTTTCGATTCTCTACTTGAATCTCTTTTTCCTTTCTTTTTGCCATAGTTCCGTAGGCATGTTATAACTACGGCACCTGTCGGAGGGCACAGAAGTGCCCAATCTCCATCTGTAGCCGCAGTAGTTTCACCTGCGGCTAATCTTCTTTCAAGCTTTGTAATGTTTTCCTTACGATGGAGGCAGCTTTCGAGAAACTTGTTGATATGGTTTAATCCACGAAGAAGGTAAAGGTGAAAAGAAAAAGGTAAAAGAGGAAGAATCATAGAACAAGAAAGTAGAACCTAAGAAGGGTGGAAATAATAATAAACCCCGTGACAAGAGGAAGTGTCTTTATTGTGGTATAACGGGCCATGTAATTAAGGACTGTAGGAAAAAGAAGAAGACGGGTTGCTTCCAATGTGGTGAGGCAAGACATATGATTAAAGACTGCCCAAGGAGGCAAGGAAAAGGGCAAGGACAGAGGACCAGATCTTCTTCTGGAGGGCAGGTTCATGCTCTCATGGCACCTAGACAAGAGAGAGGTAGAAACATTTCTGTTGAAAGTTTGATTTTCCTTTTTGATCATCCTATCGAACTTTGTTTGATTCTGGCACTTCACATTCGTTTATATCTGCTTTGTTAGTTGGGACACTTCACCTAAATTCTAGTCTAGTTATGGATCTCGTTGCTGTCTCAAATCCTATTGGGGGTACGACTCTTCTTTCTATGTTATGTCGGGATTTGATAATATATATGTATGGCGTTGAGTTCGAATGCAATGCTTATGTGCTTGGCTTCACGGGCTATGGGTTGATTCTAGGAATGGATTGGCTAGCTAGGTATGGTGCCATTCTCGACTGTGAAAAGAGGGTAGTTAGACGGTTGACTAATTTGGGTAATACTCTCGATATTTCTTGTGACCCTAAGGGTTCTGTTATGCTTACCTACCTAGAATCTCTTGACACATCTACTGATGATTTGCAATCTATTCGAGTAGTCCGTGAGTATGCAAATGCCTTTGAGGAGGTTAGGGGCTTACCTCCAAAACGTGAGATAGATTTCCGTATATACTTAGTGGACAATGCAAAGTCAGTTACATTGCCAATGCGCAACATAGCTTCAAGAGAAAGGAGGGAGCTTAGTAAACAAGTGAAAGAGTTGCTTGAGAAAGGGTTCATAAGAAGAAGTATCTCGAAGTGGGGTGCTCCTGTTGTTTTTGCTACGAAGGCTGATGGTTCGCTTAGATTGTGCGTGGATTATAGGGAGCTGAATAAGCTCACGAAGAAGAACAGACACCCATTGCCGAGGATAGATGATTTGTTCGATCAGTTGGTTGGTGCTTCGGTTTTCTCGCAGTTGGACTTAGCTACAGGATTTCATCAATTGAGGGTAGCTGAGGATAGTATAGATAAGATTGCCTTTATGACTCCCGACGGTATCTTCGAATGGCTCGCCATGCCTTTTGGTTTGACAAATGCACCCGCATATTTCGTAGACTTGATGAGTAGGGTTCTCAGGGAGTTTCTAAACAAGTTCGTGGTGGTCTTTGTGGATGATATTTTGATATTTTCTAGAAGCGAGGAAGAGCATGCCCTACATCTTAGGGGAGACTTAGAGACCCTTCGAGCACATCAACTCAAAGCTAAGTTCTCCAAATGTCATTTTTGGAGGAAGGAAGTGAGGTTCTTAGGACACGTCGTCTCTAAGGAAGGGACAGCAGTGGATCCCGCGAAGGTGGTGGCAATCCAAGATTGGAAGGTTCCTAAGAATGCAACAGAAGTAAGAAGTTTTCTTGGTTTGGCGGGCTATTACAGAAAGTTCATTAAGGACTTTGCCAAGATATCAGCCCCACTTACACAATTGACAAAAAAGAATTTGACCTTTTCTTGGGATGTTGACTGCGACGATGCTTTCCAACATTTGAAGAGGGCATCGACGACAACTCCGGTTTTAGTTTTTCCTGATGGGAGTAAACCATTCACAGTGTATACCGATGCTTGCGGGACGGGGATTGGCGCAGTTTTGATGCAAGAGGGAAGGGTGATATGCTATGGTGGAAGGCATTTGAAGGTCCATGAGAAGAATTACCCTACCCACGACTTAGAATTAGCTGCAATAGTCTTTGCGCTTAAGTCTTGGTGTCACTATTTGCTTGGTGAGAGGTTTGAGTTGTATACAGACCATAAGTCACTAAAGTATTTGTTCTCCCAAAAAGATTTAAACTTAAGGCAATAAAGGTGGATGGAGTTCTTAGCATCCTACGATTTTGAGATTGCATATACCCCAGACAAGGGTAACATTGTAGCTGACGCCTTAAGTAGAAAGAGGTTGACTTTGAGTCCTTTGCTTGTCGAGCGGTAGAGTTTAGAGTATATCTCTACCTTTGACTTTAGACCCTCTATTGATTATGTACCCGGTTTTTTGGCATCGTTAGAGGTACGACCTAAGCTTTTGGGACAGATAGGTGCGGCACAGCGAGATGACCCACAGTTGATAGAGATAGTAGACCAGCTCATCAGAGGGGAGTCTTCGAGCCATCTTAGTAGGTATGTTATCGATGACAATGGTTGGTTCCGTAGGGATGGGAGATGATAGACTTTGTGTATCTCAAGACGAGGGTTTGAGGAGGACAATCTTTGAAGAAGCACATCATTCTAAGCTGACCATACATCTCGGTGTAGACAAGATGTATAGGGTCATGAAGCGATTTTTCTTTTGGGTCGGAATGAAGAAGAATGTGGCTGAGTTCGTTTCTAGATGCTTAGTGTGCCAACAAGTCAAGGCTGAGCAAAAGAAGCCTGGTGGTTTGCTTCACCCTTTAGAGGTTCCACAGTGGAAATGGGAAAGTGTTTCCATGGATTTTTTTGACGGTTTGCCGAGGTCAAGGAAGGGTAATACGGAGATTTCGGTAGTAGTGGATAGACTAACCAAGAGCGCCTATTTTATTCCCGTTAAGAGTAAAAGAACAACGTCATGGTTAGCATCTGTTTATCTCCGAGAGATAGTTCGTTTACACGTCATACCTTCTAGTATTGTAAGCGACCGAGATCCCATTTTCACCAATGAGTTTTGGAAGAGCTTGCAAGAGGCGGTAGGAACACAATTGTGTTTGAGTACCGCTTATCACCCTCAGATGGACGACTAGACAGAATGAGTGAATCGAATTCTAGAAGATCTTTTGAGGTTATGTATCTTGGACTTTGGAGGGGCATGGGAGGAACATCTTCCATTAGTATAGTTCACCTACAACAACAGCTATCAGACTAGTATTGGCATGACACCTTTTGAGGCTCTATATGGACGACCTTACCGATCACCGACTTGTTGGTGGGAATCTACAGATAAGATTTTTCTTCGGCCCGAGATGATTAGTTAAACTTCAGAGAAGATAGACTTGATTCGAAGATGCATGAAGACGGCATAGGACCAGCAAAAGTCGTATGATGATAAGAGAAGGACCGATCTTGAGTTCAGTATTGGAGACATGGTCTTTATTAAAGTATCACCGTTGAGGAGTGTTGTTCGTTTGGGTCTGTAGGGAAATTGGCACTAAGGTTCGTAGGGCCATTCCCCATTACAGAGAGAATTGGATAGATGACCTATAGTGTAAAGTTGCCTGAGAAGCTTAGTGGGGTCCATGACGTATTTCATGTGTCACATTTGAGGAAGTGTTTACATAATACCGCGGAAGTAGTAGAGCCGATCATGCTTACAGAAGTGGAAGTAGAGCGAGATGCCACGGTTAGACGAGTTCCTACATGCATCCTTGGATCGGAGGTCAAGAAATTACGCAATCGAGAGGTCAAGTTGGTTAAAGTCCAGCGGGGAGATGATCAAGGAGACGTGACTTGGGAGACTGAAGACAAGATACGCGCATCGTACCCTTTCCATTTTGAGGGTATGTTCTTAAATTCTCCTTTTTCTACTGCTTTGTTTATACCTGTTCTATCGTTTAGATTATCCTCTCGATTATATCTTCGATCTTTAGGTAGAAAATCCTATGGTTGTAAACATGTGTTTGAGACATGTTATGTTTGGTGGATGCAATTGGATGTAAGTGTTTGCTAATGGTTGCTCGTGGATGCATTTACACACACATTAGGCACTAGATCGGCTCAATCACTTTCATATTGCATATGAATGAGTGTGCATATTTAAGTTAATGGACGTATATTGAATGTGTTATTATATGGATGCTGCATTTGAATGAATGGTTGTGCACTCATATAGAAATGATATGTATCATTAGGATTCTTTTGCATACATAATGGACGCATGGCACTATCATGTTTTGCATTAAGGAGGTCAACTGAATCAGTAGACCGCCTGATCTTTGCATTAGATAAGGAACATATACACACACTTTTGCATATGTTCATATAGCATTAGAAATCTTTTAAGGAAAATGGATGCTTGTAGACGATGGATGAGTAGATGGATGATTGGATGGTAGGATACATTCTTCTTAACTTGAAGATTTCGGGGACGAAACCCTTTAAGGAGGGGAGAATGTAACACCCCATAATTTTAAAACATGACATAAGAGAAAGTTAAAGAATAATTAATTTTTAAAAGAAGAATTAGGTGAAAGGGTTATGCCATTGCATTCATCTCGGAATTCTGCTTGAGATAGAGTCCGAGTTTGCATGAAATGGATACCGTATGAAGAAGTTATGGACGATAGAAGTTGGGGCAGAAAAATCAGAAAACAGGCTGGGATAACTGGCGCACTTGTGAAGTGTGCACTGGCGCACCTGGGAAGTGTGCCCATGCCGAGGCTAAATCTGCATAGAATTCTAGAGAGTTCTCTGATGTCGTGTCCTTCGGGGACTGGCTGGACGACGTGTATTTTGAGTTGTGTGGTTTTGATGATCTCTAATCTAATCTAAAGGCCCTAATTCACCTAATACATTCATAAAAACACACCTAGACCTAACCCTAATTTCATTACACTAATCCATGGCGCCTCCATGCTGCCCTAACCTAAATTAAAACCGGCCTCTCTTCTCTTCTCCAAAGAAAATCAGAATTAGAGTATTCAAACTGGAAGATAAGAATCAAATTCTACAACAACGGTTTAGCTAATTAAATTCAGATTCAGATCTATTCTCTCTTTCTTAATCCTATCGCTGTGAGTCTATGTTACTTTCACATATAATTAATTTAAAAGTGGTTGTGATAGGATTGTAAATTGGATTTTATGGACATGCCTGTAAGATGAATCATATCAAGATTGCAAATTCTTGTCTTTCAGATTCATCCCCAAAGTACTTTTATCATATGCCTATTGGATCTATTTTATTGTTCTATGCCAGTTCATAATTCATATGCCTATTTTTATGCCAGTTTTGATGTTGATTCTCTTCCCCTCTTCTTTTCCTTTTTTTAAATGAGATTAGGTTAACTTCGAGCCTAACATATTACGTTGAATTATATGTACGAATGACATGGGAACGTTGTGGGAAAAGTTTGGAAAAATATTGGATAATATGCAATTAGGCATAAGTTGATTTGTAATCACGTAGTTGATTTGGGGCATAATTATGTATAATATGTATACATGAGATTTGGCATAAGTTGGATGTGGGCATAATTGGATATAAATTGTAAACATGAAGTTTGGCATAAATTGTTAATAACAATGAACGCAATTTGATTTGGGCGTAAATTGGCATAACATGTATACATAAGATTATAGGCCTAATTTGGATTAAAATTATGAACATAATTTGGATTGGAAATTATGGGTAATTGGGATATAATTTAATCCAAGATTTAAAGTTGGGACTTGAATCAAGAAAGTGATAATGAATGCCTAAGACACGAGGTTAGACTTGGTTTGCGGTAGAAGTCTGCCCGGAACCGCCCGACATATCCAGCAACCGCAAACGTCAGTCTAATGTGAGAGGTCAAAGGCAGAAATTAAATGCGTGATAATGAAAAGACACGAGGTTAGACTCGGATTGCAGTATAAGCCTGCCCGGAACCACCCGACAAATCCAGCAACCACAAAACGGTAATCTAATGCGGGAGGTCCTGCAAGATTGTGGTTATAATAAATTAATGAACACTTAACCAAGATAAGACATGTAGTAAGACATGGGGGTTAAGTGGGTGACATGTGAAATATAACTAGAAGCACTTAACCAAGGTGAAACATGTGATTAGACATGGGGATAAAGAGGGGTTAAGTGGGAATTCCCAGTGGGGACCAATCTTAGGAGGGAAGCATGTGTCAAGTGGGTGGACCCTTTTCAACCAGTAACTCATTTAGTATCTATGTGAGATCGAACTAGGTCGAGGACGGGACACTCTTACTGGGTTGATTGTAAGAGGTCAAAAGAGTTAGCGATGGCAGTGCAAGTCCAACTTGAGTCATGTGCGTGCGTGGGTCCGGGCTGGTAGTTAAGATGTTGTTGCATCGTGTAGGTATAAGCCGTACATTTTAGTAGTATCGGGTTGCCACTTTAGGGAGTGATACACCCTACTGTGGGACCAACACGGGTATCTACGAGTTAGGGAGCCGATTGAATGGGGAGCGTAGTGGGTACAACTAGTGGAGATAGGAGCAGACGGAACCTATGACAGCAGCTAGGAGTACATTAAACTACCATTATTATTATTATTATTATTATTGTCACTATTATTACGATTAGGGTAGTGGGTACAACTAGTGGGGGTAGGAGCAAGGGGGAACCTACGAGAGCAGCTAGGAGTACACGGAGCTACCATTATTATGATTAGTCGGGAGGGATCACCTTTTAGTATGAGACTAGTATTGGTGCGGTGTAGGAATTATCTTATAGTGATTAGAAGCGCAATCAACGTTATATCTTGTTCATCTTGTTCACCTTGTCATATCTGCTTATGTTACAGTCATCATTTATATCCAGTTTATGTTCTTATCCTGTTACTTTACTGATTATATTGTTAAAGTCACTAGACTCGCCAGATTTATGTCTGACCCTTTTTGTTTCGCCTCTTTTATTTCTCCCCCCAGGTCCTCAGGGTGGGACTAGTGGAGCTTGACTTGAATTTCTTTCTTCTTGAAGTGCTTGGAAGTGTTGAGAGTAATTCTCAGCTTTATCACTTTTCCATTATGGCTATTTGGTGTGGGATTATGGTTTTATTTTTATGTACTTTGATAATAATTTTGTTCAAGATGGATATTTGTGTAATTGACTCTAGTATGTGGTTTTGATGTTGTAACTAAACATGTTTTGCTTTTCCACTGCAATAAATAAATTTTTAATTTTCTTAAGTACCATTTTATATATCTGTCTTGTGATATTCTGCTCTATACTCTTATAATACTCCATGAAAGTTAATGCATTCCCTTAGTGAGTGACATTAATGGACGTAGGGTGTTATAAATACGTTTATATTATTATAAACGTAACCAACAAGATAAGTTACCTTGTTTGGAATAAAATCGTTAAAATAACGATCTAATTCGATTAAATTAAACAACGTTTAGTTTAATTAATTAATAAATATATATATAAATTCAACATCCATGCAAAAAGTCATCAACCCAACAATCATTAGCCAAAATTGCGCACAAATTAAAAACCCAGCTTATAGAAAGTATAAGAGGGATAACTGAGTGAGTTGAACTCACCTTAGTTTAATTCTATGATTAACACAAGTCTGTTTGATAAAATTAGCAGCTTCTATTTCTGACCAAATCAGCTCCATTTCGTTGCATCCGTCAACACGGTTCCAAAGCCTTCTGGTTTGTTTGATTCTGTTACCATATGAGTATATTACACATTTTATCAGTAGCCGCCGATTTAATTTAAAACTAACTAAATCTAAGTTATTATTATTGTTCAACTTAATCACCGTTAGTTTAAAAATCAAATATGGCAAGGTGAAAGACTTATATATCCTAACGTTAAACATATAAATGAACCGATCACAAGTATTTTGGATGATAGTACCTAGTATAATATGGTTCTATGTCACCATATAAAATTATATTTCTATCTGCGAAACTTCTGCCATTATGGACCCGTTAAAACAAATATATAACCTGACATATTTAATCTTAGTTCCCCTACTAACTGTATATATAATTGGTGACTAAATATACATAATTGGCAACTAAATATAGGATTATCCAGGTACATAATAGTTATGCACTTAAATCTATGTTTAGGCGGTTTTCAATTCTAACCGGCCACGTTACAAATAGTTCAAGGTAATATTATAACCAACTAAGCATATACATTATTAGTTAATGTTAAGTTACGTTAATTAAACCTTTAGAGATGATTAGGCAAGTTCAAGCATTCTTCCTCTCCCTTTCTAAACCGCAAGTACTCCCCTGCGTCGCACTTCCCATCAAAACACCACCAAACTCAAACCTCACTATTTTATACAAAGACTACCTCCACCCAAACCAATCGCCCTCTCCTCGATGTACAACACCCCCGCGCCATAACACTGTACCCATTTTCCCCTTCCATCTACTGTTGATACATGGTCCCAAAAGCGATAACTTCCCTAAAGGAAAAAAAACTCATGCTACTCCTCCTTGAACACGAGATACCCAGCTTCGAAGAATACCCTTCTATTTCTTCCTACTGACCTACACCCTTCCGCATATAAACAGTAGCCCTCTCCCTTCCCATGCGTGAAAGTAAGACTGATCTTACGCCATTTCTGGACCCAAAACAACACTACATCCCCCCGCTATATCACGCATCACCACTTCGTCAGTCCTACGCCCCCACCAAAAGTTTCCACATGCTGATCATCTTTGACGTGACTGCATTGCTCCTGTATCTCATCAACTTTCATGATTTCGAAACCAACTGTATCATCTCCTTTTAAGTTGATGACCCAAACTAGTATCCTATGGGTTTGAAGCTTTGATTTAATCAGTGAAAGAAAGAAGTGGTTTCATATTATATTGGGATGGAAGTCGGTTTCCATTTTTACTCGTAAAACGCAAGGAAGCTCACGGTTTATTTTTCCTTACTGTTGAAAATGAAATAAAACTTGGAGAAGGTTGCATATACATGTATATGGGTAAGGGAGAACAGGATATGAACAATGTCATTTCCGTTGGTACGTCCTACTGATTAATTTAGGTTGGCAATGCATGTGCTTTATGTTTATTTGTCTGCAGACAGCTAGGCATGTGTATAGGACTGCGCCGATATTTAGTTTGAAAGAAAATCTCACGGTTCATCTTTATATAAATACATAGGCTTTTGTGTTTTGTTTAACTGGGGAGGAGACTGCATTTTACTGAGGCAGAGTGGGATCGAGACATTTGAAGAAGAAATTGTTTACTGTTGGAACCAATGGGAGGAGGCAGTGTTTATATCTGCGAATGAATTGAAAATAAAATCGATGTCAGATATATAGCATGGATTAGCTGTACGACCTGTCTTCGAGTAGGAGGATGGCTAAAAGACTTTGGAAACACAACGCAGACAGGCTGTCCATTCTTTCATTAATTGGAAAAGATAGGTAAAGGGCTGATCTTAAATAACATAGGCTAGCTGTTATTTGAGTTTAATGATAGCTTATGTTTGTTCTACGATTCCTTTACTATGAAGTAATATATTAATTATATTTTATTTTATCTTTGTCTTCATGGATACATACAATTTTAAGTTCATCGAAATCATGCTGCAACAACTCACTTATGTTATTTGGTACCATTGACGTTCCATTTATTGTGTTCCATTGCACCAACTATTTCATATGTAAATTTAAATCAAAATGAGTAGTGCAGCTATGATGTTTTGTGTAGCATGTGCACGGATAGATAAAAGAATAGCCGACTGTGTTTAATTAGGATATAAGTTTTTATTATTATTTATTTTTTTGTTTAATTTGGTTACTTTAACGTTCACCGCTATTTAACGTCGAACGTTAAATATACGCATCACTTATCTCTGACTCTAAATTCAATGAGAATAAACGCACCATTACGTCTTGACATTGCGGTTCCAATGAAACTGATTTAGTTGAAAACAGACTTCGTTTGCACAATGGCGATATTTTAATATATATATATATATATATCCAAACTCCATTTTGATAAATAAAACTCGATATAAAATCCATTATATCTCCAATATAATATATAAACAGATTTAAATATTCCAATTTAAATGACCGAAAAATCTAGGACGTTACACCATTGCTGATTAATAGTAGGAAAATGGGTGTGATCTTGGGTGAATGGCAACATGCAAGTGGATGCGACAACGATGAAAAGACAGCAGATGCGACCTGTCCGAATGAACGCGACTGTTCGAAGGGGTACAAATGTAAATATAAATAGGAGAGAATACTGATCACATTCTCTATCCGATTTTTCCTGCCTTCTTTCTTCTTCACTATCACTGTTGTCTATATTATAAATCACCGAGTTGACATACTTATTACAATTTCATGCAAAAATATTATGTTGTATCTTGGTGAACTTTGCAAATAAAAGTTTTAAGGAAATTGCTAAGGCAAACCTCAGAACTCCATTTCTTTAATTTCTTTCAAAAAATTGATGCAACCTGTTCTCGTTGTTGTACTGCAGTTTTGTACTGATAGATATATTACTCCCCGCTATTAACATGGTGGTCAGTGTCTCCCTCGTTTTTAGGATGTGCTTTTGTTATGAATTTTACGTCTGGCCATAGGTTTTTGTGCTGATTTTAGGCTTATTTGCGCGTGTTCTTGATCTTTTCTGCTCCTTCTCCCTCTCCTCTAACCACGACAAAAGCTTTGTTTTGGTGGTTAGAGCTCGAGTTTGTGGGTTGCTTGGATGCTACCAATTATTTTGTCGGCAATCCCATTGGTATGTGTTTTATGAAAGCTTTGGTATTACTCATCTTCGGTTATGTTGCTAAGATAAATAGTGGTTTCAACATGATGTGGTTTTGTGGGTCATTTGTGAGCTTGCTTAACAACTTCCCTGTCTTATCTCCTCAGCAATTGCCTCGACAATAGCAGGGTTCATCACTATCAAATGGGGTATGGGTCATGTTATGCTGCTCATTTAATTTCCTTTGCTGATTTTTTTGCTTGATACTACTTCTATAAGATGCCTCGGTGTTACGACGACCGTTCAGTCTATGCCCATGTGTTTTTCAAGTGATGTTTTATATCCTTGACTATGTGTTATTTTCTAGTAACGATAGTTTGCCTTGTGGTTAGCATTTTGATGCTGCTGCTTGGGTACAAAAGCTGCTCAAAGGGGATTTAGTTATGCTGCTTCGTGCTACTAGTTAGTGTTGTATGCTACATCTATGTGAATATGTTTTTTTGTTGTTGGAAATTTGTAGGTTGAACTTCATGAAATTTGGCTTATTGCCTTTATGTAATCTTGTTACTGTTATATTCTTTCTACGCGAAGATACTCAGTTCCTATATGTTAGCTAGGTTTGTATTTTATAGTTTGTAGTTATGATTGGCTCCCTGCATGGAGCTAAGTCGAGTCGTCGGTGATTGTAACCTGGACATTTTGTCTAACTCTTATTCTTTAAGCTAGAATATATTCTACAAGTGGTCAGTCCTCTCTAAAAACCGTGTTTGCAGCAGATAAGCAATTAGTATATCTCCCATATCTTCTTCTATTTATTACTTTTTGTAATAAAAAGCATTGTAGATCACTTTAAAATCCTGTTGTCTATGCCAAAATAATAGTTAAGAAGTAACATTTATAATTTAATATTTTAGAACTATAGTTAATATTTAATATTCAAAAGAATTTTTTTCTTTCAATTTTCTAATAAATTTAAAAAGATTATGATGCAAAAGTATATTTTTCATACTCATTTAGTATTTATTATTCAACAGTTATAATCGATAATTATATTTAGTATTAATATGCAAAAAAGATAATTAATACTTACTAAATAATTTACTGATTATTTAACAATAATATTTTATATGTGTTAGCCTATTTTGTAACAAAGTTATACAAAGCTTAAAGATCAGATGCTGGATATGCTTTAAGGTGAAGAACCATGTTCAATCAAGAAAAGAGATTCATAAGATCAGATAAGAGAAAAGCATAGGTTCAGTCATTACCCTCGCTTTCACCGAAACACCAGGAAAGCAGTTCAAATCAGATAACACACATTCATTGTGATTCGTTCACCCACGTTCACTACGACCCAGCTAAAGGACATCTGGTCGGTTCGGCGCCCTCTAATACCGATCCGATCCGATGGTTGCATTTGTGAAGAGGTTGCACACCACATAACTACAAATGCGGGATGGTTACAACCCACTTGCCCACGACTTCTATGTGTTGTACTCATCATAATGCATCCATTTCCAAGATTTGTGGAATGGGCCCCATGTGGCATCCGACCCGCTTGCATTCCCAGCCTATAAATACACCGGAATACACCAAATTGAGGGATCTTTGCCCTCCATCTACTCGAACTCCATCACCAACGATATCTCTTTGTGTATTTCATATTATTCTCTAAGTTCTAGAGTATATTCCAATGAAATTGGAGAGATTATTGATTGTACTAGTGAGATTGAGTGGAAATTATCATTGTATTTGTAATCAATTCATGAATCAAATAAGTACAAAGTGGACGTAGGCTCGTTAACGTCGAACCACTATAAATCATGTGTGTTGATTCTCTTTTTTATTTGTTTTGAGTTGTTATTATCTAAAATATCAGTCAATTGGGTGTTAGAACTACTTTTTGGTCTAACATTTTGGTGCTTTCACTAAGAAATTTGAATTCTTGGCATTTCGGATTATCATTCTATTTTTTGAATTCTCAAGTCCGAAGAAGTTAGTCCGCTTTTTCTACTACTTATGAAGTTTTTGTTGATCTCAATTGGCTCGGATTTCATGGCTCCAAGAAAAGGAATCTCAAACTTCTCGGGAAAATGAGGCTAGTGAAGATCAACAGGCAGTTGTGGTTACCAGGTCATGGGGGACCGGATCCGATCCGAACCGATCCGAAGGAGGAGACCCGACCCGAACCAATGATGCCAATCTAACCTGAACCGAAGGCTTGGATATTACTGGTAGTACTCCTCCGACCCAAACCAATGGTGCAACCATGACCCGATCCGAACCGGCTATAGTTGAGGCTGGTACTAATACTCGAGCAATTGCAAATGCCCCAATGCCAGCCATGACAACTAGTGATCAGCCTACTACCTCTGCACCTGTCTTACACATGGATTTCTCTCGCCTTCTCGATATGTTGGATAAAACTAATGATGCTTTAGAGGCCCAAAGACGTGAAAATGTCTCTATGCGGGAAAACATGAAAGCTATGAGTAAACATATAGACGAGCTTCGTAGGCAGAGAACACCCTCTCCAACCAATCATCTCGCTGCAGATCATTCATCTTCTTCAAAGGAAAGGCATCCACGTCAAAGAAGGCCATACGAAAGGCCCAAGAACATTGAGCAAGTAACATTTGGATCATTGGGATCTCGCGAAGATACGGCTCATGTCTGGGTTCTGATAACCCAAGTCTGAGAGAATCAATGTTGCTGCCAATGCAGGGATCCCGTGCCCTTCCAGGAGATCCCAACATTACTAACCCTACTCAATGACAACTCCTCCAGCCCACTCGTCCTGTGAGTGACCGGGATCATAGAGGGCAAGGTAATTTAACTGCTGCCAAAGACCGAAGAACGTCACCTGATGGAGGAACTGGATACATTAGGAGAACCATAAGTGCAGATCCTGAGCCAACGCTAACCAATGTTGAGGTAGAGGCGATGATACGCCAGATTATGGCTGACAGTAGGGGTTACACCAATGAAGATTGGGGCATTGAGCATAGCCATTCCCCATTCACTGACGTTATTCTGGATTTTTAGTTCCTTGGACGATTCAATCTTCCCACAATGGATCTATATGGAGGAAGAACCGACCCAAGGCAACATTTGATGAGGAATTCATGGTACATGAACGTCGTTGCAACTCCTGATGCCATAAAATGCAATGCTTTTACCATATATCTTGAAGACGTCGCATTGATGTGGTTCACCCGACTCCCTCCTCGATCAATCTCCAGTTTTAAAGAACTAAGTGAGAGTTTTATGAACCAGTTCCGACTCCACGCCTGGAAGTCAAAAAGTGTCATTGAGTTGTCTACAATCAAACAAGCCCCTGGGGAAACCCTAAAATCGTATTTGGATCGATTCAATCTGGCAGTTACAGAGGTAAGTGACCTGCATGATCAAACCATCCTGATGGCACTGCTATATGGAGTTGATAAAGGCACTGAGTTCGGGGAATACTTGGCCAGAAAACCATCACTGACCAGGGAGTTGTTAAATGAAAAGGCAAATATTCGTCTGCAATGAGAGAGAATATATGCCAACCGAAAAAGAAAGTCTGACGGAGTTCCCAGAGAGGATATTCAGAGCAATGTCGCCATCAAGCAATCTAGAGACAGTGCTGGAAAGGTTGAAGTAAATGTTGGTAATAAGAGTGGTGGGAACGACTACCAAAACGGGAATGGTGGCAAAAGAAATAGGAATCGGAGAAACGATTCCAAAAAGAGACCTCGATTTCAGACCTTTGAAAATTACACGCCTCTGAACGACACTTTGGAGAATATCTATTTGAACACTTATAACATTGTCCAATATAATAAACCTCCACCCAGGGATTCGACTGAAAAAGAGCGTGAAACCAGGAAGTTTTGCTTGTTTCACGAAACTTACCGCCACTCTACAAACAAATGTCTCCATCTAAGAGATATTGCAGAGAAATTACTTCACACAAGAAAATTAGACGAATACAAAGTTGCCCCAAAAGACAGGGGGCAAGGCCGACCAGCCCTTGCAGAGTTTAGGATCTACATTGCAACATGGTGCCTATTGATGAAGTTCCCAACTGAAGCTGGAGTGGGAATGGTTCACAGCGACCAGGTCACCAGAAGAGCCTGTTATATGGCAGAATTAAAGATGTTGCGCAATGGAAAAGATGCAAAGTCCAAGACTGCTTCCCTTCCTGCTAAGGAAGGATCGATGTGACGGCCCGCCCCGCACCAGCTTGCATTTCCTCCGAAAGTGCGCTGTACACATGCCCAACTAGCACGGGACGGTCGTCAGAAGAAAGGAAAGAAGAGAATGAACTAATCAAGGAACCTGTAGAATGTCTCACAGCGCATGGGATAAAATATAATAATAACATACTTGACATAAAACAGGCGAGACAGTGCATAAGCTGATAACTAATAATCAATGTCAACATCAGAGCAGCGGAAATCCAAATACAGCTTATTACAACTTTCCAAATTTACTGTCTCTAAACAAAAGAAAGCTAAAGTAGAAGATACACCAACAATGCCCAAGCAGTGATCTTCAACAACACAGGGAGAATACTGTATATGCATATTACGTGGAAGCCTCCTGCTCGTCTCCGGATCATCTACCCGTGCATCACCAGCTAACCTGTCTCTAGTCTGCTCGTGTGAGCACCCAGAGTAATAAGAGGAGACATAAAACTCTGGATCAGACATAAAGCCTGGTATGAGCGATAAGCATCTAAACAGAATAATAACAGGTATACTAAACCATACCTGAACCTGAACCTGCAACCAAAGAGTTAGTACCACATACCGTACAATACTCCAAGGTGCCATAATAAAGGGTGTAAGGATACGGGGGTGGGGTGTGCATGTCACAATGAGATCAAGTAAATCATCCATAGCAACCATCCTCACATCTCTCACTCAGTGCGTAAAGCGTACGATATCTACCACTTTGGAACACTAGACAAACTGAGGTAACGACGAATCCCGACTTGTAGAAACCCTGCTATGACCAAGCTAAACATATGGAGTCATGACCAAACATTTCAATGACCCACTTCATTGGTTGTAGCCCTTGGTTCTACCGATGCCATAATGGCCATGAATCCGCCTTCGTACCTCCTACCATAGTGGTCCAAAGCTATAGACGTCGATAACTCCTTGGCACGCGTCCCGCAGCAAAGCCCAACCATGAAGTGAACTCGTTGATTCCCATCTGAATCTTAAGCTCTAACTTCTCATTTGGACTTCCTTTGCATCTCGGGTTTGGTCGAATTGGAGTGGGTCTTCAGAAGAGTTGTCGCGCAGTAACAGTCCTAGAATTCAGTTCGGTTCGGTAGTCATCATCTTCGTCGGTTCGGTTCGGTAGTCGTCTTTCCCATTCGGTTCGGGTTCTCCACTTTGCTCGGTTCGGAAGTGTAGTGCCTATTCACTGCTTGGTTCGGTGGTTGCTCCCTTCTAAATTTCCCATACCCGATCCTGTCCTTCTCCAATTGCCGATCCGCTCCGCCCCCTTAGCTTACCCCGATCCGCTCTGCTCCGATCCGATCCGCTCCACAGCTCCGATCCGATCCGCTCCCCAGTTCCGATCCGATCTCCCTTGTCCACTCCAACTCTAAGCAAACAGCCTTCCTTCTCGCTGATCCTCCTCCAGTGACAAGTTCCAATCCAGTTCGAATTCCCTTGGTCAGTTCACAAATCCGATCCGACCCCTTTCTCCGATCCGAACCGGTTCGGAACCTGCACACTTCTGCAACTTTCCAGCGAGCTTTCTACGCCATTCGACGACGTTTTCGAGCAATTTAACTATTCTAATCAATCATAAAACATACCATAGAGTCATAGCAACATGTAATAGCAACCACAAACAGCAAACAAAAATCCAAATGAATCAAAAGGGATCAAAAAGTGACTAAAACTTCATACTTTCCCATAGTCCCTCTTAATCATGTTTAAGCACATACTTAGTAAAACTTAACCAAATCGTCTAAATTTTATAACAGAGGCATGAAATATTATTTAAGAATTTCTAAACATTTTTCCAGAATTTATTGGTGTATAAATTCGCTAATCTTCACTAATGACCCTTAATTAACTGTAATTAGTGTCAAAACGATGCTATCACTCACCTTGGCCACAAAATAAATCACCAAATCTGAAATATTCTCTGTTTGGGTCGAATTCCTATGTATAGCAGCAGCTCCAACCTTGCTTTGTTGCTATTTGGCCTTGTTTTGATGTAGTTTAGGCTTAATCTTCACTAAAAATGTGTTTTGGAGTGGTTTTAGAGGATGGAAGCCATTACTAAGGTTTCAAGGAGGTTTGTGGCGGCTCAAAACTGAAATGAAAGTGATAACCTAACCCTAATCAGTCCTCCTATACCTCTAAACCCGAAATTCCCCTCTGGGCCTAGCTGCTAATCACCCGGTTAAGCCCAATTAAGCTGTTTTTCACCATCTGAAACTTGTTTCAGCCATATCTCCCAAACGGTGAGTCCGTTTGACTAATGTGACCACTCTACGGAAAGAGAAACCATCATCCGGAGCCAATGGAAGTGGTTTCAGGTCAAAATTCACTTCCAGTCAAAAGTTATGGCCAAAACAGTGCTAACTAGGGGTAAAATGGTCATTTAAAAATCGGAAAAAATCATGAACATGGGAAATGACCCCAATAGTCGTCTCCCAAAGTTACATGACCATATGACTTCGTATGTGAAAGAAATAAATATTCTACGATCCTATGATGCGTAGAATGCGGGTCGTTACACTCTCCCCCCCTTAAGAAATTTCGCCCTCGAAATTCCTTAACCCAAAACATACAAAGGATCCCGCATACCTAACAACCACATACAACAATCAAACATGCAAAGCAAGCAAACACGCCTATCCTAGCATGCGGAAAACTAAATCGAAGTCAAAATCTTACCAGACAAAGAGTTCTGGGTGCGTCTTCCTAATGTTCTCCTCTGTCTCCCAAGTACAATCATTCTCGTCCTCGCTCCACTGTACCTTGACTAGCTTCACCGCCTTCCTTCGAAGTTGTTTCATGTCGTGTGCGACAATACGGGCCGGCTTGCGGTTCCCAACCGCCTCGGGTTCTACTTCGAAGTCCTCTAACTGATCAGGTGAAATAGTCATATCTGAGTCGTGAACGAACTTCCTTAGTTGGGAAACATGAAATACGTCGTGAACTCCTGCCATCTTCTCCGGTAAGTCAATTCTGTACGCCAAATTCCCGACTAGTTCAAGAACAGGGAATGGGCCAACGAATCTTGGTGCTAACTTGCCTCTCCTGCCAAATCGTATTACGCTCTTCAACGGAGAAATCTTGACAAACACCAAGTCGCCAACGGAGAATTTTAAGTCTCTCCTTCTCTTATCAGCATAACTTTTCTGCCTATCTTGGGCTGCCTTCATTCGTTGCTGAATGATCTTGATTTTACCTGAAGTTTCCCTCACCACATCTGGTCCAAGCATAAACTTCTCGCCAGTCTCTATCCAACATGATGGTGAGTTACACGGTCTTCCGTACAAAGCTTCAAACGGAGCCATACCGATACTGGATTGGTAGGTATTATTATATGCAAACTCTACTAGATGCAAATAGTCATCCCATGACCCACCAAAATCCAATATACACGCTCTCAAGAGATCTTCTAAAATACGATTCACCCTTTCCGTCTGACCGTCGGTCTGAGGATGATATGCGGTACTGAGATGTAACTCTGACCCTAGCGCCTCTTGCAAGCTCCTCCAAAACCCACTAGTGAACAACGGGTCTCGGTCGCTCACAATGCTTTTAGGTACTCCATGAAATCTCACTATCCACTTCATATACAATTCTGCTAATTTAGCAGCCGTTCTGGTCGATTTGACTGGTATAAACCTTGCACTTTTAGTCAGTCGATCTACAATTACCCAAATGCTGTCATATCCCGATCTAGTCCTTGGTAAACCATCGATGAAATCCATCGAGACTTGCTCCCATTTCCATTCGGGGATTTCTAAGGGCTGTAACAACCCACTAGGCTTCTTTTGCTCGGCTTTAACTAGCTGGAAATTCATGCACTTGGATATAAACTTCCCAATGTCTCCTTTCATCCCTTCCCAGTAGTAGGTCTGCTTCATGTCTCGGTACATCTTATTACCACCGGGGTGTATAGTCAGTTTTGAGTGATGACACTCTCTCAGTACTTCATCCCTCAATCCATCGACATTATGTACAACAAGCTTTCCATTCCTTCTAAGCCATCCATTTCGATCAAGCCCATACTTGTTCATCTCCTCATCGATGTCCATCTCTAACTTGGAGATGATTTCCAATAGATTAGGATCGTCCCTCTGACTAGAGCCGATCCGCTCAATCAAAGTGGGTCTGACCGTCAAACTTGCTAACATTTCTGGATCCAATTCGCACTTTGGTCTGAAATCAAACCCCGCGATAAACTCCAGTTGCTTCCATTCAAGGAACATAGCCCCTAAGCTGGCATGTCTTCTACTCAATGCATCAGCCACCGCATTGCCCTTTCCTGGTGTGTATGCGATGTCAAAATCATAGGAAGCTAAGAACTCTAACCATCTCTGCTGACGGAGATTTAAATCCTTCTGGGAGAATAGATACTTCAACGACTTATGATCTGTAAACAGCTCAAATCTTTCTCCCAAGAGATAGTGTCTCCACATCTTTAACGCGAACACGATCGCTGCCAATTCTAAATCATGGGTAGGGTATCTTCTCTCGTGCGGTTTCAATTGCCGACTTGCGTAAGCTACAACCCTACCGCTTTGCATCAATACAGCACCCAGTCCGGTACCACAGGCATCCGTGTATACCGTAATCTCTTCATCCCCCTTAGGAATGACTAACACTGGTGCGCTTGTCAACTTGTCCTTTAGACTTTTAAATGCATCCTCGCACCTTTCATCCCAGACAAAAGCTTGATTCTTCTTGGTCAACTGGGTCAATGGAGCTGCTATCTTGGAGAAACCTTGGATAAACTTACGATAATATCCAGCTAATCCCAAGAAACTTCTTACATCTGTTGCATTCTTGGGCGTAGGCCAATCTTGTACCGTAGCCACCTTTGCTGGGTCCACGGCAATACCGTTCTCTGATACAACATGGCCCAAGAACCTCACTTCCCTCTTCCAGAAGTGACACTTAGAAAACTTTGCTTTCAATTGGTGTTTTCTCAACACCTCCATCGCTACTCTTAAATGTTCCTTGTGTTCTTCCTCTGTCCCTGAATAGACCAAAATATCATCAACGAACACAAGGACAAACTTATTCAACTGATCTCTGAATACCCTATTCATAAGATCCACAAAATATGCTGGGGCATTGGTCAGCCCGAATGGCATGACCAACCATTCATGAAATCCAGACGGCGTTCGAAATGTTGTTTTAGCTATACTCTCAGCTTCCACTCTAAGCTGATGAAAACCTGTCGCGAGATCCAACTGAGAAAATACTCTCGCGCCACTCAACTGATCGAACAAATCATCTATCCGCGGTAGAGGATACTTGTTCTTCCTCGTCACTTTATTTAGCTCGCGGTAGTGTACACACAAACGAAGGGAACCATCCGCCTTGGTAGCAAACACAACTGGTGCTCCCCATTCAGAAACACTCCTTCTGATAAATCCCTTCTTCAAAAGATCGTTGACTTGCACCCCGAGCTCTCGCTGCTCCCTTGGTGCCATACGACGAAGTGGCATCACTATAGGCCTGGCATCTTTTACCAAATCAATACGAAACTCAATCTCTCGGTGTGGTGGAAGTCCGGTCACTTCTTCGAAAACATCCGGATACTGGCCAACCACGGGCAAACCTGACAACTCACTATGCGGAACGTCGAGGGAGTTTAGAAAACTAGCCAATACCCCCTTACTGGGTAGACCACCAAACACTATCCTCCGCCCATCATCCGCTCTAGCTGTCACCAAAAAGCCCTCACAGTCTACCACCACCCCGTATCTTTGGAGCCAATCTACTCCCAAAATAATGCCAAACCCAGTAAAGCCCAAAACAAAGCAATCACAAACAAACATGCATCCATGACTCGATAGAACCACATTACGACAAATCATGCTAAGGCTAGTCGAACCACCAATCGGGTTCGTCACTACTAAAGGTCTATCGACAATCTCGGGCTCCAATCCCAACCTATCTACCAGGTCACTAGATATGAAAGAACTGGAAGCTCCGGTATCAAACAAAACTCTAACAGGAACATCATAAACAGAAAGCATACCTTGAATGACGACATTCTTTCCCTTCTCCGCCGCAGTTGGGGCATTCGACGAAGAAGGAATAGCATTAAGAGCATATGCTTTCACCATTTGATTTTCCTTAGGGGGCTGTGGACACTTGTCCTTGTGATGTCCCATTTGGCCACAGTTGAAGCACTTCCTATCCGCTGGCTTGGCCCGACAACTACTAGCATAATGGCCCTTCTTACCACAGCTGAAGCACTCAACATCTTGCTTATTCTTTTTCTTCTGGCCATCCTTAGCTTGGTTCTGCTTTCTCTTATTCTGGGGACCACCCTTGCCTCCACCACTTGCTTGTGGCTTTGGCTCATCTGCGGATGCAACCTCAGTCTTCGGCTTAGGGTAGAGACTTTCCGACCTTAACGCTTTCCCCACAATCGATTCAAACGTCTCATCGATGTGGTTAATAAGTTTTTCCCCCAAATACTGATCCAAACCAGTTATGAATTTCTCATTCTTTTTCTCGGCAGTATCAATAAGAGATAACCCATATTTTGACAAAGTGTCAAATTCAGCAATATACTCCGAGACAGCTCTGCCATTCTGCTTGAGCTCCAAGAACTTCTTAAACAGCATCGACTTCTGAGCAGCTGGAATGAACTTCTCACTAAAGCGAGCTTTAAACTGCTCCCAAGTAATCTGATCTTCGGGAGTAGCTGCCTTTACAGCAATCCACCAATTCATTGCCCGCCCTTGCAGCTGACGGGACGCTAGCTTTCTCTTCATCGCATCCTCGATACCCAAATCCTCGAAGATACGTTCGCAACTATCCAACCAATCCTGAACATCTGTGGCCGACTCCGTTCCGTGGAACGACTTCCCACCAAGACTAGTATAATCCTTATTCAGCTTGGCGAAGTCGACTCTTGGCGCCTGCACTATTGGACCACCACCATTTCCACCATTGGGAGCTGCCCTCTGTACATCTCTAAGCATCTCTCTCATGAGGTCAGTAAACATTGTCCTCATGTCAGCAACATTCCCATTATTGGCTCCCCTACCGGTACCTCTAACATATCGGCTCATCGTCAATCTGAAAAAGGAAATGATTAACGACTCCATAGTGGTGTTAGTGCAGTACGACTTCATCCTTATACTACTAATAGTATATATATAGCTTTTAAAAACCAAAGTAATCACAAATACGCTCTCTCGTATACGTATATTATCTCTCCCTGATAACTTCCCTAGGTTAACTACGCAACCTAGAGCTCTGATACCAAGTGTGACGGCCCGCCCCGCACCAGCCTGCATTTCCTCCGAAAGTGCGC
The DNA here is from genome assembly GCA_030737875.1 of Allium sativum. Taxonomy (NCBI): domain Eukaryota; kingdom Viridiplantae; phylum Streptophyta; class Magnoliopsida; order Asparagales; family Amaryllidaceae; genus Allium; species Allium sativum. Next base: position 981,418,505 of record CM060915.1, read on the forward strand.
TGTACACATGCCCAACTAGCACGGGACGGTCGTCAGAAGAAAGGAAAGAAGAGAATGAACTAATCAAGGAACCTGTAGAATGTCTCACAGCGCATGGGATAAAATATAATAATAACATACTTGACATAAAACAGGCGAGACAGTGCATAAGCTGATAACTAATAATCAATGTCAACATCAGAGCAGCGGAAATCCAAATACAGCTTATTACAACTTTCCAAATTTACTGTCTCTAAACAAAAGAAAGCTAAAGTAGAAGATACACCAACAATGCCCAAGCAGTGATCTTCAACAACACAGGGAGAATACTATATATGCATATTACGTGGAATCCTCCTGCTCGTCTCCGGATCATCTACCCGTGCATCACCAGCTAACCTGTCTCTAGTCTGCTCGTGTGAGCACCCAAAGTAATAAGAGGAGACATAAAACTCTGGGTCAGACATAAAGCCTGGTATGAGCGATAAGCATCTAAACAGAATAATAACAGGTATACTAAACCATACCTGAACCTGAACCTGCAACCAAAGAGTTAGTACCACATACCGTACAATACTCCAAGGTGCCATAATAAAGGGTGTAAGGATACGGGGGTGGGGTGTGCATGTCACAATGAGATCAAGTAAATCATCCATAGCAACCATCCTCACATCTCTCACTCAGTGCGTAAAGCGTACGATATCTACCACTTAGTGTGACGGCCCGCCCCGCACCAGCCTGCATTTCCTCCGAAAGTGCGCTGTACACATGCCCAACTAGCACGGGACGGTCGTCAGAAGAAAGGAAAGAAGAGAATTGAAACGACCCGAAAATCCGTGCTATCTGAGTTGACTAATAACACTACACGTCCAACCCAAATAACACAGAAATACGAACCATTATTAGAAAGAAGTTAGAGGGTGAGAATTAGAAAGATAGAAATATTAGAATAGAAGAAAACGAAGATCACAACTCACAGCGGAACAGATAAAATATATTATATAACATAACCTTTGAAATACAAATCTGTTTTGTACATATATACATACCATCATCAGAGCACGACAGTCATTTCTGGAACAGTTATAAACACCTGTTTCCAGATACAAACCAAGCCCACAGCGGAATATATGATAGCCTATAGCTAACCGGTGAAGCCTCCTGCTTCCAGCTCCTTCAAACGAATCTGTGAAATCCCGACTACTTGACTGCCCGTACAAATTTGGGCACCCAAGAGTTTAGGGAAAACAAAACAAAAAAACTCTGGGTCAGTCATGGGACTGGTGTGAGTAAACTCCAATCATTGGTTTAACTTTAAAAATCCTTTCAAAAGAAAAGATAATAGTAAGACCAGCCCACACATAAACACGGATGGTTTTTACCTTACTATAACCCAAAACACTTTGATATCAAATCCAATGATATTATAATAATGTCTACATCAAGTAAATAACCAAATAGCAGAACGCTTGCATCTCACGCTCCACATATATATTATAAAATCAAAAAAACCGCATGGCGCTTATTGGAGATTGGATTTCCAACATGACAAGGTATGGAACCACCTTCCGATGATGTATCTCTAGAGGCAAATACACCTGGGTTCAACAAGAACATCTTGCAACCCGGCCCACACATGACCGACCACTCATTTCTCTTGAGTGTATCGAATGTATACCACCAACGGTTGGACTCAAACCACCGTTTCCCGAATGGGCAGAATCGATAGATTTAGAAACAAAAGGAATTTCTCTAGATAGGTGATTATACACCCTAATGGGAGCGACCCACATAGCCATGCTGCCTGCCCGATTTTTGTCCTTTCCCGGTTGTTGAGGCCTGAGGCTACGAATACTTACCATTCATTGATAGCACAATCACTTTGAATGCCACATTGTCAGATCCGTTAATCACTAGTTGAGTTTGCACAAATATTCTGGATATTATGCTAAGGGATAAATCCGTTGCAACCATATATATTCATTCAGACCAACCCATTTGATCATTGGAAATACTCTGTCAGACATTCGTCCATTTACGTTCGTTCTGGGATTGAACGAAACCGAAGGCACTATTTCTATTACTAGAAAAGCCCTTGCACTTTACTCCGTCTTCAATATATTCAGCATACTTAGTTCGCAACGCTTATGCCGATACGGAGTGGTTCTTTGGATAATAATCCAACCGGTCTCTCCATATTGACAACGATGGTCAAAACTTCGATAGTCTGTGATTTAACTATCGAATAAAAACAAGTGTTCATCCAACATATCAAACAAATCACTGGGCTCTTTAATTAATATTTATTAATTAAATCTCTTCTCCATTTCCTTATCAATATTTGTTAACCAAATATTTTCAATAATCATCTTGCCTCTTATGTCATTTGGAAAACGTTTCCAAATATTAACTTCTTTTATTTTCTATATATTAGAAAATATCTCTATTTGCAATTGGAAACAATTCCAATCACTTATCTCTATCCCCTTTTTGTTTACAACATTCGATTTTTATATTCACTTTACTATCGAATTCAATACGTCGATATAATGATTTCAAATTATCAAAATATCTTAAAAATATTCTAACTCCTTAAATTTCCGGAAAAATTCGCCATAACCTCCCCTGTATCGGGAGCATCGGGAAATTTCAAATAGCTTCCCGGTATCTTCCTCAATCAAAAAGAAAAAGGAAAAGCCAAGCGGCTTGCCGATACGGCGCATAAAACCCATATATGAATTTAAACATGTACCTTATTGTCGAGCACATAAATTAAAATCTTCATATACTCCATCCCATATCTGTTTAACACCTGTTCACCTGTTTTCAATTCAATTCAATACCATCTAATCGTTCGAATTCAGTTTGCCCATTTATTCTTTAATTAGTCATTTTGCCTATTTCACTTCTTCGTTTGAACATAGCACGTTCAAATAAAATGTTTAACTCGCTCACGACCAAATTGAATTTCAATTTCAATTCTAGTTCCCTTTTTGATTTCGAATATAAATTTTCAAATCGAATTTACTTATTCAAACCCCAATATTCATTCGAAATCTCATTAACTAATTTCTATTCAATTTAGTTAATTCTATTCAATAAATCAAAATCTGGTTTCTGTTTCAAAAATCATATTCATTTACACAACTTGAATTCGCATATATTTTACCACTCGACTCTGAATTTTCTAAATAGAAACTTCGGATTTTTCTTTCGCTTAAAATCCTTTTATAACATTAAATAAACCATTGTGGTTTTAAAACGATTCGGGCGCTGCTTTTCTGAAAATTTGACTTTGACATATCTCAAAATCTATACGACGAAATTCAGGTTTTTCTCCTTCATTAGAAAGCTATTTTCAAATCGGTCCTGACGTTTCTTGTTTCAAAGAATTTCGACTTCAATTGAGTTCTGTATACTCGATTGAAGTTCGAATCGCTATTTTACGAACTGCAGCGCTGCGGCGCGTTCGTTTTAATTATATTTATATATAAAAACTTTTAAACTTCGTTTGAATGAAAATTCAATTCCATTCTGATTTTAATATATTCAAATCCATAGTTTCAATTCCATTTGAATTCCATATTCAAATTCTATAGTTAATTCTATTTCGAGTTCTATTTGAAATTCTATTTTTCAAAGTTTTAATTCAAGTTCTACTTTGAAATTTTACATTTGAATTTCCTTATTCAAATCCCATTTCCAATCTCCATTTAAATTTCTACTTAAATCTATTTTCATTCTATTAGAATTTCAAATCTCATATTAAACTTCACTTTGAATTCAAATGCCATATTTAAATTTCTCTTGAATTCAAATCCTAGATTTATATCCCTTGGATTCAAATTCTAGATTTATACCTCTTGAATTCCAATTCTGGATTTAAACTCCATTCTCAAAATTTGCTTGAAATTCCTATATTCAAAGTCTATTCGAATTCTCGAATATCCCAACTCCATTTGAAATTCAAATATTCAAACTCCATTTAAATTCTATTTAAAATTCTAAATGTTTCAAATTCCATTTTCTCTTATTTGAAATTCTCAAAATTTCAAATTACATTCTTCTTTTATTTGAAATTCCATTTTTTGAATTTCTACTTGAATTCCTATATTCAATTTCATGTTCAAATTCAATACTTGAATTTCTATTTCAAATCTCTATTCAAATTTCATATTTAAATTCCATTCAAATCTCTATTCAAATTTCACATTTGAATTCTTCTTTGAAATACTATATTTCAAATTCTATTCAAATTTTCTTTGAAATTCTATATTTCAAATTCTATTTTGCAATTCTCCATTCAAATCTCTATTTGAATTGCTAATATTCAAATTCCTTTGAATTCAAATTTTATTTTAATTTCTTGAATTCAAATTCTATTTTTCCATTCTAATTTCGTCTATTCAAATTCTATTTGAACTTCTATTTGAATTTCTAATATTCAATCCCCTTTTAAAATTCAAACATTTAAATTCCTTTTTCAAATGTTATACTCAAATTTCATTTGAGTTATATATTTAAAAATTTCATTTCACATCCTATTTTGAAATTTCATTTCAAATTCCAATTTCACACTTGTATTTCTATTTCTGAATTATCGAATGATAATTCTTTTCACTTCTTTTATAACTTCGTTATAAAAGAACTATTTATAAACTTCGTTTAAAAAGAAACTACTTGTTTTATTTTTCAAAACAAGTTTTATATTTTATTCCATTTAAAATTCAAATTCTATTTAAAAATAGAATTTTTCCTTTTAAATCTCAAATATCCTTCCACGATATTTAAAATATCATTACTTAAGCCCAGTGATATTTAAACACACAAAGCAACAGATTATTTATTTTTCTAACACATCATATATAACAATATATATGCATACGAATAAACAAACAGATAATATATTTTTGAGGAATCCTGTTGGATTCCTCCAACCTGTTTCCCTGCATCCACAGATGTTAGCACATAAATAATACCCATTCTGCTTCGTGGCAGAATATCGCGGTATAGAAGGTCATCCACTAATCATAGCGTGGGCGTATAGGGTAATCATCCGCTATGAAACTGCGGGCATCCGCTAATGAGACTGCGGGAATCCAACCAATCAATCAACCCAATATATATATATATAGCCTAAATAACTAATATATATAAAACAAGCAGAAAAATCCAAACAACCAACAACAATTATTTTTAACGAAGTAAAGATAATTAAAATAAAAGGTGAGTGAGATTTACTCACCGGAATTTGCAGTTGTTGAATATCCTGTTTATTTCCATATTTCACAGCTATGCATCTATTCGAACTATCTCAACTGAATTCATCTCACCTATGATAATCAATTTAAATTTATTGATTAAACATTTATTTATTTAAATTAACTATTTAAATGAATAAATAACTTTCCTATATTTTTTTCCCTTCTTTAAAATGGTTATTAACTGAAATTTTACTTAACAAATAAAATTAAACTAACCTACATATCTTTAAACACAAATATATGTATATGTTATGATTATTTGAATAACAAATTTTAATTATTATTTTCTTCCCATTTTTATTTATTTATGAGCATTGACAGGAATCAAACTAATTCATAAATAGTTTCATTTTAAATAGATTACCAATTGTATAAATTAATTTCCTGTATTATTTAAAATAAAAATAAAAATTACCTTAATCCCTTTTGAATAGGGTCTTGGCTCTACAGCCAAATCAAATTCGAATTCCACTCAGTCGCCTGAACGAGGCCAATTCTGAACTTCCCAGCGTTGGCAGCACTCCTCCAGCATCCATCGGGCCTCATGCTCCCCTACCAACGTCGTGCTTAGCCCAGAACCCCACTCGCCTATCATTTGCCTCAAAATCGAACTCGGACTTTTGCTTTTTGAACACGACAGTCCCCTCACATATTTACAGTCGAACTCCTCAATCACTACAGCACCGAACCCTAGATTCAACCCAGATGAACTTCGAACCCCCAAATATCACATCGCGACACCATTAGTATCAGCCTCATGTCCTCAGAAATCGCGATGACCCGTCTTCAAGTCTCCCTTCATCAAATCGCGAACCTTAGCCTAAGTCGAGACCCCCTTCCGCAGCTCCTAGTACAAACCCACGATTTCTGATTTCGAGCCTTCGGTTATTTTTTTTTATTATTAGATCGGTGATCGGATTTTGGGATTAATTCGACAGAGAAGAGAAACGAAGGAAGGAGAATTTTAGAATGAAGAAAAAGTGAAGCTCCGGCTAAATTTATAGATGCGCGAGGGTCACACAGTACCAAGGCCATTTCGATTCCTGCTTTGCTTTGTAGCGAAGCTGGGGAACAAGAAATACAGCTCGAGGCAGACAACAGATACGTGATTTTACAAATCATAGATGGGTCCGTAATGGGTACAAATTGAGGTCTGCGATGAAGAAGGATATAGGTCGGCTGAAGTTGATATGTATTAAATTTTTGATTTGATTTTAGCTAATACATTCTACAGAAATATCTCATGGTTCTTTACTCAAAATTCTGAACCGTTATTTTAACGTATCCACTGACTTTTCAACACTGTAATATTATTATGAACTGAACTGAATAAAAATCTAAAATTTAATCTGAACGTATAATTAAAATAACCATATTATATTGATAATTTAATATAAAATATCATTTATATTATCAACTAAATATTTAAAACAATATTAAATATTTAAAATAAATTATTCAAAAATCTGGGTCGTTACATTCTTCCCCCCTTAAAATAATTTCGTCCTCGAAATTGTTAAGGTAGGAAAAATGGTACAAATCCATTACCTTCAAAATCTCACTTATGTTGAACCTCATCTCCTCATATTTCAATAAATTAATTTCAACCAAAACTTTTGGTCTTCACACATTTGATTCGAATGGTCTACGATCAATCCATTTATATCCAATCTATATTTCAATAAACCTATTCAAATTGATTCTAATCAATTCATTCACTTCGACCCATTTAACTTGTTCAAGTTAAATTTCAATTCCAGAATTCAAATCCCCGGGTTTCTATTCCAAATCCTTTTGAAATCCTATAAATATATACATATATTTATTTTCATCTCAAATTCAAAACATTTGAATATTCAAACCAATTTGTTTTCTTTTAAACAAATTTCCATCAAAAACTTTTTCTAAGGTAGCAATTCATCACTTAGAAACTTGGAAATGAACACTGATGATGTTGCAATCATCATCAGAATTATTTCCCAGCCACTGAAGTGAGTTCAGTGCTTTATTATTTCAAAATCCATCTAAAATGATTTTCTTTCAACTCCTTCTAAAACAAAGCTATATTACTTTAATATACTTTGAAAAATATTTTTCAACTTCCCAGGATTAAAATTCCAAATTCTGGCTTGAATTAAATTCTAATTCATCTCATTTGTATATTTAATTCTTATTCAAATTCTATTTGGTTATAAATAACCATTTTAAGTTTATAATCTCATTCGATTATAAAATCAACATCCAACACATCCATATAATAATAATTTCAAAAATTATTCTTCCTATATCAAAAATAGAAATTTTGGGTAAAATTATTTCATTTACCTACTTTAAAACAATATCATGTCGTATTTTCTGTTCAAGCGTTTAGAAATTCCTATCGACTTCGTGGCGTCCCACGATTCGACCAGAATTCATAAACCACTCACAGACTAGTCAACACAATATAAAACAACTTTTATATCAATTTACAAATACGCTCTCTCGTATATATACGCTCAACTCATTCTAGGGTACTACTGACCCTATCTCTAATGAGTACAACTCCACAAAGCCTAGGTATTCGCTCAACCTGGCTCTGATACCAACTGAAACGACCCGAAAATCCGTGCTATCTGAGTTGACTAATAACACTACACGTCCAACCCAAATAACACAGAAATACGAACCATTATTAGAAAGAAGTTAGAGGGTGAGAATTAGAAAGATAGAAATATTAGAATAGAAGAAAACGAAGATCACAACTCACAGCGGAACAGATAAAATATATTATATAACATAACCTTTGAAATACAAATCTGTTTTGTACATATATACATACCATCATCAGAGCACGACAGTCATTTCTGGAACAGTTATAAACACCTGTTTCCAGATACAAACCAAGCCCACAGCGGAATATATGATAGCCTATAGCTAACCGGTGAAGCCTCCTGCTTCCAGCTCCTTCAAATGAATCTGTGAAATCCCGACTACTTGACTGCCCGTACAAATTTGGGCACCCAAGAGTTTAGGGAAAACAAAACAAAATAAACTCTGGGTCAGTCATGGGACTGGTGTGAGTAAACTCCAATCATTGGTTTAACTTTAAAAATCCTTTCAAAAGAAAAGATAATAGTAAGACCAGCCCACACATAAACACGGACGGTTTTTACCTTACTATAACCCAAAACACTTTGATATCAAATCCAATGATATTATAATAATGCCTACATCAAGTAAATAACCAAATAGCAGAACGCTTGCATCTCACGCTCCACATATATATTATAAAATCAAAAAAACCGCATGGCGCTTATTGGAGATTGGATTTCCAACATGACAAGGTATGGAACCACCTTCCGATGATGTATCTCTAGAGGCAAATACACCTGGGTTCAACAAGAACATCTTGCAACCCGGCCCACACATGACCGACCACTCATTTCGCTTGAGTGTATCGAATGTATACCACCAACGGTTGGACTCAAACCACCGTTTCCCGAATGGGCAGAATCGATAGATTTAGAAACAAAAGGAATTTCTCTAGATAGGTGATTATACACCCTAATGGGAGCGACCCACATAGCCATGCTGCCTGCCCGATTTTTGTCCTTTCCCGGTTGTTGAGGCCTGAGGCTACGAATACTTACCATTCATTGATAGCACAATCACTTTGAATGCCACATTGTCAGATCCGTTAATCACTAGTTGAGTTTGCACAAATATTCTGGATATTATGCTAAGGGATAAATCCGTTGCAACCATATATATTCATTCAGACCAACCCATTTGATCATTGGAAATACTCTGTCAGACATTCGTCCATTTACGTTCGTTCTGGGATTGAACGAAACCGAAGGCACTATTTCTATTACTAGAAAAGCCCTTGCACTTTACTCCGTCTTCAATATATTCAGCATACTTAGTTCGCAACGCTTATGCCGATACGGAGTGGTTCTTTGGATAATAATCCAACCGGTCTCTCCATATTGACAACGATGGTCAAAACTTCGATAGTCTGTGATTTAACTATCGAATAAAAACAAGTGTTCATCCAACATATCAAACAAATCACTGGGCTCTTTAATTAATATTTATTAATTAAATCTCTTCTCCATTTCCTTATCAATATTTGTTAACCAAATATTTTCAATAATCATCTTGCCTCTTATGTCATTTGGAAAACGTTTCCAAATATTAACTTCTTTTATTTTCTATATATTAGAAAATATCTCTATTTGCAATTGGAAACAATTCCAATCACTTATCTCTATCCCCTTTTTGTTTACAACATTCGATTTTTATATTCACTTTACTATCGAATTCAATACGTCGATATAATGATTTCAAATTATCAAAATATCTTAAAAATATTCTAACTCCTTAAATTTCCGGAAAAATTCGCCATAACCTCCCCTGTATCGGGAGCATCGGGAAATTTCAAATAGCTTCCCGGTATCTTCCTCAATCAAAAAGAAAAAGGAAAAGCCAAGCGGCTTGCCGATACGGCGCATAAAACCCATATATGAATTTAAACATGTACCTTATTGTCGAGCACATAAATTAAAATCTTCATATACTCCATCCCATATCTGTTTAACACCTGTTCACCTGTTTTCAATTCAATTCAATACCATCTAATCGTTCGAATTCAGTTTGCCCATTTATTCTTTAATTAGTCATTTTGCCTATTTCACTTCTTCGTTTGAACATAGCACGTTCAAATAAAATGTTTAACTCGCTCACGACCAAATTGAATTTCAATTTCAATTCTAGTTCCCTTTTTGATTTCGAATATAAATTTTCAAATCGAATTTACTTATTCAAACCCCAATATTCATTCGAAATCTCATTAACTAATTTCTATTCAATTTAGTTAATTCTATTCAATAAATCAAAATCTGGTTTCTGTTTCAAAAATCATATTCATTTACACAACTTGAATTCGCATATATTTTACCACTCGACTCTGAATTTTCTAAATAGAAACTTCGGATTTTTCTTTCGCTTAAAATCCTTTTATAACATTAAATAAACCATTGTGGTTTTAAAACGATTCGGGCGCTGCTTTTCTGAAAATTTGACTTTGACATATCTCAAAATCTATACGACGAAATTCAGGTTTTTCTCCTTCATTAGAAAGCTATTTTCAAATCGGTCCTGACGTTTCTTGTTTCAAAGAATTTCGACTTCAATTGAGTTCTGTATACTCGATTGAAGTTCGAATCGCTATTTTACGAACTGCAGCGCTGCGGCGCGTTCGTTTTAATTATATTTATATATAAAAACTTTTAAACTTCGTTTGAATGAAAATTCAATTCCATTCTGATTTTAATATATTCAAATCCATAGTTTCAATTCCATTTGAATTCCATATTCAAATTCTATAGTTAATTCTATTTCGAGTTCTATTTGAAATTCTATTTTTCAAAGTTTTAATTCAAGTTCTACTTTGAAATTTTACATTTGAATTTCCTTATTCAAATCCCATTTCCAATCTCCATTTAAATTTCTACTTAAATCTATTTTCATTCTATTAGAATTTCAAATCTCATATTAAACTTCACTTTGAATTCAAATGCCATATTTAAATTTCTCTTGAATTCAAATCCTAGATTTATATCCCTTGGATTCAAATTCTAGATTTATACCTCTTGAATTCCAATTCTGGATTTAAACTCCATTCTCAAAATTTGCTTGAAATTCCTATATTCAAAGTCTATTCGAATTCTCGAATATCCCAACTCCATTTGAAATTCAAATATTCAAACTCCATTTAAATTCTATTTAAAATTCTAAATGTTTCAAATTCCATTTTCTCTTATTTGAAATTCTCAAAATTTCAAATTACATTCTTCTTTTATTTGAAATTCCATTTTTTGAATTTCTACTTGAATTCCTATATTCAATTTCATGTTCAAATTCAATACTTGAATTTCTATTTCAAATCTCTATTCAAATTTCATATTTAAATTCCATTCAAATCTCTATTCAAATTTCACATTTGAATTCTTCTTTGAAATACTATATTTCAAATTCTATTCAAATTTTCTTTGAAATTCTATATTTCAAATTCTATTTTGCAATTCTCCATTCAAATCTCTATTTGAATTGCTAATATTCAAATTCCTTTGAATTCAAATTTTATTTTAATTTCTTGAATTCAAATTCTATTTTTCCATTCTAATTTCGTCTATTCAAATTCTATTTGAACTTCTATTTGAATTTCTAATATTCAATCCCCTTTTAAAATTCAAACATTTAAATTCCTTTTTCAAATGTTATACTCAAATTTCATTTGAGTTATATATTTAAAAATTTCATTTCACATCCTATTTTGAAATTTCATTTCAAATTCCAATTTCACACTTGTATTTCTATTTCTGAATTATCGAATGATAATTCTTTTCACTTCTTTTATAACTTCGTTATAAAAGAACTATTTATAAACTTCGTTTAAAAAGAAACTACTTGTTTTATTTTTCAAAACAAGTTTTATATTTTATTCCATTTAAAATTCAAATTCTATTTAAAAATAGAATTTTTCCTTTTAAATCTCAAATATCCTTCCACGATATTTAAAATATCATTACTTAAGCCCAGTGATATTTAAACACACAAAGCAACGGATTATTTATTTTTCTAACACATCATATATAACAATATATATGCATACGAATAAACAAACAGATAATATATTTTTGAGGAATCCTGTTGGATTCCTCCAACCTGTTTCCCTGCATCCACAGATGTTAGCACATAAATAATACCCATTCTGCTTCGTGGCAGAATATCGCGGTATAGAAGGTCATCCACTAATCATAGCGTGGGCGTATAGGGTAATCATCCGCTATGAAACTGCGGGCATCCGCTAATGAGACTGCGGGAATCCAACCAATCAATCAACCCAATATATATATATAGCCTAAATAACTAATATATATAAAACAAGCAGAAAAATCCAAACAAGCAACAACAATTATTTTTAACGAAGTAATGATAATTAAAATAAAAGGTGAGTGAGATTTACTCACCGGAATTTGCAGTTGTTGAATATCCTGTTTATTTCCATATTTCACAGCTATGCATCTATTCGAACTATCTCAACTGAATTCATCTCACCTATGATAATCAATTTAAATTTATTGATTAAACATTTATTTATTTAAATTAACTATTTAAATGAATAAATAACTTTCCTATATTTTTTTCCCTTCTTTAAAATGGTTATTAACTGAAATTTTACTTAACAAATAAAATTAAACTAACCTACATATCTTTAAACACAAATATATGTATATGTTATGATTATTTGAATAACAAATTTTAATTATTATTTTCTTCCCATTTTTATTTATTTATGAGCATTGACAGGAATCAAACTAATTCATAAATAGTTTCATTTTAAATAGATTACCAATTGTATAAATTAATTTCCTGTATTATTTAAAATAAAAATAAAAATTACCTTAATCCCTTTTGAATAGGGTCTTGGCTCTACAGCCAAATCAAATTCGAATTCCACTCAGTCGCCTGAACGAGGCCAATTCTGAACTTCCCAGCGTTGGCAGCACTCCTCCAGCATCCATCGGGCCTCATGCTCCCCTACCAACGTCGTGCTTAGCCCAGAACCCCACTCGCCTATCATTTGCCTCAAAATCGAACTCGGACTTTTGCTTTTTGAACACGACAGTCCCCTCACATATTTACAGTCGAACTCCTCAATCACTACAGCACCGAACCCTAGATTCAACCCAGATGAACTTCGAACCCCCAAATATCACATCGCGACACCATTAGTATCAGCCTCATGTCCTCAGAAATCGCGATGACCCGTCTTCAAGTCTCCCTTCATCAAATCGCGAACCTTAGCCTAAGTCGAGACCCCCTTCCGCAGCTCCTAGTACAAACCCACGATTTCTGATTTCGAGCCTTCGGTTATTTTTTTTTTATTAGATCGGTGATCGGATTTTGGGATTAATTCGACAGAGAAGAGAAACGAAGGAAGGAGAATTTTAGAATGAAGAAAAAGTGAAGCTCCAGCTAAATTAATAGATGCGCGAGGGTCACACAGTACCAAGGCCATTTCGATTCCTGCTTTGCTTTGTAGCGAAGCTGGGGAACAAGAAATACAGCTCGAGGCAGACAACAGATACGTGATTTTACAAATCATAGATGGGTCCGTAATGGGTACAAATTGAGGTCTGCGATGAAGAAGGATATAGGTCGGTTGAAGTTGATATGTATTAAATTTTTGATTTGATTTTAGCTAATACATTCTACAGAAATATCTCATGGTTCTTTACTCAAAATTCTGAACCATTATTTTAACGTATCCACTGACTTTTCAACACTGAATATTATTACGAACTGAACTGAATAAAAATCTAAAATTTAATCTGAACGTATAATTAAAATAACCATATTATATTGATAATTTAATATAAAATATCATTTATATTATCAACTAAATATTTAAAACAATATTAAATATTTAAAATAAATTATTCAAAAATCTGGGTCGTTACAAGAATGAACTAATCAAGGAACCTGTAGAATGTCTCACAGCGCATGGGATAAAATATAATAATAACATACTTAACATAAAACAGGCGAGACAGTGCATAAGCTGATAACTAATAATCAATGTCAACATCAGAGCAGCGGAAATCCAAATACAGCTTATTACAACTTTCCAAATTTACTGTCTCTAAACAAAAGAAAGCTAAAGTAGAAGATACACCAACAATGCCCAAGCAGTGATCTTCAACAACACAGGGAGAATACTATATATGCATATTACGTGGAAGCCTCCTGCTCGTCTCCGGATCATCTACCCGTGCATCACCAGCTAACCTGTCTCTAGTCTGCTCGTGTGAGCACCCAGAGTAATAGGAGGAGACATAAAACTCTGGGTCAGACATAAAGCCTGGTATGAGCGATAAGCATCTAAACAGAATAATAACAGGTATACTAAACCATACCTGAACCTGAACCTGCAACCAAAGAGTTAGTACCACATACCGTACAATACTCCAAGGTGCCATAATAAAGGGTGTAAGGATACGGGGGTGGGGTGTGCATGTCACAATGAGATCAAGTAAATCATCCATAGCAACCATCCTCACATCTCTCACTCAGTGCGTAAAGCGTACGATATCTACCACTTTGGAACACTAGACAAACTGAGGTAACGACGAATCCCGACTTGTAGAAACCCTGCTATGACCAAGCTAAACATATGGAGTCATGACCAAACATTTCAATGACCAACTTCATTGGTTGTAGCCCTTGGTTCTACCGATACCATAATGGCCCTGAATCCGCCTTCGTACCTCCTACCATAGTGGTCCAAAGCAATAGACGTCGATAACTCCTTGGCACGCGTCCCGCAGCAAAGCCCAACCATGAAGTGAACTCGTTGATTCCCATCTGAATCTTAAGCTCTAACTTCTCATTTGGACTTCCTTTGCATCTCGGGTTTGGTCGAATTGGAGTGGGTCTTCAGAAAAGTTGTCGCGCAGTAACAGTCCTAGAATTCAGTTCGGTTCGGTAGTCATCATCTTCGTCGGTTCGGTTCGGTAGTCATCATCTTCGTCGGTTCGGTTCGGTAATCGTCTTTCCCATTCGGTTCGAGTTCTCCACTTTGCTCGGTTCGGAAGTGTAGTGCCTATTCACTGCTTGGTTCGGTGGTTGCTCCCTTCTAAATTTCCCATACCCGATCCTGTCCTTCTCCAATTGCCGATCCACTCCGCCCCCTTAGCTTACCCCGATCCGCTCTGCTCCGCTCCGATCCGCTCCACAGCTCCGATCCGATCCGCTCCCCAGTCCCGATCCGATCTCCCTCGTCCACTCCAACTCTAAGCAAACAGCCTTCCTTCTCGCCGATCCTCCTCCAGTGACAAGTTCCAATCCAGTTCGAATTCCCTTGGTCAGTTCACAAATCCGATCCGACCCCTTTCTCCGATCCGAACCGGTTCGGAACCTGCACACTTCAGCAACTTTCCAGCGAGCTTTCTACGCCATTCGACGACGTTTTCGAGCAATTTAACTATTCTAATCAATCATAAAACATACCATAGAGTCATAGCAACATGTAATAGCAACCACAAACAGCAAACAAAAATCCAAATGAATCAAAAGGGATCAAAAAGTGACTAAAACTTCATACTTTCCCATAGTCCCTCTTAATCATGTTTAAGCACATACTTAGTAAAACTTAACCAAATCGTCTAAATTTTATAACAGAGGCATGAAATATTATTTAAGATTTTCTAAACATTTTTCCAGAATTTATTGGTGTATAAATTCGCTAATCTTCACTAATCATCCTTAATTAACTGTAATTAGTGTCAAAACGATGCTATCACTCACCTTGGCCACAAAATAAATCACCAAATCTGAAATGTTCTCTGTTTGGATCGAATTCCTATGTATAGTAGCAACTCCAACCTTGCTTTGTTGCTATTTGGCCTTATTTTGATGTAGTTTAGGCTTAATCTTCACTAAAAATGTGTTTTGGAGTGGTTTTAGAGGATGGAAGCCATTACTAAGGTTTCAAGGAGGTTTGTGGCGGCTCAAAACTGAAATGAAAGTGATAACCTAACCCTAATCAGTCCTCCTATACCTCTAAACCCGAAATTCCCCTCTGGGCCTAGCTGCTAATCACCCGGTTAAGCCCAATTAAGCTGTTTTTCACCATCTGAAACTTGTTTCAGCCATATCTCCCAAACGGTGAGTCCGTTTGACTAATGTGACCACTCTACGAAAAGAGAAACCATCATCCGGAGCCAATGGAAGTGGTTTCAGGTCAAAATTCACTTCCAGTCAAAAGTTATGGCCAAAACAGTGCTAACTAGGGGTAAAATGGTCATTTAAAAATCGGGAAAAATCACGAACATGGGAAATGACCCCAATAGTCGTCTCCCAAAGTTACATGACCATATGACTTCGTATGTGAAAGAAATAAATATTCTACGATCCTATGATGCGTAGAATGCGGGTCGTTACAATCGACGTTGCAAGTAAAGAGGATATCGCCAAGGGAGATGCCTGACGACATGCCCGAAGACATCGATCCTAGAGAGGAAGGGGAACCAGGATGCAGGAAGGCAAACCCCAATGAAGCAACTATATACATTCCAATTAATGACGATGACCCGATAAAGGTCTTGAAAATCGGATCTCACTTGGAACCCCTTCAGACAAGGAAATTAACAGACTTTTTGAAAGCAAACCTGAATGTGTTCGCTTAGACTTACGCTGACATGTATGGAATCGATCCTTCAATTATGATCCATTCGTTGAACATAAATCCAAAGCATCCTCTTGCGAAACAAAAAAGGCATATGTTGGGCCGAGAGAGGCCGAGCGCGTTGAAAGAAGAAGTAGAGAAGTTAAGAGATAATGGGTTCATTAGAGATTCGACGTATCCTGACTGGATTTCATTACCCTCTTTTCAAAACATACTATGTCAGTTCATCGTATTCGAGTGTTTAGAAACGCCTACCAATACAGTGGATCAAACTGATCGACCAGAACCCATAAACAACTCAACCAATAAATCTCCACAATATAATAAACTTTATATCAAATAACAAATATGTTCACTCGTATATATACACTCAAATCAATCTAGTGTGTTACTAACCCCATCTCTATCGAGTCACGCCACAGAGCCAAGGTAATTACTTAACCTTTAGCTCTCTGATACCACTTTAACGACCCAGGTTTTTGGGATCTTGAGTAATCGACATAAACTCAATGTCGACTACCCAAGCATCATAAATACCGGATAGTAAATGAAAGAAAATAGAGGGTGAGAATAGATAAGATAGAAAATTAGAATAGAAGAAGAAGAAGGACATCACAACATCAGTGTAAACACGAATCTCACAGCGGAACGAATAAATATATTTCTAACATAACTTTGAAATAAAACAGTATCTGTATACAATACCATTATTAGAGTATAACACTTACAACACAGCGGAAATAACAATAGCTATACAATCCTGAAGCCTCCCGCTCCAGCTCTTCAAGTTTCTGTAACATCCCGACTACTTGACTGCCCGTACAAAATTGGGCACCCAAGAGTTTAGGGAAAACAAAACAAAATAAACTCTGGGTCAGTCATGTGATTGGTGTGAGTAAACTAAATCATTTGTTTAACTTTTCAAAATCCTTTTGAAACAAAGGATAATCGTAAGACGATCCACACATAAACATGGATGGTTTTTACCTTATGGTAACCCAAAATATTTTTCTAAAATGATACTTGTATTATATTATAATAATGTCTAGATCAAGAAAATAGAAATCTAGTAGAACGCTTTCATCTCATGTTCTACATATATAATATATAATCAAAACCGCGGGCTCTTATTGGGTAATGGATTTCCAACTCTAACAAGGTATGGAACCACCTTCCGATCAGTGTACTCTAGAAGCGATACACTGGAGTTCAACAAGAACATCTTGCAACTCGGCCACACATGACCGGCAATTCATTTCGCTTGAATGTTTCGAATATATTATCACCTTACGGTTGGTATACCAACATAACCATTCCCGGGAGATATAGAATCGAAGAAGTAACAAATATGAATATTCTCTAGATGGTGACAATATACCCTAATTGGATGCGGCCCACTAAGCCATGCTGCCTTCCTGATTTCTGTCATTTCCCAGTTGATGAGGCTTGAGGTCATAACGTATCTTTTAATAGATCACTCCTTTATTTACTTTGAATGCCACATCGTCATACCCGTCAAATCACAAATTGATTTCCCAAAAAATGCCACGGGTATAAGCTAAGAGAAACGAATTCCTCCGCCACCAATGTAAATACGTTTGAAACGATCAACTTACGCGATCTACCAGATATACTCTGTGAGACATTCGTCCATTCAAGTTGTCCTGGGACTATACAACCCGAAGGCACTGTTCTGTAAATCCATCTTAGGCAATTTCAACCTAGGATATACTGAACAGCCCTTGCATAACTCTGCCTTCAATTATCTTCATCATATTTTATTTGCAACGCTAATGCCATACGGAGTGGTTTTCAGATAATATATCTGATCCCGGTCTCTCCGTATTGACAACGGAAATGATCAAAATCTTTGGTAGTCGGTGATTTAACTATCAAAGGAAAACATGTGTACAAACAACGGTCATATTTCCAAATGGAAATCTTATCGATCAATCATCAATCAACATTGATCCCCTTTAATTTAATTTGTCATTCAATTATTCATTTCCCTATTTCTATTTCCATATATTCGTAAATTCTTATTTTCTAAATTTAGAAAATATACATTATTAATCATTGGAAAGCATTTCCATATTTACTCTCATTTCTTATTTTCTATATTAGAAAACATATCTGATTTCTTATTTGGAAAACGTTCCCAAAACTCCTTCATTGGATTTAAACAGATGTTTAAATAAAACATCGTGACGCCAACTCAAACCATTACACTCGTTAACTAAATTCACTTAATCAGCCTTCACTATCGAACCTTAACCATTCCTTAGTTAAAAACGAAGTCAATCAAGTTGGGGTATAACTACCTCTCAGACCTTAACTGAACAACATTTCTAACTTCGAAATAAACAAAGTTTACCTTCTAAATCTTTAACAGATTTCCTTACGTAACTCTCGGATTCTATTTACGAATCCACTTCTTTTATAGAAATCATTTGATTATAACAATAGTGTTATAATCCCATGCTTCTGAAATATAATAACTTAAATATAACTTTTATTTATTAATTTGAATAAATAAACAAACAACTAATTTATACATGAATAAATAAATCTTGATTTAAAAACGGAAAGTAAACAGTACTTTCCTACATTCGATATAATCGAATTTCAAAGTATAACTCTCTTTCGAGTAATCTCTATTCGATTAACTCTCTTTACAAAAACTTATGTTCGATAACTTCCTTTGGAATAACTCTATTCGATTAACTCTCTTCAAATAACTTATATTCGATTAACTCTCTTCGAGTAACTTGTATTCAATTAACTCTCTTCGATTAACTTATATTCGATTAACTCTCTTCGAATAAATTATATTCGATTAACTCTCTTCGAATAACCAATATTCGATTTACACTCTTATTTAAATTCCTATTCCAAAACCAGTTTCCTTTATAAATGTTTTAATTTATAAAATATTTATTTTAATCCATTATTCACATCGAATATGAATAATATTTTTTATATAATCAATCAGTTTGATTTCGTATTTTAAAATAATATCCCATTTCCATATTCTATTTATACTTCTATTTATAGAATTATTCATACGAAATCTCCTTTTTAATTCTAACACTTAAATCTCATTTAAATTCCCTTTATAAATGCTGAGTTCCCATTCTATTTCAAATATCGGTGTTGAAACCGATTCTACTTCTCTATATAAGTTCTGACTTATATATTATATTTATCAAATGATAAATATTTTATTTAATTTATAAAACATTATTTATAAATTAATCTTCTCCGTTTATCTGTTAAAACAGATTCTATTTAAAATCTACTTTAAATTTATCATTTCCATTTATGTGTTAAAAACGGATCTCCATTAATATCCTCTTTAAATAATCTTCTCATAATTCCTTTTATATAGTTCTACTTATTTCCTTGATATTTCCTTTTAGAATTCCTTTTTATTTCCCAAATAATTCCCTTTTCAAAATTCTATTTATTTCATATAAATATGTCCTTTTTCAATATCCTATTTATTTCATATAAATATTTCCATTTTCAATATCCTATTTGTTTCATATAAATATTTCCTTTTTCAATATCCTATTTATTTCATATAAATATTCCCTTTTTCAATATCCTATTTATTTCATATAAATATTTCCTTTTATATAAGATCCATTGATTTTATATAAATAATTTATTTCAAAATACACTTTGAAAATTCCCTTTTATACATTCCAATATTTCTTATGGTATTTCAAATACCAAATAACTAGACCAGTGTTATCATAATCAACCACAGAATATATATCACATCATATATCACCATATATGAAAACAAACAGTAATAAAAATATTGAGGAATCCTGTTGGATCCCTCCAACCTGTTTCTCTGCATCCACAGATGTTAAAACAACATATATAACATAAATTTCATTTCAACATGAAATATTCTGATAAACAGCATCAATATATATTTAACGATCTATATATATATATATATATATATATATATATATATAATTTCAACCAACTGACTAGTAGTTCGACCAAACAGTCAACACACAGCAATCAATCAACATTTATCAGTTCTAAAAATACATTATAAAAATATAACTGTGCAGAGTTAGTGAGATTTACTCACATTGGACGATCATCGTTAAATAACGATAATTGTCGGTTGATTCAAACAGACAATTTATTTCGCTATAAATTGTAACGAGCTCTGATTCACTCCCAGTCAGTTCCATGGTGTAGCCACCGTCCCTACGATCCCGACGGATCCATTTTCGTGAAATTCTGATAATATATGTCAAAGATATCGAATTTATAAGCTTGAACTATTTAAAATAAAAGCAACTCAATTTATTTCAACTGGGCCTCACCCCTTCAACGTCGGCCCAAACAGATTAAAGCCCGCACCGTGATTCCTTCTTCCCCCTTCACATTCACAGCTCCTCACCCCAACCACTTCGTTTACACTTCACGATTCTACGTATTGTTTCCACCATCGAACTCCTCTTCAAAAACTCCACAACCCTATACCCAAATTGTACCACTCGCACCCCCACCCAATTTGTGTCGCACATCAGTATCCACGAACTACAGGGAGTCGTGCTTCACTTTTCTATTTCGAATCCTCCCAAACACCTCACGCGAGCTCCCCTCCACCATCTCACTCCAAAAACTAAGATGAATTCATAAAACAATGCTTCAAAAGTCTACAAACCCTAGCTCGTAGGAAGCAACGCTGTGAAAAATACAGCGACAAGAAATTGCATCGAACCCAGAAATACCCACATACGGTTGAAGAGGATCATCTAGCAAATCTAAATATATACTTATTTCGATTTATATATTTTCCTATGATTTTCCATTGATTTTTCAAGTGGCGTTTTAGTTTGAGGCAGAAAATTTATGGCGGCTGAGTGTATTGACCGTGGAAAGAATTAGATTAGAGTAGAAAAGGTAAGGTATTTTATAAGTAGAAAATATATTATTTTACTTGATTTTTATATTCGATTTAATTCAATCGTTGTTTGCATTTGCTGTTTAAAAATTCGTGTGATCATATACAACATCCAAAAATCATGAAAATGGACTTGCAGCTACTGTTCGACATTACAAACCCAAAGAAACTTGTTTCGTCGAATTTCGACTTCGTTTGCTCACACAGCGTATTTTTAAAGTCGGATTATTGACTATTTTTCACATTAAGTTCCTGTACGGCCACATACTGACTCTAAAAATCAAGGAAATTGAAATCTAGCAATAATTTAATATTCCGGATCCAAAAAAATTAGTTTCATTGAAAATGGAGGTCGTTTGCAAAACTGGCTATTTTCTAAGGTCTAAATAATCCATTTAAATATATAAATATATTTAAAAACAATTTGATTAAATATTAATAAATTAGTTTTATCGTATATATTCACATTAGAATATCACAGAGCTCCAATTGGATTTATAACTCGATATTCAAATCCCGGTTGAATCGATATCCAATTCACATTGAAAATCCATTTATAATTTAAATAAATTGTTATAAATCATAAAGGAATTCCATAGCGACTTTTCAAAAATTTGATTTGGACATAAATCAAAATCTACAAGGTGAAACCCCAATTTTTCTCTTCCATTAGAAAAATACAGTTCAACAGATTCCAACGTTTCTTATTTCACAAAAATCCGACTTAAAACAGATTCTGTATATTCGTTTAAAGTTCGAATCGCCGAATTGCGAACTGCCGCGGCATTTCAAGCTCGATTATAATTATAATATAATTATATGTTCAAATTTTGTTTAAAAAATATATTCGTTATTATAATTCAATTCTAAACAGAATTAAATATTATAAATAATCCAATTCACACAATATTGCCATTTCAGTTATATTCTGATTATTTTAGAATTAAATATATTATTCTATTAATTATATTAATTAAATATTCAATATTATTTAATTAAACAACCATTTAATTCTCTGAATCACTATTTAAATAATTAAATAAATTAATTATTATACCGTAAATATACGGGTCGTTACAAATTCATAATATAAACGTTTTATTTAACAACGTATATATATTAACAGTTTAATAATAATAACATTAAAACTGTAAACGTTCATCAATCATCAAACAAATATTGCAATCATAGGCAAAAAAAAATATTCAGTTATAAAAATAAATAATTGTACAAAAATTTGGGTGAGAGAGTTCTCGCTTTGATTTCCACTCCATCAGTCTTTAATTGAGGATTTATTTTTAAACTAAATTAAACGGACGTTTAATTTAGCTCAAAATTCAACTTGCTCTGTTTTCGTTCTGGTCACTTCCATCTTGTAGATCTCGACATCACGATTCCAACGAATCTGGGTTTGCGCGATTCTGTGTTCTTTTGAATAAGATACGATAGTTTAAACACTAAATATACTATTAAAACAATTTAAATATCTTATTATTTTAATATTTACTCTAATCCATCATTTAGCTTTAATAAAAAAATAGGCCGCTCTTTATTTCTTCTCCTTTGTGACCCCTGTAGCCGAAACAAACCATTGTTCAAAACTAGGGTTCCACCACGCATCAACTACGAGGCACCAGAGTTCGATCGTCGGTCATCCCCTGGAGCGCCTTCGCCTGCTGCACCATCAGCCAGAGTTCTGGGCCACTCGCACCTCCGACGTCACCTTAAACGGCGTTCGAACTGGACGACTTTAAACTCGAAATTCCAGTGCCACACTTCATGAAATTCGATCAAATCTGTATGGGTTTAAACACCAAAGGAAGGTTTTGATTTTTGTTTAGAAATCCTAGGCTAATTCGAAATGTACTAGGAGGAATCAAGGGATTTAATTTCGAGATTTTAGGGCCATCAAAGTGTTGTGGCGGCGGCTTCATGATAAAGGGAGAATTAGGGTTTGCTGAGAATTGATTATATATATATATTTTAATGTAAATTAATATTAAATTCTTAAATTACTTCGATATGGTTCCAAACTTCAAATGAATCCCAACGACTATAGCCCCTAGCTAAATACCCTCATTTCAGACACAATGGGATATGTTTCGTAAGCCTATTCAATCATTTTCATCGGTTTTTATCAAAATTAATATAACGTTTGAAATTGAATTTCAACGTACATTTTAATTTGCAACGGCTACATACTGACTCCAAAAATTATGAAATTTGAAATCTCGCTATGTTTTGATGATACGGTCCTAACAAAATTAATTTCTTTGAATTTGGAGATCATTTGAAAAAAGTCTATTTCTAAGGGCTATATAATATTAAAACATATATAAATTCCACAGCGACTATTCTAAATTTTAAACTGGACATAACTTACAATTTATAATATGAAATCTAAAATTTTCACATTCATTAGAAAGGTATAATTAAATAGATTCTAACGATTCTGGTTTTATTAAAATCAGATTTATTTTGAATTTTGTATATCCATTTAAAGTTCAAAAACAAATTTCCAAACTACCATGCCATTTCGAGTTCGTTTTAATTAAATTTTAAATTTATACGTTCAAACTTCGATTTAAATAAATTTTAAACCATTATTCAATAAAATAAATCATTTTAAATATTTAATCCATTAAAATCAATTAAAAATAAATTTTAAATTGGTTCCGAAAATATAGGTTGTTACAATCTCCCCCAATTAAAACTTTTTCGTCCTTGAAAAAGGAACGGAGTTGAAAGTTGTTTAACTAACGAACTCAACTTTCATTCTGGCTTTAGTTTTTCAACTTTTCAGTTTCTAAGCACTTCCTAATTTTCCTGAAATTTGGCTAATACCCTAAATTTCTGAAAAATTTCGCCATAACCTCCTTTGTACGGGTTGATCTGAAAATTTTAATTGGTCGTATTAGGCACCCAATAAATCAATGTATCGCATACAAATCAATTGTTCACACCCAATATGATTTATATACCTTGCTCCCCCATACCCACGCGCCGTTACTAAAACAAGAGAGACGTGACGTGTGTATTTTTGTCATCTTAAGACCTATGTAGGGTTTGTTATTAAATCCTACAATTTACCGTTATAGGTTATTAAGTCCATAATTAGTCCTTAGTCCAACCTATAGTTCAGTCCTCGCCATACAACCATCTTGCTCATATGGTAATCCAAACTTCGTCATATAAGCACCAAATGCTTATATGGAATATGATATGCTATGCCATCTTCAGTAGTATGTTATGCAGCGAGTCTATAATCTATTTGTTACTATCCCATGGCGTATGCTTAATTTCACATAGGACAACCATCACATCACATCCAAATCATTCACAGTAGTTTAATAAAAATAAAATTGCGCAACCAACTAAATAAGGTGCACCTGTTTGTTGGGCACGCAACGTCTAGCCGATAACATGCTCAACATATATATGTATATACATCAAATTGCAACAAATTTCAAGTTAATTCGACATATGGATCATTCTATATAAAATCTTTTTAAGGTATAATTTTTATACTCGATAGTCCAAATTCTAAGGTATTATACTCAATATATGCAAAATCTTTTTATACTCGATAGT
Organism: Allium sativum; assembly: GCA_030737875.1. Classification (NCBI taxonomy): domain Eukaryota; kingdom Viridiplantae; phylum Streptophyta; class Magnoliopsida; order Asparagales; family Amaryllidaceae; genus Allium; species Allium sativum. Next base: position 981,443,514 of record CM060915.1, read on the forward strand.
CCAAATTCAATATAAAATATTATACTCAAATACTTATAATAAGATATAATTTTCAAAACTAAATTTATTTTTTTATATATAAATAACACTCTTCAAACTCATTCTAAGGTATTACTAACCCTATCTCTAATGAGTCATTCTTATAGAATATTACTAATCCTATCTCTGATGAGTTCTTTCGTTTGGTTCTAACGTGTCTTGTTCTCGAGCTTTGTAAAAAAAGCTTTGATAACAAATGAAACGACCCGAACTTCCCGGCCGACCTAAATCGAACAGGAAGGAGGATTGCTTTGAGAACACGACTCATCAGAACACAAACATGAGACCATTTCATTGATATTGCAACAATATACATCAGAGCACAAATAAATAATATATAGCGGAAAATATAATACATGAATAAAATGTGCAGCGGAAAATATCAACTATCACAGCTGAAAGAAATACACGGATACAAAGCATTCCATATATAGCTCCAGTCGTAATCTAGGATCATGTGAAAAGAAATATCTGCTAAACCAAACTACTAGTTGTCCGTGTGGAAAATATCGGCAACCTGAGTTTAGGCAAATACAATAAACTCCGAGTCAGTTATGGGACTGGTGTGAGAACTAAAACAGTTGTTAACTTTATTTTAATGTTGGATAAATCAAGGGACCACGCCATATAATATGGAACGGGTTTTCTCCCAAGACTACTATAAACAAACAACGCAATGCTAAAAAGGAAAAATTAAGCCAATATAAGACTCAGGTCCCATCACACAATGCAAACACAAACCAGAGGATAGATTTTTACCTTATAATGGCCAAACATGGTTGATATGTGAAATTTATCTTTTATTATTACTATAAGTGAGAAATCAACTTCAAATATAAATGTATCAATCATAGACGACATTGGTACCATAATATTATGTCGCCATGTAGGTTTACAACCAAAACCGTAAAATCGCGTATTTGAAATTAGGTTTCCATCTATGAACCGAGGCAAGGGATCTTCCTCATCCATATTTTGGGACACTCTACATATGTCCCAGGGTTTCACAATTTGTGTCCCTTGGATCATACTAAGCCGGTCAACCGTCACTGATTAGTTATACCATAAACTATATGTTAACCAGTCCTTCAGGACCTAAAATCTGGTCAGTACGTCGATTATCTCGGTCAGTATGTCGACCATCAAAGGCCTTTATGTCGACCATATCTGAGGTACCTCACTATCCATCATAATCCAACGTCCACATAAGTAAAATGTCTGGGCTCCATACCATGACATCACTCGTAGCTAGAAACCAATGTATGTCCATTTCTCTACTGTACTTTATCTCGTTCTTGGTTCATACTGGGGTGTGAAGCTCGCGAATTAATGCTACACAAAGTTGCGCTACTTAAAGCTATGCTTTGATCATCAACCACATGGCTCTACTTTTCAACAAAAGCCTTGATCCATGCATCTCATCATGCCACATTGTCAATCCGTACCATACTATTAATGTCCACCGATATATTACCTTTAAGCTCGTACGTCTCAGAGAAGGGTGTTAAGCAAGAGAATAAATTCTCCGCCACCAAACATATATATTTATTTAGCAGAGATCAATGAACAAAGTGTAAAGTACGATGTCAAACATACAATCCATTTGCAAGTCCGTTCTGGGTCTGAACGAAACCAGAGGCACCTTATTCCTCGTCCCATATGTCCAATACAGGATAGGGGCCCTCACATATTTGGTCGATCTTCGAGTACGTCTGAACGATCACCACTTATTACCTTGTCTTGGGTGCACATCCCAATTAAGACATTAGTAATCATCCATACGATGTGAAGATTTCCCATCTTTAACCACCGTCTTCAAATCTTCGACTTTTAGTCATCGTATCAGTTATCCAGAATGGGTTAAACCTGGTCTTTCCGAATAACTCGCGTAGCTTATAATCAAGTGCTATACACATACGCCTCATTCCAATCCAGAATAATCTTTTATTCGGATATTCTTGGAAACCATTTCAAATATTTATAATATATTTTCTCAACTTAAACCAAATTAAGGTTTATCAAACTAGTCGGGATTAACGAGCCTTACCAAAGTAATCATTCATTTTATTATCCCAACCCCAACCTATTTATCCCATGGAGAAAAACTGGTAGTACTCCATATCTAACACCCACTGTGTTATCAGTAAATTTAATTATCATTTAACATTCAAATCTAATCAAAAATTTAACTATCGCATAGAGTAAAACTGGTGGTACTCCATTCTCGAACATTTCTTGAATTCGGCAAATTTAATTACCTTATTCACATTTCAATCTAATTAAAGATTCATTAAAAATCCGGTTAGTTTTAATCTCAAAAATCATTACTTAATGATAATTCGGTCTTTTAGGAAGTTAAACCTGTCTTTAACTGGTTAAAGAACTAGTGTCATTTAAAACACAGTTTATGATAAACCCAAACCCATCTTCCATCAAAACGGAATCTTCACGAAAATCGTAACAGTATATAATCGATATAAATTTCCGTATCAAACTAATACTATAAGTGGAATAACGACAAAGCCTTTCAAATTCCATAAATAGTAACCGTCTTCCTTCATAGAACCTCATCTCGATTATCACTAAATCAAATTCCACTCAATTCCAATTTTATGTATTAAATTGGAAAACTTTACTTTGGAAAATTTCCTTAAATCTTAATAAAAGGATTTATAAATTCCAAAACATATCTTCATTGTTAATTGGGTTAAAGAACAAATGTAGCATGTTCTTCCTCGTCCTTAGAGAAGATCAGAATATCATCCACGAAGACAACCACAAACTTGTTAAGGAACTCCCTAAACACCCTACTCATCAAATCAACGAAGTATGCGGGTGCATTAGTCAAACCGAACGGCATGACGAGCCATTCAAAGAATCCATCTGGAGTCCTAAACGCAGTCTTGTCAATACTATCCTCAGCCACTCTAAGCTGATGGAATCTGGTGGCTAGATCGAGCTGAGAGAAAACAGAAGCACCAACAAGCTGGTCAAAGAGATCATCAATCATCGGTAACGGGTGCCTATTCTTCTTTGTCAGCTTGTTCAACTCACGATAATCAACACATAGACGAAGCAAACCATCCGCCTTAGTAGCGAATACCACAGGAGCACCCCATTCAGAAATGCTTCGCCTAATGAAATTTTTCTCAAGCAACTCCTTGACTTGCTTGCTAAGCTCTCTTCTTTCTCGCGGGGCCATGTGCCTAACAGGCAATGAAACTGGCTTGGCATTATCAACAAGATAAATACGGAAGTCTATCTCGCGTTTAGGGGGTAACCCCTTCACCTCATCAAAAACATCAGGATATTCTCGGACCACCCTCACAGATTGAAGATTGTCAATAGACGAGTCGAGGGATTCAAGATAACATAACATGATGGGATCTAGAGGGTTACAAGAAATCTCTAGGGTATTGCCAAGGTGGGTCATAAGCCTCACTACCCTATGCTCACAATCGAGAATGGCTCTGTAACTGGACAACCAATCCATGCCCAAAATCAACCCGTATCCCATGAACCCGAGAACATAAGCATTACATGTGAATTCTATGGTCAAGATAGAAATCCTCAAATCCATACAAATCATAGATAGATGGGCGGAACCACCAATTGGATTTGAAACACTAACGGGATCCTCAACTAGACTAGTACTTAGGTGCAAACTTTCAACAATGTCAGAAGAAATAAAGGTATGCGATGCGCCAGAATCAAATAAAGTTCGAACAGGAAAACCAGAAATGTAAACAAGGCTTTCTACAGAAATACTACCTCGGTCCGGAGCTGGAGTAGTGTTGAGAGCATGCATCTGCCCTCCAGAAGGTCCTGCCCGCTGAGTCTGTCCTTGCCCCTGTCCTTGCTTCTTTGGGAAATCCTTACTGTAGTGTCCAGACTCTCCGCAATGAAAGCATTCTCCCAACTTCCTCTTCTTCTTCCTACAATCTTTGGCTATGTGTCCAGTGATCCCACAGAAGTTGCACTTCCTTGTCTCCCTTGCCTTGTTGTTGTTGGCCTTGTTACCCTTGTTGTTCTTGTTGTTCTTGTTATTCTGGTTGTTCTGGTTGTCTCCCCACTTGGAGTCCGCCTTCTTGGTTTGAGTCTCATTAATCTTAACTTCTTTCTTGCCATTCTTATCATCTCCTTAAAGCAAGGCCATATCCACTAAGCTCTCAAAAGTGGCCCCCATGGGTATATGAGACATGGCCAATCCTTGCAATGGCTCACTCAATCCTCGAGCAAAGCGTAGAGCCTTCTTCTGAGGTGTGTTAACCATGTCTAAACCGAATCGAGCAAGCTGGTTAAACTTATTCACATACTCCCTCACGGTCATGTCCCATTGCTTCAAAGATATAAACCTCTCCAATTGCAGATTCTCCTCAGCAGATGATAGAAACTTAAGCCCAAACCTCATCCTAAAGTCGGCCCAAGTCTCTATAGGCCTAGTAGCGTTGGTGACTTTTCACCAATAAGCAGCTTCCTCTTTCAATAGCCATACTACCAACAGAACTTTCCTACGATCTTCTACATCAAAGATAGCAAAAAGGTCTTCAGTTTCCCTTAACCAGTTTCTTGCCTCAACATAAGTCTCTGTCCCAACAAAATTCTTGCCACCCATCGCCTTAAAGTCTTTGCAAATCTTCGTGAAATCCGCTTGTGGACGCTGAGGAGGAGGAGGGGGAGGAGGAACCTCAGGTACGGGAGGAGGAGTGGGAGTGTTTGCTGGGCCCGCATCGTTGGCCCTAGCTTCCAAGTACCTTCGGAACCATCCGGGTATGGGTACTCCCTCGGGAAGGTTAAGATCGGCCATGCTGAAAAAGGAAAAGATAGATTCAGAACGAGGAAACGAAGGATAGTGCTAATGGCTTTTGGGGAATAGCCTTTTAAAATAAACTAGACTTTTCTTGGAAAAATACTTAATTAGTTTTGAAAATAGTTTTTCCAAAAAGGGTTTTTAAAACTTTTGTCCGGTCTAGTAAAACCTCATGCTCTGATACCAAATGTAACACCCCACCTCCGCCAGGGTCACTCACAAGAGAATGCACTAGCTTTGGGGGGGTGTTGTCTAGGTAAACATGCACAGAGATATCACAAGACAGAACATAGATAAATAAATAAGTAAAGCAGCGGTAGAAATTTAAAAACCATAGTTAACCATTTCAAAACCAAATAGTCAACTTACATCAAAGTACTTAGTCATTATTTTCCAACTACCACAAGTCTAGAAAACATAAACTGAAAATAACATAAAGTAAACTATCCCCAAGATAGATGTGGTGAAGCCATAGCAAGCTCAAGTCCAAACCGTACATGAGCTATCAAAAAAGCAAGCCAAATGTCCAAGCTAAGCACTAGTGTTCCCTCCCTGAGAACCTGGGGGGAAACGGAAGAAAAGAGGCGAAAGAAAAAGGGTCAGTCATAAAGACTGGTAAGTCCTACCTACTATTAGTATAAAAACTAATGAAGTTAACTAAACATGAGAAACTGAGATGAAACATAAAGATGGTAACTAACTGGCATGATAAATAGATAACAAGGTAGATCAAGTGTGGCATCGCATATACAAGGTTTAGTTTTGCACCAAAAGTACTAGTATTCCAACCCATGTCAAGTATAAACAAGAAATGATCCCTTGGCCCAATATCATGAGTTGACCCAAGTCAAGGTCCAACTATACAATCTAGTCGATCGGCTCCCTATAAGCCTAACTCGTCGAGTGTCGGTGTCATACGGCCCAATCACGGAATGTAGTCGAACTGTGCTAGGTCCACCCTAGGCTGTATCAAGCCCTAGGGTGCCGACCACTGACACAAATCAAGCACGCACAGTCTAAACCTACTAGTGCCCATGTTTGTTATTTTTCAACTCCGTACTATGTGCACGACCATAGCCCGCCTGAACCTACACTAGCGCACCTACTCAGCCGTCTTTCTGGTCGCTTACAATCATCCCAGTAATCGTGCCCCACCCTAGCCTAGTCCCTAGGGTATCGTGATACATCCAAGAGGGTTACTGCTGAAAAGGACCACGTAACTAGGGTTTCCAACGGGTTAAGTGTGGTTAACCCTATCCAATCATGTATCAAGTTGGTTAAGTGTATCCAAGTGGTTCATGACTTTACCCTAACATGTGGCATTAATTGATTTAATGCACTCAACCTCTCACATTTGACTTTGTTGTGGTTACTGGATATGCCGCGCGGGTCCGGGCAGCTTTACACCACAACCTAGTCTAACCTCGGGTTTCAAGCGCGATATGACCAACTTCTCACATTGGGTCCTATTGTTTGTAGCCACTGGATTTGCCGGGCGGTTCCGGGCAGATTTACGCTACAAACTCAACCCAACCTCGAGTTGGCCACTTTATGGTTTTCTACATGTCATGACCACATTCATGTTTTCAAGCATAATCAAGTTTCATGTCACATTTCAAGCCATTTTTTCATGTCATTTCAAGTTTGCCTAACTACCCATAACGTATTCCCATTCGCACGTAAATTCGCATCAACACAAGTAGATCAAGAAAGGGAACATAACAACATGACAAAGATGGGCATAAGGTGATAAAGTTGGTCATAAGTTAAACATGATGATATTTGAGGCAAAGGTGTTCATCACAACTTGCATATAGGATTTATTGGCCTCAAAACATGTATGACATCAAACTTAGCAAATAGACTTGTGGGTAGCATGTAGTTCAACATCATAGGCAAAGGTGATAACATGATAATAGTTGACATAGAGTGATAAACTTGTGGGTAGCATGTAGTTCAACATCATAGGCAAGTTAACATCAAGGTTATGAGGGGTTCTATGTTGCATTATGCATAGTCCCCAAATAAAGCTCATAGCTTTCTACCCAAAAATCAAGATGAATGGTACTAGGTTCATGATAGTTCCACAATCATAGATCAAAGGAGTCATAAATGGATCTATGCATACAAATATAGCCCCAAGACAAGTATTACACCAAAAATCCCATTTCAACTTGCTACATGTTCATATTAATTTCATAGTTTAAATCTAAGAGTAGAGTGGGGATTACAAATCGTGGCTATGAGAACTAGAACAAAATAGAACAAGATAGAGACATTGTAGAAGCTCTAGGAATGATGTAGCAACACTAGAAGCCTTGAGAATATAGGTAGCTCCTTTGATTTGATGGAGAAAGATTGCTCCTTTTTGCCTTAGAAGCTCTCAAGATGAAGACGGAGGCCATGATTAAGGAGCATTTTGGCAGAATTTAGTTGTTAGGATGATTTATGATGGTTTAGGCTAGGTCTTAGGGTGTTTTTATAGGTGTAGAGACTAGTTTAGGCCATAGGATTAACCCTAGTTTAGATCTGAACCATCAAATCCCGTCACAGGCTAGCTGAGCAGAACCAAAGGAGCAAACAGGTGCACCAGGAAAACATAGCCGACCAGGGAGGTCGACCCCCAGGTCGACACCCAAGTCGACTGGGCAGTCGACCTGGGCTGGGGCAGTCGACTCCCCAGTCGACCTGGGGTTGGGCGGGAATATTTCCCGCCCAATCTGTTTGTAGCTGATTTTGAATTTCGGGCTGAATTTTGAATTTTTTGAAATCTTCTATGGGCCATATCTTGGTCATACGGACTCCGATTTACGAAATTTCGGACTAATTTTCAAGAAGAATTTCGAGACGAACGCAATGGCATAACCCGTTCCCATTGATTCTTAACTTATGATTTAATTCTGCTCTGATTTCTTGTTTTAACATGTTATAAAAATTCGAGTTGTTACATTCTCCCCACCTTAGAGGATTTCGTCCCTGAAATCTCCAAATTAGGAAGAACGTATCCTACCATCTGTCATCCATCTACTCAAAACATCATCCACGAGTAATCATTGTCCTTAAAAGATTTCTAATGCTGTAAGAACATATGCAAAAGTGTGTGTATATGCGCCTATCTAATGCGAAAATCAGGCGGTTACTGACTCAGTAAACCTCCTTAATGCAGAATATGTTAGTGAAATGTGTCCAAACGTATGCAAATTCCTAACATAATTTATAATCTCTACATGAGTGCACATAACATTCAATCATATGCAACATCCACGTGATAGCATAACAAGTTTCATCCATGAATAAGCATAAACACTCATGCATATGCAATATGAAAGTGTGTGAGCCGATCTTAGTGCCTAACGTGTATCATGCATCCACGAGTAACCACTTGCAAACATTTGCAACCATTTGCAACCATCAAGCATAACATGTTTCAAATACATGTTTCATCCAAAGGGTTTCTACCTATGGTTCTCATGACAAGACTAATGAAATAACGAGATAAACATGGATAGCTAAAGAAAGATATGCTAAGTAGGAAAAGAGATCGAGAATGTACCCTAAAAAAGAAATGGATAAAGCCCACGCATCTTTTCCTCGGTTTCCCAAGTTGCATCTTCATCGGCTTCACTCCACTGAACCTTTACTAACTTGACTTCTCGATTCCTCAGCTTCTTGATCTCCGTTCCCAAGATACGAATCGGAGCTCGCCTCAGGGTTGCCTCTTTCTCTACCTCCACGTCTTTAAGAATGCTAGGCTCAACTACTTCGGCTGATTCATGTAGGCATTTTCGGAGATGCGAGACATGAAAAACATTGTGCACTCCAGCCAGCTTCTCGGGCAATTCCACCCTATAAGCCATTTGCCCAATCTTCTCGATGATAGGGAAGGGTCCTATGAACCTTGGTGCTAGCTTTCCAACTGCTCCAAAATGAACCACATTTCGCAAGGGAGAAACCTTCACAAAGACCATATCTCCAACTTCAAACTCTAAGTCTGTCCTTCGCTTGTCTGCATAGGATTTCTGTCTGTCTTGGGCCGTTTTCATCCGCCTTCGAATCAACTCAACCTTCTCGGATGTGTCCCTTATCATGTCGGGCCCAAGTATAAGCTCATCTGTCATCTCCCACCAACATGTTGGTGACTTGCACGGCCTCCCATACAAAGCTTCGAATGGTGCCATCCCTATGCTTGCTTGGTAGCTGTTATTATAAGCAAACTCTATGAGAGGAAGGCGGTCTTCCCAAGTGCCACCAAAGTCAAGAATGCATAGCCTCAACAGATCTTCTGGTACCCTATTCACCCTTTCGGTCTGACCATCAGTCTGTGGGTGATAGGCTGTACTTAGATTCAATCGCATACCCATCGCTTCTTGCAAACTACTCCAAAATTGGCTAGTGAAGATTGGGTCACGATCGCTCACTATGCTAGAAGGAACTCCATGCAATCGCACTATCTCCCGAAGATAAACAGATGCTAGCCATGATGCGGTCCTCTTGCTCTTTACTGGAATGAAATGTTCGCTCTTCGTGAGTCTATCCACTATGACCCATATGCTAGTGTTCCCCTTCCTTGATCTCGGCAATCCATCCACAAAATCCATAGAGATACTTTCCCACTTCCATTGCGGGACCTCCAATGGATGCAGTAGCCCACCGGGCTTCTTCGACTCGGCCTTTACTTGTTGGCAAACAATGCATCTAGAAACAAACTCTGCAACAACCTTTTTCATCCCATCCCAAAAGAAAATGCGCTTCATATCCTGGTACATCTTATCCCCTCCGGGATGTATGGTCATCCTCGAGTGATGCGCCTCCTCAAGAACTTTATTTACTAAGTCTCCCACTTGTGGGACACAAAGTCTTCCATCACGCCTTAGCCATCCCTTGTCATCAATAGTATATCTAGCGAGGTGACTTGACGTCTCGCCACGAATCAACTTGTCCATGATCTCGACTATCTGCGGGTCTTCCCTCTATGAAGCCCCAACTTGTTCAAGAAGTGTAGGTCTAAGCTCAAGGGATGCTAACGAACCAGTCATCGACTCAACAGCAGGTATAAAATCAAAGGTTGCCAAGAACTCTAGGCTCTTCATCTCAACAAACAAGGGAATCAAGGTCAACCTTCTTCTACTTAGCGCATCCGCCACAACATTACCCTTGCCAGGGGTATAAGCTATATCGAAGTCATATGATGCCAAGAATTCCATCCACCTCTGCTGCCTTAGATTCAAATCTTTCTGCGAGAAGAGGTACTTGAGCGACTTGTGATCAGTATATAACTCAAACCTTTCACCTAGAAGATAACGGCGCCAAGATTTGAGTGCAAAGACGATCACCGCCAACTCCAAATCATGAGCGGGATAGTTCTTCTCATGAACTTTGAGTTGCCTACACCCAAAGCATATCACTCTCCCTTCTTGCATCAGGACAGCGCCTAATCCCGTGCCACATGCATCGGTGTACACGGTAAACAACTTCCCTCCATCGGGTAATGCTAGAACTGGAGCTGTGGTGAGGGCTTTCTTGAGCCTTTGAAAAGCAAGCTCACACTCTAAGTCCCATGCAAAGACTAACTTCTTCTTCATTAACTTAGTGAGAGGGGCTGAAATCTTAGCGAAGTCCTTAATGAACTTCCTATAAAATCCTGCCAGACCGAGAAAGCTTCTCACTTCAGTTGCATTCTTCGGAACTTTCCAGTCTTGTACCGCCACTACTTTAGCGGGATCCACAGCTATGCCTTGCTTAGAAACTATATGCCCAAGGAACCTAACTTCCCTTCTCCAAAAATGGCATTTGGAGAACTTGGCTTTTAACTGATGAGCTCTAAGCGTATCCATAACCTCCTTGAGATGTGTAGCATGTTCTTCCTCGTCCTTAGAGAAGATCAGAATATCATCCACGAAGACAACCACAAACTTGTTAAGGAACTCCCTAAACACCCTACTCATCAAATCAACGAAGTATGCGGGTGCATTAGTCAAACCGAACGACATGACGAGCCATTCAAAGAATCCATCTGGAGTCCTAAACGCAGTCTTGTCAATACAATCCTCAGCCACTCTAAGCTGATGGAATCCGGTAGCTAGATCGAGCTGAGAGAAAACAGAAGCACCAACAAGCTGGTCAAAGAGATCATCAATCCTCGGTAACGGGTGCCTATTCTTCTTTGTCAGCTTGTTAACTCACGATAATCAACACATATATGAAGCGAACCATCCGCCTTAGTAGCGAATACCACAGGAGCACCCCATTCAGAAATACTTCGCCTAATGAAATTTTTCTCAAGCAACTCCTTGACTTGCTTGTTAAGCTCTCTTCTTTCTCGCGGGGCCATGTGCCTAACAGGCAATGAAACTGGCTTGGCCTTATCAACAAGATAAATACGTAAGTCTATCTCGCGTTTAGGGGGTAACCCCTTCACCTCATCAAAAACATCAGGATATTCTCGGACCACCCTCACAGATTGAAGATTGTCAATAGACGAGTCGAGGGATTCAAGATAACATAACATGACGGGATCCAGAGGGTTACAAGAAATCTCTAGGGTATTGCCAAGGCGGGTCATAAGCCTCACTACCCTATGCTCATAATCGAGAATGGCTCCGTAACTGGACAACCAATCCATGCCCAAAATCAACCCGTATCCCATGAACCCGAGAACATAAGCATTACATGTGAATTCTATGGTCAAGATAGAAATCCTCAAATCCATACAAATCATAGATAGATGGGCGGAACCCCCAATTGGATTTGAAACACTAACGGGATCCTCAACTAGACTAGTACTTAGGTGCAAACTTTCAACAATGTCAGAAGAAATAAAGGTATGCGATGCGCCAGAATCAAATAAAGTTCGAACAGGAAAACCAGAAATGTAAACAAGGCTTTCTACAGAAATACTACCTCGGTCCGGAGCTGGAGTAGTGTTGAGAGCATGCATTTTCCCTCCAGAAGGTCCTGCCCGCTGAGCCTGTCCTTGCCCCAGTCCTTGCTTCTTTGGGCAATCCTTACTGTAGTATCCAGACTCTCCGCAATGAAAGCATTCTCCCAACTTCCTCTTCTTCTTCCTACAATCTTTGGCTATGTGTCCAGTGATCCCACAGAAGTTGCACTTCCTTGTCTCCCTTGCCTTGTTGTTGTTGGCCTTGTTACCCTTGTTGTTCTTGTTGTTCTTGTTGTTCTGGTAGTTCTAGTTGCCTCCGCACTTGGAGTCCGCCTTCTTGGTTTGAGTCTCATTAAGCTTAACTTCTTTCTTGCCATTCTTATCATCTCCTTGAGGCAAGGCCATATCCACTAAGCTCTCAAAAGTGGGCCCCATGGGTATATGAGACATGGCCAATCCTTGCAATGGCTCATTCAATCCTCGAGCAAAGCGTAGAGCCTTGTTCTGAGGTGTGTTAACCATGTCTAAACCGAATCGAGCAAGCTGGTTAAACTTATTCACATACTCCCTCACGGTCATGTCCCCTTGCTTCAAAGATATAAACCTCTCCAATTGCAGATTCTCCTCAGCAGATGATAGAAACTTAAGCCCAAACCTCATCCTAAAGTCGGCCCAAGTCTCTATAGGCCTAGTAGCGTTGGTGACTTCCCACCAATAAGCAGCTTCCTCTTTCAATAGCCATACTGCCAACAGAACTTTCCTACGATCTTCTACATCAAAGATAGCAAAAAGGTCTTCATTTTCCCTTAACCAGTTTCTTGCCTCAACATAAGTCTCTGTCCCAACAAAATTCTTGCCACCCATCGCCTTAAAGTCTTTGCAAATCTTCGCGAAATCCGCTTGTGGACGCTGAGGAGGAGGAGGGGAGGAGGAACCTCAGGTACGGGAGGAGGAGTGAGAGTGTTTTCTGGGCCCGCATCGTTGGCCCTAACTTCCAATAACCTTCGGAACCATCCGGGTATGGGTACTCCCTCGGGAAGGTTAAGATCGACCATGCTGAAAAAGGAAAAGATAGATTCAGAACGAGGAAACGAAGGATAGTGCTAATGGCTTTTGGGGAATAGCCTTTTAAAATAAACTAGACTTCTTGGAAAAATACTTAATTGGTTTTGAAAATAGTTTTTCCAAAAAGGGTTTTTAAAACTTTTGTCCGGTCTAGTAAAACCTCATGCTCTGATACCAAATGTAACACCCCACCTCCGCCGGGGTCTCTCACAAGAGAATGCACTAGCTTTGGAGGGGTGTTGTCTAGGTAAACATGCACAGAGATATCACAAGATAGAACATAGATAAATAAATAAGTAAAGCAGCGGTAGAAATTTAAAAACCATAGTTAACCATTTCAAAACCAAATAGTCAACTTACATCAAAGTACTTAGTCATTATTTTCCAACTACCACAAGTCTAGAAAACATAAACTGAAAATAACATAAAGTAAACTATCCCCAAGATAGATGTGCTGAAGCCATAGCAAGCTCAAGTCCAAACCGTACATGAGTTGTCAAGAAAGCAAGCCAAATTTCCAAGCTAAGCACTAGTGTTCCCTCCCTGAGAAACTGGGGGGGAGAACGGAAGAAAAGAGGCGAAAGAAAAAGGGTCAGTCATAAAGACTGGTAAGTCCTACCTACTATTAGTATAAAAACTAATGAAGTTAACTAAACATGAGAAACTGAGATGAAACATAAAGATGGTAACTAACTGGCATGATAAATAGATAACAAGGTAGATCAAGTGTGGCATCACATATACAAGGTTTAGTTTTGCACCAACAGTACTAGTATTCTAACCCATGTCAAGTATAAACAAGAAATGATCCCTTGGCCCAATATCTTGAGTTGACCCAAGTCAAGGTCCAACTATACAATCTAGTCGATCGGCTCCCTATAAGCCTAACTCGTCGAGTGTCGGTGTCATACGGCCCAATCACAATATGTAGTCGAACTGTGCTAGGTCCACCCTAGGCTGTATCAAGCCCTAGGGTGCCGACCACTGACACAAATCAAGCACGCACAGTCTAAACCTACTGGTGCCCATGTCTGTTATTTTTCAACTCCGGACTATGTGCACGACCATAGCCCGCCTGAACCTACACTGGCGCACCTACTCAGCCGTCTTTCTGGTCGCTTACAATCATCCCAGTAATCGTGCCCCACCCTAGCCTAGTCCCTAGGGTATCGTGATACATCCAAGAGGGTTACTGCTGAAAAGGACCACGTAACTAAGGTTTCCAACGGGTTAAGTGTGGTTAACCCTATCCAATCATGTATCAAGTTGGTTAAGTGTATCCAAGTGGTTCATGACTTAACCCTAGCATGTGGCATTAATTGATTTAATGCACCCAACCTCTCACATTTGACTTTGTTGTGGTTACTGGATATGCCGGGCGGGTCCGGGCAGCTTTACACCACAACCTAGTCTAACCTCGAGTTTCAAGCGCGATATGACCAACTTCTCACATTGGGTCCTATTGTTTGTAGCCACTGGATTTGCCGGGCGGTTCCGAGCAGATTTACGCTACAAACTCAACCCAACCTCGAGTTTGCCACTTTATGGTTTTCTACATGTCATGACCACATTCATGTTTTCAAGCATAATCAAGTTTCATGTCACATTTCAAGCCATGTTTTTCATGTCATTTCAAGTTTGCCTAACTACCCATAACGTATTCCCATTCGCACGTAAATTCGCATCAACACAAGTAGATCAAGAAAGGGAACATAACAACATGACAAAGATGGGCATAAGGTGATAAAGTTGGTCATAAGTTAAACATGATGATATTTGAGGCAAAGGTGTTCATCACAACTTGCTTATAGGATTTATTGGCCTCAAAACATGTATGACATCAAACTTAGCAAATAGACTTGTGGGTAACATGTAGTTCAACATCATAGGCAAAGGTGATAACATGATAATAGTTGACATAGAGTGGTAAACTTGTGGGTAGCATGTAGTTCAACATCATAGGCAAGTTAACATCAAGGTTATGAGGGGTTCTATGTTGCATTATGCATAGTCCCCAAATAAAGCTCATAGCTTTCTACCCAAAAATCAAGATGAACGGTACTAGGTTCATGATAGTTCCACAATCATAGATCAAAGGAGTCATAAATGGATCTATGCATACAAATATAGCCCCAAGACAAGTATTACACCAAAAATCCCATTTCAACTTGCTACATGTTAATATTAATTTCATAGTTTAAATCTAAGAGTAGAGTGGGGCTTACAAATCGTGGCTATGAGAACTAGTACAAAATAGAACAAGATAGAGACGTTGTAGAAGCTCTAGGAATGATGTAGCAACACTAGAAGCCTTGAGAATATAGGTAGCTCCTTTGATTTGATGGAGAAAGATTGCTCCTTTTTGCCTTAGAAGTTCTCAAGATGAAGATGGAGGCCATGATTAGGGAGCATTTTGGCAGAATTTAGTTGTTAGGATGATTTATGATGGTTTAGGCTAGGTCTTAGGGTGTTTTTATTGGTGTAGAGACTAATTTAGGCCATAGGATTAACCCTAGTTTAGATCTGAACCATCAAATCCCGTCATAGGCTAGCTGAGCAGACCCAAAGGAGCAAACAGGTGCACCAGGAAAACATGGCCGACCAGGGAGGTCGACACTCAAGTCGACTGGGCAGTCGACCTGGGCTGGGGCAGTCGACTCCCCAGTCGACCTGGGGTTGGGCGGGAATATTTCCCGCCCAATCTGTTTGTAGCTGATTTTGAATTTCGGGCTGAATTTTGAATTTTCTAAAATCTTCTATGGGCCATATCTTGGTCATACGGACTCCGATTTACGAAATTTCGGACTCGTTTTCAAGCAGAATTTCGAGACGAACGCAATGGCGTAACCCGTTCCCATTGATTCTTAACTTATGATGTAATTCTGCTCTGATTTCTTGTTTTAACATGTTATAAAAATTCGGGTTGTTACAGTCATCCCTTGGAGCACCTTCGCCTGCTCCACCGTCAGCCGAGTTCTGGGCCACTCGCACCTCCGATGTCGCCTGAAATGGCGTTCGAACTGGATGATTTTGAGCTCGAAATTCCAGCGCCACACTTCATGAAGTTCGATCAAATCCATATGGGTTTAAAGACCAAAGGAGGGTCTTTGATTTATGTTTAGAAATCCTAGGCTAATTCGAATTGTATTAGGAGGAATCAAGGGATTTAATTTCAAGCTTTTAGGGCCATTAAAAGTGTTGTGGCGGCGGCTTCACGATAAAGGGAGAATTAGGGTTTGCTGAGATTTGATTATATGTGTATATATATATATATGTATATATACATGTACATATATATATATATATATAAATTAATATCAAATTCTTAAATTACTTCGATATGGTCCCAAACCCCCATTTCGGACATAATGATATATGTTTCGTAAGCCCATTCGATCATTTTCATCATCTTTTATCGAAATTAAAATATAAATTAATATAACATTTAAAACTGAAATTCAACGTACATTTTAATTTGTCACGGCTACATACTCACTCCAAAAATTATGAAATTTGAAATCTCGCTATGTTTTGACTATACGGCTCTAACGAAATAAACTTGTCGAATTTCAATACCGTGTGAAAAATGTCTATTTTTAAGGTATATATATAAAATATATATATATATATATATATAAATCCATAGCGACTATTCTAAATTTTAAACTGGACATTACTTACAGTTTATAATATGAAATCTAAACATTCATTAGAAAGATATAATTAAATAGATTCTAATGTTTCTGATTTTAATGAAATCCGATTTATTTTGAATTATGTATATCCATTTAAAGTTCAAAACCAAAATTTCAAATTACCATGCCATTTCAAGTTCGTTTTAATTGAATTTTAAATTTATACGTTCAAACTTCGATTTAAATAAATTTTAAATCATTATTTAATAAAATAAATCATTTTAAATATTAAAATCCATTAAAATCATTTAAAATAAATTTTAAATTGGTTCCAAAAATACGGGTTGTTACCCTAGGCTCCTACTTATAGGCTTATTAGAGGATCTTCGGCCGTTGGATTTAGCCAGATCTATTCTAGGGCTACCATGTCACAACAAAAATTCTAGCCTTTAGATTTACTTTACGATTCAAATACCAGCTTGGATATTTTTTAGGTTAAATATGAACATTATACTCTTGAAAATCAAATCTGTACGTTCGAATTCTTAAATTTTAAGATTTTTCCTCCCCGTTATGTACCTAGGCAGTTTCATGACCAAGTATCAACCTCTAGGGCCAGCTGTTGCCTAGAGCAGTCGACCACCCATGATCGACCTGCCACGGTGGCGATCGACCTGTGAGGCTATTATTATTATTTTTAAAATTATTCTTGAACAATACATTTTGGTTTCTGTTTTTCCTCCGTAACTTCTTTCGTTCTTACTCGGATCATGACAAGTTATATATTAAAATTGTCTACAAAATTGCCTTGGACACAAGTATTAAATTTTCATACTCAAATTCGTGAATCTATAAAAGTTTTATTTTTAGTTCATTTCTCATTTAAGTTCATTTCTTCTTATTTAATTATTTTCTCTTCATTAACTGTTATTGTTATTAATTTCAAGAGTGTAACGTAATGTGGAGATCAAAATAAAATTGAGCTAAGCATAGGTCCAAGGGACAATTACATAATTTATTATAAGTCAGTTAACTTTGTAAATAATTCACATACATAATAAAAGGTGTTTTTTTTCTACGATGTATTTGTTATAAATAATTTAAACTAAACTACAACATGCTTATCATAGAATCCATAAATAGTACGTCATGTGATTGTAATTGCAAATGTTGTAATCATGAGTATTGTATCACAATATAAAAAACATTGTTTTAAAGTATTCTTAGTCAAGATCCTCTAGAGTGGATACCGATGCATCCACTGAGACTAGAGTACATAATGCTTTCTAAATTATAGGCAGTGTATTCCTAATGACTACTGTTAGCCCAATTTATGGTTAACACCCCAAAAAAGGGATCTGACCGTAGAAATCTCAGTTTGCGATAGGAAAAAAACTCAGACTTTATAGTTGTTATTGTTTAGGGTTCTTGCCGAAATGCTCCAACAAGACTCTGAAGGTAAATTCCCTATTGAGAACATGACTAGTCGTTTGTTTCCCTTTGAGTTATGGATGGGATACTTACCATTTTGTTATAAATTTCCTTAGGATCGTCTTGTTGACAATAAAGTATCTTCTCTGGGTATTTAAAGATCATGAAAATGAATATGTTAGATCTTCTCAAGTGATCAATAAATGACAGACTTTGGTAGTTCTTCCTTAGTTTCAAAAATACCTAGTGGGATAACAAGAATATAACCCAACCCCAGTCAAACATCTAGATCTAGTGAGTCGCTTGATAAGGAGACCCTAACACAATATTGGATTACTCCTATAGTTAATAGTCTAGTAGTAATCGCTTATTTCACGATCTAATAATCTTATGGGTGGTCACGGGTCAGGGTATGAAATAGATCTAATCATATATATGATTCATATATTGTTCCTACAATGTTAGTCTCTGGGGTCCTATTTATAGGCGCGGGTTGATCCTTCCTTCGGCTTAAGTACTTTGCTTCGTTCACCCAATAGTGGGTAGTCATGAAGGCTTGGCAAGCGCACTCACTGCTTTTCTTTGAGAGCAAATCCAAATGGTCGCTTCTGAGGGATTTACCAAAGGTGGAGATTGTAACGATCCAAATTTTTCAACATTTTATATGCAATTTGTTTGGATTTGCATAATATAATTCGATTTAACTAAGGTTCAAATATGAATTTTGATTTAAATAATTCTTAAATTAATCTCTTGTTTTTTTGTATAAATAAAGATTTTTGTCAAGTATGATCTATTTCTAAAGATTTTACCAAAGATGATAATATTACTTTAAAATAATATTTAAATTAAAAGTTCTCATTTCAAATTTCCATATATTTATTTCAAAACTTGTTTAACCGAAGGGTCCAAAATTCCAAAATCGTTTTCGTCTTTTACAATAGTCATTAAATCGTTCGAAACTTAGATTTTTAAATCAAATTTACTTTGCAGTTATTGTTTAAATATTTAGATAATAAAATCGTCATAGAAAGGAGATTTAAACTGACTGCCCGTATTGGTTGAATGTGAAAGAGGCGGTTATGCGGGAGCTTTCTGTTTTTCTTAACTATTATCCTATGCACTGTCTTTGATGCGTAGGGGTCTTGTATATGGATTCCTCCCCCTTCGTGTTGTGCCCATCGTGTCTTATTTTTCTTAGACCTCGGAGCTTTGCATCGAAAATATTGCTTCATCTCTGGAATTTTTTCCCTTCCTAGCTTCGTCTTTGGCTGCTTTCGGAGATCTTCTCCTAATGATCTTTCCTTTCTCATTATCCGAATGATCTTCATGTTTCATCCTACTGTCTCTTCGGAGGTCTTTCCGATAGTCATACGAATACTTTTTGGCATCGTCTATTCTTCTTCATTAGTATACCTCTTCGGTTTTGGTATGAATGGTTACGAGAGGCATAGACGTATGCAAACTCTCAACTTACAGTGGCAGTTATCTTTGAATTAGCATCCCCTTCGACATGTCAAACTTCTTGTTAGATCTGGTGGTTCTTTCTTTGACATTTTACCCATTCGTTGCGCTTCTTTTATGCTTTTTTCTTTTCCCTTTTGACTTTGTTGCATGCTTTTGTGTGTGTTTTCCTTTCGACAACCTTGTGGGATGGGCTTGCATTTCCAGTGCTTTCGTTTAAAGAAGATGAACCTCCCAGAATATAACCGAAAATCTTTGTTTATTATAGCTTTTCTTGTTTGTAGTTCTTAGCTCCTTCTTAACTTCTTTTGATGCTATGTCCTTGGCTTACCTCCATTGTTTCTTCTTGCAGAGTTGATAGGTCTGTAGTTATTGCCTTTTCGATTAAGATCGACAGGGGCTTCCTGGTTCAAAGTTAATGCCCTTTCGATTAAGACCGAAAGGGGCTTTCTAGCCCGAAGGAAATTATCTCTTCCTTCCTTTACAAATTTCAGAAGGATATTTCCAAAGGCCTGGTGCTACTTCCTTTGAGGTGTTGTTGGCTTTCATACTCCTTTACCTTGACCTTAATTCTCGATCTATCTTGGTTATTTTTGGTGCTAACATTTGCTGCCCTAATGAAGGAGTATTTCTGACTTTTCAAGACATCTGGCTTGGGTTTCTATGTTCATGTTGTCGTTTCACCATACCTTCTATTTAGCACTTCTCTCTAGGTAATTGGGATTTGGACAATGGGAGTCGATTCACTTCCTTTGTTTGTTCTTCTGCACAAGCCGTATTTTGCTCTTTCCTTTTCATTTCATCTACAAGTTTCCTTCAAGACTATGTTTATTAATTACTCCAACTGTCATCTATTTCCACTTAATTTCTTTGACCTTTTGATATTGTTCGAGGAGATGTTTTCCTTATAAATAGTTCCATTCTTCTTTATTCTTATGTCCTTTATATTTCTTTGAGCAGCAGAAAGCTTACTTCTTAGCAATTATGGCGTACTTTTCTTGTCGTTGTCATTTTTATTGATTGAGCATGTAATGTCAGTTTTAGACTTGGCAATTACTGTCTTAGCGGAGAAACCTAATGTCTTGAAAATCTCTACTTTCCCTTTGGTTCCCCTACTTAATGCAAATTTTGGTAAAGCGATTGGTCAAGTCAAGATGAATTCTCGACTCTACGTTTATACTTTCCCTTGTCACAGGCGCTCTCTCTTTCCTACTTGACGCCATTGTTTCCTGTCATTCTGGGAAGGAACCGGCCTTTGATGTATCATAATCTTCTCTGCATCCTACCATGGATTCAGTCACATCGGCTAACACCCTGAGGGGAGCGATGCCTTATGGGGATAGAGCGTCCATTTCTCTCACCCTTTGATTCAAGTATCCATTATTTGATTATTTATGATGCCTTGTCAATTATTTTCCAGTCTATGTTTTTATCCTGCTTAACTTATAGACTCATAATAGTGTAGTTAGTTATACTTTTAAATCCTAAATAGTATTATTATTATTTTCTTTCTGATTATTTTCAAGGACCACGATTTAGGTTCTCTTCATAAATTTCAAATGGAAGACATTTCGTCAGATTCCCGGAGTTTTAAGTGTTGTGACTCAAATTTCTGCTTTTCGGGCGAATTAGAAATTTGATAATTAGTATTTCTTTGGTCGTCGTTCAAGAAACTCTTCGTATTCCATATAAAAAGAAAATTTTATTTTTATAGTATACTATTATTTTCTTTATGTATTTTGCTTTGTATAAATCCTTGTTGAAAATCATGGTGCAACTTTCATGGTGTAATTAAGGATATCTTAATTTTAAGAGGTTTCATCATTTAAAGCTTTTATTCAGAATTTATTAAGGAAGGACCTATTAGGAAGATTTATTTTATATTTGTTGCATTTCTAAGGCCCTTCTTACGAGAGCTTTTTACAGAAGCTAAATAAGCCTTTAATTTATCTTAGCCCCTCGATATACATTACAAAGTGAAATTTTGATTTATTTTAAGATGCTTGTGAAAGGTGTTGCCTTTGCATGAAATATTTTATCTCTTCGATCTAAAATAATTTCCATGTCACCAAACTCTTTTCTCGTCGTCAATGGTTTCATTAAAAGGGAATAACTAACCTTCACTCGTTCCTTTCGGAAGCGAGGGATCACAAAATTTAGGTAGAATGGCTTCTTTTAGAATTCATTTTGGGTCTTTTAGCTTTCGTCATACTTACGAAATGCTTAGTATTCTGTTTTTAGTCCCGATATTAAAAAGAGCAAATGCTTCTCGAGGCGAGTAAGGTTTATGAAACTAGAATCGAAATGTACCTTTCGACAAGGAATGTTGATGCCTTAAAGCTTATTTTGAGGAACGACAATTTTTTGCGCAAGTCACTTTAATCAATGGGGAACATTATTTTAGATTTTGCCCCTCGGCTTCCTGCCGATCTGTTCCGTCCTTCGGTCAAATCTTGACACTTGGCACTCTCTTTCAAAAAGTTTAAATATAGAGTTCACTGAAGTTTGAGTTGGTGAACTATTGCAAAGTGCAGCGAAAAGGTGACTATTTATCTTATTTAGAATATATGACATTAATAAATTTTAAGTACAAAGATTCTCTTTTATATGGAATGGGAGGCTAGAGGGTCACCAAATCTTCTTCGGGAGTTAATAAGGTATAGAAGGATTCCCTCTTGTCTGTCGGTTTTAGTGTGTTTCTAGAAGTTTAATAAATTTAAAATGGTTGTTTGGGAATTTTACCTTTATAACATTGCCTCTCTAGTTGTCATGTTAGGATAATAACTGTAATTATTCTAGAAATACTAAGAACTCGGGCTTAAATGTATAATTTATTTATGGACAATATAAATTGGTACCATTTACCTGAGCATTTATGCGGTTGTACCTGGTATCACTTTTCCTCGAAGGGTGAAATGAAGTTAAAATCCTTCTTTTATTGTTGTTGCGCCTTGTTATTGACTAAAGTCCCTGAAGCAAAGCCTTTGGTGCTAACGGGCAAAATGAAGTATTTCTAAGTCATGCTTGAGCAACCTTTTTTGGTATAGGAGCCCCGATAGAGGAATTATTTCTTGGAGCTTCTTTTTGGCACTAGAAAGGCGATGCCACTTTCGGCGTCAACAACTTAACCATCATTTATATGATGAAATAGCGGTGGTTCCTGAACGTTTGAAACCTTATATAGTTCAAAAACTAAAACCCTGGTTTCGGTGCTGACATAATAAAAGTCCAAAAAATTATGAAGAATATGCAAATCCTTATATGGTTTTAAGAGGATCTGAGCCCAGATTTCGGCAATAAGATAATAAAAGTCCAGAGATTGTTTTCTAAAAACAGATGGAACCTTTCTTGACTTAGGAAACCCAGATTTCGGGTAATAATAATAGCTTATAGATTATCTTTTGGCTAGGATACCCAAATTCAGGTAATAAGATAATAAAGTCCAGAGATTACTTTTCTAAAGATAGATGAAGTCTCCTTCGGCTTAAGTAACCTTGGTTCAAGTATTAAGATAATAGAAATTTAGAGATTATCTTACGAAATAGGCGAAGCCCCTTTTCAGTTTAAGAAACCCAGATTCGGGTATTAAGATTATAAGAATCCAAAGATACCTTCTGGAGACAGACAAAGACCTATTCGACTTAAGAAACCTAGATTCAGGTACTAAGATAACGAGAATCCACAAATTAACATCTGGAGACAAGCGAAACTCTTTTCGGATTAAGAAACCCAGAATTGGGTATTAAGAAAATAAGAATCCAAAGATTACCTTCTGGAGATAGACGATGCCCTTTTCGACTTAAGAAACCCAGATTGGGTATCAATATAATAAGAATCCAGATATTACTTCTCTAGAGATAGAAAACGCCCCCTTCAGCGTTTTTAAAGAAAACCTGGGATGTCCACTTCCGATTTTGATGGATCCATCATTGGCATGTTAAGGAGAATTTGGAATATCCTCTTCCGATTTAGTTATAAAAGAACTTTCGTTTTTGATTTATTTTTGGCAATCATAGGAAATTTTCTAAAGCAGAGGCTTTGGTGTGTTTTGGCGTGCTTTAGCGCTCCTTCTGAGCTTTCGATCCCTTCTTTGGGATAGGACATAAAAAGAGGCAGTGTTTGCTTATGCTGAAGTAGAGGCAAGGCTTGATCATGTAATGACCATAGGCAGGGCATGCTTCTTTCGGGGTCAGGGGTATGTCCCTTTTTGAGGGAAGGACCTGGGATATACCCTGGAGTTTCTAAACTAATCCATTGTAGAATGGGAGAGTTTCTTCCCCAACCAAGTAGAAATTCTTATATATTTTTGTACTGGTATAAGCAATCCTTAATTTCTCACATAGATTCTCTTTTGCGAATTGGATTTTACTTCAGAATGATTTTCAATTCATAAGATACCTCCATAATTTCCCTTGCTTACAAAGGTGGTACATTCACTTTTCAAATGTCCTACGCTAATTGGTTTCATGACCATTCATTAGGTGATAGTAGCAATAATTGTCTCCTTCATTCCATTCATGCTTTCTTTCTTTCTACTTGGCCAGTAATCAAGTTCCTCACTGGTGAGGAAGAAGGCATTTTCTCTTGAAGTGGTTAACTTATATTCTATAATTGAATTGGCTCTTCCCCATTTCCTTAGGGGGTCAGCTTCAAACTTTGTTTTTTCTAGTTGCACTCCCGTAGTATTATAAAATATTTTCCCTTTCGATCCTATTATAGAGGGATATTGTAAAAAGAGTCTATTAGTGACGCTTCTACATTTTCCTGATTGATATAAGTATTGATCCTATTGGGGCCTTACTATAGTGTCTTGCCATTTTTGGGCGAAAACCTCATAATCCTTTGTTATTTATTCCTCAAAGATTGAACCTTGTGAAAAAAAATTGTATAGTTGTTTTTATCTGATGAAACAACACTTTTCTTTGATTTCCAAAAGATGAGGTTGATTCCCATTGAGATCAATTATCCCCTGCTTTCCTGGACTCACAAACTCCTTTTCTCTTTTGATTAATCATATTCAAGGCTAGTATTTGCAACATTTGTTCTTTGTGAAACTTTAAATTCTCCTAAAATATTTCCTTTCGAAATGGATCGGAATACCGTTGTTCGGATTTGTTTGATTGGCCATATGTACCGGGGGGTCGACTTATCACGTTAATCACCTTCTTTTCCTTCGATGTCTGACTTAACCTTTCTTTAATTTTCTCTGGTTATCCTTATGTTGTCAATAAAAATGAGTCGCAACCTCTTTTCTTTTACTGGACTGTGCAGGTGTCTGTATATCCCTATTGGTTTGATACCTTATCCTACGGGGCCGAGGGTGCTTTCTTATTTCGTCGGAATTTTCATTCTTCCCATAACCTTTGTCCTTTGTATCATGTGAAGCATTGTTCGAGGTTTCTGCGATCCTTTGTAATCCATTAAGGGTTCTTTTATGTTTATTTCCCATTAATTTCTTTCTTCTTAAGGATAAATTCTCGTACCACTTGGAGGAGGAAATTGGGTCGGAGGTTTCAAACTTATATAGTACTGAGAAGGAAAAAGGATTGGAGGTTCAAGCCCTCCTTCTAGCACCAAAAATGTTAGCAAAATTATGGTTAACACCCTACAAAATGGGATCTGGCCGTAGAGGTCTCATTTTGTGATAGGGGAAAACTCATACTGTAGAGTTGTTATTGTTTAGGGTTCTTGTCAAAATGCTCCTGTAAGACTCTGAAAGTAAATTTCCTATTGAGAACATCACTAGTCGTTTGTTTCCCTTTGATTCTGGATATGGTACTTATCCTTTTGTTACACATTTCCTTGGAATTGTCTTATTGACATTGGAGTAGCTTCTTTGGGTATCCTATAATCATGAAAAAGAACAGGCTAGATCTTCTCAAGCGATCATTAAATGATAGACTTTGGTAGGTCTTCCTTAGTTTCTAAAAGACCTAGTGGGATAATAAGCATATAACCCTAACCCAAGTCAAACATCTAAATCCAGTGAGTTTCCTGATAAGGAGATCCTAACACAATTTTGGATTACTCCAATAGTTAATAATCTAGTATTTGTCACTTATTTCATGATCTAAGAAACTTAAGGGTGGTCACGGGTCAGGGCATGAAATAGGTCTAATCATATATATGATTCGTATATTGTTCCTGCAATGGTACTGAATGAAATTAAATATAATACATAATTGAAACAAGATTTCTCATGATTACCTTAACTACCATGCATTCCCTCTTTATTGACCATATACAATGTTACAAATTCCTTCCCTAAAATTGATCTAGTAATTAGGATTTCACTGTACCATAAGTGATTACAAATTTTAGGAATGAACTGAATATCCCCCCCTTGAGTCTCTAGGGTCCTATTTATTGGCATACGTTGACCCTTCCTTAGGCTTAAGTACTTTTCTCCGTTCACCCGATAAGGGTTAATAACGAAGGCTTGACAAACGCACTTTACTGTTTTTCTTTGAGAGCAAATCGAAATGGCCACTTCTGAGGGCTTTACTGAAGGGAACTTTTGGTCGAATGTGAAAGAGGCGATGACGTGGGAGCTTTCGTTTTTTCTTAACTTTTATCCCATACCATGTCTTTAATCCATAAGGGTCTTGGATTTGGATTCCTCGCCCTTCGTGTTATGCCCATCGTGTCTTGTTTTTCTTAGACCTCAGATGTATGCATCGAAAGTCTTGTTTCATCTCTAGAATGTTTTTCCTTCCTAGCTCTGTCTTTGGCTTCTTCCGGGGATCCTCTCCTCATATTTTGTCCTTTCTCATTATCTAAATGTCTTCAGGTTTCATCCTACTATCATTTCGTTGGTCTTTATGATGGTCATACGAAGACTTTTTTGGCATCGACTATTCTTCTTCATTAATATTCTCAGGGTAGACCCCCCGGTTTTTGCCTAAATGGTTGTAGGAGGCATAGATGTTTGCAAACTCTCAGCTTACAGTGGCAGCTATCTTCGAAATAGCATCCTCTTCGACACGGTAAATCTTCTTGCTAGATCTGGTGGTTCTTTCTCCAACATTTTACCCTTTCGGTGTGCTTCTCTTCTGCTCTTTTCTTTCCCCTTTTGACTTTGTTGCATGCTTATGTGTGCGTTTTCCTTTCGACACCCTTATGGGATGGGATTGCTTTTCGAGTGCTTTGTTTAAAGAAGAGGGGCCTCCTGGAATATAACCGAAAACCTTTGTTTATTATAACTGTGCTTGTTTGTGTTCTTAGCTCCTTCTTAGCTTCTTTTAGTGCTCAATCCTTGACTTACCACCGTCATTTCTTCTTGCAGAGTCGATAGGTCTGGAGTTATTGCCCTTTCAATTGAGATCGACAGGGTCTTCCTGCTTCAAAGTTAATGCCCTTTCGTTTAAGACCGAAAGGGGCTTCCTGGCCCGAAGGAAATTCTCTTTTCCTTCCTTCCCAAATTTCAAAAGGATATTTCCAAAGGTCTAGGCACTGCTTCCTTTGGGTTGCTATTTGCTTCCACAGTCCTTCACCTCGACTTTAATTCTCGATCTGTCGTGGTTAATTGTTTTGCTAACAACTGCCAAGGCACCTTGAGGTTAGGTACTAATAATTATTGGACAAATATACAAGAACTCCCTCTATAGTTTTTTTTTTTGACTGATATAATTATGGTTAAACAAAAAATATCAGTATGATATTTTACACAAATTGTAACACCCCGTGATTTTTAAAAACATGACATAAGGGATAATTCAAGAATACTTATTTTTTAAAATAAAAATTAAGGGAAACGGGTTGCGCCATTGCGTTCATCTCGGAATTCTGCTTTTGATAGAGTCCGAGTTTGCGTAAATCGGATATCATATGAAGAAGTTATGAAGCATAGAAGAATTCAAGAATTAGAAGAATTTAAAATAATTAAATAACAAATCAAAAATGAATTCAAAAATCAGCCAAATCTGGGTGAGCGGCAGATCTCCTGCTCTAGGGTATTGACCCCCTTAGGGGAGTCGACAAGGGTGTCGACCCCCCTATAGGGGTGTCGACCCCCATCTGCCCAGATCTGGCCGACGTGTTTTGGTAGTCTAGGGCTGATGTGTCCTTCTGGAATTGGCTGGATGATGTGTTTTTCTGGTTTGGGTGGTTCAAATGGTTCCTAGTCTAATCTAAAGGTCCTAATACACCTAGTACTCCTATAAATAGACACCTAAACCTAACCCTAATTTCATTACACTAATCCATGGCGCCTCCATGCTGCTCAAATCTAAATTAACCTAGCCTTTCTTCTCCACCAAAGCAAATCAGAATAGGAGTATTCAAATTGGAAGATAAGAATCAAATTCTACAACAACGGTTTAGCTAATCAAATTCAGAAATCAGAATTCAGATCTATTCTCTCTTCTTAATCTTGTCGCTGTGAATCTATGTTACTTTCACATATAATTAAAAAGTAATTATGATAGGATTGTAAATTGGATTTAATGATCATGTCTGTAAGTAAGACGAATCATATCAAGTTTTGTAGATTTCTTATCTTTCATATTCATACCCAAATTACTTTTATCATATGCCTATTGGATCTATATTATTGTTCTATGTCAGATCATGTTTCATATGCCTATTTTATGCCAATTTTGATGTCATGGTTCTCTTCCCTTCTTTTTTTTCCTTTTTCTTTATGAGATTAGGCTAACTTCGAGCCTAACATATTGCGTTGAGATTTGCGTACGAATAACGTTGGAACGATTGGGAAAAGTTTGGAGAAATATTAAATGATATGTAATTGGGCATAAATTGATTTGTAATCATGTAATTGATTTGGGGCATAAATTGGTACAATTATAGGCATGACTTGGATTGGAATTATAAACGTAACTTGAATTGGAAATTATGGGCAATTGGAATATATGTAATAAGTCAGAACTTGAATTTGGGTTTATAGAAAAGAAGAGATAATGAACGCCTATGACACGACGTTACGTTCGAATTGCGGTATAAGACTTCCCGGAACCGCCCGGCACATCCAGCAACCGCAATTTGGTAATCTAATGTGAGAGGTCAAAGGCAGAAATTAGATACATAATAATGCAAAGACACGAGGTTAGATTCGGATTACGATATAGGACTGCCCGGAACCGCCCGGCATATCCAGCAACCGCGAAACGGCGATCTAATGTGGGGGGTCTTACAAGATTACGATTATAATGAATTAATGAACACTTAACCAAGATAAGACATGTGGTAAGACATGCGAATGATAAAAGGGTTAAGTGGGTAACATGGGTAGCATGTGAAACATAATTAAAACGCTTAACCAAGATGAGACATGACATGGGGATAAATAGGGGTTAAGTGGGAATTCCTAGTGGGGACCAAGCTTAGGAGGGAAGCTTGTGTCAAGTGGGTGGACCCTTTTCAACCAGTAACCCATTTTAGTATCTATATGAGCTCGAACTAGGTCGAGGACAGGGACACGCTTACTGGGGTTGATTGTAAGAGGTCAATAAAGAGTTAGCGAGGGCAGTGCAAGTCCAACGGAGTCATGTGCGTGCATGGGCCCGGGCTGGTAGGTAAGACGTTGTTGCATCGTGTAGGTATAAGCCGTGCATTTTAGTAGTATCGGGTTGCCACTTTAGGGAGTGATACACCCTCCTCCTGTGGGACCAGCACGGGTATCTACGAGTTAGGGAGCCGATCGAACGAGGAGGGTAATGGTACAACTATTGGAGATAGGAGCAGGCGGCACCTATGACAGTAGCTAGGAGTACACGAAACGACCATCATTATTATTATTGTGTTTAGTAAGAGGGATCAACTTTCAGTATGAGACTAGTATTGGTGCGGTGTAGGAATTATCTTATAGTGATTAGAAGCGCAATCAACGTTATATTTTGTTCATCTTGTTTACCTTGTCATATCTGCTTATGTTACAGTCATCTCTTATATCCAGTTTATGTTCTTATCCTGTTACTTTATTGATTATATTGTTAAAGTCAATGGACTCTCCAGACTTTATGTCTGACTCTTTTCTTTCCTCCTCCCCCCCCCCCCACCCCTCCCCAGGTCCTCAAGGTGGGACTAATGGAGCTTGACTTGGATTTCTTTCTTCTTGAAGTGCTTGGAAGTGTTGAAAGTAATGCTCAGCTTTATCTTTTTCCCATTATGGCTATTCGGAGTGGGATTATGGTTTTACCTTTTATGTACTCTGATAATAATTTTGTACAAGATGGATATTTGTGTACTTGGCTTTAGTATGTAGTTTTGATGTTGTAACCAAATATGTTTTGCTTTTCCGCTGCAATGAATAAATTTTGAATTTTCTTAAGTGCCATTTTATATATCTGTCTTGTGATATTATGTTCTATACTCTTATAATACTCCTTGAAAGTTAATGCATTCCCTTAGTGAGTAACATTAATGAACGTGGGGTGTTACACAAATTCTTCCGACTTGATAAAATTGTTAACCTTAAATAACACTCAGCTTTCATTATAAACAAAAAAACTCAGCTTTGCATGTAGCTGGTATTTCTATGATGTCGTTTGTAAATGGGTATTTGCTAAAATATGTAGTGGTATGTATGTAGAGTATAGTTCGTTTTATTTTGGTACATATGTTTATGTGTCGAATATGGTCATCTTGATCTCTTATTTGTCAGTTCCTTTCGAACCCGACCCAAGGCATAGAAAAGCGACACATTTGCCTAGAGCATCAATTTACGGGGGACAACAAAAAGAATGTATTCGCTTCTCAAACTAAAATCGCAGTCCACAAACAATCACATCACTCACAGCCTCCTCCTCATCGCTAAGCTAATTGTATTTGATTCGAATATTAGCCCTGGAGCATGAATGGGTGCCACCTAACATTTCCCTTGTGTTTCAACCATCGGCAATGCAAACACGGTCTGTCCTTCCATCATTTGTTCGACTTGTTCAACCCGTCGGTATTTTTAATTTATCTCATTTTTTTGTTGTTTTTGATATGTTTGGTATTTTCAAGCTAATATTTAGTTAAGAAATAACCTTATAGTAAGTTGAAATGTCTGGTTATTCAATTGGGTTAAATTTATGTTTAGATCATGTGATTTTGGAACAAATATGTACAATAGATTTTGCTTTTGCTCAACTTTGATCGACAGCTTTAATACCAATTTTGTTAATTGACAATTATTTTGGACTCAAAGGCTATTTGTTGAAGTGAGAAAAGCAAATTAAAGAAGAAATTGTATAATTTGATTTGTAAATGCTTTTTCGAATATTATATGCAGAAAATGTTATATTGGTGGCTATTACATTGCAAGTCGCTGGGGAGATGGTGCAAATACTTTGCTCGTGTGTCTCTTCCATATTTTTCGCAAAAATAATTCATGATTTGAACAATATTTGTTTTTTCTCTCTTTGTTTAATCATTGTTAAGTTATTCACCGCTTTAGTTTACAATTAATTTTGTATAAAAAGATTCAGATTTCTTTTTTCATAGTTCTTTCAAAAAAGAAACGGTTATCTTTTGCAAATGGCTTACTCCAAATGATGTTTTCTAATGGCTTGTTTTTGTTTAAAAGCTAATTTTGCTAATGTTAGGTGATTTTGCTTCCTCTAACATGTAAAATTTGTTATTGTTTTCACTTTATCAATATATAACTTTCAATGCCTGCAAATTTAGAATATACAGATTATTGTTTACTAAGACATTAGGAAAATATGTTTTTGGTTCGACTAGGGCAATGTAAACTATATGGTCGACCTGTTCATGTACAATCTCAAGTTCATTGCTGATTTTGGTATATGCTACATAACATGTTTATACTTTCGTTAATAGTTAACCAGCATGTCTAACAAAAATGCCTAAAACTGAATATCAAAATATAAAATTTAATAAAGTTGGGTATTGAAAATTAAATTTAAAAACTTGAAATGTTGAATAACTATGCTCGATCTATAAGAAAGGAGTTGTTTTCTTCGTTCAGATTCCAATAACTTAATACCGATCAGGAATAAAGCGGGGTTTTGATGAATAAACTCGCAGTCCGGACATTATGAAACACATTCAAACTCTTCATTCTAAACTTTAGTGGTAACTCTCCATGATGACTAACTTTCATATTCAGCAAATAACTTGCTAAATCATATTTATAAAAAAGAAAAGTAAAACAAATAAACATAACGTTAATATCATTTACGCAAACGATAGTACAAAACAAAGTTCTGAAACATGGTCTCACCCTTTTCTACACAGAAGCAGCCAACCATAATTCCAACCCAACATTAAAAATAAGCGCAACAGAAAAAAGATAAGAACCACAAGCATAACAGGAAAACCCTAGGCCCTCTCGCCCCTGATTCTTCTAGCAAGCTGAATATCCTTTGGCATGATTGTCACCCTCTTCGCATGAATTGCACACAAGTTGGTATCTTCAAACAAACCAACAAGGTAAGCCTCGGTCGCCTCCTGAAGAGCAGCTACGGCCGAGCTCTGAAATCTCAGATCAGTCTTGAAATCTTGTGCGATTTCACGAACCAGCCTCTGGAATGGAAGCTTCCTGATCAAAAGTTCGGTGCTTTTCTGATATTTGCGGATCTCACGAAGGGCTACGGTTCCAGGCCTGAATCTATGAGGCTTCTTCACACCACCGGTGGCTGGAGCAGATTTGCGAGCGGCTTTGGTAGCTAGCTGCTTTCTGGGGGCTTTGCCTCCTGTTGATTTCCTGGCAGTTTGCTTGGTACGGGCCATTGGGATAAGGGTTACAGGTTTCTGATTCGGGGAAGATTTCTGATTTGGGGGAGAGATCTCTAATTTGAGGCGATGGTAGACGAGTGGGTGTAGTGGGTCATTTATAGTATTTGGATACTGGGAGGGAGTTTCAGTTGGTAATGGCGCGCATTATTTGTTAGCCGTTGGATTGTCCATCCGTTTGGTGGCTGTGATTTCACAGGTTTGTGCGTCGTGGATCGATAAATGTAATCGTTGGATGTGGACAAGATATAGGGTCAGGATTAAAGATTAAGTGGGGAAGCGGATTCATTCATGTGCCCTCTTTTTGATGTGTTTTTTCTTCCCACGGAAAAACAACGCAAAAGGCTTCATAATACACACCCTTTTGCCATGGATAGAACTTGTGATACATACGTGAAAGGCTCGATCTGTTGTCACCTCAATATTTGCCCTCCTCACCGTGTTAATTCAAAAAAGTAATATTCATTCCAGTTTTTTCTTTTCGATGTTACATTTTTTTTTTTTTTACCTTTTTTTTTTTCCTTCATCAAAATCCTGACAACTTTACAATCTACATCTGCAGTTAAAAAAAGACAAACAACAAGGAAACAAACGAGCGAAAAGAAGATATAAGCAGCTGCATCATAATAGTTTTCGATCTCTTTTCTCGTTTGATCGAAGTTAGACAACGATTTTGTTGAGTTGTATTCGAGAACAGAATTGATTAAATCAACAGACATCGCCAACGTTGATCGATTTCGATCAATGACATACTGAACACCATTTAGAATTATTAACTGTATTTAATAAAATCTGAAATTATTTGTTTAATGGCAAAATTAAAATTATTAGTTTAATATATCGAATGGGAGTGAAGAGCAATTAGCGGTGTTCTAATAGACACAACCTATCTAAAATAAGAAAGAAGTTTTTCTTACACTGCAGGAAAAGGCAATGTCTACCGACTACTGAGTAATTATGATTATCCAACTATGTAAGTAGGTAAAATGTTTAGTTTTAACTGATATGTTATTTGATTTGATTACATATACTTATTTTAGACAAACTAATCGAAGAAAACCCTTGCAAGAACTCAAACAGTTCTCGCACCACAACTGGCAACTCCGTTACAAAGAACGGTTCGATGCATATACACGTAAGTGTCTGTACATTGTGGCATAATCGACTCGTTGCATTTGAGCGCCTTAAGCAATTAGAGATATTAGGACATCCCACGTAATGGATCGTACCATTTACGGAAACATAAACTACAGATCGAGATTAGCAGTTCTCGATTATGTCGAACTCTCAACTCCAAATATGGAGTAAGTAGTAATGTTTCTCTTTCGCCGTATTCTCCCAAATAAGTGGTAGAGGCAATCAGTCGCTAATAGAGAAAAATATTTCAATGACACTCTTGTGCAAAACAACATATATTATATACCACTAATATATAGATTTGAAAATCAAAATATGTACAAATACGTACTCTCATGTATTTTAACACTCAAATTCAGTATTGCTTAGGTTAAACAACGCAACCTAAGCTTAGATACCAAGTGTGACAACCCGCTATACATCATCAGGGATTATAACTAAAATTTTGTGTTATACAAGCACCCGATCAATGTAAAGTGGTCGTCATGGAAAAGGAACAGCAGAATAGAAGAGAAACGATAAAGGAAATAAGGAAGCAGAAGACAAAAGAAATAAGAGAATGGAACAATGCAATCACATAACTTATCGTATATCTCACAGCGCATCAGATAACTATGATAATAACAATCACATATATAAAACAGGCTAGACAGTAGTAACTATATAAACCATATAATCAGAGAATACATGCTCAATTAGTTATACATAACAGTAATAGGGTTTATACGTAAGATAAATAAACCAAACAGATAAACCATTTCTAATAAGAATACATAACACTGTCAATGTAAAACAGTGGAATAAACAATGATAATACAAGTATAAATATGAAAGAGCACTATAATAGAAATTGTCTTTTACAACAGCATACAGCCGCTATTAATCAGTACTATAGCGGTTCGATAAACGTTGTATATCGACATGTTATAAAAAATTGTTGAATATTTATAACGCAAAAACATTCGCTATAAAAGAGTATAGTTTTAAAGCACATATTTGACGCTATGTTACTTAAATACAGTAGCTCATCCTTACCGCTACAATACATCTAAATCTCAATGAAAATTAGAAACTTTATAACACAGTATAGCCGCTATAACATATTTATTTTATAGCAGCTATATGACGTTGTTAAATCAACACGTTATAGTATTGTTAAATCCCTTTAAAACTCATACATTTTAATAATAACGATCAAAATGAATCTACATAAAAAATTAAAAAACAATGTATGAACGAAAAAATATAATAATTAACAAATATGACGCATATCCATGATAACAAAAAATAATTTCAATATGTGAGTTATCAAATTCAATACATATGTTTTCAATCCCATATTGATGTCAATTTGAATATACAAAAGACAAAACATAGTTCATATTTAAATTCTACAAGTACCAAATCCATCAGTAAGAACTTTAACTGCTCAAAGCCTGTCTTTTGCCGTCAAATAGTCTATGGATACTATGCAATCACCTGGTTCCAAAAAGATCTGATCAACTTGCTACAAAGGACCTTGCTTCCAAATAAATTTGTCTGTGGAAATAAAAAAAATCCATAAGATGAGATGGAAAGACATTGGATTTTTTTTTCGAAATTGAAGTTGTGTATAATGTAACCAATTTGACTGCCCTCGATATACATGTAACTAAATATGATCACATATCTATTTACTGTCACTTCTATGCTTGACCCTGTCTACATGGAAAAACAAACGTACTGTTACTGCCAAAATTAACTTCGAAACAAGCTGAAGGTGAAGGGGTATCGGAAGAATGCAAACACAGAAAAATCCTCCGAAAGAAAAAAAGCCAAATAATAGAAAGAGCCGGAAGCAGGAAGGAATGATCTGAAAGCAGCATAAACCGGCATCTTCCAAGGAAAAAGGAGCTCAAATGTATACGAAACGCCAACAACGCTTATCCGACAAGGTCTATCCGACAGGGTCTACTCGGCAGGGAGTTCTGTAGCGAAAGGTCACCTAAGTCAGAAACTAAGAAAAAGGAAGACAAGGGCTCTACTTATTGAAACCCGGAAGGGCTATCGGAATTAACCCGCTTAATATTGATACATCAGTAGGCGAAGGCATCAAAAGTATCAAGCCAAAAAAGTACATGGAGATATCCGGGACCCGCTTCTGAAACATCTACTACATAAATGCCGAAAAATCACATTGATAGACAACAGACACATCATCGGGAGCTACCTTCTGGGAGACCAGACTATTTTGAAAGCTCCACCAAAAGGTAAGTCGGAACCCTAGAAGGGATACAGGCTATCCCTACTAGTCCATTTGGTACAGACCACAACAATGGATCTGAACCGACAGCTATCTACATACACCATGAGGGCAAGCTCCTCTAAGCATTCATGAGAAAATCCGAAAGCTTACATCCGGAGGTGTATAACCGAAAGCATACAGCCGGAAGCTCAAATACCTCCTGAAAAGTCACTACATCAGTAAGCTCATCTCAAGCTCAAAGAAGCCCCAATTGATCAGGATTCTCACTTTGGAGGCTATAATCAGCGCCACAAAAGAGGCCGAAAGCCAAGCATCCGAGACCGAAGAGAGAAGCGGCCGATAGAGGCTCTTGCAGGCCCAACAGCAGAAGGGACCCCGAATTCTCTATAAATAAGACCCCACGGGTCTCATTTTGAGGATGGTTTTTCACTTTCTCAATCTTGTTCTTTCTTCTTTGAGGAACAAACCCTAATTTCCAAATTGGATTGGGGATTTCTTTAACTCTTGTAATATATCTACAATTTATGAATGAAGAAGTCCGAGGCTTAAACATTTCGTGATTTGATAATCATATTGTGCCATTTATGGTGAAATAGAGAGTTAACACTAACCTTTCTTATGAAAGAGTTGTTCACGATACCCTTGTAGAGAGGAAAGGCTTTGTGGAAACCCGAAGCTTTTCCCCTCTTTACCTCGAGGGTTGGCAACGTGAACCGACCCTCTCATAATGAGCCTAATGTCACTCAACTTCGGAAAAGAGGTTGATTGTAGGCTTATGGCTTGATCACTGACACAACCAAGGCCCTTCGGGCTGGCTCGATGTGGAGGGATCGTTTAAGTTAATAAGCATTGCAAGCACCCTTATCTTCCGAATATCAGGAAGCATTAGCCTATTTTCCTCTCATCGCAATTTATATCATTTTACCCATGATTTAAGGGGTAACTGATTACGCAAGGCTTCACTGGTACCAATTAAGTAAATCCTTCTTCAAGGTGCTTTGGAACTCCAGAATTATGTAAGTGTGATATTCACCCCTTGAGGGAAGAATAACTAATCTTTGGAATGGAGATTCTGGCACTTAAGAAATGATTGATTTAGCTAAGGAACACTGACCCCATATTGCCCTTCGGTAATTAGATCATGGTTGCTCAAATTTGCCTAAATATATGTTCCGCATAACTCATTCCGGGTGTTAACGGAAAATATCGTTAACACGTACATTAACATTGGTTGGTAAATTATATAAGCAACAACATGTATTATTTGTAGTAGATATAGTGATAAAGTAATTTTTTGTATGAAAACTAATAAATAGTTCATTATGAAAGTTAATGTATTATCAATAAGTACTCAAGTTATACTACTGATAGAAATTCAGAAATAGAACTGTAGGTTCAGTTGGGTTTACCTATTATCAATAATTTTTACAAGTGCGTATGTTTAATAGAAACTAGGTTGTAGGTTCAATCAGATCAGACATGAAAACACTATAAAACTCAAGAGAATAAAACATCGCAATGTTCAATAATAACAAAAAGGAAATGTGAAAATGAATAATGTAAGCTCATAATCAAAGTTAGATTTATTATGGAACTACCCCACCCAAACCAAGTTATGAAAAATTGATTCTAGAATTATCAAGATAAACTTACAACAATAGGAAAAACTAAGAAACATATCAAAACATTTGCAGGT
The DNA here is from genome assembly GCA_030737875.1 of Allium sativum. Taxonomy (NCBI): domain Eukaryota; kingdom Viridiplantae; phylum Streptophyta; class Magnoliopsida; order Asparagales; family Amaryllidaceae; genus Allium; species Allium sativum. The sequence goes on from CM060915.1 coordinate 981,480,615, forward strand.
CTTGGTGGAAAAAGTTTTGTAATCAAAGTAGATTGTTTATAATTTTTACACTACATTTCGGTTCTCTATTTATTGTCGCTATATATAATCAAACTTCTGGACCATCTCTTACAGCTAACATCTCCTCAAACCGCAACCCCTCACCTAACTTGAGATCACTACAAAACAGTTGTAATTCAAATAACCCCGACATGAACATGACACAGCGGTAAATTCACACATCCTACCTTGATCTAAATACAACATGGAATTGCAAAACAGTTAAATGTATCACAAGTGAATAAACAAAGTCGTGCTTTTTTTATGGGCCGTTTAAAGACCAAGAATTCTATTCGCAAAATCAATGAGGTAAAATCAACGAGGTGGCTTATTTTTGAACAAGAAATGGGAATACACTAGTGACTTGGATCTTATGAACAAAGGAAGGATAATTGTTATGGGGGCAAGAAGTAGTGGAACGTCACTGTATTACACAAAAGCGAACAATTTACTGTTAGCATTCTAGAATAGCGATGGAGTTTTCTTGCAGTGTAATATGGCAAATTCTATTTCAACCTAGGAATTTGATTAGTATCCCCCCAAAACTTGAAAAAATGGTAAACCCGGGAATTTGATTAGTAGCTCCCCGCTATTTTAAAAATAACCAAAAATACCCTCCTACGTAGGGTGACTGCGTGTTTTTTCACTGTACCTCATAATTGCCCTACGTAGTTCGTTAGAGTACCACGTAGTTGCTCTTTGTGGTTCCTTCATGGACCACGTTGGATAACACCACGTTGGATAACTACGAGGTACACTGAAAAAACACGTAGTGCAACTACAAGATGTTCAAAAAACCAAAGAAAAAAAATATAATAGAAAAAGGGCATTTTCGTCACCATATTTTTTTGATAAAATGGGGGGCTACTAGTTAAATTAATGGGTTGGAATAGAATTTGCCTTGTAATATATGCTCGTAATAATTTATTACTTGAACATAAAAACAAGAAACTCAACCTGCTTATATGGCATTGTTCTCTGCTCTTATTTTCAAATTAAACTTACTACCGTTATCTATCTTTTTTGGGCTTCTACCACGTTTCAGCCTTTCGGCTCCTCTCCCTATTTTTCCATTAAAAAATTGTCTTTGACATGCTTCTTCCACTCCCCTTCCTTATTTCAATTACACTTGCCCTTTTTCCTAACCAATTTCCCCCCCCTTTTTATTCATTCCTACTTGCAAATCATCAAATTCCGTAGTCTTCTTATACTGTAAACCCACAATCTTCTATCTTCGTTAATCCATATCCCTAAATTGAAACTCTCTATATTTCAGCCATAAAAGCATTGTTTTACCGTAAGACTGAAAGTACTCAACGATTTATTTCTTATTCACACCATAGCTGCAATTCGCGATCCAATTTGATAAGTCAAAATATACACCGTTATCTTGGTTTCATTTCAACTTTCCTCCACCCTGAGCCTCAATGGTCAAATTTAATAAAATATATTGCACTATTATCTTAATTCTCGTTCACTCGGGTATGTCATTCGCTTTATTTTACTGCTAGATTTGATTTCATTTCCCCTCAAAGTTTTCCTTGCCTTTGACTTCACAAACAAACTTTTTGTTTTACATCTTTTGTTCCAGTTTGTAGATGGTACTTCGTTGACTCAAACTAAGCAAATGAAAGGCAAACTGCAAAATGAACATCACTTATGAATTTCAGAAGCAGCTAATCATTTTTAGTTTTCAATTTCTAGATTATTATTTTTCTTCAATCAAACTTTGCTTTGTAATTGTTTATTTTTGAAATGCATGCTTTTTTAGTTTTAATTGTAGGATAATTTATGCTTTTAATGGATCAGATTTAGCCTGTTATAACTGGAGTAATTTATTTTCATTTTCTTTCCGCTTTTTTATTATTTCTATGATTTTATCCTTCTGGTATGTACCAATATAACGTTTTGTAAGCACTTCTTCCTATATCCTCATCTGATAAGCATCAACATCATTTGCATTTTGTTACTACTTTTAACAGACCAATGTGTTGAATTTCGATTCAAATATTTTATGAAGAGGATGTAATCAATTAATTGATTTTACTGATTTGATTAATTAATTGATTGTTTTGATTTATTGATTGACTAATTGATTGGTTGATTGATTTTATCATGGAAGGAAAGAAACGAATGATTATATTTTGGAGATATTTTGAAGGAGCAATTTGAATATTTGCCTAGGTTTTCTACTCTCCTATATATGCAGCCTTCTTAGTTAGAACAAACAACAAGAAACCATGTGAGATTATCTTGTGAGGTTGTGTGCACGTGCCTCCAGGGGCTTGTGTCCTGGAGAGGAAGATGTAGGAATTTGGGTTGAGGGTAGCTATTCGTATTTACCGTTGAAAGACGTTATAGGTGCCTCCAGATTATCTAAGGGTTTGTCGTCGTTCTTTATCGCTCTTCTGCTCCAACAATATTTGTAGTCATCTTGATTTTTTTTTCCTCTCTTAATAAGCTTATTGATTGATTGTATTTTGTTTATTTTTTATTTTGATCCATTGTATGTAAACAAAATTTGTTTTTGGTGAATCAATAAAGAGAGTGGTTGGGTGAAATATTTGTGTATTGCTATTATTTCCGGTTTAATGTATTGTATTTTAAATCAAAATTATCTTTAAGTGATTAGGTGAAAAAGATCATGTTTTTCGGGTGTTTTGCCAAACTTCCGTTGCGCACAAAACCCCAACAGTTGGTATCAGAGCTCAGATCATCTGTAACACCCCGTATTTTCTGTGAATATTAAAATTAAAAAATCTAATAACACTTAATTTTTAGAAGAAGAATTAAGGAAAACGGGTTACGCCATTGCGTTCATCTTGGAATTCTGCTTGAGATAGAGTCCGAGTTTGCGTGAATCGGACTCCGTATGAAGAAGTTATGGAGTTCAGAAGATTTCAAGTTTAAGCAGAAAATAAATATAAATAATAATTAAAATAAAAAACCAGTTCAAAATTCAAAATTCAGACAGAACGGGCTGAGCGGGAAATTTCCCGCTCAGGGTGTCGACCCCCCCCCCCCCCCAAGGAGAGTCGACATAGGTGTCGACCACCTCTGTAAGGAGTCGACCCCTTTGAGATCCATTTCCTATGACGAATTTTGATAGTCCTGAGCTGATATGACCTTCTCCGATTGGCCAATGACTAATTTCTGAGGTATTAGGGCTTATGTGTCGTGCTATGATTGGCTGAATGACACGTCTCTTTGGTTTGATGACTCTGATTTCCCCTAGACTAATCTAAAAGCTAGAATTAATCCTAGACATCTATACATACGTAGCTAAACCTAAACCCTAACCTCATAACCATAAAACTATGGTGCCGTCATGTTGTTCGTCTACAAACTAGCCTAGCCTCCTTCATCTTCTCCAAACTAGAAAATCAAATCCAAACTAGTAATTGATTAGAAGAACTTCAAATCAAACGTCTACATCAAAGGATAGCTTAACAAATTCAGAAATCAGATCCCAGAATACAAGATCCATCCTTTTTCTGTAAGTTCAATTATTATTTAGATTTAAACATCTAATAGAAATCATGACTGTAATAATCGGATCTAGAACGATGCCTAATTCTGATTCGTGCCTATCCTTTTGTCAAATCTAAATTGCTTATGCCTATGGGATTATTGTGACTGATGTAATGACACCTATCATGCCTATGAGACTGTTGGACTGACATAATAGAACCTATCATGCCTATGAGACTATTGTGACTGACATAATAAAACCTATCATGCCTATGAGACTGTTGGATTGACATAATGGAACCTATCATGCCTATGAGATTGTTGTGATTGATATGATGGAACCTACCATGTTGTACATCCTATGCCTATGTGACTACTGCGATTAAAATAATGGGACTTATCATGTTGTACACAAAAATTAGTGATTCTCCTAAGTCCAATTCTATCTAATCTTTATACCTATGGTGTAAATTGCGTAGCTTGTCCACACATATTGTTAATGTACAACATTGAAACATGATTCTTGAATTGGGTACATCTTTACATGCCTATCTTTCCTTATGTCAATTCTTATGCTCCTTTTCTATGTTTCCCCTTTTTACTTGCTTTTGTGAATACTAAGTTCATTCGGAACTTAGATTGAATCTCGTTGTACGTGCGATTATAACGCGGGGAAAATTGGGTATAATTTAATTGGGTAAATTTTGGGCATAACATTGGAATGTGTCATAAACTTGTATTGACTAGACTTGTGGAAAATTTGACACATAGACTTGGACACATATGATAAATATGTAAATCGGCTAAAGATGAACATGCCTAACCCGAGGTTAGATTGAGTTGCGGTGTAAGACTGCCCGGAACCGCCCGGCACATCGAGCTACCGCAACAATATAGATCTAATGTGAGAGGTTAGCGCATTAAGCCCAAAAACCCGATGTTAGATTGAGTTGCGGTGTAAGACTGCCCGGAACCGCCTGGCACATCCAGCGACTGCAACAATATAGATCTAATGTGAGAGGTTGGTGCTTTAATGAATGAATTAAAGCTAAGAAACAGACATGCTAAGAATGGTAGGGTTAAGTTAATTAAGGCAACACTTAACCAATACAACATGTTAGTTAAACAGATGGGTGAGGTTAGGTAAATTTGGGAACACTTAACCGTTATAACATGTTGATTAGGAAACCCTAGTAACGGGGACCCATTTCAGCAGTAACCCACATAGATGTATCACGGTACCCTGAACTAGGCAGGGTGGGGCACGATTACTGGGCTGATTATAAGCGGTCAAAATGGCGACGGGTGGTGCAGCAGTGTAGGTTCCAGCGGAGTATGGGCGTGCACGTACTCCGGAGTGGATAAACCAGACACTGGGCATCAGTAGTATACACTGTGCATCTTGAATATGTTTCGGGTTGCCACCATAGGAATTGATACACCCTATGGCGGGACCAGCACAGGTATCTACAATCAAGCGGGGCCGAATGACACAAGTAATAAATGCATGCGAGTAGAAGCCGATCGGAAAAGGGATCACTTTGTTATGAACACATGATGGTAGTTGAAACACTCGTTAGTAGGTGCAGAGAAATGGAAATGAGTGCGATAGTATATTCAGTTTATCTTGCCTTATCTTATATTATCTTATTTCTATGGTATTGTTCTATGTTCAGTTTATTCATGTCATGATCCTTTTACCTGTTTACATGCTGAATAATCACTGGACTTACCAGACTTATGTCTGACCTGTTTTCTTTCGCCTTCTTTTCTTCCGTTCCCCCCCCTCCAGGTCCGCAGGGAGGGAATACTTCAGCTTAGTGCAGACCTTTTCCAGCTTGAAGAGAGTATATGTATTGCTTGGATTCTCTTTTCTTGGGCTATGGCTGTGGTTACACTTGTATTAGGGATTTATGCTGCTTTACTACTGATATGCTTCTTTATGTACTTGGAGTTTTTAATCAAGACAAAAGTTTTATTGTAATAATTTAGAAGTTGGGTTTTGAGACAATACCTGTAATGTTTTGACTGAACCACGCTATTAATGAAATGATTTCAGTTTTCCGCTGTTTATATGTCTGTCTTGTAAATTATCTGTTCCTTTTACCTAAAATGCTTCACCAAAGTTAATGCATTCCCTTTGTGAGTAACCTTAACGGAGGTGGGGTGTTTCACTTGGTATTAGAGCAATGGTTTACCATATTAGATAAAAGTTTTTGAAAACTATTTTTCAAAAAAAGAAGTTTAAAGAAGCTTTTTCAAGAAAAGTGTTGTTTTATTTTAAAGGCATAGTCCCCAAAGCCATATGCACTATCTTTCTATCCTTTGTTTTGAACCTTTTCTTTTCATTTCAGCATGTCTGGGGATTTTAATCTTCCCGAGGGCATACCGATACCTAGCTGGTTCAGAAGGTATTTGGAGGCTAGGGCTAATGACACAGGCCCAGCAGACGTTCCTTCTCCCCCAGTTGCAGACGTTCCTCCTCTTCCTCCTCCGCATGTGAATGCTTTCACGAAGATATGTAGAGACTTTCGAGCTATGGGTGGAAAGAACTTTAATGGGACTGAGTCATTTGTGGAAGCAAGAAACTGGCTTAAGGAAACAGAAGATTTGTTTGTTATCTTCGAAGTGGATGATAGGCAGAAGATACAATTGGCTGTATGGTTACTTAAGGACGAAGCCTCTTAATGGTGGGAAGTTACTAATGTTGAGAGACCAGTTGAAACTTGGGAGGATTTCAGAATGAGATTTGAAATGAAGTTCCTCTCGCAAGCTGAACGAAGCCTACAGATGGAGAAATTCTTAGCACTCAAACAGGGAAGCCTATCGGTAAGGGAATATGTCAACCAATTCAACCAGCTGGCTAGATTCGGACTGGAGTTGGTAAACACTCCACATAAAAAGGCTCTCCATTTCATGAAAGGGTTGAATGAGCCACTGCACAGCCTGGCTATGTCCCATATACCTATGGGTGTGACTTTTGAGAGACTGGTGGACATGGCACTGTTACAGGAGGAAGACAAGGATGGCGAGAAAGAGGCAAAGGTGGAAGAACCTCTAGACAAGAAAGTGGAGGGATCACAGAATAAGAAGACGGATTCCAAGAAAGGCGGGAAGAATAACAAACCTCGTGACAAGAGGAAGTGCAAATTTTGTGGCATACCTGGACATTTAATAAAAGACTGCAGGAAGAAGAAGAGGAAGATAGGTGGTTGCTTTCAATGCGGCGAGACATGACATATGGCTAAGGATTGCCCAAAAAAGGCAAGGGCAAGGGCAGAGGACTGGATCTACTTGTGGAGGCCAGGTTCACGCTCGCATGGCACCTCCACAAGAAAGAGGTAGAAATATTTCTGTTGAGAGTTTAGTTTATCTTTCTGATCATCCAGTTCATACACTTTTTGATTCTAGCGCATCACACTCTTTTATATCTACTGCTTTAGTTGAATCTCTGCACCTAGATACCAGTATAGTAGAGGATCTCATGATTGTTTCAAATCCAATTGGGGGCTCGGCTTATTTGTCCATGATTTGTTTGGATTCAGACATTTCTATACTAAGCGTTGGGTTTAGATGTAATGCTTACGTTTTGGGCTTCACGGGCTATGGGTTAATTCTAGGCATGGATTGGTTATCCACTAATGGTGCCATCCTCGATTGTGAAAAGAGAGTGGTTGGACTTATGACTCGCCTCGGTAACACTCTCGAAATCTCTTGTAATCCCATAAATTCTGTTATGCTTAGCTATCTAGAATCTCTTGATGCGTCTGTTGAAAACTTACAATCTGTGAGAGTAGTCCGTGAATACTAGGATGTCTTTGAAGAGGTGAAGGGTTTACCTCCGAAGCGAGAGATAGACTTCCGCACATACCTTGTTGATAATGCAAAACCTGTTGCTTTACCCGTTAGACACATGGCTCCTAGGGAAAGGAAAGAGCTCAGCAAGCAAGTTAAAGAGTTGCTTGAAAAGGGGTTCATAAGGCGGAGTATTTCTGAATAGGGTGCTCCAATGGTGTTTGCAACCAAAGAAAATGGTTCACTTCGCCTGTGCGTGGACTATAGGGAGCTAAACAAGCTGACCAAGAAGAATAGGCACCCACTTCCTAGAATAGACGACTTGTTCGACCAGCTTGTAGGTGCCTCAGTTTTCTCCCAACTAGATCTGGCCATCGGATTTCATCAGCTAAGAGTGGTTGAGGACAGCATAGATAAGACCGCGTTCAGGACCCCGGATGGTTTCTTCGAATGGCTTGTCATGCCTTTCGGCTTGACAAACGCACCTGCTTATTTCGTAGACTTGATGAGTGGGGTGTTCAGAGAGTTCCTTAATAAATTTGTAGTGGTCTTCATGGACGATATTTTGATTTTCTCAAAAAGTGAGGAAGAACATGCTTTGCATTTAAGGGAAGTCATAGACACTCTTCGTGTACATCAGCTGAAAGCAAAATTCTCCAAATGCCCTTTTTGGAGAGAAGAAGTAAGGTTTCTTGGACATGTGGTGTCCAAAGAGAGGATAGCTGTGGATCCCGCAAAAGTAGTTGCGGTGCAAGACTGGAAGATCCCCTGGAATGCAACTGAAGTACGAAGTTTTCTCGGGCTAGCGGGCTTTTACAGAAAGTTCATTAAGGACTTTGCGAAGATCTCAGCCCCACTTACTAGGTTGACGAAGAAGAACCTAACTTTTGCTTGGGATTTGGATTGCGATGTTGCTTTCCAATGGCTGAAAAGGGCTCTGACAATGGCCCCAGTTCTGACATTGCCTGATGGGAATAAGATGTTTACTGTATATACAGACGCATGCAGTACAGGATTGGGCACTGTCTTGATGCAAGAGGGCAGAGTAGTTTGTTATGGAGGAAGGCAGTTGAAGGTACATGAGAAAAACTACCCAACTCATGATTTAGAACTAGCTGCCATTGTTTTCGCTCTTAAGTCATGGCGTCATTACCTACTAGGAGAAAGGTTTGAATTGTTTACTGACCATAAATCATTAAAGTACCTTTTCTCACAAAAAGACCTTAACTTAAGACAACAAAGGTGGATGGAATTTCTTGCCTCATACGATTTTGAGATTGCTTGTACCCCTGGCAAGGGAGATGCGGTAGCAGACGCCTTAAGTAGGAAAAAGCTGACCTTAAGTCCTCTCTTTGTAGAAAGGTAAAGCTTGGAGTACATAGCAAACTTTGACTTTAGACCCTCCTTTGAATTTGTACCTGGTTTGTTAGCATCGCTGGAGGTGCGGCCTACTCTTTTGGACTCAATAGGAACCGCGCAACGTGAAGACCCTCGGCTAGTTGGCGTGATGGATATGCTAATTAGAGGTGAGACTTCTAGTCACCTCAATAGATACTCCATCAATGATAAGGGCTGGTTGAGACGGGATGGAAGACTATGCGTCCCACAAGCAAGGGATTTGGTGAAGACCGTTCTCGAAGAGGCACACCATTCTAAGTTGACCATACACCCAGGCGGGGACAAGATGTATAAAAACATAAAAAGGGTTTTCTTCTGGAATGGCATGAAGAAGGATGTAGTTGAGTTTGTCTCTAAATGCTTGATATGCCAGCAAGTCAAGGCAGAGCAGAAGAAGCCTGGTGGTCTGCTTCATGCTCTAGAGGTCCCACAGTGGAAATGGGATAACATTTCAATGGAATTTATTGATGGGTTGCCTAGGTCAAGAAGGGGCAATACTAGTATTTGGGTAATAGTGGACATGCTTACTAAAAACACTCACTTTATACCTGTTAAAAGTAGGAGGATTGCCTCATCGTTATCATCCGTTTATCTTAAAGAGGTGGTTCGACTGCATGGAATACCCTCCAGCATAGTAAGTGATCGAGATCCTATCTTTACGAGTGAGTTTTGGAAGAGTTTGTAGGAAGCTGTAGGTACACAACTATGCTTAAGCACTTCCTATCACCCCTCAAACCGATGGTCAGACGGAAAGGGTGAACAGAGTATTAGAAGATCTTTTGAGATTTTGCATTCTTGATTTTGGGGGAACATGGGAGGATCACCTTCCTTTGGTGGAGTTCGCCTACAATAATAGCTACCAAGCCACCATAGGCATGACACCCTTTGAGGCATTGTATGGGAGACCATGCCGATCACCAACTTGCTGGTGGGAGTCTACAGACAAGCTTGTACTTGGGCCTGACATGATCAGAGAAACTTCAGAGAAGGTGGACTTGATACGGAGGCGAATGAAGACCGCACAAGACATAAAGAAGTCCTATGCTGATAAAAGAAGGACCGACCTTGAGTTTGAGGTTCGGACAGAGTTTTTCTTAAAGTATCTCCTTTGAAGAATGTTGTTCGCTTTGGGCCCGGAGGAAAATTGGCACCAAGATTTGTAGGGCCATTTTCCTATCGTTGAGAGGATTGGGAAGATGGCTTATAAAGTAGAGCTGCCCGAAAGATTGGATGGAGTACATAATGTCTTTCATGTCTCTCATCTACGAAAGTGCTTACATGAGTCTGCGGAAGTTGTGGAGCCAGGCATACTAGAGGAAATAGAAGTGGAGCGAGAAGCGACGGTGAGAAGAGTTCCAACTCGTATCTTGGGTACAAAAGTTAAAAAGTTACGCAATCATGAGGTCAAGCTAGTTAAAGTACAATGGAGTGATGCCGAGGAAGATGCGACTTAGGAGACTGAGACAAGATACATGCAGCCTACCCTTATCTTTTTGAGGGTACATCCTTGATCTCCTGTTTTCCATAAAGTTTATGCATGCTTGTATCTATCCTTTTAAGTATATCTCCTCGGTCCTATTCTTTATCCTTAATTAGAAACCAATGGATGTAAACATGTATTTGAAACATGTTATGATTGATGGTTGCAAGTGGTTGCTAGTGGTTGCTCGTGGATGCATACACACACACACACACTAGGAACTAGATCGGCTCAATCACTTTCATATTGCATATGCATATATGTATTTATATATGGATTGAAACTTGATGTGTTATCATGTGGACGTTGGACTTGTATGAATGCTTGTTCACTCATGTAGAAAGTATGATTAGGAATAATTGCATACATAATGGACTCATGACACTGACATGATTCGCATCAAGGAGGTCAATTGAATCAGTAGACCGCCTGATTTTGCATTAGATAAGGACATATACACACACTATGCATGTGATCATGAAAGCATTAGAAATCTTTTTAAGGACAGTGGATACCAGTGATTGATGGTTGAGTAGATGGATGTTGGATGTTAGGATACATTCTTCTTAACTTAGAGATTTTGGGGACGAAATCCTGTAAGGAGGGGAGAATGTAACACTCCGTATTTTCTGTGAATATTAAAATTAACAAATCTAAGAACACTTAATTTTTAGAAGAAGAATTAAGGAAAACGAATTACGCCATTGCGTTCGTCTCAGAATTCTGCTTGAGATAGAGTCCGAGTTTGCATGAATCGGACTCCGTATGAAGTAGTTATGGAGTTCAGAAGATTTCAAGTTTAAGCAGAAAATAAATATAAATAATAATTAAAATCAAAAACCAGTTCAAAATTCAAAATTCAGACAGAAAGGGCTGAGCGGGAAATTTCCCGCTCAGGGTGTTGACTCCTCCCAGGGTGAGTCGACATAGGTGTCGACCCCCCTATAGGGGAGTCGACATAGGTGTCGACCCCCCCTGTAGGGAGTCGACCCCTTTGAGATCCATTTCCTATGAAAAATTTTGATAGTTTTGAGCTGATATGGCCTTCTCTGATTGGCCAATGACTAATTTCTGAGGTGTTAGGGCTTATGTGTCGTGCTATGATTGACTGGATGACACACCTCTTTGGTTTGATGGCTCTGATTTCCCCTAGACTAATCTAAAGGCTAGAATTAATCCTAGACATCTATATATACGTAGCCAAACCTAAACCCTAACCTCATAACCCTAAAACTATGGTGCCATCATGTTGTTCGTCTACAAGCTAGCCTAGCCTCCTTCATCTTCTCCAAACTAGAAAACCAAATCCAAATTAGTAACCGATTAGAAGAACTTCAAATCAAATGTCTACATCAAAGGGTAGCTTAACAAATTCAGGAATTAGATCCCAGAATACAAGATCTATCCTTTTTCCGTAAGTTCAGCTATTATTTAGATTTAAACATCTAATAGAAATCATGACTGTAATAATCGGATCTAAAACGATGCCTGATTCTGATTCGTGCCTACCCTTTTGTCAAATCTAAATTGCTTATGCCTATGGGATTATTGTGACTGATGTAATGACACCTATCATGCCTATGAGACTGTTGGACTAACATAATAGAACTTATCATTCCTATGAGACTATTGTGACTGACATAATAAAACCTATCATGCCTATGAGACTGTTGGATTGACATAATGGAACCTATCATGCCTATGAGATTGTTGTGATTGATATGATGGAACCTATCATGTTGTACATCCTATGCCTATGTGACTATTGCGATTAAAATAATGGGACTTATCATGTTGTACACAAAAATTTGTGATTCTCTTAAGTCCAATTCTATCTAATCTTTATACCTATGGTGTAAATTGCGTAGCTTGTCCACACATATTGTTAACGTACAATATTGAAACATGATTCTTGAATTGGGTACATCTTTACATGCCTATTTTTCCTTATGTCAATTCTTTTGCTCCTTCTCTATGTTTCCCTTTTTACTTGCTTTAGTGAATACTAAGTTCATTTGGAACTTAGATTGAATCTCGTTGTACGTGCGATTATAACGCGGGGAAAATTGGGTATAATTTAATTGGGTAAATTTTGGGCATAACAAGGGAATGTATCATAAACTTGTATTGACTAGACTTGTGGAAAATTTGACACATAGACTTGGACACATATGATAAATATGTAAATCGGCTAATGATGAACATGCCTAACCCGAGGTTAGATTGAGTTGCGGTGTAAGACTGCCCGGAACCGCCAGGCACATCCAGCGACCGCAACAATATAAATCTAATGTGAGAGGTTGGTGCTTTAATGAATGAATTAAAGCTAAGAAACAGACAAGCTAAGAATGGTAGGGTTAATTTAATTAAGGCAACACTTAACCAATACAACATGTTAGTTAAACAGATGGGTGAGGTTAGGTAAATTTGGGAACACTTAACCGTTATAACATGTTGATTAGGAAACCCTAGTAACGGGGACCCATTTTAGCAGTAACCCACATAGACGTATCACGGTACCCTGAACTAGGCAGGGTGGGGCACGATTACTGGGCTGATTATAAGCGGTCAAAATGGCGACGGGTGGTGCAGCAGTGTAGGTTCCAGCGGAGTATGGGCGTGCACGTACTCCGGAGTGGATAAAGCAGACACTGGACATCAGTAGTATACACTGTGCATCTTGAATATGTTTCGGGTTGCCACCATAGGAATTGATACACCCTATGGCGGGACCAGCACAGGTATCTACAATCAAGCGGGGCCGAATGACACAAGTAATAAATGCATGCGAGTAGAAGCCGATCGGAAAAGGGATCACTTTGTTATGAACACATGATGGTAGTTGAAACACTTTTTAGTAGGTGCAGAGACATGGAAATGAGTGCGATAGTATATTCAGTTTATCTTGCCTTATCTTATGTTATCTTATTTCTATGGTATTGTCCTATGTTCAGTTTATTCATGTCATGATCCTTTTACATGTTTACATGATGAATAATCACTGGACTTACCAGACTTATGTCTGACCCATTTTCTTTCGCCTTCTTTTCTTCTGTTCCCCCCAGGTCCGCAGAGAGGGAATACTTCAGCCTAGTGCAGACCTTTTCCAGCTTGAAGAGAGTAGATGTATTGCTTGGATTCTCTTTTTTTGGGCTATGGCTGTGGTTACACTTTTATTGGGGATTTATGCTGCTTTACTACTATTATGCTTCTTTATGTACTTGGAGTTTTTAATCAAGACAGATGTTTTATTGTAATAACTTAGAAGTTGGGTTTTGAGACAATGCTTGTAATGTTTTGACTGAACCACGCTATTAATGAAACGATTTCAGTTTTCCGCTATTTATATGTCTGTCTTTTAAATTATCTGTGCCATTTACCTAAAATGCTTCACCAAAGTTAATGCATTCCCTTTGTGAGTGACCTTAACGGAGGTGGAGTGTTTCATCATCGCATTGCTTGGAGTGTTTGTTGGATTAAAGATTGTAGATATCGGAGATGTTGTTTTCGTAGATGACTACTTTTGATGGTAGATATTGGGGGATTTAGAGGCCTGTAATGATGGATGCTTCATACCTCAATGGTCTGACTGATGAAGATGAGAAGAAACCCTCTGATATGGATGAGAGAAGACGAAGAAGAAGGCATGTGACGGTTGAAGAACCTAGTCCGCAACAAGGTGGAGAGGTTAATGTGGTCACTGTTGATGGTCCTAAGGTGGAGGATCATGGTACCAACAAGGGTATAGATGTCGATGATGCTTGAGGGATCCCGGAGATAAAGAGATCATGTCAAACAGAATACGGATGTCGAGTTGTGAAATCCACAAAGACAAGATGGTGGTCTTTATGGTATTACAAACGCTTTTAGACCGTTAGTTTTTCACGGTGCAGCTCAGGTGGTAGATGCATCTTTTGTGGGCGGTGGGTTGTGTTTGTAATTGAGGTGTGGTCGTAGTCCTTTCAAATCTACTAGGGTGTATCTCGTTGCCTGGAAATCGAGGTTGGTTTTAATTGAGAGTAGACGTTGTTGAAAGAGCTAGGTTGGCTTGTTTGTGGATTGTTGGAGTAATGTGATATTTGAATCAAGGTGGAGTGTTAATTTTTTTGATTCAAATATTTTATGAAGAGGATGTAATCAATTGATTGATTTTATTGATTTGATTAATTGATTGATTTTATTGATTAATTAATTGACTAATTGATTTTATCGTATAAGGAAAAAATGAATGATTATATTCTGGAGATATTTTGAAGGAGCAATTTGAATATTTGTCTGGGTCTTCTATTCTCCTATATATGCAGCCTTCTTGGCTAGAATAAAAAACAAGAAACCATGTGAGAATATCTGGTGAGGTTGTGCGCCTCTAGGGGCTTACCCCTTAGAGAGGAAGATGTAGGAATTTAGGCTGAGGGTAGCTATTCCTATTTACTGCTGAAAGTCGTAGTTGGTGCCTCCAGATTGTCCAAGGGTTTTTCATCGTTCTTCATCTCTCTTCTGCTCCAACAATATTTGTATTCATCTAGATAGTGTTTGCCTATCTCAATATGGTTATTGATTCATTGTATTTTGTTTATTTTTGGTTTTGATCCATTGTATGTAAACAAAATTTGTTTTTGGTGAATCAATAAATGGGTGGTTGGGTGGAATATTTGTGTATTGCTATTATTTCTGGTTTATTGTATTGTTATTTTTAATCAAATTCATCTTCAAGTGATTGGGTGAAAAAGATCCTGTTTTTTAGGTGTTTTGTCAAACTTCCGCTGGCACAAAACCCCAACACTATGTTCCCTCAAGATTTCGATCAATAGTTGTTCATGGTTTAAATAGTTGTCAATTCTTGGAAAAAAGTATGTAACATTGATTATCTCCATATAATTAGGCTATATCGATTATAATTATTTTCAATACGTTGGTTTTCAGCTATGGCTTCCATATCTAAATGAGAATACTGATTTTTCTGTAGGCACATATGTCATGTATATTACCTTAAATCCAGGTATTAATGGTGTGGTTGTTGGTTAATTATAGGAACAAAGACACTTTTGGTCTAGAATACGATGTACTTTTGGTAAATAATATCATCACTTAGTAGCTTTTTGTCTCCATATTTTACTGATGCAGTGATTGTTGAGCAGTGGTGAACAATGTAAACATGAAAGTTCAATTCTTAATTGTTGTAAACTATTATAGTATTACTAAAATATGTATTATTCTATGTATCTAAATATGCATTGTACACGCTGAAATTTTATATATTGTGTTTCGAAATGCAGATGGGTATGTTCACTAGGCAAATGATGAAATCATGTATCCATTACCAGCTTTAGTTGTTGTGGTCGGGTTCGACTAACTAAACTTTAATCTTCTATGTTTTTGTTTTTTGCATACTTTATGATTAATAAACCATGCTTTTGGAATGCTAGTGGATAAGACTAATATGTATCCCCTATATTAGCATGCGAATCAAATTAAATTCCAGATTTTTGTTATTTACTTCATACTCAAGAAGTGCTCTAATTTTTATTCTTTTATATTTGTTGAAATAAAAAAGAGAGCATCAATGATTCTTACTACCACTATTCTCTTTAATAAACAAGGCTTGATAACTGAGTTATTGAACTACTACTTGGGTAAGCAATCAAATATTTGGCTTTTTTCAATATTTTAGATTTTTTATTCAATTTGAGGTTTTTAAATATTTTAGTTGCAAATTACCTAGAATTAATTGTATTCCACTATTATATCTTATGTTTCAAATTTTAATAGTTGCATCGTTACTTACATCAAAGTAGTACATTTACTTCTTTGCATCATCTATGTTAAAACATTAAACCATAATATATTGATATACACAAACATAAGTAGTAACCTTCAACCAGGCTAGCAGAAATGATAATAATGGCATATTATACCAGTTGTTTTTTAACATATTATAGGATGTTTCTAGGTTATATTCTAGTATACAAGAGGATCATACACAACATTCGTATTTCTAGATGAGTTTTCATTTTTGAAACAAATGCTATACAAAAAATTATGTTATTGTGATTGCTTATTGAAACTTTGCTGTCTTTTTTCTTATTTGTCAACATATAACAATCTCCATTCTTGTTTGTAGAGGATACTTTGTTGAATCAAAATAAGAATAAAAAAGGCAAACTAATATCAAATTTACAGATCAAAAGAGAATGGGGGAAACATGGATCTCGATTGTCAAAAAATTAACAAGGCCCACAAATACATGCACTACCAGTATTACATTTTTAATAATAGAAAACATGCAATATAATATTATAAAAACATTAAAAAGAATTTACCATTTCATGATCCCATATGTTCAAGAAACCATCCTCTATAGCAATACCAAAAACTGATTTTCTATCAGGGTACCACTGGAACAACAATTTGCATCATTAGAAGCTTTTCATGAAAGGTACAAGGCAATACATAGAACGGATTTACAAAAAAGAACAAGTGTTACGGAAAAAGCAGTTGCCTGAACACATAAAACAATAGCTTTGTAACCTTCAAATATATGCAAAGTGAGCCAACATTGCCCGATTGTCAATCATACAATCGAACGATTGTGTTAGCAGATCTGACATTGAAAGTTGGGGGATGATATATCTAATTTGAAGTCATATATAATAATTAAATGGCTAATGATTAATACATTTGTTTGTTTAACAAAATGGCTAAATGTCTTATGTGTACTATTAAAACCGATGATTAAAAACATAATAAAAAAAACAGCGGAAAGGCATTATGCCCTAAATAAAAATTTTGCAACATCAACAATGTAATGGTTAAAGAAGAGAACCACACCCCCAAGACAGCGCAAAAGGTTCTGGGTATCACATCGCCATTTTACTTATTTAAATGCATTTTTTTCCAAGGAAAAATAAATTGTTTTATTTTTCTTAGTCATAAGCTAGAGATAACAGCAGAGGAGGGGGTTGATTTGGAAAATGAGTAGCACTAAAAATAAAAATTATAGAATGTCACCATGCAAGCAATGTATGGACAAAATACGGTTGAATGAATAGTTGCTATTTTGTTTCATACACTAGAGAGAATCAGAGAAATAGATAGCAAGAAGTATACCTGTAATAACTTTAATGCCTGGAATATTACAGTCCAATCTGCCTTGTATTAGAACTTCTAGTTATGTATATGTATGCAATAACCTATAAAATGATAACAGTAAGCTAAATTTACCAAAAAAATGGAGTAAATGAGGCTCCATACATGAACTAAGTGTTAAAATTCAGATCCGGAGAGAAGAGAGAGATAAACGGTAAAGAATAAAGAACTACATTTTTATTGATTTGCTGAATAGCTATTACAAAAGAAGATAATTGCTTGACTGAATACAATGCTAAATCATATATTTATAGGCTACATTTATTCTTTAGAATATTCCTAGCATATTCTTTATTCTGTAGCATATTCCCTAGCATATCTCTTGGCATATACTCTAACATCCCCCCTCAAACTCACGATGCGGAGAATCATGAGTTTGCCAAATACAAAGCTACGAAGAAACTGCCACAAGAAGTAGAGAAGAAACTGTCAAATAGAAGATGCCAATAGAAGCTGTGAAGAAACTGCCAATTAGAAGTTTGCCAAATAGAAGCTGCCAAAAGAAGTAGAGAAGAAACTGCCAAATAGAAATTTGCCACATAGAAGCTGCCAATAGAAGTAGAGAAGAAACTACCAAATAGAAGTTGCCAAATAGAAGCTGCCAAAAGAAGTAGAGAAGAAACTGCCAAATAGAAGCTGCCAAAAGAAGTAGAGAAGAACTGCCAAATAGAAGCTGCCAAAAGAAGTAGAGAAGAAACTGCCAGATAGAAGTTGCCAAAAGAAGTTGCGAAGAAACTGCCAAATACCAAAAAACTCAACAACAACTCAACAATCCAAAACAATCTTCAATCTGATCGGTAAGCAAAAGATCTGAGCGGCAAAATGACAAAACTGGTCCCCGGATGAGTTTATATGTTTGCATCCCCCAAACATATTAAACGAAAACAGAACTAAACCAAAGTGGGATGGTTTTGTATGTTTGCATCCCCCAAACATACAAACAAAAACAAAACAAAATCAAAAGGGATGGTCAGCATATGTTTGCATCCTCCAAACATACCTGCAGTAACCACCTACCACCTTCAATCAACGTCAATTGCCCTCCTAATAAACAGGGTTACCGATACAGATATCAACCGAATAATAAACAAACACTAACACCTAACAAAACACTACGAATCCATCTTCGTCTCTACATACTTCCGAACCACAATTCATACACCGCACCAAAAATATGAGGACCCCAAAATAGTGTCACCATTGCCTGTAACGTTTTACAAACCACCCACATAAACAGTACTTTTCTCCAGCCACAAATTAGAACGAACACCCCAGCTCGCAACTCCTGATGTTCGATTCGAATTACACCCAAGTAGAAAGCAGAACCAGAAATCACCAACACCGACGGCCGATTTTGAAGTCAGAACCCTATTCGATCACCCGAATTAGATCTTGAAATCCCAAGATCCGATTTGGAAACCATCCGATTTGCGTGAAAAAATAAATAAATTAGGGATTTATTAGGAGTGGGTGATTTTGAATAGGGATTCGGTTTTATGAGATTTCTATTATTTTTTTTATTCCCGAACGAGATCTGGATTTTGAAAAATGAAAGAGAAGAGGAACTCGCAGATTAGGATTTGGGGAAACAAATACACAACCATTTCAAAGCGGTTGACACGCTTTTGAGGAAAACGACGGAAACAAAGGATTTTTTTTTTTTTTTGGACTATTCCTATCTCTCTCTTCTCTAACCTAGCTCTGATACCATGTTAAAATTCAGATCCGGAGAGAAGAGAGAGATAAACGGTAAAGAATAAAGAACTACATTTTTATTGATTTGCTGAATAGCTATTACAAAAGAAGATAATTGCTTGGCTGAATACAATGCTAAATCATATATTTATAGGCTACATTTATTCTTTAGAATATTCCTAGCATATTCTTTATTCTGTAGCATATTCCCTAGCATATCTCTTGGCATATACTCTAACACTAAGGAGCAATAAATGTTCAAACATCAAGGACGAAATAAAAATTAAAGGAACAAATTAAAACGTGCAAAATTAATAACCAACACAGGCGTATATAATATGCTAAGTTACAGGGTGAGGGAGCGTCAAGTCAAGGAAAAACAACAACAAAGCTTCAAAGAATGAAACAAATCAAAATAGTAAAAATAGGAGGTAGGATAAAAAAATAGGTGCACCATGTAATGGGGTTTCGTGCATTTCATTTCATGGCATTTAGGCATATAAAAAAGAAATAAGGTGACGTGGTTACATGATAAGATATACAGCATCAAGGATGAATTGAACAGGCTACGGGCAAACGAAGGAAGAAAATCCCATGCTTCTATGCAGAAGATGAGATACCGAGGTAGTAATATTATAATCCAAGCATTAAAATTTCAAATGTAATTAAGTTCATAAGAGCGGTAATAACTATAGATCGTCAGCAACTACCCATCCCAAAATATAACCAACAATTATTGTTAGCACAAGAGGCGGATGGTCTTACTCGCCAAAAATTAAACGATTCTTAATTAATGGTTATGTAAGTTAAACTAAACTACGGTATACCCTAGTTTATTGAATATGCACTTATTTAAAATTATAATTTATTAACCATGATATAAAATTAATTATCCTTTTCGACGTTTTAGAACCAACTGTAATGCCTCGCCTCTATACTCGCCATAGTCAAGTTCATTTCATGTGAAATGTCGTCGGCCACAGCGGAGAATAAGGTTGGTTAGGAGCGACAATCAATATATTTACTCTTGCTTAGAAAGTAACGTCGAATGGCACGACCATACCAAAATTTTCGACATGACCATTCCAGGCGAAGGGCATCTACACAATGGCATAATAGCCTCAGAACACATACAAAATAATATAACATAGACAGTCATATATATTCACATCATAAGCAAATAAACTGATATGAATATAACACCATAAGTGTTTACATCAATTAGAGGTCACACACGACACTCTAAATCCAACATAATAGATACATGTACCAAATCCCATACTAATAATGATACATGTCATAAAGGTAGACTGCTACATATAATCCAAAAAAACTGCAACTATAAGCAATCAAGCCAAAAGTCATCATAAGGTCCCGGCAGGAATGTCACCTAAGCACCTGTAACACTTGGGTCTGACCCGAGTTTTATTTGAGAAAATAAACAATAAACGGATCAGTCAAACCATTCTCATTCATAACATGAGGCAATATTAAGAAATATAACATAAATGACATGATAGGAATAAACATGATGATTCATAAATAAAATGAAATGCATGATGTGAACATATATAAAGTCTCAATAAATCTCATGACAAGAGAAGACATGCAACGATAAAAATTGACAAATGAATGCCAAACATAAATCAAATTGACGCACATCGCATCTAAGTAATCAAGAATCCAGAAATCACTAGAAATCCAGAAAACATCATAAAAAGTGGTACTCCCCAGATGAAATGCGATCTCTAGGCAGCGAACCCATATGTTTGAGCCGAAGCTCCCTACGGAGCCGGGTCGTCACCTCGGTAGAGGAAAACATCATAAAACGTGAAGGTTGGACCGAAGTCCCATAGATGAAGGCCACAAATCGTAAATTCCCACTCGGGCGATCGCGAACCAAACAATATGTCATGGATCAGATACCAACGATCTGGGTGAATAGAAATTATTCCGAGCTAGTTAATATAAGAAAATAGCAACATGTTCCATAACCACATGCTATTCTCGAATATTTACGAACCCGTAATTTATTTCTATTCAAAACAGAGAAAATCACCACATATGTTCAAACGAACGAGTCCGGTAGTTATTCGCCAAAATAAACATATAAGGGGTCATAGTCCTCAGTTTTATTAAGGTGAATAAACTAAATTGCTCGTCCGATCGATATGATAAGGAATTGTATATAAATCAGTAGTATCAGAACCGGATTTAGAAATCGAATTTATTTTAAAAAGGATTTGAATTCAAAACTGATTAAATGTTGGTTCGATGCCCATTGACAATATAAAACCCCATAATCCATTGTGGTTCAATATTCATAAATAAAATCGTCGCCGTAGCGAATGGGACACTTCATAGAACATAAATCCATATTTCATGGTTTTAAAACGATTTGAAAATCATACGAGACGGCGTGACAACGATCCGAACGAGCTCGAGATCGCCGCGATACGCGCGGGGGAGGGTTGAAGAAGGAGGTCCAGAGAACACGGGGTAGCGCGCCTCGGCGCACGACAAAAAAAGGGGGGGGAATGACCAGACCTGGGCTCACGCCTAGGTCTGTCACCGGTCGACCGGTCTAGGGGGCCGGTTGACCGCTTTGGGACAAACCCAGAAACGGTCGACCGGCTTGTGCCTGAGCGTGAGCCCAGGCACAAGTGACGGGGGATTCATCCCCTGTCGCGACCTCTCCTTCTCGATACTCCTCTCCGGCCTTGTAACGATCTTTTCCAGTGCGTGTACACCCTCCCTTCAAGCCGGAGGCAAGTGAGATTCAATGTATATGCACATGAAGATTTTCAAACTCAATTTCAACCAAAATTTGAAATCAACGTATATCCAAGAATCAACCACGAACCAAACTAATTCAAACAAACATGAACATCATAAATAGTCTACAACTACACTTGTACAAGCTTAAAGCTTGTGGCTTTGATGTGAGTTCACAAAGAACTCACCTTGTTGTCAATGGAGCAATCAACTAGAAGGAATCCAAGCTAAAGGTGCTATCTTCTCACAAGAATCAACAAAGACCAACCTACACATATGAAACCCAATAACCCTATGTATTACGAACATAGATATTCTCAAATAGCATAGAGAAGGTTATGAAGAAGATAGAAATCAACTTACCTAAGCTAGGAGATGAAGAAACACAACAAAGGTTGGATTTTTATTAGATTCTAGGGCTTAGGATTTTAGTTTCCTCTTTCCCTAAGCTTAGGAAATAAGAGGAAGAGTAAATGAAGAAGTAAATGAGAGAGGGAGGTGGTTGGGTGCCTATTTGTGCTTTCCAAATAGGTTTGGGTGCACAAATTTGCACTTTAGCCCCTCCAAACAACTCCAACTATCCCGAATTTGAAACATATTGATGCTTATACTCAAAAAGATTGTAAAGATGTTTCGAAACCACTAGAAGTGGTCCTGAATCATAGTTCAATCATTTACAAAAATTCACCTTTTCGGGGACAAAACTAATATATTGATTTGATATTCGAATATTCATTTAAATAATATGTTGTGAATTTTTATGGGTTGTTACAGACTTCCCCCCTTAAAGAAATTGCGTCCTCGCAATTATTCAAAATAAACTACAAGTGTAACAGCCAGAAAAATTTAAAATTCCCAACAAGAGCATAAAGAAAATTTCACCTTATGAGAATAGGTCTGGATGAGAATGCTCGATGGACTCCTTAGTTTCCCATGAGCAATCCTTCGGATTAGCGGACCATTGGACTTTGACAAGGGGAATTTCTTTATTACGGAGGCGTTTTACTTTCGTGGCAACAATTCAAAGGGGTTGCTGCTCGTAGGTAAGATTCGGTGAAATTTATATTTCTTCAAGAACATGTGGATCGATAGCAATGTGGGATTTCCCTAATTTCCTCCGGAGTTGAAAAAACATGGAACACGTTATGAATGGAAGAAAAGCGATCTGGTAGCTTCACGCGATATGAAACAACCCCAACACACTCGGTGATGGGAAATGGACCAATAAACCTTAGTGCTAATTTTCCCGATTTGCTAAATCGCATAACGCCCTTCATGGGTGATACACGAACAAAAACCAAGTCCCCCACGGAAAATTCTAACTTTCATTTCTTGCTATCGGCGTAGGAATTTTTCCGACTTTGAGCTTCTTTTATGCGGCGACGTATAAGCTCAATTTTCTCCGTGGCATCTTGAACAAGATCGGGGCCTATAATCAACTTCTCTCCGGTTTCGAGCCAACAAGAAGGAGATCGACATGGCCTTTCGTAAAGGGCTTCAAAAGGTGCCATGCCAATACTCGATTGATAACTATTATTGTATGAGAATTCCACAAGGGGAATGTGGTCTTCCCAATTTCCTCCAAACTCAAGGATGCAAGCGCGGAGGAGATCCTCAAGAACTTGATTTACCCGCTCCGTTTGCCCATCGTTTGCAGATGATATACTGATTAACATAGAAATGTGTTTATTTTATGCTCTTATATCTTATCTTTTGTATATAAATAAATACTACTTGGGTATATAGGTATGCCGACTTAGCCACATACAGTCAGGAAATATAAAAATAGTGAACAAATTGCTGTATATTTACAATTGAAGACTTGCTGACGAAGATCTCACATCCAGTTGCTTTTTGGACAAGAAAATAATTGGAAGAAGAGATATGCATATAACAAATCAATAAAGAATTGTCAAGTAAGCAAGAGGAAAAGCCCAAATTTACTAGATTTCACTAAGGCCCATTTGCAATTCTCATTGTAAACTCTTTTTTAATTTCCCTAAGGCCCATTTGTCATTGTATTAGGGTTAGGGTTAGGGTTGGCTATCTATCCTATAAGTACCCTTGTAATCTCATTGTAAACATCATTCTGGAATCAATAAAGTTTTCTTCTTTTTCTCTTTTCCGCATTTTTTATTTTCTTAGTAATTAGTGTTGTCTACACAATTAGATTTGGTAGAACACTATTTGTATTTTGCAATTCTTTTTATTAGTGATTGACCGTCTGATTAGATTCAACAGTAATCCTAATTTTATTTCGTGTTTGTTATTTTAATTTCTGCAATTTTAATTTCTGTCATTTTTATTGCTTTCCTAGGTCATATTGGATTGAATATAAATTTGATTAGATTCAGATCTGATTCAATTCAATAATATCTTTATTGTTTTTCAACCAAATCTCCAAATTTCGTCTAGCTCGCCCAAGAAATTATATAAATAATTTAATTTAATTTACCTTCCTGTGATTAGACATGCATATTACACGATCTGTGCGCTTGCAGTATTATTACATAATTCGCGCTTTTCTATTACATAGGAAATCGTCGAACATATACACTAAACCTCGCTCATCCACACTAAATAACCCAAACAAGTCCCAATACACTAATTAATTAACACATACATGTTAATTAGTTGTCACATATACACTAAATCCCATCGTTAATGGTTTCATTAAAGGGGAACATTTAACTAACCCTTCGCTCTTTCCTTTCGGAAATGAGGGATCACCAAATTTAGGGAGAATGGCTTCTTTTAGAATTCATTTTGGATCTTTTAGCTTTCGTCAAACTCACGAAACGCTTGGTATTCTGATTTTCAGTCCTGGTGTTAAAAAGAGTAAATGCCTTTCAAGGCAAGTAAGGTTTGTGAAACTAGAATCGGAATGTACCTTTTGATAAGGAATGTTGATGCCTTAAAGCTTATTTTGAGGAATAACAATTTTATATGTAAGTCACTTTAATCTCTGGGGGACGTTATTCTAGATTTTGGCCCTCGGCTTCCTGCCGATCTGTTCCATCCTTCGGTCGAATCGTGACGTTTGGCACTCTCTTTCGAAAAGTTTAAATATATAGTTCATTGAAGTTTGAGTTAGTGAACTATTGCAAAGTGTAGCAAAACTCTTGTTTAGAATAGATGACGTTAAGAAATTTTAAGTACAGAGATTCTTTTTTATATGGTACGAGAGGCTAGAAGGTCACTAATTCTCCTTCGGGAGTTAATAAGGTATAGAAGGATTCCCTCATGTCCATCGGTTTTAGTGTGTTTCTAGAAGTTTAATAAATTTAAAATGGTTGTGTTTGGGAATTTTACCTTTGTAATGTTGCCTCTCTAGTTGTTATGGTAGGCTTACAATTGTAATTATTTTAGAAATCCTAAGAACTCAGGCTTAAATGTATAAACTATTTATGGACAATAGAATTTGGTACCATTTACCTGAGCACTTAAGCAGCAGTGCCTGGTATCACTTTTCCTCGAAGGGTGAAATGAAGTTAAAATCCTTCTTTGGTTGTCGTTGCGCCTTGTAATTGACCAATGTCCATAAAGCAAAGTGTAACAAACTGGGATTTTCGACCCCAAAAACCGACATAAAACTCATGTCAATTATTCAAGCATCGAACGTACCAGATCACTAATAGAAAGAAGTTAGAGGGTGAGAAATATAAAGAAAGAAAGTTAGAATAAAAGAAGAAGAAGAACATAAATACAACATCAGATTAAACACGAATCTCACAGCGGAACGAATAAATATATTAAATAACATAACTTTAAAATAAAACCAATATCTGTATACAATACCATTATCAGAGTACAACACTTACAACGTAGCAGGAATAAACAATAGATATATAATCCTGAAGCCTCCTGCTTCAAGCTCTCCAAGTATATCTGTAAAATCCTGACTACTTGACTGCCCGTACAAATTTGGACACCCAAGAATTTAGGGTAAAATAAAACAAAATAAACTCTGGGTCAGTCATGAGGCTGGTGTGAGTAAATTCCAATCATTTGGCTTAACTTTAAAATCCTTTTTAAAGAAAGAAAGGATAATCGTAAGACCAATCCACACACAAACACGAATAGTTTTTACCATACGATAAACCAAAATATTCTTTAAAATCGATACTCTTTTGATATTATAATAATGTCTAATTCAAATAAATAGCCATCTAGCGGAACACTTTCATCTCACGTTCCATATACATAATATATAATCAAAAACCACGGGCGCTTGTTGGGTAATGGATTCCAACTGGCAAGGTATGGGACCACCTTCCGACATTGTATCTCTAGAGAGGAATATACTGGTTCAACAAGAACATCTTACAACCCAAGCTAAACATGACCGGTCACTCATTTCGCTTGAGTGTACCGAATGTATTATCACCAACGGTTGGGATCAGCAACCATTTCCCGAAAGAGACAACATCAAAATAGATTAAAGAAGCAATTGGATTTTCTCTAGATCAAACGACAATACACCCTAATTGGGAGCTACCCACTTAGCCATGTGACCTACCCAATTTTATACCATTTCCCGGTTGTGAGGCTTGAGGCCATAACATATCCTTTTGACAGATCACACCTTTATTTACTTTGAATGCCACATCATCATACCCGCCAAATAACAAATTGATTTCTTCAAAAATACCACAGGTATAAAGCTAAGAGAAACGAATTCCTCCGCCATCAAACGTAAATACATTTAAAGAGATCAACTTACGCGATCTATTAGATATACCCAATCTGACATTCTTCCATGCAAGTTGTCATGGGACTGGACAAACCGAATGCACTATTCCGTAAACCCATCTTAGGCAATTTCTACCTAGGGTTTGCCAGAACAACCCTTGCATAAACTCTATATTCAATTATCTTCATCATATTTGATTCATAACGCTAATGCCAATACGAAGTGGTTTTCAGAAAATAAATCTGATCCTGGTCTCTCCGTATTGACGACAGAAAAATGGTCAAAACTTTGATAGTCGATTATTTAACTATTAAAGGAAAACATCCATACACACAACGATCTTATTCCCAAATGGAAATTTTATCGATTAATCATCAATTAACATGTTTCCCTTTGAATTAATTTATCATTAATTTATTCATTTCCCCATTTCACGTTTCCATATAATCGTATATTCATAAATTCTTATTTTGTAAATTTTGAAAATATATGTTATCAACATTGGAAAACATTTCCATTTCTTATTCACGCATCACTATCCTCCCACATCTATCGGTCTCTAACTATAAACTAGTAAGAGAACAACTTCCTAAGTATAAACCGCGAAGGCCGAAACCAACGTCAGATTGACACTCAGAAAGCCATTCAACTTAACTAATCCCCAGTCAATTTCTAATTCCCTCAACTCCATTTTAAATTCTTATTTCCAAAACCCACATTTCCTTTAAACTATTTTCATTTGCAAAATATTTGCTTTAATCCATTTTTCACATCGAATGTGAATAATATTTCTTTTATATAATCAATTCAGTTCAATTTCGTATTTAAAAATAACATCCCATTTCTCAATTCTATTTATAGATTTTTCATACAAAATCTCCTTTTTACTTCTAACACTTAAAATCTCATTTTATAATTCCCTTTATAAATGCTAAGTTCAAATTTCATTGTAATATCAGTATTAAAACTGATTTTTACTTCTCTATATAAATTCAGACTTATATTTTAATTTATCCAGTGATAAATATTTTACTTAATTTATAAACATCGTTTATAAATTAAATCTTCCCAATTTATCTGTTAAAAACAGATTTTTATTAAATATCTAATTTTCCTATAATTCTTTTATAATTGGAAATTTCCTTTTTATAATTCTATTAATTTTCCAAATATCATATTTATTCCATGTAATCATTTATTTACTTCTTAGTACTTTCATTAAGTTTTTTCACAAAAACGGCTTTTAATCTTCTGTATAACTATTAATAATTTTATACAAAAGTTTCATACTTAATTTCCAAATATTTACTTTTATAAAATCCATCGATTTTATAAAATTCTTAAATTCACTATCCACTTCAAAATTCCCTTTTTTTAAAACCCATTTGATTTTATATAAATGTTTTATTTCAATATATAGCTTGAAAATTCTCTTTTTACATCCCAGTATTACTTATGGTGTTTAAAATGCCATATAAAAGACCAGTGTCATCCAAATACATCAAAATTAATCACGGGTTATATATAACATCATGTATCATAATATATGAAAAACAGTATTATAAATATTGAGGAATCCAGTTGGATCCCTCCAACCTGTTTCCCTGCATCCACAGATGTTAATCAACATAAATAACACGAATTTTATATCAACATGAAATATTCTGATAAACAAAATCAAAATTTAATTAATGATATATACATATATATAAATATGTCTATAATTTCAATCAGTTAATTGGCAATTTATCCAAACAACCATCTTACAAAAATCAATCATCATTTGTCAATACTAAATTACGTTTATAAAATTATAAACTGGACTGAGTTAATGATTTTACTCACTTTGATGGTTTATCGTTAAATAACAATAACCATTCAATAGATCCGACCAGGCATTTTATTTTGCCATAATTTGAGACGAGCTCCCAATCTCTCCAAACTGATTTCACTATGTAGCCCTCGTCCATACAATCCCAACAGATCTTGTTTTGCGGAATTCTGATTACATATGAATAAGATATCTATTTTGCAAGTTTGTGTACGCTGTTTGAGTTAAAATTAAACTATATATATATATATATATATATATATATATATATATATATATATATATATTTATCTAATTGGGCCTCACCACTTCTTATTTCTTGGCCCATGTAACAACCCGCATTTTACGTATCGGATGATCGTAAAATATTTTTATTTTATTCAATGTGGGTTGTATCATTCTCATATTTTAATTTGTTGCTTGTGGGGATGTGAGACATGTCCATAATTTTTACCAATTTTGTTTGTGACCATTTTTCCCCTTACAGTCTTGTACAGGGTATAACTTTTGACTCATGTCGAATCAGAGGGTGAGACCTGTGCCATTGGAAAGGAAATGATGATTGGTTTTTCGTAGAGTGGTTACATTAAAGATTTGGCTCAGTGGTTTGGAAGGAATCGTTGTTTTAAGGTTTAACAGTTGGCTGTCCAGGTTTATAAAGCCAAAATGGGATGATTTGGAGAGGCCCATTTGTGGGCTAGTGGGAGGCTATAAATAGGGGGTGGGAGGTATGGGAAATAGTTTACTTTCCTCATTCTCTCATTTGGAAGAGCCAAGGGATCCTCTATTCCTCCATTTCTCCATCTTTCCACCATTAAAGCTTAGGAAACCAAAGATCTACACCATTAGAGCTAGATCTACATCATTTCAAGCTCGAATTCATTGGATCGAGGAGTTTGGTTCGAATTGCTCGCTGTCTGCATTCATATTTCTATTATTTTAGCTTTTTTTGGGGAATTGGTGAGTGATTTGCATCTCTTACATGGATTCAATGAAGTATAAGAACGTTTAATCATGTTTTTCATCAAATTCAAGTGTTTTACTATAGATTTATACCTTGATAAGTCCATTTTCATATGAATCACCCTATGATCTAATTTAGCAAGTTTAAAACGGTAATTTCTATGTCATTCCATACGCATATGCAAATTAGATCCATAATTTAGTTCATATGTTCATTTATCTTGATTTTGGTAAAATTTGCATAATTTTGGTGATAATCGTCATATTCATGTTGTTATTGATTTCAAACATGCTTGTAGTTGTATTGGATGAATCGGATGAGTCGGTTTCGTCGATGTCGTCGATTGGCGAAGTTTTGGTCGAAATTGGGCTTGGATTGGGCATGTGCAGGTTTTGGATCGAGCGTGCACTGCTACAGTGTTTTGGGTCGAGTGTGCTACAGTGTTGTGGGTCCAGCGTGCTGTAGTATTATGGGTCGAGCATGCTACAGTGTTTTGGGTCGATCGTGCACTGCCATAGTGTTTTGGGTCGATCGTGCACTGCTATAGTGTTTTGGGTCGAGCGTACACTGCTACAGTGATTGTGGGTCGAGCGTACACTGCTACAGTGATTTTGTGTTGAGCGTGCACTGCTATAGTGATTATGGGTCGAATGTGCACTACTACAGTGATTCTGGTTGCGCATTGCTACAATTATGGTCATGCATTGCTCAAGGATGTACTGAGTTCGTTTGAAGTGATTGCTCTAAAGTGTTCTGAGCTTATGAATAGTTGTAATTGATAACGACTAGAGATGAGAAGGCCGAGGAATTATCGTTGTCGTAGGTTCTAGCGGGCTCAAAGAAGGGTACGATGGAAAGACCGGTTGTAGGTCAAGTACCCTGGGCGTCGTGTATGGCCTAGACACATGTTGTGTATATCGTGTGGGGTTTTTGCTAGAACCGGAGTGTCGAGTATGGTCCTTGACAGTTGATGGCAAATTGTTTAGCCAGTCATACAATTAACGACAATTACAAAGCTTGGTTGGCGGTGATAGCCAGAGTCAGTCATGGCAATTAGAATGCTTGGTTGTATTGATTGTACCATCTCATGGAAATTATCTGACTTGGAATGAGGTGTTCTTTGGGTGCTTGTCTGATATTGGTTTCGGCCCCTCGGGCTTGTGCTTGAGGGACGTTGAATTCGATTTGGGCGGTTTCCGTGAAATATAACTAAACGTTGTATAAATTGCTTTTGCCATGTACGAATGGTCGTTCTGATTGCCATGGTTAAATTGCTGTTCCTTTGGATGTATGGATTGTAAAGGCTATCACTGCCAGATGTGGGAAGACGGGAGTTGGATTCTTCTTTGGTGTTTGGTAGATTGGTTTGTTAATCTACCTATTCTCATATACTTTATTGATGATGTTTGTTAGCTGATTTATCGCTCACTAAGACTGTTGTCTGACTCAAGGTTTTATGTTTCCCTCTTATTACCTTGGGCTGTTCATCCCTTTTTTGGTGGGCAGACTAGATGACAGGTGATTTCTTAGTGTGGACGATGTAGCTGTTCGGAGGCGAGCAAGAGGCTAGTGTACTATCTTCTTTTTACCATATAGTATTTGGATTTCCACTGTTTGTTATTCTCTGAGTGTTGTAGTGAGGCAATTTGTATGAAAACTATTGTTGTAACTCAAGTCTATGGGTAGTACTTCCTAGTTGTTATGAAAGTCTAGTGTTTTCTGCTTCACTATTAGACCTGATGTGTATATTCTATTATATTTTTATCCCTACGCTGTGAGTTTACGACAGGCTCCATGGTTGTTTAGTGCAGGAGTTGTGGGCGGTCGTCACATTTGGTATCAGAGCCCTGGTTGTCGATTTTAGCCAAAGTTCCCAGACGTAATTACATATGAGAGACGTACTTGTAGATTTTAGTTGGATGTATATTATATGATACTATATAGAATAGTAGCGTTTGTACTTCTTTAGCAGTTTTTCTTGTAAGTGGCTAATCATTCTAATTTGCAGATTTAGAATGAGTCGACGTTACACAAGACATACTGCTAGGAGAGAAGCTGTGCCTAGAGGGGGTAATGCGAGGCACCTAACCACCCGACCATGTTTGATGCTATGATAGAAGCATGCCTGTGAAGGCCCTCGCTCTAGTGGTAGCTACGGTTGATGTTGGAGTCCAAGTGCCTAGAGCAGTGGAATTTGCAAAGCTGTGCAAAGACTTTACATCATTTGGAGGAAAACAATTCAAGGGCACTAAACTAGTTGAAGAAGTCTAGAGGTTGATGGATACTTGCGTTCTGATCTTCAAGGACTTGGGCATTGATGATGCAACAAAGAGGAAGCTTGCATCAAGGCAGTTAGAGGGCAGAGCAATGGACTGGTGGAACTCTGTCGCACTTGAGACCCCTGAAGAGGATATTTCGTGGGATCAGTTCCAAGCCAAATTTGAAGCAAAGTTTATCTTCACCGTGCAAAAGTCAATTCTGTTTAAGAGATTCGTGGAGCTTAAGAAGAATGGTCGCCCAGTTCTTGACTATATTCTGACTTCGAGACTTTGTTGAAGTATGCTCATTCATATGTGGATACTCTTATCAGAAGAATGAGAAGTTTATCTTGGGATTGGATGAATATCTTGGGAATCAGCTTGTAGATCATCTCAATGGTAGTTTGGAGAAGATCGTCGATAAGGCTTTAAGGCATGAAAGTCTATTTCGTAAGAAGATGTTTGTTGTTGCACCTAAGGAAGAACAGAAGCCACGACAGGGTGGTAATAATAAGAAAAGGAAGCAGCAACAACAGCAAGGAAAGGATGGCCAAAAGAAGCAGAAGGGAGAAGTGACTTGATTCAATTTTTGGAAGAAGGGCCATTTTGCTAGGGAATGCAAGAATCCTAAAGGTGAGAAGAAGTGCTTCAAGTGTGGAAAGCCGGTACATGAGAAGAAAGATTGTCTAGAATCAACTAAAGGGAAGCAAGTGGTTAAGGCTTATGCTTTGGGGGTTGTGTCGTCTTCTTCAAGAGCTCCTACTGCTGAAGAAAAGTTAAAGGGTGTCGTTGTGCAAGGTACTCTTTCTGTTCATGGTGTTTCAGTTCGTGTGTTGTTTGATACTAGAGCATTACATTCATTCATTTGCAATGAGCTTGTGTGTCGCTTGGGTTTGGAACCCAAGATTTGTGATAGACCATTGATCGTGACTAATCCAGTTGGGGGTTCGTCCAGTTTGTGCATGTTGTGTCGTGGTCTAGTGTTGTCGAGTCATGGTTGCTCTTTTATGTGTGATTGCTTTGTTCTTAACTTCGCTGGGTTAGGGATCGTCTTGGGTATGGGTTGGCTCAAGAGGTATGCGACAAGGGTGAATTGTGAAAAGCTAGATGTGAGAGTCAGGGATGTGGAAGGGAAAAAGGTGTTGATACGGTGTAAGCACGAAGAGGGTGTCTTCGTTAGATATCTATATTTGCTTGTGATTCCACAGGAAGTCTTATCATCTGTGATGATCGCTAATGAGTATGAGTATGCCTTTAACGAAGTCAAAGGTTTGCTACCGCGTCGTGAGATCGAGTTTAGGATCGATTTGGTCGAGGCTTCTAGACCAATCGTTATGCCTCTTAGGCGGATGGCGCCTAAGGAACAACGAGAGTTGGAGGTACAGGTTCATGACTGTTAGACCAAATGTTGGCACTAACACCCAAATTCTATGTGAAAACCTCACAATCACAGATCAATGCAGAAAAAGTAGTAAAATAAAGAGGAGACACACGAGAATTTTATAGTGGTTCGGCTCAATTCAAGCCTACGTCCACTTTATAGTTTCTTAAATCCTAAGAAGCTATTACAATGTTGTTTGCTTGCGGTTTGTACACAAAATCCTCGTTTTTACAATGAAAAAGTGAAAATTATACATGAAATCCTCGTGTTGAATTGAATTGGATCGGCCTTCCTATTGCTGCAAAGTCCTTGCGATGGTGGAAGATGAGAGTTGGAAATGGCCGAAAAGAGAAGATTTCAAAAGTCCCCTTAAATATCCATCTCATGGTGTATTTATAGGCGTAGAGGGACCTTGCCAGGCTCTGAAGCGGTCCGATTCGGAGGTGCCACGTGGCGGGCACTGAGGTGATCTCGGAAGTAGTGGAGAGGTGGTCTTCAGATCGTGCTAGGACAGGTGGAGTCCGATCCGCAATTGTAGGAGTCGGTTATGCCAAGAGAAGTGGTCAAAGCAGCAGTGTGTGCAGAAACAGGTCCAGTCGGTTCGGATCGGATCTGAACCGGTCCTTCGAGCTGAGCGCATGTGTCCACTTCTGTGCAGATGTCCAAAGCGGGTTGGGTTTTCCTATCCCGATCCGAACTGAAGTGAGCTAAGTTTCCAAGGACAAGCTACTTCGTTATTTGCTTTTGTGTCATCCAAACCGACTCGACAGGGGTGATCCGATCCGAACCGATGCGTGGTGATGGTAACTCCAAAATCCATGTCTCCGGTTCTATATGCGTTCACGGAAACAACGTAACTTTCAAACCGTAAGTCCGTTTTAGCCAAACGAAAGCTCGATTCGAAGCTAATTCAAAGAGCTACAAGAGTTACAGAGCTCAACTCCGTAATTGCTGTTTTCGGGCCCAAAAGAGGTCGTCTGATAGGAGTTTCGGGCCAATCTTTGATTGAGATGCGACTTTAGCCAAATCGCTTCGTGTCTTCTAACGGTATTCCCCAAACTTGTGCGTGTTGTTATTCAGAGATTTTATGTGTGGCGGCTTTGACTAAAAAGCGGGTCAACAGTGACCTTCTAGGAAAAGGGTTCATTCGGAGGAGTGTATCCGAATGGGGTTTGCAACCAAGGCAGATGGACACACTTCACGAATTATGGTTAGAAATTAAAAGGGCCACAACCGCAAAATAAATAGAGAAAAACAAGTACAGGGCACGAGATTTTTATAGTGGTTCGATTCAATGTGAGTCTACGTCCACTTTCAATCACTTTTCATCATTATGGAGAGAATTACAAATTTTGTCATCTCATACATCACATTAATTACACTTGACCCCTTTTGTGATAATTCTCCACTTTTTGCTCTCTTTCTGCTTTAGATCACACTTAGATTCGAGAAGGAACGGATTGGATTGTGTAATTATATACTTTTCCCTGGTTCCATCATGAAAATGATTTTAGATCCGTGCATTGAAGAGGAGCTATGGCGGTTGGAGATCACTCGGAGTAGATCGAAGTGTGAATTAATGGTGCCCGGAGAAGATGAGATCCATTCCATGTAGGAGGAAGAAGGAGAGAAGTTTGGAGGCCATTAATGAAGTTTTTAGAAGCTTTAGAACAGTCGAGGAATGATTTTGGCAGCCCTTCGGGGTAGTGGAATCGGTCCCTTGAATTGTGGAGAAAGGGGCTATTTATAAGCGAAGTTTGAGGGTAGTGGCAGTCTCGTAATTACGGGGTGCAGAGTTTGGATCGGGCTAAAACTATTTACAGAAATGCCACTGGTCCACTTTACAGTTGTATACAGCTGTCATGTCCCATAAATTACGGTTCTGCCACCGCCATAAATAATGTACCGACCCACTTTATGTTTCATGCCCGGTCCACTTTCCAATGTCCCGATCCAACATTACATAAATATACCGATCCGCACAACACTTTAATTAGTACCGACCCATATTTAGCTGAATGGGACTGATCCACTTTGAATAAATGGGACTGATCCGTTTCATTGCAATGCACCGCTCCAGTTTATACTGAATGCACCGTTCTAATAATTCACCATGTTGCCACATGTCTGTATGTCTGTGCGATCCCGCTTTCTAGTGTTTGCATGATTCAAGAACCGACCCACATTGCTTATAATGCACTGACCCGTTTGCATTTAAATACACCGATCCACATGCATATCTCAATGGACCGATCCACGTGTCCTTTACTTAAGCTGCCATTCTGGTTGTATTGCACTTTTTATACAACGACCCACTCAGCGAATGCAACTTCATTTGATGATCCATCCGAACGCTCTCTCGTACTCAACATGTATGCCATCATGTCTGAACACAGTTGCATGAATTCATTTACATAATACGTGTTGGATCCTTATGTGTTAAATAGCCTTGGACATGTCACTTATTTCATTCATGAAGTGGGATTATTCCACTTGTTTGGGCAAACCAAAAATATATGTTAGCCTGCATGAGCTCGCACCTTGCATTGCATACTTGACCCATATCACATTATATACTCTCAACACGTTGGTGCCGCGACACTTAATTCATATGCTTTGCATTAGTATCGTCACACATTCAGCTTGGGGCCGATCCATTCTTTGTGTGTCTTTGGGACCGACCAGCTTTGTAATTGACCGACCTGATGTAGTGACCGATCTGATGCCTTAATACTGACCGACCCGATGTAGTGATCGATCCGATGCCTTAATACTGACCGACCCGGTCCATTAATTCTGACCGACCCGATCCAGTGTTTTAAAGAACTTACCGACCCGGTATGCATTGTTAAGGCCGATCCATATTTATGGCCGACCTAGTGCTTTTAGATTACACCGATCCGATACTTCTAGACTAGGCCGATCCGATACTTCTGGACTAGGCCGATCTGGTACTTGGCCGACCCATTGCTATCTGAATGGTCGGATCCACTTTGTTGAGGCCAAACCATATTTGCGACCTACCCGGTGTTCTACAACTAACAGACCCGATCCGCTGGTACTTTCCGACCCATGTGTTTGAGGTCGATCTAGTGCTCTAGCAGGGTTAACATTTGCCCCTTGAAGTTTATATTTTTTGCTTGCAAAACATTACTGTTGATATATTCTGCATTGAGATCCAGTTATAGCCTTTTGTCTTGCTATGACGAACCATGCTTTAAATTCATATGCTTCATGTCACCTATTCTGTAATTAAAATAAGCACCTGTGCAGTTTTGGACTTATACTTCACTATCGGTCGTCCATATCGATAGCGGATTTAGTTAATCATTAAAAATGACTTATAGAGAATTTGGTTTTGAATTGAATAAGATGTCTACACGGAATAGTTTTACTTGACGGTTTAAAACTCATCAAATGTTATCTGCACAAACACGATATTCTAATTCGAATCCGCTTTAACGCTTTAAATCACTTAGTGGATTTCAAACGTTATTGCTTCAATGACTTATATGTTGGTGTACGATATTTCTCATTTGGGAAATTCATATCGGTAATTTTTCCTCTGCTTCTCTTTGGGGAAGTTTTGATTATTGGTGCCCTGGCTTTGGAGGTCCTTTAGTCCTTGTCTTGGGAAGAATGTTTTCACTGCTCGATGTTTGTTTTAATGATCAGTTTTGACGTTGGAGACTCCGTTGGATTCCCTATGTTTTCAAGAGGTCCTTTTAATCCAACGTTTTGTCTTCTCTTGTCGATTGAATCAACATAATAGGATTCATTGAGTGCTGTTGTTTTCTCCTTATGGAGAAGTCACTTTCTCTATGGAAAGGATTCTTGGTTGTCGTATCGATTCGTAGTGTGAACTTCAACGATCTTCATGGTGAGGGCTGCATCGCTTCGCGCTACGAACTCCCATGCTTCGTTTCATGTATAGTGAACTTTCGTGCTTCATTTCGTGCTACGAATTCCAACGAACCTTTAGTGGGTTGCATCGCCGCGCTTACGAACTCCTACGCTTCGTTTCACGTATAGTGAACTCTCGCACTTCGTTTCACACTTACGGGTTCCAGCGAACCTTTAGTGTACTTGCCTCTGCTATGGGAGGACTTTATTTTACCCTTGCTATGGAGGGATTGCCTTTCTATGGGAGGACTTTGTTTTGCCTCTCTATGGGAGGACTTTATTTTGCCCTTCCTATGAAGGGACTTTATTTTGCCCTTGCTATGGAGGGACTTTGTTTTGCCTCTCTCTAGGAGGACTTTGTTTTGCCTCTCTATGGGAGGACTTTATTTTGCCCTTGCTATGAAGGGACTTTATTTTTTCCTTGCTATGGAGGGACTTTATTTTGCCACTGCCATGGAGGGACTTTGTTTTTGGCGTTGTTCCAGAAGGTGAACATCAGTCCTTGTGTCGGATATGCTTAACTATGGTAAGCAATCGCAGCCGGACTGAGGGGTTGTGACCCATTGGAACTCGCGACTCATGGCAATGATTTTGGATATGCTTGCTGAACTCTCCACAGTTTGACTCTTGGAAACTCCTTCCGCTCACTCTTTAAAGTGGTGCTTCCCATCTTTGCATTATGCATATCAATGGTTAGAGCACTTGACATTTGAACTGGTGTTTGTCGGAATTTCCTCACTTCATTGAGCCTTGAAAGAGGAGATGCTCATTGGATAGCCTGTAATGAAAAATGTCTGTTAGCAAATTTTCATGTAAATTTGGCAAGTCAGAGATTTACATAGGCATGTAATACTTCATTCGTAGTGCTATTGTTCGGTACAATGTAAGTAAATCATTACAGACTTTTTACAAGAAAGTAGAGCACAATAAGGAGAAAAGTAATGCAGGAAGTAAAATAAATGTGATAGTGATCGCTTATTCTGAGCTGTAGATATTATATCATCATCAATGGTAGCCAGTAGATTATCAGCCTTGGAATAACTAGAGCAGAAGCTATGTTGCTTGGAGCGGATTGATCATTTGATGCCCCTTGCTCCTGGGTGGTTGCAGAAGGATTTGCATCTTGGGAATTCTTCACATATTGTTGCAGACGGTTCTTCTTAATCGGCTCTTCAATCAATGATCTCAGATGCCTACACTCATTGGTGTTGTAGCATGGCTGATTATGAAACCGACAAAACTTCCCAGATTTGGTCAGATGCTCATTCATCCTTATTAGCCGAGGCTCCGGATAATCTTCTGCATCCTTTGTGGCATGGTAGATGTTCTCAAGAGTGTCATTCAGAGGTGTTAATCCAAACGAGTCAAGAGGACGAAACTTTTATTAGCTTTGTTGTCGTTTCCGTTATTGGATCCCTTCTGCCCCTGAGAATTCTTCTGATTGGATTGAATAGCTGCACTTTCAGGAGTTTCAAGGAGTTGGTTACCACCAATGATCTGAAGAGGTATGGGATTATCGTTCACTCTCATGTACTCTTCCGCTTTCTTATAGAACTTGTCAAGCGTAGTCGGTTCCTTCATCTTTATCCATCTTACAAATTCGCTCGTTTTGTCTATAGCATCGAGTAGAGCCATGAGGACTATACGTGGTTCTGGATTTCTGACTTCAGACAAGGCAATATTGAATCGACCGAGGAAGGCTTTGATAGCTTCCCCTGGCTTCTGCTTCATGGCTGAAAGTGTTATAGCATCCTTGGCTTTGGTAGCATACAAACGGAACTGCTCCTTGAACTTTTTGGCCAGGTCAGAGAATCGATCAATGGATTTGAGTGGCAGCTTTGTGAACCATAATGATGCAGCACCTTCTAAGTAGAGAGGAAAATATGTGCATCTCATCTCATCAATCGCTTTAGCCGCACTCATATGCCACTCATATTTGAATAGGAAGTAGTTGGGATCAACGAGGCCGTTGTACGGAGGCAAAGTCGGAGGATTAAACTTCTTCGGACATTCTGCTTCAAGGATTCTTTCGGTGAACGGAGTCCTATCGGGAGAGAAGTCCCATTCTCTTTCATCATCTTTGCTAGCTTGATTCCTTTTCATGACTCGTTCTATCATATCCGAGATGTACTCCTCAGTATTATAGCTCTCTGCGAAGTCAAGCTCTTTACCAAATGTTCGTCTAGGCATACGATCTCGATTAGAGAGTTTTGGCCCTTTGCCTTCTCGACGAGAAGGTGCCCCCGTGATAGGATTAGTTACCTTTCGAGCATTCGCTTCGGAATGGTTCTCAGCTTTTGATTTCAATTCTTAGATATTAGCTTCGTCCTTATCACTCGCCCAATCATAATCATCTTTCATGTTGTAGTTGCGGTTATGATCGGAAACGGGCAATTTATCATTCTCTTCGAGGTCAACATAGACTTTCGAAGGGGCTTGATTCGGTTGAGCATTAAGGACGGCGTCAAGTTTCTCCATCATAGCTTTAGTAGAGGCATCCATTCGGTTGTTTACTTTGGCAACATCGGCGTTTAATTCATTTCTAGTCACACTGGCTCCACTTACCGAGTTTTCACCCACATCGAAATGGTTTGTAAGTGGCGTAGTCTCATTAGGAATATTATCGGTATTTCTGACATCCTTACTTATGGTCTTCTTAGATTTCACCATGAATTCGGAGGAGGATGCGGTTTAGAACTTCAATGCAAGGCATTCAACTTTATGAGAGTGTGAGAGGAGCACTACTACAAAAGTGGACATATTCGACACTATTTTGTTGTGGCCGTAGATCAAAAAAGCATTGTCGTAGGCCTTTTTTTCAAATAAGCAACACCAGGGGGGCATGGCATCCGCGACCGTTGCATTAGCCCTCTAATGCAACGCTTTTGCCCATTTACTGCACGGAAAGAAAGTGTTGCATTATAACCCTAATGCAACAGTACTTGTAAGTAATGCAACAACATACAGTGTTGCCTTAAGCATTATTTTGAGTTTGCCTGCCAGGTCATGATAGTTGAGCCACGTCAGCTTTCCACGTAAGCTGCCTACGTGTCAAACGACATGTCATCTCTCCATGTCAGTTGCATACATGTCACACACCAAGTCAGTTGTGGAGCCCACATGCCATGTGGAATTAATAATATTTTATACTGTATTATGTAACGCAACACCATTATCTTGAAATGCAACATCAGAAAAAATGCAAACACAAAAGTAGAAGAAGGCAAATGCTACAATAGAATAAAGCAAATACAACACTTTAATTAAAAAAATTGCAATGCCAATTTTGTACACAGAAGAAAATCATCCAAAATATTCATCATCACATTCAAACCATCGAAAACATTCTACATACCATACCAATTATTCAAATATACTGCAAATTTCAATACATACGATCAAGTACATAATTTAAAAGTACAGTTTAAATAATATGCTCGGATAAGTACTTTATTAGCTGTATTCTGCGAATAGATGTCAGTTCCTCCCTGTTTTTCCATGAACCTGCAGTAGACTTAAAAAAAGAAAAGCAAGGCAACAAAAATGTATGGATTGATTTTGAATTTCAATACCTTTCTATGCTTTCTGGATTCTTTCCTCCAATTACCCTCTAGGTGCAACAGAAAGCTGTTTAGTAAACACAAAGGTAAACTTCAGGAATTGAAGAACAAAAGAAAGCAACACGATTATTATTTTTAAGTAATGCGCAAGGAAGCGTAATTAGTTCAGTGATTA
This sequence comes from Allium sativum, assembly GCA_030737875.1. NCBI lineage: Eukaryota > Viridiplantae > Streptophyta > Magnoliopsida > Asparagales > Amaryllidaceae > Allium > Allium sativum. The sequence goes on from CM060915.1 coordinate 981,521,179, forward strand.
AGTAATGACTTATTTTCATAATAGAACTAGGTACCATTTGAAAAGAAGCTTTAGAGTACATGAGTGTGATTTATCACCATAATAATGATGCTAAAACAGTTCATGCATAAATAGAACCATGAGTCCTTATCCTTTGGAGATAATACAAATGTTTTATTGCAAAATATGCTGACAAAGAAGAGAGAAATATACCTTTTGGGTTCATTCATTCTCTTTGTGCGTCATTAGTTTTGGTGGAGCATCTTCTTTAATGACATTCCAGTATCCAGCTGAATAATGGCTTTCTACTTTAACACATTAATGTAACCAATTTGATTACCCTTTTACGATATCCCTTTTTTCCCCTTCATGGACTCTTTGCAGTGTCTATAAAGGCAACTAACTTCCCCTTTCTATCAAATGTGCATCCTTCACACCAAAATTACAATGGCAGCTACCACGAATCTAACAACCATTAAGGTTTCATCAGATTGTGCATGGCAAGAAGATAACCCAGTCAACTATGCACTTCCTTTACTTATTATTCAAATTGTAGCAGTGATCTCACTAAGTCGTACTCTTGCATTTCTCCTCAAGCCTTTTAGACAGCCTAAAGTTGTAGCTGAAATTTTGGTAAGTAATGAGAATTAGATGTAATGCTGAAATTTTTCACATTTTGAATGTAATTCAAAAGAGTTCTGAAACTAAATTAAAACTGTAAGAGTTCATTCATAATGTTGATTCTCTGCATATGCATTTAAAACATATCCTTACTGAAGACTATCATGAAGTGAGGTTAGAATAATGCATACGTTAAAACTGGAAAATAATAGTTCAATCATGTACCCATTTAAAATAATTATTTGCAGTTCTGGTCTTCTTGCTGCAAGTAAGGAGGACATGGAGATAGAAGCGGCAACTCCTCAATCTCTACAGGCTTTTCGCTTCATTTTGTCTAATTTCTGTATAGCACAACATTGTTAATTTGTTAAGAACAAGCAATTCAGATGTAAAATTTAATAACATCTAGTATATGACATAAGTAACTTATTATTCTAAAGTATTGTGCGTGTATGTAAAATGTGTGAACTGAACTTTGTCATTGCAAGTATAATGGTAAAGATAAACTTAATTAATTACCGACAAATGTTTTAAGGGTTTATTCATGTGTATTCGTGAAAGAATTCATGTATTTTTTTATTTTATTTTTTGGCATGAGAAAAATACCAAAATAACCCATCCGGAGATTAAATACCATTAAAACCAACCAAAAAATAGTCAGCATACCCATCCAAAAGCCACCAAAAAGATAGAGTTGCTCACATTATCAGCAGAAGAACATAGAGCTGCTCACATTATCATGGAGCTTCGGCAGTTTTGGCACAGCGACTGCGCCAGAGGCGGTTATTCCTCCATGGCTGGATGACGACTCCATCGTTTCATTGAATTTTGTGAACTGGATTATTTGTGCAGCAGCCAAGTGCGCATAACAGATTGGAGCAACGACGGAAATAGCAGTAGTGCTCCTCTGGTAGACATAAGACAATGAGTGATCATACATTATATTGATGAGTGATCATTTAGAAATTGCTACCGTTATTCTATAAAAGCATGAAAGATAGACAAGTATGTAGTTGTTAATAGAACGACAATACAGGAAGACCATTCCCCTTATGCAATCCATCATCTGCAATATTCTTGTCAACTTCTTCAAATATTTTTGCTATGACTCTACATGATATAACAACAACATAAATAGATATGCGAATACGCAATCAAGCTTCTTTTTAGGATACATTCTAATAAAAGTATAGCTTACTCCTTCTCGTGAAATCCATTGACCAAGGTGTTAACGATGATCATAAATGACGCACAACACTCATAGGTAAATTAAATAAGATTCAATAGAAACAACAATCCAAAACATGCAAATCCAAATGGATAAATCCGGAATAACAAATCCAAATAGGTAAATTAAATAAGAATGAGCAGGTTCGATAGAAACAACAATCCAAAACATGCAAATCCGAATGGATATATTAAATAAGATTCCGCAGCAAATCCAAAATTCATGTCCCTGCTTGATTAGCTATAATTGCAGATAATATGTCACTAGGGTATAAAAAGAAAACATCATGGTAAGATGTATAATAATTAGCATCTGTAAATTACAGCATTCAATTTGAGTCGGATATTTGCCAATGCTAATATTTACTAATATGTCCATTGTTCTTCCTCAACGTGGTGTTTTTAACCACAATATTAGTTCTAATTTTACCTTTATGCATGTGGTAGTCCATGATGCATAAACACCAAAAAAGTTTGTTATGATGTCCAACAAAGTTGTTTATGATGTCCAAAAGACCAGTCACTTTAATATGAAAAAAAAAATTTGGATATCATACATAGAATAGCAGTGTAAAACAGTTGTCAAATAAATGAAATACATGAGACAATCGTGCATCCAAGCATCTGGTTTAGTTTACACTTTGAAATGTAAACCAGTTTTCAGACATTTCCTGATAACCGCTTATTACTGAAATCCCCAATAAATTGAAAATAGACCCAAGATATGAGTAATCGTGATTAATTGGATCCAACTGCAAATCAATACCATAGATCAATTTTACCTTTCAGAAACTGATCCGAAGTCGCACGGTATACCAGATTAAAGAGGTTCGGTTAGAAGACGAAGGAGATCTGATTTCGAATGTTGCGGTTGAAATCGATTCCACCAATTCCCACTTGTCGTAATGGCTTGAACCTCAGTAAGTTGACTTTCAGAAACGGTTTGAATGTGGAAATCATGATCTAGGTTGAAGTTGTGATCGGATTGTACGGAATGAAAACAAAACCCTCAGAAACTGGAGTCGCCTTCGATTTGCTGTGGGGATTGAGTGGATTTGTTACCAAAATGTAAATAGATGAAGCGTTTATAAAGAAAAAGTATAAATCGCCATAACTGTGGATAAATCAAGTATGAACTGCATACTTGCAAAGCTCGAACCTTTATAGAGAAATGGAATTTTTTAACATCGAATAGGAGATTGAACCCAGTTGAATGTTTTCTATGATCGCTCTCATCTGATTATAGCTTCCCCATTGGATTTCAAGCACTTGACAAATCAAACTTGCCCTAATTTTAACATCGAATAGGAGATAAAATCAAATTTGTGGAAGCATCGAACAGAAAATGAAATCGAAATGGTAAAGTGAAAGAGCAGCAGAATTTGGGTTTAAATTTTGGTGAATTTAGGTTTAAATTTTGCTCTATAAAGGGGAAAGTGAAGAGAAAACGTCAGAAAAGAAGAACGATTATTTTGTGAATTTGGAAACATCGCGCCAAAATTTCACGTAGAAGAATGCAACGAGGGGGCTGTCACTGATTGGATGATAGGGTAATGTTTTAAACAGGAAGTAGAGATTGATTTGAACCGTTGGATTAATCAGGCATCTACCCTGATTTATTTGCTTATTTTGATAACACGGATCGCTGACTTGGATTGTATTTATGTAAAGCTACACTTTGAACTGGTGTTGCACGTCACAACACAAGAATTCTCACCGCAACAGTGCATTCACGTCTAATGCAACAACATATGAATATTGTTGCAAAAGATCAAAGAAAGCATAGCTTTCACCACACTTTTCATGCAACGCACACAAATTAGTGTCGAATATGCCCACTTTTGTAGTAGTGGAGGTAGGAGATGCGAATGCGGCCCCACGGTGGGCGCCAAATGTTGATCGCGAAATTAGAATCAACACCAAAGGTATTGCAAATACTTCACAAAATTTAGAAAATAGAAGAAATGGAGCCACACAATAGTAGAAACGCAAGTAGAAGACACAATATTTTATAGTGGTTCGATCAAGGGTGATCTACGTTCACTTTGAAGAATAATTCCATTGTCACATCTAGATTTACAAAGCAAGGATGTCCTCTCATTACGTACATTGTTCACTTCACTCTCTCTCACTTTAGATTTATTAGAAATGGTAAAGGAGACACTCGATGGAATTCTTCAAATATGACAAGTGATTGGGTGAATCTAGACCTTCTCGTGATCTTCAATGAATTTCCATGGCTTCATGATGAACTCGGAAATTGATCTTCAATTGGAAGTGGTTGGAGATGATTGAATCCTTTAGGAAAGATCGAGAATTGAATTGGGAAGCCCTTCGAGGTTGTCCAAAAATCTCCCCCTTTGAAGTGAAGTTGTACCCTTATTTATAGGAGTAAGGAATGAGTGAAATATATCTCTTCAGGTTTTGGATCGGGCTATTCAGTATTTACAAAAATGCCACTGCTAGTTGTTGCCAGCTAATTGCCAGTTTTCAAGTACCAGACCAACCCAGTTTTATCCCGATCGGTCCAGAGGTGTCCCGATCCAATTCCTGCCCGACCGGTCCTAAAGTAGATGTCACTGACCCGATCCAGAAATCTCCCGATCCATTGCATGGCAAACTGACTGACCGATCCACCCAAATGGTCCGAGCCACTTTTGGGTCGATAGACCGTCCTAGTTCATTGTGTAACCTACCGATCTGATCCAAATAGAACAAAATAGACTGACCCAGAATATATTTGACCAACCCGATCCAGATACAACAGACCGACCCGATCGGATCAACTTGCTTGATGAGGGATACACAAACCCGATCCATTTGAATGTGTTGATCCATTCCGAGTTGAACCGATCCAACGCCTTACAAGTTGACCGATCCGTTAGAATGTAGATGAACTGACCTATTTGCTTTATACCGACCCATCATTTAGCCTTTGATTTTTGTGGGTTAACATTTGCTCCTAGAAGTTCGTGATTTTTTGGATTCAAAAATTTTTGAGCTTCGAAACAGATATGCTATGAATTAATGGGTCGAATATCCTTTTAAATATACAGGTCAGTATATATTCTGCATTTGGGTCGGACATAACCAATAACGGGGGGGGGGGGGGGGGGGTCGAAATGTGCTTTTACTTGTTTGGTGCGGCCCAATATCCTTTGGCCTATATAATGGCAAGTCACATTTTTGCCTCTTCCTCTTCTTCATTACCTTGATTCCCAACCTAACAAACATTAATGGCGGCGGAATCCCTCTAAGGAGAATTCACCCGACTCACCTTTCATTCAACTCTCCACTCCAATCCATACTTAAACCGCTTTTCACACTTCAATTAACTCGAGCCGACGATCCAAATCTTCCCAATCCATGCCTATCTGATCTCCTTGAGCCCAAATCAATTCTAGGACGGTGAAACTCGATCAATCGCAGGTATTAAATCTCTGAAATTTGCATTCCATTTGGGAATTCATGTGTTCGGGTTTTGAATTGGTGTGGCTTGGGATTGAGAAGCGAATTAGGGTTTTAGAACTGCGAATTCTTGGTGTTGATGTATTCTAAAATGGTCTTGGAGTTATTTGTGATGAATTTGTGTGTATATGACGAGTTCGAAATGCATAAGTTTCTTTTGAGCTTGGTTTTGGTTTAACGCCCACCACATGTTTGTAGAAACGCTTGTGATGCTGGAACCACGTTGAATACTAGTTTTGTACTCGATTTTGCTGTTGTGACCAATCTTGTAGTTTGCTCACGTTTTTACTTATTGCGATGATCGTACTTACTTTTCAAAATATGAAGTTCTAGCCGCTAATGAACCGGTTGTGATTGGTCTTAGCTGATCCACCCTGGGTGGACAAAGCTGATCCAGTTCTGGATCGATCATGGCCATCCCGGTTTTGGATCGGCTATGGCCGACCCAGTTTTAGATCGGCTATGGCCGACCCAGTTTTGGGTTAGTCATGACCGACCCAGTTCTGTATCGGTCATGGACGACCTATTTTTGGATTGGTCATGACCGACCCATTTTGGGTCAGTTATGACCAATCTCCTCTGGCCCTAAACTGGCTCCTCATGCCTGAAGTTATGGTGAACATCCTCCATCTTTTTTTTTAAATACGCTGAAATGCCTTGTTTTTGTATTGTGCCTACCAGTCTCATAAAAATGAAGGGGGTCTCGAACCATGATAGCTCTCGAAAGCGCCATCGGTTGGGTAAGCTTCCAATGCCTGATATTCAGACTTCCTCTGCTGCCTCGACTCTAACCGAACTTCAAGTCATCATTGACAGACCTCGCTATACTCCTATACCACATATGTCTGAACTGGCTGATCGGTTTGAGGGCTGGTGCCTTCAAAGGTTGAATTTTGATCAGTTCGACCTGGACATTTATCCGTACAATAAACGATCAGTTCCCGAGGATCTAGACATTCTAAAGAATCATTTTGTGATGCAACTGGAAACAACCAAGACTTGGATGGAGAAGCACTTAGAAGAAATTGGACAGTATCACGCATACAAATTAGGTGCGTTGAATACCTTTTCTTGCTACCTCCAAAGATTGAACAGGGAGAATATTGAGCGTATTACTACTTTGGAGAAAGACAAAGCAACACTTATCCAGGCCCTTAAGTCCCAGGATGATATCAGTGCAGAATTATTAAGTTCTGGGAACAAAACAGGCCCAACCAGTACTTCTCCTTCTGCTCATGCTGGAAAATGTCCAGTGATGCCATCCTTTTGTCTGACTTTTGTTATTTTCTTTTATGTACTCATGCCTTAGACCGATTGTATATGCGGGTGCCGGTCCTCGCCTTCGTTCCTATAAAACTTTTGTACTGGGTTTGTGACTTTGACTTTGTGTTGCCATGATGGTAATGTTGTGCTTGTTGTACATTAAGTCTTTACCATCCATACCTGCTTTCCTTATATGTTTACAACAAAAAATCTTCATACTGCAAGTCATTCGTTATCGCAATAGCTTATACTGAAATGATTTCGTGGTACTTTTAGAAAATGATTTTTCAACTATAGCCACGAACCATTATTGGTTGGACCTAATTTGACCGATTTTGTCGGATTTCCTTAATTTTGACTATGGCAATTTTGAGATTTATATGAATATCCGCCTTTATACATGTCGTAATAGCGGGGTTACCGATTTTGCCTCTGTCATTTCAAAGTTCCTCTTTATTGGTTAAATTAGTTCTTGTAAATGCTTAATCCTTAATTTTAAAGTTGTGACGAATTTGTGGTATGTCTTAGGAAATGAACATCGTTAAATCTCTTTAATGTGATGGTGATGCCCCCATACCGAGGTTCGTTACAGACTTCATAAATTAGGTGCAGCATTATGTGACCAACTAGGTTTGGAATCTTTAGACCACGTGTTCTTGCCATTGTTGGATTTTTTTGGCATGAATCCAATCGAAGGTTTCCAATTTAGTTGGTCTTACTTGTACCTTTTTACAAAGGTGAAATCCTGTTTTTTTCCCTGGTTAAGAGTTCTTATTGTATATTCAATCGTATTCCTCACTAACCTGGAAATCCGGGCCCTTCGGAGATTAGATTTGAACATATGCCCCTGAAGAGGTTTTAAACTTCGTTCCTCTGAGGAGTATTTGTTTGTAGACCAATTATTCATTGTGATTGAATAATTCGGCCACTTGTAGAATTTATAGGGCGCCTTCAAAAAGGTCTTTGGGTCCGTCATTAACCGAATTTGGAAGACTCGGCATACGATCGGATGCCCCAGCAGGGGTCTTTTAAGCCCGGTGTTTATATCGCTATCCAGCCATGTATTAATGGCATCGACGATGAACCGAATGCCCCTCAAGGAGGTCTTTGGTTTCAAAATCCAGTGTTTATCACAATCCACCCTTGTATTAATGGCGTCGGCAACTGACTGGGTGCCCCTCAAGGAGGTCTTTGGTTTAAAATTGCGTTGTTTCACGGGGAGGATGCTAGTTCATTTATTGAGTTTTATCGCGATTTATTAGGACTAGCGCTTTAGACCCTGCAATTAAGAAGGTTCCCCTTTTGTGAAACTTGCAACTTTGTTTGTAGTTCGAACGCTGATTCATTTGGCTGCCTGGTTCCTGGTTTCCCTTCCTTATGATGCTATGTTTCACACCTTTCGTATTTTGCTGCGAATGGTGTTTTAAGAGTTAAGGAATATGTATTTGAGCTTTCCCCATCAGGATGCACTGTAATTTTCACCAGGTTACATTGGGTCATAAACATGACAGCTTCCTTTTAAGAGAGGGCCTGCAATCAAAATCGAATTTTTAGCAAATAATTTGTGAATCGTACGATTTAGGCAAGCAAAGCAGTTCCTTTCATTAGTATGTACAAAGTTGATAATAATGTTGCATGACATTTACAATGTATAATACTTACAACTTTTAAGATCTTATGAAAGAAATACTAAGCGAAGTAATGACGGAAATGTATAGCATTCCCTGCTCTTGGAAGTTGGATTCCATCTGTCGTCTTAAGTTCAAATGTACCGTCCGAGAATTTTTGGCTAATCATATATGGCCCCTCCCAGTTGGGTCCGAGTACCCCAGTTCCTGTCATGATTCTTTTCAGAACAAGGTCCCCAACTTGGAAGGTTCTATGCTTCACTCTAGCATTGAATTGGCGAGCTATTCTTCTCTGATGCGCCATAACTTTGAGCTCTACTTCTCTTCTTTTTTCTTCAAGAAGATCGAGTGTTTCTAGTTGCAATTTCTCATTCTCTTCTTGGTTGAAGTGCAATCTCCTATGAGTTTGAACCTCCATTTCTACCGGAATCATAGCCTCAGATCCAATTGCAAGCGAGAATGGAGTATGCCCTGTCGCAGTTTTATGAGTGGTACGGTATGCCCATAGTGCAAGCGGAAGCTCGTCTACCCAAGCGCCTTTAGCTTTTCAAGTCGCTTCTTTATGGTTGACTTCAAGATTTTGTTGATCGTTTGACTTGCACGTTGGCCTGCGGATGAGCCACGGCTGCAAAACTCTTCTTGATTTTGTACTTGGCACAAAAATCTAGAAATTCACTGCTCTCAAATTGATTTCCATTGTTGGTGATTATTTTTTGCGGTACGCCAAACCTGCAGATGATGTTCTTCAAGACAAAATTGATCACCTTTTTTGAAGTAATAGTAGCTAGTGGTTCAGCTTCAGCCTATTTAGTGAAATAGTCAACTTCCACTATTGCGTACTTCATATTCGATTTAGCTGTAGGTAATGCTCCGATCAAGTCTATTCCCCAGACGGCAAATGGCCACATACTGACCATTTGAGTCAATTCAGTAGGAGGCGCTCTTGGAGTTTTTGCAAATATTTGGCATCTGTCGGATTTTTTAACATAGGTCATCGCATCCAGGTTCACATCGGGCCAAAAGTAGCCATATCGCAGAATTTTCTTGGCTAGTGTTTGACCGCCTATGTGACCTCCACAATCTCCTCCATGTAACTCTGCCAAGATTGCTTTTGATTCCTCCTTTGTTACACATCGAAGCAATGGCATAGAAAATCCTCGTCTATATAACCTTCCATCTTGAATAAGATATAGTGGAGCCTTGCGTAATATCTTCCTTCGGTTTTTCTGCTCTTCGGGGAGTGTCCCATTGAGGATCTATTCCTTGATCGGAGTAATCCATGACACGGGCTCGTCAACCGTCTCCATGATCCAGTCAACATCTGCTTCCTCAATGGCGGGAGTTGAAAGGACTTCTACAGGAATAAGACCCAGCAACTGTGCATCCGAAGAACTGGCATATTTGGCTAGAGAAGTTGCCTTTGAATTTTCTTCCCTCGGAATGTGGGATATAGCATAGTGGTCGGGGTTGTTGAGAAGTTCCATGGCTTTAACAAGATAAGAAGGGAGGTTTCCAACTTTAGTCTGAAATTTTCCAAGAACTTGGCACACTACCAGTTGAGAATCATTGAAGATTTGCAAAGTTTTTAGATTCAGCTCCTTTGCTAACTTCAACCCTATTATTAATGCTTCATATTCGGCCTCATTATTTGTCGATGGGAGTTCCAATCTCAAGGCATAACATAGAGAATGATCATCCGGAGTTTCTGAAACAATTCCAGCCCCTGAACAGTAATCATTCCTGGATCCATCAAAGTATAGCTTCCAGCTAGCCATTGCCTCTGTCGGTTCTTCAATTTCTTCTCCCCTGTCCATGAACTCGGCAATGAAATCTGCTAAGGCTTGCCCATTTATAGCTCTACAGGGGTGATAAGTGATGTCATATTGGCCAAGCTCAATGTTCCACTTCAATAACCTTCCCGAAGTTTCTGGGCGAAATAGGACTTGTCTTAGTGGTTGATCGGTGAGAACTTTTATCGGATGGGATTGGAAATACGACCTTAACTTCTTCGAGGTAATAAGCAGACAATATGCAAGTTTCTCCTACTTCGGATAGTTTAACTCTGCTCCAGCGAGCCGCTTGCTAATGTAATAAACTGGCCACTGGACTTTAGCATCCTCTCGGACAAATGCGACGCTTAAGGCATGTGATGAGACAACTAAATATAAGAAAAGCTTTTCTCCTTCTCTAGGCTTAGAAAGCATCGGTGGTGACTCCATATGCTTAATCAATTCTTCGAAAGCTGTTTGACATTCTGGAGTCCACTGAAAATCTTTCTTTCCTTTTTTCAAAGCATCAAAAAGTGGGATGCACCGATCGGTTGCTTTGGAGATGAACCGGTTAAGGGCGGCATCTTTCCCATTCAAACTTTGAAGCTCTTTCTTTGTCCTTGGAGCTCGCATTTCCCGCAATGCTATGACTTGGGAAGGATTTGCCTCAATGCCCCTAGTGTTAACTATAAATCCGAGAAATTTCCCTGATGAAACTCCGAATGAGCATTTTAGAGGATTTAACTTCATACCATACTTTCTAAGGATATGAAACATCTCGTCAAGATTCTCAAGATGATTTTCTACCTTTCTGTATTTTACCAGCATATCGTCTACATAGACCTCCATAGTGTTCCCAATTTGAGATTTGAACATGGAATTCACAAGGCATTGGTGGGTTGCTCCTGCATTCTTTAGTCCAAATGGCATAACTATGTAGCAATATAAGCCTCTATCGATTATGAAACTCGTGTTTTCTTCGTCCGGCTTATGCATCATGATTTGATTATACCTGGAGTATGTGTCCATGAAGGATAACAATTCATGCTCTGTAGTTGTGTCGATGAGTTGGTCAATTCTCGGTAATGGGAAACTGTCTTAAGGACATGCTTTGTTATGGTCTGAGTAGTCTATGCACACTCTCCATTTGCCGTTGGATTTTTTAACAAGGACTGGATTGGAAACCCAAGCGGGATATGTAGATTCTCTTATAAAATTATTTTCGAACAATCTATCCACTTATTCTTTTAATGCCACGGATCTTTCAGGTCCTTGCATCCGTATTTTTTGTTTTACAGGAGTCAGATTAGGATTAATATTCAATTTATGAACAATTACATCTGATGATATTCCCATGCAAAAACATTTAAGTTTGCTTTTAGAAACAATATCAAGTCCTTCTGCAATTTTATTCCCAGCTGAGAACCTATATTAAGGACTCAGTCAGGATCTTTATCATGTACTGGAACAGAGATGGACTCCTCAGCTGGTGCCGCTCTGTTTTCCCCCATACTTGCTTTTCTTGGATCAATTTCCTTTTGAGCTTCACTATGTTCGCCAGTATGAGGGCCCTTCCTTAATTGCTATAAGGGGGGATCGCGAATGCGGAGCGAAGGCTCCATATCCTTCTTCCTTGCCTCGGCTAGCTCAATCAGATAGCATTCCCTTGTTGTTTCTTGGTCGCCTTTGACCGTACCAATTCCATTTTTAGTAGGGAATTTCATCGTGAGACACCATGGGGTCATCATTATTCTAAATGCTGCAAGGGTTGGCCTTCCAAGAAAGGCGTTGTAAGCAGAGAACTCATCTATTATGACAAAGTCTTGTTTTAGTGTCGCCTTACACTCTCCTTCTCCAAGCTCGACAAGCAGATTAATGACGCCAATTGGTTGAACGACTTGCCCTGTGAATCCATGGATTTTACTCTGGCAAGCTTTCACATCATCCATTGAGAGTTTCATTCTGTGGAATGCATTGATGAAGAGAACATTGACCGATGGCCCACTGTCGACTAAGACCCTTCTAACAATGGTTGGTCCCAAGACAATGGTTATCACCATGGGATCTACCGTTGGAGTTATGAGTCTGTTTGCATACTCATCTTTAAACACGATGTCATTCCAGGGAATTCTTGGCATCTTTGCTGACAAGGCTTCGTTCATGATCATGAGCTCTTCTTCTTTCAGAAGGTTCTTGGTTTCCTTGGAGTATTTCACAGTGTCCCCCCAACTTCTTCCGGTTGGGTGTGGCCCACCTGAAATGGTATTGATGATCAATCTTGGAATAGCTGCGATCGAAACATTTTCATTTTGCTTAGGTTGTCCCGCAGAGGTTCCTTGGCCTTGAGCATTCTGGACATTCTGCTGGTTCTTTGTATACTGCTGAAGTTTGTTTTTCCTTATCAGTTCTTCAATTAAGCTTTTCAGATGTCTACACTCATTTGTATTGTGACCTGGCTGATTATGGAATCGGCAGATTCTTCCTGACTTGACTGCTACATCACCGACCTTCGCTTGTTTTGGTACTGGGTAATCTTCAGTATCTTTGGTCGCCATGAAGATGTTCTACACGGTGTCGTTCAGAGGATTCAATTCCGAATTCTTAAAGAAACGAAGTTTTTTGTTTGGTCGGTTGTCTCTTTCATCATTCCCTCTTTTCTGACTACCCGGATTCTTTTGACCATTCTCGGCATCACCATTCTTCTTTTCAGGCTGTGTATTGCTTTCGGGAACATCTACGGCATAGGTTGGATCCTCATCCACACCTATGTATTCCTCAGCTTTGTCAAACAGTTCCTCAAGAGTACTTGGTTTCTTTTTTTTAATTCATCGCCCAAGCTTGGTCTTCTTACTTATAGCTCCCTTCAAAGCCATTAAAACCAAACGCGGCTCATAGTTTCCAACCTTTGCCGCGACGGTGTTGAAACGGGTGAGGAAAGCCCTTATGGATTCCCCTGGCCTTTGTTCAAGTTCATTCAACTCCATGACATCCCGTACTTTCATCGCTTGGAGTGTAAATTGTTCTCGAAACAATTTGGCTAAGGTAGCAAATTCATCTATAGATTTGGGTGGTAGCTTTGTGAACCAAAGCAATGTCCCTCCCTTGAGATAAGTCGGAAAATACAAGCACTTCAACTCATCAGTGGCCCGTTCCCCATCCATATGCTGGTTGTATTTAAATAGAAATATGTTGGGATCACTTGTTCCATTGTATGCCTTGACTGTTGGCAGTTTAAATTTGTTTGGATATGGTGCCATTTTTATCCTTTATGTGAGTGGGGTTTTGGTGGGAGCAAATCCCCAGTCCTTCTCGTCATCCGGCTTCCCCAAGCTCTTTTCCATAATTCTTCACACCATTTTTGTTATGCGTTCTTCTTTGTTGAGCTGGACCATGGGGCAGACGCCGTCATCTTTACCGGATGTTAACAAACGGTCGTGGTTCGGATGGCGGGGCCCTGGGCCTCCCACTTGAGGAGGTGCCCCTTTGGTGGTTCCATGCGCTTGACGAGAAGTCGCTTTATCAGTATGGTTGCGTGTGGGTGACTTGGCTTCCTTATATCGAGGATCTTTAGAATTTGCAGCTACTTGAATAAAGTCTCCTCGGTTTGGACTTGAAGAAGTGGAGCCCGCATTTTCCGTGTGATTAGTTTGTACAGATTTAGCACGAGCGACATTCATAGTAACTTTCGCCGTAGCGGCTTGCATGGCGAACATGGACTCAAGTTTCTTTAGCATGGCATTGTTTGCAATGCCCATTTGGCTTGTTAAAGTCGCGGCAACTTCATCCAATTCTCATCTTGTTACGGCGACTTCGGCCTTAGAACTTTCACCAACATTAAATTGGTTGGTGAGAGGAGTACTCTCATTGTTGGCGACATCGTTGGCATTTCCGCCATTTTGACTAGAAACTCTTTTTGATAGTCTACCTGGTTTACCCATGATTTCAAGCAAGGACTTGAATTAGGTCATAATGAGATCGACTTAGATTCTTAATGCAAAGTCTTGAATCTTATGAGAGAGTGAGAGGAGGTTGGAGATGCGTACGCAGCCCCACGGTGGGCGCCAAATGTTTGAATCAAAAATGACTCAAACACCAATGGTGTGGAATCACACTTCACCAATTATGGTTAGAAATTAAAAGGGCCACAATCGCAAAATAAATGGAGAAATACAAGTAAAGGACACGGGATTTTTATAGTGGTTCGATTCAATGTGAATCTACGTCCACTTTTCAGTCACTTTTCATCATTATGGAGAGAATTACAAATTTTATCATCTCATACATCGCATTAATTACACTTGACCACTTTTGTGATAATTCTCCACTTTTTGCTCTCTTTCCGCTTTAGATCACACTTAGATTTGAGAAGGAACGGATTGGATTGTGTAATTATATACTTTTCCTTGGTTCCATCATGAAAATGATTTTAGATCCATGCATTGAAGACGAGCTATGGCGGTTCACTCGGAGTAGATCAGAGTGTGAATTAATGGTGCTCAGAGAAGATGAGATCCATTCCATGTAGGAGGAAGAAGGAGAGGAGTCTGGCGGCCATTAATAAAAAATTTAGAAGCTTTAGAACGGTCGAGGAATGATTTTGGTAGCCCTTCGGGGAAGTGGAATCGGCCCCTTGAATTGTGGAGAAAGGGGCTATTTATAAGCGAAGTTTGAGGGTAGTGGCAGTCTCGTAATTACGGGGTGCAGAGTTTGGATCGGGTTAAAACTATTTACAGAAATGCCACTGGTGCACATTACAGTTGTATACAGCTGTCATGTCCCATAAATTACAGTTCTGCCACCGCCTAAAATAATGTACCAACCAACTTTATGTTTATGCCCAGTCCACTTTCCAATGTCCCGATCCAACATTACACAAATATACCGATCCACACAGCACTTTAATTAGTACTGACCCATATTTAGCTGAATTGGACCGATCCACTTTGAATAAATGGGACCAATCCATTTCATTGCAATACACCGATCCAGTTTATACTGAATGCACCGATCCAATAATTCACCATGTTGCCACATGTCTGTATGTCTGTGTGATCCCGCTTTCTAGTGTTTGCATGATTCAAAAACCAACCCACATTGCTTATAATGCACCGACCCGTTTGCATTTGAATACACTGATCCGCATGCATATCTCAATGGATTGATCCACATGTCCTTTATGGAAGCTGCCATTCTGGTTGTATTGCACTTTTTATACAACGACCCACTTAGTGAATGCAACTTCATTTGATGATCCATCTGAACGCTCTCTCGTACTCAACATGTATGCCATCATGTCTGAACACAGTTGTAAGAATTCATTTACATAATACATGTTAGATCCTTATGTGTTAAATAGCCTTGGACATGTCATGTATTTCATTCATGATGTGGGATTATTCAACTTGTTGGGCAAACCAAAAATATATTGCATGAGCTCGCGCCTTGCATGGCATACTTGACCCATATCACATTATATACTCTCAACACGTTGGTGCTGCGACACTTGATTCATATGTTTTGCATTAGTATCGTTACACGTTCATCTTGGGGCCGATCCATTCTTTCCGTGTCTTTGGGACCGACCAGCTTTGTAACCGACCGACCTGATGTAGTGATCGATCCGATGCCTTAATACTGATCGACCCGGTCCTTCGATATTGACCGACCCGGTTCTTCGATATTGACCGACCCGATCCAATGCTTTAAAGAACAGACCGACCTGGTCCGCATTGTTGAGGCCGATCCATATTTGCGACCGACCTAGTGCTTACAGATTAGACTGATCCGATACTTCTGAACTAGGCCGATCCGATACTTCTAGACTATGTCGATCCGATAATTCTGGACTAGGCCGATTTGATACTTGGCCGACCCGTTGCTTTCTGAATGGTCCGATCCGCTTTGTTAAGGCCGAACCATATTTGCGACCGACCCGGTGTTCTACAACTGAACTACCCGATTCGTTGGTACTGTCCGACCCGTATGATTGAGGCCGATCCAGTGCTCTAGCAGGGTTAACAGATGGCTCGTTAAGGTTGTGCGTAGACTATCGTGAGCTGAACAAGGTGACCAAGAAGAACAAGTATCTGTTGCCAAGGATTGATGACTTGTTCGATCAGCATCACGAAGCCAAAGTGTTTTCTCAGATGGATTTGGCAACGGGATTTCACCAGTTGAGGATGGAGAAGGATAGTGTACCAAAGACCGCTTTTTGGACACCATCCGGATTCTTCGAATGGTTGGTGATGTCATTCGGGTTGATTAACGCGCCAACGTACTTTGTGGATCTTATGAATAGAGTTTACAGAGATCAGTTGAACAAGTTTGTGCTTGTATTCGTGAATGACATTCTAGTTATTCTCGAAATGAGGAAGAGCACAAGGCGCACTTGATAATTGTGTTGGAAATGTTGCGAATGCATCGGCTGAGAGCTAAATTTTGGAAGTGTCACTTCTGGAAGAGTGAAGTGAGGTTCTTAGGCCATATTGTTTCTGGAAATGGGATAGCGGTTGACCCCGCTAAGGTGGCAGCAATCCAGGACTGGGATAGACCTAAGAATGCGACGGATGTTCAGAGTTTCCTTGGGTTGGCAAGATATTAACGATGGTTTATCAAGGATTTCTCCAAGATAGCTGCACCATTGACAGGGTTAACGAAGAAGAACCAAGTGTTCACATGGGATGCAAAGTGTGAACAAGTGTTCGAGATCCTGAAGGAGAAATTGACGAGTGCTCCTGTGTTGACCATTCTGAATGGGAATGAAGAGATGGTGGTATGCACCGATGCATGTGGTACTGGGCTTAGAGCAGTGCTAATGCAAAAAGATAAGGTTTTGGCCTACGCGAGTCGACAGCTGAAACCGCATGAGAGAAATTACCCAACCCAAGATTTAGAGTTGGTGGCGATTGTGTTTTCTATGAAGATGTGGAGACATTACCTATTGGGAGTTCGATTCAAGTTATTTACGGATCATAAGTCATTGAAGTATTTTTTTCTCCCAAAAGGATTTGAATCTTCGGCAGCAAAGATTGTTGGAGTTTCTAGCATTGTATGATTTTGGTATAGCCTATACTCCCAGCAAAGGTAACGTAGTTGCAGATGCGTTGAGTCGAAGACACACCAATTTGGGAGCGATGTTCTTGGAATGGAAGAGCCTCGAGTATTTGGCAAGGTTTGATTTCAGGCCAAGGTGTGAGTTGGAACCTAAAATGTTGGCAAGCTTATCGATAAGACCTACTCTTATCGAAAGGATTGGTGAGAGCCAAAAGGAAGATGTAAAGCTTGTTGAATTTATCCGAAATCTGGAACCATAGAATAAAGAGTTCGAAGTCGATCGAGAAGGATGGCTTCGAAAGCAAGGGTGATTAGTTGTTCCTGATATCATTGGATTGAGAGATGAGGTTCCGAGGAAATGTCATCACTCAAAGTTGACGATTCAACCCGGTGGTAACAAGATGTACCAGGACATGAAGCGAATCTACTACTGGGAGGGGATGAAGCGAGACATTGGAAAGTTCATTTCAAAGTGCATGAACTGTTAGTTGGTGAAAGCTGAACAGAAAAAGCCGAGTGGTTTGCTTCAGCCATTGGAAGTTCCTACGTGGAAGTGGGAGCAGATATCGATGGATTTTATCGATGGACTACCTAGAACCATGGAATGAAACGAAGGGATTTGGGTCACCATGGATCGCTTGACCAAAAGTGCTAGGTTCATTCCTGTCAAGTCGACTAGGACGACGTCAAAATTGGCTGAACTTTATGTGAAATGGATAGTTCGATTCCATGGTGTCCCAAAGATTATAGTGAGTGACCGAGGTCCATTGTTTACAAGTGGATTTTGGAAAAGTTTGCAAGAAGCTTTGGGAACCGAATTGTGCTTGAGTAAGTTTTATCATCCCCAAACTGATGGTTAAACCGAGAGGGTTAACCGAGTTTTGGATGATCTCCTAAGAGATTGTGTGTTGGATTTTGGGGATCATGGGAAGACCATCTGCATCTAGTTGAGTTTTCATACAACAATAGCTACCAATCGAGCATTGGGATGGCACCATATGAGGCGTTGTATGGGAGGTCGTGCAATTATCCAGCTTGTTGGTTAGAGACTGGAGATAAGTTGATACATGGGCCATAAATGATAAGAGAGACCTCGGATTGTATCGAGATCGTTTGGCAACGAATGAAGGCAGTCCAAGATCGTCGGAAGAGTTATGCCGATAAACATCGTAAGGATTTGGAATTTTACGTTGGTGATATGGTTTTCATAAAGATTTCGCCACTAAAGCATGTGGTTCGATTCGGAAATAATGGAAAGTTATCTCCAAGGTTTGTTGGACCATTTTCGATAGTTGAGCGAACTGGAAAGCTCGCGTATAAATTGGAGTTACCCGAGAAGATGTCAAGTGTGCATAATGTATTCCATGTGTTGTTTCTACGGAAGTTCCTGCATGATTCGAACGTGGTGATATCTCCAGAGCAGTACGAAGATTTAGAAGTGGAGACTGTGGTTACGAGACCTCGTAAGTCGCTTCGTGTTGTGGGGAATGACACGAAACAACTTAGGAGGAAGATGGTTAAGCTAGTCAAGGTACAATGGAGTGAGGATAGCGACGATTGTACGTGGGAGACGGAAGAGAGCATGAAGGCGACTCATCCAGAATTCTTCGTTGGTAGGACCCTTTGAAATCATTGTATCTTTTTGTTGTTTGATAGAATTTTGCATGCTAGGATAAGGCTATGGATGCATGGCTTGATGGTTGCTGTTTGGATGATAGAATTGGCATCTCATGGATGATAGGAATGCGAAATTGTTGTAGTTGCTTGAGTTCGCTTGGAATTTCAGGGGCGAAATTCCTAGGGGGGAGAATGTAACAGCTCGCATTTTTATGTATCGGAGGATCGTAAAATATTTTTATTTTATCTATGAGGTTTGGATCATTCTCATATTTTAATATGTTGCTTATGGGGATGTGAGACATGTTCATAATTTTTACCAATTTTGTTTGTGACCATTTTGCCCTTGTCGGTCTTGTATAGGGCATAACTTTTGACTCAGCTCGAATCAGAGGGTGAGACCTGTGCCATTGGAAAGGAAATGATGATTGCCTTTCCGTAGAGGGTTACAATAAAGATTTGGCTCAGTGGTTTGGGAGGAATCGATGTTTAAAGGTTTAACAGTTAGTTGTCCAGGTTTGTAAAGCCAAAATAGGTTGATTTGGAGAGGCCCATTAGTGGGCTGGTGGAAGGCTATAATAGGGGGTGGAAGGTATGGGAAATAGTTTACTTTCCCCATTCTATCATTTGGAAGAGATAAGGGATCATCCATTCCTCCATTTCTCCATCTTTTCACCATTAAAGCTTAGGGAATCAAAGATCTACACCATTAGAGGCTAGATCTACATCATTTCAAGGGCGAATTCATCAGATCGAGGAGTTTGGTTCGAATTTCTCATTGACCAGATTTATATTTCTACCATTTTATCTTGTTTTGTGGAATTGGTGAGTGATTTGCATCTCTCACATGGATTCAACGAAGTATATGAACGTTTGATCATATTTTTCATCAAATTCAAGTGTTTTACCATAGATCTATACTTTGATAAGTCCATTTTCATATGAATCACCCTATGATCTATTTAGCAAGTTTAAACCGGTAATTTCTATGTCATTCCATATGCATATGCAAGTTAGATCCATAATTTAGTTCATATGTTCATTTATCATGATTTTGGTGAAATTTGCATAATTTTGGTGATAATTGTCATACTCATGTTGTTATTGATTTCAAAACATGCTTGTAGTTGTATTGGATGAATCAGATAAGTTGGTTTCGTCGATGTCGTCGATTAGCGAAGTTTTGGTCGAAATTGGGCTTGGATTGGGCATGTGCAGGTTTTGGGTCGAGCGTGCACTGCTACAGTGTTTTGGGTCGAGCGTGCTAAAGTGTTATGGGTCGAGCATGCCACAGTGGGCATGCTACAATGTTTTGGGTCAAGCGTGCACTGCTACAGTGTTTTGGGTTGAGCGTACACTGATACAGTGATTGTGGGTCGAGCATGAACTGCTATAGTGATTCTGGTTGCGCGGTGCTACAATTCTGGTCATGCATTGCCCAAGGATGTACTGAGTTCGTGTGAAATGATTGCTCTAAAGTGTTCTGAGCTTACGAATAGTCGTAATTGATAATGACTAGAGATGAGAAGGCCGAGGAATTATCGTTGTCGTAGGTTCTAGCGGGCTCAAAGCATGGGTACGATGGAAAGACCGGTTGTAGGTCAAGTACCCTGGGCGTCGTGTATGGCCTAGACACGTGTTGTGTATAGCGTGTAGGGTTTTTTGCTAGAACCGGGGCATTGAGTATGATCCTTGACAGTTGATGGCAAATTGTTTAGCCAGTCATACGATTAACGATGGTTTCAAAGCATGGTTGGCGGTGATAGTTAGAGTCAGTCATGGACATTTGAATGCTTAGTTGTATTGATTGTACCATCTCACGGAAATTATCTGACTTCGAATGAGTTGTTCTTTGGGTGCTTGTCGATATTGGTTTCAATCTCTGGGGCTTGTGCTTGTGTGATGTTGAATTCAATTTGGGTGGTTTCCGTGAGATATAACAAGACATTGTATGAGTTGCTTTTGCAATGTATGAATGGTCGTTCTGATTGCCATGGTTAAATTGTCGTTCCTTTGGATGTATGGATTGTAAAGGCTATCATTGCCAGATGTGGGGAAGACGGGAGTTGGGTTCTTCTCTGGTGTTTAGTAGGTTGGTTTATCAATCTACCTATTCTCATATACTTTATTGATGATGTTTGTTAGTTGTTATATTGCTCACTACGACTGTTGTCTGACTCAAGGTTTTATGTTTCCCTCTTATTACCTTGGGTTGTTCATCCGTTTTTGGGTGGTCAGACTAGGTGACAGGTGATTTCTCAGTGTGGATGATGTAGCCATTCGTAGGCGAGCAGGAGGCTGGCGTACTATCTTCTTTTTACTATATAGTATTTGGATTTCCGCTGTTTGTTATTCTATGAGTGTTGTAGTGAGGCAATCTATATAAACACTATTGTTGTAACTCAAGTCTCTGGGTAGTACTTCCTAGTTGTTATGAAAGTCTAGTGTTTTCTACTTCACTATTAGACATGTCGTATATATTCTATTATATTTTTATCCTTCTGCTGTGAGTTTACGACAGGTTCCGCGGTTGTTACCTTACCTTGATGATCGTCCATAGCTGCCTGGCACACTTTTCAGCGCATTATTCCTCTTGTTTAGTGCAGGGGTTGTGGGCGGTCGTCACGTCCCACTTCCTTTATCGCCCGCGCACCCTATACCCTTCTTCTCCTCTCAGAATACAGATACTGTATATATCCATTTGTCGATCGCTCCTTCCTCACGACCTCCCATTTCCACTTCATAAATCTACAAACAAATTTCACCACTAAATTTCCCAACAAAAACTCTACAACTTCATTACCCAAAACTCAAACTCGGATCTCTCATCAAACTAATGACTTCATCATTTACCTGTAGCATACACAGGAACTCGCGACCCATTTAATCGCCTCACCCTACCATAGTTTGCAAATCGAATCGCCCTACTGTTGTAAACCTCGTGCCACCCTCTGCTTCCCCTTAATCAACATGAAACTCTGGCCATCCTCAACTACAGTCGACGCTACCCCAAATGGTTGAACTCGACTGTCTCTGTATACATCACATCTCCAGGCTTCACGCAAGAATCCCGCGCAGACATCGACATCTTTTCACTTCGAATCCATCCAGATTTTACACGCGAGTGCAAAAACATCCCATAAAACCAAATACGACATCCATTTCAAGAATAAATGATTAAATCTCTCGATAACGTGAACCTTAGGCATGCACTGTGTACTGTGGACTTCCAAAATTAGAATCGAGTCTAGCAAAATACATATCATGGTGAAGGGGTCGATCTCAGGAGCATAAAAATACAAGTTTCATAATTTAAAACTTTTTATACGGATTGTAAGGTTTTTCTAAAGATCAATCTTCCGCATTTCTTTTTTTCTACTGGCGGCGTAGAAGTATTGACCAGGGAATGTAAAGATTAGGGTTAGGTAAGGATATGGGATATCTATAGAAAGGAAAATATTTTTTATTGATTATTTTATTCAATTTTAATTAATCGTTATATGTATTTGTTGTTTGAAAATCCGTGTAGTGTCATACAATATCCAATTCCAATGAAAATGGACATACAACTATAGTTTGACATTACGGACCAAACGAAACTCGTTTCGTCGAATTCCAAGTCTGTTTGCTCACACGACATATTTTTAAAGTTAAATTATTGACTGTTTTTCACATTAAAATCGCGTATAGCAACATCTGACTCCAAAAATCACAAAATTTGAAATTTAACAATAATTTAATACTCCAGATCCAACAAAATTAATTTTGTCGAAAACGGGGGTCGTTTGCAAAAATGGCTATTTACTAAGGTCTAAATAAACCAATAAATATTAATATATTTAAAAACAATTAAACTAAATATTAGTAAATTGATATTATCATATATATATATATTCATAGAATATTATCTAGCTCCAAAATAAACATATCTAGATTTATAACTCGATATTTCAAATCCAGGTTAAATCGATATTAAATATATAATAAAAATCCTTTTATTATGTAAACAAATCATTATAAATTATAATCGAATTCCACAGTGACTTTCTGGAAATTTGATTTGGACATAACTTACAATTTAAAACACGAAATCTCAATTTTTCTCTTCCATTAGAAAAATATCGTTTAATAGGTTCGAACGTATCTTGTTTCAAGGAAATCCGACTTATAATGAATCTGGTATAGTTGTTTAAAGTTCAAAACGTAATATTACGAACTACCACGACATTACAAGCTCGTTTTAAATTATATTATAATTATACGTTCAAATGTCATATATAAATAAATTCATCATTAAAATTCGAATCTAAACTTAAGCAAATCTCTTATATTATCTAATTCACACAATATTATCAATTCAACTTTATTTCAAAATTAAATATGTTATTCTATTATTCATATTAATTAAATGTTCAATATTTATTTAATTCAAGTCGTTTTAGGTTACCTAATAAAAATTCAAATAATTAAATTAATTAATTATTAAACTGTTGAAAATACGGGACGTTACACAAAGCCTTCGGTGCTAACGGGCAAACTGAAGTCTTTCTAGGTCATGCTTGAGCAACCTTTTTTGGTATAGGAGCGCCGATAAAGGAATTATTTCTTGGATGGAGCTTTTTGGCACTAGAAAGGCAAGGCCACTTTCGGCGTCAACAACTTAATCATCATGTATATGATGAGATAGTGGTAGTTCCTGAACGTACGAAACCTTATATAGCTCAAAAACTAAAACCCAGGTTTCGGTGCTGACATAATAGAAGTCCAAAAAATTATGAAGAATATACAAATTCTTATATGGTTTTAAGAGGATCTAAGCCTATATTCGAGCAATAAGATAATAAAAGTCTAGAGATTGTTTTCTATAAACAGACGGGACCTTTCTTGACTTAGGAAACCCAGATTTCGGGTAATAATAAAAGCTCATAGATTTTTTTTTGATATAAGTGAAACTATCTATTGGCTAGGATACCCAGAATCGGGTAATAAGATAATAGAAGTCCAGAGATTACTTTTCTAATGATAGACGAAGCCTCATTCGACTTAAGAAATCTTGGTTCGAGTATTAAGATAATAAGAGTTCAAAGATTACCTTATGGAAATAGACGACGCGCCTTTTCTGTTTAAGAAACCCAAATTCGGGTATTGAGATTATATGAATCCATAGATTACCTTCTGGAGACAAACGAAGACCTTTTTGGCTTAAGAAACCCAGATTCGGGTACTATGACAATGAGAATCCAGATATTACCTTCTGGAGACAAGAGAAGCCCTTTTCGGCTTAAGAAACCCAGATTTGGGTATTAAGATAATAAGAATCCAGAAATTACCTTCTGGAGATAGATGAAGCCCTTTGCGGCTTAAGAAACCTATATTGGGTATTAATATAATAAGAATCCAGATATTACTTTTCCGGAGATAGAAAAAGCCCCCTTCAGCGTTTTAAAGAAAACTTGCAATGTCCTCTTCTGATTTTGACAGATCCATCTCTGGCATGTTAAGGAGAATTTGGGATATCTTCTTCCGGTTCGGGTATAAAAGCACTTTCGGTTTTGATTTATTTTTGACTCTTATAGGCATTTTTCTAAAGCAGAGGCTTTGACGTGCTTTAGCTCTCCTTCTGAGCTTTCGATCCCTTCTTTGGGATTGAACATTAAAAAAGACAGTGTGTGCTTATGTCGAAGCAGATGCAAGTCTTGATCATGTAATAATCATAGGCAGGGTGTGCTTCCTTCGGGGACGGGCACATATCCCCGAGCTTACCCATCCCTCCTCTATAGTGTGCCTTAACTTGGTCCTCAGACACGATTAAGGGATTCAGTGCATCACCCTGGCCCTTGGGCGCGGATGGCGGCTTACCTTCCTCCCTCTAGGAGGCCCCAAGGATATACCCTGGGATTGAGGCCAGGTGTACGATTTCTTGGGCTTACCCCCTCCCTTTTCGCGGGAAAGACCTGGGATATACCTAGGAGTTTCTAAACTAATCCATTGTAGAATGGGAGAGTTTCTTCCCCAACCAAGTAAAAATTCTTATATATTTTTGTACTAGTGTAAGCAACCCTTAATTTCTCACATAGATTCTCTTTTGCGAATTGAATTTTACTTCAGAATAATTTTCAGTTCATAAGATATCTCCATAATTTCCCTTGCTTACAACGGTGGTACATTCACTTATTGGTTTCTGGACCATTCACCAGGTGATAGTAGCTATGATTGTCTCCTTTATTCCATTCATGCTTTCTTTCTTTCTTGTTGGCCAGTAATCAAGTTCCTCACTCTTGAGGAAGAAGGCATTTTCTCTTGAATTGGTTAACTCATATTCCAAATTGGACTGGGTCTTCCCCTTTTCCTTAGCGGGTCAGCTTCTGACTTTCTTTTTTCTTGTTTTACTCCCATAGTATTGTAAAATATTTTCCCTTTCGATCCTTTTACGAAGGGATATTATAAAAAGAGTCTATTTGTGATGCTTCTACATCTTCCTGATTGATATAAGTATTGATCCTCTCGGGGCCTAGCCATAGTATCTTGCCATTTCTGGGTGAAGGCCTCATAATCCTTTGTTATTTCTTCCTCAAAGATTGAGCCTCATGAAAAAAATTGTATATCTGTTTTTATATGACGAAACAACGTATTTCTTTAATTGCCAAAAGATGAGGTTGATTCCCCTTGAGATCAATCCTCCCCTGCTTTCCTAGACTCATAAACTCCTTTTCTCTTTTGATTAGTCATATTCAAGGCTTTTATTCACAACATTTGTTCTTTGTGAAACTTTAAATCCTCGTAAAATATTTCCTCTCGGAATACCCTTGTTCTGATTCGGTTGATTGGGCATCTGTATCGGGGGGCCGTGTTATCAGGTTAATCACCTTCTTTTCCTTCAACGGTTGACTTAACCTTTCTTTTATTTTTCCTTGTTATCCTTATGTTAGAGATATAAAGGTGTCTCAACCTCTTTTCTTTTACTAGACCGTGGAGGTGTCTGTATATCCCTATTGGTTTGATACCTTATCCTACGAGGGCCGAGGATGCTTTCTTATTTCGTCGGGATTTTCATTCTTCCCATAACCTTTGTCCTTTGTATCATATGAATCATTGTTCGAGGTTTCCGCGATCCTTTGTAATCCATTAAGGGTTCTTTTATGTTTATTTCTCATTGGTTTCTTTCTTCTTAAGGATAAATTCTCATAACACTTGGAGGAGGAAATAGGGTCAGAGATTTCAAACTTATATAGTGCTGAGAAGGAAATAGGATTGGATGATCAAGCCCTCCTTTTTGCACCAAAAATGTTAGCCAAATTCTGGTTAACACCTTTCTAAATGGGATCTGATCATAGAGCTCTCAGTTTGTGATAGGGGAAAACTCATGCTCTATAGTTGCTATTGTTTAGGGTTCTTGTCGAAATGCTCGTGTAAGACTCTAAAAGTAAATTTCCTATTGAGAACATCACTAGTCGTTTGTTTCCCTTTGATTTTTGGATGTGGTACTTATCTTTTTGTTACACATTTTCTTGGGATTGTCTTATTGACATTGGAGTAGCTTCTTTGGGTATTCAATGATCAGGAAAATAAATAAGCTAGATCTTCTCAAGCGATAATTAAATGATAGACTTTGGTAGATCTTTCATAGTTTCTAAAAGACCTAGTGGGATAATAAGAATATAACCCTAACCTAAGTCAAACATCTAGATCTGGTGAGTCACCTGGATAAGGAGACCCTAACACAATTTCGGATTACACCTATAGTTAATAATCTAGTATTATCACTTATTTCATGATCTAAGAATCTTAAGGGTGGTCACGGGTCAGGGAATAAAATAGATCTGATCATATATATGATTCGTATATTGTTCTTGCAATGTTAGTGAGTGAAAGTAATTATAATACACAATTGAAACAAGATTTATCATGATTACCTTAACAGCCATGCATTCCCTCTTTATTGAGCATATACAATGTTACAAATTCCTTCCCTAAATTGATTTAGTAATTAGGGGTTTCGCCTTACCATAAGTGATTACAAATTTTAGGAATGAACTGAATGCCCCCCCTTTTGAGTCTTTAGGGTCCTATTTGTAGGCGCATGTTGACCCTTCCATAGGCATAAGTACTTTGCTTCGGTCACCCGATAAGGGTTAATCACGAAGGCTTGACAAGCGCACTGCTTTTCTTTGAAAGAAAATCTGAATGCTTCTCCTGAGGGCTTTACCAAAGGGAGCTTTTGGTCGAATGTGAAAGAGGCGTTTATGTGGGAGCTTTCGGTTTTTCTTAACTTTTATCTCATACCATGTCTTTAATGCGTAGGGGTCTTGGATTTGGATTCCTCGCCCTACGTGTTGTTCCCATCGTGTCTTGTTTTTCTTAGACCTCAGGGGTATGCATCGAAAGTCTTGCTTCATCTCTAGAATGTTTTTCCTTCCTAGCTTCGTCTTTGGCTGCTTCCGTAGATCCTCTCCTCGTATTTTGTCCTTTCTCATTATCTAAATGTCTTCGGGTTTCATCCTATTATCGCTTCGTTGGTCTTTCTGATGGTAATACGAAAACTTTTTTGGCATTGTATATTCTACTTCATTAGTATTCTCAGGGTAGACCCCTCGGGATTTGGCCTAAATGGTTGCGGTAGGCATAGATGTATGTAGACTCTCGGCTTACCGTGGTAGCTATCTTCGAATCAGCATCCTCTTCGACACGGTCAATCTTCTTGTTAGATCTGGTGGTTCTTTCTCCTACATTTTACCCTTTTGGTGTGCTTCTCTTCTGCTCTTTTCTTTTCCCTTTTGACTTTGTTGCATGCTTATGTGTGCATTTTCCTTCGACACCCTTATAGGATGGGCTTACTTTTTGAGTGCTTTCATTTAAATAAGAGGAGCCTCCTAGAATATAACTGAAAACCTTTGTTTATTATAACTTTGCTTGTTTGTAGTTCTTAGCTCCTTCTTAACTTCTTTTGATGCTCTGTCCTTGGCTTACCTTCTTCTTGTAGAGTCGATAGGTCTGAAGTTGCCCTTTAAATTGAGATCGACAAGGGATTCCTACTTCAAAATTAATGCCCCTTCGGTAAAGACCGAAAGGGGCTTCCATCGCCCGAGGGAAAATCTCTTTTCTTTCATTCCTAAATTTCAAAAGGATATTGCCAAAGGTCTAGCACTGCTTCCTTTGGGGTGCTGTCGGCTTTCACACTCCTTCACCTCGACTTTAATTCTCGATCTGTCGCGCTTAATTTTTGTGCTAACGACTACTACGGAACCTTGAGGTTAGGTACTAATTAATAATTATTGGACAAATATGCAAGAACTCCCTCTATAGTTTTTTGTTGACTGATATAATTGTGGTTAAACAAAAAATATTGATATGATATTTTACACAAATTCCCCGGACTTGTTAAAACTGTCAACCTTAAATATGAACACTCAGTTTTCATTATAATAAAAAAAAGAACTCAACTTTTCATGTAGCTGGTATTTCTATGATGTCGTTTGTAAAAGGGTATTTGCTAAAATAAGTATTGGCATGTTTGTAGAGTATATTTCATTTTATTTTGGTACATATGTTTATGTGTCGAATATGATCATCTTGATCTCTTATTTGTCAGTTCCTCTCAAACCCGACCCAAGGCAAAGAAAAGTGACACATTTGCCTAGAGCATCAATTTACGGGGGACAACAAAAAGAATGTATTCACTTCTCAAACTGAAATCGCAGTCCACAAACAATCACATCACTTATAGCCTCCTCCTCATCGCTAAGCTAATTGCACTTGATTCAAATATTAACCCTAGAGCATGAGTAGTTGTCACCTAACTTTTTCCTTGTGTTTCAACCATCAACAATGCAAACACGGTATGTCCTTCCATCACATATTCAACTTGTTCAAACCCATCGGTATTTTTAATTTATCTTTTTTTTTTTTTGATATGTTTGTTATTTATATTTTCAAACTAATATTTAGTTAAGAAATAACCATATAGTAAGTTTAAATGTCCGGTTATTCAATTGGGTTAAATCTATGTTTAGTTCATGTGATTTTAGAACCAATTTGTACAATAGATTTTGCTTTTGTTCAACTTTGATCGACATCTTTAATACTAATTTTGCTAATCAATAATCATTTTGGACTCAATGGTTATTTGTTGAAGTGAGAAAAGCAAAATAAAGAAGAAATTGCACAATTTGATTTGTGAATGCTTTATGGAAGATTATATGCAGAAAACATTATATTGGTGTCTATTACATTGCAAGTCGCTCGGGAGATGGTGCAAATACTTTGTTTAAGTGTCTCTTCCATATTTTTTGTAAAATAATTCATGATTTGAACAATATTTGTTCTTGTTTCTTTGTTTAACCATTGATAAGTTATTCACCACTTTAGTTTACAATCAATTTTGTATAAAATGGATTTTAATTTCTTTTTCGTAGTTCTTTCAGAAAAAGCAAACGGTTATTGTTTGCTAATGGCTACTCCAAATGATGTTTTCTAATGGCTTGTTTTTTCTTAAAAGTTAAGGTAGTATTTGGTTTATTTTGTGTTTTTAGTTTTTGGTTTTCAGCGTTAATTATGAAAGTTAGGAAGATTTGAAGTATAGCGGTAGTGACGGATCAAAGGCGGGAGGAGTGACGGAGGGGATCGCGGGATGGTGCATAGATGAATTTGTTATCATTTTTCCGTTGTTTCTTAAAATATGGAAAATAATAAAAAGTTGTTTTTGGTTTTGTGTATTAACTTCGTTTTGCAAAACGATCGTTTTCACGATATGTGTGTGTCGTCGGTACTTTGTTTGTGCAAAAACTCAAAATTAAAAATTGTAAACCAAACGCACCCTAAAGATATGTTCATTTTCTATTTTTAGTTTTCAGTTTTGTACGTACAAAAATACGAACGATGCACACATATGTGGAAAATGATCATTTTACAAAAAGAAGTTAACACACAAAACAAAAACAGCTTTTCATTATTCTCCATATTTTTAGAAACAATGGAAGAACGACGTTAAATTCATCCATCCACCATTCTTCATTCCTCCATCATCCCCTCCATCTTTAGTCTGTCACCTCCGTTACCCTTCAAATTTCGCATCTTTCGAAATTAATGTTAAAAACTCAAAACATAAAATAAACCAAACATACCTAATTTTGCTAATACTTGGTGATTTTGCTTCTTTTAACATGTAAAATTTGTTACTGTTTTCACTTTATTAATATATAACTTTTAACGTCTATAAATTTAGCATGTATAGATTATTGTTTATTAAGACATTAGGAAAAGATGTTTTTGGTTCGACTAGGGCACTGTGAACTATGCATGTACAATTTCAAGTTCTTTACTGATTTTGGTATATGCTACATAACATGTTTATGCTTTCATTAATAGTTAACCAGCATGCCTAACAAAAATGCTTAAATTTGAATATCAAAACATAAGATTTAAAAGTTGGGTATTGAAAATTGAATTCAAAAACTTGAAATGTTGAATAACTATGCTCGATTGATAAGAATGGAGTTGTTTTTTTTCATTCAGATTCCAGCTACTTCATATGGATTAGGAATAAGAAGGGATTTTGATGAACTAACTCAAAGTAAGAACAATATGGAACACTCTCAAACTCTGCATTCTAAACTTAGGTTGTAACTTTTCATAATGACTAACAATCAAATTCAGCAAATAACTTGCTACAAATTCTCACATCTAATCTCTATCTTGATCAGAAAGCTTTTGGATTAAATGAAGTACAGTTTTGAGACAGAGAATGTACAACAGAAGTTGTGATGTAAAATAAAACGTATATTGAAATGTACAGATAGATGCAAATATATACAGTTTCTTTGGGCATTGGGCTGAGCGTTAGACAAAGTAAAGAGAAAAATAAAATAGACCCAGACCACTATAGCTTGAGGTAATATAATCTCTTAATACACGATACAGCCGATAGTTCTATTACTCCCCCATGAAATCTAGGGTTTTTGAAACCCTAATTTTACCAAGTCGACCTGAAAAGAAGTGATTTCGAGCGGCGCCTCGGCTTTTTCTCCCTTTAATATACTTCTCTAGCTTGGATCTGCCACTATTGATGCTATCTGACGTCTTGTTGGCTTTTGTTAACAGATTTGGTGGACGGCTGTCTTGAACTTCTGGATCTTGAGCTTTGGGAGACTTTCCTTTGACTGTAGTGATACTCGAGTTGATTTTATCTCCAGTTTCATTCCTCTGAGAGCTGGTATGATCGATGACGTTGAACTGTTCTTTGAATCTGGTATAATTCTTCAGTGATATAGCTTTAGTTAACATGTCTGCTCTCTGGTAAAAGCCAGGTATATGATTTACTTGTAATTCACCTCTCTGCACTGATTCTCTGACAAAATGAACATCTATCTCTATACGTTTGGTTCTGGCGTGTAGTATTGGGTTTTCAGTCATATACACAGCACTTCTATTATCACACCATAGAGTTGGTTTAACTGTAGGTTTCATTTTGAGTTCTGACAGTAGAGATAGTAACCATTTTATCTCAGTTGTTGCATTGGCTATACTCCTGTATTCAGCCTCAGTGCTTGATCTTGAAATTGTAGGTTGTTTCTTAGAACACCAAGATATTAAGCTTTGACCAAAATATATACTGTAACCACTGGTTGATCTACGATCATCAGGATCTGAAGCCCAGTCAGCATCTGCATATCCGGTTATGTGTAAATGTTGACTAGTCTTTAGCTTTAGTCCATAGTTAACAGTTCCCTTTAAGTAGCGTAGAACTCTTTTGATTGCCTTCCAGTGTATGTCTGTGGGATTCTGCATAAATTGGGAGAGCTTATTCACACTATATGATATGTCAGGACGTGTTATTGTTGCATACTGAAGTGCACCAATAATACTCTTATATTCTGTTATGTTTGAAATGGCCTCTCCCCCATACTTAGAATAATTCTGACTGCTTACCATAGGAGTAGGTTGGGGTTTGGCATTTATCATTTTTGTTTTGACAAGTAACTCAGTTATATATTTTCTTTGGCACGGAATTATTTCTGAGTCAGTTCTGGATACTTCTATGCCCAGAAAATAGTTCAGTTCTCCTAAATTTTTAATGGAAAACTATTCATCTAAGTACTGAGTTAACTTGTTAATATCATCAGAATTATTTCCAGTTATGATGAGGTCATCTACATATACTAGTATGTAAATTGTTGTAGAGCTATTTATTTTGGTGAATAATGAATAGTCTGGTTTGGTAGACTGATATCCCAATTTGGTTAATGTATTTTTCAGTCTATCAAACCAAACTCGAGGGGCCTGTTTAAGACCATAGATAGCTTTATTCAGTTTACATACTAGGTTTTAATTGACATTGTAGCCTTGTGGTTGCCTCATGTATATTTCCTCCTCAAGAACACCATTTAAGAAAGCATTGTTAACATCTAAATGTTTGACATGCCATTTTTTACATAAGGCAATAGTGAGTATGAGTCTAATGGTGGTAGGTTTTACTACAGGTGAGAAAGTTTGATTAAAATCAAACCCATATTCCTGAGTAAAACCCTTAGCAACTAACCTGGCCTTATACTTATTTATTGACCCATCTGGTTTTCTTTTGAGTTTGTATGTCCATCTGCACCCAACAATATTTTTATTGACAGGTGGACATACAAGCTCCCAGGTTTTATTTTTGATGAGTGCATTATACTCCTCATCCATGGCTTTCTTCCAGTTTTTGTTTTTGATTGCCTGTTCAAAAGAATTAGGTTCACAATCACTGGATGAAGCTATATATGCCTTTGGTTTGAAAATACCACTTTTTGCTCTAGTAACCATAGGATGGCCAGTCTGAATTGGCTGTTCTGATGATGATGAGTTGCTGTCATTATCAGAGTCTGAAGAATATTCTGACATTATACTTTGTGAACCTGTGTTTTCATATAACCCTTGATTTTCTGAATTTTCAGGATTGTGCATGGCGAGGCTGGGTTGTTGTGATTCATCACCTTCTTCAGAGTGAGTTTGTGGTGTTTTATTGGACTCAGCAGCCTCACTTTCATCATTATTGCCCCAATTTTCAGAATAAATTGGGATCTCAGGTATTGAAACACCTGGATTTCTTACCTTACTTGTAGTTGATACAATTTTATTGCTGAATGGAAACACAGTTTCATCAAATACAACGTGTCTGCTTATATATATTTTACCTGTTTCATCCAGACACTTGTATCCCTTTTGTCTAGTGGTATACCCTAAGAAAGTACATGGTTTTGATCTCAAATCTAACTTGTTAGAGTTGTAGGGCCTCAAGAAAGGAAAACACAGACACCCAAAAGGTTTTAAGCTGTTATAATCTGGTTTAATATCATACAATTTTTCTATTGGTGTTGTATCCTTCAGTACCTTTGTTGGTTGTCTATTAATTAAGTGAACAGCTGTACTGAAGGCCTCTGGCCAAAACTTTAGGGGTAGTTTTGCTTGTGCTAGTAAGGTTAAGCCAGACTCAACAATGTGTCTGTGTTTTCGTTCAACTAGCCCATTTTGTTGTGAGGTATATGGACAAGTTATTCTGTGAACAATACCTTTCTTAGTGAAATACTGATTTAGACTCTTGACTTCACTTCCACCATCAGACTGAATTATTTTAACTAGAGTATTAAATTGTCTTTCAGCCATAGAAATGAAGTTAGTGACAGCATTAATAGTTTCAGATTTGGCTTTCAGAATAAATCCAAGTGTGTCTTGAATATGCATCTACAAAGGCAATGTAGTACTTAAAACCAAAGTCTGAATTTATAGGAGCGGGACCCCATAGGTCAGTTGCAATTAACTGCAGTGGTTCAGTGTATATAGTTTCAGAGTCAACAAATGGTAATCTATGACTTTTACCAACTTGACAATACTCATAAATATATGGTAAAGAGATATTATTATACTGAATATTGTTTTCATCTAATATTTTCATAACAATCTTAGCACTTGGATGTCCAAGTTTATAATGCCAAAGATCAAAGACATTTTTGGTGCTCTCAGCCTTGTCAAGAATATTCAAATTACAATATTTTTCTCTTTTTCTCACACTGTCATTTTTGACAGTATTGAACTTGTAAAGGCCTCCTATCATGTTACCCTGTAAAATGGGTTCTCTTGTTAGAATGCCCCTAACTAGGCAATATTTAGGGTAAAATTCAAAGAAGACATTATTGTCGAGAGCGAACTGAGACACACTTATTAAATTTTTCTTGATCTTTGGAACTCTTAACAGATTGTGTAGATATAACTGTCTCTTACCATTTAAACTAGCATTGCCAATATGAGTAATATTAATACTTTTGCCATTGCCTAATAAAATAGAACGATCACCTTTGTAGTCTCTTCATCCCAGATTTAAACTGTCAAGATTATTTGTAATGTGGTGAGTAGCTCCAGAGTCTGGGTACCAGCTATCATCTTGCACTGTTTCAAGTTTTGCAGTGTCATTTTGATTTCCACTTTTGCTGGAATTATCTTGGTTGTTGTTATCAGATTGAGATAGGGCCATTCGCACTAGGATTACCATTATTCCTCTGGTTCTGATTAGCAGTGTAATTAGTATTGAATCAGAAGTAGCAGTTCAAAGCTGTGTGACCCATCTTTTCACAAATTTGACACTTTGGCATGTTGGTATTGGTCCATCTACCTCTGCCACGTCCTCTTCTTGCACTACCACCCCTTGGGTAAGACTGATCATTCCTGTTAATATTACTGTTCTGGTTTTTATTTTTGAACCCAGTAGTAAAGTTAACAGAATAGTCCATTTCTTGAGGTTTCTTGGCATTTATTCTTGCCTCATGAGAGAGTAGGATAGAATGAACTTCATCAATAGCAGGAACCACTTTTTGAGAGGTTATAACAGCAACAACAGCTTCATAATCATTGTTAAGACCATTGACTAAGTATAAAACTTGATCACTATTAGATACTCTGTTTCCAGTAGCATTAAGTAAATCACACAGTCTTTTAACTTTTGCAATATACTCTCTCATGTACAAGCTTTCCATTTTAACACTTTGCAATTGATTCTTGTAGTGATGAACTTTAGCAGAACATTGATTATTGAATTCTTTTTCTACTGTAGTCCAGATATCGTATGCAGAGGTACATCCAATAACCTGTGGTAACAAATTTGCACTTATGGATGACAAAACCAAGAACTGATAAGTCTGTCTTGTCTGTGATACTGAACATATTTCTCATTAGCAATAGTCTTGTTGTTAGCATCAGTAATGTACTTGGCTGGTATATCAACAGTGCCAAGTATGTAACCTTCAAGGCCATATCCTTGAATGGCTGTCTCGACTTGTAAGTTCCAGAGAAGATAATTGTCTTCTTCAAGATGTATTGTAATTAATTGACTCTTAAGACTAATAACTGTCGTTGTTAATGGATTTACAGGACCAGCTCCAGCTGAAACGTTCTGTCCATTGTCTGATGCTGATGAGGGTGTTGTCTCAACCATCGTAAAAGGCAGATGATGACAGGAAAATCAAGAATTCAGAACAGAGAATGCCGCTATCAATCAAGAATTTAAGGAATTCTCGAACAGGTATGTAGCAGCCAGAGAATCTAATGATGAATACTAGTTAGATCAACAAATACCTTGTTCTGAAGGTTTCTCTAGGCGAGGCTCTAACTTGTTTTGATGATTTTCTTGATTTATTTATTGGCGATCTTTGTTACTGAAATCAGAAGGTATATTGTAATAGTTCAGTTACAGCCTGAAAATTCTGTTTTCAGGTGAAACATTGAATGAATTATGATGTATCTCCTCTGATGAACCATATCCATGTGATGATGATATATTCTGATGGATATGTAGATTAACATATCACTTGATTCAGTATTGCTTCAGGATCTTGTTGTGCCGTGAGGCGATTTTAGCTTTGATACCAAGAAAGCTTTTGGATTAAATGAAGTACAGTATTGAGACAGAGAATGTACAGCAGAAGTGATGTAAAATAAAACATATATTGAAATGTACAGATAGATGCAAATATATACAATTGCTTTGGGCATTGGGCTGAGCGTTAGACAAAGTAAAGAGAAAAATAAAATAGGCCCAGCCCACTATAGCTTGAGGTAATATAATCTCTTAATACACGATACAGCCGACAGTTCTATTATGATCAGTATATCAAGATACATTCGATACTAAATATCGTTCCAGCAACTAGAATACATTTTTAGTTGCCCTTACACACACCTGATATTTGCGGCTAGCTACAACTCCAAAACAAACAGCTATAAATAATATTAACACCTTTTTTTGATGTAGAAAAAATGAAAATACAATTGGTTATGACTCACTGTCTACCAATTGTAAATCGACCCTGATTCACAAAACAGACTACTAATAACTATGCAGCTTCGATCTGATCGCACTGCAAACAACCGATGAACCGAGATTTAAACACTGCAGCTTCGTTCTGATCGCACTGCATACAACCGACGAACCAAGATTCAAGCCCTGCAGCTGTTAACCCAGAAAAACCCTAATTCGAAATTGGGTTACCAGAAAAATTGAAATTGATCAAGAAGAAAATGTACCGTTTTGTATTCCGGTTGTAAATTTGATTGTGAAATCCGAGTCCAGCACTCTGCTGTTCCCTTAAAACAGATTTGCTCCCCTTACGGCGCGTTTGGGTTGAATCGAGCAACTGTTTCCCAAGGTGAAACGGAATCTTGTTCGCAAGGCTGCGCTGGCGATGCGAACGGCGACGAACTCAAGAAAAGTGTGTTTCAGAACAAGCGTGCGAGGGAGGAAGAAGATGGACAGAATTCGATTTTCGGTGAAGAAAGCGGTTCTGACTTCCATCTTATTTATATCTGAAGCGGGTGACGATTTGAATCAATGGACGCATCGTTTGGAAAGGTAGCGACCCGTTTTCAAACGTTGCAACCGTTTGAATTCGTACCCGCTTCGCAAAAAACCCATGACCGTTAAGCCCAGTAGTTTCGGCCCGCTAATGCACAGTGCAGCAAAAATATAGTTCCGGCCTGCTAATGCACAATGCACAGTGCACATTGCAAAGTGCTAAGTGCCTACAAGACGCCTCAAACGCCCATTCGCACACGCGTACGGGAGCGGGCGCGGGCGCGGGCACGAGCACGGGCTCGGGCTCGGGTTCGGGTTCGGGTACGGGTGCGGGTGCGGGGTGGTGCGGTGCACCACCCCTTGGTCTTGCATCCCTCTATTTCACCTCTCTCATATCCTTGTAATTGATATAGGGTAACTACCCTAGTATATAAGGACCTATAACCCTTAGTCTTACAAGATATGGGACTATTACCCTACAACTCATTTATTTCTAACAATCCCCCACATAAATGAGTAATTCTTTAATATGTTCTTAACTTATTGAAATAATGTTGTATCGGTTAAAGTAGCACTATGGCCTTGAACTTTCCTAGTGTTTATCTATTTGACCTACTAGCGAATCAGTAGACTTGTAAATGTCCTTGAACTGTAAGCTTTTTGCATAGGTCAAGATAGCAGATAACACACAACATGATTTCCAAACTTCCTTGGTTCTCTGTTTGTGTTCGTTTTTGCCATGAACACCCGCTTGGTCTCATGAGTGTTTAACGAATTCGACCTTACAATTCTTTTTGAAGCGGCACCTTCACACTCACGTAGGTGATTCTATAAAGAGTATCCCGTAATACTCCACTTGGGTCTTTTATAACACCACAGTATAGACATCATTAAAAGCTAAGCTTATCCTATTCTCCGACGGGTCGTGCACTGACTTATCATAGGAATGGTTTGTATTTTAACAGTGCCATTAAGTTTTTCTATAACTTAGTTGTCCCTTTGAACCTAGATCTTGGGATCTCCAGTCAACTAGGTGGGGTTTCTGTTTTAGAAAACTTTTAATTCATAGGTCTTAAACCCATTCCCATCGATAAGGTTTGAACTTTCTCTCTTGGCAAGCCTTTGGTAAGTGGATCCGCTATGTTATCCTTTGACCTTACATAGTCTATAGTGATAACTCCATTAGAGAGAAGTTGTCTTATGGTTTTATGTCTACGACAAATATGTCGTGACTTACCATTATACAATGTACTATTTGCCCTTCCTATAGCAGATTGACTGTCACAATGTATACATATTGGAGGTACAGGTTTTTCCCAATTTGGAATATCTTCCAAAAAACCCCTAAGCCAATCTGCTTCTTCTGCGGCTTTATCTAGAGCAATGAACTCCGATTCCATTGTCGACCTTGCTATGCAAGTCTGTTTGGATGATTTCCAGGAGATTGCTCCATTTCCTAATGTAAACACATATCCACTTGTGGATTTTGTGTCATTTGAGCCAGTTATCCAATTTGCGTCGCTGTAACCTTCCACCACTGAAGGATAATTTGTATAATGCAAACCAAAGTTCTGTGTATATTTTAGATATCCAAGAACTCTTATTATTGCTTTCCAATGATGTTTACCAGGATTGCTGGTAAATCTACTAAGTTTACTTACAGCATATGCAATATCTGGTCTTGTGCAATTCATTACATACATGATACTTCCTAATATGCGAGAATATTCAAGCTGATATATACTGTCACCAGTGTTTTTAACCCAATTTTGGTTCATATCTACTGGCAATTTTGCAATAGTTATATTGTATTGCTTGAATTTTTCAAGTATCTTGGCTATGTAATGTGATTGGGATAATACATATCCCTGTGGTGTTCTTACAATTTTGACACCCAATATTACATCAGCTAGTCCTAGATCTTTCATGTCAAATCTAGAGGATAACATATCTTTTGTTGATGTTATTATGGCCTTATTATTGCCTATGATTAATAAGTCATCAACATAGAGACATACAATGACATATCCAATATCTGTGTATTTTATATAAACACATTTATCTGATTCATTTATTTTGAATCCATTTGATAACATAGTTTCATCAAATTTCTCATGCCATTGTTTTGGTGCTTGTTTAAGACCATAAAGTGATTTAATTAATTTACATACTTTGTTTTCATTTCCTGGGCTTACAAACCCTTCAGGTTGCAGCATGTATATTTCTTCTTCCAGTTCACCGTTCAAAAACGCAGTTTTCACATCCATTTGATGTATTTCCAAATTCAATATAGATGCGATTGCAATAAGCATCCTAATTGATGTTATTCTGGTAACTGGAGAGTATGTATCAAAGTAATCCAGATCTTCTTTCTGTCTGAATCCTTTGATTACTATACGAGCTTTATACTTATCTATAGAGCCGTCAGCCTTGAGTTTCTTCTTAAATATCCATTTATACCCTAGTGGTTTTGATCCTTTAGGGAGATCCACTAGTTCCCACGTATGGTTTTGTAAAATGGATTCTATTTCACTATTGACGGCTTCTTTCCAATAAGGAGCATCGGGAGATGACATTGCTTGTTGGTAAGTTAGAGGTTCATTTTCTATCATATATGCATAGAAATCGGGTCCAAAGGTTTTCGAAGTCCTTTGACGTTTGCTCCTTCTGGGTTCCTCGATATCAACAATTTTTTCATTCGAATTTTGATTAACATTATCCTCAGGAGTATCTGTAACCCTTGATCTCTTTTGAACTATCGTTTCAACAGATGTTTTAAGAGGATAAATGTGTTCAAAAAATCTAGCATTTCGGGATTCGATAATTGTGTTTTCATGAATGTCATCGATTTCAGATTTGTACACCAAAAATCGATATGCAGCACTATTATGAGCATATCCTATAAATATGCAATCTATAGTCTTAGGTCCAATTTTGACCTTCTTTGGTTTTGGTATTTCAACTTTGGCAAGACACCCCCACACTCTCAAGTATTTGTAGGATGGTGGTCTGCCTTTCCACAATTCATGTGGTGATTTAGAAGTCTTCTTTTGAGGCACTTTGTTAAGAATGTGATTAGCAGAAAGTATAGCTTCTCCCCAGAAGTTATCTGGTAAACCAGAACTAATGAGTAGAGCATTCATCATTTCTTTTAGTGTACGGTTTTTACGTTCTGCTATCCCGTTTGATTGAGGGGAATATGGTGCCGTTGTCTGATGTATAATACCATGTTCAGCGCAGAACTCCTCAAAAGGAAATTCGTACTCTCC
Organism: Allium sativum; assembly: GCA_030737875.1. NCBI lineage: Eukaryota > Viridiplantae > Streptophyta > Magnoliopsida > Asparagales > Amaryllidaceae > Allium > Allium sativum. The sequence goes on from CM060915.1 coordinate 981,560,885, forward strand.
TCCTCTATCACTTCTTAGTGATTTTATCTTTTTATTAAGTTGATTTTCAACTTCTGCTTTGTATTGTTTAAATACGTCGAGTGCTTCGTCCTTGCTTCTAAGGAGATATACATAACAATATCTCGTACAGTCGTCAATAAAGGTAATGAAATACCGTTTTCCTCCTCTAGTTTGACACATTTTTAAATCGCACACATCTGTGTGAATTAACTCTAGAGGTTCCGTATTCCTTTCAACTTGATGAAAGGAAGTTCTAGTTAATTTTGATTCGGCACATGTTTCACATTTGTAATTTGAGTCTATGGTAAACTTAGGTATAAATTCTAAGTTTATCATTTTTCGCAAAGTATCAAAATTAACATGTCCTAACCGATTATGCCATATATTAAATGACTCAGCGATATAAATGGAAGGTTCCACTTTATTCATTTCTTTTGGTACAATAGTCATTACATTCATTTTGAACAGACCATCACTCACATACCCTTTCCCCACATACACTCCATTTTTAGATAATACAAAACTATCAGAAACAAAGACCAATTTGAATCCATTCTTGCTCAGTAGTGATCCCGAGACCAAGTTCTTCCGAATATCTGGAACATGGAGCACGTCATTCAAAGTAAGTTCTTTTCCAGAAGTCATTTTGAGAACCACTTTTCCCTTGCCTTCAACCTTTGACGTGGAGGAGTTTCCCATAAAGAGTTGCTCTTCTTGTGTCGCAGGCTTGTAGTTGGAGAACATCCACTTGTTAGCGCAAATGTGTTTTGTGGCACCAGTATCCACAAACCATTCCTTCGTGTTGCCAACCAAGTTGCATTCGGAGATCACAGCAGATAAGTTCATTTCTGAAACATCATCTGAGAGCCTATCACATTCAGTAACATTGGCTTCGTCTTTCTTTTTCTTCGGTCCTCGGCACTCAACTGCTTTGTGACCTTTCTTTCCGCAATTATGGCAGTTTCCTTTGAACTTCTTAGCCTTCTTTGCATTTGGATTATGCTCCCTTTTTCTTTTGTTATTCTTTTCGGACTCGACCACATTTGCTTTGGCCACCATGGTGCTTGTTGTCTTCCTTTCAGACTTTCTGTTGTCTTCCTCTATTCTGAGACGAACAACCAGATCCTCCATGGACATCTCCTTGCGCTTATGCTTCAAGTAGTTTTTGAATTCCTTCCATGATGGAGGTAACTTTTCTATTGCCGCAGCGACTTGGAAAGATTCACTCAATGGCATCTTTTCATCATGAATTTCATGGATAATGACTTGAAGTTCCTGAATTTGGCTGACAACTGTCTTAGAGTCGACCATTTTGTAATCCAGAAATCTTCCGACTATGAACTTCTTCATGCCGGCGTCTTCAGTCTTGTATTTCTTTTCCAATGTCTGCCAGAGGATCTTTGCAGTTTGAACAGTACAATATACATTGTACAGGCTGTTGTCGAGGCCATTTAGTATATAATTCTTGCAAATGAAGTCTGAACTCTTCCAGGCAGTGAGCGCTTCGACTTTTGTGGCGTCAGGCTCGAGTTCATCCACTTTCGGAGGGTCCTCTTCAAGGTACTTGGCCAGTCCTAGTGTGGTCAAGTAAAAGAGCATTTTCTGTTGCCATCGCTTGAAATCCACACCGGTGAATTTCTCTGGCCGTTCCCCATGCGAGAAAGGTACATGTTGAGGAACCATAGTACCAGGCTGAACGGGAGGAACAGTGGGTGGTATGGGCTGCTTGTTCGCCGAACTGTTACTGTCTTGAGTCATCGTCTGCAAGCAGTTGACTTCAATCAGTAACCCGGTTATACACAAGCACAAAGACGAAATCTGTTTTAAGATTGTTAACCCAGAAAAACCCTAATTCGAAATTGGGTTACCAGAAAAATTGAAATTGATCAAGAAGAAAATGTACCGTTTTGTATTCCGGTTGTAAATTTGATTGTGAAATCCGAGTCCAGCACTCTGCTGTTCCCTTAAAACAGATTTGCTCCCCTTACGGCGCGTTTGGGTTGAATCGAGCAACTGTTTCCCAAGGTGAAACGGAATCTTGTTCGCAAGGCTGCGCTGGCGATGCGAACGGCGACGAACTCAAGAAAAGTGTGTTTCAGAACAAGCGTGCGAGGGAGGAAGAAGATGGACAGAATTCGATTTTCGGTGAAGAAAGCGGTTCTGACTTCCATCTTATTTGTATCTGAAGCGGGTGACGATTTGAATCAATGGACGCATCGTTTGAAAAGGTAGCGACCCGTTTTCAAACGTTGCAACCGTTTGAATTCGTACCCGCTTCGCAAAAAACCCATGACCGTTAAGCCCAGTAGTTTCGGCCCGCTAATGCACAGTGCAGCAAAAATATAGCTCCGGCCTGCTAATGCACAATGCACAATGCACAGTGCTAAGTGCCTACAAGACGCCTCAAACGCCCATTCGCACACGCATACGGGAGCGGGCGCGGGCGCGGGCACGGGCTCGGGTGCGGGTGCGGGGTGGTGCGGTGCACCACCCCTTGGTCTTGCATCCCTCTATTTCACCTCTCTCATATCCTTGTAATTGATATAGGGTAACTACCCTAGTATATAAGGACCTATAACCCTTAATTACCCTACAACTCATTTATTTCTAACAGCAGCTTCGTTCTCAATTCAAACCATTTTCATTTATCTCGATAAGGGAAAAACATATCGACCAACCATGATTCAAAGTATCCATTGCTAAATCATACTTACAAAAATAAAAAGTCAAACAAATAAACATAACGCTGATATCATTCACGCAAACGATGCTACAAAACAAAGTTCTGTAACATAGTCTCACCATTTTCTACACAGAAGCAGTCGACCACAATTCCAACCCAACATTAAAAATAATCGCAACAGAAAGAAAGATAATAACCATAAGTCTAACAGGAAATCCCTAAGCCCTCTCGCCCCTGATTCTTCTAGCAAGCTGAATATCCTTTGGCATGATTGTCACCCTCTTCGCATGAATTGCGCACAAGTTAGTATCTTCAAACAATCCAACAAGGTAAGCCTCGGACGCCTCCTGAAGAGCAGCAACAGCCGAGCTCTGAAATCTCAGATCAGTCTTGAAATCTTGTGCGATTTCACGAACCAGCCTCTGGAATGGAAGCTTCCTGATCAAAAGTTCGGTGCTTTTCTGATATTTGCGGATCTCACGAAGGGCTACGGTTCCAGGCCTGAATCTATGAGGCTTCTTCACACCACCGGTGGCTGGAGCAGATTTGCGAGCGGCTTTGGTAGCTAGCTGCTTTCTCGGGGCTTTGCCTCCTGTTGATTTCCTGGCAGTTTGCTTGGTACGGGCCATTGAAATAAGGGTTATGGATTTCTGAATTGGGGGAGATTTCTAATTTGGAGCGATGGTAGATGAGTGGGTGCAGTGGGTGATTTTTATAGTATTTGGATACTGGGAGTTTCAGTTGGTGATGGCGCGCATTCTTTGTTAGCCGTTGGATTGTCCATCCATTTGGTGGCTGTGATTTCACTGGTTTATGCGTCGTGGATCGATAAATGTAATCGTCGGATGTGGACATGGTGTAGGGTCAGGATTAAAAATTAAGTGGGGAAGCGGATTGGTTCATGTGGCCTCTTTTGATGTGTTTTTCCCACCGGAAAACAATGCAAAAAGGCTTCAAAATACCCCCTTTTGCCACATGATATGCAGAAAGGCTAGACGTCTGCTCTTCTCACCATGCTAATTTTAAAAAATAATATTGATCTCATTTATTTATTTTCTTTTTCTCACCCTTTTATTTCTAAATTATCTTTGTTGTTCGTTATTTGTGTTTCTTTTCCTTTCACTTTTTACTGTTTTTCTTTTTCCAACCGAAATCCTAACAACTCTACAATTTACCATCTGCAATGAAAAAACGGCAAATAACATGTAAAAAATGAGTGAAAAGAAGATCTAAACAACGACATCCTTATGGTTTTTTAATCTCTCTTCTCATTTGATTGAAGTTTGGCAACAATTTTGCTAAGTTGCATTCGCTCGATTAAGTCAACCGACGCCGCCCGCGAAGCGCTGGATGATTTCAATCAATGACACACTGAATAACAATTAGAATTATTAACTAGATTTAATAAAATATGTAATTAGTTGTTCAAGGAAAAATTGAAATATTAGTTTAATATTTTGATTGGGGGGGGGGGGGGCTTAGGTGTTAATAGACATTGACAGACTAAAAAGAAGAAAGAAAGTTTCCTCCCACAACAAGAAAATGCAATGTTTATTGACTCTTGAGTTACGTCACGATATTCTGATTATTCAATTATGTAAGTAGGTAAACTGTTTAGTTTTAACTAATATATTGTTTGATTTGATTATGTATACTTATTGGCAAATTCTATTTGTGCTCAGCAAATTGCTAAGTTGCACCCTATGTTGATAAAAAAAAAATTCAAAAATTCTCTTTTCTTAATTAATGTTTTTTTCCTTCGTATTTCCTATTTAACACATAGTGGCACTACATGGTAGGATAATTTTGGAATTTATTTTAAGGACGGGGGACAACTCCTCGAACTAACGGGTTTACCCCTTTTTGGGGAAAACTTGGCAATTTTTCGAGTTCAAGTAGAATTTGTAATACTTATTTTGGACAAGCTGATTCAATTGTTTTATGCATGAATGGTTAACTAGGCTAGATAAATCTTTCTTATTGACCATATGGTCGCTATGACGACATGTTCTATATTTGCCCATCGACACATTATGTTATTCTTTCTTATACGTTCAATTATGTTGTTTTGTGTGGTATTATATGTATTTTTTATATCAACCATAGATGTTTTTTTAAGGAAAAGAAAAATATATAGCAAAATGGAGAAAAATGTCTTTCTTCGATGGCATACAAAAACAGATTTGTAGTTTATAGACGACTACAAAGTCTGTAAAATAAGAACCGAAAATACAGCAATCATAAAAGAATAGGGAAAGTCGTAAAAGCTCGTAGACAAAAGACTCCTGAGCCAGTAGCGAGATGTGATAAACCAATTAGTCGAATAAAAGTCATAGTAGAACCGTAGGCCTACGAGTGTTGCTAGAAAAGAACAACGAGTGACGGCATAAGCATCCTGCCGCAAGATCTCAGAGCACGCGCATCTACAACCATCCTGAAGAAACATCTATCGAAGCCAATCTTCTGCTAGCATAAGCTCCAGCTCCTTCTACTGAGCCAACCCTGAAAGAAACCTATAAATCTAGGATATGCACGCCTGGAAAACAACATAAGACCTTAAAAAGGTGGGGAGGTGTATGAGGTGAGAACAACCACTCAAAGAGTCAACTAATCCCCGCACGCGGAGAAGGAGGACCAGAAGTAATGTCAATAGTACAAGCCAACCGCTTAGAGCGGGAGCTAAAATCTCCCTTAAGAGGCCTACAACGAAAAGTAAGGAATACATCATTCCCTACCCTTTGTATGATAGTGGGAGGGTCCATAGGAGACTCGTCAAAAATGGTTTTATTTCACGAGCACCAAACATGCCAGAGATAAGACAAGGAATCCGACGAAAAAGGATGGAACAGATATATTTTCCTGAGATGCCTCCCCACCGGTTTCTCATAAATCTATCAGGGAAGTGGCATTACCTCGGAGACCAACCAAGTTCCCGAAGTAGTTCCAGATAGATTTGGCACGGAGCCAAAGAAAAATAAATGAGCATTGGACTCTAAGTCACCTGCTCAACAGCATCTGCAATGGGAAACGAGCAGGATTCCAATCCTTTGGAGGTTCTCGTCAAGCGGTAACCCTTCGTGAAGAGTTCTCCACATAAACGTTGAAACTTTCAGAGGGATATGGACATCCTAAATGAAAGAAAAAATAAGGAACCTTGGAGATGGGCTCCCCGCCGCACTCCACGCCGCCTTGATCGAGAAAAGACCGTCATCCCACCCAGACCGACCACCATGTGAGTCGAAGAAGGGCTTCACGTATCGCATCCGTTTCCACTTTTCATTAGCGTAGGACGGGACACTGGTGAAATTTGTAGCCAGTAGACTGCGGTACTTGGTATGGAGAAACATTGCCCAGAGGGAATCGTTTGCTCCAAACCTAACCCAAAACTTGCAAGCAAAGGCAGTACAAACATCCTTAGGATTTCGAAGACCCAAACCTCCCTCGCTTTTGGGAAGACAAACTATGTCCCAAGAAATCCAGTGATGATGATTAGCGTTGTCCTTTTTATACCAAAAAAAGGACGATCCAAAGATCAGAAAGGTCGGAAGAAGTAGGAGTCATAGCAGCAAAGACGTGCAATCCTATAGAGTCAAGAATTGACTTTATAAGAGTAAGTCTCCCTACCTGAGAGAGGAGAGTTGCATTCCACCTAATAATCTTACTTCTGACTTTGTCGGTCAGGGGGTCGAATATAGCGTTAAGCTTCCTTCCTCGATAGAGGACAATACCGAGGTAATGCAAGGGAGGGAGGGAGCCTTGAACCCGGTGAACGTTTCGATCCAAGAAGACATAACTGGGGACAAGTCTTTTGTAGGGACGAAGCAACTTTGAGTAGAGTTAACGAGTTGGCTCGAGCACCTCTTGTATTGCTGAATGGGGCTAACAAGGCGATGGATGGAACGACGGTTACCATTAGTAAAAATGATAATGTCGTCCATGAAGGATAAGGAAGAAATGAGAAGACAGCTGCATGGAATGCCAAACCTATGAATCTAACCTGCTATCGTAAGAGAATGTAATACTCGCATGAAAGCCTCTGCGGCAATGATGAACAAAGTCGAGGAGAGGGGGCCTCCTCGTTGAAGTCCCCTTCCCGACTTGAAAAACCCGTTGGCCGATCCCTTGATGAGAACGAAAAACCAACAGTTGGAAATGAGCCTCCAAACAAGATCGATAAGGGATTCCGCAAAGCCAAAAGCCCTCAGAAACTCTACGACGAAAAACCAAGACATGTGGTCATAAGCTTTCGCCATGTCCAGCTTGACGATCACATTAGAACCCCTGACCTTGCAATCAATCTACGAAACCAGCTCCTGGGATAAAAGGACATTATCAATGATCAAGCATCCTTTAACAAACCTAGCATGAGAGGAAGAAATAATGCGATCCAAAAAAGGTGCTAGACGAGAGGTTAGCACATTGGAGATGACCTTGTTAGAGAAGTTACATAAGCTGATCGGGCGAAAATTCGCACATGACGAGGATTTTCGCACTTGGGGATAAGTACCAAATTGGTTGAAGTCCATCTCGTAGGGGAGCACCGGCAGAGAAGAAAGACTGAATGGCTAGACAAAAATCCACCTGAATGATCGGCCAAACACTCCTAAAAAACATTCCATTGAATACATCCGGCCCACATGCACTGTCCTTGCTAAGTGCGAATACGCAAGCCCAGATTTCGTCGAAGGAAGGAGGAGCGACAAGGTCGATGTTATCAGACGGTAAGACAAACCCGGGGATAAAAGATAAAAGGGACGGGTCAGAGACGGACACCGTAGGACACCCAAAAAAGACTGGAAGTGAGACAAAATCGTCTCTTTAACCTCCACTGGAGTGGAAGCCAAAGAGAGATCAGGGTGCTGAATTTGAAGAATCTAAAGGATGTTATTCATCTTACGAATAGAAGAATGAAAGAATTCGGAGTTTGTATCTCCTTTGACGATCCACTTGATCCTAGTATTTCGGTGGAAGAAGTCGTTCTCAATATGGAGCTCCGACGAGAAGGCCATCTGGGAAAGCGCCCACGCCTCCTTGTTAGCAGAAGAAGGATCCTCATCAAAAGTTGATTCTGTTAAAATAAGACTCTTTTCGGTCGCCCTAACTCGGTCGAAGATATTCTTGAAAACTTGCACGTTCCAAGTCTTAAGGAAAGCCTTGAGACGTTTCAACTTAATAGAAAACACCACGAAAGGGAAACCGATGACAGGAGAGTTTCAGGAATCTTCCACAACCTGGTGGAACGTGTGGTGAGATCTCCATATACTCTGGAACTGGAAAGAAGAAGGGCCAAAAAGAGCGAAGGGAGAGCAATGCAGAATTATCAGTGCATGATCCGGGAAGGTACGGTCCAAACTGAAGACGGAAAACGAGAATAGAAGCTGAACCAACCTTCCGATCTGAAGACCTTGTCAAGTATAGATAGAATCCGGTTAGGCCCTTCCTAATTTGACACCAAGTAAAAGCCGAGCCAACAAAAGAAACCTACAAAAGACCAAGCTGACAATGAAGGAGTTGAAGTCCGCAACTATCTCCCGTTTAACAGAGGAGCCACCCCTTTTCTCGGCTTGGCAGGCGACGACATTGAAGTCGCCGCCTAAAACCGAGACACTAAAGCCCATATCAGAAAGGGAGAGGATGTCAGACCATAGGATTGATCTCTCAATCCAATTATGTTTAGCGTAAACCGTTGAAAAAAGAAACGAGGAGGAGAAAGAAGAAGAAGAAGAACAAGCTATGGAGAAAAGATGAACCGAATCAAAAACAGGATGGATCACGACGTCTTTGGACCAAAGGATCCATATCTTCTCAGAGACATTGGTTAAGGCACCACCGAAGCCAAGGGACATAACAGACTTAGTGACCTCCTCTGGACCCATAAATGGCTCCAAAAGCGCCACCAAACAAATCGCGTGCTTCTTAACAATGCTCTTAAGTCTAGCCATAGACATTTGCTTAAAGGTGATGTAATACCCTATAAATTTCAAAGACAAACTGTGAAAGGTATTTCGATGATTTTAACTATATGGCTGAAATTGTAATATTACAATTGACTATATCATGTATTGGAACATAAAAATTGTATTACTTGATTTTTTTTTATGATTTTGTCCACAAAAACTTTAGAATTAGAGTAAAAACAAGGAGGTAAAAAATGATTTACGATTCAATTTCATTGTAGGTTATAAATAGGTGTAAGGCTTATCGATGAAAATATATTTAAAATTTTCTGTTGTAAAATTTAGACGTACATACATTTTTCTCATTAAAAGTAAGTTATATCTTCTTCCCTACTTACCCGTTTTATCAAAATTCAAATTCCTTGTTCGCATTTCAAATCAACATTATTTCTAATAAATATTACATATAAATAAAATGTATGCAAAGGGTAAGGCTTTTGACGTAAGTTTCAATTTAATTACGGAAGATTATGTATTTTTCCACAATAAGCTACTGAAAAGGATTGTTCATTCAGGTCATAATTAGAAGTCATAATCATTAATTTTGAGCATAATTGTTTATATACAGTATACGTATAGTTTCGTGTTGTTATTGTAGTCTAAACTCAAGGTTCAATTTCAATTTTAATAATGATTCATCGTTTTTTTAACAAAAATTAAATAAACAATTATATGAATTAAGATATATACGTGTTGTTTGATGCATAGAATCAACGTGAATGCAAAACTTTGGGTTTTAACGATATAAACCCACTAACCAACTCAATAAGACGTATGGAACTCTAATGGACTATGTGTGTGTACATAATGATGCCACAAGTATAAATTAAGTTAATTCAAATATTAAGATCAATTAAGGTTAAATTTAATGAGTAGTATTGCATTATAAACACGGAAATACGATGTTTGATACAAATATTGATATTAAATTAACATGTAGAAGAATAATAAGGCTTCCCGTTGGATTTATAATTCCTACTGCATCGATCTTATTTCCACTGGATTTAGAATTTCAAATAATCCGCCAGAGCGAGCCCCTTCGATTCTTACAGCTAAAGTACTATGCAACATATGATTCTAGCATGTTATTCAAGAGAGATGCATGTCTGCATGTTGAAACTAATCCTACACATAAGCCTCCTTATGGATTCACCGCTCGTAACAGATACATTTTCTTAGGCGGTAACGTGCCCTCGTTCGAAGTATTCTTGAAGATGATACTGTGAGAACCCCTTCTACGGTTCTACCTATGTTCCAAGTTCAACCGAATGACTATGCGCTTCCGACTTCACTATACATCATGTTTATGCGAAGGTCTAGCGTCCTCCAAAATTTGACGAGATGACTTACCTTAACCTTCTCAAGAGTAAACAAGATTGTTCATCTTTTGTGATTATCTATAACGTCTCATATTCTAAAGCCTGAAATTGGGATGGTTGTTGAAGTCATCCATAGTATTAATTTATGACAATTGAACGTGGGCAGGTTAATGATATCGATACTAATAGCACATGAACATGAAACAAAATTTAAACTTAATTTCCCAAACACCTTTCACGTTTAATATTCATTTCATACTTAATCCCATCATCATTTCCAATGTTTCAGATAGAAACACAAATAAAAAATACTTCAAGAATGATATATAAAGGTGCCCACGTGACCGGTAAAAATACCCACAATAACGTCAATTATTACAAAATTCGAACATGGGTTCAAAACATAGCAGACTCCAAAAACTCCCAAAAAAGATGGTATGCCTCCTTCATGCCTTCATAAGATTTATTTCTCAAAAGACCTAAAAACTTAAAATCTTACCCTCGAGCTGCTCATCCAAGCACTGTAGAGCCAGAGGGGGAAAAGCTTCAGATTAGACAAACAGTTTGGTATGAATAATAATACGCCATTTTAACACATAGATATCTAGTGAGATCACGTAGGTTAGCATGAATGGTTTCCCCTCACAAGGAGGTTTCGGGTATTCTAATAATTTTTGGAAGCAGATTCCCTATTTTCTTATCTAATTATTGAATTTGGGTTTCAAGTCTCCTATTATTTTATTTATTAGACATGAATTTTGATCAAATTCATAAGATGACTTCTAAAGTTCTTATTTAATACCCTAATATGGGTTCTAGGTCTTTTTTTATACTCATAAGGGAATTTCTAGATTTCTTATCAAATGCCCAAATTTAGGTTTTGCGTCTGCTATTCATATCAAAAGATAAAATTATAATATTTCATCAGTTCCAAAAGAGGATTTTAGGATTTTTATTAACACCCGAATATGGGTTTCGAGTCATCTATTATTATCATTTCACAAAGATTTCGATCTTCAATTATTTCCAAGCTAATTATTACATACCTAAATCAGGGTTTTGAAATGATCGCACTTGTTGCCAATAAAGGTTTCAACTTAATATTAAATATGATCTCTCAACCTTTTAATGTCCTAATCTGGGTCTATCACCTTTATAGGCTAACAGGTTCGATTCAAATGGTTTACGCATCCACTCATTAAAAGCCTAAGTATGGTTTTAATTCTTAAATGTTGGAATAACATCATTTTTATGATATTTTATAAGCTTATATACATACAAAATAAGCTAATATGAAGATACATGCAATGTGGTTCCTAGCATACCAATTCAGGAGAAAGTAAATGTTCCTAACTAGGTGGATTTTGTACAACTTATAAAGTTATTTACAACAGTATGCATGTTTAAATTCAAAAGGATAAAAAAAGAATAAACTTAAAATATATTGAGTTTCTTTTCTAAGTTTTAGGCATCACAGGATCATAGAGATGACGAGTGACAACACAAATCATAGCTTTAAGTTTCTTCTCCTTCTGCCTTATCTCATCAGCTTCATCGACAGATGTAATCTGAGCTTTAAAAGCATGGTTAGTTGTTTTCAAAAGAATTTTATATTCCCTTCCGATATCCAACATTACACTTCTTAAAGGAATATTTTTCCATCTTTCGTGTTTTACCTTGGGCAACATAACTACTAACACAATGAATGATGTCATCTTTTCCTTTGTTTACATATTACCTCCAAATTTCATGTTTTACCTTGTTGACCCAATTCTTTATCACACTGTAACAACCCAGGTTTTGGGTACCCAGGGTTAATAGATTATAGCATGTTGTGTGATTTGAAAACCTTGAAGTATAAATTATGAGTCCAGAGCTTAACTCGTATAATAATTTAAGATGTGAAAATACAGAAATTGTGTGTATTGGAATTCATTAAATTCAGTTAGAATTACAAACAAACTAATCCAAATTATATTTTTTTGGGTATAAATGAATACTGAAAATACAAAATATTGATTAACAATCGATATATAAGTGAAAACAAATTTTCAATATGAAGCGTTAAATTGTTTTAATAAAATCATAGATTGTGGATTTTTGGAAATTAATTCAAAGGAAAATCCGATTAAGTGATTATTTAATCATTTGAAAATGGTTAAAACAGAGTTTTGTGGAAACTTGTGTTTGGGTTGAAATAAGCTGGGGAAAATAAGCTTAATAGCTTATCTTGAGAAACTTTTAGGAATATGTGCATTCTTGTGTTAATTTGGAAATTTGGGAATATATTAAGTTTGAATACTCAATATTGTGTGAATATATTTGAAAAAAAATTAAAATAAAGTTTTAGAAGCTTTATCATGTGTGAAATGGTCAATAAATAGGAATTAACAAAGTTTTTAAGAGTTTACTATATTAAATTGCAATAAACAAGGAAAACAGTAAAATTCTAGTAAAACCGTGTTTTTGAGCAATTTAGGGTACAAATAAATAATTGAAACATGTAAACATGCAGTAAACATATTTATTTGAACATTGAAAATAATTTGCAAGTGCTATGCCAAAAAAAATCTGTAAGAGAATGTAAAATTTTTAAATTAAAACAATGTGTTTTGTAAATTTTAATAAATGAAATAAGAAATTTTGTTCAAATGAAACGCTAAGATTTGTGTTTTGTATAAGTTGTGAATTTTTGTTGTAAACTAGCCAAAATAAGGTTTAAAGTGGTTAAAGTTGTTGTATAAACATATTGCAAAATTTCATTAGTGTTAAAAGTGACAAATCCTAAGTTAGGATGTAGAAACTAGGTGAAAAGGGTTTAAAACATGTGAATTTTATCGAAAATAAGGCTACATTTCTTTAGTATCTCTCTTGGGCATAATTGGCCACTAATTAACTTACTAAAGCCTAATTGGGCCTTAATGGTTAATCAGAGAAGAAAAAATCGGGAGACAAATTTTTGTACATAACCTTCTTCTCTAGTAACACATTTTTTTCCCTCTCCTCTTGAGTTTTACAGTACAAGGAAAAACACATCTCCCTCTTGAAAATTCAATCCATAAGCTCATATTCTATTCTAAACCAAAATTAAGTGTTAAATTTAAGTGCTAAGACATGTAATCACCTTAAAAACCATAATTTTATCTCAAATGTTTCAGATTCAAGTTTTGTTTGTTGTATGTTGAGAAACTACATTTGTTTGTGTTTGTAAATTACTTCTCATGTGCTGTAGTGGAGAAAAGAGCCTCAAAGTCTTCCAAATGATCAAAATCCTCAAAGTTTCAATTTAAAATCTTGCTGAAAATCTAGGAGAGGGCTCCCTCGCGTTTTAGTTTGAATTCCATGTGTTTATCAACGATTTGAACTAGAAATATAGCCGAAATCGTTAATGCATTTTAATTTTTGTGAAAACAGTGCAAATATGGCCTAGGTCCATTTTTTTGCTACCATATCTTCTTTAATGCTTGTTGGATTATAGTAATTCTTGTTTTAATCGAGAATTCATGTTATCTACTTTGTGTATATCAACTTTCAAGTGAATCTAAGGTCATTTGCACCTCTGTTAATGGTTTAGCAATCAAACCCGAGATGGTTTATGGTTAACCTAGGCGAATTCGCGACCGATGTTGACATAGGAAGAACCTGTTTTGACACTGACCTGGGTAAACACCTAGGCTATTTCTTTGATTAAGTTGCACGTTATTCCAGGTTTTGGTGAATTCTGAATGGGATTTTTTGTGTGATTTCTTTGGCTAATCTGAGAGCATATCTCTAGAATTTTATGCCATAATTGATCAAGTATCCAAGCATATATTTTGGGATTGTTTTGGCATAGTATTCATGATGAATTTTAGTGTAGATCTTCAATGTTCCTTATCTCTTTGTTTTAAGTGCCAAACTATGCTTCATACTATTGATTTAGATCGCTTCTACCATACATAAGCACGAATTTTCGTGAATCCATATTTTGAGGTTTTAACGAATTTAAATAATTTATTCCATTTTGTTCTCTTGGTGATTTCCGAGCACACGTGCATGATTTTCGAATCGATTATTTTCAAGGTATTTTATAATAAAACCCTATTTTTCCTAAGTAAAATAATCTCATAGTGGTTTTTATGTAAAATACTAATATATATTTCCTAATTTATAAAGTGATCTCAAAATAGTTTTCAGCAACAATTTTCAAAATAAAACTCAACTTTCGTATAAAGGTTTTTTCTTATATAAAACCACCATGTTGCACCCTTCGAAGAGGTAAGGTTGAAAGTAAATGATTTAGCAAACAATGTGATATGGAACATACACGTTTATTATTTCGGTTAGTTCCGGTCTTGTCTATTCGAAGATATTATGATTTTTGTGTTCTTTTCCTAATGTGGAATTGACTTGCGGGGTGTAAACCGATAAGTGAAAACGTGCAGTATGGGACGTACGATTACCTCTTTTTGGTTACTATTTGTGGGTATGTGGCACATTCTGTTGTGATGCCAATAGTAGACCTTCGGGTCATCTGTGTTTGGCTTTCGAGCAATCTGTGTTTGACCTTCGGGTCTTCTGTGCTAGGCTTTCGAGCCATTTGTGTTTGATCTTCGGGTCTTTTGGTTGGTACCAAATATGAGATATAGTGCTTGGCAGGCTTCGACCATCTGCGATTTGCACGTGCGGCTTAGCTTCGACTGGTCAATCTGAGTTGGACCCAAATATGTGTTATTTCTGTGTTTTGTGCCTTCCTACGATTTCACCACACACACACACACACACACACACACACACTCACACACACACACACACACACATATATATATATATATAACTTAGAGCTATCTGTGGATTTCGTGAATATGGTGATTTCAACTTTGTGTCCTGAACTCTTAAATGAGTTCTTATGTTTGTGAATTCTGTGGTTTGAACTCTTAACCGAATTCCATGAGTTTTGTGACTCCTATTATTTGAACTCTTAACTTAGTTCCATGAGTTATGTGATTCTTGCGACTTTGATGATTTCTGAGATTTTTGAGTTTTCCATCCTGCGTTTATGCGACTTTTAATGACCCGGGTTTTTAAATCAGAATATTTAATTTATTTAAATATTAAAATAAAAGTTAAATAACTTGAATTCAGAAAATACGAGTTATTTAAAGTAACTGAATTGAATCTGGAATTTAATAT
Organism: Allium sativum; assembly: GCA_030737875.1. Lineage (NCBI taxonomy): Eukaryota > Viridiplantae > Streptophyta > Magnoliopsida > Asparagales > Amaryllidaceae > Allium > Allium sativum. The sequence goes on from CM060915.1 coordinate 981,576,016, forward strand.
GAAATTAAATTGATTATGTAGCTTATGAAAAGTTCTGTTTGAATAGAGATGATAATATTAATTTATTATTGAATATTTGGAGTGTTTTGAAATCGATTAAATATTAATTCGATTTTAATAACACGTAAAAATAAGGATTTCGCAAACAGTTTTCGAATTTTACGAAACCAGTTTTATCGAGTCCACAAAATCCATCGTTCAATCTTCTATAAAAAAAGAGGCGCCTCCTCTTCTGTAAAACAAGAACGGAGGCCGCCTCCCATTTTTAAATTTCAAACGATTAAATCAAATTGAATACTCCACAAAATCGACCATGGTTGGATCCTATAAACTCGTATGAGGGAGGGCATTGATTTGGTGTACACAGTTTGGGTTACGATGACAATTTCCTACGCTCGAACGATGGAGCAGTGAACTAAGGTTGTGGTCAAGGAGAGTTATGGCACATCGGAGGTAGAGGCGTGTGTGGCGTTGGATTCGGAAGGCCGAGGCGCAGGTGCTAGGAAGAGTTGGCATGGTGCGATTGCTTTTTGAGGAGGGAGGAAGTTTCCTTTAGCCGAGAGTTTTGTTGTGGTTATCGCTATTGTCAAGGGGCAACGGAGGTGAACTCATGGGGTTTGTGTGGTTCGCAGCGACCAAAGAGGTGTTAGGATGGTGTCAGTTGAGTCTTCGATGATCCTCAGTGAAACGCGGTTGCAGGTATTCACGGAGGAGGCTACAAATCACAATTTTACTTAGGGCATCGAGTTTAATGTTGGGATAACCAGAAGGTAGGATTTACGAAGAGAAATAGCATGGTGGCGTCGGCAATGGCGTTAAGTGGTCGGAGGAGGAGGAGGAAATGACGGTCAACGGTGAAGTCAAGGGGTTGGAGATGGTTTACTGGACATGGCATATTTCGCAAATATCATTTGGGGAAGAAGGGAGTGCTGTCACGTGAGTTAGTGGTAAGGGGTATTTATTTCATTAAAGTGTTAAATTCATTTAGATGTGTACGAAGCACGTGTTAACTTGAAATAGTCATATCTATTTCGTATGAGGTCGGATTGACGAATGGTCAGTTGCGTTGGGATCGTGGTGAAGAGTACTTCGCGTAGGCAGTGGATTGGTATCATTATGAGGTGTTTGGAATTTTATCTAATTTCAAACGCCAGTTTGAAATTAGATAAAATAGCATATTATCGTCGACTGAAATGGATGGTGAGTTTAACTCATGCCTATCGCAATAATGTTGTACTGTATAATAATATTGAACTGTATTACATATGTATGTGCTGATATATGAAATGTGATGCAGAGGGACAGGTTGGAGGAATCCAACAGGATTTCTCGATATTATTTTTATCGTATTTATATTCATATGCTGTATTATGAATTGATTGTGTGTTAAAAATGACTGTGGACCCCATGGACTATATAACGTTGTTATACGTGAAGTTATCTTGAAGTGAATATATTATTTTACATAATATATTGAGTTTGTCCATTTCACACAATTTGGTGTGTTTGGTAAAACGAGACTGAATTGAGAAATTATACGAATAGGAATGGGAATGGAGAAACTGGAATTGAATGGATTTGGAATAAAATAATCGTTTAAATTCTTTTACTTAAAATCGATTTTTAAGCTATTTTAATATATATATATATATATATACTTTTTAACTCTTATTATTTAAAATCTATTTTTAAACTCATTTATTATATTGATATTCTGAAACGAGTTAAGCCTGTTTTATAATACTTGGGAAATGATTTTGGATTATAACAAACCTGTTATAATCGATGGTTTAATTCACCGTGTCGGATATTTATTGATATTTACATCTTTAAAAGAATATTTTAATGATGTGTATAAGTATAGAAATGGCTTTTGGTTTGTCATGACAATGTGTTATTTACATTCGTCTTTAACCCACTCGAATTATATCAATGAAATTTATATAATTGAATCTTTAAATGAACGTTTAAAGATAATTATATTAAAGGAATAGTTTCGGGTTTGTTGTAAACAATGTTTTAGCAACACTTGATTTTAAACCCTTGGAATATAGTTAAACTGGAAATATACGGTTTAATGAATTTAAATATGCTTAGATCTTCTGATTTTAAAGATAGAAACAAGTACAGGAATCTTTCAGGATAAAGATATGGAATAAGATGTTTAACTTATAAAAGAGAAGAGGTTATTTATTAAACAATGGTTTAACCTATTTGATTATATTTTAAGAAATCTTAGAAATGAATTATAGTTATACTTATACCGGAGCGATAGGTATACAAATACGTTTTGATGTATTGAAGTTAGAAAGGAAATCTTGAAAATGAATTGTGATTATACTTATACCGGAGGGATAAGTATATTTATACTTTTTAGGTATTAAGACCATAAAGGAATAAGGAATTCATAAAATATATACATATGTCTTTTATATGTATAAGTTGAATATATACGCTAGTATATAAAGGAATATTAATCGAGTATGAGTTATTGATTAATAAATGATGTCTTATTAATAAGTGATGTCTTATTAGATAAGTGAAGTCTTATTTGACAAATGAAGTTTTATTAGATAAAAGGAGTTTACTAATAATACAGTTTTAATTAATGAAAGATTAATTAAATGGGGAAAGGGATTGAAAGCTGTTTATATGAGTTAATCGTGCTTTGAATATTATCATGCTTCGTGACTTGATACTGATTTGGCTGTTGGTCATGCTTCGTGATCTTGATAGTGCCTTGAACGTTTATTCGTTTGTGGTGGAAATTAAGTAGGGCTGTTTTCCATATACAATCGTCTATTGTGTGAATTGTAGTCGTTAATTGACTATAGATCTTGAACTTAAATGTAGCAAATGGTTTTGAGGAGACCGGGATTGGTAAGTGTTCCACTTATCAAAAACCACTTCAAAACTAGTATACGGGTTCTATATTTTGGGAGAAGGTTGTGAAGTGAAGTCTATATGGGGATTCGAGATCTGTTGATCGGATGCTCGAACACATATAGTGATTCCAAGATCTATGTGTGATTCCAAGATCTAGTGATGTATTGGAATCCATGTGTGATTCCGAGATCTGTGAAGGAATCTATGTGTGTTTCCAAGATCTATTGAGCTATGGGATTTCACCTGGGAATCCTTGTTCTGTTCGAGTGATGAAGACTCATGTGAAAGATGCCGAACGAAACCTCGACATCGGAAATGACAGAAAACAGAGTAGGAGCACAATCTGGGGTTTTGCTAACCCACGGTAGGATATATTACTCCATATATAGTGTATACTTATTATCGAATTGTGCGGGAGCTCCTTGAAGTTGCGCGGGGGAGTTGGGTATATTTGGTTCTACGTGGTGCACTGTGGTGTTTTCGTGTGCAGGCCAGTTGTGTTTACCTTATGGTATATTTTATCTAGAGATATACGACGCTCGGAGGTACTTTCTGACCCTTGTGCATGGACTTCGGATCTGTATTGAGAGATCTCCGACGGGAAATCCAATATGCGAACATGCCTTATCGGTTTTGTTTGTACACTTAATAGTTGTCGAATATAACCAATGTAACCATTCCTTCTATGTGAATTTATTAACCCTAGACATTATCTATTTACAACTATACTTCCCCTAATAAATGGTTGGGTGTTATTGAGAGGATAACCGTTACGGACTTGCGTACGGCCTCTCATTGTTTTGAGATATGTGTTACTTAAATGTTGAGTTATCTCACGTGATTGCTAGCCTGATTAAGGTGTTATTTTGCGGTAATGCTCGGGGTCAGACTGAGTATATTTGCAGATCAGATTTGGAGTGCTTTGGAGCTTCAGAAGAGGAGTTGGTAACGAGACGTATGCTCGTATTATTTTATTTATTCCGCTGTGTATGTTATTGAATGTATCAACAATTGTAAGGACAAGTTATTTATAACTGTTCAGGCTGATTCATTGTGTACTCTGATCGATGTATGTATATTTTAAAGTTTTTCCTCTTTTTATAAAAGAGCACTGTTGTTATTATAGATTGTCCGTTCCGTTGTGAGGTTCTGTTCTATATCTTCTTTCTTCTATCTCCTTTCTTTTCCCCTTACCATCAGACTTTGTGGTACTTGATTTGAGATACATGAATACAGAGGATGGATTAGTATTGATTTTCGAGATCTGAAAAGTCGGGTCATTACATTTGGTATCAGAGCATAGGTTTAGCGAACACCTAGGCTTGTATGGGGTTATAGCTCACTAGAGATAGGGTTAGTAATACCCTAGATTGAGTTCTGAGAGTATATATATGATCTCGTACTTGTTATTGAATACAAAATATTTTGTATTGGGTGGTTTGATTTGTAAATCTGAATTCTGGATCTGAATCAATCGACCGATCATCATTTTGATGAAGATTCCGAAACATTCAAACAAGTCTTTCGAGTCGATATTGTTTTCGAATTTGGTAAATGAAATAAGTTACCAAGATTTATATATTTTATATATAAAGAAAGATTTCATAGCTAATTTTAGTTATATGGATGAGTTGTTTGTTAAGGAATGATGATATTAAATTATTATCATTCGTTGGTTGATTGGTCATGCTTACTTAGGAGCGTTGACTATCATTGGTTGATTTGTAGCTGTGCCTGACCAATTTATGGGTATCGACTACTGTGTTTGGATAAGATTAATCTTATCCATTTGCTTGCATTGGTTGGGTAGACTTATAGTCGGAGAATATTGAAAACGAACACCTTGTGAAATCAGTTTCACGATTTGACAGTAAGGCGTTCGAAGATGATGGTGGGTAAGAATTCAATATGAATTAAAGTTGTTTAAAACGAATTTGAACGAGAAATATGCAAGTATAATTTATAAATATGAAATGGATTCATATTGAAAATCAAAGGATTTGGAATTCCGGTAAGTTTGAAAATGATTTTCAAAGCTCAAAAGGAATATTGGCATTATATAGGAAGGGTTTTAAAGGATTTTAAAGGATATAAAAGCTTTGATCTTACTAGCGTCACTGGAAAATAATGTTGATGATGACTGAAGCATCATCGAGATTCATTTTCAAATATCTAAGTAAGAACTAGCTCCATGGATAATAGTTTGGATTTGAATATATTTCAGTTTGAATCCAAAGTGTTTGAAGCATAAAACTCGGGATTTCGATTCTTAAGTTTTCAACTAAGTTACATAATGGTTGCATATAGTTTATATATTGGAGTTATATAATTTTGCATCTTAGTTGATTTGATATTTGGTAGATTTCATTTGTTAATGGAATGGATGTTCAACGGTTTTGGATAGTCAATATTTCCAAGTTGAGTTGGAATGTTTAAACTAGCTTTAAGATTATTGAACTAGTTGAGTTTAGTAAACCGAGTAAGTTAGTATTTTCACACTTAGCGAATATAAATGTATGTTGAGATTTGAATTCAAGCATTGAATGTATTATAAACGTATATGGAAAGGAATCATGTATGTTTATCTAAGAAGTTAAGTAAGGAAAGTCCAAATTGTAAATACACTTATTTAAGTTGAACAAATTGATCGTTTGTATATGCTCTTGAGTTATATAAATGGTTAATAACTTGAAGTGGAAATTTATGGAATAATTCATTAATGAGATTAGTATGAATATAGTATACTAAGTATTAAACAAGGATGAATAAAATAATTTGAGTAATACTAAACCAATTGGAATGAGTACGTAAGATTTACGTAGGTTGTTTTATTCGCTTGGCGATTTGATCCAGATTCGAATGTGCGATTTTGTGGTAGCTTATACCAATCAGAGTTGGTATTTTTCACTCGATTCTTGACGATGAAGTTAGATACAGGATTTTTGATTTGATTTTGTGATTCTCTATCATAGTATGGCTATGTAAGGAGAATGGCGGTTTCTAATCATGAAACCAGATCTGAGTCCGCACTAGAGTGATCGAGTGAGCGATACTAGTTTGGAAGTGAAATTGTGTGACCGAATAAGTGATTGAATTTGATATTGCGTACAAATGGCTTATGTATACGGGCTTTGTAAATAATTCATGCTATGTTGCTGACTTGTTGAGAATTTTGGGATTGAATCCTTGAACTGTTGAGGTAGTGTGAATGATTGGTTAAGTGTTAACCTGAGGCTGTTGAGCATAAGGTGGTGCTTGATAGATTGTTTGTCATCCTTGTGCGATGATGGGATTTCAAAACCTGATTAATCATGAGTTATGGTTGTTATTGGTCATGATGTTATATGATACTATTAGGTGACCGTTGCTTATGGATGTGCACCATTATTACCAGTTGCATCATATTGGTTATTTCATATGATTGCTATGCTTGTTTATCACATGTTGGAGTTATCATGTTATTGTCTATTTGCTTAACTCACTTTTGGGTTATGTAAGTATATACAGGTTTATGGGAGCAAATGGCACTAGTCGCTTTTTGATTTTATAAGTAGAGATTTGTTGCCCGACAAATAGGTACACATTTATGTTATTGATTGGGTTTGATGGATTTTATGCCCCTGAGATAGGTAGCCGCTTGGCTTTTGTTTTCTTTTTGGATTGAGTGAGGCCCTGCGAGGCATTTGGGTTTTTCAGTATCGAGCCGTACAAAGGAGGTGCTGGCGAAATTTTCCATAATTTTCAGGCGTTGGAAAATTTAACAAGATTTTGGGAAATAAGTTTGGTGGGTTTATTTATATTCGACTTAACTTGTGATTTCAGGATGAAATCCTTTTAAGGGGAGAAGAATGTAATGACCCGTGTTTATAAATCAGAATATTTAATTTATTTAAATATTAAAATAGAAGTTAAATAACTTGAATTCAGAAAATACGGGTTATTTAAAGTAACTGAATTGAATCTGGAATTTAATATGGAATTAAATTGATTCTGGAGCTTATGAAAAGTTCTGTTTGAATAGAGATGATAATATTAATTTATTATTGAATATTTGGAGTGTTTTGAAATCAATTAATTATCAATTCAATTTTAATAACATGTAAAAATAAGGATTTCGCAAACAGTTTGAATTTTACGAAACCAGTTTTATCGAGTCCGTAATATTGAAATACAGCGGAGTGCCAATTTTCATGCCAATCCGACAGATCGAGTAATCATACGAGCTTGAAAGCTTGAGTAAATATAAATGGACATTATATTAAAAATATCTACATAAATATCTACCAAAATATCTAAATTCAATTCCTTATAAATACCCCCTTAACATTCCTTAAGACCTTAAAAAAAACATCGTTCAATCTTCTATAGAAAAAGAGGCGCCTCATCTTTAATTTCTTCTTCTGTAAAACAAGTACGGAGGTCGTCTCCCATTTTTAAGTTTGAAACGATTAAATCAAATTGAATACTCCACAAAATCGGGCATGGTTGGATCCTTTAAACTCATATGAGGGAGGGCATTGATTCGGCGTACACGGTTTGGGTTGCGATGACAATTTCCTATGCTCGAACGATGGAGCAGTGAACTAGGGTTGTGGTCAAGGAGAGTTATGGCACATTGGAGGTGGAGGCGTGTGTGGCGTTGGATTCGGAAGGCCAAGGCACAGGTGCTAGGAAGAGTTGGCATGGTGCGATTGATTTTTGAGGAGGGAGAAAATTTCCTGTAGCCGAGAGTTTTGTTGTGGGTATCGCTATTGTCTAGGGGCAACGGAGGTGAACTCATGGGGTTTGTGTGGTTCGCAGTGGCCAAAGAGGTGTTAGGATGGTGTCAGTTGAGTCTTCGATGGTCCTCAGTGAAACACAGTTGCAGGTATTCACGGAGGAGGCTACAAATCGCAATTTTACTTAGGGCATCGAGTTTAACGTTGGGATGACCAGAAGGTAGGATTTACGAAGAGTAATAGCATGGTGGCGTCGACAATGTTGTTAGGTGGTCGGAGGAGGAGGAAATGACGGTCAACAGTGAAGTCAAGGGATCGGAAATGGTTTACTGGAGATGGCATATTTCGCAAATATCATCCGGGGAAGAAGGGAGTGTTGTCACGTGAGTTAGTGGTGAGGGGTGTTTATTTAATTAAAGTGTTAAATTCATTTAGATGTGTATGAAGCACGTGTTAACTTGAAATTGTCATATCTATTTCGTACGAGGTCGGATTGACGAACAGTTAGTTGCGTTGGGATCGTGGTGAAGAGTACTTCGTGTAGGCAGTGGATTGGTATCATTCCGAGGAGTTTGGAATTTTATCTAATTTCAAACGCCAGTTTGTAATTAGATAAAATAGCATATTATTGTCGACTGAAATGGATGGTGAGTTTAACTCACGCTTATCGCAATAATGTTGTACTGTATAATACTATTGAACTGTATTACATATGTATGTGTTAATATATAAACTGTGATGCAGGGGGACAGGTTGGAGGAATCCAACAGGATTTCTCGATATTATTTTTATATTATTTATATTCATATGTTGTATTATGAATTGATTGTGTGTTAAACCTGACTGTGGACCCCGTGGACTATATAACGTTGTTATACGTGAAGTGAATATATTATTTTATATAATGTATTGAGTTTGTCCATTTCACACAATTTGGTGTGTTTGGTAAAACGAGACTGAATTGAGAAATTATACGAATAGGAATGGGAATGGAGAAACTGGAATTGAATGGTTTTGGAATAAAACAGTCATTCAAAATCTTTTACTTAAAATCGATTTTTAAGCTATTTTAATATATATATATACTTTTTAACTCTTATTATTTAAAATCTATTTTTAAACTTATTTTATTATATATATATTCTAAAACGAGTTAAGCCTGTTTTATAATACTTGGGAATTGATTTTGGATTATAACAAGCCTGTTATAATCGATGGTTTAACTCACGGTGTTGGATATTTATTGATATTTACATCTTTAAATGAATATTTTAATGATGTGTACAAGTATAGAAATGGCTTTGGGTTTGTCGTGACAATGTGTTATTTACATTCATCTTTAACCCACTTGAATTATATCGATGAAATTTATATAATTGAATCTTTAAATGAACGTTTAAAGATAATTATATTAAAGGAATAGTTTTGGGTTTGTTGTAAACGGTGTTTTACAACATTTGTTTTAAAACCCTTGGAATATAGTTAAAATGGAAATATACGGTTTAATGAGTTTAAATATACTTAGATCTTTAAAAACTGATTTTAAAGATAGAAACAAGTACAGGAATCTTTCAGGATAAAGATGTGGAATAAGATGTTTAACTTATAAAAGAGAAGAGGTTGTTTATTAAACAATGGTTTAACCTCTTTGATTATATTTTAAGAAATCTTAGAAATGAATTATAGTTATACTTATACTGGAGGGATAAGTATACAAATACGTTTTGATGTATTGAAGTTAGAAAGGAAATCTTGAAAATGAATTGTGATTATACTTATACTGGAGGGATAAGTATATTTATACTTTTTAGGTATTAAGACCATAAAGGAATAAGGAATCCACAGAATATATACATATGTCTTTTATATGTATAAGTTGAATATATACGCTAGTATATAAAGAAATATTAATCGAGTATGAGTTATTGATTAATAAATGATGTCTTATTAATAAGTGATGTCTTATTAGATAAGCGAAGTCTTATTTGACAAATGAAGTTTTATTAGATAAAAGGAGTTTACTAATAAAAGAGTTTTAATTAATGAAAGATTAATTAAATGGGGAAAGGGATTGAAAGCTGTTTATATGAGTTAATCGTGCTTTGAATATTACCATGTTATGTGACTTGATACTGATTTGGCTGTTGATCATGCTTCATGATCTTGATAGTGCCTTGAATGTTTATTCATTTGTTATGGAAATTAAGCAGGGAAGTTTTCCATATACAATCGTCTATTGTGTGAATTATTGACAGTTAATTGACTACAGAACTTGACCTTAAATCTAGCGAATGGTTTTGAGGAGACCGGTATTGGTAAGTGTTCTACTTATCGAAAACCACTTCTAAACTAGTATACGGGTTCTATGTTTTGAGAGCGGTTGTGAAGTGAAGTCTACATGGGGATTCGAGATCTGTTGATCAGATGCTCGAACACATATAGTGATTCTGAGATCTGTGAAGGAATCTATGTGTGATTCCAAGATCTAGTGATGTATTGGAATCCATGTGCGATTCTGAAATCAGTGAAGGAATTTATGTGTGATTCCAAGATCTATTGAGCTATGGGATTTCACCTGGGAATTCTTGTTCTGTTCGAGTGATGAAGACTCGTGTGAAAGATGCCGAACGAAACCTCGACATCGAAAATGACAGAAAACAGAGTAGGAGCACAATCTGGGGTTTTGCTAACCCACGGTAGGATATATTGATTCCATATCTAGTGTATACTTATTATCGAATCGTGCGGGAGCTCCTCGAAGTTGCGCGCGGGAGTTGGGTATATTTGGTTCTACGTGGTGCACTTCGGTGTTTTCGTGCGTGGGCCAGTTGTGTTTACCTTATGGTATATTTTATCTAGAGATAAACGACGCTCGGAGGTACTTTCTGACCCATGTGCATGGAGTTCAGATCTGTATTAAGAGACCTCCGACGGGATATCCAATATGCGAACGTACCTTATCGGTTTTGTTTGTACACTTAATAGTTGTCGAATGTAACCAATGTAATCATTCCTTCTATGTGAATTTATTTATATTTTACACCCTAGACATTATCTATTTACCACTATACTTCTCCTAATAAATGGTTGGGTGTTATTGAGAGGATAACCGTTACGGATTTGCGTACGGCCTCTCATTGTATTGAGATATGTGTTACTTAAATGTTGAGTTATCTCACGCGGTTGCTAGCCTGATCCGGGTGTTATTTTGCGGTAATGCTCGGGTCAGATCGAGTATGTTTGCAGATCAAATTTGGAGTGCTTTGGAGCTTCTGAAGAGGAGTTGGTGACGAGACGTATGCTCGTATTATTTTAATTATTCCGCTGTGTATGTTATTGAATGTATCAGCAATTGTAAGGACAAGTTATTTATAACTGTTCAGGCTGATTCATTGTGTACTCTGATCGATGTATGTATATTTTAAAGTTTTTCCGTTTTTTTGTAAAAGAGGACTGTTGTTATTATAGATTGTTCATTCCGTTGTGAGGTTCTGTTCTATATCTTCTTTATTCTATTCTTCTATCTCCTTTCTTTTCCCTTGACTATCAGACTTTATGGTACTTGATTTGAGATACATGAATACAGAGGATGTATTAGTATTGATTTTCGAGAGATGAAAAGTCAGGTCGTTACACGACTCCAAGGATTAGCTACGCTAAATATATAGTTGGATAATTTATGTTGATGGAAATATCTGAGTCTGTGTTTCTCACGAATGACTAGTGTATTAATTTCGCGAGCTTATATTAAGTGCATAATATTCCTTCCTGATGGAAAGCGGTTACTGCATATGTGATTCGAGTAAACTTATGATTTTATGAGATTCCTTTTCTTATGAAAAGGAAGTAATGTGCATTGACATTCATTTATCATCTTATAGCTGATATATTCGAACTAGACTGATCCATGTACTCATTGCTCGAGTTAGACCAAGTTGTTTCTGGTTATAGCTAGCTATTGATTTGGGTTTAGAGTTTCATCTTGGGCCATCTCTCCTGAAGCTATTTCCTGAGTTGTATAGTCATCTATTCATGTCGTTGTATATTTATTCTTTTGGGACTTATTGTATATGTGCATGGTTCATATGTAACCACTCGAGTAGGTAGCACATGTATATGTTATATTATGTGGTTGTATCTATATGTATTCGATTCTATGATTTGTTGTGTGCGATATGTTGTGACTTGTTCTGAATACGATTCTTAGCCATTGTAAATTTATATTAGTCGAATTGAGTACGTTTATCCACTCAAGGAAAAAAATATAATCTAATCGACGTAGTTGATAATCGTTTAACACAAGATTATCGATTATCGCTCCCAACTAGCCCTATTCTCTGCAATAATAGATGACATTACCTATTTATGCTCTTTATTAGGATGGGTCTGGGGCGTTACACACGCCATCGTCTAAGCATTACATCGAATTTGTCAAATAAGGGTATTCTTAAGCTATTAATGTTGCAGCCTTCTAGATTTAGCAGGGCTTGATAAAGCCACAATTGTCAGTGCAATAATATTAGGTACATTTCCACTTAAAACAAATTACAAACATTTACAAGTGGCTTGGTTATTTTTTATTTGAAACACCAGATCAAAAATTTGATGGTGAAGTTTTAGCCATCTCGTTATCAAAATCAAACGAAGGGTTTGCTTTTATTTGATGTCTCGCCTCTAGAGGGCATCGCCTTTCTACTTGTTCTTTTTCTCTGAGCCTCTTTTCTAATCTTTGAGACCTTAAGCTATCAACGCTAAGTTTGAAATATCTTGAACCACTCAATGGCGAGAGGATTACGTTCGAACTTTGAAGGAATGATCTTGGTAAAAGCTATTCTCTTTTCAATATACGCAATAAGTTTCTTCTTAATCTCGGAAACTTGTAACAACCCGGATTTTTGGTCAATTAATTTTAAACATTTAATATTTGTTTTAAATGTTGAGTTGATAATCTAAATGGATTTGTTTACTGAATTTATAGATTTAATAACTGATTACGATTTAATTTCGGTAATACCGAATTATCATAATACGAAATATAATTGAATTCAAAGTTAAAACCGAATCGAAACGATTCAGACGATCAATGTATATTCTATCTGAATATAGACGATAATAATAATAATTTATTATCGAAGAATTAATTGTTTTGAATTTAATTTATATTATATCGATTTGAATTGATATCTTCTCCATACGATTAAATAAGGCTTCGAAACATGTTCCATTGTGTTCAGAATAGCGGTATAATTGTAGGAATATCGGTTGTTGCGTTTAATTAAGGCTTCGAAATCGCAAGATATTTTACGTTTAATAAAATCACATCGGTTCACATTAAATTAAAAATAATTAGGTTTGTCCTATATCTCCTTTCCAACACATCAGCTACAACCAATTCCTTTATAACGAAGTATCATCTGAGCAAGTCTATTTTGGCTATAGCTATTTTCTTTTCCATTCGCATACGATTGTCTCCCATCTTCCCTTCTAAGTAAAACATCGATTTAATGGCTCTTGTACGTATTGTTCCCTTCTCGCACCTATATAACAACCATCGACCTTCGTTATTTCTACCTTCCTTAAATCCACGAATAACTCAAGCCATTTTCCTTAGTTCTTTTTCCAGTAAGTAGAATTCATCGTTTATATAAGAAAAAAAGAGGGAAAATCAGAAACTGAAATCACTTCTGGAAAGAAATCTCTAAATCGCCAAATGATTCATGCAAGTTCGTGGGAGCTTGGCCGTAAATTTGGAGGATGCGACTTCAGTAGAGGGGATCGACAGTAGCGATAGGGTTTTTAGGGTGTGATTCCCTGAGATTTAAGCGGTGGTGCGGAATGTGGTTGGTACGCTCATGTTTATCATGACTGGTAGCGGCGCTGGCCAGATTTTGGCAGGATTCGAAGCATGTATTGTCGCTGCCTGTAGGTTAATAACCAAAAGTTGCGATTCAGGGTTTTTTGATCAATGGGGAATAAGGTACAAACATCGCATTTTTTAGCAGTGGGTTTGCTGGAAAGGGTGCGTGCGTGTTCCAGGAGAAAGATTGGTTCAGGCTTTTGCCTGTGTATGCGTTGAAAAGATCTGTGTTGTGGAGAAACATCTAACACTCGAGAAAGGGTTTGGAGCGGTTATTAGGAAGCATAAATAGAAGAATTTAGATGAGAAGTACATTGTTTATTTTAACAATAGAAATTAAGTTTAAAATTTATTTCATTATAAATTGAAGCTTTTATAATTTAGATATCGTTAGTACGAGGCCTGATTGTGATGTACAAGCAGCATCGGGATCGTATCGTCAAATTTTACGAACTGGAATGGGTTAGAGATTTTTTGGAATCAACGATTAAATTTAAATTAAATCGAACGACATTCCGTTTAATTTAAAATTGGAGCGAGCTGCTATTAAAATCAAGGTGAGTAAACTCACTCTCCGGATCCGTTTATAATTTTATCATAAACAAATTTTTATTTTTATTTTTATATATATGTTGTTTACTGACTGATTGGATGCATTGAATAATTGTTGATGAATTGTGGCTATTATATATATAAGTTATATTTTGGCTTGGTGGTTGTAACTATTATATATATATATTGGATATTTCCAGCCGTACCATTAGCGGATGACCCTATGCACCCCACAATATATATAGTAGATGACCTTCTATACCGCGATATCCTACATTGAAGCAGGATGGGTATTATTTATGTTGGCTAACATTTGTGGAAGCAGGAAAATAGGTTAGGGGGATCCAACTGGATTCCTCAAAATTTATTATTGTTTGTTTTCATATATATTATCATATATGATGTGTTAGAAAACCTGTGATTGATAATTGGGTATTTTGGATGTTTGAATATCGCGGGCCCAACATATTGATATATAAAAATATCGTGAAAAGGAATTTTGATATTTAAAAATGGAAAATCTATTTTTCTAAAACAGAATTTGAATTTCGAATGGTCTAGTAAATATTAACTTGTTTTAAAAAATAAAAACAAGTAGTGAATTTATAAATGATGTTATAAATGAAATGGAATAATTTTCATTGGATAATGTGGGAAATGTAAATTCAAATGTGAATTTAAAAAGGGGAATTGAAATTAGTTTAAAAAAGAAACGATGAAATCTATTCGATGTTCGGAATGTAAATTGAATTAAAATAAATTCATACGAATTTATGATTGGAACTCGACTATGACGGATTTATAAAAATAAATTATATTAGATTGAAACTGAAATTAAATATGAAAATAGATTCTACAATCATACATATAAGTTATAGTAATAAAATATTCCAAATATAAGAATCGGGTTTCAAAAAGATTTTGAAATGGAACTTGTTTTAATATATAAAATAAGGAAGTAAATTTATAAACGATGTTTATAAATAAAATGGGGTAATTATCATGGGATGATTTGGAAATATAAACAAAAGCATGAATTTAAAAGGAATTGGAAATCGTTTCGAAAAGGGAACGACGGATTTTATTTAGGAATTCGGAATATAAACTGAAGTGAGTTAAATCCAAATAAGTTAAAATTGGAATTCAATTACACAGAATTCTATAAAATAATTCATTAGTAGAGGATTTGCAATTTAAAATAGAAAATTTAATTGTAAATAAATTTATAACTGAGTTATGAAATAATCGACGATTTAGGTTAGTTGGAAATATTAAGTTGGATTTGGAAAATTGACTTAATATATATTAAAATATATACGAACGACATTGAAATTTAAATAAACGAAGTTTAAACATTTATATTTAAATATAATTAAAACGAACTCGCCGCAGCGCGGTAGTTCGTAATTTGACATTTGGAACCTCAATTGAGTACATAGAACTCAATACAAGTCAGAATTCTTTGAAACAAGGATCGTCAGAATCTATTAAATAATATTTTTATAATGGAAGAGAAAAATCTAGATTTCGTCTTATAGATTTTGAGTTATGTCAAAATCAAATTCCTAGAAAAACAGCGCTATAATTGTTTTTAAACCATAGTGGTTTATTACATTAATTAGAAGGATTTTTAGTAAATAAAATGTAGATTCCCATTAAAAAAATCAAGACTTGAACTATAAAATGAATTTTAACTTAAACAAGTTAAATGAATCGAAGTGATAAATTGATTAGAATCAATTCGATGAATTTGACTGCATATGAATTGGATGTGAATATATTGCTTATAAATCATTCAGGCTAAATGAACGTAAACATATATGGTGTGCAATGCAAATAAAAACCAAAAGTTTTGGTAGAACTAAAATTGTAGAAGTATGAAATGTTGAGTTTCAACATAAGTAGATTTTGAAGAGTTAATGGGTTTGTAGCATTTTTCCTACCTTAGTAATTTTGGGGACGAAATTCTTTTAAGGGGGGAGGAATGTAACGACCCGGATTTTTGGTCAATTAAATTTAAATATTTTTTTTAAATGTTGAGTTTATAATATAAATAAATTTATTTACCAAATTTATAAATTTAATAATCGATTACGATTTAATTTCGGTTATATCGAATTATCGTAATACGAAAAATAACTGAACTCAAAGTTAAAACTGAACCGAAACGATTCAGATGATCAATGTATATTCTATCTGAATATAGATGATAAAATAATAATTTATTATTAAGGAATTAATTTTTTTGAATTTAATTTATATTATATCGATTTAAATTTATATCTTCTCCATATGATTAAATGTGGCTTCGAAACCCATTCCATTGTGTTCAGAACAACGATATAACTCTAGGAATGCCGGTTTAGGGATGGCAATGGGGCGGGGCGGGCGCGGGTAGTACCACCCCATCACCCGCCCCATTGGGTTATTTTTTGCCCCGTGCCCGCCCCATGCCCGCACGGGTATCCATTAAACGGGTTTTAAACGGGTTGCGGGTAATGACGGGTATTCGTGGGTATCCATTATATTTATTCATTTTATTTTTTTAGCCATTTATTGAAATTATTTAAAAGTACATTTGGTAAAAAAAACAAATTAGACCAATTCTTAAATATTAACCTCAAAATACTAATGCATATTTAAACCAATATCCAAAAAAGAAGAGACAACCACAGAAGTATCCATCAAAATATCAACAACCAATTATAAACTGTTGAGTAAAAGCATGCACGCAAATACTGAACAGCCAACAACAATATTTTTTGTATTGACTATTGATAATAAATCACATTCAATACGGGCACGGGTACCCGCGGACATGGATATCTTACTATCCATACCCGCCCCATTAATTGACAGATATTAAAAATACCCGTTTATTTTACCCATGGATACCCATTTAACTATCCGTTTCATACCCATGACGGATTTTACCCGCGGATAACCGCGGGTACGGATTTTTTTGCCATCCCTATGCCGGTTGTTGCATTCAAATAAGGCTTCTGAATCACAAGATATTTTACGCTTAGTGAAATCACATTGGTTCACATTAAATTAAAAATAAATAGGGATGTCCTATATCTTCTTTCCAACACCTTAGCTACAGCCTATTCCATTATAACGAAGTATCATTTGAGCAAGCCTATTTTAGCTACATCTATTTTCCTTTCCATTCGCATACGATTGTCTCTCACCTTCCCTCCTAAGTAAAACATCGATGTCATGGCTCTTGTACGTATTGTTCCCTTCTCGCGCCTATATAACAACCATCAAACTTCGTTATTTCTACCTTCCTCAAATCCACGAACAACTCAAGCCATTTTCCAGTAAATCGATTCCATCGTTTATATAAAAAAAGAGAGGGAAAATCAGAAATCGAAATCACTTCTGGAAGGAAATCTCTAAATTGCCAAATGATTCATGCGAGTTCGTGGGAGCTTGGCCATAAATTTGGAGGATGCGACTTCAGTAGAGGGGATCGACAGTAGCAATAGGGTTTTTAGGGTTGAGATTCCAGGGATTTAAGCGGCGATGGGGAATGTGGTTGGTACGCTCGTGTTTATCGTGACGAGGAGCGCCACTGGCCAGATTTTGGGAGGATTTAAAGCATGTATTGTCGCTACCTGTAGGTTGGTAACCAAAATTCGCGATTTAGGGTTTTCTGAGCAATGGGGAAGAAGGTGCATGCATCGCATATTTTTAGCAGTGGTATTGCTGAAGAGGGTGCGTGCGTGTTCCAGGAGAAAGATTGGTTCATGCTTTTACCTGTCTATGCGTTGAAAAGATTTGTGTTGTGGAGAAACATCCGACACTCGCAGAAGGGTTTGGTGCAGTTATTGGGAAGCAGGAATAGAAGAATTTAGGTGAGCGGTAAATTGTTTATTTTAACAGTAGAAATTAAGTTTAAATTTTATTTTATTATAAATTGAATCTTATATTATTTATATATCGTTAGTACGAGGCCCAATCATGACGTACAAGCAGCATCGCGATCGTACCGTCAAATTTTACGAACTGGAATGGGCTAGGAACTTTCTTAATCAACGATGAAATTTAAATTAAATCGAACGACGTTCGGTTTAGTCTAAAATTGGAGCGGGCTGCTATTAAAATCAAGGCGAGTAAACCCACTCTCTGGATTCGTTTATAATTTTATCATAAACAAATTTTTATTTTTTTATATATGTCGTTTGCTGATTGTTTGGATGCATTCAATAATTGTTGATGAATTGTGGCTATTATATATATATATATATATATATATGTTATATTTAGACTTGGTGGTTGTTGCTACTATATATATATATATATGATATTTCCCGTAGTACCATTAGTGGATTACCCTATGTGCCCCACAATATATATAGTGGATGACCTTCTATACCGGGATATCCTGCCTTAAAGCAGGATGAGTATTATTTTTGTTGGCTAACATATGTGGATGCAGGAAAACAGGTTGGAGGGATCCAACTGGATTCCTCAAAATTTATTATTGTTTCTTTTCATATATATTATCATATATGACGTGTTAAAAAACCTATGATTGATAATTGGGTATTTTGAATGTTTGAGTATCACGGGACCTAAATATTGATACATAAAAATATCATGGAAAGGAATTTTGAGATTTAAAAAGGGAAAACTATTTTTCTAAAATAGAATTTGAATTTCGAATGGACTAGGAAATATTAATTTGTTTTGAAAAATAAAAACAAGCAGTGAATTTATAAAAGGTGTTATAAATAAAATGGAATAATTTCCATTGGATAATGTGGGGAATGTAAATTCAAATATGAATTTAAAAAGGGGAATTGAAATTAGTTTCAAAAAGAAACGATGAAATCTATTTCGATGTCCGGAATGTAAATTGAATTAAAATAAATTCATACGGATATATGATTGGAATTCGACTATGTCGAATTTATAAAAATAAATTATTTCCAAAAAGGATATTTAAAGTGTATTAGATAGAAACTGAAATTAAATATGAAAACAGATTCTACAATTATATGTATGAGTTATAATAATAAAATATTCCAAATATAAGAATCGAGTTTCAAAAAGATTTTGAAATGGAACTTGTTTTAATGTATAAAACAAGTAAGTAAATTTATAAACGATGTTTACAAACAATATGGGATAATTATCATAGGATAATTTGGAAATATAAACTCAAGCATGAATTTAAAAGGAATTGGAAATTGTTTCTAAAAGGGAACGTCGGATTTAATTCCGGAATTCGAAATATAATCTGAATTGAGTTAAATTCCAAGTAAGTTAAAATTAGAATTTGATTACATCGAATTTTATAAAATAATTTATTCCCAAAGGATTTAGAATTTAAAATAGAAAATTTAATTGTAATAAATTTATAAATGAGTTACGAAATAATCGACGATTTAGGTTAACTGGAAATATTAAGCTGGATTTAGAAAATTGACTTAATATATATTGAAATATATATATTAAGCCTCACAACCGGGAAATGACAAAAATCGGGCCGACAACATTGCTAAGTAGGTCACTCCCAATTAGTGTATATTATCACCTTTCTAGGGAAAATTCATTTATTTCTTTAAATCTATCGTTGATGTCCCTTTCGGGAAATGGTTGTTGATCCCAACCGTTGGTGATATACATTTGATACACTAATACGGAATGAGTGGTCGGCCATGTGTGGCCGAGTTGCAAGATGGTCTTGTTGAACCCAGTGTATTCCTATATAGAGATACACTATTGGAAGGTGGTTCCATACCTTGTCATAGTTGAAATCCATTACCCAATAAGCGCCCGGGGTTTTGATGGTATATTATGTATGTGGAGCGTGAGGTACAAGCATTCCTCTGGATTACTATTTACTTGATTTAGATATTATTATAATATCAGAATAATATTGATTTTAAAGAACTATTTTGGTTTATCGTAAGGTAAAAATCATCTGTGTTTATGTGTGGGGTGTTACGATTATCCTTTCCTTTAAAAGAATTTTTAAAAAGTTAAACGAAGTGGTTGGAGTATACTCACACCAGTCCTATGACTGACCCAGAGTTTATTTTGTTTTGTTTACCCTAAACTCGTGGGTGCCCAAGTTTGTACGGACAGTCAAGTAGTTCAGGAGTTTCCAGATATCCTTGGAGAAGCTTGGAATTAGCTATTTATTTCTTATTTTCCGTTGTGTTGTATATGTGATGTATTCTGATGATGTATGTAGTAAAAAGATTGTATATCAAAAGGTTGTTATATATATATATTATATTTTATTCCGCTGCGATGTGAAATTCTGTGTTGTTGTTTCTATTCTTCTTCTATCTTTTTCATCTTTATTTTATAATAATTCGTATTTCTGTGCAATTTGGGTTGGACATGTGGTGTATTTAGTCAACTCAGATAGTACAGATTTGTAGGCCGTTACAAAACTAAGGAGGAAGAACTTCCAACAAAGGCGTTGCCAGTTGAGAATCCTAATTAATAAGTCAAAAATGTAATCAATATTCAAAGGATGAATTCTTTATTTCATATGAAGTTTATAAGAAAATAGGAAAATACATCAATACAAATTAAATCAAACAACATCCAAATTTTAGAAGAAACATTTATAGCAGTATACAAAGTGCTGACCAACAAAATAGTTGGTGAATCGAAATTGGTTCTAAGATTATATCGGTAAAAAACACTTTCCATAATACCATCATTCAACTAAAGTCGTTCTAAGATTATAATTTTCTTCCTCAAGAAAATCAACATGAAATAAAGGGCATAACTGGTGAAGTTTATGCAAGTCTCTAAAAAGGCACTATCGGGATAATTTCAAAGACTTAATTAGTGAAGAATTTTCTTGATTATTTTTTCTTAACATAGCAAATTGAGATAAAAAGTCTTGGGCAACCAGACAGCTTGGAAAATTGGCATTTACCAAAACATAGTAAGCTAATGTTATGTAATAACCTGGAAAATCAGAGCCAATTTAAAATTTTTATTTTAAGGAAATTTGTTAGAAAATGTGCCAGAATTTAAACATTCCACTTTAGATAATATTAAAGCTATTAGAAATAGTCATTTTATAAACGACCTCCGTTTTCGATGAAACCATTTTTGTCGGATCCAGAATGTCAAATTATTGCTAAGTTTAATTTTCCATAATTTTTGAAATTAATAAGTGAGCGTGGTAAATTAAACTGTATTTGATAATTTCTGTTGAATTTAACCGACCATTAAAAAGGACATTTTTGTTGAAATAAAATAGTTGAAACAAAAAGGACATTTTTGTTGAAATAAAATAGTTGAAACAAAAAGGACATTTTTATTGAAATAAAATAGTTGAAACAAAAGGAATCATTTTTGTTGAAGTAAAATAGTTGAAACAAAATGGACATTTTTTTTGTTAAAATAGACTTGTATGAAATAAAGTTATCATTTTTTTATGTTTTGTTGAAATAGAATTGTAAACAAAAACAAAATTATCATTTGTATTTGTTTTGTTGAAATAGAATGGTCAACAAAAACAAAGTTATTATTTTTATATGTTTTGTTGAAGTAGAATTGTCAACAAAAACAAAATTATCATTTTAATTTGTTTTGTTGAAATAGAATTGTCAACAAAAACAAAGTTATTATTTTTATATGTTTTGTTAAAGTAGAATTGTCAACAAAAGCAAAACTATCATTTTTATTTGTTTTGTTGAAATAGAATTGTCAACAAAAACAAAGTTATTATTTTATAAGTTTTATTGAAATAGAATTGTCAGAAAAAACAAAATTATCATTTGTATTTGTTTTGTTGAAATAGAATTGTCAACAAAAACAAAGTTATTATTTTTATATGTTTTGCTGAAGAAGAATTGTCAACAAAAACAAAATTATCATTTGTATTTGTTTTGTTGAAATAGAATTGTCAACAAAAATAAAAGAATCATTTTTATTTGTTTTGTTGAAATAGAATGGTCGACAAAATAAAAATATCATTTATTGTTAGAATTAGATTTGTATACAAATTAAAATAGACATTTTATTTGTTATGTTATACATTAGGTTTGTATACAAAATTAAAATAAACATTTTTATGTTATGCTATACATTAGATTTGTATACAAAACTAAATAGACATTTTATTTGTTATGTTATACATTAGATTTGTATACAAAATTAAAATAAACATTTTTATGTTATGTTATACATTAGATTTGTATACAAAATTAAAATAAACATTTTTATGTTATGTTAAACATTAGATTTGTATACAAAATTAAATAAACACTTTTATGTTATGTTATACATTAGATTTGTATACAAAATTAAAGAAACGTTTTTATGTTATGTTATACCTTAGATTTGTATACAAATTTAAGAGACATTTTTACTGTCAAGTTATACATTAGAATTGTATACAAATTAAAGAAACATTTTTATATGTTATGTTATACATTAGAATTTTTATGCAAATTAAAATAAACATTTTTACGTGTCATGTTAAACATTGAAACTATATACAAATAAAATCATTTCTTTTTATTCGTTAAAGTTAAAAAAAGAAATTGCATACAAATAATGAAAATAAAATTTATCTTTTTATTTGTCATTAGCAACAATGTCATGTAAATAAATTACATTTTATTTGACATTAGAAATGTAGAAAATGTCATGTAAATAAATTACATTTTATTTTGACATTAGAAACATGTAGAAATGTATGCAAATAAAATACATTTTTATTTGACATTATAAACATGTAGATATGCTATGCAAATAAAACATTCTTTTATTTGGCGTGTTAAACACGTTAGTGGAATCGTCGAATGATTTATATTTGTATATAATTATATATATAAATATAAATTAAAATAAAACGAATCACGCGCGGTAGTTTACGTTTCGGAATCGTAACTTTAAACAATTATACTGAAAGATCCGACCGTCGGATTTTTCAAAACTAGAACCGTTTGGTCCGCTTTGGGAAGATCTTTCCAACGATATAAAATTTGTTAAAATCCAACAGTTAGATTTTGAGAAATGTGTAACTCAAATTTGGGTAAAACAGCGCCAGGGCCGCCCATTGACCCGAAGTGTCGTTAAATTAAATTGGTCTATTTTTATATAAATAAAAATAGCGATAAATCGTTATAAAATAATATTAACGATATGAAATGATTTAAATTATAATTATTCGAGAATTATTTGAAAAGACCGAGTTCATTCTCATTTCAAATAATTATACGACGATTTAAATCGAAGATATTGAAGACGGTGATTGAAGACCGGCGATCTACACATCGAATGGACGACTACTGATGCCCGACATTGGTTAGCTCCTAGTAAAGGGTTAAAGTGGTAGTTGTCCGGACGTGCTTGTTGATTGTCCGGAACTCTTCCATATTGGACATACAGGACGAGGAATAAGGTGCCTCTAGTTTCGTTCTGACCCAGAACAGACTTGTAAATGGATGTGTGTCTGACGTTGAAGTTCATTCTATGTGAATTGATTTCTATTTAATATATATCTGTTTGGTGGCAGATAATTTATTCTCTTGCTTAAGTTATATATTGATAGTTATCAATCGCATGGCGTGGATTGTCAATGTGGCATGCCAAGATGCAAATAATCAAGGCTTTTGTTTAAAAACAAAGCCTTGTGGTTGATGATCAAAGCATAGCTTATTTTGGCATAGCTTTGTGTATAGCGTTACTTCGCGAGTCTCACACCTCGGTAAGAGTCAAAAACGGGATAAGGGAATGCAGGGAGTGCACACGTTTCTTTCTAGCTAGAAGTGGTGTCATGGTATGGAGCCCAGATATTTTTACTTATGTGGATAATGGATTGTGAGGTGCCTCAGATATATTGGTCGATAGTGGCCAATTGATAGGTCCAATAGGACCGGGAAACGTGTATTCAGGCATAACTATTCCACTAAGGTATATTTGTGGACCGGCCCTGCAGGATCCAAGGGTTCACTGCAGGGGATCCTGAGACATTTACTAGAGTGTCTCAAATCGGTAAGGAGATCATCCCTAGCCTTGACTCATGATGGAAACCCAATTTCCAATACGACATTAAGGTTTTGATTGTAAACCCATATATGGCGACATAGTAGGATGGGGCACTATGCCGTCTAGGAATGGTACATTTATTTTTAAAGTATTTTAAAATTGGCTAGACACTAATAATAATATTAAATATTATTTTATGCGTATCAAGCATGTTTGATCATTATAAGGTAAAACTCTATCCTCCGGTTTGCTTTGCATTGTGTGATGGGACTTGAGTCTTATAATGATTTCATTTTCTTAAAAAGCATTGCGTTGTTTTGAATAATAGTTTATTTAAATTATGCACTGGCAATCCAATGGAGTAAACCCGTTCCGCGTTAGCGGCGTGGTCCTGTGATTAGCCTTATTATTAGTTAAGTTAAGTAAACATTTCTCATACCAGTCCCATGAATGACTCGTAGTTTGTTTCACTTGCAAACTCGGGTGCCCTTATTTTTACTCGGGCAGCCAAGTGACAGGTATCAGTTTATTTGGACATATGCTGGATTGGAGTATGCTTGTGGACAGAAGACGAAGATCATTTCTATCTTTTATTTCTATTTTGAAAACATTTAGACATCATTTTCCCATGTTGTACTAGATGGTGTTTTAGACCTATTTCTACTCGCTGAGATTTTTTATATGCTAAGTTGTATCCTGTAACTGTGCCACTCTGATGTTCTGATGTTGTGATGTTGATCACATTTCTATTTCCGCTGCTATGATTTATGTATTATGATGTTATCTGAAATCTGTTGTTGTTGTAAATATGTTGTATTCCAATGATTATCCTTGCTTTCATACTACGGAAGTTTGGGGTCATCACAGTTGGTATCAGAGCTAATGGTTAACCTTAGTTTCAGAGTATGACATATTTAAAACAATTCTTCTAGATAGAATCAGCAGTATTCTAAGGCGAGTAGCTCATTAGAGATAGGATTAGTAATGTCCTAAATGAGCACAACAGAATAACACATCATAATCAGTCATTACATCATCATCTTACCATATGTCCTTTTCTTTTACCTTTCCTTAAAAATTATCATTTCTGTTGGTCTGACTCTTTCCTTGATGGTACAGAACTGACTGAAAAATGAGTACGAGAGCTAGAGCCAAAGGAAGAGGCAGAGGACAGAGAAGGGGTGAAACCCTCACTGCTCAGGATCAGCCCAACCTCGAAGCAGTAGCACCACCACCTCAACCCCCTCAGCCTTTTGACCTGGACAAGGTAGCTAAGAAATTCAGGAATTTAGGTGGCGTGCCGTTCACGGGCCATGAGACAGTGATGGAAGCTCAAGCATGGCTCAAGACATGTGAGAAGATATTTGGAGGCTTGGAACTTGAAGACCACTGTAACGACCCGGTTTTTGTTGACTTTGGTTATCCGATATACAACACATATCGAACATCCAAGGATCGAAAATAACCGAATAGTAAAGAAATTAGAGGGTGAGGAAAGATAAGATAGAAACTTAGAATAGAAGAAGAAGAACATCATCATCAGAGTAAACACGAATCTCACAGCGGAACGAATAAAATATAACATAACTTTTGAAATACAAACAGTATATGTATACAATAACATTGCAGAGTACAACACTTACAACACAGCGGACATAACTATAGCTATATAATCCTGAAGCCTCCTGCTCCAAGCTCTCCAAGTATATCTGTAAAATCCCGACTACTTGACTGCCCGTACAAATTTAGGCACCCAAGAGTTTAGGGAAAACAAACAAATAAACTCCAGGTCAGTCATGGGACTGGTGTGATTAAAACTCCAAACACTTGGTTAAATAAAGGATATCTCATAAGACCATGCCGTGAAAACGGAACGGGTTTTTTCCTTATGATAATCCAAACAACTTTAAAATCAATACTTGTCTGATATTATAATAATGTCTAGATCAAGTAAATAACAATCTAGCGGAACGCTTTCATCTCATGTTCCACATATAGAATATAAAATCATAAACCGCAGACACTTATTGGATAATGGATTTCCAACTATGATAAGGTATGGAACCACCTTCCGATCAGTGTACTCTAGGAACGATACACTGGAGTTCAACAAGAACATCTTGCAACTCAGCCACACATGACCGACCACTCATTTCGCTTGAGTGTATCGAATGTATATCACCAACAGTTGGGATCAGCAACCGTTTCCCGTATATATATGGGACAACATTGATAGATTAAAGAAGCAAATGAATATTCTCTAGATAGGTGATTATACACCCTACTTCAGAGCGACCGACTTAGCCATGCTGCCTCCCCGATTTCTGTCATTTACTGGATGTGAGGCTAGAAGCTATGCTTATCTTTTACATGCCACATCTTCATTCACTTCGAATGTCACATCGTCATACCCGCCAAATCACAAATTGATTTCCATAAAAATACCACGGGTATACAGCTAAGAGAAACGAATTCCTCCGCCACCAAACGTGAATACGTTTGAAAAGATCAACTTACGCAATCTATTTGATATACTTTGTCAGACATTCTTCCATACAGGTCGTCCTGGGACTGGACAACCTAAGGCACTATTCAGTACATCCATCTTAGGCAATTGTTATCTAAGATTTATACAACAGCCCTTGCACTTTACTCCGTCTTCAATATATTCAGCGTACTTGATTCGCAACGCTTATGCCAATACGGAGTGGTTCTTTGGATAATAATCCAACCGGTCTCTCCATATTAACAACGTTAAAATGGTCAAAACTTTGATAGTCCGTGATTTAACTATCAAAGAAAAACACGTATGCAAACAACGATATTATTTCCAAATGGAGTTATCGATCCAACCATCAAACATATATATATATATATATTCACATTTCCTTATTTTCTATGTTTAGAAAATATATATTATTAGCACTGGAAAACATTTCCATAGCTTAATTATGTATCACTATTCTTCCACATCTATCAGACTCTAACTATAAACTAACAAGAGAACAACTTCCTAAGTATAAACCCCGAAGGCCGAAACCAACATCAGATCGATACCCAGGAAACCATTCAACTTATTAATAGTCAGTTTCTAATTTTTGTTTAACTCCATTTCTTTATTTCTATGTTCGATTAACTCCTTTTGATAAACTATGTTCAATTGACTCCTTTCGAATAACTATGTTCGATTTGACTCCATTTGCTTAACTCTAGATCGCAGCGATCACAATGGTTACGCCTGATTCCCTCAGGAAACATCCGACCACCGTAGGCTATCTGCAGCCCTGCGAATTACGCTAGCAGTCGTGCTAAATGGTAACTTATCCTAAATAACTATGTCTGATTAACTCCTTTTGATAAACTACGTTTGATTAACTCCTTTTGATAAACTACGTTTGATTAACTTCTTTTTATCTCGTCAATTTCCTTTTATAATCCTATTTAATTTCCAACTAAATATTCCTTTTATAATTCTATTTATTTACTAAATAAATATTCCTTTATTCTATTTATTTTCTAAATAGGTATTCCTTTATTCTATTTATTCGTTTTATCAACATTTTTCCCTTTTATAAAACTCTATTCGTTTTATAAACATTTTCCTTTTTATTTACTTTCGAAATATTTCCTTTTATAAAATCTGTTGATTTGATAAAATCCCTTTATTTCAATATACATTGAAATAATTCTTTTTACATCCCAGGGTCTTTTTGTGATATTTAAAATATCGAATAACAAGGGTCAATATCATTCTAACACACATAATCCATAATAGATTATATAACACATCATATATCACAATATATGAAAAACAGTAAAATAAATGTTGAGGAATCCAATCGGATTCCTCCAACCTGTTTCCCTGCATCACAGATGTTAAACCACATAATTAACATCGATTTCATTTCAATATGAAATATTCTGTTAAATAGAATCAACATATATTTAACGATTTATATATATGTATATATTTCAACCAACTGACTAGCAGTTTAATCAAATAGTCAACACACAGCAATCAACATATGATTATCAGTTCTAAGAATACGTTATAAAAATATAACTGTTCAGAGTTGGTAAGTTTTACTCACATTGGACGATCAACGTTAATAACGATAACCACCGCTTGATTTGATTCGGACGGACAATTTATTTTACAATAAATTGTAACGAGCTCCAATCCACTCCCAGTCAGTTCCATGGTGTAGTGTCCGTCCGTACGATCCTAACGGATCTTGTTTTGTCCCATTCATTTCTATTCGGCCTATTGCCAAAGACAACCTGACTCCCCTTTAATTCTACGCGATCTGTCTTCCCCAATTCTCTGGTAAATCCCACGCCGAGTCCTCCTACCATTTTCATGTCAATCGAAACATCCTAGTTCACCTTTTCTTCATGCACAAAGAAAAACCCAACTTTTATGCTTAATACCATAACCACCGCTTTTAAACTAATTAACCATCTCCTTCCTCACGGTACCCAACTCCATTATTCTCAACGCCAGAAACCACCATTACCACACCCTTCCACAACATTCACTCCATCATTTCCTTTCTTAAAACACAACTAATAACACCATTCAACATCTCTTCACATCACTCCACCCTCTAAAATACTCACGTCCTCTCACTCCTTACTAATACCAAAACCGCTCCTCTTTGTATATATAAAATCTTACGTCCAGTATCCCACCACTTCTTCCTGTATACAAAAAGAACGCATCTCCTCTTTGCCTGTTACCCTCAGGCTACCGCAAAAACTTCCATATAAGTATTTCACTCCAACATAACATTCTGTAGCCAAACAACCCACCACCGAGATCTTATACCAGACCTCTCCGTTGACTCGGGCACCCATTCAATCCGACTCCACCAACCACAAGATCAGCGCCACCAACTCCATCATCTTGGATGTATTAACTCTGCTTCAAATTTGGAGAAAGACTGAAGCCCCCAATCAGTGAATGTACATGTCGCTCGCCACCACCGAGCACTAGAGCTCGCCCAACCCCTCAACCTGATGTCTCTCGCCACCACAAACAACTCGCAACCCCCATAATGGCCCAGCTTCCCTCTCAATGTTGATTAACTCACGCCCTAGCTACTGGTCAAGGAACCGTCGAGCCCGATAAATCATAATTGCTCACAAAGAAATAGATATAGAGTTGAAGCTTCTTCCATAACAAGTATCAGAGTATTGATTTCATGATTTATTGACTTATTTGTGATTTTAGAGGAATTTTCTTTGAAGATGATTTTCTCGTTCTCCTTTGCTGCTGTTGGCGGCTAAGACAACTTCGAACAGGATTAGGTTTGTAAAGCATTTTTAGGGGTATATATATTATATATATATGTGGAAACAATTTCTCCACAGCACTTCAAAATGAAGGGAGACGTAGCGGTTTCCTTTCCACATGTTACTTCACCAAAGTTTTGGTCTCCACGCCATCCGAAATGCTTGAACTATGCCAAATTGGAAAGCATCGTCCAATGGATTTAACAATGAAGGCGTACATGAATGAAGTTACGTATAAATAACTCTTTGTAAAATGTTATATTTAACTTCCATCGTCATGTACCAATTCTATTATTTCAAAGTGAAGTTCTTATGAACTGTTATAGACAGAAATAAACACACCGTTGTGATGAGCAAGGTGTCACGATCCCAAAAATATATTAACGTCGGTAGGTTAACTCATATTGCGAAACCCCAAAATGTTGATTACAGGGTGCAAAATACTCCAAATAAAAAGTTGCTTATTTAATTTATTAAAATTTTCAATAAAAGTCTAAAAATTAAATTATCACTATTTCCCAAAAGAACCTTGTCTAAATTCAAAACCGAGATTCAAATATTTTTGAATAACCATTATGGCCACGAACGAATATACCGCTGTTTTTCTGAATATTTGATTTGGACATAAATCAATCTACACGACGAAATCCCGATTTTCCTCTTCCACTAGAAAGACATACTCCACCAGCTCCGTACATTTCTTGTTTCACAGAAATCCGATTTAAAACGAACCCTGTACATTCAGTTGAAGTTCAAATCGCCAAATAGCGAACTACCGCGCCATTTCGAGCTCGATTATAATTATAATATAATTTATACGTTCAACCATCGTTAATTAAATATATTCGTTATCGTAAATCAAATCTTAAACTGAATTATATATTTTGAATTGTCCAGTTCACACAATATTGTGAATTCCACTAATTCTGATTATTTCTGTATTAAATATATTATTTAATTACTATTTTAATTAAATATTTAAAGTTATTTAATTCAACGACCATTAAATCCTCTAAACTCTATTTAAATAATTAAATAAATTAATTATTATATCGCCGAAAAATGCGGGTCATTACATTCTTCCCTACTTAAAATAATTTCGTCCTCGAAATTGCTAAGCTAGGAAACAAACCCTATCGACTGGTTAGAACTTATTTGTTCACTTCTTAACTCCAGTTTTAACTGAACCAATTTAATTTCAATAAAATATTAATTAATTCTTTTCAACGAAAATTTTCAAAAATCTTGAAAATTTTCCAACGCCTTAACTTTTCAATTTTTTTGCCAGCACCTCCTTTGTACTGGTCAATAGGTCATACTCCAACTCGCCTCTCTGGGCCATCTCCAACCTAAAAGAAAATCAAACAGCCAAGCGGCTTGCCAATTCGGCTCATCAAAATCTCAAAGCCATATATAATATAAACTGGTACCTTTTTGTCAGGCATATCAATATATCATTTCCATCTGCTGTTAATTCAGTATATACCAATGTCATCCCAATCAAACTCCAATCAGTTTTTATCCTCAACACAACCATTCGCTTATCCAAGCCAAATTCCATTTTGACTTGATATTATTACATTTCAATACAGCTTCCACATAACTGGCTTTAACTCACTTTCAATTTGCCTTCACAAATTTCTATTTGAATTTGTTTTTAATTCAACAGTCTATTCCTGGGATTTTTAAACAACTTTGCTTTTCTAAAACCAAATATTCCTTTTTGGATTTCAAAACAACTTGATTTTCTCAAAACAAATTCAAAACTGTATCTTTGGTAGTAATCCGTCACTCAGCAACTCGAAAATGAACACTGATGATGCAGCTGTCATCATCAGAATTTATTTCCCAGCCATCGAAGTGAGTTCAATACTGTAAAACCATTTCTAAAAATTTCCACTTTGAAATTCATTTCAAAATATAATTCATACTGCTTGTAAAACAATTTAAAATCTCCCAACATCTTAAATTTTCCTTATTTTAATCCATATCCATTTACAAACACTTATCCAATTTTCCAGAATTTTAATTCAATTTCTGATTTAAATTTCAGATTTAATTCGCTTCGTAACACTTATACGAATTCTAGTTGGTTATATATATAACCATTTTACTTTTATAATCTTACTCGATTATAATAACAACCAATATATCCAATATACTATAATCATTTCAATATAAATCCTTTATATCAAAATATAATTTGGGTCAAATTATTTCGTTTACCCTCTTTCCAAAACATACCATGACGGTTCATCGTATTCAAGTGTTTATAAACTCCTACCAATACAGTGGACCAAACCGATCGACCAGAACACATAAACAACTCAACCAATAAATCCACACAATATAAAACAGTCTTATATTGAATAAAAAATACGCTCTCGTATATATATACACTCAAACTCAATCTAGGGTATTACTAACCCTATCTCTACCGAGTCACGCCACAGAGCCAAGGTAATTCACTTAACCTTATGCTCTGATACCAACTGTAACGACCCGGTTTTTGTCGACGTTGGTTATCCGATATACAACACATATCGAACATCCAAGGATCGAAAATAACTGAATAGTTAATGAAAGAAATTAGAGGGTGAGGAAAGATAAGATAGAAACTTAGAATAGAAGAAGAAGAACATCATCATCAGAGTAAACACGAATCTCACAGCGGAACGAATAAAACATAACATAACGTTTGAAGTACAAACAGTATATGTATAAAATAA
Organism: Allium sativum; assembly: GCA_030737875.1. Classification (NCBI taxonomy): domain Eukaryota; kingdom Viridiplantae; phylum Streptophyta; class Magnoliopsida; order Asparagales; family Amaryllidaceae; genus Allium; species Allium sativum. The sequence continues at coordinate 981,608,034 of CM060915.1, forward strand.
CATTGCAGAGTACAACACTTACAACACAGCGGACATAACTATAGCTATATAATCCTGAAGCCTCCTGCTTCAAGCTCTCCAAGTATATCTGTAAAATCCCGACTACTTGACTGCCCATACAAATTTAGGCACCCAAGAGCTTAGGGAAAACAAACAAATAAACTTCGGGTCAGTCATGGGACTGGTGTGAATAAAACTCCAAACACTTGGTTAAATAAAGGATATCTTATAAGACCACGCCGTGAAAACGGAACGGGTTTTTCCCTTATGAGAATCCAAACAACTTTAAAATCAATACTTGTCTGATATTATAATAATGTCTAGATCAAGTAAATAACAATCTAGCAGAACGCTTTCATCTCACGTTCCACATATATAATATAAAATCATAAACCGCAGGCGCTTATTGGATAATGGATTTCCAACTATGGCAAGGTATGGAACCACCTTCCGATCAGTGTACTCTAGGAATGATACAATGGAGTTCAACAAGAACATCTTGCTACTCAGCCACACATGACCGACCATTCATTTCGCTTGAGTGTATCGAATGTATATCACCAACGGTTGTGATCAGCAATCATTTCCCGTATATATATGGGACATCATTGATATATTAAAGAAGCAAATGAATATTCTCTAGGTAGGTGATTATACACCCTACTACGGAGCGACCGACTTAGCCATGCTGCCTGCCCGATTTCTGTCATTTACCGGATGTGAGGCTAGAAGCTACGCTTATCTTTTACATGCCACATCTTCATTCACTTTGAATGTCACATCGTCATACCCTCCAAATCACAAATTGATTTCCCCAAAAAAACCACGGGTATACAGCTAAGAGAAACGAATTCCTCTGCCACCAAACGTGAATACGTTTGAAGAGATCAACTTACGCGATCTATTTGATATACTCTGTCAGACATTCTTGCATACAGGTCGTCCTGGGACTGGACAACCGAAGGCACTATTCAGTACATCCATCTTAGGCAATTGTTATCTAAGATTTATACAATAGCCCTTGCACTTTACTCCATCTTCAATATATTCAGCGTACTTGATTCGCAACGCTTATGCCAATACAGAGTGGTTCTTCGGATAATAATCCAACCGGTCTCTCCATATTAACAACGTTAAAATGGTCAAACCTTTGATAGTCTGTGATTTAACTATCAAAGAAAAACACGTGTGCAAACAACGATATTATTTTCAAATGGAATTATCGATCCAACCATCAAACATATATATATATTCACATTTCCTTATTTTCTATGTTTAGAAAATATACGTTATTAGCACTGGAAAGCATTTCCATAGCTTAATTACGTATCACTATTCTTCCACATCTATCGGACACTAACTATAAACTAACAAGAGAACAACTTCCTAAGTATAAACCCCGAAGGTCGAAACCAACATCAGATCGATACTCAGGAAACCATTCAACTTATTAATCTCTAGTCAGTTTCTAATTTTTGTTTAACTCCATTTCTTAATTTCTATGTTCGATTAACTTCTTTTGATAAACCATGTTCAATTGACTCCTTTTGAATAACTATGTTCGATTTGACTCCATTTACTTAACTCTAGATCGCAGCGATCACAATGGTTACGCCTGATTCCCTCAGGAAACATCCGACCGCCGTAGGCTATCTGCAGCCCTGCGAATTACGCTAGCAGTCGTGCTAAAAGGTAACTTATCCTAAATAACTATGTCTGATTAACTCCTTTTGATAAACTATGTTTGATTAACTCCTTTTGATAAACTACGTTTGATTAACTCCTTTTTATCTTGTCAATTTCCTTTTATAATCCTATTTAGTTTCCAACTAAATATTCCTTTTATAATTCTATTTATTTACTAAATAAATATTCCTTTATTCTATTTATTTTCTAAATAGGTATTCCTTTATTCTATTCATTCGTTTTATCAACATTTTTCCCTTTTATAAAACTCTATTCGTTTTATGAACATTTTCCTTTTTTTTACTTTCGAAATATTTCCTTTTATAAAATCTGTTAATTTTACAAAATCCCTTTATTTCAATATACATTGAAATAATTCCTTTTACATCCCAGAGTCTTTTTATGATATTTAAAATATCGAATAACAAGGATCAATATCATTCTAACACACTAATCCATAACAGATTATATAACACATCATATATCACAATATATGAAAAACAGTAAAATAAATGTTGAGGGATCCAGTCGGATTCCTCCAACCTGTTTCCCTGCATCACAGATGTTAAACCACATAATTAACATCGATTTCATTTCAATATGAAATATTCTGTTAAACAGAATCAACATATATTTAACGATTTATATATATATTTATATATATATAAATTTCAACCAACTGACTAGTAGTTTAATCAAACAGTCAACACACTGCAATCAACATATGATTATCAGTTCTAAGTATACGTTATAAAAATATAACTGTTTAGAGTTGGTGAGTTTTACTCACATTGGACGATCAACGTTAATAACGATAACCACCGCTTGATTTGATTCGGACGGACAATTTATTTTACAATAAATTGCAATGAGCTCCAATCCACTCCCAGTCAGTTCCATGGTGTAGTGTCCGTCCATACGATCCTAACGGATCTTGTTTTGTCCCATTCATTTCTATTCGGCCTATTGCCAAAGACAACCCGACTCCCCTTTAATTCTACACGATCTGTCTTCCCCAATTCTCCGGTAAATCCCACGCCGAGTCCTCCTACCATTTTCATGTCAATCGAAACATCCTAGTTCACCTTTTCTTCATGTACAAAGAAAAACCCAACTTCTATGCTTAATACCATAACCACCGCTTTTAAACTAATTAACCATCTCCTTCCTCACAGTTTCAGGAGCCCAACTCCAGTATTTTCAACGCCAGAAACCACCATTACCGCACCCTTCCACAACATTCACTCCATAATTTCCTTGCTTAAAACACAACTAATAACACCATTCAACATCTCTTCACATCACTCCACCCTCTAAAATACTCACGTCCTCTCACTCCTTACAAATACCAAAACCGCTCCTCTTTGTATATATAAAATCTCACGTCAAGTATCCCACCACTTCTTCCTGTATACAAAAAGAACGCAGCTCCTCTTTGCCTGTTACCCTCAGGCTACCGCAAAAACTTCCATCTAAGTATTTCACTCCAACATAACATTCTGTAGCCAAACAACCCACCATCGAGATCTTTGACTAAACCTCTCCGTTGACTCGGGCACCCATTCAATCCGACGCCACCAACCACAAGATCAGCGCCACCAACTCCATCATCTTGGATGTATCAACTCTGCTTCAAATTTGGAGAAAGACCGAAGCCCCAAATCAGTGACTGTACATGTCGCTCACCACCACCGAGCACTAGAGCTCGCCCAACCCCTCAACCTGATGTCTCTCTCCACCACAAACAACTCGCAACCCCCATAATGGCCCAGCTTCCCTCTCAACGATGATTAACTCACGCCCTAGCTGCTGTTCAAGGAACCGTCGAGCCCGATAAATCATAATCGCTCACAAAGAAATAGATATAGAATTGAAGCTTCTTCCATAACAAGTATCAGAGTATTGATTTCATGATTTATAGACTTATTTGTGATTTTAGAGGAATTTTCTTTGAAGATGATTTTCTCGTTCTCCTTTGTTGCTGTTGGCGGCTGAGACAACTTCGAAGAGGATTAGGTTTGTAAAGGATTTTTAGGGGTATATATATTATATATATATATATATATATATATATATATATATATATATGGAAACAATTTCTCCACAGCACTTCAAAATGAAGGGGGACGTAGCGGTTTCCTTTCCACATGTTACTTCACCAAAGTTTTGGTCTCCACGCCATCCGAAATGCTTGAACTATGCCAAATTGGAAAGCATCGTCCAATGGATTTAGCAATAAAGGCATACATGAACGAAGTTACGTATAAATAACTCTTTGTAAAATGTTATATTTAACTTCCATCGTCATGTACCAATTCTATTATTTCAAAGTGAAGTTCTTACGAACTGTTATAGACAGAAATAAACACACCGTTGTGATGAGCAAGGTGTCACGATCCCAAAAATATATTAATGTCGGTAGGTTAATTCATATTGTGAAACCCCAAAATGTTGACTACAGGGTGCAAAATACTCCAAATAAAAAGTTGCTTATTTAATTTATTAAAAATTTCAATAAAATTCTAAAAATTAAATTATCCCTATTTCCCAAAAGAACCTTGTCTAAATTCAAAACCGATATTCAAATATTTTAAATAACCGTTATGGCCACGAACGAATATACCGTTGTTTTTCTGAATATTTGATTTGGACATAAATCAAAATCTACATGATGAAATCTCGATTTTTCCTCTTCCACTAGAAAGACATACTCCACCGGCTTCGTACGTTTCTTGTTTCACAGAAATCAGATTTAAAACGAACCCTGTACATTCAGTTGAAGTTCAAATCGCCAAATAGCGAGCTATCGCGCCATTTCGAGCTCGATTATAATTATAATATAATTTATACGTTCAACCATCGTTAATTAAATATATTTGTTATCGTAAATCAAATCTTAAACTGAATTATATATTTTGAATTGTCCAGTTCACACAATATTGTGAATTCCACTAATTCTGATTATTTCTGAATTAAATATATTATTTAATTATTATTTTAATTAAATATTTAAAGTTATTTAATTCAACGACCATTAAATCCTCTAAACTCTATTTAAATAATTAAATAAATTAATTATTATATCGCCGAAAAATGCGGGTCATTACAACAACCGTAAGCAATTCATGGCATCGTGGCTACTGAAGGATGAGGCTCAGAATTGGTGGGAGACTGTTACAATTGGAGGTTTTTGATGCCGACATGTCTTGGAGAAAATTCAAGGAGCTCTTTAACGAGAAATCCATTCCTCGACAAGAAGTCGAGCGTCTTCATGATCAGTTTGCTAACCTACAACAAGGAGATCGAACTGTTTCTGAGTATATGCGAAAACTTGAGGAGCTTTCACAATATGCTCATGAATTAATTCAGGACCCGTTTCAGAAAAATAAGAGATTCATAAATGGCCTTTCAAGGAAGTATCTTAACAGAGTGACAACACATATTAAGCTTCCATTTAACGAGGTGGTTGAGATGGCTTGTCGATATGAAGAAAATGACAAGAATTCTCAGTAAGATCGGGAGAAGAATCAAACTAACAACAAGAGGAAGTAGTCTGACAAGAAGCCGGAGGCGAGCAACTCTTCAGCCGCTAAGCCTCAAGGAAGTAAAAAGACCAAAGCCAAGGTGAGATGCTTTAACTGGTAGAAGATGGGACACTTTGATTACGAATGCCGAGCTCCAAAGAAGCCAAGGAGGAATGAGTCTGGGCCTAGTCAGAGTTCTCATGATCAGAGGGAGTACTACAATTGTCATAAGAAAGGGCACATCAAGCCAAACTATCCATTGCTGAAGAGTTCTCAAGTGGCCTACATTTATGATGTAGTGGTTGCACCAACTTCTTCCGAAGGAGCAGGTAAACCAAATGTCTTGGGAGGTACCCTTACTATTAAGAACATTCCTGTTACAGTATTGTTTGACACTGGTGCATTGCGAAGTTTCATTTCTAGCGACTCAATTAAAAAGTTAAAACTCAAACCAAGAAATCTTAAAGAATCGATTAGAGACCATAGTCCGATAAGAGGTTCTCTTATTCTCGATCTGTATTGTAGAGTGTCTGTTTCTTATTCTTATTTCCAGTTCCCTTTTATTTTGATCGTCATGAATTTTTCCGGATATGATATCATACTTGACTGGATTGGCTAACGAAATATGAGGCTGAGGTATTATGCGCTGAGAGAATAGTCAAAATTAAAACCAAATTCAGAGATATTATTGCTATACCATGCCACGGCTCAGCAACTGATAGGAAAGAATTCTGGTCTTCTCTAGAAGTCACTCCTACTTCTATTGAGAATATTCCTGTTGTCAAAGATTATGCGGATGTGTTTGAAGAAGTCGATAGCTTACCTCCGCGAAGAGAAATCGACTTCAGGATCGATCTAGCTCCGAATGCCAGGCCAGTTGTGCATCCTATTCGGAGAATGACGCTGAAAGAAAAAGAGAACCGAGCAATCAAATTAAACAGCTTTTGTGGAAGGGTCCGATCAGGCCTAGCTTCTCAAATTGGGGTGCAGCAGTGGTGTTTGTCCCAAAGTCAAACGGTACACTCAGACTATGTGTGGACTACCGTGACCTCAATAAGAAAATGTTGAAAAACAAATATCCATTACCGCATATTTATGATCTATTAGACTGCTTGAATGGAGCGCAAGTATTCTCTAGAATGGACCTAGCTACAAGTTTCCATCAATTGCGCATTGCCGAAGAATGTGTTCCTTTGACAACTTTCAGGGGTTCAAACTTATTCTATGAGTGGCTAGTAATGCAGTTCGGCCTATGTAACGCTCCTGCCTACTTTGTCGATCTGATGAATAGAGTATTCCGTGATGTCTTGAATAAATTCGTACTGGTTTTCATCGACGACATCTTAATTTCTCTAAATCCACTGCTGAGCATGAAAAGCATTTAAAATATGTTTTGGAAATTCTGAGAAAGAGTGTGTTGAAAGCCAAATTCTCTAAATGCATATTCTGGTAAGAAGTAAAGTTCCTCGGTCATGTTGTATCGAAGAAAGGCATTTCAATAGACCCAGGCAAGATCTCAGCCATTCAAGATTGGAAGCAGCCTAGCACTCCAACAGAAGTCAGAAATTTCCTAGAATTGGCTGGCTATTATCGGAAATTCGTTAAAGATTTCTCGAAGCTATCTTGTCCACTGACGAAACTTACTAAGAAGCATACAAAGTTTAATTGGATACCTGAATGTGAGGCAGCCTTCCAAGAGCTAAAATTGAGGTTGACCACTACTCCCGTGTTGACCATTATTGATGGCAATCAAGATTTGACAGTTTATACTAATGCTCCTATTGAAGGTATTGGTGCGGTGTTAATGCAGAGAGGCAAAGTAGTTGCTTATGCAAGCCGTCAGTTGAAACCGCATGAGAAGAGATACCCCACTCATGATCTTGAGTTATTAGCAATTGTGTTTTCTTTAAAGATATGGAGGCACTATCTTTTGAGTGAGAAGTTCGAATTATATACAGATCATAAATCCTTTAAGTATCTATTCACCCAAAAGGACTTGAATTTTAGGCAGCAATGTTGGATAGAATTTCTTGCGGCCTATGATCTGGACATCTTGTATACTTCAGGGAAAGCCAATATTGTAGCCGATGCGTTCAGCAGGAAGAATGCGGTCATCGCCAATCTTATCATTACGCCTTCATTAATTGATAAGATCTCTGCTCTTCAGAAAGACGATAAGTTTATTCAAATGATTAGCGAGTGAGTTCGAAAGGGCGAAGCTTCAAGCTTCCAAATTGACAGCAAGGGGACTCTTAGATTGCAAGGGCGAATCTGTGTGCCAGATATTCCTGAGCTTATAAGAGAAGTTATGGATGAATGTCACAAATATAAACTTAGCATCCATCCAGGAGTAACTAAGATGTATCATGATCTTAAGCGCACACTCTAGTGGAAGGCGACGAAGAGAGACATTTCCATATATGTTGGTAGATGTTCCACTTGTCAACAAGTCAAAAGCGATCAACAGAAGCTCGCAAGATTGTTGCAACCACTAGAGGTTCCAAGCTGGAAGTGGTACCAAATTTCTATGGATTTCATTGATGGCTTGCCCCGGACCCAAAAAGGCAATGACAATATATGGGTGATTGTAGATCGTTTCACGAAGACCGCCCATTTTATTCCTGTCTGATCTAATAGAACAGCTCGAAGTCTGGTGCAGCTTTATTTCAGAGAGATTGTCAGACTACATGGAGTTCCCAGTAGCATTGTTAGTGATCGTGATCCGATATTTGCTAGTAAATTATGGGAAGCATTCTAAGAGAGGAGCTAGGGACAAAGTTGAATCTGAGCACCGCTTATCATCCTCAGACAAATGGCCAGACTGAGAGGGTGAACCGTATACTGGAAGACTTGTTGCGAGCATGCATTCTTGATTTTGGCGGGTCATGGGAAGATCACTTGCATTTGGTTGAGTTCTCTTATTATAACAGTTACCAAGCAAGCTTGCAGATGTCGCCGTTTGAAACATTATATGGCAGGCCATGCAGATCTCCCGCATGTTGGGTGGAACCAGGGAATCAGTTAGTATTGGGTCCCGACATGATACGTGAAGCTTCAGATAAAGTATATTTTATTAAAAAGCGACTTCTGACTGCTCAGAGCCGACAGAAGAGCTATGCAGACTCACGACGAAGGGATTTAGAATTCTCTATTGGCGATTATGTGTACTTAAGGGTTTCCCCACCGAGAGGTGTAGTTCGTTTCGGGAAGACTGGGAAGTTGGCGCCGAGATTCATTGGTCCATTTCCTATTCTCGAATGGATTGGAACTCTCACTTAAAGGGTTCAGTTGCCCGACTGGTTGCCAGGGGTGCATGATGTATTCCATGTGTCTCAACCCTGGAAGCATGTACATGATCCAGACTTGATTGTGGAGGAAGCAGCACAACAAGATTTGGAGATTACCCCGAGCTTAGTAGTAAGAAGGTAGCCAGTAAAAACTGTTGGCAAAGAAACCAAAATTCTAAGGAACAACAGGATCCACTTAGTCAAAGTGCAGTGGAGCGGGGATCCTAGAGACTGTACATGAGAGACTGAGGATAGTATCAAACAAGCTTATCCAAAGTGCAGAGTTGATATCTCCGAGTAGCTCTTGTGTAGAGGTACATTTATAATATTTTGCATTTTCCATTTTGTTGCCTACTTTACTATTGTTTCCTTTTTGGGGACAAAAAGTTTTTAAGTGGGGGAGATTGTAACAACCCAGAAAATCAGAACCAATTTAAAAAATTTATTTTAAGGAATTTTGTTAGAATATGTGACAGAATTTAAAAATTCCATTTTTAAATAATATTAAAGCTATTAAAAATAGTCATTTTATAAACGTTCTCCGTTTCGACGAAACCATTTTTGTCGAATCCAGAATGTCAAATTATTACTAAGTTTAATTTTCCATAATTTTTGGAATTAATATGTGAGCGTGGTAAATTAAACTGTGTTCGATAATTTCTGTTGAATTTAATCGACCGTTAAAAAGGACATTTTTGTTGAAATAAAATAGTTGGAACAAAAAGGACATTTTTGTTGAAATAAAATAGTTGAAACAAAAAGGACATTTTTGTTGGAACAAAAAGGACATTTTTGTTGAAATAAAATAGTTGAAACAAAAAGGACATTTTTGTTGAAATAAAATAGTTGAAACAAAAGGAATCATTTTTGTTGAAATAAAATAGTTGAAACAAAAAGGACATTTTTTTGTTAAAATAGACTTTTATAAAATAAAGTTATCATTTTTATATGTTTTGTTGAAATAGAATCGTCAACAAAAACAAAATTATCATTTGTATTTGTTTTGTTGAAATAGAATTGTCAACAAAAACAAAGTTATTATTTTTATATGTTTTGTTGAAATAGAATTGTCAACAAAAACAAAATTTTCATTTTTATTTGTTTTGTTGAAATAGTATTCTCAACAAAAACAAAGTTATTATCTTTATATGTTTTGTTGAAATAGAATTGTCAACAAAAACAAAATTATCATTTGTATTTGTTTTGTTGAAAGAGAATTGTCAACAAAAACAAAGTTATTATTTTTATATGTTTTGTTGAAATAGAATTGTCAACAAAAACAAAATTATCATTTGTATTTGTTTTGTTGAAATAGAATTGTCAACAAAAAACAAAGTTATTATTTTTATATGTTTTGTTGAAATAGAATTGTCAACAAAAACAAAATTATCATTTTATTTGTTTTGTTGAAATAGAATTGTCAACAAAACAAAGTTATTGTTTTTATATGTTTTGTTGAAATAGAATTGTCAACAAAAACAAAATTATCATTTGTATTTGTTTTGTTGAAATAGAATTGTCAACAAAAACAAAGTTATTATTTTTATATGTTTTGTTGAAATAGAATTGTCAACAAAAACAAAATTATCATTTTTATTTGTTTTGTTGAAATAGAATTGTCAACAAAAACAAAGTTATTGTTTTTATATGTTATGTTGTAATAGAATTGTCAACAAAAACAAAATTATCATTTGTATTTGTTTTGTTGAAATAGAATTGTCAACAAAAACAAAGTTATTATTTTTATATGTTTTGTTGAAGTAGAATTGTCAGCAAAAACAAAATTATCATTTGTATTTGTTTTGTTGAAATAGAATTGTCAACAAAAACAAAGTTATCATTTTTATATGTTTTGTTGAAATAGAATTATCAGCAAAAATAAAAGAATCATTTTTATTTGTTTTGTTGAAATAGAATGGTCGACAAAATAAAAATATCATTTATTGTTAGAATTAGATTTGTATACAAATTAAAATAGACATTTTATTTGTTATGTTATACATTAGATTTGTATACAAAATTAAAACAAACATTTTTATGTACATTAGATTTGTAGACAAAATTAAATAGACATTTTATTTGTTATGTTATACATTAGGTTTGTATACAAAATTAAAATAAACATTTTTATGTTATACATTAGATTTGTATACAAAATTAAATAGACATTTTATTTGTTATGTTATACATTAGATTTGTATACAAAATTAAAATAAACATTTTTATGTTATGTTATACATTAGATTTGTATACAAAATTAAATAAACATTTTTATGTTATGTTATACATTAGATTTGTATACAAAATTAAAGAAACATTTTTATGTTATGTTATACATTAGATTTGCATACAAATTAAAGAGACATTTTTACTGTCAAGTTATACATTAGAATTGTATACAAATTAAAGAAACATTTTTATATGTTTTGTTGTACATTAGAATTTGTATGCAAATTAAAATAAACATTTTTATGTGTCATGTTATACATTAAAAATACATACATATAAAAATATTTCTTTTTATTCGTAAAAGTTAAAAATAGAAATTGTATACAAATAGTGAAAATAAAAATTATCTTTTTATTTGTCATTAGCAACAATGTCATGTAAATAAATTACATTTTATTTAACATTAGAAATGTAGAAAATGTCATGTAAATAAATTACATTTTATTTTGACATTAGAAACATGTAGAAATGTATGCAAATAAAATACATTTTTATTTGACATTATAAACATGTAGATATGCTATGCAAATAAAACATTCTTTTTTTGGCGTGTTAAACACGTTAGTGGAATCATCGAATGATTTATATTTGTATATAATTATATATATATAAATATAAATTAAAATTAAACGAATCACGCTTGGTAGTTCGCGTTTCAGAATCATAAATTTAAACATTATACCGAAAGATCCGACCGTCGGATTTTTCCAAAACTGGAACCGTTAGGTCCGCTTTGGGAAGATCTTTCCAACGATATAAATTTTGTTAAAATCTAATGGTTAGATTTCGAGAAATGTGTAAATCAAATTTGGGTAAAAACAATGCCAGGGCCGCCTATTGATCCGAAGCGTCGTTAAATTAAATTGGGCTATTTTTATATAAAAAACAACGATAAATCATTATAAAATAATATTAACAATATGAAATGATTTAAATTATAATTATTCGAGAATTATTTGAAAAGACCGAGTTCAATCTCATTTCAAATAATTATACGACGATTTAAATCGAAGATATTGAAGACAGTGATTGAAGACCAACAATCTTCACATCGAATGGACGACTGCTGATTCCCGACATTGGTTAGCTCCTAGTAAAGGGTTAAATGGTAGTTGTCTGGACGTACTTGTTGATTGTCCGGATAAGCGAGCACCTCTCTTCCGTATTGGACATACAGGACGAGCAATAAGGTGTCTCCGGTTTCATTCAGACCCAGAACGGACTTGTAAATGGATGTGTGTCTGACATTGAATTTCATTCTATGTGAATTGATTTCTATTTAATATATATCTTTTTGGTGGCGGAGAATTTATTCTCTCGCTTAACACCCTTCTCTGAGACGCCCGAGCTCAAAGGTTATATATTGATAGTTATCGGTCGCATGGCGTGGATTGTCAATATGGCATGCCAAGATGCAAATGATCAAAGCTTTTGTTGAAAAGCAAAGCCTTGTGGTTAATGATCAAAGCATAGGTTATTTTGGCATAGCTTTGTGTATAGCGTTACTTCGCGAGCCTCACACCCCAGTTAGAGTCAGAAACGGGATAAGCGAGCGCAAGGAGTGCACACGTTTCTTTCTAGCTAGAAGTGGTGTCATGGTATGGAGCCCAGACATTTTTACTTATGTGGATAATGGATTGTGAGGTACCTCGGATATATTGGTCGATAGTAGCCAATTGATAGGTCCAATAGGACCGGGAAACGTGTGTTCATGCATAACTAATCCACTAAGTTATATTTGTGGACCGACCCTGCAGGATCCAAGGGTTCACTGCGGGGGATCCTGAGATATTTGCTAGAGTTTATCGAATCGGTAAGGAGATCATCCCTAGCCTTGACTCATAATGGAAACCCAATTTCCAATATGATATTACGGTTTTGATTGTAAACCTATATATGGAGACATAGTAGGATGGGGTACTATGCCATCTAGGATTGATACATTTATTTTGAAAGTATTTTAAAATTGGCTAGACACTAATAATAATATTAAATATTATTTTATGCGTATCAAGCATGTTTGATCATTATAAGGTAAAACTCTATCCTCCGGTTTGCGTTGCATTGTATGATGGGACTTGAGTCTTATAATGATTTCATTTTCTTAAAAAGCATTGCGTTGTTTTGAATTAAAAGTTTATTTAAATTATGCAATGGCAATCCAATGGAGTAAACCCGTTCCGTTGAAATCTGTTGTTGTTGTAAATATGTTGTATTCCAATGATTATCCTTGCTTTCATACTACGGAAGTTTGGGGTCATCACATGTTAAGAATAAAAGAAAAACATGACAAAGCTTTTGTATTAACGAAAATTGAGACGTTTAAATGTTCTGGTGTGATCCACATAAAATGGTGTTGGAGATGCAGATTAAGGATCTTAAGGCAAACTAAACACTAGAGCAGAGTGAATAGTATTATATGGATATTATTAATTTCTTGAAATCTTTTTAATTTTATCGGAATGTTATGCAAATTATAAATATTAACAATCACAGAATCAATCACAGATATAGGTAATAAAAATAAAAAGCAGTAAAAGAAAAGTACACACCATGATTTTGTATTGGTTCAAAGTTACCCAATATCCAGTCCCACATAACAATGGATTGATGTGGATTTCTTTTCAACTAATATCCAATATTACAATCCTTGATTTGAGGGATACAAGGGCACACCCCAACTGATTTCCGGAGTACAGTGAGACTCGGTTGATTTTCGGTCCATAACCTATACCCAATTGATTTTTAGGAAATAATCACTCTCGATCGACTTATAAGGGACAGTTTCGCACCTTTCTTTATATTAGTTTTGGAGGAAAGACTCAATATAACTTGATCTTGCGATTTTCGATTATAGAAATCTTATAACTTTTGAGTAACACTTTAATTTTGAAGAGAGTTCGATAGAGAATTGAAATAGAAGGATATTCATATAATTCTCTTTGAAAATTGCCAGAGTATAAGTATGAAATTTAAGAAATTAAGAAGAATGATGGAGAGAGAAGAAAGGAAGAAGAAGATGAAAAGTTAGTTGAAAAATCGAATTTAGAAGCCTATTTATAGTCTCCCAACAGTCAAATCCTTTCGGAATAGTTTTGAATTCAAAAGGCACAAATTTTCATAATTTAAATTTGAAATTAATGGCACATATGTCGACATATGTTTTTGGGTTTGTTGACATACCTAAGGAATTTTTCAAAAAATAAAATTTAAATTTAAAGCAAATAATGATTAAATAAATTATGGTGATTCTTGGGTTAAAACAAACTATATCCCTTAATATTAAACTAGCGTTTTTAAGTATATATATATATATATATATATATATATTAAAAACATATATTAAGATTATTTAAAAATGGTTAAAAACTATATATAAATCATATAAAAGTATGTATATAAAACTATGAATATGAGAAATATAATAGAACTTAGTGAATATAAATAAGGAAATTGAAATCATAAGTAATTATAATAAAATTAGTATTAAACATATAAATAAGAAATATTTGAATTATGAGTTAAAATATATTAGGAGATAAAATATAATTTCAAAATTGGAGTTAAAATGAATTTAAGAACAAAGAAACATAGATCAAAAATAAGGAAGTAATTTTGAAACCATTTTGAAAATTAAGTTTAAAATAAGGAAGTAATTTTGAAATCATTTTGAAAATAATGGAAAAAGTTTGAAATAAGAATTCAGTGTTAACCAGAGTTTTAACAATAATCTAGACACAATTACTTTTTATTTCTTGAGCCCTTAAATTCTTGATACTCATGAGTCTTGTATCTTGAACTCTTCTTTATTGAAATCTTGATTCTCTAAACTGTACAGTCTTCAACAATCAATACCTACATAGATTTCCTGTGTGTATATACGTATATATATTCTAGATAATAGTGTTATTATATATTTTATAACAATAATAATTGAAACAGGTTGTTGTCATCAAAACCATCATTACAACCATCTCATTCCCTAACAATCTCCCCTTTTTGATGATGATAACCTTGGTTTATAAAATATCCATTACTGATGTCTTCATTCTCCATTTACACCCCCTTACTCCATTAACTCCTTCTGAAACTACTAACTCCCCCTTAATCTAAGCCTCATTTTATCATTCTCCCCCTTTGCCATCAACAAAAATATATAATCCTGACTAGACTATAATACTTCCCCTAAAAACTAAGATATAGTTCTAAAAACTAACTTGATTCTAATATCTTAAATTAATTAAAACTTAGAGTAGATATAATATCTAATTATTCTAAGTAATAACTTGATCAAGTATAACTAGTATAATTATACATTCAAACCAATACATACATACAATCAACCAATCAATCCAACCCAAATTAAACCAGTCTTAAAGTTTGCTATTTACAAATTTAATTTTTAAAGCAATCCAATCAAATTACACAAATTTTTGAATACAACTTCATACATTTCTAGAAACTTCACCCATCCATCACCATCGAAGAATGGATCAGCCTTTATAACATCCTAGTCTTCATTGACTTTGGTGAGAGTTGCTCCTATGATGTTGTTATCTTCGCCTTTGGAAAGAGAAGAAACCATCCAACAAACTGCATCAAAATGTGTCTCTTGTTATTTTATCATCTGTATTTGACTTAACTTTAAGTGACGCTGGCTGCGAAAGATAATAGAGAGAATATTCTTGAATGAATTTAGTATTTCTTCAAAATCTTCACTTAAATGATGTATTCAGGAAACTATGGGTTTGATATTATTAAGAAATAATGAAAGCAAATGAAGGAGGAATGAATAAATGAGTTTTTGTAGAAGAAATATATATATCAAAAACATATATTAAGATGATTTAAAAATGGTTAAAAACTATATATAAAATGACATAAAAGTATATATGTATAACCATGGATATAAGAAATATATTAGAGCTTAATAAATATAAATAAGGAAATTGAAATCATAAGTAATTATGATAAAATTAGTATTAAATATATAAATAAAAAATATTTGAATTAGGAGTTAAAATATAGTAGGAAATAAAGTATAATTTATAAACAAGAGTTAAAATAAATTTAAGAACAAAGAAATATAGATTAAAAATAAGGAAGTAATTTTGAAATTAAATTTAAAACAAGGAAGTAGTTTTGAAATTATTTTGAAAATAGTGGAAAAGGTTTGAAATAAAAATTCAGTGCTAACCAAAGTTTTAATAAAAATATAGATACAATTACCTTTTATTTCTTAAGCTCTTGAATTCTTAATACTCATAAATCTTGTACCTTAAACTCTTCTTCTTTGAAATCTTGATTCTCTAAACTGTACAGTCTTCAGTAATCAATACATGCATAGATTTCCTGTGTATATATATATATATTCTAGATAATAGTGTTAGTATATATTTCATAACAATAATAATTGAAATAAGGTTGTTGTCATCAAAACCAACATTGCAGCCATCTCATTCCCTAACAAATGGAACTATTGAACATCTCATATATGAACCTCTTCTCATAATACTTAAGTTTTCCAGGACGTAAGTCGATAGGAATAAAATAAATTCTTGGAAGGTTCCAGGCTGCTCTAGGGAGGGGGTCATGTTCAACCTCATCTAAATATCTTCGATGGAAGCATCTTGACCAAACCAACACTAAAGTCACCAAAATATGAGTAATCTACCGTGGGGTGTCGACATTTGCTAGAATCCTACCAAAATGTTTCTCTTCTCGATCATCATCCAAACGAGGATCATCAACTCCTTATTCTCCTCCATTAGCCTTTCGTTTCAGAGGCAATCCATTTTAAAACGAGGATCTACTTCCTTACATTTTAAAGTCAGTAAGCCCTAGGTGAACTTATCAAGCCTATAATATTTTTTGGATGAGCATTACATTCTCTTACCTATTTATTTAAATCCCTTTGTAAGGGATCTATTTTTGATTGTTTTCTATTAAGTTTATCACTAAGAGATGCTGAAGGCTTCCTCTTTATCTATAATATTTTTTTAGGTTATCCAACTTTACTACTAGCGCAAAAAGTTATATTAAATAAAGAAAATCATAACTAAGAAACTAAAACTGAAGGTTGAAGCATTAAACGCTTCCCCTTTTGATCTCCAAAATTAAAGTTATTTTAAAGTCAAAGAGATCAATAACTTCTTGTTGTATAGGACCCTTCGAAGGGTATCTGTAACAACCCGGAATTTTGGAACCAATTAATTTTTTTTATTTTGGAAATTTTAATGAATTTTAAATATTTAAAATCATTTATTTTAAATGATAATGATTAAAATTTTATTTAAATTGAAGTTAGAATGAATATATTTATTTTAATTATAAAAGGAGTTAGAAATAGCGTGGTAGCTTGAAAATTTGAATTTGAACTTTGACTGAATGTACAGGATAATAAATCGGATTTCAGTAAAACCAAAAATATTTAAATCTATTTAATTATATCTTCTAACGAATGTGAAAAATTGAAATTTCATAGCGGGAATAAAAAGTTATGGCCAGTAAAATATTCAGAATAGTCGCTATAGAATTTAATATAAAATATAGCCCTTATAAATTGCCATTTCGCAAACGACCTTCGTTTTCGATGAAACCACTTTGGTTGGATTCGGAATGTCAAATTATTGTTAGATTCCAATATTCATAATTTTTGGATTTAATATGTGAGCACAGTAAATTTAAATATGTTTGGTAATTTAAATTTGAATTAGATCGACCAGAAAATGACTGCTTTCAAACGGTCTCCAAATTCGATGAAATTAATTTTGTTAGGACCGTATCATCAAAATAAAGTCAGAAATAATTTTTCTGTAATTTTTAGAGTCAGTATGTGGCCCCGGTAAATTAAAATGTACGTTAAATTCAATATATATTAATTTATATTTTAATTTTGATAAAAACTTATCAAAATGATCGAATGGGCTGATGAGACCTAGTACATTGTGTCCGGAATAGGGGCATTTAGCTAGGGGCGATAGTCGTTGGGTTTGATTTGGAGTCCGAATGGATAAACAAGTAAAATTGGGATTTATTGAATTAAATAATAATAATATAAAATATTATAAATACCCTATTTTCTAAACCCTAGCTCCCATTTCTGAATCAGCCGCCAGCTTCAAAATCGATGGCCGATTTTTCCCAAATTAAATCGCCTCCAAACTTTCAATCCACTCAGTAATTTTCGAATCACCCAAAGACAAAATCGAAGAGCTCATGGAGCTCTGTAAATCCAACGGTTATGATCGGGTTCAGCGTTGTGAGTTGGGAGATTTCAGGGCCTAGATGTTCAGAGTTCGAAGTAGTTTTCAGGGTGACTGGAGGGTGCGAGTGCGATGGCGTCGCAGGTGGATGCGTAGCGGAGCGAGGCGCTTTAGGGGGGTGTCGGCGATCAGGATCCGGTCGAGGCTTGAGGTGGCGCGGTGGAAAATTCCGAAGTAAACGATGGGTTCCAGGCAACAGAACGATGGAAAAGGAAGAAAGAACATCAGCCTACTATTTTCTTCAATGTAATTAAGGGCTGATTATTTATTTAATTAAGTATTAAAGTAATTAATGTATTTATGGTCGTAACTTCTTCAAATCAAAACAGAATTTGACGAAATCAAGCCCGCTGAAATCGTGTTGACAAGATCTACATGATGGAATCAACTGGAACACATTTGGAGCTAGTCACGGATTTGGATAAAATTAAACTCTAGTTTAATTTGGTTGAAAATAATCGTTATTAAACGATTTCTAACCGATCAAGGTGAGATTTCTTATTTAAAAATTAAAATTAAAATTAATTGTTGGAAATTTTTGTTTATCCGTCGTTAAGATTCAGTTTGTATTGTACGTGATTTGATTTGAAATATCTTGATTATGTGATCTGTTGTTTAACTGAATATAATGGAATAAGTAGAAAATTGTTGTCATATAAAAATATTCATTTTTTATTTGTCATTGTTAAATATTGAAATTGTTGTCAAATAAAAATATTCATTTTTTTTGTCATTGTTAAATATTGAAATTGTTGTTAAATAAAATATTCATTTTTTATTTGTCATTGTTAAATATTGAAATTGTTGTCAAATAAAATATTCATTTTTTATTTGTCATTGTTAAATATTGAAATTGTTGTCAAATAAAAATATTCATTTTTTATTTGTCATTGTTAAATATTAAAATTGTTGTCAAATAAAAATATTCATTTTTTATTTGTCATTGTTAAATATTGAAATTTTTGTCAAATAAAAATATTCATTTTTTATTTGTCATTGTTAAATACTGAAATTGTTGTCAAATAAAAATATTCATTTTTATTTGTCATTGTTAAATATTGAAATTGTTGTCAAATAAAAATATTCATTTTTTGTTTGCCATTGTTAAATATTAGCTGTAACGACGCAGATTTCGCCCGGACCTAATCGATTGCTAAATCGACCAAGACCGTTCGAATCCCGCATACGCTAACTCTGGGCATACAACACATCAGAACAAATAACAGAAGACTTTTATTACATCATAATAATGCAACTTCAGAGTGCAGAATATCAGAGTACATCGAATATAATACAGCGGAAGATTAATTTACAATATTTAATACAATGTAGCGGAAAACTATCAGTGCTCTGGACACAACTTTAAGCTTTGATCCAGAATCCTTCTTAATAAATAAATATCTGCAAAACAAACCACTCGACTGCCCGTGTGGAAAATAAGGGCACCCGAGTTTGCAAGTGAAACAAACTACGAGTCAGTCATGGGACTGGTATGAGAAATCTTTTTTAACTTATTTAATAATAATAAGGCTAACCACAGGACCACGCCGCTAACGCGGAACGGGTTTACTCCATTGGATTGCAAGTGCATAAACATCAACCATAAATAAACATATGGGTCTACAATGCATCAATTAACATGTAATTCCTTAATATACCCATTTAGGCTTAACCCCTAAACTTAGATTCCAAAATCCAATTCACTTTACAGAAATTATTTTTTTGGACTTTATTTCCCGATTTCTTTTATTTCAAATCATTTGAAATACATATCTAGCTTTTATAATAAAGTAGATTTCACTTCGGGATCTCAAAAACAAAACATTTGGAAATATGAATTCCAAAACGTAACAATGTATACAAACAAGTATGCAACCAAATATCGATTACGTTCCCTCAGACAAGGTTGTACGCGCCTTAACCAATATATATGTGCACCTAACGGCTACACTAACGATGCACCATCCCACCTATGGGGAAAACATACACCGTCCTCCACTTTTAGTCACTCTCGGTCACCCGATCTCTAGCCACATACTTGCTAAATCGTTTTATATCCCGAAGTAGGGAAAATCATTTCACAACATAATAATTACAAGTATTTTCAAATCTATATAGATTTCCACTTTCAAAACATTTCGAAATTATCGGGTATAGCCATCGAAATCCTTTTTGTTTTATAAAACATTTTATAAAACATTCCCTGTCCAAAATCGGGAATACTATATTTTTTACTCAAGAAACCTCTTTTCAAAATCATTTATTAAATTTTGAGATAAACAACGTCGCTAAACACCTTATAGTCAAATCGTGAAGTGTTTCACAAGGTGTTAGCACATAGATATTTTTACCCAACCCAATGATAAATGTAAAAGCATAATTTTGCTTATAAACTGGTCGAGCATAATCCAAACAGTCAATCCATCACAATCAATATCAGCAACCAATTGTATTTGATTCAATCACATTTCATGTTACAATAAAAGAGTTATTTATAGTCGGCACATTTTCTATATTTCATATGTATAAATAAAAAGAATAATTTATTTTCTATACAATAACTACATTTCATATGCATACAATAAAATGAATATTTCATTGTCCATACATTTTGCATTTAATATGCATACAATAAAATGAATATTTTATTGTCCATACATTTTTACATTTCATATGCATACAATAAAAAGAATATTTTATTGTCCGTACATTTTTTTTTCATCTCATATGCATACAATAAAAAGAATGCTTTATTGTTTTACACAAATTCTACACTTACTATGTATACAATAAAAAGAAGGTTTTATTGTTTTCAATTCCTATGTTCATATGACAAATAAAAAGAAATTTTATTTGTATACACAGTTCTATCTTTCTAATGACAAATAAAAAGAGTACTTTATTTGTATACACAATTCTATCTTTCTAATGACAAATAAAAAGAGTACTTTATTTGTATATACAACTCTATCTTTCTAATGACAAATAAAAAGAGTATTTTATTTGTATACACAATTCTATCTTTCTAATGACAAATAAAAAGAGTATTTTATTTGTAGACGCAATTCTATCTTTCTAATGACAAATAAAAAGAGTATTTTATTCGCATTACGTTTTCTATATTTCTAATGACAAATAAAAATAGTATTTTATTCGCATTACATTTTCTATATTTCTAATGACAAATAAAAAGAGTATTTTATTCGCGGTACATTATATATTTTCTAATGACAAACAAAAGGAATATTTTATTCATATTACAATTTCTATGTTTCTAATGACAAATAAAAAGAATATTTTATTCGCATTACATTTTCTATATTTCTATTGACAAATAAAAAGAATATTTTATTTGCACTACAGTTTCTATATTTCTAAAGACAAATAAAAAGAATATTTTATTTGCATTACATTTTCTAAATTTCTAATGGCAAATAAAAAGAATATTTTATTCGCATTACATTTTCTATACTTATCATAACAAATAAAAAAAAAATGAATTCTTATTTGTTTACAAATTTCTATCTTTAACATGACAAATAAAAATGAGTATTTTATTTATACACAAATTTTCTACTCTAACATGACAAATAAAAATGAATATTTATTTGTACACAATTTTCCACTTTAATATGATAAATAAAAATGAATATTTTTATTTGTATATAATTTCAATATTTAACTTGACAAATAAAAATGAATATTTATGTGTACATAATTTTCTGCTTTAACATGACAAATAAAAATGAATATCTATCTGTATATAATTTCAATATTTAACATGTAAAATAAAAATAAATATTTTTATTTGTATACAATTTCCATATTTAACAATGACAAATAAAAATGAATATTTTATTTGTATACAATTTCAATATTTAACATGTCAAATAAAAATGAATATTTTTACTTGTATACAATTTCAATATTTAACATGACAAATAGAAATGAATATTTTTATTTGTATACAATTTCAATATTTAACATGTCAAATAAAAATGAATATTTTTTTTGTATACAATTTCAATATTTAACATGACAAATAAAAATGAATATTTTTATTTGTATACAGTTTCAATATTTAACATGTCAAATAAAAATGAATATTTTTATTTGCATACAACTTCCATATTTAATAATGACAAATAAAAATAAATATTTTTATTTGCATACAATTTCAATATTTAACATGTCAAATAAAAATGAATATTTTTATTTGTATACAATTTCAATATTTAACATGACAACAAAAAATGAATATTTTTATTTGTATACAATTTCAATATTTAACATGTCAAATAAAAATGAATATTTTTATTTGTATAAAATTTCCATATTTAACAATGACAAATAAAAATGAATATTTTTATTTGTATACAATTTCAATATTTAACATGTCAAATAAAAATGAATATTTTTTATTTGACAACAATTTCAATATTGAAAACAAATAAAAATATTCATATTTATTTGTCATTATTAAATATGAAATTGTATACAAATAAAAATATTCATTTTTATTTGACATGTTAAATATTGAAATTGTATACAAATAAAAATATTCATTTTTATTTGTCATGTTAAATATTGAAATTGTATACAAATAAAAATATCTATTTTCATTTGATAGGATAAATATTGAAATTGTATACAAATAAAAATATTCATTTTTATTTGTCGTTGTTAAATATGGAAATTGTATACAAATAAAAATATTCATTTTTATTTGACATGTTAAATATTGAAATTGTATACAAATAAAAATATTCATTTTTATTTGTCATGTTAAATATTGAAATTGTATACAAATAAAAATATTCATTTTTATTTGACATGTTAAATATTGAAATTGTATACAAATAAAAATATTCATTTTTATTTGTCATGTTAAATATTGAAATGGTATACAAATAAAAATATTCATTTTTATTTGACATGTTAAATATTGAAATTGTATACAAATAAAAATATTCATTTTTATTTGACATGTTAAATATTTAATTGTATACAAATAAATATTCATTTTTATTTGTCATGTCAAAGCAGAAAATTATGTACAAATAAATATTCATTTTTATTTGTCATGTTAAACATTGAAATTGTATACAAATAAAAATATTCATTTTTATTTGTCATGTTAAAGTAGAAAATTGTGTACAAATAAATATTCATTTTTATTTGTCATGTTAGAGTAGAAAATTTGTGTACAAATAAAAATACTCATTTTTATTCGTCATGTTAAAGATAGAAATTTGTAAACAAATAAGAATTCATTTTTTTTATTTGTTATGTTAAGTATAGAAAATGTAGTGCGAATAAAATATTCTTTTTATTTGTCATTAGAAATATAGAAAATGTAATGCAAATAAAATAGAAAATGTAATGCGAATAAAATATTCTTTTTATTTGTCATTAGAAATATAGAAAATGTAATGCGAATAAAATATTCTTTTTATTTGTCATTAGAAACATAGAAATTGTAATGCGAATAAAATATTCTTTTTATTTGTCATTAGAAAATATAGAAAATGTAATGCGAATAAAATACTCTTTTTATTTGTCATTAGAAATATAGAAAATGTAATGCGAATAAAATACTCTTTTTATTTGACATTAGAAATATAGAAAATGTAATGCGAATAAAATACTCTTTTTATTTGTCGTTAGAAAGATAGAATTGTGTACACAAATAAAATACTCTTTTTATTTGTCATTAGAAAGATAGAATTGTGTACACAAATAAAATTTCTTTTTATTTGTCATATGAACATAGGAACTGAAAATAATAAAACCTTCTTTTTATTGTATACATAGTAAGTGTAGAATTTGTGTAAAACAATAAATCATTCTTTTTATTGTATGCATATGAAATGAAAAAAAAAATGTATGGACAATATTTTTTTTATTGTATGCATATGAAATGTAAAAATGTGTTGACAATAAAATATTCTTTTTATTGTATGCATATGAAATGTAAAATGTATGGACAATGAAATATTCTTTTTACTGTATGCATATGAAATGTAGCAATTGTATAGAAAATAAATTATTCTTTTAATTTATACATATATATGTAGAAAATGTGTAGACTATAAATTACTCTTTTATTGTAACACGAAATGTGATTGAATCAAATACAATTGGTTCTTGATACTGATTGTGATGGACTGACTGTTTGTATTATGCTCGACCAATTTATGAGCAAAATTATGCTTTTACATTTAGCATTGGGTTGGGTAAAAATATCTATGTGCTAACACCTTGTGGAAAACTTCACGATTTGACTATAAGGTGTTTAGCGATGTTGTTTATTTCAAAATTTAATAAATGATTTTGAAATGAGGTTTCTTGAGTAAAAAGAATAGTATTCCCGATTTTGGACAGCGAACGTTTTATAAAATGTTTTATAAAACAGAAAGGATTTCGATGGCTATACCCGATAATTTCGAAATGTTTTGGAAGTGGAAATCTATATAGATTTGAAAGTACTTACGATCATTATGTTGTGAAATGATTTTCCCTACTTCGGGATATAAAATGATTTAGCAAGTATGTGGCTAGAGATCGGGTGACCCGAGAGTGACTAAAAATGGAGGACGTTGTATGTTTTCCCCCATAGGTGGGATGGTGCATCGTTAGTGTAACCGTTAGGTGCACATATATATTGGTTAAGGCGCGTACAGCCTTGTCTGAGGGAACATGACTGATATTTGGTTGCATACTTGTTTGTATACATTGTTACGTTTTGGAATTCATATTTCCAAATGTTTTGTTTTTGAGATCCCAAAGTGAAATCTACTTTATTATAAACGTTAGATATGTATTTCAAATGATTTGAAATAAAAGAAATCGGGAAATAAAGTCCAAAGAAATAATTTTTGCAAAATGAATTGGATTTTGAAATCTAAGTTAAGGGATTAAGCCTAAATGGGTAGATTAAGGAATTGCATGTTGATTGATGCATTGTAGACCCATATGTTTATTTATGGTTGATGTTTATGGACTGGCAATCCAATGGAGTGAACCCGTTCCGCGCTAGCAGCATGGTCCTGTGATTAGCCTTATTATTATTAAATAAGTTAAGTAAGATTTCTCATACCAGTCCCATGACTGACTCGTAGTTTGTTTCACTTGCAAACTCGGGTGCCCATATTTTCCACACGGGCAGTCGAGTGGTTTGTTTTGCAGATATTTATTTATTAAGCAAGATTCTGGATCGAAGCTTAAAGCTGTGTCCAGAGCATTGATAGTCTTCCGCTGCATTGTATTAAATTTGTTGTAAACTAATCTTCCGCTGTATTATATTCGATGTACTCTGATATTCTGTACTCTGATGTTGCATTATTATGATGTAATAAAAGTCTTATGTTATTTGTTCTGATGTGTTGTATGCCCAAAGTTAGCATATGCGGGATTCGAACTGTTTTGGTCGATTTAGCGATCGATTAGGTCTCGGCGAAATCCGTGTCGTTACAGTATCGATTTTATCTTTTCCATAATTATCACCCTTCGAAGGAAGGGCGTCTCTGTTGCCGCTCTCTTTAGACTGTCACCTTGACCGCCTCCGCCTTCCTTGGCACTTTGACTATCGGTGCCTCCTCTGGTGTTACCACCATCATTGTGATCATCATCACGACCCTTAACGTTAGCATCATCAGGAGCATCGTCAGCACCCCAGTCATAAACCCCCTTCCCTATCGGAGTCTCCTTCTATTATGGGAATGTCAAAGGAAAAAGATCATAAGCATCGTTCTCATCTATTTTAGGAACCTCGACCCCCTTATCTGATGTCATTGGCCTTCACATTTCATCATAATTGGTTTACATCTAAAACCCTAAAGGCACGTATTGGAGATTGGATTCCATACCATGGCAAGGTAAGGGACTACCTTCCGTGATGCACCCTAGGAAATGATTCGGGGTCTGACAAGAACCTCATATAACCTTGCAAACCAGAGCTGGACTGTCCTTCGAACATGACAATCTGAATTACTTCATCCCTAACATCGTACCGTGATTACACTGTCTATGATGCTTGCGCGCAACCTAAACCGAGGAATACACCTAGAATGGTATGATGGCCCACCACATGGCCATGGAGCATACCCATCTTTTTGCCAATTTCCTAGTTGATGAGGTTAAAGGTCACGTCTTTACCTTTCTTCAAATGTTCCCACTTAGAATTCCACGTCACCGTTTCCAACATGCTAATTGATTCCCACATAAATACAACCCTTGAGTTTGTATGCCTCAAGGAAGGGTATTAGGCATAAGAGGGTTTAGCTCCTACACTACCAGTAGATGGACGTTTGTAAGAACCAATTTACATGGATTAAAAATGCAATGTCAGACATTCATCCATACGAGTCATCCTGGGGTTGAACAAACCGAAGCACTTCTTTTACTGTATCTTATTGGGAATCTCCCCTAGGACTAGTAACAAGTATTCCTTGTAATACGAATACTTCAGAATGTAGGGATCACTACTATAATGTATATCATGGCAGATAGCCAGAGACGGTCAACAAGCAGTTCTTTTCGTCCTAAAGGTCTCCGCCTTCAACTTTAGTCTTCAAGTTGTCCATGATTTCAACATCTTCACAATATTCCACATTCATTGCTTAGTCGGATCGAAGTGGTTTTCAGATACTTGATCTGATCCTGGTCTCTTTGAAATAACTTTCGACATACTTCCAGTAAACTCAACCCTAATTCTTTAGAAAATAAACAGACAATGGTAATTGCAGAGTTCCACTCCTAACCAATGGATTTCATTATCCCTTGTCCTTAGGGAACTAAATGAGGTTTATATTCACAGTGAATCATTAATAGGGATGACTGTGTCGTATAACTCAAGTGTTTCCCCAAGATATTTTCAAACTAAAATTTCGGTCCAAATTTTATTGTTGGTTATTTAACTATCAAACAACACATATAACGACCAAAGATTTATTAACCAAAGTAATCCCTAAGCCTCTTTTTAATTAATTTCTTATTAATTAAATTTCAAATCACTTATCTCAAAAAAAAATCACATACTTAATCGTCGGATATAAGTATGTATTTCAAAACCAATTGAGATGGTTTCTCGTTTCTAATCTATAATTAGTGGGTCACTAGAACCCAAATCACTTCATTTAACTTTTAAGGCTATGCCTTTTAAGTAACAAATAATTTTAAGGAAATAAAGATTTAATTTCTAAGATCATTTCTCAATCTCAAACCAATATTATTCCTCGGATAACAATGAAGTCGTTCAAGTTGGGGTATTATATTTACCTCTCAGACCTTGACACGACATTACCCTCGCCTTTGGAATAATAAAAGTTTGTTATCTTGAGTTTTCAAAAGTCTAACTCAAATTGAACAGATTCCATAAGAAATTTATTCTAAAATAAATCCTGTAAATCCACTCTTTAATATGATTTCTAATTTCCTTTTACAACCCAAAATATTTTACTTAATTCCTTTCATTTAGTAAATTCTTTTACATAATCAGCTTATTAACTTCAAATCTAATTCAAAATCCAATGTTAAGCTTAAATCTTATTTTACATAACCAAACTATTTATCTTGAATACATTTAGTAAAATGATTAATTTAAATCCAAAAACACTAAATACTTCTTTGATAAATATATTGATCATTTACCATTTCCTTTTTAAATAAACAATGATTCAAAACACCTTTTAATAAACAAGTTGCTTCTTTAAAAGCATTCTTTCAAATTATTTTAAACCCACGTAACAATTGATGGTTTTTAACAGTCATTAAAAGTATTACAATACTTCAGAATATCTATGATAAATCACTACTTAAATATCTTTTAAATATTACATTTTAAAACGATAATAGCTTGTACACTTTTCAAAAGAATAAGTTATTGATTTAAAAATCAAAAGAGGCTTAGTAATCACAATGGTTCTTATCTAATTTGGTTTAACTTAAACAAGTTATACTATTTCAGATGGTGAATTGTTCTGCTAAACACATGTCAAGGTTAACAACATAGCAGAATGAGTTTTTGTTTTGCCTCTAGATATCAAACATAACAAAAAACCAAGTTATAGTAGAATGGTGATGGATTCTACTAATAGATATCCACATATATTAATCATCACATAACATGACAATAACAACCAAAATGTATCATGTCCACAATAATGTAATAACAGAAGGGTGTTTTGTCATGTTAAAAAAATATCCAAATTCAACTTAACTACTAGTAGAATGAGTTTTTATTCTGCTAACTAGTTTCCTTAATATTCAATTCATTTTACATTGATAGTAGAATAATTTTGGTTCTACTAGCAAATGTCACCTAATTCCTGACCCATGAGGTTACTTAAAGGTAATTAACTATGGATCTCCCGTAACGTCCATTTGAAGTTAATGGTTGAAATTCGCGAACTACCGCTGCGCGACGCGTTCTATTCAGGCCATTATAATATATAATATATATATATATATATGTATATTATATATTTCGTCGATTTCCATTTAAAACGAGTTTTATAAATCGTTTAAATTTGTTTCAAAAACGATTTCCACTTCCATTTCAAATTCAATTCAAAATTGAATATTCCATTATAAATTCGTTTTAAATTCATTTCAAATCGATTTCAATTCGTTTTAAATTCATTTCAAATCAATTTCAATTCCATTTCAATTCGTTTTAAATTCATTTCAAATTGATTTCAATTCAAATCGATTTCAATTCCATTTCAATTCGTTTTAAATTCATATCAAATCGATTTCAATTCGATTTTCAAATTTAAATCAAAATTTAAATTTTCATATCATTTCAATATTAAAATGATAATATTGTCAAAATATCGGATTTTGAAATCACTTTTCGATATTCATTGTAAAGTGAATAAAATCGACAGAAAATCCCGTTCGTGTTAAAATGGCGTTGAACTACTTAACACGACTTCACATTTCAATATTCACTGAATATTATTTTAAAGTATTCATTAATTATGAACTGGAATCAGACTCAATCAATTACCATATAATTTTATTTACATGGATTTCAACGTCATATATATACAACAATAATGATAAGCAATCATTAAAAACTCAAACAACATCCAGAGTGCACTCTACAACTGTATAAGCATTAAAATGAATAAATAATGCTTATACAGTCTGTCAACCCATCGTTTGACATACCACTAATTTATTGGAATCAGTGTATGTCAAATATTATCCTAATACCTGTGTGGGGTTTTCAAACAACAAATATTGTTTATTATTTGTGCAGTTGGGCGATGTGTAAAATTTATCGTCCCAATCAATATCAAATAAATTAGTGTACATAAACAAACCGTCTAGTTTGTAAATGAATATTTATTTTATTTTCATTTCACAATAATTTATATATTTATTTTATATAAATAATTTTTATATTCAACAATATCAATACATGACAATCACAATCAATTTCTACATCACAATACAATCAAACAAGTCGTCCATGGTCTATGGATGACGGGGAGCAGTTCATACGTGCAGTTATAAAGTAAATAACTGTACAAAAGTAATAGTGAGAAATTCTCACTATGGTTTTCCACTCCGTTAGTGTTATTTCTGAATTTATGAACAGTTTGGTTTGAATTTTCCTGATCAGCTCCATTTCCATTCTGGTCTGTTCTATCGCGTAGTGCTCAAAAATACGGTTCCAACGGATCTAAAATCGTCCGAATTTGATCATGTATGCTCAAGATATTAATTTTTCAATTTGAATACATTTATACGATCATTATCATTAAAACATTAATTAATTAATATGTTAATCACCCTGCTATTCTCTAGTCCACGTGTTTAGCCTTTCTTCCCCGACCTTTTCTTCTGTTCCAGGAATTCACGCGAGAAACCCATCAGCTCTGTACTCTCTCTCCTCGCCAACGACCATTCCTCCACCCTAAACGACAATCGAACATGCTCACTCCAACCGCCTACGCACCCTCCACCATTGTCCAGAGCCTTGGCCAGTTCAAATTCACCAACTGACCGGAAATACAGTTCGAAGTCGCCCACTTCACGCCTCAAATTCGAATACACAGCTACACCATTCTCCATCATACCCGTATGTATTCAAGATCTCGAAAAGCTCTTTAATCTTGCAATTGGAATTTTTGAAAAACATCGCCTGGAATTTGAGAACGAGAGGAAAAAAGGATTGAGAAAAATCGGCCTTTGAATATATGTGATGGCTGCTAGGGTTTCTTCTTGGCTATTTATATATTTTCTCATTATATTTAATATTATTTTAATTCACATATGACCTCTTTATCAGTTCGACCCCAAATCAAAACCAACGACTGTCGCCCCCAGCTAAATACCTCCATTCCGGACATAACGGGATATGTTTCGTAAGCTAATTCGACTGTTTCGATCCGTTTCCATTCTAATCAAAGTATAAATGAATATATATGCAATTTAAATGTACATTTTAATTTACTGGGGCCACATACTGACTCTAAAAATTCCCGAAAAATAAATCTGGCTATGTTTTGACGATACGGTCCTAACAAAACTAATTTCGTCGAATTTGGAGACCGTTTGAAAAATGGCCAATTTCTGGTCAATCCAAATTGACTGAAACTGTCGAAACACGTTTTCTCTTGCCACGCTCGCATATTGATCCCAAAAATTATGAAAATTGGAATCCAGCGATAACTTAACATTCCGGATCCAACAAAAGTGGTTTCGTCGAAAAGGTGGTCGTTTGCAAAACGGCTATTTTTAAGGGTTATATTTTCCATAGCGACTATTCTGAAATTTCAACTGGACATAACTTTTTATTCCCGCTATGAAATTTCAATTTTTCAAATTCGTTAGAAAGACATTTTCGAACAGATTCAAATATTTTTTGTTTCACTAAAATCCGGTTTATTTTGAATCATGTATTGAAATTTGAAATCGAATTTTCAAACTACCTCGCCATTTCTATTTCCTTTTATAATTAAAATAAATATTTATATTCTAACTTCGATTCAAATAAATATATACGTTCTAATTCTATTCAAAATAAATTTCTAGTCGTTATTATTTAAAATAAATCATTATAAATATTCAAAATTCATTAAAATTGCCAAAACAAAAATTTTAAATTGGTTCTGATTTTCCGGGTTGTTACAATCTCCCCCACTTAAAATCTTTTCGTCCTCGAAAAGGAACGGAGCTGAAAGTTGCTTAACTAATCAACTCAACTTTCATTCTTCAACTTTTCAGTTTCTAAGAATTTTCAAATTCTTCAAAAATTTGGCTAACACACTAAATTTTCGAAAAATTTCGCCATAACCTCCTTTGTACGGAGAGGGATTTGGAAATTTATTGGGCCGCATTAGGCACCCAATAAATCCTAAAAAGCATACATATATTTATAGTGATATATTCCGGTGTCCACAGGGGAGTGTGTATAGATCATTACTCCAGAGAATAAATTCTCGTCACCCTATAATTAGTTTTTGTGCCTTAATGACTAGAGAGACGTGATTATTGTCAATTCCGGACCCGTGTGGTTTTTTTTATTAATCTGCCAATTTACCATTACATTTTATATAGTCCATATTAGCCTTCGGTTCAACCTGAAATATAGTCATCGCCATACAAGCCTCTCGCTTGTATGGTAAATCTTCAAC
The DNA here is from genome assembly GCA_030737875.1 of Allium sativum. NCBI lineage: Eukaryota > Viridiplantae > Streptophyta > Magnoliopsida > Asparagales > Amaryllidaceae > Allium > Allium sativum. The sequence continues at coordinate 981,639,674 of CM060915.1, forward strand.
CTCGTCACATAAGCTCCAAATGCTTATGTGCTATATGATAGAATATGTTATCTTCTCGCTGTATGCCATGTAGTGTAGTTCAAAATTAGTTGTTACTATCCTATGGTGACGTTTATATTCTCACACAAAACAACCATCACTCCTCATCCAATGGCATTCCCAGTAGTTTGTATAATAAATAAAATTGCGCATCCGACTCATTAAGGTTTACCTATTTGTCGGGAACACAAATAAATTTTTTACTCAACAGCAAATCCTTTTACCTGTTCAATGTATATGCATGTTGTGATGACCCCAAACTTCCACGAGTGAAAGCAGGAGAAATCATCTTTGGAATACAACATTATTTTATTAATAATTTAATGTGTACCGTACGTGAAAATTCACCGAGGTCTCAAATTTACTTCAAAAATTCTCGAAAAATATACTTAGCTATGTTTTGATGCTGTGGACCTAGGAAAATTAATTTCGTTCAATTCTGAGCCCGTTTGAATTTTTAATGAATTTTTAAAGTCAAAAATTTGCCCGTTTATGCTGAAAAATCAATTATAATTATATATTAATTCTAAAAATTACCAAAAAATTATTTTTAGCTTTGTTTTGATGATACGAACCCAACAAAATTTATTTCGTTCGATTCTGAGACTTTTTGAAAAATGGCTATTTTCAAGGCGAATATATTTAATATTAAAAATACATTTTTAAACAAATATTTTCTGAAACTCGAAACATATAAGTGTTTACTGTTTTTCAATGCAGAAACGTCATTTTGAACTCAATGGAAGTGGTCTCAAGTCGAAATTCCTTTATATGCCAAAAGTAGCATTTTTGTCCTATGCAAATTACCTAGCGACCTTCTAAAAATTGAATTGGCCATAACTTTTGATTTCCGCTATGAAATTTTGATTTTTCGGATTCGTTGGAAAGATATTTTGAAATAGATTCTAATATTTTTGGTTTTACTAAAATTCGTTAAATTTTGCATCCTGTATGGTCAGTCAAAGTTCAAGTTTGACTTTTCAAACTACCACGCTATTTCTAGCTCTTTTTATAATTAAAATTAAATTTGTTCGTTTTAACTTCGATTAAAATAAATAAATCATCAAAAATACTTTAAATTCATTAAAATAAAAATTTTAAACTGGCCCTAAAATTCTGGGTCGTTACACATGTATATATAGGAAACTCGAACAAAATTACAATCCAGTTCAATATTTGATCGATTTGGCTAAATTTGCCTTTCATTCACATGTTGGTTTTATTATTCCAATGTTATTAATTAGTTAAACTAACAATCACCCAACACAACCAACAATCAATTTATTGATTAACTTTTTCAAATATATAGTTTGTCTATATACTTAAAAATCATATTTCTAGTGTCAAATCACCAATCAATAAATTCAAAATAAGGTTTTGGTTCTCACACCCGTCGATTGGAAATATATAGATATTCCACTTTCGAAACTCGAACATAAATATTGATGATATAGCTATCATCATCAAAATCATCTCCGGGCGACTAGAGTGTGATTCTATATATACCCAGTATATTTGAGGCTTCGGATACACGTTAATTACCCGTATATTCAAAATCTTCAAATACTCGATTGTCCAAATCAATTTAAAATAAATATTCAAATACGTATAAAATGGTTTAAATTTTCAAAACAATTTTTTTCATCTTTATTTTAAAACATTACTCTTTACACTCATTCTAGGGTACTACTGATCCCATCTCCAACGAGTCATTCTTATTGGATATTACTAATCCAGTCTCTGATGAATTATTTCGTTTGGTTCTAGTATGTCATGTTCTCGAGCTCTGTAAACCAAAGCTCTGATACCACTGTGGCGACCCAAATTTACCAGTAAAGGAAAGCCCGGATTGCTTCGAGAACAAGACAAATCAGGACACAAACATAAGAACATTTCATTGCTATTTACAACAATTACATCAGAGTACAAGAATATAACAAAGTATAAATGAATAAATATTATACAATAGGAAATATCAGAGTTTTAAATTACATTTAAATACATAGCAGCGGAAAAATAATACAAAACACAACTGAAAAGAATACACGGATACAGAGCTTTCGGGATATCGCTTCAGCTGTAAACCAGGATTCTGTGAATATAATATCTGCAAAAACAAAACTACTAGCTGCCCGTGTGGAAATAGGGGCACCCGGAGTTTAGGTTAAAACAATAAACTCCAGGTCAGTCATGTGACTGGTGTGAGAAGTAAAACAATTATTTAAAACTTTACTTTGAAATAAGGTAAATCAAGGGACCATGTCGTATAACACGGAACAGGTTTACCCCCAAGAATACCAGTGGTTAAAACAAACAGCGCAATGCTAAATAAAGAAAGATGAAGCTATTATAAGACTCAGGTCCCATCACACAATGCAACACAAGACGGAGGATAGAGTTTTACCTTATAATAGCCAAATATGCTTGGTACGTTTTAAAACAAATCTTTTATTATTACTATAAGTGAAGAAATCAACTTCAAATTTAAATATATCAATCATAGGCGGCATGAGCACCCCATCCCACTATGTCGCCATACATAGTTTACAATCAAAATCGAAAAATGTAGTGTTTCGAAATTGGATTTCCATACTGGTGACTCCTGATCCGAAAGATCTATCGCGTAGTACAATTCCCAATGGCTTACGTCTCAGGCATGTGAAAACGCCGTAATGCACATCCGCAATATCCAGGAAAACAAGTTACCGCGGCTTACGTCGCTGGCATGCGAAAACACCGCTAACTCTATCCATCAGGGAATCGGGGAGTGGGGGGTGCCCTATCCCTTACCTCGGTCGACCGAATCCATGACAACCCAGAGGGTGTCTATCCTCACTCTAAAGCATACTGATCTAACCATCAGTTTACCACCATACCGGTGTGTGAGGCTCGCGAATCAACGCTACACAAAGCTGTGCTTTGATCGTCAACCACAAGAATCTGCTTTTCAACAGAAGCCTTGATCATTTGCCACTTAGGCCTGCCACATAGGCAATTTACGCCATGCGACTGATGTCCATCGATATACAACCTCTGATCCCGTACGTCTCAGAGAAGGGTAAAGTAAGGGAATAAATTCCCCTTCACCAGGCAGATGTATATTTAATAGAGATCAATCAACACAAAATAAAATCCAATGTCAGACACACCATCCATTTACAAGTCCGTTCTAGGTCTGAACAAAACCGGAGGCACCTTATTCCTCATCCCGTATGTCCAATACAGGAGAGAGGCCCTCGCATATCCGTACAATCAACAAGTACGTCCGGACGGCTACCGCTGTAGCCCCTTCAAGGTAGCTACTCCAATCATGAGCAACAGTAGCAACCCATCCATTCAATGTGAAAATCGTCGGTCTTGCACCGTCTTCAATCTCTTCGACTTTTCGTCGAATCAGTTATTCGGAATGGGTATAAACCCGGCCTTTCCGATTAACTCGCATATCTTATAATTAGGTGCTATAACAACACATCATACGCCTCATTCCAATCCAGAATATTCTTTTATTCAAATATTCTTTTCCTTTGGGAAAGGTTCCCATTAATTTTATCAAAGATAAATTATTTAAATTTATTCTTTAATCTTCCTTTGGATAACAAACCATATTAAGGTTTTCCAAACTAGTCGGGATTAGCGAACCACACCGAAGTAATCATTTACTTTATTTTCCAATCCCAACCTATTCATCCCATGGAGCAAAACTGGTAATACTCCATATCTAACACCACGATGTTATCGGTAAATATTAATTACCATTTCACATTCAAATCTAATTGAAGATTTAACTACCGCTTGGAGTAAAACTGGTGATACTCCGTTCTTGATCATTTTCTTAAATTGATAATTTTAATTATCACATTCACTTTTCAATCTAATCAAAGATTTATTAAAACTCCATTTAATTTTAATCTTACCAAAAATCAATATTCAAAGCTAAGAAATTAATCTTATCTTTAACTGGGTTAAAGAACCAATGTCATTTAAAACACGGTTCATGATAAACCCAAAATCACATTCCATTCCATCAGTCTCTAACCATAAATTAGTAAGAGAACAATTCCCTAAGTATTAATCCTGAAGGCCGAAACCAACATCAAATCAATACCCAGGAAACAATTCAACTTAGCTAATCTCCAGTTAGTTTATAGTTTTCTTAACTCCATTGGGTTTAAGAACAGTATTTTTAAAGATACCATTCACGACAAACCCAAAATTCCATTTCCGTTGTTAATCGGGTTAAAGAACAAGTGTTATTTAAAACACCATTCATGATAAACCCAAAAATGAATTTCAATTCAATTCCAATTAAATATTAATTAATTGGTAAACTTCATTAAATCTTAATAAAAAGATTTAATCTTTTCTCAACTGGATTTAAGAACAGTGTTAGTGAAGACACCATTCACGACAAACCCAAAATCCCATTTGATATCAAATACAAGGCTCTGAATAGAAAATATATCGGCTTATATTCAATATCAAATTCTGAAACCAACCAATATCGTATTGGAATAACGATATATATATCTTCCAAATTCCTCAACAATATCCGTATCATCACGAAATCCAATATCGAAATATTCCGAAGATTATTTCCATTCCGAATCCATTTCCAATTTATTCTTTGGAAAAATTCTGCTTAATTAAAACCATTTTCAAATCCAATTTATTTATTTTAAAAATAAATAAATTAATATACTAGTTAATAACTAGTTCATTTTGATAAAAATATATTTTTATCTTTCCAAAATTGGATTTTTTCATCCAAAATCTGTCCTAATCATTTATTATGATTTTACATAATTTTTCCATATTTTTCCACATTTTATTATCGCTCGTACAGTCGGTTTTCAATAACGGCCATCGAACTGCATCCATAGCGACCTTTTCTAAAATTGATTTGGATATATATCCAAATCTAACTGTTATATTTCAAATCTCTTATATTCATTGGAAAGCTCTTTTCGATACGAACCCAACGGTTCCGGTTTTAGGAGAATCCGACGGTCGGATCTCTCGTAACTCCATTTGAAGTTAGTGGTCGAAATTCGCGAACTACCGCTGCGCGGCACGTTCTATTCAGGCCATTATAATATATATATATATTATATTTCGTCGATTTCCATTTAAAATGAATTTTATAAATCGTTTCAAAAACGATTTCCACTTCCATTTCAAATTCAAATCAAAATTGAATATTCCATTATAAATTCGTTTTAAATTCATTTCAAATCGATTTCAATTCAAATCGATTTCAATTCATTTTAAATTTCAATTCCATTTCAATTTGTTTTAAATTCATTTCAAATCGATTTCAATTCCATTTCAATTCGTTTTAAATTCATTTCAAATCGATTTCAATCGATTTTCAAATTTAAGTCAAAATTTAAATTTTCATATCATTTCAATATAAAATGATAATATTTTCAAAATACCGGATTTTGAAATCACCTTTCGATATTCATTATAAAATGAATAAAATCGACAGAAAATCCCGTTCATGTTAAAATGGCGTTTAACTACTTAACACGGCTTCATATTTCAATATTCGCTGAATATTATTTTAAAGTATTCATTAATTCTGAACTGGAATCAGACTCAATCAATTACCATATAATTTTATTATATGGATTTCAACATCATATATATACAACAATAACGATAAGCAATCATTAAAAACTCAAACAACATCCAGAGTGCATTCTACAACTGTATTAGTATTAAAATAAATAAATAACACTTATACAGTTTATCAACCCATCGTTTGACATACCACTAATTTATTGGGATCAGTGTATGTCAAATATTATCCCAATACCCGTGTGGGGTTTTCAAACAGCAAATATTGTTTATTATTTGTGCAGTTGGGCGATGTGTAAAATTTATCGTCCCAATCAATATCAAATAAATTAGTGTACATAAACAAACCGTCCAGTTTGTAAATGAATATTTATTTTATTTTCATTTCACAATAATTTATATATTTATTTTATATAAATAATTTTTTAATACAACAATATCAATACATGACAATCACAATCAATTTCTACATCACAATACAATCAAGCAAGTCGTCCATGGTCTGTGGATGACGAGGAGCAGTTCAAAGGTGCAGTTATAAAATAAATAACTGTACAAAAATAATAGTGAGAAATTCTCACTTTGCTTTTCCACTCCATCAATGTTATTTCTGAATTTCTGAACAGTTTGTTTGAATTTTTCTAAAATTCTAATCAGCTCCATTTCCATTCTGGTCTATTCTATCGCGTAGTGCTCGAAAATACGGTTTCAACGGATCTGAAATCGTCCGAATCTGATCATGTATGCTCAAGATATTAATTTTTCAATTTGAATACATTTATAGGATCATTATCATTAAAACATTAATTAATTAATATGTTAATCACCCTGCTAATCTCTAGTCCACGTGTTTAGGCTTTCTTCCCCGTTTTTTTCTTCTGTTCCAGGAATTCACGCGAGAAACCCATCAACTCCGTACTCTCTCTCCTCGCCAACGACCGTCCCTCCACCCTAAACGATGATCGAACATGCTCACTCCAACCGCCTACGCACCCTCCACCATTGGCCAGAGCCTCAGCCAGTTTGACTTAACCAACCGACCGGAAATCCAGTTCGAAGTCGCCCAATTCACGCCTCAAATTCGAATACACCGCTACACCATTCTCCATCATACCCGTATGGTATTCAAGAGCTCGAAAAGCTCTTTAATCTTGCAATTGGAATTTTTGAAAAACATCGCCTGGAATTTGAGAACGAGAGGAAAAAAGGATTGAGCAAAACCGGCCTTTGAATATATGTGACAGCGGCTAGGGTTTCTTCTTGGCTATTTATATATTTTTTATTATATTTAATATTATTTTAATTCACATATGGCCTCTTTATCAGTTCGACCCCAAATCAAACCCAACGACTGTCGCCCCTAGCTAAATACCCCCATTCCGGACACAAGGGGATATGTTTCGTAAGTTAATTCGACTGTTTCGATCCGTTTCCCTTCAAATCAAAGTATAAATCAATATATATTCAATTTAAACATATATTTTAATTTACTGGGGCCACATACTGACTCTAAAAATTCCCGAAAAATAAATCTGGCTATGTTTTGACGATACAGTCCTAACAAAACTAATTTCATCGAATTTGGAGACCGTTTGAAAAATGGCCAATTTCTGGTCGATCCAAATGGACTGAAACTGTCAAAGCACGTTTTCTCTTGCAACGCTCGCATATTGATCCCAAAAATTATGAAAATTGGAATCCAGCATTAACTTAACATTCCGGATCCAACAAAAGTGGTTTCGTCGAAAACGGAGGTCGTTTGCAGAATGGCTATTTTTAAGGGCTATATTTTCCATAGCGACCATTCTGAAATTTCAACTGGACATAACTTTTTATTCCCGCTATGAAATTTCAATTTTTCAAATTCGCTAGAAAGATATTTTTGAACAAATTCAAATATTTCTTGTTTCACTAAAATCCGGTTTATTTTGAATCTTGTACATTCATTTGAAATTCGAAATCGAATTTTCAAACTACCGCGCCATTTCTAATTCCTTTTATAATTAAAATAAATATTTATATTCTAACTTCGATTCAAATAAATATATACGTTCTAATTCTATTCAAAATAAATTTCTAGTCGTTATTATTTAAAATAATTCATTTTAAATATTCAAAATTCATGAAAATTGCCAAAAAAAAAAATGGTTCTGCTTTTCCGGGTTGTTACAGTATTGACATGGTGACTCACTCTTATAAGGTGGTTGCCCAAGTTGATGCTAGTTTATCCTATTGCATTCCTGCTATGAGTTATTTTATGATACTTTGATTGTGCTCATGCTCATTTATTTGCAGGTATCAAATTAACGGGCTCCATGCTTGAATGGGTTTGAGTTTCGATTTTATCGAAATTTAGGCTCTAAAAAGCGTGGGATGTTATAGAAAACATTTTCTAAACATTCTTAAAGTTAAAAACAAGATTTGATTAGAAAAACACCTCATTTTACCGAATTGTGCTAATAGCGGCTATCCCTATAAAACCCATAATTCAAAAAATTGGATTTTTACACAAAACAACTTCAAAATCATTTCTTTTGTACTTTAAATTTTTTACGAATTTACTAAGAAAGTTATAAAAAGAAGTAAGAATTTCGAAAACATTATAAAACAACTTAGCACTTAAAACCCTTATAATTCATTCTCAAAAGATCTCAAATCAACATCAAAATCCAATATTCAAGATTTCCCATACTAAAATATGATTACAATATCTAATATGCATGAGTATGACATAAGTGCTCATATCCAAACATAAATCCATAGTTAAAGATATAAATTTGTGAATTCTAATGAAGTTTGCTTGCAAACTTTTTCTAACTTCCAATCCAAACAACATACATACAATATTGTTGCATATATCAACTACTAACATCTCAAACATCATAATAACATTAGAGATTATAACAAAACATAACCACAAACCAAGCACAATCTAAAGTTAGAAACTCAAGTAAAAATGTGAGCTTTCTCATTTTAAATTAGCTGAACCACACCTAAGCTTGCAAATGCACATAGATCTCAAAATTTTCACAAAGAAAAATGTATTTTGGACATTATTGGTGCTTTGTAGGCTCGATCTAGGAGCTATAGAGCTCGACTGTGGCCCTCTAAAGGTGATAGAGCAATTGAGAATGAAGAAGGAATAGAATAAGTGGTAAAATAAAGGTTTAAACAAGATTTTCAAAGTGTTTTAAGTTATAAAAATATGATTTTTAAAATTTTCAAAGGCATAGAAGATGTTAAATAATTTTTCGAAAGCTTGGAAAATAGAAAAAGATGGAACAAAAATTTAAGAAAGAAATGAAATGGAGAAGAAAAGAGGTTTTCTATAAAGTGAATTAAGGCTTGAAGTTACCAAAATAACCCTCTCTAAAACCATGCCACCTCCCCACCTTCCCTTTCTACCCTTCCAACGTTACTTGTCGTATCACCCCCTCTTCCTCTCTCTTACTTTTACACTCAAAAAGCAGAATGATGATATAAGTACATTAGGTGTCTAAATTTGCATGTTTTAAGGGTCCCTTTTTGTACTAATTTTCTTTTCTTTCTTTTATTAAACATTGGTGTGTAATTCGTACGTTGCATACGATAATATTGTAAAATACATATTTAAAATTTTAAAGTTAAAATTGGAACTTTATTATGAAACATACGATGAATTCGACAAAATAAGTATAATGTAAATTGTTGTTGTTATACATGGTATGTGTTATGTAACTTATTTCTTTTATATATGTTATATTTGAAATTGCGTAAATAGTTGAAATATATCGACTTAAGGATAAATGATATGAATAAATTGAGAATGATTTTATAAAAAGATTACAGATATTTTAATGCGGAGTTATTTGAAGTTAAAAATATAAACTTAATGTGGAAGTATTACTTAAATTGCAAGGTGTTACATATAGGTTCCTTATTCTTGACACCTTAGAATTTATCGAATCTGTAAATGTTGAATTCTTTGAAAATCAAATTGTTAAGATCCCATTGAGATCATCTGGTCTAGAACATAATATGACTGATGATATCAATGATGATGACTAAACTCCGGCTCAAAACAACAAGGAAGTATCAGTACCAGATAATAGTACTGAACAAAGGAGAAGTAAAAGAGCAAGAATAGAGAAGGATTATGGTCATGAGTCTCATGACTTTATAACATATCTTCTAGAAGGCAGTAAGGACGAAGTCCTTAATGTGACAATATATGTAGTGAACGTCGATGACAATCCCAAAACTTATTCTGAGTCTATGAGTTCCATAGATTCTATTTTTTTGGAAAGAAGATATTAACGATGAAATGAATTCCATAAAATTAAACAAAACTTGGGTTTTAATTGATTTACCTTCTATTGCTAAATCTATAAAATGTAAATTGATATTCAAGAAAAAGATGAATATAAATGGATCCATTGATAAGTTTAAAGCCAGATTAGTTGCTAAGTGATGTAAGCAAAATTATTTTCATACATATGCTCCAGTTGCTCACATATCTTCTATACGCTGGTAATAGCACTTGCAACAATTCATAAATTGGTTATACATCAAAGGGATGTAAATACAACTTTTCTAAACGGAGATTTAGAAGAAGAGATATATATCGAACAACCTGAAGGTTTCAAAACCCCAGGCCAAGAAAATAAAGTTTGTGAATTAATTAAGTCTCTTTATGCCTTAAAGCAAGCACCCATGCAATGACATGAGAAATTTGATAAGGTTGCACTGTCATATGGATTCATTATTAATGATGTTAATAAATGTATTTATAGCAAATCAGATAACGACATTTATGTTATAATATATTTATCCATTGTTGACATGCTAATATTTGGTTTTAATATATCTTGTGTGAATGAAACTAAGAAGTTTCTATTTTCTAAATTTGATATGAAAGACCCAAAAGTGGCTGACGTAATTCTAGGAATTAAAATCATTAGAAAAGAGGGGAGTTATTACTAACTCAATCTCATTACTTTGAGAGGTTCCAGCATAAATATTGTCATTATGATGACAAACTAACGCCGACTTCTTTAGATCCTAGTATTAAATTAGAAAAGAACACTTAACGTATAATTTCTCGGCTAGAGCATTCCAGTGTTTTTGGGAGTCTTATGTGTGTTATGCATTGCACTAGAGCATACATCGCACATGCTATAAGCGTATTGTGTCGATTTACTAGTAATCTAGGTTTCGAACATTGGAAAACTATTCCTATAGTTTTAGCTTATTTTAAAGGAACCATTACATTACAAGAAAACATGTTATTTCCGACGGTTGAAAACCGTCGGTGGCCGTCAGAAACAGCCGTAGCTTTTAAGGGCGTCGAGGAACAGAGTTTCCGATGGCTATCGACGTAGCCCGTCGTTTGTGTTTCCTACGGCTTAAAACGGTTGGCAATGGCTTCCGACGGCCGTCGAGAACCGTTACATACGCCATGCCAATAAACCGTTGTAAGCCGTCGAAAACCGTTACCTATTCGTGAACCTATAAGCCATTGAAAACCGTTACGAATTCGTGAACCTATAAGCCGTCGGAAAACCTGCACTTTTTTTTGTATTTCGGTTGCTACTAATCCTTCCAACTACATTTCTCACACAAACCACTATCTCAACAACAAAATATAATCCCATCATACCATATACCAGGCAAGTGTCAAAATAAAACCAATTCTAACTCGAAAGTCAACAAAAACAGCATAAATTAAACCATAAACCCAAATCACTAATTATATAATGCATATATATATATATGTACATACCATAGTCTACCATCGTAATAACATAATTACATTTAGTCCAACACCATGTCTACCACAAAAAATCTACAGTCAAGTCAACCATCAATAGTACCATCATAATACATATGTCATATCAACCCATATTCATATGTACCCTGCCCCAACAAATAAAAATACCTAACAATCCATCACTGATCATCATCTTCAGAACTGACTGAAGAGGGAAAGTGCTTGTACTGTTGTGCAAACTCCGCAAGCGCTGATCTAGAACCTGAGTCATCTCAATGGCTTGGCGGCGATTCTGGTCCTCAAGCTCCACCATCCTAGCTCTCAATTGCTCAATCTCTGCAGCGTCTATATCAGCTCTAGTCCGCCTACCCCGTCCCGGATGATTGCTAGCCTGTAACAATTATTTAAAAATCTTTTAATCATGTGTGATTATATTAATAACCCGTAACCAATAAAAGTTATTTTATTTATAAATTAAAATTAAACCAAGGGAAAAATTGTTTACCACTTGATTTCCGAAGCCATAACGTCTGTTCCGCGTCGCTGGATCCATCACTGACTGAAATATAATGTCCTCCACGTCAGTCGTGAGCTGGCCATGTCCAGTTTCAACAAGACACTTCTGGCGCTGCTCCATAAACTTCTCCTGCAAGACCAAATAAGAATGCAGATAAAATTAATATCATGATATCTTATTTTATTATAATTTAACAACTACTACAAATACTTCTACATAAAATGAAATCTTACATGACTCTTCCTAGATTTGTCATCGTGCCATGTATATGTGATGTCCCCATTTACATCGACAAGCTCGATGGCATGCGTACGAGTGAATACGTCCATATATGAAATTGGACCCATCCCCTCTGCCTCCTGAATTATTACATACAATTATCACACATTCAAAATTATATAACATATTAATTTTTTTATAAGTCGCATTTATAAAATATACTAACTCCTGCCGATACGGCTGAAATGACTTTGATCCTCCTCGATGCATGACTGGATTTTTATTCTGATTTGCAGAGTTTCTTTCTAACTCTGCCAGTACATTCAAAATTTGATACATTACTTATCGAGTAAATATTTTTTATATTTAAAAAAATTAGTACACTTACCTTCACCTCATCACTCTCCCAATACCTAAGAAATCCATCCCACGCTGCTGCTCTCATCCAACTAGGGTTTTTCATGTTTTTCTTCATTGTTGATATACAATCCTTATAATTGTTTCTCATTTTCTACATCCAATGGGTCCGAGCCAGCTGTAAGTCAAGCGTCTGTATACATCCACATCGGCCTGTATTTCACGTAAAACAAACAGAAATAGTAAAATATGTACAGTATATCAGCGATTAAAAAAACTTAAAATGGAAATATATATATGAGAAAATACTTACAAGGACATCCTTCCAAATGACCTCATGTATGTGAGGTGGGATCAGATCCCACTTCGGCCAACATGCCGACATCTGAGCCCTATATGCTTCGTCTAAAATAACCTTCGAATGTTGAAGATCGAAAACCCTGTGTTAAATATGATATACATAAGTGTATAGTTGGTAAAAAAAATTAACATTCTAAATAAAGTTTATTTTTTACCCTGTATTCGTAGGCATCAAAGAGACGACTGGACGATGTGAAAGTTGCGATGCAGAACCTTCGCCTGAAGAATTCCCTCTCGATGACATACCTGCCACATACTAATCATTTTAAAAGATAACAATAACATCATATTCAAGTTTATTTTACGGTTAACTTATACAAACAATATAAGTTGCCAAATAAATGACAAACAAAATGAAATTTCTTATATCTGTATTTGATTGGGTCTCATATTCCAAGGAGTAACATATTACATTGCAGTTTTAAGATAAATAAATAGGAAAACTGCTACGACATAAAAGATGTAAATAATGATCAAGATATTCAAAATTTTAATAGAGTTACATGAATTGCAAAATATACGTCGTATACTCCATAATTACATTACAACTAGAAAGATAATACTCATCATCTACATCAGCCATCATCGTCTTCTGATTCAGAATCGGTCTCAGATTCTAAGATATCTTTCTCCGCACTCTCGAATGCTTCTACCAAAATATTTGATTCATCGATCTGAGATCCAAAATCTACATGATCATCTTCAATTATTATTTTATTGTTCTAGTCGAGATCTGCCTGAAAGGCTCCTATGTCTGGAATATTCTTTCCATCGAACATAAATTTGGCCTTTGTTTTAAAAACTGCCAACCAATTTGCTTTATCTCTTTTTAGAGACGGATAAGGAGCGTAATAAACTTGAGATTCTTGTTTGGCTAGTACAAAAGGATCATACTTGTAATAGTGCGATGTATGCTTTATTTCAATCAGATTATGATCCTTGTACACATTAATCCTAAAACTTGGAACACTGCTTAACCAATTGCATTTAAATAGAAACACCTCCTTCCGGGTCGTGAGAAATATGTCAGTTGCAAAATTTGTGTTAAAACGCCATAAAAATCATTTATGTGATTTTCTGGATTGTCACTGCCTTTGACGAATACACAAGTATTGTTCGTTAATTTCTCAGCACCGTATTCTTTGGTGTTAAATTTATATCCATTAACAAAGTATATTGGATATGTCTTAACCAGTCTTTTTGGTCCCATAGCAAGATGTTTCAACCCTTCATCAACAACACAATTTCTGGGTTCGTAAACGTAATTTGTAACCCAAGCATATTTTTTTTACTGAGATCTCCTTTTGGATGTTCACGTTCATAAACGCTATATGTAATGACCCGGGATTTTGGCGACTTTGGTTATCGACATAAACACGATGACGACTAACCAAACATCGAAAAATACCGGTCATTAATGAAAGAAATTAGAGGGTGAGATAAGATAGAAACATAGAATAGAAGAAGAAGAAGAAGAACACAATATCAAAGTAACACGAATCTCACAGCGGAACAAATAAATATATTTCATAACATAACTTTGAAATACAAATCTGTACTTGAATATACATATCATTATCAAAGTACAGCACTTACACCACAGCGGAAATAACTATAACTATATGATCCTGAAGCCTCCAGCTCCAAGCTCTTCCAGTATATCTGTAAATCCCGACTACTTGACTGCCCGTACAAATTTAGGCACCCAAGAGTTTAGGGAAACAAACAAATAAACTCCGGGTCAGTCATGAGACTGGTATGAGTAAAACAGTTTAAAACAGTTTAAGCAGTTAAATGATATCTCATAAGACCACGCCGTATAATGGAACGGGTTTCTCCCTTATGAGAATCCAAAATATCTTTATATCAAAAACCTTTTGACATTATAATAGTGTCTATCAACCACAACTATAATAATCATTTAGCAGAAACGCTTTCATCTCATGTTCTACATATATAGTATAACATCAAAACCGCAAGCACGTATTGGGTAATGGATTTCCAACAATGACAAGGTATGGAACCACCTTTCGCTAGTGTACCTCTAGAGAGGAATACACTGGGTTCAACAAGAACATCTTGCAACCCGGCCACACATGACCAACCACTCATTTCGCTTGAGCGTATCGAATGTATATCACCAACGGTTGGGATCAGCAACCGTTTCCCGAATGGGACAACATCAACAATAGATTTTTAGAAGTAAATGAAACTCTAGATTAGGTGATTATACACCCTACTTCGGTTCGACCGACATAGCCATGCTGCTTGCCCGATTTCTGTCATTTACCGGTTGATGAGGCTAGAAGCTACGCTTTATCATCACACCAGATTCACTTTGAATGCCACATCGTCAAATCCTTCAAATCACCGATTGACGTCCTCAACCATACATTACGTGTTAGCTAAAAGAAGTTTCCTTCTCCGCTTCCACTCTTGGTACGGTTAGAGAAATCAATATACGTGATCGTCTGGAAATACTCTGTCAGACATCCGTCCATACAAGTCATCCAGGAACAGGATGAACTGAAGGTACTGAATAGTATATCCATCTTAGACACTATTATCTAAGATTTATACAATAGCCCTTGCACTTTACTCCGTCTTCAATTATCTTTGGCATATATGATTCGCAACGCTTGTGCCAATACAGAGTGGTTCTTAGGATAATAATCCAACCGGTCTCTCCATATTAACAACGTTAAAATGGTCAAAACTTCGATAGTCTGTGATTTAACCATCAAAGAAAAACAGGTGTGCAAACAACGATATTATTTCCAGATGGAAATTCTATCGAATCAACCATCATTTAACATTCATCTCCCGTTTCCCTATATTCAACATTTCTTATTTTCTAAATTTAGAAAATATATGTTATTACCATTGGAAAACATTTCCATTTCCTGTTTTCTATATCAGAAAACATTTCTGGTTCTTATTTGGAAAACATTTCCAAAACTCCTTCATTGGGCTTAGACAGATGTTTAGATAAAACATCGCTATGCCAACTCAAACCATTTCCTTTAATTACTAAATTCACTTAGCCATCCTTTACGGCCGAATGTTAACCATTCCTTAGTTAAATACGAAGCCAATCAAGTTGGGGTAGAACTACCTCTCAGACCTTAACTGAACAACATTTCTTACTTTGAAATAGGCAAAGTTCACTTTATATTTCTTTAACTAACTTCCTTACTTAACCCTCCTTCGAATCATCTCTTATTCGATAATTCTTTCCTTCGAATAAGGTATATTCGATAACTCTATTCAATTTACTCTATTTGATTAACCCTTATCAATTAACTCTATTGGACTAACACTATTGATTAACTCTATTGGACTAACGCTATTGATTTACTCATTTCACTTAACTCCTTTCGAATAAACTATATTCGATAACTCCTTCAACTCTATTCGAATAACTATATTCGATTAACTCAATTGATTCTATTCGAATAAACTATATTCGATTAACTCCTTTAACTCTATTCGAATAACTATATTCGATTAACTCAATTGATTCTATTCGAATAAACTATATTCGATTAACTCCTTTTACTTTATATTCGAATAAACTATATTCGATTAACTCATTTCCTTCAACTCTAATCGATTAACTCTGTTTGATTAACTCTGTTTGATTTACTCTAATCGATTTAAATCTGTTCACTTAACTCCTTTCGAATAAACTATATTCGATAACCCTTTTAACTCTACTCGAATAAACCATATTCGATTTACCCCTTTAATTCTATTTGAATAAACTATATTCGATAACTACTTTTACTTTATTCGAATCACTAATATTCGATAACTCCTTTTGAATAACTCTAGTTTGATTAACTCTAACTGGTTAACTCTAACTGGTTTAACTCTAACTGGTTTAACTCTAACTGTTTAACTCTAATTGATTAACTCTAATCAATTAACTCGACTCGACTAACCCCTTTCGAATAACTAATTTGATTTACTAACTTTCGAATACCATATTCGATTTAACTCCTTTCTTCGCTTTATAAAGATTTCCCTTTTAACAACGTTTATTCATTTTTAAAGATTTACTTTTAGTAACGGTTCTCCACTTTAAAAATGATTTCCTCCTTATAACAGTTTCCTTTTTATAATGTTTTCACTTTTTCTAAATATCTCCTATTTATAAATATTCCAATTTATAAATATTCCTTATTTATAAATATTCCACTTATAAATATTTTATTTTCAAATATCACTTTGACAAATTCCTCTTTATCAACATTTCGGTATGTTATGGTATTCAACATATCAAATCACGATGACCAATATCGTTCAAACACATATAATCGACAACAGATTATATATCACATCATATATTACAATATATGAATCACAGTAAAATAAACGTTAAGGAATCCAGTTGGATTCCTCCAACCTGTTTCCCTGCATCACAGATGTTAAACAATATAGATAACATCACTTTCAGTTCCATATGATATATTATATTAAACAGAATCGATATAGAAATTCAACTAACTGACTAGCAGTTCAACCAAACAGTCAACACACAGTCAATCAGCCAATATTTAACAGTTCTAAAAATACAACATGAAATTATAAACTGTTCAGAGTTAGTGAGATTTACTCACATTGGACTATCATCGTTAATAACGATAATTGTCGTTGATTTAGATTGGACAATTTATTTTACTATAAATTGTAACGAGCTTCAATTCACTCTCCGTCAGTTCCATTGTGTAGCTCTCGTCCATACGATCCCAATGCAACTTGTTTCGTCAGAATCTGACATCGTATGACGATGTTACAATGTTTTGAAGTTAATACTCTATTTATAATGGAATTAAAATGAAAAATAAAACATTATGGGCTTTACTAAACTCATTAGGCCCACCTATCCCTTAACCCGTGTGACAGACCTTCCTCCCCAATACACTTGAACGCGAGCTCCAGGACTCGTTCCTCACCGGCCATTTCCCCATCTTTGAGCCCCTCTCTCCTCTTCTTCTTACCACCGAACTCAATTTGAACTTCACCATTCTCTTCCTCGTAAAAATCTACATCTGCTCCTATCATCTTCAAACAACTCGCACAGCCTCTGGAGATTCCGTCTCGAGCTCAAACTCACGGTGAACAAAAAGAACATCGAACCAAAATTTCTCCAGATACCCCCAAAAATTCACAAATCAAAGCTACTCTCCCCTATTACCCGATTGCATGCCTCATTTCGACTGAAACCAACTCGATTTGCTGAAATCCGCAGCCCTAGGCTCCATCAACACACGCTGGGAAAATACAGTGCCAAAACAAAAGCATTGGACCCAGTAAAACTGACATAGGATTGAAGAGGAGGATTAAAGAAGTTAATATATCCTTGTTAAATGATTTTAGGGATTTTCTATGGATTTTTTTTTATTTTCTAAAGAGGAAGTCTTCACGTTTTGGTTTTCTCGTGGTGGCTGAGAAGGAGTTTGACTTCGGGAAGAGAAGAATTAGGTTAAAAGGGGTAAGGGGTGGGCTATTTATAGCATTTTGATTTAGATATTTTGTAATTAAAATATTCATTTCTAATCCAACGTTGTTTATTTTTGTGTTTAAAAATCCCTGTGATCACATACACTACCCAAAAATCACGAAACTGGACATGCAGCTAGAGTTCGACATTACGGTCCCAACGAAACTGGTTTCGTCGAATTCCGACTCTGTATGCTCACACATCGTATTTTTAATCATCAAAATACTGACTGTTTTTCACTCTACAAATCCGTACGACCACATAGTGACTCTAAAAATCACGAAACTGGAAATCTAACAACTATTTGACATTGCGGATCCAACAAAATTAGTTTTGTTGAATTTCGACTTGGTTTGCAAAACCGGCTATTTTTAAAGCTCTGAATGACCCATTTAAATATATAAATATATTTAAATATAATCAAATTAAATACAAATAAATTTATATTATCGTATATACTCACAGTGGAATACCCTACAGCTCTAGAATATTCCTATATGAATTTCTAACTTGATATTCACTTCTGGGTCAACCCGATATTCGATTTATATTGAAATTCCTTTTTAAAATATAAATAATTCCTTTATAAATTATAAAGGAATTCCCCAGCGACTTTTCTAAAATTTGATTTGGACGTGAATCAAAATCTACACGACGAAATCCCGATTTTTCTCTTCCACTAGAAAGATATACTCCACCGGCTCCACGCGTTTCTTGTTTCATAGAAATCCGGCTTAAAACGAATCCTATACATTCAGTTGAAGTTCAAATCGCCAAATTATGAACTGCAGCGCCATTTCAAGCTCGATTTTAATTATAATATAACTATACATTCAAACTGTAGTTCAAATAATATATTCGTTCTTCTAATTCAATTCTAAACTGAATTAAATATCACAGATGATCCAGTTCACACCATATCGCCATTTCAGCCAATTCTAATTATTTCAAAATTAAATATATTATTTAATTTATTATTTTAATTAAATATTCATCATTATTTAATTCCACGACCATTTAATTCACTTTACCACCATTTATATAATTAAATAAATTAATTATAGTACCTCTGCTAACGCGGGTCATTACAATCTTCCCTACTTAAAATAATTTCGTCCTCGAAATTGCTAAAAGGTAGAGGACGACCCTATCTACTGGTTAGAACATATTGTTCACTTCTCATCTTCAGTTTCAACTGAACCAATTTAATTTCAAATAAAAATTTATTTAATTCTTATCAACGAAAATTTCCAAAAATCCTGAAAATTTTCTAACGTCTTAACTTTTCGAAAAATTTCGCCAGCACCTCCTTTGTACTGGTCAATAGGTCAAACTCCAACTCGCCTCTCTGGGCCATCTCCAACCCAAAAGAAAATCAAACAGCCAAGCGGCTTGCCAATTCGGCTCATAAAAATCTCATACCATATGAACTATAAACTTGTACCTTTTGTCGGCATATCATTATATCCTTTCCACCTGTTATCAATTCAGCGGATACAAGGGTCATCCCAATCAAATTCCAATCTTCTTTTATCCACAACACAACCATTCGCTTATATCCGAGCCAAATATCATTTCAACTCGAGTTTCTTCTCGATTCCCAACTCTTAACTTGATTATCACATTACACTTCAAATTTGAATCTCACAATCCAATTTGTCTTGATATCATTCTAATTCAATCTCAGTTACCACTTTACTGGCTTTACTTTAATTCAATTTTGCTTTTCACAAATTTCTGTTAAATTTGTTTTTAATTCAAACAGTCTTTCCCTAGGAGTTTTTAAACAGTTTACTCTTTCCAAAAATCAAATTTTCCTTTTGAACATGTCATTGAGCCCTTAATTAATATTCCATTAGTTAAATCACTTCTCTATTTCTTTATCAATATTTGTTAACCAAATATTTTCAATAACCATATTGACCTTTTATGTTATTTGGAAAACATTTCCGAATATCACCTTCCTTTATTTTCTAAACTTTAGAAAATATATGCTATTTATAATTGGAAAATATTCCAATTACTTATCTCTTTTCCAGTCTCGTTTATTACTATACTTGGGAAATATTCTTTATTACATTTCCAAGCTTACACTTATTTGGGTTAAAACGGATGTTGTGTAAAACATCGCTACGACAACCCAAATATTATATTCAACTGACTCTTATTCAACATTGATCTTCGAGCCTGAAATCTTACTATTTATTTGTTAATAATGAAATCAATCAAGTTGGGGTATAACTACCTCTCATACCTTGACTAAATAACATTTATAACATCAAAACAGATATGACTACTTACTCGAATAATCAATACCATACAACTACTTATTCACTTTTAAACACGTATACGCTTCCTCTTTCTATTCTTACTAGATTTTACTCCTAGTCTTCCTTTTTGATTTTACTATTCTATTTCTTAGTTCGTTTCCTTATCGACTTCTATATATATCGATACGTTGATTTCTAACTATCAAATTATCTTAAAAATATTCTAACTCCTTAAATTCCCGAAAAAATTCGCCATAACCTCCTTTGTACCGGTAGCATCGGGATATTTCAAATAGCCTCTCATGGCCCTCACCAATCCAATAGAAAAAGAAAAAGCCAAGCGACTAGCCGATACGCGCATAAAATCTCATATATGAATTAAATACATACCTTTTCGTCGAGCATTCTATTTATATACCTTCATACCTTACCCATACCTATCTCATGTATATTTATACCTGTCCAATCTATTTTAACTATACCTGATCATTTTAACTCAATTCGTGTATTAATTTGTTAATTAGCTCTTTGGTCTATTTCACTTTTATATTTGAACATAACATGTTCAAATATATTTTAACTTGCTTATTAACTAATTTGAATCCAAATTTCAAATTTAAGTTCTATATTCGATTTCGAATATCCATTTACAAATCCAATTCACCTTTCAAAGTTCAACTTCAAATTCAAAACTCGATTAACTAATTCCTCTTCGACTTAGTTAATTCTATTCAATTTCTATTAAATTTTGTATCACTTCTATTATTCAAATCTATATATCAAATTCTATATATCAAATTCTATTCAAATTCTATATATTCAAATTCTATAGTTTAAATTCCATTTGAATTCTATATTCAAATTCTATAGTTTAAATTCCATTTGAATTCTATAGTCAAATTCCATTTCACCTTCGATATTCAAATCCTATATTTGAATTCCTTTATATTTTCTATATTCAAATTCTATATTTGAATTCCATTTAAATTTCTATATTCAAACTCTATTTGAATTTCTATATTCAAACTCTATTTCAATTCCATTGAATTTCATATATTCAAACTCCCTTTGAATTTCTATATTCAATTCTACTTGAATTCTCTTTATTCAAATTCTATATTCAAATCTATTTGAATTCTCTTTATTCAAATTCTATATTCAAATCTATTAGAATTCTCTTTATTCAAATTCTATATTCAAATCTATTTTATAAATCCCATTTTGAAATTCAACGCAACTTGTCTTTCCCAAAACAAATTCAAAACAGTATCTCTGGTAGTAATTTGTCACTTACAACTCGAAAATGAATACTGATGATGCAGTTGTCATCATCAGAATCTATTTTCCAGCGATCGGAGTGAGTTCAATACTATAAAACCATTTTTAAACATTTCCACTTTGAAATTCATTTCAAAATATAATTCACACTGCTTGTAAAACAATTTAAAATCTCCCAGGATCTTAAATTTTCCTTACTTTTAATCTCAATCCATTTACAAACACTTATCCAATTCTCCAGAGTTTTAATTCAATTTCTAGTTTAAATTCCAGATTTCAACTCATCTGATTTCACGTATTTCACTTATATGAATTCTGATTGGTTATTTACATAACCATTTAATTTATAATCTTTACTCGATTATAATAACAACCATATATCCATTATATTATAATTTTGATATATATATATATATATCTTCTCTATATCAAGATATACCTTGGGTAAACTTATTTTAATTTACCCTCTTTTCAAAACGTATCGTGTCGACCCATCGTATTCGAGTGTTTATAAACTCCTACCAATACAGTGGATCAAACTGATCGACCAGAACTCATAAACAACTCAACCAATAAATCACCACAATATAAAACAATTTTTATATCAATAACAAATACGCTCACTCGTATATATACACTCAACTCAATCTAGGGTATTACTAACCCTATCTCTACCGAGTCACGCCATAGAGCCAAGGTAATTCTTAACTTAGGCTCTGATACCAACTGTAATGACCCGGGATTTTGGCGACTTTGGTTATCGACATAAACACGATGACGACTAACCAAACATCGAAATTTTTTGATATTATAATAATTTGGATTCTCATAAGGGAAAAACTCGTTCCGTTATACGGCGTGGTCTTATGAGATATCGTTTACTAGTTTGAACTGTTTTAAATTGATTTACTCATGCCAGTCCCATGACTGACCCGGAGTTTATTTGTTTGTTTCCCTAAACTCTTGGGTGCCTAAATTTGTACGGACAGTCAAGTAGTCGGGATTTACAGATATACTGGAAGAGCTTGGAGCAGGAGGGTTCAGGAATATATAGCTATAGTTATTTCCGCTGTGTTGTAAGTGTTGTACTTTGATAATGATGTATATTCAAGTACAAATATATATTTCAAGTTATGTTATATGTATTATATGTAATTCGTTCCGATGTGAGATTCGTGTTACTCTGATGTTGTGTTCTTCTTCTTCTTCTATTCTAATTTTCTATCTTATCTTTCCTCGCCCTCTAATTTATTTCATTAATGACCGGTATTTTTCGACGCTTGGTTAGTCATCATTGAGTTTATGGCGATAACCAAAGTCGACAAAAACCCGGGTCATTACAGTTGGTAGTAATGACCCGAAAATCCGGTCCAATTTGAGCTGACCAAAAACACCAGTCCAACCACAAATTAAACTGAAAATCATGAAATTAATAGAAAGAAAACAGAGGGTGAGAATAGATAAGATAGAAATTTAGAATAGAAGAAGAAAAAGAGCACAATATCAGAGTAACACGAATCTCACAGCGGAACGAATAAATATATTTCATAACATAACTTTGAAATACAAATCTGTACTTGAATATACATCATTATCAAAGTACAACACTTACAACACAGCGTAAATAACTATAGCTATAATCCTGAAGCCTCCTGCTCCAGCTCTTCAATTGGATCTGTAAATCCCGACTACTTGACTGCCCGTACAAAATTGGGCACCCACGAGTTTAAGGAAAACAAAACAAAATAAACCCCGGGTCAGTCATGGGACTGGTATGAGTAAAACAGTTTAAAACAGTTCAAGCAGGTAAATGATATCTCATAAGACCACGCTGTATAACGGAATGGGTTTTTCCCTTATGAGAATCCAAATTATCTTTATATCAAAAACCTTTTGATATTATAATAATGTCTATCAACCACAATATAATAATCATCTAGCAGAAACACTTTCATCTCACGTTCTAGATATATAGTACAATCAAAACTGCAAGCACGTTTTAGGTAATGGATTTCCAACTATGACAAGGTATGGAACCACCTTTCGCTAGTGTATCTCTAGAAAGGAATACACTGGGTTCAACAAGAACATCTTGCAACCCGACCACACATGACCGACCACTCATTTCGCTTGAGTGTATCGAATGTATATCACCAACGGTTGGGATCAACAACCATTTCCCGAATGGGACAGTATCGACAATAGATTTTTGGAAATAAATGAAACTCTAGATCAGGTGATTATACACCCAACTTCGGAGCGACCGACTTAGCCATGCTGCCTGCCCGATTTCTGTCATTTACCGGATGATGAGGCTTGAGGTTATGCTTTATCATCACATCAGATTCACTTCTATATGTAAAATGTGAGATGAAAGCGTTTCTGCTAGATGATTATTATATTGTGGTTGATAGACATTATTATAATATCAAAAGGTTTTTGATATAAAGATAATTTGGATTCTCATAAGGGAAAAACCCGTTCCGTTATACGGCGGGGTCTTATGAGATATCGTTTACTTGTTCAAACTGTTTAAACTGTTTTACTCACACCAGTCCCATGACTGACCCAGAGTTTATTTGTTTGTTTCCCTAAACTCTTGGGTGCCTAAATTTGTATGGGCAGTCAAGTAGTCGGGATTTACAGATATACTGGAAGAGCTTGGAGCAGGAGGCTTCAGGATGTTATAGCTATAGTTATTTCCGCTGTGTTGTAAGTGTTGTACTTTGATAATGATGTGTATATTCAAGTACAGATTTGTATTTCAAAGTTATGTTATGAAATATATTTATTCGTTCTGCTGTGAGATTCGTGTTACTCTAATATTGTGTTCTTCTTCTTCTTCTATTTTAAGTTTCTATCTTATCTTTCCTCACCCTCTAATTTCTTTCATTAATTATTCGGTTATTTTCGATCCTTGGATGTTCGATATGTGTCGTATATCGGATAACCAAGATCGCATTTTTCCGGGTCGTTACAGTTGCAATATTTAACAGTTCTAAAAATACAACATGAAATTATAAACTGTTCAGAGTTAGTGAGATTTACTCACATTTGCAGTTCTTCGTTAAAGAACGATAAACTGTTGTTTGATTTGAATCAAACAGTTTATTTCGCCATAAATCGTAACGAGCTCGGATTCACTCCGAGTCAGCTCCAGTTGTAGCTCTCGTCCATACGATCCCAACGCAACTTACGGTTCGTGATTCTGATTTCATATGTGTAAGTTATTGACATTATAAGTTCCTATACAAATTAAATTAAACAAACTTAATTAATTTAATAAGATGGGCTTTACCCCTCAAATACCAATGGCCCATTACTCATTTCAAGCCCGATCGTATCCTTTCTTCCCAAAATCACTTCGACGACCTACTCCAAATAAACACGAACCATGGCCGATGTTCACCTCCAAAATCCCACCTCATTACTCCATCGTTCATCTTCAAACCACCTCCATTTTACTCCTCATCAAACCACCTTCGATTTCATCACGCTATCCCCCATCTCGCACTAGAGGTGCTCCTCGCGACAACCACTTACCCTCACGACCCACAGTACAGGCTGTGACTTCAAAACATCTCGATCCTCACCAGTTTTTGCCAAAACACTCCATTCGATCTCAAGAACCCAAAACCGTACTCGTTTATGACTTCGATACCACAAATCCCCCAAAAACTCCTACCCTAGAACACGCTATACAAATTCCAGCATCAGAAATTGTGATCGAACACAATGAAAACCCTACTGCAGTGAAGAGCAGATCAAGTGGAGCTCGAATATTTATGTTTAGCAATTTAAAATCTTTCATATGAATTCTTTTGATTTTTGAGGAACTCGAGTTTTCATATTTTTTTTCTCCTTTTTTCTGTGTGTCGGCTTGGAGAATTCCTTTATAGGGGGGCGAGTTTATGTATGGATGAAACTGATGTGTACGTGGCCTCTGTTTTTACCTTTAATTGAGTTTTAGATATTTTCTTTTATTGTTTTATATTTGTTTTAACCTTCTAAAAATCCTTGTGATCACACACAATATGTAAAAAACATGAAAATTGGCATGTAGCTAGGGTTCGACATTACGGTCCCAACGAAACTGGTTTCGTCGAATTCCGACTCCGTATGCTCACACAGTGTATTTTTAAAGGTCAATTTATCGACTGTTTCTCACATTAAAAATCGGTACGGCTACATTCTGACTCTAAAAATCACGAAATTTGGCATCTAACAATAATTTGATATTGCGGATCCAACAAAATTAGTTTCGTCGAATTCTGAGGTCGTTTGCAAAACTGGCTATTTTTAAAGCCCTAAATAACCCTTTTAAATATATAAATATAATTAAATTAAATATTTATAAATAAATATTATCGTATATATTCACAGTAAAATACCATACGACTCCCGTTGGATTTATAACTTGATATTCAAATCCCGATATAAATCGATATTCGATTTAAAATGAATTCCCTTTTAAAAATATAAATAATTCCTTTATAAAATATAAAGGAATTCCACAGCGACTTTTCTCAAATTTGATTTGGGCATATCTCAAAATCTACACGACGAAATCCTGATTTTTCTCTTCCACAAGAAAGATATACTCCACCAGGTCCACACGTTTCTTGTTTCACAGAGATCCGGCTTAAAACGAATCCTGTACATTCAGTTGAAGTTCGAATCGCCAATTTATGAACTGCAGCGCCATTTCGAGCTTGATTATAATTATATTATAACTCTACGTTCAAACTGTGATTTATATAAAATATTCGTTATTCAAATTAAATTCCAAGGTGAATTAAATACCATAGATGATCCAGTTCACACCATATCGCCATTTCAGCCAATTCTGATTATTTCAGAATTAAATATATTATTTAATTTATTATTTTAAATTAAACATTCACCATTATTTAATACAACGACCATTAAATCCTTTTAATCATCATTGATATAATTAAATAAATTAATCATAATACCCCTGCCAATGCGGGTCATTACATTCTTCCCCACTTAAAATAATTTCGTCCTCGAAATTGCTAAAAGGTAGAGGACGACCCTATCGACTGGTTAGAACATATTTGTTCACTTCTTAACTTCAGTTTCAACTGAACCTATTTAATTTTAATTGAAAATTTATTCAATTCTATTAACGAATATTTTCAAAAATCCTGAAAATTTTCTAACGCCTTAACTCTTCGAAAAATTTCGCCAGCACCTCCTTTATACTGGTCAATCGGTCAAACTCCAACTCGCCTCTCTGGGCCATCTCTATCCCAAAAGAAAATCAAACAGCCAAGCGGCTTTCCAATTCGGCTCATAAATCTTATATCAAATAGAAATATAAACTTGTACCTTTTGTCGGCATATCAATTCTATCACTTCCATATGCTATCAACCCAGCATATACCAAAGTTATCCCAATCAAATTCTGAAATCACTTTCATCTCCAACACAACCATTCGCCTTTTTACCAAGCCAAATATCATTTTAACTCGAGTTTCTTCTCGATTTCCAACTCTTAACTTGATTATCACATTACACTTCAAATTTGAATCTCATAATCCAATTTGTCTTGATATCATTCTAATTCAATTCCAGTTATCACTTTACTGGCTTTACTGTAATTCAATTTTGCTTTCACAAATTTCTGTTAAATTTGTTTTTAATTCAAAAAGTCTTTCCCTGGGAGTTTTTAAACAGTTTACTCTTTTCAAAAAATCAAGTTTTCCTTTTGAACATGTCACTTAGCCCTTAATTAATATTCCATTAGTTAAATCACTTCTCTATTTCTTTATCAATATTTGTTAACCAAATATTTTCAATAACCATATTGGCCTTTTATGTTATTTGGAAAACATTTCCGAATATCGCCTTCCTTTATTTTCTAAACTTTAGAAAATATATGCTATTTATAATTGGAAAATATTCCAATTACTTATCTCTTTTCCGATCTTGTTTATTTCTATACTTAGGAAATATTCTTTATTATATTTCCAAGTTTACACTTATTTGGGTTAAAACGGATGTTGTGTAAAACATCGTTACGACAACCCAAATACTATATTCAACTAACTCTTATTCAACATTGATCTTCAAGCCTGAAATCTTACTATTTATTTGTTAATAATGAAATCAATCAAGTTGGGGTATAACTACCTCTCAGACCTTGACTGAATAACATTTATAACGTCAAAACAGATATGACTACTTACTCGAATAATCAATACCATACGACTACTTATTCACTTTTAAACACGTATACGCTTCCTCTTTCTATTCTTACTAGATTTTATTCTTAGTCTTCCTTTTTGAATTTTACTATTCTATTTCTAATTTCGTTTCCATATCGACTTCTATATATATCGATACGTTGATTTCTAACTATCAATTTATCTTAAAAATATTCTAACTCCTTAAATTCCCGGAAAAATTCGCCATAACCACCTTTGTACTAGGAACATCGGGATATTTCAAATAGCCTCCCATGGCCCTCACCAATCCAAAAGAAAAAGAAAAAGCCAAGCGGCTAGCTAATACGGCGCAAAAAATCTCATATATGAATTAAATACATACCTTTTCGTCGAGCATTCTATTTATATGCCTTCATACCTTATCCATTCCTATCTCATGTATATTTATACCTGCCTAATCTATTTTAACTATACCTGATCATTTTAACTTAATTCGTTAATTAATTTGTTAATTAACTCTTTAGTCTATTTCACTTTTATATTTGAACATGACATGTTCAAATATATTTTATCTTGCTTATTAACAAATTTGTATCCAAATTTCAAATTTAAGTTCTATATTCGATTTCGAATATCCATTTACAAATCCAATTCACCTTTCAAAGTTCAACTTCAAATTCAAAACTCGATTAACTAATTCCTCTTCGACTTAGTTAATTCTATTCAATTTCTATTCAAATTTTATACCACTTCTATTATTCAAATCTATATATCAAATTCTATTATTCCAATTCTATATATTCAAATTTTATAGTTTAAATTCCATTTGAATTCTATATTCAAATTCCATTTGAATTTCAATATTCAAATTCCATTTCACTTTCGATATTCAAATCCTATATTTGAATTCCTTTATATTTTCTATATTCAAATTCTATATTTGAATTCCATTTGAATTTCTATATTCAAACCCCATTTGAATTTCTATATTCAAATTCTATATCACTTCCATTGAATTTCATATATTCAAACTCCCTTTGAATTTCTATATTCAATTTCTATTTCAAACTTTCTTTATTAATTCTTTATTATAAATCCCATTTTGAAATTCAACACAACTTGTCTTTCCCAAAATAAATTCAAAACAGTATCTCTGGTAGTAATTCGTCACTTACAAAACGAAAATGAATACTGATGATGCAGCTGTCATCATCAGAATCTATTTTCCAGCGATCGAAGTGAGATCAATACTATAAAACCATTTCTAAACATTTCCACTTTGAAATTCAATTCAAAATATAATTTACACTGCTTGTAAAACAATTTAAAATCTCCCAAGATCTTAAATTTTCCTTATTTTTAATCCAAATTCATTTACAAACACTTATCCAATTCTCCAGAGTTTTAACTCAATTTCTGGTTTAAATTTCAGATTTAATTCATTTCGATTTCATATAATTCACTTATATGAATTCTGATCGATTATTTACATAACCATTTTACTTATAATCTTACTCGATTATACTAACAACCAATATATCCAATATATTATAATCATTCCAGTATAAATCCTTTATATCAAAATATAATTTGGGTAAATTATTTCATTTACCCTCTTTTCAAAACATACCATGACGGTTCATTGTATTCAAGTGTTTATAAACTCCTATCGATACATTGGATCAACTGATCAACCAGAACCCATAAACAACTCAACCAATAAATCTCCACAATATAAAGCAATTTTTTATATTGAATAACAAATACGTCCACTCGTATATATACACTCAAACTCAATCTAGGGTATTACCAACCCTATCTCTACTGAGTCGCGCCACAGAGCCAAGTTAATCAATTAACCTCGCTCTGATACCAACTGTAATGACCCGAAAATCCGGTCCAATTTGAGCTGACCAAAAACACAAGTTCAACCCCAAATTAAACTGAAAATCAAGAAATTAATAGAAAGAAAACAGAGGGTGAGGATAGATAAGACAGAAACTTAGAATAGAAGAAGAAGAAGAGCACAACATCAGAGTAACACGAATCTCACAACGGAACGAACAACATATAATAGATAATATATCCTTGAAATAAAATCATTATATGTATACAATAACATTATCAGAGTACAACACTTACAACTCAGCGGAAATAACTATAGCTATATAATCCTGAAGCCTCCTGCTCCAAGCTCTTCCAGTATATCTGTAAATCCCGACTACTTGACTGCCCGTACAAATTTAGGCACCCAAGAGTTTAGGGAAAACAAAACAAAATAAACTCCAGGTCAGTCATGGGACTGGTGTGAGTAAAACAGTTTAAAACAGTTTGAACAAGTAGACGATATCTCATAAGACCACGCCGTATAACGGAACGGGTTTTTCCCTTATGAGAATCCAAATTATCTTTATATCAAAAACCTTTTGATATTATAATAATGTCTATCAACCATAATATAATAATCATCTAGCAGAAACGCTTTCATCTCACGTTCTACATATATAGTATACAATCAAAACCACAAGTACGTATTGTGTAATGGATTTCCAACTATGACAAGGAACGGAACCACCTTTCGCTAGTGTATTTCTAGAAAGGAATACACTGGGTTCAACAAGAACATCTTACAACCCGGCCACACATGGCCGACCACTCATTTCGCTTGAGTGTATCGAATGTATATCACCAACGGTTGGGATCAGCAACCGTTTCCCGAATGGGATAGCATCAACAATAGATTTTTAGAAGTAAATGAAACTCTGGATCAGGTGATTATACACCCTACTTTGGTGCGACTGACTTAGCCATGCTGTCTGCCCGATTTCTGTCATTTACTGGATGTGAGGCTAGAAGCTACACTTTATCATCACACCAGATTCACTTCGAATGTCACATCGTCAAATCCATCAAATTACCGATTGATGTCTACAACCATACATTACGTGTCAGCTAAAAGAAGTTTCCTTCTCCGCTTCCACTCTTGGTACGGTTGAAGAAATCAATATATGTGATCGTCTGGAAATACTCTGTCAGACATCCGTCCATACAAGTCATCCAGGAACAGGATGAACCGAAGGTACTATTCAGTATATTCATCTTAGGCACTGTTATCTAAGATTTATACAATAGCCCTTGCACTTTACTCCGTCTTCAATTTCCTTTGGCATATATGATTCGCAACGCTTATGCCAATACAGAGTGGTTCTTTGGATAATAATCCAACCGGTCTCTCCATATTAACAACGTTAAAATGGTCAAAAACTTCGATAGTCGGTGAGTTAACTATCGAAGAAAAACACGTGTGCAAACAAGGATATTATTTCCAGATGGAAATTCTATCGATCAAACATCATTTAACATTTATATCCTTACTTCATTTTTCATCTCCTGTTTCCCTATATTCAACATTTCTTATTTTCTAAATTTAGAAAATATATGTTATTACCCTTGGAAAACATTTCCATTTCTTGTTTTCTATATCAGAAAACATTTATGGTTCTTATTTGGAAAACATTTCCAAAACACCTTCATTGGACATAGATAGATGTTTAGATAAAACATCGCTATGCCAACTCAAACCATTTCCTTTAATTACTAAATTCACTTAACCATCCTTTACTGCTGAACCTTAACCATTCCTTAGTTAAATACGAAGCCAATCAAGTTGGGGTAGAACTACCTCTCAGACCTTAACTGAACAACATTTCTAACTTTGAAATAGGCAAAGTTCACTTTATTTCTTTAACTAACTTCCTTACTTAACCTTTCTTTTCGAATAACTATATTCGATTAGCTCCTTTTTTGATTAGCTCTATTTGATTAACTCTATTTGCATTCACTTTAACCGATTTACTTTATTTGATAAATTCTTCTCGAGTAATCCTTTTCGAATAAACTATATTCGAATAACTCATTTCGAATAAACTATATTCTATATCTCCTTTCGAATAAACCATATTCGATATCACACTTCGAATAACTCATATTCGATTATCTCATTTGGATTACCTCGGTTTGATTTACTCATCTTGACTAACTCAACTTGATTTACTTGCTTGACTAACTCAACTCGATTCGATTAACTAGGCTCGACTAACTCCTTTAGATTAACCCACTTCAACTAACTCCTTTGGATTAACTAACTTCGACTAACTCCTTTGGGTTAACTAACTTCGACTAACTCCTTTGGGTTAACTAACTTCGACTAACTCCTTTGGGTTAACTAACTTCGACTAACTCCTTTGGGTTAACTAACTTATTTGATTAATTTATTCCTTGAATAAATACTCCCTTTTAATAATTCTATTTATTCTAACCAATAATATTTCCTTTTATATCTATTCTATTTATTCTAACCAATAATATTTCCTTTTATATTTATTCTATTTATTTAACAAATAAATATTTCCTTTTATTATAACTTATCCTTCGATTTTACAATTATTCTCTTTTATAAAAATCCTTTTCCTTTTCTATATAAAATCCATCGATTTTATATAAATAATTCATTTTCAAAATACACTTTGAAAATCCCCTTTCCCATATCCAGTATTTCTTATGGTATTTAACATACCATATAACAACGATTAATATCGTCCAAACACACATAATCAACAACAGATTATATATCACATCATATATCACAATATATGAATCACAGTAAAATAAATGTTTTAGGAATCCAGTTGGATTCCTCCAACCTGTTTCCCTGCATCACAGATGTTAAACGATATAGATAACATCACTTTCAGTTCCATATGATATATTCTGTTAAACAGAATCAATATAGAAATTCAACTAACTGACTAGCAGTTCAATCAAATAGTCAACACACAGTCAATCAGCCAGTATTTAACAGTTCTAAAAATACAACATGAAATTATAAACTGTTCAGAGTTAGTGAGATTTACTCACATTTGCAGTTCATCGTTAAAGAACGATAAACTGTTATTTGATTTGAATCAAACAGTTTATTTCGCCATAAATTGTAACGAGCTCCCATGGACTTCCAGTCAGTTTCATTGTGGAGTGCTCGTCCATACGATCTTGTTGGATCTTGTTTCATTGAATTTCGTCAACATATGAACAAGTTATTAGATTTACAACTTATACACTTTAATTAAATAAATAAAACTTGGATTAAAATTTAGTGGGCCTCACCCCTTTTAAAACCCGTCGGCCCAACCAACACAAAAGCCCAGACCCGCCTTTCCCCAACCCGTCTTCCCCAAAACTGAAATACGTGGCCTCCTGTAAACACCACAGCCATTCGACCTTTATCCTCTCACCGCTCCTCTCCTACTTCCTTAAAAATCCCAATAAAAATACTGAAATTCTTGTCACCATCTCCTCTTCAATCTCCTACCATTAACCCTCTACTCGAGCTCATCTCCTGTCGCAACTTCGAAGGCATCTCGCACACACCATACAGCAGGTAGTGACCCTTTTTTGCCTGCAATCCTTCAAGAAACCCACGGTAGATGCTAAATGAAATACCGAACTCAAATATGCCCATGAATTCACGCATCCATGCTTCGATATTCCAAACGATGTTAACCTAGCTCTCGAGTTCCCGCTGTTGCCTAATTCCAGCGAACCCAAACATATGTCAAGCCTCTTAAAAGGAACATCAGACTGTAGAGAAAAACAGTGTGAATCCAATTACTTGAGTTTCGAGATTTATAAGCATTGATTTGTATTTGTTTTCTTTTCTGAAAGTTTGTTTTGCTGCTTTTTTCCCATTTGCGTGGCGGTTGAGAAGCTGAAGACTACGGGGGAAGTTTCTAGGTTTAGAAGGGTGGTAGGCTTATTTATAGGATGATTATATAAATTTTTTATTCATTATTTAATTATATTTTAAGCAACCGTTGCTCTTGTCTGTCTTCTAAAAATCGGAATGATCACATACGATACCCAAAAATCACGAAAATTGACATGCTGCTAGAATTTGACATTACGGTCCCAACGAAACTGGTTTCGTCGAATTCCGACTTCGTATGCTCATACAGCGTATTTTTAACTGTCAAAATACTGACTGTTTTTCACTCCAAAAATCTGTACGGCCACACAGTGACTCTAAAAATCACAAAACTGGAAATCTAACAGCTATTTGACATTGCGGATCCAAAAAAATTAGTTTCGTCGAATTCCGACTTCGTTTGCAAAACCGGCTATGTTTAAAGCTCTGAATGACCCATTTAAATATATAAATATTTTTAAATATAAATAAATTAAATATAAATAAATTTATATTATCGTATATATTCACAGTGGAATACCATACAACTCTACTGGGATTTATAACTCGATATTTCAAATCCCGATTAAATCGATATTCGATTTAAAATGAAATTCCTTTTTAAAATATAAATAATTCCTTTATAAATTATAAAGCAATTCCACAGCGACTTTTCTAAAATTTGATTTGGACGTGAATCAAAATATACACGACGAAATCCCGATTTTTCTCTTCCACTAGAAAGATATACTCCACCAGCTCTACACGTTTCTTGTTTCACAGAAATCCGGCTTAAAACGAATCTTGTACTTTTAGTTGAAGTTCGAATCGCCAATTTACGAACTGCAGCGCCATTTCAAGCTCGATTTTAATTATAATATAATTATACGTTCAAATTGTCGTTTATATAATATATTCGTTATTCAAATTCAGTTTGATCCACTGTATCGGTAGGAGTATATAAACACTTGAATACGATGGGTCGACACGATATGTTTTGAAAAGAGGGTAAATTAAAATAAGTTTACCCAAAGTATATCTTGATATAGAGAAGATATATATATATATATCAAAATTATAATATATTGGATATATTGGTTGTTATTATAATCGAGTAAGATTATAAATTAAATGGTTATGTAAACAACCAATCATAATTCATATAAGTGGAATATGTGAAATCAGATGAGTTGAATCTGAAATTTTAAACCAGAAATTGAGTTAAAACTCTGGAGAATTGGATAAGTGTTTGTAAATGAATTTGGATTAAAAATAAGGAAAATTTAAGATCCTGGGAGATTTTAAATTGTTTTACAAGCAGT
This sequence comes from Allium sativum, assembly GCA_030737875.1. Lineage (NCBI taxonomy): Eukaryota > Viridiplantae > Streptophyta > Magnoliopsida > Asparagales > Amaryllidaceae > Allium > Allium sativum. Next base: position 981,674,802 of record CM060915.1, read on the forward strand.
GTGAATTATATTTTGAAATGAATTTCAGAGTGGAAATGTTTTGAAATGGTTTTATAGTATTGAACTCACTGCGATCGCTGGAAAATAGATTCTGATGATGACAGCTGCATCATCAGTATTCATTTTCGAGTTGTAAGCGACGAATTACTACGAGAGATACAGTTTTGAATTTGTTTTGGGAAAGACAAGTTGTGTAGAATTTCAAAATGGGATTTATAATAAAGAATGAATAAAGAAAGTTTGAAATAGAAATTGAATATAGAAATTCAAAGGGAGTTTTAATATATGAAATTCAATGGAATTGAAATAGAAATTGAATATAGAAATTCAAAGAGAGTTTGAATATATGAAATTCAATGGAAGTGATATAGAATTTGAATATAGAAATTCAAATGGGATTTATAAATAGATTTGAATAGTAGAATTTGATATATAGATTTGAATAATAGAAGTTATATAAAATTTGAATAGAAATTGAATAGAATTAGCTAAGTCGAAGAGGAATTAGTTAATCGAGTTTTGAATTTGAAGTTGAACTTTGAAAGGTGAATTGGATTTGTAAATGGATATTTGAAATCGAATATAGAACTTAAATTTGAAATTTGGATTCAAATTAATTAATAAGCAAGTTAAAATATATTTGAACATGTCATGTTCAAATATAAAAGTGAAATAGACTAAAGAGTTAATTTACAAATTAATTAACGAATTGAGTTAAAACGATCAGGTATAGTTTAAATAGATTGGGCTGGTATAAATATACATGAGATAGATATGGATAAGGTATGAAAGTATATAAATAGAATGCTCGACGAAAAGGTATGTATTTAATTCATATATGAGATTTTATGCGCCGTATCGGCTAGCCGCTTGGTTTTTTTCCTTTTTCTTTTGGATTGGGGAGGGCCATGGGAGGCTATTTGAAATATCCCGATGCTCCTGGTACAGAGGAGGTTATGGCGAATTTTTCCTGGAATTTTAGGAGTTAGAATATTTTTAAGATAATTTGATAGTTAGAAATCAACGTATCGATATATATATAGAAGTCGATAAGGAAACGAACTTAGAAATAGAATAGTAAAATCAAAAAGGAATACTAAGAATAAAATCTAGTAAGAATAGAAAGAGGAAGCGTATACGTGTTTAAAAGTGAATAAGCAGTTGTATGGTATTGATTATTCGAGTAAGTAGTCATATCTGTTTTGACGTTATAAATGTTATTCAGTCAAGGTCTGAGGGATAGTTATACCCCAACTTGATTGATTTCATTATTAACAAATAAATAGTAAGATTTCAGGCTCAAAGATCAATGTTGAATAAGAGTTAGTTGGATATAGTATTTGGGTTGTCGTAACGATGTTTTACACAACATCTGTTTTAACCCAAATAAGTGTAAGCTTGGAAATATAATAAAGAATATTTCCTAAGTATAGAAATAAACGAGATCGAAAAAGAGATAAGTAATTGGAATATTTTCCAATTATAAATAGCATATATTTTCTAAAAGTTCAGAAAATAAAGGAAGGCGATATTCAGAAATGTTTTCCAAATAACATAAAAGGCCAATATGGTTATCGAAAATATTTGGTTAACAAATATTGATAAAGAAATAGAGAAGTGATTTAACTAAGGGAATATTAATTAAGGGCTCAGTGACATGTTCAAAAGGAAAATTTGATTTTTGAAAAGAGTAAACTGTTTAAAAAACTCCTAGGGAAAGACTGTTTAAATTAAAAACAAATTTAACAGAAATTTGTGAAAGAAAATTTGAATTAAAAGTAAAGCCAGTAAAGTGGTAACTGAGATTGAATTAGAATGATATCAAGACAAATTGGATTGTGAGATTCAAATTTGAAGTGTAATGTGATAATCAAGTTAAAAGTTGGGGATCAAGAACGAAGCTTGAGTTTGAAATGAAAATTTGGCTTGGTAAAAAGCGAATGGTTGTGTTGGAGATAAAAGTGATTTCAGAATTTGATTGGGATAACATTGGTATATGCTGAGCTGATAGCATATGGAAGTGATAGAGTTGATATGCCCGACAAAAAGGTACAAGTTTATACTTCATATGAGTTTGGTGATTTATGAGCCGAATTGGCAAGCCGCTTGGCTGTTTGATTTTCTTTTTGGTTGGAGATGGCCCAGAGAGGCGAGTTGGAGTTTGACTGATTGACCAGTACAAAGGAGGTGCTGGCAAAAAATTTCGAAGGGTTAAGGTGTTAGAAAATTTTCAGGATTTTTGAAAATTTTCGTTGATAAGAATTAATTAATAATTTAATTGAAATTAAATTGGTTCAGTTGATACTGAAGTTAAAAAGTGAACAAATATGTTCTAACCAGTCGATGGGGTCGTCCTCTACCTTTTAGCAATTTCGAGGACGAAATTATTTTGAGTGGGAAAGATTGTAATGACCCACATTTGGCAGAGGTATTATAATTAATTTATTTAATTATATTAATAGTGATATAGTGAATTAAATGGTTGTGGAATTAAATAATGATGAATATTTAATTAAAATAATAAATTAAATAATATATTTAATTCTGAAATAATCAGAATTGGCTGAAATGACGATACGGTGTGAACCGGATCATCTGTGATATTTAATTCAGCTTGGTATTGAATTTGAATAGCGAATATATTCAATCGTCGACAGTTGAATGTATAGTTTATAATATAATTATAAACGAGCTCGAAATGGCGTTGTAGTTCGTAAATTGGCGATTCGAACTTCAACTGAATGTACAGGATTCATTTTAAATCGGATTTCTGTGAAACAAGAAACGTTGGGAGCTGGTGAAGTATATCTTTCTGATGGAAGAGAAAATTCGGGGTTTCGTCGTGTAGATTTTGAGATATGTCCAAATCAAATTTTAGAAAAGTCGCTATGGAATTCCTTTATAATTTATAAAGGAATTATTTACATTTTAAAAAGGAATTTCAATATAAATCGAATATCGGGTTGACCCAGATTTGGAATATCAAGTTAGAAATTCATATAGGAATATTCTAGAGTTGTATGGTATTCCACTGTGAATATAGACGATAATATTTATTTTTAAAATATTTAATTTAATTATATTTAAATATATTTATATATTTAAATGGGTCATTCAGAGCTTTAAAAATAACCGGTTTTGCAAACGAAGTCGGAATTCGACGAAACTAATTTTGTTGGATCCGCAATATTAAATTATTGCTAGAGTTCAGTTTCCGTGATTTTTGAAGCTAGTATGTGGCCATACCGATTTTTAAAGTGAGAAACAGTCGATGTTTTGACGGTTAAAAATACGCTATGTGGGCATACGAAATCGGAATTCGACGAAACCAGTTTCTTGGGACCGTAATGTCGAACTCTAGCTACATGTCAATTTTCGTGATTTTTAGGTATCGTGTGTGATCACACGGATTTTTAGAAGACTGAAACGAGTATATAATGATTAAAATAAAATTACTAAAATATCCTAAAAATTGTGTGGACCTAAACTAGGCCACCCATACATCATTCCAGCCACACAAAGTTTTAACCTCCCTTATAAAATCATTTTTGAGCCGCCAACATTTCCTCAGTAAAAATAAACGTGAGTTCTTCCTCTTCTTAAATCCATATAAATCAAAAGGGAAATCAATAAATCATGTAATAATTATATTTGAAACCCCATAGTGTTTCTCTTTAATTTGGTAGCGGTTTTGTATGGTCCAACTCTTGTTGCGAATCTCGACTGTGTGAACAGCGTGCTTTTCAATTCTTGGGTTCATCAAATTTTGGGGTTTTGTAATGAAATAAGGGTGGAAATGAGGTGATAGTTAGATTGAGAAGATGATTTGGGAAGTCGCGAAAGTTTTTCCGTTGAATTTGGTGGAAAATCTCATCGCGATTATTCCTGGATCGCAAGATTTAGCTGTAGAACGGAACTCGGAATACCGGTGCGAGGTCGACATTAAGGATATGAGGAGGTAGGGATTTAGAAGAGGAGAATTTTGGTGGTTGTTTCGTACGATCCGGTGGAGTATAGAAGGAGAAAATTGGTCGCGAGTTATACTTGTGTTGAGCGAACCACTGTGAAAGCCGTCGACGAGAATCCCCAGGTGCCAGCTCGAGTTGGCCATTGATGGTATGCGGTTAAAGGGGAGAGCGAGAGGAGAATGGTGATAATTTCATTTCGATTTTTCCGTGGTGAGAGGAGGAAGAACAATGCTTGGGAAGTGCGGTTAATGGTGCTCGGTGGTATACTGGAACACGATGGGAATTGGGATTGAGGAAGAAACAAATTTAAACGGGCCTGGGCTTTTAAGGGTATGGATGGGCTTGGAAACAAGGGGTGAGGCCCAATTCTAAATTAATTCAAGTTTATTTCAATTTTAAATTAATTCAAACGTGTAAATGTAATAACTTGTTCATACGTGAACGAAATTTAGCAAAACAAGATCCGTTGGATTGTATGGACGGGAGCAACACAATGGGACTGACTGGAAGTCCATTCGAGCTCGTTACAATTTATGGTGAAATAAATTGTCAGACTGAATCAAATAATGCAAACCGTTATTTAATGGCTAACGCGCAAATGTGAGTAAATCTCACTAACTCTGAACAGTTTATAATTTCATGTTGTATTTTTAGAACTGTTAAATATTGGCTGATCGACTGCGTGTTGACTGTTTGATTGAACTGCTAGTCAATTAGTTGAATTTCTATATTGATTCTGTTTAACAGAATATATCATATGGAACCGAAAGTGATGTTGATTTTATATTGTATAACATATGTGGATGCAGGGAGACAGGTTGGAGGAATCCGACTGGATTCCTCAACATTTATTTTACTGTTTTTCATATATTGTGATATATGATGTGTTATATAATCTGTTACGGATTATGTGTGTTGGAATGATATTGATCCTTGTTATTCGATATTTTAAATATCATAAAAGACCCTGGGATGTAAAAAGAATTATTTCAATGTATATTGAAATAAAGGGATTTTATCAAATCAATATATTTTATAAAAGGAAATATTTCGAAAGTAAATAAAAGGGGAAATGTTTATAAAACGAATAGAGTTTTATAAAAGGGAAAAATGTTGATAAAACGAATAAAATAGAAAAAAGGAAATAACTAGAGTAGAATAAATAAAGATATACAAGGAAATATTTGTAAACCATTTACAAATAGGATTGAAAAGGAAATAATGGAAAACCCTTAGCAAATAGATTAGAACGAGAAAGGTTTGTAAACCATTTACAAATCAATCAGAAAGAGAAATGTTTGTAAACCATTTACAAATGAGATTGAATAGGGGATATTTGTAAAACCCTTTACAAATAGAATTAAAAAAAGGGAAATCATTTGTAAAGTGAAGAACCGTTACTAAAAGTAAATCTTTTTAAATGAATAGTTTAATTAAAATGAGTTAATCGATGTTAGTTTAATCGAGTTAAAAGGAGTTAATCGATGTTAGTTTAATCGAGTTAAAAGGAGTTAATCGATGTTAGTTTAATCGAAAGGAGTTAATCGATGTTAGTTTAATCGATTAGAGTTAAAGCAAATGAGTTAATCGAATATAGTTTATTCGAATAGAAAGTAAAAGGAGATATCGAATATAGTTTATTCGAAAGGAGTTAAGTGAAACGAGTAAATAAATAGCGTTAGTCCGGTAGAGTTAATCCAATAGCGTTAGTCCAATAGAGTAAATTGATAAGGGTTAATCGAATAGAGCAAATTGAATAGTGTTATCGAATATACCTTATCGAAGGAAAGAATTATCGAATAGAGATGATTCAAAAGAGAGTTACGTAAGGAAGTTTGTTAAAGAATTAAAAGGTGAATTTTGTCTATTTCAAGGTTAGAAACGTTGTTCGGTTAAGGTCTAAGAGGTAGTATTACCCCAACTTGATTGACTTCATTTTTAACTAAGTAATGGTTAAGGTTCGATAGTGAAGGTGGGTTAAAGGAATTTAGTTAATAAGCGTAATGGTTTGAGTTGGCATCGCGATGGTTTGTTTAAACATTTGTCTAAGTCCAATGAAGGAGTTTTGGAAATGTTTTCCAACTAAAAACCAGAAATGTTTTCTGATATAGAAAGCAAGAAATGGAAATGTTTTCCAATGGTAATAACATTTATTTTCTAAATTTAGAAAATAAGAAATGTTGAATATAGGGAAATAGGAGATGAAAAATGAACTAAGGAGATAAATGTTAAATGATGATTGATCGATATATTTTCCATTTGGAAAGAATATCGTTGTTTGCACACCTGTTTTTCTTTGATAGTTAAATCATAGACTATCGAAGTTTTGACCATTTTAACGTTGTTAATATGGAGACACCGGTTGGATTATTATCCAAAGAACCACTATGTATTGGCATAAGCGTTGCGAATCATATATGCCAAAGAAAATTGAAGACGGAGTAAAGTGCAAGGGCTATTGTATAAGTCTAGATAACAGTGCCTAAGATGGATATACCGAATAGTGCCTTCGGTTCATCCTGTTCCTGGATGACTTGCATGGACGAATGTCTGACAAAGTATTTACAGACAATCACGTATATTGATTTCTCCAACCGTACCAAGAGTGGAAGCAGAGAAGGAAACTTCTTTAGCTAACACATAATGTATGGTTGAGGACGTCAATCGGTGATTTGATGGATTTGACGATGTGGCATTCAAAGTGAATCTGGTGTGATGATAAAGCGTAGCTTCTAGCCTCACATCCGGTAAATGACAGAAATCGGGCAAGCAGCATGGCTAAGTCGGTCGCACCGAAGTAGGGTGTATAATCACCTGATCTAGAGTTTCATTTATTTCTAAAAATCTATTGTTGATGCTCTCCCATTCGGGAAACGGTTGCTGATCCCAACCGTTGGTGATATACATTCGATACACTCAAGCGAAATGAGTGGTCGGTCATGTGTGGCCAGGTTGCAAGATGTTCTTGTTGAACCCAGTGTATTCCTCTCTAGAGATACACTAGCGAAAGGTGGTTCCATACCTTGTCATAGTTGGAAATCCATTACCCAATACGTGCTTGCGGTTTTGACTGTATACTATATATGTAGAACGTGAGATGAAAGCGTTTCTGCTAGATGATTATTATATTGTGGTTCCATAACTTGTTCAAACTGTTTTAAACTGTTTGACTCATACCAGTCCCATGGCTGACCCGGAGTTTATTTGTTGTTTCCCTAAACTCTTGGGTGCCTAAATTTGTACGGGAAGCCAAGTAGTCGGGATTTACAGATATACTGGAAGAGCTTGGAGCAGGAGGCTTCATGATTATATAGCTATAGTTATTTCCCCTGTGTTGTAAGTGATGTACTTTGATAATGATATGTATATTCCAGTACAGATTTGTATTTCAAAGTTATGTTATGAAATATATTTATTCGTTCCGCTGTGAGATTCGTGTTACTCTGATATTGTGTTCTTCTTCTTCTATTCTAAGTTTCTATCTTATCTATCCTCACTCTCTGTTTTCTTTCTATTAATTTCCTGATTTTCAGTTTAATTTGGGGTTGGACTTGCGTTTTTGGTCAGCTCAAATTGGACCGAAATTTCGGGTCATTACAGTTGGTATCAGAGCTTAAGTTAAGAGAATTACCTTGGCTCTGTGGCGTGACTCAGTAGAGATGTGGTTATTTGCTTGTATACTATATATGTAGAACGCGAGATGAAAGTGTTTCTGCTAGATGATTATTATATTGTGGTTGATAGACATTATTATAATATCAAAAGGTTTTTGATACAAAGATAATTTGGAATCTCATAAGGGAAAAACCCGTTCCATTATACGGCGTGGTCTTATGAGATATCGTTCACTTGTTCAAACTATTTTAAACTGTTTTAATCATACCAGTCCCATGACTGACCCGGAGTTTATTTGTTTTGTTTTCCCTAAACTCTTGGGTGCCTAAATTTGTACGGGCAGTCAAGTAGTCGGGATTTACAGATATACTGGAAGAGCTTGGAGCAGGAGGCTTCAAGATTATATAGCTATAGGTTATTTCCGCTGTGTTGTAAGTGTTGTACTCTGATAATGTTATTGTATACATATAATGATTTGATTTCAATGATATGTTATCTATTATATGTTGTTTCGTTCCGCTGTGAGATTCGTGTTACTCTGATGTTGTGTTCTTCTTCTTCTTCTATTCTAAGATAATTTCTTTCATTAATGACCGGTATTTTCGATCCTTGGATGTTCGATATGTGTTGTATATCGGATAACCAGGATCGCCAATTTTCCGGGTCATTACAGTTGGTATCGGACTAACGCTATTGATTTACTCGTTTCTCTTAACTCCTTTCGAATAAACTATATTCGATAACTCCTTTAACTCTATTCGAATAAACTATATTCGATTAACTCAGTTGATTCTATTCGAATAAACTATATTCGATTAACTCCCTTTGGATAAACTATTCATTTATAAAGATTTACTTTTAGTAACGGTTCTTCACTTTACAAATGATTTCCTTTTTAGTAACGTTTTCCTTTTTATAACATCCTATTCAGTTATAAACAAATTTCCTTTTTATAACTCTATTTATTTTCTAAATATTTCCTATCAATTCTATTTGTAAATGATTTACAAATATTTCCTTTTCTATTATTCTATTTGCAAATGGTTTGTAAATATTTCCTTTTCAAATCTATTCTTTGATTTTATAATTTCCCTTTTCTAATTATCTCCTATTTATAAATATTCCAATTTATAAATATTTCTTATTTATAAATATTTTATTTTCAAATATCACTTTGAAAATATTCCCTTATCAACATTTCGGTATGTTATGGTATTCAACATATCAAATCACGATGATCAGTATCGTCCAAACACATAAAATCAACAACATGTTATATACCACATCATATATCACAATATATGAATCACAGTAAAATAAATGTTTGAGGAATCCAGTTGGATTCCTCCAACCGGTTTCCCTGCATCACAGATGTTAAACGATGTAGCTAACATCACTTTCAGTTCCATATGATATATTCTGTTAAACAGAATCAATATAGAAATTCAGCTAACTGACTAGCAGTTCAATCAAACAGTCAACACATGGTCAATCAGCCAATATTTAACAGTTCTAAAAATACAACATGAAATTATAAATTGTTCAGAGTTAGTGAGATTTACTCACATTTGCAGTTCATCGTTAAAGAACGATAAACTGTTGTTTGATTTGAATCAAACAGTTTATTTCGCCATAAATTCATACGAGCTCCAATCCACTCCCCGTCAGTTCCATTGTGGAGTTCCCATCCATACGATCCTGTCGGATCTTGTTTCACTCAATTCTGATCACGTATGGTCGAGATATTATGATTAGAAGTTAATACATTTATTAAATTTTTACCAATAAAACTTGGATTATTACTCGGGCCTTACACTTATGGATCCAGCCCATTCACTCACACTTTAAACCTTGCTCATCATCTCCTTATCCCCAGTACCAACCTTCAGTAACCCATCTTGCTGAAAGAGGAAAACCGCAAGTTTCCTGGCAACTTTCGAACACCATTTGCAAAGTTTCATCACCACCTCTCCCTTATTTATTTTTGTTTGGGCTTCATTCATTAGACCAGCCCACACTCCCTGTACCCAGTCCATCACCTACACTCCTTCCACGTTGGCCTCATCTTCTCCAAATCCCGCTACAGGAACCGCTCCCAAAACCAACGGTGATTTCCCAAACTTTCACACCAAACCACGCTTTAACAACTCCACCAAATTCAAAACAAAACCCATCGTTGAACTCTGCACATCGAGCTCTCCAACCTCATCATCATTTTACACAACTCGCGCCTCATTTTTCCGTCATGACCCCCAGTTCAAAATGCACAGTATAGTGAGGACATCGATCCTTTTTATCATAGTTTTCCCCAAAATTCCCACAAGCAAAACCGAATCTAACCACAAACCCAATCATGTATTCGAAAACACCCAGTTCGTCCTTAATCGACATCAAATCCAAACCCTAGGCTCTTGCCACTCTCGCTGGAAATTTACAGCGAAAAAAAAACAACCACCGATCCATACCTAAGTTACACCAGATGATAGAGAATCACTCCATGAATCTAAACAAACTCGTTTCATTATTTTTGGATTTCTTTTCGATTTTATTTTGATTTTCAAGCTTCCACTTTCACTGTTGAAATCCTTTTCTCGGTGGCGGCTGAATCGCACTTGACCAAGGAAAGAATGAAAGTTAGGTTATAAGGAGTTAGATGATATATTTATAGACAAAATAAATATCTAGTTATTTTAGGATATTTTGCTTAATTTATATTGTCATACTCGCCTTTAAAAATTCCTGTGATCACTAATGACACCAAAAAATAACGAAAATGGACATGTAGCTAGAGTTCGACATTACGGTCCCAACGAAACTGGTTTCGTCGAATTCCGACTTCGTTTGCAAAAGTGGCTTATTTTTACAGCTCTGAATGACCCATTTAAATATATAAATATAATTAAATAAATTATTAATAAATTATTAATAAATTTTATTATCGTATATATTCGCAGTGGAATACCATACAGCTCTAGAATATTCCTATATGAATTTGTAACTTGATATTTCAATCTGGGTCAACCCGATATTCGATTTATATTGAAATTCCTTTTAAAAATATAAATAATTCCTTTATAAATTATAAAGGAATTCCACAGCGACTTTTCTAAAATTTGATTTGGACATATCTCAAAATCTACACGACGAAATCCCAATTCTTCTCTTCCACTACAAAGATATACTTCACCAGCTCCTAACGTTTCTTGTTTCACAGAAATCCGATTTGAAACGGCTTCTGTATATTCAGTTGAAGTTCAAATCGCCAAATTACGAACTACAGCGCCATTTCAAGCTCGATTTTAATTATAATATAATTATACGTTTAAACTGTCGTTTATATAATATATTCGTTATTCAAATTCAATTCTAAACTGAATTAAATATCACAGATGATCCAGTTCACACCATATCGTCATATCAACCAATTCTGATTATTTCAGAATTAAATATATTATTTAGTTATTATTTTAAAATTTAAATATTCATCATTATTTAATTAAACCACCATTTAATCCACTATATCACTATTAATATAATTAAATAAATTAATTATAATTCCTCTGCCATTGGAAAACATTTCCATTTCTTGTTTTCTATATTAGAAAACATTTCTGATTCTTGTTTGGGAAAACATTTCCAAAACTCGTACATTGGACTTAGGCGGATGTTTAAACAAACCATCACGATGCCAAATCAAACCATTACACTTATTAACTATATTCACTTAACCATCACTTACTATCAAACCTTAGCCATTCCTTAGTTAAAAACGAAGTCAATCAAGTTGGGGTATAATTACCTCTCAGACCTTAACTGAACAACGGTTTAAACTTCGGGATAGACAAGGTTTATCCTTTAAAACTTTAACAAACTTCCTTACGAAATTCTCTTTCAAATAATCTCTATTCAATAACTCCTCCATTCGAATAACTACATCCGATAACCTTTTTTCGAATAAACTATATTTGAATTACTCTATTCTATTAACCCTTATCAATTAACTATATTGGACTAACGCTATTGGATTAACTCTATTTGATTTAACTCTAGTCGATAACTCCTTTAACTCTGTTCGAATAAACCAAATTCGATTAACTCCTTTAATTCCATTCGAATAAACTATATTCGATTAACACCTTTATTTTAACTGTAATCGATTTACTCCTTTGTTTTAACTCTAATCGATTAACTCCATCGAATAACTAAATTCGATAACTCCTTCGAATAACCCATAATTTATAACTCACTTCGATTAAACAAATCGATAACTCCTTTCGATTAAACTATAATCGATAACTCCTTCGATTAACTAATAATCGATAATTCCTTTCCTTTAACTCTATTCGAATAAACTAATATTCGATAAACTCCATTTGAATAACTCTAGTTTGATTTAACTCTATCGATTTACTCTAACTGATTAACTCTAACTGGTTTAACTCTAGCTGGTTAACTCTAACTGATTTAACTCTAGCTGGTTAACTCTAACTGATTAACTCTTATTCGAATAACAAATATTCGATTAACTCTATTCAGCTAACTCGACTGGACTAACCCCTTTTCGAATAACTAATTCGATTTACTAATTTTCGAATACCATATTCGATTTAACTGCCTTCGAATAACTTATTCGATTTAACTCTTTTTGAATAACTAAATTCGATTAACTCCTTTTCGAATAAACTGTTCATTTATAAAGATTTACTTTTAGTAACGGTTCTTCACTTTACAAATGATTTCCTTTTTAGTAACGTTTTCCTTTTTATAACATCCTATTTGGTTATAAACAAATTTCCTTTTTATAACTCTATTTATTTTCTAAATATTTCCTATCAATTCTATTTGTAAATGATTATACAAATATTTCCTTTTCTATTATTCTATTTGCAAATGGTTTGCAAATATTTCCTTTTCAAATTCATTCTTTGATTTTATAATTTCCCTTTTCTAAATATCTCCAATTTATAAATATTCCAATTTATAAATATTCCAATTTATAAATATTTCTTGTTTATAAATATTCCATTTATAAATATTTTATTTTCAAATATCACTTTGAAAATATTCCCTTATCAACATTTCAGTATGTTATGGTATTTAACATATCAAATTACGATGTCCAATATCGTCCACACACACAATCAACAGGTTATAATTCACATCATATATCAAAATATATGAAAAACAATAAAATAACTGTTGAGGAATCCAGTCGGATTCCTCCAACCTGTTTCCCTGCATCCACAGATGTTACACAATAAAATCAACATCACTTTCAGTTCCATATGATATATTATGTTAAACAGAATCAATATAGAAATTCAACTAACTGACTAGCAGTTCAATCAAACAGTCAACACACAGTCAATCAGCCAATATTTAACAGTTCTAAAAATACAACATGAAATTATAACTATTCAGAATTAGTGAGACTTACTCACATTGGACTATCATCGTTAAATAACGATAATTGTCGCTTGATTCAGACGGACAATTTATTTTGCTATAAATTGTAACGAGCTCGGATTCACTCTCAGTCAGCTCCATGAGGTAGCCACCGTCCCCACGATCCCGACGGATCCAACCGTTCAAAATTCTGATCATGTATGAAATAGATATACGCTTTTAAAGTTTGGACTTATTTTAAAATTAAAACAAACTTAATTGATTTATTTAACGGGATTTACCACTTTCACTCACCGGCCCAAACCCGTTTCTAAAGCCCACCCACGATATACCCCTTCCTCCCGTTCATCCCATCCCAATGATGCCGTGATCTGCTCCTAATTCAATTCACCATTTCGAGCTTCATTCTCCACCCCGACTCCTTCTACTCTCCATGGTTTTCAAAACCGAGATCACCACACTCCATTCCTTCCAAAGCTGCATCCCTTCATACTCGTTGAGCTGAACTCGCACCACCCCCTCTGGATCCGACGTCGAGCTACAGTCGTCCAACCTAGAATTTTGATCGACAGTTTCGATCCCAGAAAATCCCCAAAAAAACGTAACCGACGTTATTCGATCCCCTGAGTTCAATTACGAACTCGAATCCACCTATTGCTGCTTAAATCTAGGTTTAATTGGAACCCTAGCTCGTGCTGTGTGATTTCCAGCGAACCAAAAACTAATCGAACACCACATAATGGTTGCAGCATCGAAGAGCCGCTTCAGGCGAACCCAAGAAAATTAAAATGAAGATTTTAGGATTTTTGTGGGATTTTTATTTGATTTCCAAACGGAAATTGTTTATACGAGATGAACAAATTTTGGCGGCTCAGTTATTTGACCGGATGAAGATATGGAATTAGGTTAGAAATGTTAAGGGTAGTGGTATTTATAATGGTGATAAATATCTAGATATTTTGGTTAGATATATATATATATATACACATCATTATATTCATGTCATGTGTTTAAAAATCCCTATGATCACATACACTACCCAAACATCATGAAAACTGGCATGCAGCTACTGTTCGACATTACGGTCCCAACGAAACTGGTTTCGTCGAATTCCGACTCCGTTTGCTCACATAGCATATTTTTAAAGGTTAAAATACAAACTGTTTTCACTCTAAAAATCCTTACGGCTACACAGTGACTCTAAAAATCATGAAACTGGAAATCTAACAACTATTTGACATTGCGGATCCAACAAAATTAGTTTCGTCGAATTCCGACTTCGTTTGCAAAAGTGGCTATTTTTAAAGCTCTGGACGACCCATTTAAATATATAAATATATTTAAATATAATTAAAATAAATATTTAAAAATAAATATTATCGTCTATATTCACAGTGGAATACCATACAGCTCTAGAATATTCCTCTATGAATTTCTAACTTGATATTTCAATCTGGGTCAACCCGATATTCGATTTATATTGAAATTCCTTTTTAAAATATAAATAATTCCTTTATAAATTATAAAGGAATTCCACATCGACTTTTCTAAAATTTGATTTGGACATAAATCAAAATCTACACGACGAAATCCCGATTTTTCTCTTCCACTAGAAAGATATACTCCACCAGCTCCACGCGTTTCTTGTTTCACAGAAATCCGGCTTAAAACGAATCCTGTACATTCAGTTGAAGTTCAAGTCGCCAATTTACGAACTGCAGCGCCATTTCGAGCTCGAGTTTAATTATAATATAATTATACGTTCAAATTGTCGTTCAAATAATATATTCGTTATTCTAATTCAATTTCAAGCTGAATTAAATATCACGGATGATCCAGTTCACACCATATCAGCATTTCAGCCAATTCTGATTATTTCAGAATAAAATATATTATTTAATTTATTATTTTAATTAAATATTCAACATTATTTAATTAAACCACCATTTAATTCACTATATCACTATTTATATAATTAAATAAATTAATTATAATACCTCTGCCAATGCGGGTCATTACAATCTTCCCTGCTTAAAATAATTTCGTCCTCGAAATTGCTAAGGTAGAGAACGACCCTATCGACTGGTCAGAACATATTTGTTCACTTCTTAACTTCAGTTTCAACTGAACCAATTTAATTTCAATTAAATTATTAATTTATTCTTATAAACGAAAATTTTCAAAAATCCTGAAAATTTTCGAACGCCTTAACTCTTCGAAAATTTTTGCCAGTGCCTCCTTCGTACTGGTCAATACGTCAAACTCCAAATCGCCTCTCTGGGCCATCTCCAACCCAAAAGAAAACCAAACAGCCAAGTGGCTTGCCAATTCGGCTTATAAATCTTATATCCAATAGAAATATAAACTTATAACTTTTTGTCGGCATATCATTATATCCTTTCCACCTGTTATCAATTCAGCAGATACAAGGGTCATCCCAATCAAATTCCAATCTGCTTTTATCCACGACACAACCATTCGCTTATATCCGAGCCAAATATCATTTCAACTCGAGTTTCTTCTCGATTCCCAATTCTTAACTTGATTATCACATTACACTTCAAATTTGAATCTCGCAATCCAATTTGTCTTGATATCATTCTAATTCAATCTCAGTTACCACTTTACTGGCTTTACTTTAGTTCAATTTTGCTTTCACAAATTTCTGTTAAATTTGTTTTTAATTCAAACAGTCTTTCCCTGGGAGTTTTCAAACAGTTTACTCTTTTCAAAAATCAAAATTTTCTTTTGAACATGTCACTGACATGAGCCCTTAATTAATATTCCATTAGTTAAATCACTTCTCTATTTCTTTATCAATATTTGTTAACCAAATATTTTCAATAACCATATTGGTCTTTTATGTTATTTGGAAAACATTTCCGAACATCGCCTTCCTTTATTTTCTAAACTTTAGAAAATATATGCTATTTATAACTAGAAAATATTCCAATTACTTATCTCTTTTCCGATCTCATTTATTTCTATCTTAGGAAATATTCTTTATTATATTTCCAAGCTTACACTTATTTGGGTTAAAACGGATGATGTGTAAAACATCGTTACGACAACCCAAATACTATATTCAACTAACTCTTATTCAACATTGATCTTCGAGCCTGAAATCTTACTATTTATTTGTTAATAATGAAATCAATCAAGTTGGGGTATGACTACCTCTCAGATCTTGAGTGAATAACATTTATAACGTCAAAACAGATATGACTACTTACTTGAATAATAAATACCATACAACTACTTATTCACTTTTAAACACGTATACGCTTCCTCTTTCTATTCTTACTAGATTTTATTCTTAGTCTTCCTTTTTGATTTTACTATTCTATTTCCAAGTTCGTTTTCTTATTGACTTATATATATATATATATATCAATATGTTGATTTCTAACTATCAAATTATCTTAAAAATATTATAACTCCTTAAATTCCCAGAAAAATTCGCCATAACCTCCTTTGTACTAGGAGCATCGAGATATTTCAAATAGCCTCCTATGGCCCTCACCAATCCAAAAGAAAAAGAAAAGGCCAAGCGGCTTGCCGATACGGCGCATAAAATCTCATATATGAATTAAATACATACCTTTTCGTCGAGCATTCTATTTATATACCTTCATACCTTATCCATACCTATCTCATGTATATTTATACCTGCCCAGTCTATTTTAACTATACCTGATCGTTTTAACTCAATTCGTTAATTAATTTGTTAATTAACTCTTTAGTCTATTTCACTTTTATATTTGAACATGACATGTTCAAATATATTTTAACTTCCTTATTAACTAATTTGAATCCAAATTTCAAATCTAAGTTCTATATTCGATTGCGAATATCCATTTACAAATCCAATTCACCTTTCAAAGTTCAACTTCAAATTCAAAACTCGATAACTAATTCCTCTTCGACTTAGTTAATTCTATTCAAATTTTATATCACTTCTATTATTCAAATTCTATAGTTTAAATTCCATTTGAATTCTATATTCAAATTCTATATATTCAAATCCTATATTTTAATTCCATTTGAATTCTATATTCATATTCCATTTGAATTTCTATATTCAAATTCGATATTCAAATCCTATATTTGAATTCCTTTATATTTCCTATATTCAAATCCTATATTTGAATTCCATTTGAATTTCCATATTCAAACCCTATTTGAATTTCTATATTCAAACTCTATTTCAATTCCATTGAATTTCATATATTCAAACTCCCTTTGAATTTCTATATTCAATTTCTATATATTCAAATTCTATATTATAAATTCCATTTGAAATTCAACACAACTTGTCTTTCCCAAAACAAATTCAAAACAGTATCTCTGGTAGTAATTTGTCACTTACAACTCGAAAATGAATACTGATGATGCAGTGGTCATCATCAGAATCTATTTTTCAGCGATCGAAGTGAGTTCAAAACTATAAAACCAATTCTAAAAATTTCCACTTTGAAATTCATTTCAAAATATAGTTCACACTGCTTGTAAAACAATTTAAAATCTCCCAGGATCTTAAATTTTCCTTACTTTTAATCCAAATCCATTTGCAAACACTTATCCAATTTTCCAGAATTTTAATTCAATTTCTGGTTTAAATTTCAGATTTAACTCATCTGATTTCACGTATTTCACTTATATGAATTCTGATTGGTTGTTTACATAAACATTTAATTTATAATCTTACTCGATTATAATAACAACCAATATATCCACTATATTAAAATTATGATATATATATCTTCTCTATATCAAGATATACCTTGGGTAAACTTATTTTAATTTACCCTCTTTTCCAAACATATCGTGTCGACCCATCGTATTCGAGTGTTTATAAACTCCTACCGATATAGTGGATCAAACTGATCGACCAGAACCCATAAACAACTCAACCAATGAATCTCTACAATATAAAACAATTTTTATATCAATAACAAATACGCTCACTCGTATATATACACTCAACTCAATCTAGGGTATTACTAACCCCATCTCTACCGAGTCACGCCACAGAGCCAAGGTAATTCTTAACTTATGCTCTGATACCAACTGTAATGACACGGACTGTAATGACCCGGATTTTTAGCGACTTTGGTTATCGCCATAAACTCATTGATGACTAACCAAACATCGAAAAATACTGGATGATTAATGAAAGAAATTAGAGGGTGAGGAAAGATAGGATAGAAACTTAGAACAAAAGAAGAAGAAGAACACAACATCAGATTAACACGAATCTCACAGCAGAACGAACAACATATAATAGATAATATATCCTTGAAATTAAATCATTATATGTATACAATAACATTATCAGAGTACAACACTTACAACTCAGCGGAAATAACTATAGCTATATAATCCTGAAGCCTCCTGCCCCAAGCTCTTCCAGTATATCTGTAAATCCCGACTACTTGACTGCCCGTACAAAATTGGGCAACCAAGAGTTTAGGGAAAACAACAAAATAAACTCCGGGTCAGTCATGGGACTGGTATGAGTAAAACAGCTTAAAACTGTTTAAGCCGGTAAATGACATCTCATAAGACCACGCCGTATAACGGAACGGGTTTTTCCCTTATGAGAATCCAAATTATCTTTATATCAAAAACCTTTTTGATATTATAATAATGTCTATCAACCACAATATAATAATCATCTAGCAGAAACGCTTTCATCTCACGTTCTACATATATAATATATAATCAAAACCGCAAGCATGTATTGGGTAATGGATTTCCAACTATGACAAGGTATGGAACCACCTTTCGCTCACATGACCGACCACTCATTTCGCTTGAGTGTATCGAATGTATATCACCAACGGTTGGGATCAGCAACCGTTTCCCGAATGGGACATCATCAACAATAGATTTTTAGAAGTAAATGAAACTCTAGATCAGGTGATTATACACCCTACTTCGGAGCGACCGACTTAGCCATGCTGCCTGCCCGATTTCTGTCATTTACCGGTTGATGAGGCTAGAAGCTACGCTTTATCATCACACCAGATTCACTTCGAATGCCACATCGTCAAATCCATCATATCACCGATTGACGTCCTCAACCATACATTATGTGTTAGCTAAAAGAAGTTTCCATCTCCGCTTCCACTCTTGGTACGGTTAGAGAAATCAATATACGTGATCGTCTGGAAATACTCTGTCAGACATCCGTCCATACAAGTCATCCAGGAACAGGATGAACCAAAGGTACTACTCAGTATATCCATCTTAGGCACTGTTATCTATGATTTATACAATAGCCCTTGCACTTTACTCCGTCTTCAATTATCTTAGGCATATATGATTCGCAATGCTTATGCCAATACAAAGTGGTTCTTTGGATAATAATCCAACCAGTCTCTCCGTATTAACAACGTTAAAATGGTCAAAACTTCGATAGTATGTGATTTAACCATCAAAGAAAAGCAGGTGTGCAAACAACGATATTATTTCCAAGTGGAAATTCTATTGAATCAACCATCATTTAACATTCATCTCCTGTTTCCCTATATTCAACATTTCTTCTTTTCTAAATTTAGAAAATATATGTTATTACCATTGGAAAACATTTCCATTTCTTGTTTTCTATATCAGAAAACATTTCTGGTTCTTATTTGGAAAACATTTCCAAAACTCCTTCATTGGGCTTTGATAGATGTTTAG
Source organism: Allium sativum (assembly GCA_030737875.1). NCBI lineage: Eukaryota > Viridiplantae > Streptophyta > Magnoliopsida > Asparagales > Amaryllidaceae > Allium > Allium sativum. Next base: position 981,694,478 of record CM060915.1, read on the forward strand.
ATAAAACATCGCTATGCCAACTCAAACCATTTCCTTTAATTACTAAATTCACTTAGCCATCCTTTACTGCCGAACCTTAACCATTCCTTAGTTAAATACGAAGCCAATCAAGTTGGGGTAGAACTACCTCTCAGACCTTAACTGAACAACATTTCTAACTTTGAAATAGGCAAAGTTCACTTTATATTTCTTTAACTAACTTCCTTACTTAACCCTCCTTCGAATCTTCTCTTATTCGATAATTCTTTCCTTCGAATAAGGTATATTCGATAACTCTATTCAATTTACTCTATTCGATTAACCCTTATCAATTAACTCTATTGGACTAATGCTATTGATTAACTCTATTGGACTAACGCTATTGATTTACTCATTTCACTTAACTCCTTTCGAATAAACTATATTCGGTAACTCCTTTAACTCTATTCGAATAACTATATTCGATTAACTCAATTGATTCTATTCGAATAAACTATATTCGATTAACTCCTTCAACTCTATTCGAATAACTATATTCGATTAACTCAATTGATTCAATTCGAATAAACTATATTCGATTAACTCCTTTTACTTTATATTCGAATAAACTATATTCGATTAACTCATTTGCTTCAACTATAATCGATTAACTCTATTTGATTAACTCTGTTTGATTTACTATAATCGATTTAACTCTTTTCACTTAACTCCTTTCAAATAAACTATATTCGATAACCCCTTTAACACTACTCGAATAAACTATATTCGATTTACCCCTTTAATTCTATTCGAATAAACTATATTCGATAACTCCTTTTACTTTATTCGAATCACTAATATTCGATAACTCCTTTTGAATAACTCTAGTTCGATTTACTCCAACTGATTAACTCTATCTGGTTTAACTCTAACTGGTTTAACTCTAACTGGTTAACTCTAATTGATTAACCCTAATCAATTAACTCGACTCGACTAACCACTTTCGAATAACTAATTCGATTTACTAACTTTCGAATACCATATTCGATTTAACTCCGTTTTATAAAGATTTCCCTTTTAACAACGTTTATTCATTTTTAAAGATTTACTTTTAGTAACGGTTCTCCACTTTAAAAATGATTTCCTCCTTATAACAGTTTCCTTTTTATAACGTTTTCCCTTTTTCTAAATATCTCCTATTTATAAATATTCCAATTTATAAATATTCCTTATTTATAAATATTCCATTTATAAATATTTTATTTTCAAATATCACTTTGACAAATTCCACTTTATCAACATTTCAGTATGTTATGGTATTCAACATATCAAATCACGATGACCAATATCGTTCAGACACATATAATCGACAACAGATTATATATCACATCATATATTACAATATATGAATCATAGTAAAATAAATGTTGAGCAATCCAGTTGGATTCCTCCAACCTGTTTCCCTGCATCACATATGTTAAACAATATAGATAACATCACTTTCAGTTCCATACGATATATTCTGTTAAACAGAATCAATATAGAAATTCAACTAACTGACTAGCAGTTCAATCAAACAGTCAACACACAGTCAATTAGCCAATATTTAACAGTTCTAAAAATACAACATGAAATTATAAACTGTTCAGAGTTAGTGAGATTTACTCACATTGGACTATCATCGTTAATAACGATAATTGTCGTTGATTTAGATTGGACAATTTATTTCACTATAAATTGTAACGAGTTTCGATTCACTCCCCGTCAGTTCCATTGTGTAGCTCTCGTCCATACGATCCCAATGCATTTTGTTTCGTCATATTCTGACATCGTATGACGATGTTACAAAGTTTTGAAGTTAATACTCTATTTATAATGGAATTAAAATGAAATATAAAACATTATGGGCTTTACTAAACTCATTAGGCCCACCTACCCCTTAACCTGCGTGACAGACCTTCCCCCCCAATACACTTGAACGCGAGCTCCAGGACTCGTTCCTCACCGGCCATTTCCCCATCTTTGAGCTCCTCTCTCCTCTTCTTCTTACCACCGAACTCAATTTGAACTTCACCATTCTCTTCCTCGTAAAAATCTATATCTGCTCCTATCATCTTCAAACAACTCGCACGGCCTCTGGAGATTCCATCTCGAGCTCAATCTAACGGTGAACGAAAAGAACATCGAACCAAAATTTCTCCACATACCCCCAAAAATTCACAAATCGAAGCTACTCTCCCTTATTACTCGATTACATGCCTCATTTCGACTGAAACCAACTCGATTTGCTGAAATCCGCAGCCCTAGGCTCCATCAACACACGCTGGGAAAATACAGTGCCAAAACAAAAGCATCGGACCCAGTAAAACTGACATAGGATTGAAGAGGAGGATTAAAGAAGTTAATATATCCTTGTTGAATGATTTTAGGGATTTTATATGGATTTTTTTTGATTTTCTAAAGAGGAAGTCTTCACGTTTTGGTTTTCTCGTGGTGGCTGAGAAGGAGTTTGACTTCGGGAAGAGAAGAATTAGGTTAAAAGGGGTAAGGGGTAGGCTATTTATAGCATTTTGATTTAGATATTTTCTAATTAAAATATTCATTTCTAATCCAACGTTGTTTATTTTTGTGTTTAAAAATCCCTGTGATCACATACACTACCCAAAAATCACGAAACTGGACATGCAGCTAGAGTTCGACATTACGGTCCCAACGAAACTGGTTTCGTCGAATTTCGACTCCGTATGCTCACACAGAGTATTTTTAATCATCAAAATACTGACTATTTTTCACTATACAAATCCGTACGACCACACAGTGACTCTAAAAATCACGAAACTGGAAATCTAGCAACTATTTGACATTGTGGATCCAACAAAATTAGTTTCGTCGAATTCCGACTTCGTTTGCAAAACCGGCTATTTTTAAAGCTTTGAATGACCCATTTAAATATATAAATATATTTAAATATAATCAAATTAAATGCAAATAAATTTATATTATTGTATATAGTCACAGTGGAATACCCTATAGCTCTAGAATATTCCTATATGAATTTCTAACTTGATATTCACTTCTGGGTCAACCCGATATTCGGTTTATATTGAAATTCCTTTTTAAAATATAAATAATTCCTTTATAAATTAAAAAGGAATTCCACAACGACTTTTCTAAAATTTGATTTGGACGTGAATCAAAATCTGCCCGACAAAATCCCGATTTTTCTCTTCCACTAGAAAGATATACTCCACCAGCTCCACACGTTTCTTGTTTCACAGAAATCCGGCTTAAAACGAATCCTGTACATTCAGTTGAAGTTCAAATCGCCAAATTACGAACTGCAGCACCATTTCAAGCTCGATTTTAATTATAATATAATTATATGTTCAAACTGTCGTTCAAATAATACATTCGTTCTTCTAATTCAATTCTAAACTGAATTAAATATCACAGATGATCCAGTTCACACCATATCGCCATTCCAGCCAATTCTGATTATTTCAGAATTAAATATATTATTTAATTTATTATTTTACTTAAATATTCATCATTATTTAATTCCACGACCATTTAATTCACTATACCACCATTTATATAATTAAATAAATTAATTATAATACCTCTGCCAATGCGAGTCATTACATTGTATATATAAATAAAATATTACATTAGATTATACACATGCAATCATGTAGAAATGAATAAAGCACTAATTGATATTTCAGATTATCTAACAAATGGTGCAACTTCAGCACAATTTAGAAGAATATAAGTGTGTGTTACATGAAGATCTTTATCGTTTAGCCATACGTCTACACATTTATCAGAAGGTCGACCTTGTTGTCTAAAAATAGACAACACTGTTTGAGATGATTCTTGTTTGTCTCCTTCGTCATTTTGAGAAACACTTTCAAATGATATATTCACATGACCACTGAAATAATGAGAGAAAAAGAACGAAGCTTCTTCTTCGATGTAAGATTTGCATATCGAACCTTCAACTCATGCTTTTTGTTTCACTTTTTTCTTCAGATGATTCGGATATATATATATATATATATATATATATGAAAAATTAATTTACATTATTTCATATTTTAAGTGCAATTAAATTAATAGGTACCATATTTATATTTACCTCTCAAATGGATACATCCATCCATATTGGATGGGACCTCAAAGTCGTGCTTCAGTTGGGAGGTGAACAGGTAAATGCTCCATTACAATAAAAAAACCTAACGGAAATATTTTCTCTAATTTGCAGAGCAATATAGGAATATCTACTATAAGTTTACTTAAACTTTGCACTTTTAAAGCAGTCGAACAAAGCTCTTTGTAAAACATACTAAGCTCCGTTACTACCTTCCAAAATTTTAACGGCAGTAGTGAACATAACATGAAATAAATGCTCGATCATAATGTGACAGTCGTGACTTTTCATTCCGCCCAATTTACCATTTTTGAAGTCAACACATCTACGAAGGTTTGATGAAATCCCATGAGGAAATCTTAAACCTTCAACCCATTTTAACACAACTTTAACTTGATTATTATCTAATTCATAACATTCTTTGGGTTTTTTACTGTCATTTGGTTTCATGTGAACCTCGGGATGTTTGCATAATTCTTCTATATCACACCTTGATTTCAGATCTTCTTTAGTCTTCCCTTTGACATTCAAAATTGTGTTAAAGACATTATCATATACATTTTTCTCATTGTGCATCATATCAATATTATGATGAAGTAGAAGATGTTTCCAATATGGCAACTCCCAAATAATAGATTGTTTGCACCAATTGTGAACAATCTATTTGCCTTCAATTTCTATTTAAACTCCTGTTTCATGTATCTTTGGATGTTCTTTAAACAGTTCATATGTCTTCACTAAACCATATCATTGGAGGTTGTATGGTTTCTACTATATTAGCTAAAATGTTTTTCTTGTCTACTCTGAAAGGATGATTTACATGGAGAAAACATCGATGACAGTCAAATCATGAAATTTTCTTACCATGCGGTAAGGAAAACACTCGTGTTTCTTCCGTGCAATATGGACATGCTAGACGACCAGCAATACTCCATCCTGAAAGCATTGCATAGGCAGGAAAATCAATTATAGTCCACAACAAAGAAGCAAACATACGAAAAAAATTCTTCTTTCAAACATCGTATGTTTCTACTCCTTTATTCCATAATGTTCTTAATTCTTCAATCAATGGTTGTAAATAAACATCAGTTCCTTATGTCGGATCGTCGGGGCCAAGAACAACAACAGTAAGAAACATATATTGCATTTTCATACACATCCATGGAAGTAAATTACAAGGTGTGGTGATAATGGGCCATGATGAATATTTAGCACCAAATTGAGAAAATGGTGAAAAAACATCCATACATAATACTAGTCTGACATTATGAATCTCCGCTGCAAAATTGGGATAAGTTTTATCGAAATGCTTCCATGCTTCCCCATCGACCGGATGGGTCAACGTGCCTTCTTCCTCTAATCTCACCTTATGCCATATTATATGAGATGCAGCTACGAAGATGCATATAATCTTTAAAGTCTTGGAGTAATGGGTAAGTAATGCATACGTTTGTATGGAAATTCATTTTCCTTCTTCTTTCTTGGTGTATATCTTTCATGATTACATATTTTACAATTTCTAAGGTTTACGTCAACTTTCTAAAACAACATGCATCCTTTTAAACATGTATTTATTTTCTGATAAAGCAAACCAAATGCCGACATAATTTTTTTAACTTCGTAGTGATTTTCACACATTAAATTATCGAGCGGCATATGTCTTTTGTAGCTTATAAAATAGTTGTAAACTCAGCTTTAGTGATGTTGTATTTTGACTTCATCGCAATGTATTCTGCGATTACCGATAGTTGAGTGTCGCTTTTACAACCATCTCAAATAGGTTTCTTAGCATTATCCAATAAATCATAAATTTTCTTAGCTTCAATATTCGGTTCTTCAGCATTTCCATCACCGTCGTCAACTGCAACCATAGGAAACGATGATCATGCTGCATTTTCAGCCTTATTTTCAGTACGGGTTGTACTAACATTTTCATTAACAATGCTTTCTATCTCAGTCTATACAGAAGCATTTGCTACAATTTCTCCATGACGATACTAAAAATAATACTCAGGTACGAATCCGTTTTTGCACAAATGGACTTTCACAATATCGGGTAACAAATACTTCAAATGTCTACACTTGCTACATGGACAACGAATTTCTGGATTGCTTCTGTTATTACTTAAAGAGAATTCAACAAAGATATTTATACCATTATAAAAATATTCTTTTATTGAACCTCTCTATCCTTTTCTTTGTTACATCTAACTCCTCCGATCAACAAAATAATCAATCATTTTTCCTATTTGAGAAATTTAGTCATAAGTTCAAAAATTAGTATTTATTTTCAAGAATACAAATTCGAAAAAGCTCGTTTTTATGGTCGTACAACGCATGTATATATAATGGTTGAAAGCAAATAACAATTTCATAAAGTTAAAAATAATTTCAAATATGACACATTTTTATAACGTAACTTCTTTACATGGTCAGGCATCCTACTTCCCATTATAAACACAGTAAACATATACATTTTGTATATTACTTCGTCTCAAACGATTCAACAAAATTTCAACAACATTTACCTTTTGTTTACTGCATTGTACACAAATGCATGTACGCAGAAAACAAAAAGAAAAAATTAAACCGAAATTTTGTGAATCGTTTGAAACGAAGTAGTATACAAAATGTAGATGCTTATTGTGTTTATAACTTATCCAATACAAGGAAAAATCCAACAAATATTATACCAGATGAATACAAACGGTCGTTTTTTAATTTGATAAAAATGACTATTTATATAACGATCATGTACAACACTCGTCGGACGGGGTCGAAAACACTCTAGGAGATATTAGTCAATTAGATGTGCGCATTTTACTAGAAAAATAAAGTTTTACTACAACATAATAAGTAAAGGTTCAAATCCAAAATATATATTTTACTTATGTGCTGGTTTCCATGATGATGCAAAAATTTGTCCTTGAATTACCTTGGCTTGATCCTACTTGGGTACGTAGGAAGTCACTTTAGTGATTCAGCCATCCACTTTAATTTTATTTTCTTATTTTGAAAATGAGGGGAGATTGTTGAATATTTTGATCAAAATGGTTTGTGTTATGGGTTTTGTTTCATGAAGATAGAAGAGAGGGAAGAAAAGAATAGTCCCACATAGTGGGAATTTGGGGACCATACATGTATAAGTATGGCTTTCTCATGAGGAAGTTGGAGCCTTAGGACTCCCAAATGTTTGCTTGGTTGTGAGGAGGAAAGCCGTGCATCACGACCAAACACGTGTGCGCCGCTGCTGCCGTCCATCCCATCCAACCGAACCGGGCCGGGCCAGGTTCGGGTAATGGTTTCGGGTTCGGATCCAATAACATATCTTTGGATCAAATTTGGGAATGGTAACGGACCAAATTTCAAGAATTACATACCCAAAAATAAATTTTAAAAGAGCGGGATTATTCGCAATGTTTTGCTATCATTGGAAGGGACGCGCTAGTTTGAAATTTAAATGGATATAGTCATTTGCAACACTTGCAAACCATTCCAAACGGTCACGATGCTTGGTAAAGAGATGTGTAATGGCCCGTAAATCCGTACTATCTGAGTTGACTACATACATCACACGTCCAACTCAAATATCTAAGAAACACAAATCATATTTTTTTTAGAAGAAAAAAGTAGAAGAAGAACATAAATAACAACACAGAATCTCACATCGCAGAGGAACAAAATATAATATATCATAACTATTGAAATATAAAATTTTAACTGTATAGCATACACTTATCAGAGTACAACACAGCAGAAATAAAATACTATATATCTAACAATGAAGCCTCCAGCTCCAAGCTCCTTTAGATAGATCTGTAAAATCCTGAACTACTTGACTGCCCGTATAGATTTAGGCACCCAAGAGTTTAGGTAAAACAAAACTAAATAAACTCTGGGTCAGTCATGGGACTCATATGAGTAAACAATTTAAAACAGTTTGAGAAAATAAATGGTATCTCATAAGACCCAGCCGTATAACACGAAACGGGTTTTTCCCATATGAGAATCCAAAACACTCGATTTAACTTTCAAAATCCTTTTGAAAGAAACGATAATCTTTATGTCAAAACTCTTTTGATATTATAATAGTGTCTAAATCAAATAAATAACAATCTAGTGGAACGTTTGCATCTCACGTTCCACGTATATCTAATATACAATCAAAACTACGAGCACTTATTGGGTAATGAATTTCCAACTATGATAAGGTATGGAACCACCTTCTGATAGTGTATCTCCAGAGGAGAATACACTGGGTTCAACAAGAACATCTTGCAACCTGGCCACACATAATCGACCACTCATTTCGCTTGAATGTATCAAATGTATATCACCAACGGTTGGGGTCAGCAACCGTTTTCCCGAATGGGACAGCATCGAATAGAATAAAGAATGAAAGGAATTTCCCTATATAGGTGATAATACACCCTAATTGGGAGCTACCCACTTAGTCATGCTACCTGCCCGATTTTTGTCATCTCCCGGTTGTTGAGGCCTGAGGCTACAATTACTTACCATTCATTTAGCACAATTACTTTGATTGCCACATTGTCAGATCCATTAATCATTAATTGATTTGCATAAATATATTCCGGATATTATGCTAAGAGGATAAATTCTCCGCCACCATATATATTTATACATACCAACATATGCGATCATTGGAAATTATCAGACATTCGTCCATATACCTTCGTTCTGGGATTGAACGAAACCAAAGGCACAATTTCCATTAATCCATCTTGGGCAATTTCTACTTAGGATTAACAGAAAAAGCCCTTGAACTTTACTCTGTCTTCGATTATCTTCATATAATCTGATTCGCAACGCTACTGCCAATACGGAGTGGTTCTCGGATAATAACCCAACCAGTCTCTCCATATTGACAACGATATTGGCAGATACTTCGATACTCGGTTATTTAACTATCGAAGAAAAACAAACATTCATCAATAACATCAAACAATCACTGGGGCCCTTAATTAATATTCCATTAATTAAATCACTTCTCTATTTCCTTATCAATATTTGTTAACCAAATATTTTCAATAGTCATCTTGGCCTTTTACGCTATTTGGAAATCATTTCATGTCTTACCTTCTTTTATTTTCTATACTTAGAAAATATCTTCTATTAATAATTGGAAAACATTCCAAGTACTTCTCCCTTTTACAACCATTTATTTCTATACTTAGGAAATATTTATTATTATATTTCCAAAATTCCATTTACTTGGGTTAAAACGAATGTTGTGTAAAAACATCGTTACAACAACCCAAAATACTGCATTCAACTAAATCTTATTCAAACATTTATCTTCGAGCCTGAATCTCGCTGTTTATCGGTTAATAATGAAATTAATCAAGTTGGGGTACAACTACCTCTCAGACATTGATTGAATAACATTCTTAACTTCAAAACGGACAAGGCTACTTATCTCGAATAGTCAACATCATATAAAACCACTTATTCATTTTAAAAATGTATATACATTTCTCTTTCTATTACCAGATTATCGATTTCCTTTTTGTTTATAATATTCTATTTTAAGTGTGTTTCCTTATCGAATTCTATATATATATATATATATATATATATATATATATATATATATATCGATATATTGATTTCAAATTGTCAAATTTTCTTAAAATATTCTAACTCCTTAAATTTCCGGAAAAATTCACCAACACCTCCTTTGTACCAGCCGATAGTTCAAACCTCAACTCGCCTCAAAAAGAAAATCAAAAAGCCAAGCGGCTTGCCGATTCGATGCATAAAATCTCATATGGAATTTAAACGTGTACCTTTTTGTTGGGCACTTGAAATATAATCTTCATACACTTCATTCCATTCCTGTCTAACCCATATACGTCCATTTCTAATTTATTCCAACTCAATTCGATCATTTTTAACTCAGTTGAGTAATTTATTCTTTAATTAGCTTCCTTTGCCCTTTTCGCTTTTTAATTGAGCATATCACGTTCAATTATATTTTTAATTGACTTATAAACCAATCGAATTCCGTTTTCAACACAAGTTTCATATTCGATTTCGAATATGAATTTACTAACCCAATTCTCTTATCCAAAGCCAATTTCGATTCAAAATCCCATTAACAAATTATCCTTCAAATTAGTTAATTCTATTTAATAATTAAAAATCTGATTTTTGTTTCAAAAATCAGCTCACTTACTCCACTTGAGTTCATATTTATTTTATATCCCAAATCTGAATTTTTCTAATGGAAATTCGGATTTTATTTACATAAAATCCTTTTATTTATTTAAATAAACCGTTATGGTTTAATAACGGTTATGGCGCTGTTTTTCTGAAAATTTGATTTTGACATAACTCAAAATCTACTTGACGAAATCCAGATTTTTCTCTTTCATTAGAAAACTATTATCAAATCGGTCCTGAGATTCTTGTTTCAAAGAATTCCGATTTAAAATGAGTTCTATATACTCAATTGAAGTTCAAAACGCCAATTTACGAGTTGTCGCGCTGTGGTGAGTTCGTTTTAATTATATTAATATATTTAAACATTTAAACTTCGTTTATAATCAATTTCAACTCCATTCTGAGATATTTTAATATATACTAAACCAATTTCCCCGATTCAACTTAATATTCTGATTATTTATAATCATCAGTTTTTCATTTCCTCGGTTATAAATTTATTTATACTCAATTTGCTATATTAAATTCCAATTTACTTTTTAAATTATTTTATTTATAAAATTTGATATAATCGAATTTTAATTATAAATCCGTTGGAATTTTCTCACTTTAATTTATATTCCGAATTCCAAAATAAAATTTATCGTTCTATTTCAAACTGTTTTCCAATTCACTTTTAAATTCATACTTGAATTTAAATGTCTAAATTATCAAATGATAATTTATTTTACTCGATTTATAAACATCGTTTATAAATCCAATTTCCTTATTTATATATTAAACACATGTTTCATTTCGAATCTATTTAAACTCAATTCGTTTTATATTCTGAATTCCGGAATAAAAACAATCGTTCCCTTTTTCGAAATGATTCCAAATTATAATTTAAATTCATACTTGAATTTAAAATGATAAATTACCTCTTGATAATAAATTCACCACATTTATGAACATCGTTTATAAACTTGCTTGTTATATATATATATATATATATATATATATATATATATATTCAACAAGTTCCATTTCGAAGTCTATTTAAAAACAAAAATCTTATTTTTGGAATATTCTATTTATTTTTACTTATCTATATATAACATAGAATCTATTTTAATATTAAATTTAACTTCTATTTAATATAATCCTAATATTTTTTCTACACATATTTTATTTAAATAAATTCGAGATAATCGAATTCAAATCATAAATCCTTACGGATTTATTTTAGTTCAATTTATGTTCTGAACATCAGAATAAATTTCATCATTTAGTTCTTTAAAACAGTTTCCCATTTCTATTTTTAAATTCACATTTGAATTTAAATATTCAAATTATCAAATGATAAATTTTCCATTTTATTTATAAACATCGTTTATAATTTATTTTCAATTCCCCGATTAACTAATGAAAATCATTCCATTTTATTTATAAACACCATTTATAAATTTACTTTAATTTCCTGCTTTATTTAATTTAACATCGTTTATAAATTCAATACTTGTTTTATTTATTCAAAACAAGTTAATATCTTTATAGCCCATTCGAAATTCAAATTCTGTTTTTGAAAAATAGATTTTCCATTTTAAATCTCGAAATATCCTTTTCACGGTATTTTCATAAATCAACATTTTGGGCCCAGTGATATTTAAACAATCAAACCACCCAATTACCAATCAACACATCATATATGATAATATATATGTGAAAACAAACAATAATAAATTTTGAGGAATCCAGTTGGATCCCTCCAACCTGTTTTCCTTCATCCATAGACGTTAGCCAACATAAATAATACCCATTCCGCTTCGAGGCAGGATATTGCGGTATAGAAGGTAATCCATTATCATATTGTGGGGCGTATAGGGTCATCCGCTAATGATACTGTGGTCATCCGCTAGTGGTACTGCGGGAACTATCCAATCACATACATATATATATATATATATATATATTAGCCACAAACACCAATCCTAAATAACTAATATATATTTAATAGCCACAATAATAATTTAGTGCATGCAAACAACCAACGAACAATTATTTTAACGAATAAAATAATTCTATATAAAAATATGAGTGAGATTTACTCACCGTGATTTTTAATTTCCGAATATCCAAATTTAAGTTAAATCGAATACCATTCAATTTAAATTAAATTGTAGCTAATTTTGGTTACTCCAAAAATTCCAAATTGAATTCCATTTTGAAGTCTGTTCATACCAATCCCTTTTTCCTTAAATCGCTCAAACTTGACATCGTACATAAGCGTTATAATTTTGATATAATATAAATGTTTCATTAACTTGTTAATTAAAATAAATTAATATGTTACTTTTACCTTAATACTCCATGTTTTACCAGTTGCAGACATCTTCTTTCTAGTTTTAAATATGTGAAAGCTGGTTTGAAAAACCTAACTCATCCTGTTGTTGATAAAGACTGACTACCACGTCGACTACTGATTCTTCGAGAGCACTTCCACCTCCACGTCATTCTACTGAACTCGCCCCTTTCAATCAAGACTTTGCTGCCTCGCTTATACCCTAAAGTGAAGTGTGAATTCCCTTTTCACGATATCGCATCTATTTCCCCAAATCCCTCCCGTAAGTAGACCACTCCATCACCGATCTCACGCTATCCATCACAGACCGAACTCCCTTCATCTTACTGTCGAACACCAATATGGCAGCGTACGAACTCCCAGACTAGGCTGAACTTCCTTCGATGGTTACAAAGACCACCCTCCCTTCACGTGAGTTCCACCAGAGAATCGCAATTCGCGATTTGATTCTTACTCTTTTTTTCATTTGAACGATTCAATTGAAAGTGGAGCACAACCATTATTAATCTTTTTGAAGCTCTCGATTTTCGGTTTTCTGAAATAGTATGGTGTGCGATTTACTTTCGTTGGTTGGAGGATTAAATGAATGAGATAGGGAGGGAATCGCAAGTTTTAGTTAGAAAAAGGGGAAACCAATTAGGATTTAATGGTCTGAAGTATTTGAGAGGGTGGATTTCATTCGGCCATTTTCTTTTTGTTGAACGAGATTGAAGAAGCAAAGGGCATGTCGTGATTTATACTGATGTATGCTTCAGCATTAAGGAATAGCATGTGTATAGTACAATATAGGTTATAGGTAAGGTACAATACTTTTAATGTGATTTGATTTCTAATTTAATACGATTTGATTTTGATTTAACCGTGATTTGAGTTCGAGCTTATCCACTATTCAAATATTTCGGGGTCCATAACATACCATCCTGGACAGCTATTTTAATGCAACGACCGACGTTAAATGTAATTATACTATTCTGAACTCAACCGAATGTATTCTGAAATTTTATTTTGATCATATATATAAATAACTATATTAAATCAATATAATATAATTTGAATTCAGAAACAATTAATTCATTGATAATAAACTAATATTATCATCGTATATTCAAATAGAATTTATACTGGTCATCTGAATTGTTTTTGACTCAGTTTTAAATTTCGAATTAGATTATTTCAGATTCTCGTATTACGATAATTATATATATTCGAAATAAATCGTATTTCGATTATTAAATCGATAGCTCAATATAAAAATCGATCTATATTATTAACTCAATATTTAAAATTAACCGATCAAAAATCTGGGTCATTACAAGATGCTTCCCTCCGCCCCTATAAATACGAACGCCATAAATTGTTGCGAATTAGATTTGAATCTTCTTATTCTTTTCCACAGAGAAATTTGCTGTAACGGCCCGCAAATCCGTACTATTTGAGTTGACTACATACATCACACGTCCAACCCAAATTGCACAGAAATACAAATCATTATTAGAAAGAAGTTAGAGGATGAGAAATAGAAAGAAAGAAATATTAGAATAGAAGAAAACGAAGAAAAAAAATCTCACAACGGAACGAATGAAATAAATTAAATAAAATAACTTTTGAAATACAAATCAGTAACTGTATATACATACCGTTATCAGAGCACAACAGTTATTCCTGGAACAGTTATAAACACATGTTTCCATATACAACATAGTACACAGCGGAAATATAATAGTCTATAGCTAACTGGTGAAGCCTCCTGCTTCCAGCTCTTCCAAGTGAATCTGAAAAATCCCGACTACTTGACTGCCTGTACAAATTTGGGCACCCAAGAGTTTAGGGAAAACAAAAACAAAATAAACTCTGGGTCAGTCATGGGACTGGTATGAGTAAACTCCAACCATTTGTTTAACTTTCAAAATCATTTCAAAAGAAAGGATAATAGTAAGACCAACCCACACATAAACATGGACGGTTTTTACCTTACTATAACCCAAAACACTTTGATATGAAAATCCAGTGATAATATAATAGTGTCTAAATCAAATAAAAAACAATCTAGCGAAACGCTTGCATCTCACGCTCCATATATAACATAAAATCAAAAACCGCAGGGCGCTTATTGGAGATTGGATTCCGACTATGACAAGGTATGGAACCAACCTCCGATAGTGTATCTCTAGAGAGGAATACACTGGGGTTCAACAAGAACATCTTGCAACCCGGCCCACACATGACCGACCACTCATTTCGCTTGAGTATATCGAATGTATATCACCAACGGTTGGGATCAGCAACCGTTTCCCGAAAAGGGACAGCATCGATAGATTTAAGAAGCAAATGGAATTTCTCTAGATAGGTGATTATACACCCTAATGGAAGCGACCCACATAGCAATGTTGCCTGCCCGATTTTTGTCATTTCTCAGTTGTTGAGGCCTAAGGCTACGATTTCTTGCAATTCTTTGATAGCACAATCACTTTGAATGCCACATTGTCAAATCCGTTAATCACTAATTGATTTGCACAAATATATTGGATATTATGCTAAGAGAATAAATCCTCCGCCACTATATATATTTATACAGACCAACATATTCGATCATTGGAAATACTTTGTCAGACATTCATCCTTTTTCGTTCGTTCTGGGATTGAACGAAACTGAAGGCACAATTTCTATAAATAGAAAAAGTCCTTGCACTTTATTCCGTCTTCAATTATCTTCATATAATCTGATTCGCAATGCTACTGCCAATACGGAGTGGTTCTCGGATAATAATCCAACCGGTCTCTCCATATTGACAAGGATATTGGTAAACACTTCGATAGTCGGTTATTTAACTATCGAAGAAAAACAAACATTCATTCATAACATCAAAAATCACTGGGCCTGTTAATTAATATTTCATTAATTAATTCACTTCTTCATTTCCCTATCAATATTTGTTAAACAAATATTTGCAACCATCATCTTGGCCTTTTCGCTATTTGGAAAACATTTCCATATCTCGTCTTCTTTTATTTTCTATACTTAGAAATATCTTCTATTAATAGTTGGAAAATATTCCAATTACTTATTTATTTCACGACCATTCATTTTTAGACTTAGGAAATATTTACTATTATATTTCCAAAATTTCCACTTATTGGGTTAAAACAAATGTTATGTAAAACATCGTTACAACAACCCAAAATACTGCATTCGACTAAATCTCTTTAAACATTTCTCTTCGATACTGAATCTTGCTATTTATCAGCTAATGATGAAATCAATAAAGTTGGGGTATAATTACCTCTAAGACCTTGACTGAAAATATTATTAACTTTAAAGCAGACAAGACTGCTAACTCGAATAATCAACACCATACTAAACCAATTTCCCATTTCTAAAACGTATATACTTTTCTCTTTCTATCCTTTCTCGATTTAAATTCACATATTTTCTTTTTGTTTATAATATTCTATTTTTAGTTCGTTTCCTTATCGAATTCTATATATATCGATACATTGATTTCTAACTATCAAATTTTCTTAAAAATATTCTAACTACTTAAATTTCCCGAAAAAATCGCCATAACCTCCTTTGTACCGGCAAATAGTTCAAACCTCAACTCGCCTCTCTAGGCCCTTTCCATTCAAAAAGAAAATCAAAAAGCCAAGTGGCTTGCCGATTCGGTGCATAAAACCTCATATGGAATTTAAACTTGTACCTTTTTGTCGGGCACACAAATTATAATCATTATATACTTCATATACTTCATTCCATACTTGTCTAACACATATGTGTCCATTTCTAATTTATTTCAACTCATTCCGGTCATTTTAAACTCGATTCGTTAAACTATTCTTTAATCGGCTCCTTTGCCCATTTCATCTTTTTAATTGAACATATCACTTCCGGATATGTTTTTAGTTAACTTAAAACAAAATCTAATTCCATTTTCAATTCGAGTTTCATATTCAATTTCGAATGTAAATTCTTAAACCTCATTTACTTATCCAACGCCCAATTTCGATTCAAAATTCCATTTACTAATTATTCTTCAAATTATTCAATTTTATTCAATAATAAAAAATCTGATTTTTGATTCAAAAATCAATCCATTACTCCACTTGAGTTCACATATATTTTACAACTCAAATCTGAAAATTTCTAAATAGAAATTCGGATTTTATTCGCTTAAAATCCTTTTATAAAATTAAATAAACCGTTATGGTTTATAAATAGTTATGGCGCTGTTTTTCTAAAAAATTGATTTTGACATAACTCAAAATATATATGATGAAATTCAGAATTTTCTCTTCCATTAGAAAACTATTATCTAATTGGTCCTGACGATCCTTGTTTCAAAGAATTCCGACTTAATTTGAGTTATATATACTCAATTGAAGTTCGAATCGCCAATTCATGAACTACCGCACCGTAGCGAGTTCGTTTTAATTATATTTAAATATAAACGTTTATACTTTGTTTATAAATGAATTTCGACTCCAGTCTTATATATCTTAATATAATTTCAACCCATTAACTAAATCTGACTTATATTCTTGATTTTCCCTATCCAGTGATTATTTTCACAATTCATTTATAGTTCATTTGCAACTTAATCTTATATTAAATTATAATTCATTAGAAAATGAATTATTTTATAAAATTCGATATAATCGAATTCCACTTTTAACTTACCTGGATTTAACTCGATCCAGTTTAAATTCCGAATTCCGGAATATAATCAATCGTTCCTATTTTCAACACGCTTTCAAATCCACCTTTAAATTCATAATTGAATTTAATATTTCAAAACATTCCACGTTATTTATCTTACTAAAATTATAAGCACTTTTATAAATTAAACTTCCTTGTTTTATAAATTTAAAACAAGGTTCATTTCAAAAATCTATTTGAAATTCCTTTTATTTATTTTCTGAATTCTTAGAATAAAATCTATCGTTTCCTTCTTGAACGATTTCCAATTCATTTTTATAAATTCACACTTTCATTTAAACTTCTAACTTATCTAATGATAATTTATCTCACTACATTATAAACATCGTTTATAATTTAACTTCTTTGTTTTATAAAGTTAAAACCAGTTTCCATTTCGAAATCTATTAAAAACCAAAATCTTATTTTGGAATATTCTATTTATTTTAACTTATCTATATAAATATAGAATCTTTTTTTCATGTTTTATTCCAGTTTCTATCTAATATAATTTAGATATCCTATTCGGGAATAATTTATTTTTATAAATCCGACCTAGTCGAATTCAAACATAAATCCTAAGGATTTATTCAACTTCATTTACATTCCGATTATCGGAATAAAGTTAATCGTTTATTATTTAAAACGATTCTAAGTTTTCATTTTAAATTCACATTTGAATTTAAATATTCATATTATCCAATTGATGATTTATCCTTTTTATTTACAAACACCGTTTATTTTACATGTTTAAAATTTTAAACAAGTCTCAAGTTTCAAATTCATTTGAAATAAATATTTCTACTTTGGAAAAATAATTTTCCCTTTTCAAATTCACACTTGTATTTTCCTAAATTATCCAATGATAATTCATTTCACTTCATTTATAAACTTCGTTTATGAATGAACTACTTGTTTAATTTATTCAAAACAAGTTAATATTTCTAGTCCATTCAAAATTCAAATTTCTAATTTGGAAAAATAGAATTTCCCTTTTAAATCTCAAATATCCCTTTCATGATATTTTTAAATATCAATATTTAGGCCCAGTGGTATTTTAAACACAAAAACGCCCAATTTAACAATCACAGGTTTTCTAACACAGCATATATGGTAATATATATGAAAACAAACAATAATAAATTTGAGGAATCCAGTTGGATCCTTCCAACCTGTTTTCCTGCATCCACAGACGTTAGCACATAAATAATACCATCCTGCTTCGAGGCAGGATATCGTGGTATAGAAGGTCATCCACTAATGTATATTTGTGGGGAACATAGGGAAATCATCCGCTAATGATACTGCGGGCATCCGCTAATGATACTGCGGGAACAATCCAACCAGCAGACCAATATATATATAATATCCAAGCCTAAATAACTAACATATTTTTATAATAGCAATAAAAATGTTTAAACGCATCCAAGCAATCAAATCAAACAATTATTTTTAACTAACAAAAATAATTCTAAATAAAAATGTGAGTGAGATTTACTCACCTGATTTTCGTTCGCCGAATATCCAATTTAAATTCCACATCTTCCGGCAACAACTTGACTTGAGTTGATTATTCCTAATATTATTTAATTCGTTTATCGATTAACACCTATTCTTTTAAATTATTTTAACATAAATAAAATAATAAATAGATTCTATGTATTTTAAGATTCTGTAAAAAGAAATACCTCACTATGGTTGAAAATAACTCAACAAATTCACGAATATATCTTTAACAAATCGCTGATCCATTTTTATTGCAATTCACCCCAAAAGTTCGACACTCCACTCCGCATTTCATCAACAACTTATTATCGAACTGCCTCCAATTTGTAGTCCATATTTATCACGCTTGAATCCATTTTTTCACAACAGCCAATCTGAATTTCCCATGCCTCGCTGCATACACCCTTGACAGCATACCCCACCCCTCATAAAATATCGACAGCCCTTTTATAAGACTTCAAACACCCTATGACAGTCACCTTCAAACTCCACTATCGAACCAAAATTTATCACCACAAATTTCAGCAGAACTATACCCTTTAGATGTACCTCAGCCACTCACTGAATAGTTGAACTCCAGTCCAAATCACAGCCCTCCAGGACCAGAGACCGAGCTCCAGGACCAGAGACCAGTCAACCATCCTCACGTCGCACTACACCCGGTCAACCCTAGAACAAATTTCGGCTTCCATCAATTTCAATGCCCCTCCCTCCTCTTCCATTCACACTCCTGAACTAGCCACACCAGAAACCCTTTGAACCCATTGTCGTACTTCCACTCGCGCTCCGGTCTCCAAGTAGAGCTTCAGGAATTTGAATAGCGATTTACAAATTCGCGATCTCATGGCGAGCTTCGTACCTCACGGCGGTTTCAAATCGCGTTGCCAGATTACAATTTTTTTAATTAAAGGTGGAACCTGTTTTCGATTTGTGAAAGAGGCACTGGTTTTAATTGAAGATCTGATTTTTATAAAATTTCCAGAAGAAATTAAAGAGGAGGAGGTTTCGATTTTAGTTGTAGGAGAGAATAGATTTCCAAAGGAGTATCACACGATTTTATATAAGGAGAATACTTCCTGGTGAAGGAATTGAAGGTAGGTGTTTACTGGGTAAGATTTATCTAAGGTAGGTTTCAATAGGTACAGGGTTTATTTAGTTTTGAATTAACTAATAAAATTTAATCAATTGAATTTTCTCGTTGATTTCGAACTCCTATCCGAACCCAACAACTGACACTTTTAGGGTTATACCACTATTCCGGACACAACGAGACAAGTTCTGAAGCTCAATTCAATCATATGGAGGCGATATTAATTTAAATCAATATAAATTAAATTCAAAATGATTTATTCTTCAATAATGAATTAATATTATTGTTCTAATTCAAACAGAAGTTTGTATTGATTATCTGAAATGTTTTCAATTCAGTTTTAAATCTTAAATTCGATTAACTTCATTTTCGTATTACGATGATCCAATATATTCAATATTAAATCGAAATCGATTTTCAAATTGATAACTTAATATAAAAATCCATTTATATTATCAACTAAATATTTAAAATAAATATTAAATATTCAAAATTAATCGACCAAAAATCCGGGTCGTTACATTCTTCCCCTCTTAAAAGAATTTCGTCCCCGAAATTACTAAGTTAGGAAAAATGTTGAAAACCCATTAACTTCTCAAAATCCATTTATGTTGAAACTCAACTTTTCATATTTCTAAGTCCTACCAAAACTTTTGGTTTTCATTCATTTGAATGATTTTCAATCAACATATTTCCATTCAATTCAAATTCATTCAAAATGAATTAGATCAATTTATTCACTTTGATCCATTCAACTTGCTTAAGCTAAATTTAAATTCCAGAATTCAAATACCCGGGTTTTTATTTTAAATCCCTTTTGAAATCACATAAATATATACATATTTTTATAAGCATTTCAAATTCAAAACATTTGAATTTTTCAAAATAACCTGTTTTCTTTCAAACCAATTTCCATCTAAAACTTTTCTAAGGTAGCAATCCATCACTTAGAAACTTGAAAATGAATACTGATGATGTTGCAGTCATCATCAGAATTATTTTCTAGCCACTGAAGTGAGTTCAGTGCTTTATCACTTTCAAAATCCATCTCAAGATGATTTTTATTCAGGATCCTTCAAACATAAAGTTATATTGTTCTAATATACTTCAGAAAATATTTTCAAACTTCCCAGGATTTAAATTTCAAATTCTTAATTCTAATTCAAATTCTGAATCCAATTTTAATTCATCTTAACTGTATATCTTATTCATATACAAATTACATTTGGGTATAAATAACCATTTCAATTTTATAGTCCTTATTTGATTATAATAACAACCAACATATCCATATATTATAATAATTTCAGAAAATTATTCTTTCTATATCAAAATAGAATTTTGGGTAAAATTATTTCATTTACCCAATTTAAAACAATATCATGTCGAAACTTTATGTTCAAGTATTTAGAAATTCCTGTCGACTTCATGGCGTCCCACGATTCGATCAGAATTCATAAACCACTCAACAGACAAGTAAACACAATATAAAACAATTTTTTTATATCAATTAACAAATACGATCTCTCTTATATATACACTCAACTCATTCTAGGGTACTGCTGGCCCTATCTCTAATGAGCACAACCCCATCAAGCCTAGGTATTCGCTCAACCTAAGCTCTGATACCAACTATAACGGCCCGCAACTTCGTACTATCTGAGTTGACTATATACATCACACGTCCAACCCAAATTGCATAGAAATACGAATCATTATTAGAAAGAAGTTAGAGGATGAGAAATAAAAAGAAAGAAATATTAGAATAGAAGAAAACGAAGAACACAAATCTCACAGCGGAACGAACGAAATACATTAAATAACATAACTTTTGAAATACAAATCAGTAACTTTATGTACATACCGTTATCAGAGCACAACAGTTATTCCTGGAATAGTTATAAACACCTGTTTCCAGATACAACATAGTACACAACGAAAATATTATAGTCTATAGCTAACTGGTGAAGCCTCCTGCTTCCAGCTCTCCCAAGTGAATCTGAAAAATCCCAACTACTTGACTGCCCGTTCAAATTTGGGCACCCAAGAGGTTAGGGAAAACAAAAACAAAATAAACTATGGGTCATTCATGGGACTGTGTGAGTAAACTCCAACCATTTGTTTAACTTTCAAAATCCTTTCGAAAGAAAGGATAATAGTAAGACCATCCCACACATAAACATGGCGGTTTTTACCTTACTATAACCCAAAACACTTCGATACGAAAATCCAGAGATATTATAATAGTGTCTAAATCAAATAAAAAACAACCTAGCAGAACGCTTGCATCTCACGCTCCATATATAATATAAAATCAAAAACCGCAAGGCGCTTATCGGAGATTGGATTCCGACTATGACAAGGTATGGAACCACCCTCCGATAGTGTATCTCTAGAGAGGAATACACTGGGGTTCAACAAGAACATCTTGCAACCCGGCCCACACATGACCGACCACTCATTTCGCTTGAGTGTAACGAATGTATATCACCAACGGTTGGATCAGCAACCGTTTCCCGAAAAGGGACAACATCGATAGATTAAAGAAGCAAATGGAATTTCTCTAGACAGGTGATTATACACCCTAATGGGAGCGACCCACAAAGCCATGTTGCCTACCCGATTTTTGTCATTTCCCGGTGGTTGAGGTCTGAGGCTACAATTTCTTGCAATTCATTGATAGCACAATCACTTTGAATGCCACATTGTCAAATCCGTTAATCACTAATTGATTTGCACAAATATATTGGATATTATGCTAAGAGAATAAATCCTCCGCCACCATATATATTTATATAGACCAACATATTCGATCATTGGAAATACTTTGTCAGACATTCGTCCATTTTCGTTCGTTTTGGGATTGAACGAAACCGAAGGCACAATTTCTATAAATAGAAAAAGCCCTTGCACTTTACATCGTCTTCAATTATCTTCATATAATCTGATTCGCAACGCTACTGCCAATACGGAGTGGTTCTCGGATAATAATCCAACCGGTCTCTCCATATTGACAACGATATTGGTAAACACTTCGATAGTCGGTTATTTAACTATCGAAGAAAAACAAACATTCATTCATAACATCAAACAATCATTGGGCCTGTTAATCAATATTTCATTAATTAATTCACTTCTTCATTTCCCTATCAATATTTGTTAAACAAATATTTGCAACCACCATCTTGGCCTTTTTCGCTATTTGGAAAACATTTCCATATCTCGTCTTCTTTTATTTCCTATACTTAGAAATATCTTCTATTAATAATTGAAAAATATTCCAATTACTTATTTATTTCACGACCATTCATTTTTAGACTTAGGAAATATTTACTATTATATTTCCAAAATTTCCACTTATTGGTTTAAAACAAATGTTATGTAAAACATCGTTACAACAACCCAAAATACTGCATTCGACTAAATCTCTTTAAACATTTCTCTTCGATACTGAATCTTGATATTTATCAGCTAATGATGAAATCAATCAAGTTGGGGTATAATTACCTCTCAGACCTTGACTGAAAATATTATTAACTTTAAAACAGACAAGACTGCTAACTCGAATAATCAACACCATACTAAACCAAATTCTCATTTCTAAAACGTATATACTTTTCTCTTTCTATCCTTTCTCGATTTAAATTCACAAATTTTCTTTTTGTTAATAATATTCTATTTTTAGTTCGTTTCCTTATCGAATTCTATATATATCGGTACATTGATTTCTAACTATCAAATTTTCTTAAAAATATTCTAACTCCTCAAATTTCCCGAAAAATTCGCCATAACCTCCTTTGTACCGGCAAATAGTTCAAACCTCAACTCGCCTCTCTAGGCCCTTTCCATTCAAAAAGAAAATCAAAAAGCCAAGTGGCTTGCCGATTCGACGCATAAAACCTCATATGGAATTTAAACATGTACTTTTTTGTCGGGCACACAAATTATAATCTTCATATACTTCATATACTTCATTCCATATCTGTCTAACACATATGTGCCCATTTCTAATTTATTTCAACTCAATCCGGTCATTTTTAACTTGATTCTTTAAACTATTCTTTAATCGGCTCCTTTGCCCATTTCATCTTTTTAATTGAACATATCACTTCCGGATATGTTTTTAGTTTACTTAAAACAAAATCTAATTTCATTTTCAACTCGAGTTTCATATTCAATTTCGAATATAAATTCTTAAACCTCATTTACTTATCCAACACCCAATTTCGATTCAAAATTCCATTTACTAATTATTCTTCAAATTAGTCAATTTTATTCAATAATTAAAAATTTGATTTTTGATTCGAAGATCAATCCATTACTCCACTTGAGTTCACATATATTTTACAACTCAAATCTGAAATTTTCTAAATAGAAATTCGGATTTTATTCGCTTAAAATCCATTTATAAAATTAAATAAACCGTTATGGTTTTTAAATGATTATGGCGTTGTTTTTCTGAAAATTTGATTTTGACATAACTCAAAATATATACGATGAAATTCAGAATTTTCTCTTCCATTAGAAAACTATTATCTAATTGGTCCTGACGGTTCTTGTTTCAAAGAATTGCGACTTAATTTGAGTTCTATATACTCAATTGAAGTACGAATCTCCAATTCACGAACTACCTCGCCGCGGCGAGTTCGTTTTAATTATATTTAAATATAAATGTTTATACTTTGTTTATAAATGAATTTCGACTCCATTCTTATATATCTTAATATAATTTCAACCGATTAACTAAATCTGACTTATATTCTTGATTTTCCCAATCCAGTGATTATTTCCACAATTCATTTATAGTTCATTTGCAACTTAATCTTATATTAAATTATAATTCATTTGAAAATGAATTATTTTATAAAATTCGATATAATCGAATTCCACTTTTAACTTACCCGGATTTAACTCGATCCAGATTATATTCTGAATTCCGGAATATAATTAATCGTTCCTATTTTTCAAATCCACCTTTAAATTCATACTTGAATTTAATATTTCAAAACATTCCACGATATTTATCTTACTAAATTTATAAACACTTTTATAAATTAAACTTCCTTGTTTTATAAATTTAAAGCAAGGTTCATTTCAAAAATCTTTTTGAAATTCCTTTTATTTATTTTCTGAATTCTTAGAATAAAATCTATTGTTTCCTTTTTAAACGATTTCCAATTCATTTTTATAAATTCACACTTGCATTTAAACGTCTAACTTATCTAATGATAATTTATCTCACTACATTATAAACATCGTTTATAATTTAACTTCTTTTTTGTATAAAGTTAAAACCAATTTCCATTTCGAAATCTATTAAAAACCAAAATCTTATTTTGGAATATTCTATTTATTTTAACTTATCTATATAAATATAGAATCTTTTTTCATGTTTTATTCCAGTTTCTATCCAATATAATTTAGATATCCTATTTGGGAATAATTTATTTTTATAAATCCGACCTAGTCAAATTCAAACATAAATCCTAAGGATTTATTCAACTTCATTTACATTCCGATTATCGGAATAAAGTTAATCGTTTATTATTTAAAACGATTCTAAGTTCTCATTTTAAATTCACATTTGAATTTAAATATTCATATTATCCAATTGATGATTTTTCCTTTTTATTTACAAACACCGTTTATTTTACTTGTTTAAAATTTTAAACAAGTCTCGAGTATCAAATTCATTTGAAATAAATATTTCTACTTTGGAAAAATAAATTTCCCTTTTCAAATTCACACTTGTATTTATATTTCCTGAATTATCCAATGATAATTCATTTCACTTCATTTATAAACTTCGTTTATGAATGAACTACTTGTTTTAATTATTCAAAACAAGTTAATATTCCTAGTCCATTCAAAATTCAAATTTCTATTTTGAAAAAATAGAATTTCCCTTCTAAATCTCAAATATCCTTTTCATGATATTTTTAAATATCAATATTTAGGCCCAGTGGTATTTTAAACGCACAAAACGCCCAATTCAACAATCACAGGTTTTCTAACACAACATATATGGTAATATATATGAAAACAAACAATAAATTAATTTGAGGAATCCATCTGGATCCCTCCAACCTGTTTTCCTGCATCCACAGACGTTAGCACATAAATAATACCATCCTGCTTCGAGGTAGGATATCGCGGTATAGAAGGTCATCCACTAATATATATTTGTGGGGCGCATAGGGAAATCATCCGCTAATGATGCCGCGTGCATCCGCTAATGATACTGCGGGAACAATCCAACCACCAAACCAATATATATATATATATATATATATATATATATATATATATATACATATATATATATATAATAGCCAAGCCTAAATAACTAACATATTTTTATAATAGCAATAAAAATGTTTAAACGCATCCAAGCAATCAAATCAAACAATTATTTTTAACTAACAAAAATAATTCTAATTTAAAATGCGAGTGAGATTTACTCACTTGGTTTTCGTTCGCTGAATATCCAATTTAAATTCCACATCTTCCGGCAACAACTTGACTTGAGTTGATTATTCCTATTATAATTTAATTTGTTTATCGATTAACACCTATTCTTTTAAATTATTTTAACATAAATAAATAAATAAAATCTATGTATTTTAAGATTCTGTAAAAAGAAATACCTCACTGTGGTTGAAATTAACTCGACAAATTACGAATATATCTTTAACAAATCGCTGATCCATTTTTGTTGCAATTCACCCCAAAAGTTCGACACTCAACTCCGCATTTCATCAACAACTTATTATCGAACTGCCTCCGATTTGTAGTCCATATTTATCACGCTTGAATCCATTTTTTCACAACAGCCAATCTGAATTTCCCATGCCTCGCTGCATACACCCTTGGCAGCATACCTCACCCCAAAAAAAATATCGACAACCCTTCTATAAGACTTCAGACACCCTACGACAGTCACCTTCAAACTCCACTATCGAACCAAAATTTATCACCACAAATTTCAGCAGAACTGTACCCTTTAGATGTACCTCAGCACTCACTGAACAGTTGAACTCCAGTCCAAATCACAGCCCTCCAGGACCAGAGACCGAGCTCCAGGACCAGAGACCAGTCAACCATCCTCACATCGCACTACACCCGGTCAACCCTAGAACAAATTTCGGCTTCCATCAATTTCAATGCCCCTCCCTCCTCTTCCATTCACACTCCTGAACTAGCCACACCAGAAACCCTTTGAACCCATTGACGTACTTCCACTCGCGCTCCGGTCTCCAAGTAGAGCTTCAAGAATTTGAATCGCGATTTCCATATTCGCGATCTCGTGGCGAGCTTCGAACCTCACGGCGGTTTCAAATCGCGTTGCCAGATTATAATTTTTTTAATTAAAGGTGGAACCGGTTTTCGATTTGAGAAAGAGGCACTGGTTTTAATTGAAGATGTGACTTCTATAAAATTTCCAGAAAAAATTAAAGGGGAGGAGGTTTCGATTTTAGTTGTAGGAGAGAATAGATTTCCAAAGGAGTATCACGCTATTTTATATAAGGAGAATACTTCCTGGTGAAGGAATTGAAGGTAGGTGTTTACTGGGTAAGATTTATCTAAGGTAGGTTTCAATAGGTACAGGGTTTATTTAGTTTTGAATTAACCAATAAAATTTAATCAACTGGATTTTCTCGTTGATTTCGAACTCCTATCTGAACCCAACAACTGACATTTTTAGGGTTATACCACTATTCCGGACACAACGGGACAAGTTCTGAAGCTCAATTCAATCATATGGAGACGCTATTAATTTAAATCAATATAAATCATATTCAGAACGATTAATTCTTCAATAATGAATTAATATTATTATTCTAATTCAAATAGAAGTTTGTATTAATTATCTGAACTGTTTTCAATTCAGTTTTAAATCTTGAATTCGATTAACTTCATTTTTGTATTACGATGATCCAATATATTCAATATTAAATCGAAATCGATTTTTAAATCGGTAACTTAATATAAAAATTCATTTATATTATCAACTAAATATTTAAAATAAATATTAAATATTCAAAATTAATCGACCAAAAATCCGAGTCGTTACATTTGCAACGCCTAGAAGTGTTGCAAATACACCGTTTTGTGATGCCTTCGAGGTGTTGTAAATTCAACTACTTGTTGCAAACTTGTTCTTTTCTTACACTTCATTCTATTCTCTATATTGCATCATCAGAAATCAAATTTTCAAAGTGTTTTTGATCGGATCAAAGTCGTACAAACTTTCAATTCGATTTTGCTATTCCAATTAGGGGTGGCAAATTGGTGGTTCGATTTGAAACCGATCAAAAATGCTAAAACCCAAAAAAACATTTAAGAAATATAAACTGAACTAAACCCATCCAATATTTTTTGAAACCAAAACCAAACGAACCGATAATTTTTTGTTCGGTTTGGTTTGTTTGGTTTATTCAAATGAAATTATTCTTTTAGCTATTGATATAACATAGGATTAAAACAACTAATTGACTTCATATGATGCAAATATATTAGAAAATAAACTCTTATTCTAACATAAACTAACTGATTAACATAAACTAATTGACATCAACTAATTGACCATGTTTAACATAAACTAATTGACATCAATAACTTAGTATTGATTAAGAGTCAACATGAACAATAGCCACTGCATTTCATACAAATATTACAACTATATGGAACGTAATATATTTCATATTGTAGACGCATGGGTAATTTTCATGGTAATTGACAATTGCACTTAACAAGTAACATTTTCATTTCCACCACTACAACACTATTTCAATTACCCACTCATCTATAATTCAACATACTTATGGAGAAATTTACATATAGCAATTTGATTTTTGAAATTTTAAGGTTTAATTGGTATCTTTCACTAAAAAAAGCCAGAAACTATGAGATTTATATTTTAACCACCGCAATAACCAACAAAGAAGTTGATTGTTCTTTATGTTTTCAGTGTAGAGATAATGAAAATACAGTAGGTTATAAGTTATAACTCACCGCATGCAACCAACCAAAAACAGAGGATAATGAAAATACAGTAGGTTATAATGAAAATACAGTAGGTTATAATGAAAAAGACTATTAATAATGATGCACCTTCATTGTTATCAAGCACTGCATACAATCAACCAAAAACAGAAGATATATTTTCTCAGTTCCACCACCTTCCAGTTAACTTGATAAAAAACAAACATATCGACCAACAAAGATTCAAAGTAACCATCTGCTAAACCATACTTATAAAAATTAAAAGTCAAACAAATAAACAAAATGCTGATTCCATTCACGCAAACGATACTGCAAAACAAAGTTCTGAAACATGGTCTCAGGCTCCTTTTCTACACAGAAGCAGTCGACCACAATTCCAAACCAACATTAAAAATAAACTACAGAAACGCAGTAGGAAGAAAGATAAAAACCGTAAGTCTAACTGGAAACCCTAGGCCCTCTCGCCCCTGATTCTTCTAGCAAGCTGAATATCCTTTGGCATGATTGTTACCCTCTTTGCATGAATTGCGCACAAGTTAGTATCTTCAAACAATCCAACAAGGTAAGCCTCGGACGCCTCCTGAAGAGCAGCTACGGCCGAGCTCTGAAATCTCAGATCAGTCTTGAAATCTTGTGCTATTTCACGAACCAACCTCTGGAACGGAAGCTTTCTGATCAAAAGTTCGGTGCTTTTCTGATATTTGCGGATCTCACGAAGAGCTACGGTTCCAGGCCTGAATCTATGAGGCTTCTTCACGCCGCCGGTGGCCGGAGCAGATTTGCGAGCGGCTTTGGTGGCTAGCTGCTTTCTCGGGGCTTTGCCTCCGGTTGACTTCCTGGCAGTTTGCTTGGTGCGAGCCATTGGGATAAGGGTTACAGGTTTCTGATTTGGGGTAAATTTCTAATTTGGAGTGATGGTAGATGAGTGGGTGCAGTGGGTGATTTATAGCATTTGGATACTGGGAGTTCCCGTTGGTAAGGCGGGCGTTATTTGTGAGCCGTTGGATTGCCCATCTGTTTGGTGGCTCAGATTTCACTGGTTTACGCGTCGTGGATCGGTAAATGTAATCGTTGGATATGGGCGTGGTGTACGGTTAGGATTAAATATAATATGGAGAAGCGGATTGATTCATGTGCCGCTTTTTGATGTGTTTCTTCTTTCTCCCTGCAGGAAAACAACGCAAAAAGCTTCAAAATGCCCCCTTTTGTCATAGGTGAAATTTTATTCATTCATGTGGCATTTGCTCTCCTCCCCACGTTAATTTTAAAAGAATAATCTGACTCCATTATTTGTGTTTAATTCTTTTATTTCTTTCACTCTTTTTTCACCATCAAACTCCTAACTAGTTATAGTTTGGTATCTGCAGTGGAAAAAAACCAAACAATAAGGAAACAAATGAGCGAAAAGAAGATCTAAACAATAGTATCATAATGGTTTTCGATTTTTTTTCTCATTTGATTGAAGTTAAGCAATGATTTTGCTGAATTGCACTAGAGGACAGAGTTGATTAAATCAACAGATGTACCCACGAAACGTTGGTCTATTTGAATCAGTGACACAGCGAACAACAATTAAAATTATTAACTACTTTTAACAAAATTCATAATTAGTTGTTCAAAGATAAAATTGAAACTATTGGTTTAATATTCTGAATGGGGGTAAAAAGTAATTAACGATGTGCTAATAGGCACAACCTATCTAAAAATAAGAAAGAAACATTCCTTACACTGCAAGAAAAGGCAATGTTTACCGACTATTGAGTTAGACCACGATGTTGTGATTATCCAATTATGTAAGTAGGTAAAAATGTTTAGTTTATATTAATATGTCATTCGATTAATTTGATTACATATACTTATTTTAAACAAGCTAATTGAATTGTTTTATGTATGAATGGTTAATTAGGCAAGATAAATCTTTCTTATTGACCATATTGTTGCTAGAGTGTGTGTTATCTATTTATCCATTGACTTGATTAAGTTATTCTTCTTTCTATGCTCGATTATGTTGTTGCTTAGTGTGGTATTATATGTATTCTTGTATCTAGCATAGCGTTTGCTGGAAGGTGACGTAATACTCTGTATATTTCTGGAAGGTGACATAATACTATGTATATTTCAAAGACAACTTATGAAAAAGGTATTTCGATGATTTTAATTGTAAGCTGGAATTATTACATCACAATTGATAATATCATGTATTGGAACTTAAAAACTACATCGCTTGATTTTGTCCAGGAAATTTTAGAATTAGAGTTAAGACAGGGAGATAAAAGTGATTTACGATTTGATTTCACTTTAGGTTATGAATAGGTGTAAGGCTTATTGACGAAAAAATATATATAATTTTCTATTCTAAAATTTAGAAGTACATGCATTTTTCTCATTAAAAATAAATCATATTTTCCTCCCT
This sequence comes from Allium sativum, assembly GCA_030737875.1. Taxonomy (NCBI): domain Eukaryota; kingdom Viridiplantae; phylum Streptophyta; class Magnoliopsida; order Asparagales; family Amaryllidaceae; genus Allium; species Allium sativum. The sequence goes on from CM060915.1 coordinate 981,725,821, forward strand.
GCTTACTCCATTCATCAAAATTAAAATTCATAGTTTGCATCTCAAATTAACATTATTTCTAATAAATATTATATGGAGTTTAAATGCATGCAAAGGGTGGGGCTTTTGGCGTAATTTTTAATTTAATCTAGGATGGTCAACATATATCCGAAAAATCGTATATTTGTCTGCTTCCGTATCCGAAACTAGGAAATATATCTGTTATCAAGATGCGGATACAGATATCCGATATCCAAAAACCCTTACAGATACGGATATGGTTACAGTGGTATCTGTATTCGAAAAATATTCGTGTGATATTCTGATTTTTTTATGTGTGTGTGTATACATAATGTTTAATTTACTTATGCTTAAGTTAATATATATATTTTCTTGAAGTAGCTAAACTAATCTCAACTATTGAATTACATACCCATACTGGAAAAAAAAAGTTGTAATTGTATTTGGTATTATACAAAATTTTAAGTCACGTGCTCATTTTTTTGTGGTTTGGTTACAATTAAGACATGATTATTTATATGCTTCTATGATTTTTGTTTTATTTTAGTCTTAAGATTGAGTTTTTCATATTTTAGACACTTTATCTCTTAAAATATTTGTTGTATGAAATTTATACGATTAACATCCTCGTTATAATTTTTAATTAGATGTAATCGGCTTTTTAAAAAAATTGTGAGTCAAATTTCCATATGAATGATGTATTTGTAAATTTTAATTGTTTTATATTTCGATTTTTGTTTCCGGATATTTTTTCTAATATTTCCGGATAACCGCATCGGATGTGCATTTTTAAGTCTCGGATATGGATATTTTCAGGTATTTTCAAATATATGTATTCACTAATGTGGGTATGGATATTTTCGAATATCCGAAAATATCCACGAATGCAGATACATATATTCTTATAGTGGTATCCGTGGATATCGGATATGGATACAGATTTTTATTTTCGGATATGGATATGTGTAACGACCCGGAAAATCTAAACCAATTTTTTTTTTTTTAAATTGGCTATTTTAGTGGATTTTAAATATTTAAAATAAATATTTTAAATAATAACGATGAAAAATAAGTTTGAATTGACATTTGAAAATGAAAATAATTAATTCTAATTATAAACAACGCCTGAAATGGCGCTGCAGTTTCAAAATTTGAATTCAAACTTTGTCGGACTGTACCGGGAGCAAAACAAAACGGATTTGAGTGAAACCAAAAATATTTAAATCTGTTAGTGAATACTTTTCTAACGAATCTGAAAAATTTAAGTTTCATAGCGGAAAGCAAAAGTTATGGCCAAATGAATTTTCAGAAAGGTCGCTATGGAATTTATATAGCCTGTGAAATTGGCCATTTTGCATACGACCTCGGAATTCGACGAAACCACTTTTGTTGGATCCGGGATGTGAAGTTATTGCTAGATTTCAAATTTCATAATTTTTTAAGCTAGTATGTGAGCGTGGCAAAGGAAAACGTGTTTTGGTCAATTACAGTTAAATTGGATCGACCAGAAATGGGCCTTTTTGCAAACAGTCTCAGAATTCGACGAAACTTGTTTTGTTGGGACCGTATCGTCAAAACATAGCTAGATTTATTTTTCTGGAATTTTTCGAATCAGTTTGTGGCCCCGGCAAATTGAAATGTATGTTCAAATCGAATATTGAATGTTTTATATTTTAATTTAAAGGAAAACTGACTGAAACATTCGAATGGGCCTTCGAAACATATCCCATTGTGTTCAAAATGGGGGTATTTAGCTAGGGACGACAGTCGTTGGGTTTGGATTGGAGTTGTATGAGATAAGGGGTATTTTTGGATTTTTAAAAAATTATAAATAAAAAAAAAATTATGATTGGGCCATCGTTTCTCTCTCCCCGTAACACGATCGAAGGCGGAAAACCCTCCAAATCTTCCTGTCCATTTTCCGATCGACCCACGCACCAAAATCAAACACTCCAGTAGGGAAATTTGTAGAGCTCGAGAAGATCTTCAAATCCATATATAGTTTGGATTTTTTCATTGAGTGGTTTGGGAGAATCGAGCTCGGGAAGTTCAGATGTTTTCACCGCCGCCGCGCCGCCTATAGGCCACCGAAGTGGGCCCCGCTCTAGGCGCCAGCGCGCCTCTCTCCCCTCTTCCTCGCTGCGAAGGTCGATCGTCGATCCGCTTCACCGTTTGATCGAAAAGTTCAAACCTAGTTTTGAAGAATTCAGAGAGGTAACGGCTGAGTTAATTTTCAACTGTTTTAACACCTTTAAACCGTTGCAAACTTTGAAAAATCATATCTTTTTCGTTTCTTGACGAAATTCGATGAAACAGGAAACATCGTGACCGTGTGGACGTCTTCTACATTCTAGAAGAGACCGCATATTTTTCTGAGCCTTCTGCTATTTTTGGTGGAGTGGAACCCAATGTGAGATTTCTAATTTATAAACGATATGGAAAACGATGATGTATAAATTATATAGTCGATGTATGACTTGTATAAGCGTTGTACACCTCTTGTATAAGCGTTGTATAGGTTGTACGTTCGATATATAAGTTGTATATGCGTTGTAAAAATTATATATGTGTTGAAATAGAAGTGAAATGCTATATATATATATATATACGCCCCTCGTCCACAAACCATGGACGATATTTATTGATTGTGATTGGTGTGAAAATTGATTGATAGCGAATGGTTGATTGGAATTGTTTGTGGTTGAAATTGATTGATTGTGGTTGAAAAATACCCGTTTGTGGTTGAAATATTTGGTTGAAACCACATAGGATTAGTTTGTGGAAATGAAATAAATATACATGCCGCCTGCGTGCGAACTAGATGCATGATTCCCCATTGTCAAAAGTTGCGAGACTTTAAGGTAGAGCGAGGAGCCGTACCAGGGACGGCCCCGGTTTTAACTACCCTGTCGTTATGCTGCCGAAATTTTGAATAATATTCATGTGTTTGAATTATTTTCATTTGTTGAAACTATATTTATTCGTTGAATAGAAAACCTTCATGTGTTGAATCGATATTCATTCGTTGAATTGAAATTCATGTGTTGAATGGTATTCGTGTTTTAAATATAAAAATCACCTTTTTATCTATTTATATAAACTATAGAAAACCTTCATGTGTTGAATCGATATTCATTCGTTGAATTGAAATTCATGTGTTGAATGGTATTCGTGTTTTAAATATAAAAATCACATTTTTATATATATATATACAAACTATAGAAAACCTTCATGTGTTGAATCGATATTCATTCGTTGAATTGAAATTCATGTGTTGAATGGTATTCGTGTTTTAAATATAAAAATCACCTTTTTATCTATTTATATAAACTATAGAAAACCTTCATGTGTTGAACTGATATTCATTCGTTGAATTGAAATTCATGTGTTGAATGGTATTCATTTTTTAAATATAAAAATCACATTTATATATATATATACAAACTATAGAAAACCTTCATGTGTTGAATCGATATTCATTCGTTGAATTGAAATTCATATGTTGAATGGTATTCGTGTTTTAAATATAAAAGTCACCTTTTTATCGATTTATATAAACTATAGAAAACCTTCATGTGTTGAATCGATATTCATTCGTTGAATTGAAATTCATGTGTTGAATGGTATTCATATTTTGAAAGAAGTTGTTTTATAATAAAAATCCCATTTTTAACATCAATATGAAATGTATAAAATAGTCTCGTTTTGAAATAAATTGTTTTATAATAAAAATCCTATTTTTATCACCTATATTAACTATATAAAATAATCGTGTTTTGAAATAAATTGTTTTACATTAAAAATCACATTTTTATTATATACATGAATTGGTAAAAATAGTGAAGTGTTGAAATAGAAGCCAGTTAGATAAAAATATCATTTTTATCAAATGTATGAAAAGAATATAGCTTTGAAATCGAAGAATCGATATATATATATATATATATATAAATGGAATTAAAATATATCGAATAACGACGCTGCAGTTCGTATTTTGAAACCGTGATTTCAAACGATTAGTACGGGAGATCCGACCATCGGATTTTCCGGAAATCACAACCGTTGGGTTCGCTTTGGAAATATCTTTCCAACGGCACCAACTTTGTAAAAATCCAACGGTTGGATTGTCTGGAATGTTAAATTCAAATCTGAAGAAAAACAACGCCAGAATCGATTATATATATATATATATATAATTATATTTAATCGAATAACGACGCTGCAGTTCGTATTTTGAAATCAGAACTTCAAACGATTATACCGGGAGATCCGACCGTCGGATTTTCCTGAAACTGGAACCGTTGGATTCGTTTTGAAAAGATTTTTCTAATGATGTAAATTTGGTGAAGATCCAACGGCTAGATTTTCAGATATGTGTAAATCAAATCTGAAGAAAAACAGCGCCACGGCCGCGTTATGGCCCGAAGCGTCGTTTTGAATAATTTGGCTATTCTAAAATAAATAAAAATAGCGATAAATCGTTATAAAATATTATAAACGATATGGATGTGAAATTTAGAAATTAACTGAAGGTTAGCTAAGTCGAATGATTTCCTGGATTTTGATCTGATGTTGGTTTCGGCCTTCGGGGTTAATATTTGGGAAATCGTTCTCTTACTGATTGACGGTTAGTGACTAATGAATTGAAATGATGCGTATGTATGTTAGTGTTGCACTTGTTTATTATATACGCGAGTTGCTCAGAAAGACCGGGTTTATCCCATTCTGAATAACTGAGTCGACGATAAGAAATCGAAGATGAAGACGGTGGTCGAAGACCGGAGATCTTCACCTCGTTTGGATGGTAACCGAGGTCCTGATTGGGAGGCATCCCGAAATATGGATAATGAGTTGTGATCGTCCAGACGTACGTGGTGATCGATGGGTTTGCGAGGTATATAGTGCCTCCGGTTTCGTTCAGACCCAGAACGGACTTGCAAATGGACAGTGTGTCTGACATTGGAATTTATTCTGTGTGATTGACAGCCATCAGTTACACGGTGTGAATTGCCTGTGTGGCATGCTAAGATGCAGTGATCAGGGCTTCTGTTGAAAAGCAAAGTCTTGTGGTGATGATCAAAGCACCGCCTGTGTTGCGTAGCTTTGTGTATAACGTGAAATCGCGAGCCTCACACCCCGGTATGAACCAGAAACGCGAGAGGACCTCAAGGAGGACATGCGTTTCTTTCTAGTTAGAAGTGGCGTCAGTGGTTTTACACGCCCTGACGAGTTTGACTTATGTGGTTGTTGCTGTTGCGAGGCGCCTCGGTTTGATCGGACGATCCGGGTCCGATGGAGTCATTCGTTGGCTCATTTACGCCCCAAAGGGCAGAGAAACGCAGTGTTCAGTCATTTTAATCCATATCGGTGGACCGGCCCTGACGATCCAAGGGCCCACCTGAGTCTGGGTCCTGAGACATGGGCTAGATTGTCTGAAGTCGGTAAGGACTATCTTTTGCCTTGGTTCATGACGGAAATCCAATTTTCAAATACGTGACTGTGCGGTTTTGATTGTATATATATATGGCGACATGATATATGGTACCCATGCCGTCTATAATTGATATTTATGATTGAAATTGTTTTCGAAATATATAAACACTAGTAATAATATCAAATGCTTTTATTTTATTCGTATCAAGCATATTTTGGCCATTATAAGGTAAAACTCTATCCTCCGGTTTGCGTTGCATTGTGTGATGGGAACTGAGTCTTATAATGGCTTCACTTTTATAAAAAGCATTGCGTTGTTTAAAAGAATGATTTGTTTTAAAGCACTGGCAATCCAATGGAGTAAACCCGTTCCACGAAAGTGGCGTGGTCCTGTGATTAGCCATATTATAAATGTGTTGAGTAGATTTCTCATACCAATCCCATGACTGACTCGTAGTTTGTTTCACTTTCAAACTCGGGTGCCCCTTTTCTGCACGGGCAGCCTTGTATTTAGGTTTTAGCTAGCTTTCTCTGGATAGCTGGAGCTGAAGATGGATTCTATTATTTATCGCTTTTTATGCTGTTCAGCTCCTATTGTACATTATGTTTGTTTTTCCGCTGTAGACATATATGTATAGCTGAACTGTATTTGTACTAAGTATGACCCTGTATACTGTGTAACTCTGATGATTACGTTTATCCAGTATATTCTATTGTTCATTATATGGTGTATTTATTTAATTCTGTTCTGCTATTATTTGTTTATGTGTATATTCCAATGATTACCCTTGCCGCCGTCAGGACGGGGTTCGGGGTTTTTACAATATGGACACAACACTATACATATCCGACTGAAGATACATTTTCCTAAGTGGTAACGTGCCTACGTTTGAAGAATTCTTAAAGATGGTACTACAAGAGCTCCTTCTACCTGTGTTCCAAGTTCAAGCGATTGATCATGGGATTCTGACTTTACTATATTTCCTATTTATTTGAAGGTCCAACATCCTCTGAAATTTAACGAGTTGGCTTACCATATCCAGCTCAAGAGGGGATAATATTGTCCATCTTTTGTGATTAACTATAACATCCCATATTCTGAATCCTGAAATTAAGACCTATAGATGTAGAAGTCGTCTATAGTATTAATTTATAACGAATGTGGGCATGATAATGATATGAGTACCAATAGCACATGAACATGAAACAAAAATTAAAATTAATTTCCAAGCTACCTTTCACATTTTATATTTGTTTCGAACATAATCCCGTCATCGTTTCCAATGTTTTAGATAAAAACATAAATACAGGATCCTTCAAGAATGACATATAAAGATGCTCACTTGACTGATCAGAATACACATAATAGCACCAAATATTACAACATTCAAACATGGGTTCAAAACACAGTGGACTCTAAAAACTCCTAAAGTGTACAGTGTGCCTCCACATCTTCATATGCTTTATTTCCCAAAAGAATTAAAAACCTAAAATCTTACTTTTGGGATACTCAACCAAGCACTATAGAGTTAGAGAGAAAAACAAAAAGCTTAAGATCAGACAAAGAGTCTAGTATCAATAATATTGCATTATCTTAACAAATAGATATTTAGTGAGATCATGTTGCTTAGCGGAATAGGTTTCCCCTCACTAGGATATTTCAGGTCTTCTAATCATTTCCGAAAAGAGTTTCCTAGTTTTCTTATCTGATACTTGAATCTAGATTTCGAGTTTCTTGTTATTATATTTATTAAACATGAATTTTGATCAAACACATAAAAGGACTTCTAAAGTTATTATCTGATACCCTAATACGAGTCTCGGGTCTTTTATTATATTCAAAAGGGAATTTACAGGTTTCTTACCAAATTCGGGTTTTGGGTCTGCTATTCCTATCAAAAGATAAATTCTAATATTTTGTCACTTCCAAAAGAGTATTTCAGGATTTCTTTGGGTTTCGAGTCATCTATTGTTATCATTAGATAAATATTTTGTCTTCTATTATTTATAAGTTAACTATTACGTACCCAAATTAGGGTTTCGAAATGATCACACTTGTTGCCAATAAAGATTTTGGCCTTATATCAAGGATGATCTCTTAATCTCTCAATAACCTAATCCGGGTCTAGTGCCTTTATAAGGTAACAGGTTTGATTCAAATGGCTTACGAATCCACTCATTGTAAGCCTAAGTATGGTTTTAATTCTTGAATGTTAGACAAATATCATTTTTATGGGAATTTACAAGCCTATATGCGTACAATATAAGCTAATATAAAGATGCAGACAATGCAAATCTAGGCATACCAATTATGGAGAAAATAAAAGTTATAAAGTCATTTACAACAATATGCATGTTCAAATTCCGAAGGATAACAAATAGAGTAAACTTTTAAGATTTAAATAAGTTTCTAGACTTCACATGATCAGAGAGACGGTGAATGACAACACAAATCATATTTTTAAGTTTCTTCTCTTCTGCCTTATCTCATTAACTTCATCGATAGATGCAATTTGAGATTTAAAAGCACAGTTAGGCTCTATTTGTTTTTGAAAGAATTTTATATGCCCTTCCCTATTTAACATTACATTTCTCCAGGGAACATATTTCCATCTTTAGTATTTTACCCTGGGCAATATAACTATTAATACAATGTATGATGTCATCTTTTTCTTTGTTCTCATAATACCTCCGAATTTCATATTTTACCTTGTTGACCCAAGCCTTTATCACAACTTCATCTAAACCTTTTACAGGATTTGTTAAATAAAGATATTTTTGAGCTGCCAATGTTGCAGTCTTGTAGATTTAGCAGGGCTTGATGAGGCTGCGATTGGTGGTATAATAATATCAGATACATTTCCACTTAAAACAAATTCCAAGGATTTACAAGTGGCTTGATTACTTTATAATTGAATTCCAAATCACAAATTTAACGGTGAAGTTTAGCCATCTCATTATCAAAATTAATCGAAGGGTTTTCTTTTATTTGATGTCTCACCTCTAGGAGGGCATCTATTTGTGTTTGTACTTTTCTTCTAAGTCTCCTTTCTGCTCTCTGAGACCTTAAACTATCAACACTGAGTTTGAAATTTCTTGAACCACTCAAAGGCGAGAAGATTACCTTTGACCTTTGAAGGAGTGACCTTATCAGTAGCTCTTCTCTTTTGAATTTATGCAATAAATTTCCCTTTAATTTTAGGAAACCGAGGAGGAAGAAATTTCGACAAGGGCATTGTCGCCAATTAAGAATCCTAATCAATAAGTCAAAAATGCAATCAATATTCAAAAGATGAATTCTCTTTTTATATGAAGTTGATAAGTTAATAGGAAAATACATCATTTCAAATTAAATCAAATAATATTCAAAGTTTAGAAATAACATTTATAGCCTTATTCAAAAAATAGCCTAACAAAATTATTGTTGAATCAAAAGTTGTTCTAAGATAGTATAAGGAAAGAACTAGAGGAAAATTTTCATAATCCCATCATTCAACTAAAGTTGTTCTAAGATTATATTTTCTTTCACCAAGAAAAGCAAAGTGAAATCGAGGGCATAACTTATGAAGCTAGTGTAAGTCTCTAAAAAATAAATATCGGGTTAATTTTGAACACATAATTAGAGAAGAGATTTCTTGATAGTTTCTTCTTAACTTAACAAATTTGGACAAAGAGTCTTGCATAATTGGATAGCATGGAAAATCGTAATTCTATCGCAACATAGTAAAGTACTATTAAGAATAAAAGAACAACATGACAAAGCTTTTGTATTAACAAAAATTAAGACGTTTACATGTTATAGTGTGATTCATACAAAATGGAATTCTTGAACATCTCAGATATGAACCTCTTCTTATAATACTTAATTTAGGGGATTGTTAAAGGGACTACAAATTTGGTTAAGAGGAGAATAATTTAAGGGGACTCCAGCTTAATATTTTTTGGTTAAGGGGGGTCTGATTTATTTAAAAAAAGAAAGAAAAAAAGACTAACTACCCCTGATTCATCACTTATGTTAAACATTAACATACTAAATTCAACGCAACTAACAAACGTGCGAATTACAAAACATCTCAATTACAAAAATTCGATACAACATATTAGATCAAAATATTCATTTTTGCATTTAAAATTAATCATACCAATTCCAATATTAAATTACAATTAATTACCTAATCTGATGCCTTCTTATTACCCATGAAATTTTCTTGTGTCTCTATTACATTAACTATATCCATTGTTTATTTTTATGTGCATCATTAACTTGTAAACATTAATTAAGGTTTAGGTTTTGTAGTTTATATTAATGAAGATTATAGGGGGGTAATATCGGAATTTTAATTTATATGTTTAAAGGGAGCCTAATTTATTTTGTCCTCCCCACAACAATTATACAATAAATACAAATTGGTCCTCCCCTTAACTGAATTTGGAGTCCCTTTAACAATCCCCTTAATTTATTCAATTGGTAAGTTGACAGGGATAAAATAAATTCTTAGCAGGTTCTAGGCTGCTCTAGGGTGGGAGTCATGTTCAAACTTATCTAAATATCTTCAGTGAAAGCTTATGAGAAAACCACCATTAAAGACGCCAAAATATGAGTAATCTGCTATGGGGTGTTAAAACTAGGCTCCCATAAGAATCCTACAAAATGTTTCTCTCCTCGGTCATCATTCAATAGAGCATCATTAGGTCCTTAATTATTTTCATAAGCCTTTCGTTCTAGAGGTGGTCCATCTTTCGACGAGGACCTACTTCCCATTTGAAAGTCATCAAGGTCGAGGTGCTTTTATCAAGCATATAGTATTTTTTGGATAAGTTATTATATTCTCTTACTTGTTTATCTAAGTCCTGTTGCGAGAGGTCAATTTCTAACTGCTTTGTATTAGGTTTATCCCTAAGAGACGCTAAAGGATTCCACTTTATTTATAATACTTTTTTGGTTTATTTAACTTTACTACTAGCAAAAGAAGTCGTTTTAAATAAAGAAAATCATACATGAGAAACAAAAACTCAAGGTTAAAGCATTAGAGCATCCACAACTATGGGGGTTGCTCATGGTCAATTCGAGGGGGTTGACCTGGGCACCCCCCCCAACGGGATAAGGGTTGGAAACCCTTGCTAAGGGTTTACACCCTTAGCCGGCTTTATTAAAGCCGACTAAGGATTTCTCTCTTAGCTCGTTAATACGGGTAAACAAACCCGAACCATTTGTCTCCCAAACCTGTGGCGACCCGTGCTTCTCGGCCGACCTAAACCGAACAAGAAGGCGGACTGCTTCGAGAACAAGTCAAATCGGAACATAAACAGAAGAACATTTCATTGCTATTTACAACAATTACATCAGAGTACAAGAATATTCATAGTACGAATAAATATTACATAGAAAAATATCAGAGGATTAAAATACATAGCAGCGGAAATAAAATGTAAAAATACAATGCGTAGCGGGAATGCACTAACAAATACAACTAAAAGAAATACACGGATACAGAGCGTTCCGAATATATCTCTAGCGGTAAATCCAGGATCCTGTATAAATAAATCTGCAAAACCAAAACTACTAGCTGCCCCTGTGGAAAATATGGGGACCCAGAGTTTAGGTTAAAATAGTAAACTCCAGGTCAGTCATGGGATCGGTGTGAGAACTAAAACAGTTATTTAAAACTTTACTTTACAATAAGGTAAATCAAGGGACCACGCCGTATAACACGGAACGGGTTTACCCCCAAGAATACCGGTGCCTAAAACAAACAGCGCAATGTTAAATAAAGAAAAATGAAGCTATTATGAGACTCAGGTCCCATCATACAATACAACGCAAGCCGGAGGATAGAGTTTTACCTTATAATAGCCAAATATGCTTAGTACGTTTTAAAACAAATCTTTTATTATTACTATAAGTGAAGAAATAAACTTCAAATATAAATGTATCAATCATAGACGGCATGAGCACCCCATCCCACTATGTCGCCATATATAGAACCGCAAAATGTCGTATTGGAAGTTTGGATTTCCATACTGGTGGCTCCTGATCCGAAATATCTATCGCGTAGTACAATTCCCAATGGCTTACGTCGTAGGCATGAGAAAACGCCGTAATGCACATCCGCATTATCCAGGAAACAAGTTACCGCGGCTTACGTCCAAGCATTGGAAAACACCGCTAACTCTATCCATCTGGGAATTGGGGGGTGTGCCCTATCCCTACTAGTGTGGGGCGACCACACCCAGTAAAACGTCGGTCGACCGAATCCATGACAACTCGCAGGATGTCTATCCTCATCTCTAAAGTATACTGATCTAACCATCAGTTTACCACCATACCGGTGTGTGAGGCTCGCGAATTAACGCTACGGAAAGTTGTGCTATATTAAAGTTGTGCTTTGATCATCATCCACCAAACATTGCTTTTCAACAAAGGTTTGGATCACTGCATCTCAGCATGCCACACTATCAATCCATACTGTACCACTGATTTCTGCCGATATATAACTTCTGAGCTCGTACGTCTTAGAGAAGGGTGTTAAGCAAGAGAATAAATTCTCCGCTACCAAACAGATATATATTTAAATGAGATCAACGAATACAGTATAAAGGAATACAATGTCAGACACACCATCCATTTACAAGTCCGTTCTAGGTCTAAACAAAATCGGAGGCACCTTATTCCTCGTCATGTATGTCCAATACAGGAGAGAGGCTCTCGCATATCCGTACAATCAACAAGTACGTCCGGACGGCTACCACTATAGCCCCTTCAAGGTAGCTACTCCAATCATGAGCATCAGTAGAAACCCATCCATTCGATGTGAAGATCGTCGGTCTTGCACCGTCTTCAATCGCTTCGACTTTTCGTCGTATCAGTTATTCAGAATGGGTTAAACCTGGTCTTTCCGAATAACTCGCGTATCTTATAATTAAGTGTTATAACAACACATCATACGCCTCATTCCAATCCAGAATATTCTTTTTATTCAAATATCCTTTTCCTTTGGGAAAGGTTCCTGTTAATTTTATCAAAGATAAATTCTTTAAATTTATTCTTTAATCCTTTGGATATCATTGCAAAAGATTTCATTATCTTTTCAATTCTAAACCAAATTAAGGTTTATCAACTAGTCGGGATTAGCGAACCTTACCGAAGTAATCATTTGTTTATTTTCCCAATCCCAACCTATTCATCCCAAGGAGCAAAACTGGTAATACTCCATATCTAACACCACGATGTTATCGGTAAAATTAATTACCATTTCACGTTCAAATCTAATTAAAGATTTAACTATCGCTTGGAGCAAAACTGGTGATACTCCATTCTCGATCATTTTCTTGAATTGATAATTTTAATTATCACATTCACTTTTCAATCTAATTAAAGATTCATTAAAACTCCACTTAGTTTTAATCTTCCTAAAAATCAATATTAATGATTATTTAACTTTGGGAAATCAAACATGCCGCATCGACCATTTGCACCGTACCACTGATTTCTACCAATATATAACCTCTGAGCTCGTACGTCTCAGAGAAGGGTGTTAAGTAAGAGAATAAATTCTCCGCCACCAAACAGATATATATTTAACAGAGATCAACGAATACAGTATCGAAATACAATGTTAGACATGTAATCCGGTCTTTACCTGGGTTAAAGAACCATTTAAAACACGGTTCACGATAAACCCAAAATTCCATTCCATTAACCATGGAATCTTCACGGAAAACGGATCAAGATATAATCGATATCAATTTCCGTATCTGACTAATAATATAAATGGAATAACGACAAAGCCTTTTAAATTCCATATGTATTAACAGTCTTCCTCCACAGAAACCCACTTCGATTATTACCAAATCGAATTCCATTCAATTCCAATTTAATATATTAAATTGGAAATCTTTACTTGGAAATTCCATAAATCTTAATTAAAAGATTATAAATTCCAAATCATATTCTTCACTGTTATTCGGGTTAAAGAACAAGTGTTATTTAAAACACCGTTCATGATAAACCCAAAAACCCAATTATCCTTATTCAATTCCAATTAAATATTAATTAATCGGAAAACTTCACTAAATCTTAATTTAAAGATTTATTCTTTTCTCAACTGGGTTTCAGAATAGTGTTAATGAAGACACCGTTCACGACAAACCCAAAATCCAATTTGATATCAAATACAAGGCTCTGAATAGAAAATATATCGGCTTATATTCAATATAAAATTCTGAAACTAACGGATATCGTATTGGAATAACAATATCTATATATATCTTCCAAATTCCTCAACAATATCCGTGTAATCACGGAATCCAATATCGAAATATTCCGAAGATTATTTCCATTCCAAATCCATTCCAATTTATTCGTTGGAAATTTCTGGTTATTTTAAAACCATTTTCAAATCCAATTTATTTATTTCTAAAAATAAATAAATTATTATTCTAGTTAATAACTAGTATATTTCGATAAAATTATATTTTTATCCTTTCAAAACTGGAATTTTTCATCCAAAATCTTTCCAAATCATTTTTTATGATTTTACATAATTTTTCCATATTTTTAATAATTTTATTATCGCCCGTACAGTCGGTTTCCAATAACGACCACCGAACTACATCCATAGCGACCTTTTCTGAAATTGATTTGGACATATCTCCAAATCTAACCGTTAGATTTCAAATCTCTTATATTCATTGGAAAGCTCTTTTCGATACGAACCCAACAGTTCCAGTTTTAGGAAAATCCGACGGTCGGATCTTCCGTAACGTCCATTTGAAGTTAATGGTCGAAATTCGCGAACGGTCGCTGCCCGGCGCGTTCTATTCAGGCCATTAATATATATAATATATATTTCATCGATTTCCATTTAAAACTAATTTTATAAATCGTTTTAAATCCGTTTTAAAAACGATTTCCACTTCCATTTCATATTCAAATCAAAATTGAATATTCCATATAAATTCGTTTTAAATTCATTTCAAAATGATTTCAATTTTATTTTCAAATTCAAATCAAAATTGAGTATTCTTTTTAAATTCGTTTTAAATTCATTTTTAAAACGATTTCCATTTCATTTCAAATTTTAAATCAAAATTGAATATTCTTTTATAATTTCATTTTAAATTCATTTTTAAAACGATTTCAATTTCATTTTCAAATTTAAATCAAATTTGAATATTCCTTATCATTTTAATATTAAACGATAATATTTTCAAAATATCATATTTTGAAATCACTTTTCTATATTCATTATAAAATGAATAAAATCGACAAAATTCCCGTTCTTGTTAAAATGGCGTTTAACTATTTAACACAGCTTCACATTTCAATATTTACTAAATATTATTTAAAAATATTCGTTAATTCTGAACTGGAATCAGACTCAATCAATTACCATATAATTTCAGTTATATGGATTTCATACATCGCATGTGTGCAACAATAATGATAAACAATCATTAAAAATTCAAACAACATCCAGAGTGCATTCTACAACTGTATAAGCATTAAAATAAATAAATAACGCTTATACAGTCTGTCAACCCATCGATTGACATACCACTAATTATTGGGATCAGTGTATGCCAAATATTATCCCAATACCCGTGTGGGGTTTTCAAACAACAAATACTGTTTATTATTTGTGCAGTTGGGCGATGTGTAAAATTTGTCGTCCCAATCAATATCAGATAAATAAGTGTACATAAACAAACCGTATGGTTTGTAAATGAATATTTATTTTATTTCATGATCATTTATATATATATATATATATATATATTATATAAAATTTCATATATACAACAATACAATCAATCCCAATCCCAATCCCAATCCATAAAAACAATAAAATCAAACAAGTCGTCCATGGTTTGTGGACGACGGTGTCAGAAACTACTAAGCCCCGTCTGCATCCTAGTATATATTTTTAACTAGAAAATAATTAAAGTGAGAAGTTCTCACAGTCAGTTTCCACTCCATCAGTTTATTTCTGAATTTCTGCACCGTTCGGGTTTGAATTTGTCTAAATTCCCAGCTAGCTCCAAATTGGACGCGGTCAGTTTTGTTGCAAAGCTCTCGGCTCCACGATCGCAACGGATCCAGTTTCGTGCGATTCTGACCTCGTATGAAGAAGTTACGATATTCTATACGTTAATTACATAAAATGGTCATTAAAGAATTAATTAAATTTAACTAATCATACTTAACAAAATCGGGCCATTGAAAATCGCTTCTCTCCTTCATTGTCTTCCACGAACTGTCGAACCTATTAGCTCTCCATTAGGGTTTGAATTTGTGCCTCCATCTTTGCGCCAGATGGCGATCGACCACCGCCACCCAGTCGGCCTTCAGGCGACGCCCCCCGCCATGAACGGGATCCACTTCGGTGGTCCCCTTCTCTCGAAAAACGCTCCCAATGCCGCCCCTTTTGAGCGCTGAAATCGAACTCTACGAAACACAATAGAAATTCATATTTATATGGATTCGAAGAGCTCAGATCGCTCTTCGATTATGCTTCAGAATCTTTGAATTTCACTAAGTGGATTTCGAGTTTTTAGGGTTTTTAATTTTGAACATCCTGGAGCGTTGAAATGGTGAAAGGCGGCTAGGGTTCTGTAAACGATAGGGTGGGGTTTTTATAGAAAATATTTTATTATTTAATATTATTTAATTTCCAGTTTTACTTGTTTAATTCCCGAACTCCAAACCAAACCCAACGACTGTCGCCTCTAGGGTTGTCAATGGGTCAGGTCATGTCAGGTCGGGTTAAGTCGGGTTCGGGTTGATTTATAAATGGGTCGGGTCAACCCGTTTATTAAATGGGTCATATTTTCCTAACCCTAACCCGACCAGCTTATACACGGGTTGACCCGACCCGACCCGCGTAACCCGTTTAACTAAATGGGCCGTGTCGGGTCGTGTTAGGTCGGGTTTACCCATTTGATCCATTGATAGATATTGCCTGCTAATATAAGCAACAAAAGAGCCAAATCACCAACATGCACACTGTTATGTAATCACCAACATGCAACAAGTTGCAAAGTCACCCACAAACAACACATATATAAAGTATGAAATCACCATATCCAAAAATCATTTTCTATACATAAGTATATATTCCCATACTGCATAAATTAAAGACTACCAGTATGGAAGAGATATGGTTGTTATAAGTAAAATATAACTAACGACATACAAGAATAAATTAGTAAAATATAACAGCTTACATATATGAGCATACTGATTACTGCATACATTAAAGATTAACACTAATAGTATACATAAAAGACTAACAGTATGGAAGAGATACAACATATAATCGGGTTTGGCGGGTCAAAATCGGGTTAGCGGGTCAACCCTAAACCCAACCGTTTATAAACGGGTCAAATTCGGGTTGACCCGAAAATGACCTGCTAACTAAACGGGTCGGGTTAACCTGCTAATTTCCGTGCGGGTTTCGGGTCGGGTCACGGGTCGTGTAGGAAATTGACAGCCCTAGTCGCCCCTAGCTAAATACCCCCATTCCGAACACTAGGGATATGTTTCGTAAGCCAATTCGACTGTTTCAATCAGTTTTTATTTAAATTAAAATATAAATCAATATATATTAAATTTAAACGTACATTTTAATTTACCGGGGCCACATACTGACTCCAAAAATTCTCGAAAAATAAATCTAGCTATGTCTTTATGATACCGTCCTAACAAAACTAATTTCGTCGAATTTGGAGACCGTTTGAAAATGGTCATTTTCTGGTCGATCCAATTCAAATTTAAATTACCGAACACATTTAAATTTAATGCGCTCACATATTAAATCCAAAAATTATGAAATCTGAAACCTAGCAATAATTTGACATTCCGGATCCAACAAAAATGATTTTGTCGAAAACGGAGATCGTTTGCAAAATGCCTATTTATTATATTATATTAAATTCCATAGCGACTATTTCAAATTTTCAACTGGACATAACTTTCAATTCCTGCTATGAAATTTCAACTTTTCAGGTTCATTAGAAAGTTATTTTTAAATAGATTCAAATATTTCTGGTATTACTAAAATCCGGTTTATTTTGAATCATGTACATTCATTTGAAATTTGGAATCGAATTTTCAAACTACCGCGCCATTTTAAACTCTATTTATAATTAAATTAAAAAAATTCGTTCTAACTTCGATTTAAATAAAATTCTAGTCGTTATTATTTAAAATAAATTATTTTAAATATTCAAAATTCATTAAAATTGCTAAAATAAAATTTTTAAATTCGTTCTGAAAATCCGGGTTGTTACAAAACCCTTCCCCTACCTCTCGTATTCAGCCGCCATTTTCATTCTCCCTTCCACAACCCCAAACCCACCCAAAAAAAAGAAGATTAGTTAAAGCGATTCTTGGTAGCGGAAGTAGTAATGCCGCCAACAACAACGTAGATGAGGAGAACGCATCGGTTGACGACACCGTTCCTACCGACGCTCGTCGTCCATGGCCCGTTCGGAGAAGACGGGTTGCTAGAGGCTGTGTTTATGCTACGCTGGATACGCACATCGATAATAATTTGGATGGAGACAAAGAACAAGCTAATTTCCGCGAATTGCCCGAAGGCGAAGAACACGTTAGCTCATCCGTGGAGGCGTCGGTATGGGTATAACTTCTTAAACTCGTTAGTTTACAAGTCGTTAGATTAAAAAAAAACTGTGTTGTACCAAAAATCAGTAATTCTTTTGTATATCAATAGGCTCATCGTGATCGTACACGAGGATCTTGGGTTAGTATCATCCGTTTGTATAGGATGATTCGTGCGTACGACACAGACGTCGTTATTCAGGGATACCTTAGAAGTATTGGATTTGGAGATTTCTTGAGTACGTAATTTTGATGAACCCGCATATATAATACATATGTTAGAAAACGTAATATATTTACTTGATTTTAATATTTTTAATTTGCATATTAGGTATTGAAAACCTGTTCAATAACAATGTTCAGTTATGTGGTGCATTAGCCTTGTGTTGGTGGAAAACTACACATACATTTCACTTTAGTTTTGGAGAGATGGGTTTTATGCCACTAGATTTTACCATGCTTACTAGTATACCAGTTGGTCAGGGTGCAACCCTACCTTATGATGAGCAATTTCAATAGTATGACCTATTGGCTAGTATATTCCCACATTTCAACTAACGAGGGAGAGGCCTAACAATCAATCATCATATCAGATGCTCGTTCATGAAGCAAGCCATTATTGAGGTTTTATCTCTTTCTGTTGTATCGGTAAAAATCATACAGATACTGGTGGTCATGGACATAATGGTACAACTCACAATTCACATAACGATACATCCAACAATAAGCATAAAGATACAACAGTTCATAAAGATACAACAACTTACGATAATAGATGCCAACTAAAACATCAAAGCAGAAGTAGGAAATAGTAACTTAAGCAAACTACATTTTACGTTCAGTCTCACGGGAGTCACATTACATTCAATCGCAACTGTTCAATATCATTTTGGAGACGTCTAATCTCTCATTCGAATTTGTTTGCATATGCTATTCCCCTTGGGCACAACGGTTTGTCTATCCATTCCGTGTAATTACATCTATTCGGATAAGATGGACATTTCTGAATCCGTCGACCTATATTGTTGCCCTCTGCTCGAATAATAACTTCAGCCGCATAACCGCAGTAGCAACAAACTGGGTAAAATCAACTTCCTGTTCATATGGTGGTACTTGATAGACATCTACTTCTTGTCGTGGTTGAGCGACCGACTGTTCATACGATAGTGCAAAATGTTGTACTTGTGCTTCATGTGTAAGTTGTACGTTCCCCTATTCGTACGGTGCTGGAATTCGTCCACAAGCTCCTGAAGTCTCAGCTATTCGTACGCCTGTTCATCGGAGTCTGAAGCTGATGGCCAAGAAGGCATTTTCACTGAGTGATAAAAGGAGGTAGTATAAGAATGGGAACAAAGATGTTTGAGTGAGGTAAGTAGTGAGTAATTTGACACAAATATATAGATGCATAGTGCACAAATCAATAAAAATAATAATGATGTAACAGGTCACTGTTACGACTGTGCTTTACATGCTGCCCGACACTGTTTCACCCGACGTAATACTGTAGGGAATCTTATTTTCGTACTGGCATGATGTGAACGGTCACTAGTTCCACTTTGCTTTACGTGAAGCGATTTCCAAAGCATTTGTCAACAATAATGCTCAAATGGATGAGTACGACCCTTCAAATGGAAAAGCAAATGTTGAAAAAAGCACGTACGACTAACATAATTGAATAGTCCAATCATGGATAAAGTTAGATAGTTCAACAGTGACAACACTGGAATCACTGACATAGTGGTATAGCTATAAAGTAATACCAATAGGACATAACTCAATAATAACTAGTCTATTCCCTTGAACCGTAGACGCGTGACATCACTGCCATGATCCAAAACTTTTGTTCTTGGTTATTCGTTTTTACCCCAGCCTTATAAGTAGTGCATACTTGATAGTCCATCCTATAACTTTTATCTCTTCAAACACCACCATTCTAGTCATTAGTGAGAAATTTATTTACTTGTTTGCATCAAGGTATTGGTTTTTATCAACAAAGTTCGTACTTCCAGTAATTTTAGTTATTCCATTGTTGTACAGGTTACATGGATGCTTGGGAAATAAGTGATGAACAAATGGGAAGCATATTTGATGAGTATGAACGGAACCAAGTCAACGAGAAAGAGGGTGGATTCGTTCCAGATATGCAAATTGAAGAGGTGCCTGAAGAGATTCAGCATCGAGTACTTCCAGCTCCAGTACTGCGACCTAATAATTGTGTTTAAGAATCAAGAATATGTCATTTTACCACAAATTCGAACTCGACTTCTGCAACTCCAGCATTTTCTTCCGAGGATTTACTGGCCCTCGTGAAAGCCTATATTGAGGTTGATAGAAGAGATGAGTTACTGATGCAGAGCGGAGGGGGTTTAACATATGAAGAAAGATGGGCAATGATCACGAGGCTACACAACAACCATCGTTCCCGGCCGACTAGACGATCATCATTTGAAATTCAAATGGCTCATTGTTGTTTTGTAGATGCTTGTGATCAGTACCGTAATATTATCCAGACAGTTGAAGACATATTTAAAGAAACTCAAGCAACTTATGATTCTCGTTACCTGTTTGAATACGGTAAGGACTTTGTTGGCCACAAAGCGTATAAACTTCGCTACAGTTGGCTAACCCGTTATGGAACTGAATAGGCTTATGGTACTATGATTTTATTGTTGTTTGAAAGCCTATTTTGTTTGATAGTTGTACGGCAGAAAAGGGAGTTATCTGTAAACCGGGTGTACGTTGTTATGTTGACCTGCTATGTACTAACTGAGTCAAACTAATTCTTTAGCCATTAAGTTGATCATTTAAAAATGTTTCATGATTTATAAATTTTTAGATTTTGCATTCTAAAATGAGAAGAATACAACAACGATAATTAGAACATTAACAAATTCCAAACTACACTCACACGTACCGGAACAACAGAACATACAAACATCAAATTCAAAGTACAATAAAAAACATCAACATGGTTTCCATAGAAACCAAATTTATGAGAAATCCAGCTCTAATTGCCTCAGCAACAATCTTGTTCAACCGCCTTATTTCGGTTTGCGCTTCCAGTGCATATTGAAGTCCACGTTTGCACATTAGAGGGTCAATCCACTGCATAAAATTACAACATTGAACATCATTAGGGTAATACCTATGGTCCTCGCAGGAAGTACATCCAAAAAATCGCCGACCATCATTTTTTTTCCAGTTTTGGCAACAACTACGGCCGATTCATTTCCACAACGGCAAATAGGGTAGGCTCCACTAGGTAGTGTAGTACCAATAGGATGTAGGGGCTTGAGTACTTGTCATTCATACACGATCTGTTTTCCAAGTCTTTGATTTGTTACAACTGCGCGTAATCGAGCATTCAAAGATTTTGTTTTTGGCTTCACCGACTTAGAATTAACTTGAGCTTCTTGAACAAATTCCACCATATCATTGTTGTGTTGTACACTATTCCTTGACTGTTCAAACGCATCGTAACAATTATTCATCGTATCATTGTCAAGCTCCCAGTTGTCCATAGCTGAAATCGATAAAAATGACTCAGAAAAATGATATGACTGAAAAATGTAAGAATTATTGGTTAGGTTAAGGGAAAAAAATAAGGGCAAATATATAGCTGCGTTTGAACACACAACAGGGTAAAATTTGTAAAAGGAAATGTTGCAATTCCCAGTACGGACTAGTCTACTCTCTGGAGACCCGTGATACATAATTGATTTTGATACAACGACATAGTAATAAAGTGACACAATGATACAGTGATGCCATATTTATATTAAAGTAATCTACACTATACACTGGCAATGGACAACAATGTTCACTGTATACTGTATCACTTTGGACATCGAAAGGTCATCTTTTTCAATGAGAAGACACTCCTACGTTTAAAGCTTTAACCGGCTTACCAATTCATACACCAATGCCAAACTTGATGGTGACAAGACAGTACCAAATCCCAACTGACATTAAAAGTTTATCCCATACAGTGCAACAACTTTGACATTTAATTATTTATGTGGGTGCATAATCCAAACTTCCTGGATCACTAAACGATATTAATGTCCTACGAGAATCATACTTGTTTAATGATTTGTACAACGATCTGTCACCGCCATGCAACTATAAAATTGGTGATAACGACCATTCTGTTGGTTATTATTTGGTAGATGGAATTTATCCTAAATAGAAAACACTTGTGCAGGCATTTAAAAAGCCGAACAATGCCAAAGAAGGCAAGTTTATGCAACAACAAGAGAGTTTGAGAAAAGACATAGAAAGAGCGTTTGGAGTTCTACAGGGACGGATTCATATTTTAAGGAAAGAGTTGCACTATCATGAACAATCAGTTATATAAGATATTATGTATTGTTGTATTATACTACATAATATGATAGTTGAAGAAGAAATGGGAGGATTTGAACTGCAACTTAGGAACTATCCAGATATAGCAGTGGCGTTTACAAGTAAGCCATACAAGGACCCGAATACTTTTGCACAATACTTGCAACGTATCCAGAACGTTAGAGATCCCCAAGAACATCTAGAATTAAGGGACGAATCAGTCGAACATTATTGAGAGCATATGGGAAACCATTAGGAAGTGGATTACCATATCTAAAGATTTACATTAAATTACTTAAGTTTGGTTCCTAATATGTATGCTTTTATGTATCATTTAATGCTAGTGTTATGAAATATTACGTTACTGTTCTCTTATTACATGTTTAGACTGGCAACAGTGCTAGTAACAACTTAAAAGCCAAACTTAATAGAGGAACTGTTACAACACTAACAACTACTATCAAACTAAGGACACTTACATCCATGACTACTACATCACCGATACTTAATAATTAGAAAATACATAACGACATAGTAACAAACAACTACAATGAAACGATCAAAACATAAATACGTCCTATCCCACGCATCTTTTGCGGCACGCTTCTAGTTCATGCTCCATTAGTAAGTGTTGCATTGGGTTTTATGTATCAAGGTTGACAGTCATAAGTGCCCTGTCATCGGCACGTTCGAGTCGAGCTAATTCACGCTCCCTAACATCCAACTCAAGCTCTCTTGATATTTGAAGTTCTTCATGTCTTCGCTGTTTTTCCTGGGATCCCTCAGATCTCTTAGCTTCTTTTGATTCCGCCAAAAGGCGATTAGATTCTTTAGAAGCTACCATTCGACTATTTAGTTGTTCGTAGTACGAACTATAATCTACGACTGTTTTTTTTTCTACCTTTAAATTTACCAGGAGGCCTACCACCGGAACTTGTAGAAAAAGGGGTGTTTTCTTGAGGATCAGGACTTCCTGGGCTTGATTCCTCCATCGGCCTTTTTGGCATAAATTGCGATGCTGAATGTTCTTGGCGTATGTTGCTCCATTTTTCTTCCCTAGACAGAATTGCGTAGTAATTGTGCAAGTTGAATGGTTGGCTTTTGTGATCTTCCATATACACTTCATTCGCTTTTTTTAGCTGTGTGGATTGAACTAGTGTAAGTTGCAAAAATTATACGGTAAAATAATGTAACAATAATTTATGTAAATGATAAGTACCAAATCCATATCGTTGGCACCGCTTTGATGTCTACTTTCTAGTCCGGCCATAATCTCCTTCCAACACTGACAGTTAGCGTTGATTCTCTTCCAGGTCTGTTTCAAAGAGTCTATTGTTCTCGGGGGGTTTTCTGGACTACGACCATTGAATAATCTCGAAACAGAACTCCAAAATTAGTTATCGGTCTGACTAGTTCCTTTTACATTGTCTCTAGAGTATTCAACCCAACAAAAAGCTAGTTCTGCTTGTTCTTCTGGAGACCATTTCACTATTTTGTTTGATCTTCTCAGTTGTGTGTTTCTATATGCATCTGCAACTTCAGTAACATCGACTTCTGTTTCTTCGTTCATACCACTATTTTCTCAAAACAAACAATTCAAATTTCTTGATATATTCAGAGAAGTTTCAGGCGAGACTAACCTTTGTTGGCTGCTTGGAGAAGCATAGTGATGATCACTATAATTTTACCGAAAAGAAGCACTCCATCCAGAACCTGAATTTTGAGTATTCTGATAAGGATTGGAGTTTTGCTGGGATTGATAGAAATTCGGGTTTTGTTGAGGATAATAACAGTTTGGAACATTCGGGAAGTTACCATAATTTGAATTTTGATTCTGTTGGTACGAGGAATGCATAGGAAACTGATTGTGATTGGAATGATAACTGTGTTGATTTTGAGCAGATTTGAAGGCACCCTTCTTGGTTTTAACATTGCAAATAACTTGAATAGCAGAAAACGAAGAAGGAAGAGAAGTGTGTAATGATTCAAAGATGTATGATGTATATATAGTCATTAATCAAACGGTAAAGAAAATGAGCAACGGTCCCAAAGACAATAAATACAATGACTCGAATGCAACGGGAAAAAAAATTCACTAAACGACTTTGTTAAAGCCGCCCGGGGCGAGGGGAGGATTTAAAAAAATTCTCCCTATTGTGCCGACTTTAACAAAGCCGGCTAAGGGGGACAGAGAAAGTCCCCCCCTTTAACCGGCTTTGTTAAAGCCGACAAAGCAGCGGTTGTTGGAGCAACCATTCAGTTACTCTACCAACCTCCAGGGTTGCTGAAGCAACCCTGGCCTGGTCTCTGACCCCAGCGTTGGGGGTCGGTTGAAAAGCAACCGACCTCCCGTTGGGGTTGCTCTTAGGTGCTTCCCCTTTTGATCCCCAAAATTAAAGACTTTTTAAGGTCAAGAAAATCAATAACCTCTTATTGTATTGGTCCCTTCAAAGGGGAATGGGGTTTATCTTCTCCAGAATTATCATTCTTCAATGGTAGGAGTCTTTGTGACCGCTCTCTTTAGACAAGTTACCTTGACCGACTCCACTTTCCCTGACACTTTGGCTATTAGTGCCTCTTCTGGTGTCACCGCCATCTTTGTGATCATCATCGTTGTCATTGTCACGACCTTTAACATTATCATCATTAGGAGCATCATTAGCATCCCGGTCATAACCCCCTTCGCATTGGAGTCTCTTCCTATTATGGGAATGTCAAAGTATAAAAGTTTAGAAGCATTGATCTCCTCCATTTTGGAAACCTCAACCCCCTTATTTGATATCATTAGCTTTTGCCATAAATATTTCGGCTAGCACTAGATCAGGAAAGTAAAGCTTAAATCAAAGAACTTGCCAGCGTTATCATAATAGGCCATCGGTGGAGCTTTTTCAAAAGAATTAACAGTATTTTCATAAAGAAAAGTCTACATAAATTGGTCGGCCTTTTCTTCGCTTCAGAAAAAGTATCGATGACCTTTGAAAGCAAAATTTTGTTCTTATCTAATCTCTTTCGAAGGTGAAAGAAAAACTTATCAAGAATTCATTTTTAGCAATAAGTTTAGCCTTTTCCTCCTGATTATCTTAAAACGACATGTTCAAGAACATTATTTGACTAGACAGGGCTTACAAAGACTTCTCCTTCTTAGTAATAGTAGCCTTCGTCGAGGCTAATCCTTTCAATGATTCACCTCTGGAAGCAGTCAAGCTAGAAAGTTGATCTTTTAGTGCTTGGTTTTTATCCATAAGTTGGGAGGTTTCAGCACTAGAACCAGAGTTTTTTTTGGAGAGAGGACCAACTCTTGACAAACTAAAAAAAGAAAACACAAAGTATATGCAAAAATCAGATGTGAAACAAGTAATGATAATGCTATTAGGGGAAGAAGGATACTGATAGTTGTTGCTCTATTAAAGCCTTGCGTTCGGAAGAATAAAGTAGAAGAATTTTGGAAGTGGAGAATGTTGGGGAATTCGTGGTTTGAGACGCTAATGAAGAAGAAAGATTGCCGTACTTCTGACTTCAAGGATTTGCGTAGCAAATTCTTTCAAACAATAGTTCAACCCACTAGGTACAAAAGTGTTATCGAACTATTGACTTCAGGATTCAATGAAGCCTTGAAACAGCGTTATCGGATTCAAAGTTTTTACGACTTTGATCCGACCAAGAACACTTTGAATTTATATTTCTGATGATGCAAGTATAGTAGAGAACAAAGAGAATAAGAATAAGATAATCTGCAACGTATTTCTGGTATTTGCAACACCTTAGAGGCGTTACAGATCAAACAACGTTTGGCACGCTTTAATGGCGTTGCAGATTCAGGAGGAAGAAGAAGAGTATTTTTAATTGTGTTTTCACGGTTTTTTTGCGTCGGTATATATAGGCATCGAGAGATGTATCCATTGGCCGAGCGATGCAACTGTTAATTGTTACGGTCAGATCCGCTCAAACTTAGACAGATGCGCCCCTTCAGATTTGCAACGCCACGAAGCGTTGCGAAGCAAGAAAACCCCACATCGGTCGACCGCCAAATTGTCACCGGTCGACCGTTTTTAAACAGAAGCCAAAACAGTCGACCGGTTGAAATTTGGCATGTCGAATGGTTGGTTTCTGGGCTGTTTTTCCTAGTCCAATGGATCACGAGACCCCAAGGCCCAAGGCCCATCTTTTGACCTTTTAAATATTAATATGCATGCTATGTTCATGCATTGCCTCATCTCTCTTCTCTTCTTTGTTTTGTTATTATACATCATGCCTTTACATATATAGAGAAAACCCTTTGCATTTTTCATGATGTGGGACAAAACATATTTGCCCATTCCTTCTTCCTTTTATTCTTCATTCTCTTCCAATAATACCCAAACCCAAATCATTAGTGTGACTTCCTACATACCCAAGTGGGATCAAGCCTATGTATTTCTAAGATCGAGTTTTGCATCATCGTGGAAACAACACATAAGTAAAAGTATCTTTTGGATTTGAACTTTTACATAGTGTAAACCATTCAAAGTTCTATCGAGATTCTATGGTGAACGAATCTTGAACCAAGTATCCCTTAATGATAAAACCGGAACAATCACACATGTTGTATTCCTTAGTTAGAGTGTTCTGTATTGCTCAGCACGTTAATGGCTATGTGCTTAAATCCTGGTTCATGAGTCTACTTAGAAAGCGGTCTTACTTTCCTAGGAAACGACCTGATTTCCATACTCGTATAGGTAAGTCACTTAAGGTGTTTCTGCGAGACACCTTTTAGTATTTCTTGACTTATTAAGGATATTTATCCATCCTTTGTTCTTGCAGAATCCAACACTAAACATTATGGGATTATTGATTTAGTGTTCCATAATCATTTCCTTAACTTGTTATTACCTATTGAACTTAGTCTATCCTTTTCAAGACACAAGTTGGGCTTCTGTTAAGGATGATCAATCTTCATTCACAGACCTTAGTCCCATTTCTTTTGACTTTATAGAAACCATAGCCTTTGGAAGACTCTTCGTAAGTGGGTCAGCCAAGTTTTTCTTTGTTTCTATGTAGTCAACAGTTATAACTCCACTTTTGAGTAACTGTCTCACCATTTGATGTCTTAGACTCACATGTCTAGACTTCCTATTATATGTCTTATTAGAGACATTATATATCATTGCTTGATTATCACAGTTAATTAAAACTGCTGGAGATGGCTTCTTCCATAATGGGATTTCTACTAACAAATTTCTAAGCCATTCCGCTTCTTTACATGCGTTTGCTAATGCAATCAATTCTGACAACATAGTTGAATCAGATATATAGGTCTGCTTCTTGGAAGCCCAAGACACGGCAGCGCCTCCTAATGTAAATATCCAACCAGTCGTAGACTTGGATTTGGATTCTACATTGTTCCAGGTTGCATCACTATATCCTTCTATTACAGCAGGATATCCTTTATAAGATAAACCATAGTGTATGGTTCCCTTCAAATAAGCTAATACTCTGGAAATGGCTTTCCAGTGTTCGAAACCCGGATTATCGTAAATCGACACAATACACTTATAACATGTGCGATATCTGGTCTAGTGCAATGCATAACATACATAAGACTCCCAATAATACTGGAATATTCTAATTGAGAAATGGTACGTCCAGTGTTCTTTTCTAAATTTAAACTTGGATCTGAAGGAGTTGGTGCTGGTTTGTCATTATAGTGGTCATACTTCTTTAGGATCTTCTCAATGTAATGAGATTGAGTTAGTAATAACTTCCCCGTTTTTCTAATGATTTTAATTCCTAAAATTACATTAGCCTCTCCCAGATCTTTCATATCAAATTTAGAAGATAGAAACTTCTTAGTTTCATTCACACAGGATATATTGGAACCAAATATCAGCATGTCATCAATGTATAAACATATTATAACATAACCGTTGTTATCCGATTTGCTATAGATACATTTATCTGCATCATTAACAATAAATCCAAATGACAGTGCAAATTTATCAAACTTCTCATGCCATTCCATGGGAGCTTGCTTCAGGCCATAAAGAGATTTAACTAATTTACAAACTTTCTTTTCTTGGCCTGGGGTTATGAAACCTTCAGGTTGTTCCATGTATATCTCTTCTTCTAAATCTCCATTAAAAAAGCTGTCTTTACATCCATTTGATGTATGACCAAGTTATGAATTGATGCAAGTGCTATTAAACAGCGTATCGAAGATATGCGAGCCACCAGAGCATATGTATCAAAATAATCAACTCCTTGTCTTTGTTTATATCCCTTAGCAACTAATCTGGCTTTAAATTTATCAATGGATCCATTTGTATTCAACTTTTTCTTGAATATCCATTTACATCCTATTGGTTTAGCACCAAGAGGTAAATCGCTTAAAACCCAAGTTTGGTTTAACATTATGGAATTCATTTCATCATTGATAGCCTCTTTCTAGAAATTAGAATCTCTAGAACTCATAGCCTCAGAATAAGTTTTGGGATCATCACCGACGTTCATTTCATATCTTGTCACATTAAGAACTTCGTCCTTATTGCCTTCTACGAGATATGTTATGAAGTCAGGACCATAGTCCTTCTCTATTCTCGCTCTTTTACTTCTCCTTTGTTCAGTACTACCATCTGGTATTGACACTTCCTTGCTGTTTTGAGCAAGAGCATATTCATCGTCATTTGTATCATTAGTCTCAGTTGGTTCTGGACTAGATGATTTTAATGGATTCTCAATAGTTCGATTTTCAAAAAATTCTACATCTATAGATTCTATGACTTCTAAGGTATCAAGAATCATAAATCGATAAGTTATACTATTAAGAGAATATCTTATGAAAACACACTTAAAAGCTCTATTACCTAACTTTGGTCGTTTAGGGTCTGGTTTTCTAACATATGCTAAACAATCCCAAACTTTAAGTCTAGTAAGATTAGGTTTTCTATTAAACCATAATTCATAAGGAGAAATATTATTCTTTTTAAATGGTACTCTATTTAAAATGTAACGCAAATAACATAGCATCACCCCATAAATTGTAAGGTAAATTAGAACTTATGATCATGGCGTTAACCATTTCTACTAAAGTTCTATTTTTCCTCTCAGCAACACCATTTTGTTGTGGTGTATAAGGGGCGGTACATTGGTGAATAATACCATTTTGTTTGCAAAACAAAGTAAACTCATTTGAAAAATATTCACCACCACGATCTGAATGTAACACTTTAATTTTGATTCCTAATTGTGTTTCGACTTCTGCTTTGTAAATTTTGAATTTATCAAAGGCTTCATCTTTAGATTTCATTAGATATACATAAGCATATCTAGAATAGTCATCAATAAATGTTATATAGTATTGGTTACTACCATAGGTGATATGACTCTTTAAGTCACCCACATCACTATATACTAAATCAAGCAAATTAGTTTTCCTTTCTACAGATTTGAAGGATTTCCGATGTATTTTTTCTTGAACACATATTTCACATTTAGAAATAGATTCGAAATCACAATTAGAAATTAATCCTAATTTATGCATATTTCTAAGTGACTTATAATTAACATGTCCTAATCTACTATGCCATAAATTAACAGAATCAACAATATAAGCAGAAGATTTCTTTATTAGATTCAACTTAACCATTCCGTTACAAGAATATCCCTATCCAATAAATTTGCTGTTCTTGGACAACACTAACTTATCAGACTCATACACCATCTTGAATCCTCCTTTGTTAAGAAGGTATCCAGAAATCAAATTCTCACACATATCAGGTACGTAAAATACAATGAATAAAGTAAGAACTTTCCCAGAAGTGAATGTAAATTCAATAGTTCCTTTTCCCAGAACTTTGCTTGCAACTTTGTTTGCACCAGTTATTTCGTTGGATTCCCCATTATTCTCATCTTAAGTCTTGAACAGATTACGGTCTTTGTAAATATGAATAATTGCTCCAGTATCGAGCCACCATTCATTATCAATGCCACTAATGGAGTTCGCCTCTTGTACGATAGCCACAAGCTTTTCTTCGACCACATTCGATTTTTGTTGTTTCTTCCGAAGACGACAGTCTCGGGCATAGTGGCCGGGTTTGTGACAATAGTAACAGTCACCCTTCTTCTTGTTCTTGGAATTATTACCTTTTCTTTTAAACTGTGTCTCACTCTTAGGCTTCAACTTATCGTTAATTTCAACATTATTAGCCTTAGATTGAGACTCAGTCTGCGGATTATCATCTAGTTCGCGTTTACGAGAATCCTCTTCAATACGAAGATGACGCTGTAAATCGTCTAAATCATAATCTGTTTCCGCATGTTTTAATTTTTTTTCTTATAATCATTCCAAGAATTCGGGAGTCTCGAAATAATAACTCCAACAACAAACGATTCAGGGAGATCAATACCGGCATCCTTAAGTTGAATTACCAACGGTAGAATTTCACTTACTTGTCCAATTATGGACTTGTTGGCGACCATTTTGAAATCCATAAAATTGCATATAAGAAATTTTTTATTACTTGCCTCAGAGATGCGATATTTGCTTTCTAGCGCAGTCCAGAGTGCCTTCGCGGTGTCCAAGGTCCTGTGAGCATTGTATATCGGAGTAGACAGTGCATTCAGAATGTGGCCTCTACATAGAAAGTCTTCCCCTTTGCGTTTTGCCGTTTTAGCTTTTAATTCCGCACTATCCTTATCGGTTTCCTCCGGTATTTTCTCCAATCCATCTTCGAGAATATAAAATAATTTGACCGTGATCAGGAAGAATTTCATGGTATCTTGCCAACGAGTGAAGTTCTCTCCATCAAATCGCTCTAATTTTGTCAAATGCTGATTCATCACTTGCAATGCACTCAAACCTTCCATGGTTGAATTATTGTCTGAAAATTTGTTGGGGATTTCGTGGTTTGAGACGCTAATGGAGAAGAAGGATTGTCGTACTTCTGACTTCAAGGATTTGCGTAGCGAATTCTTTCAGACAATAGTTCAATCCACCAGGTACAAAAGGGTTATCGAACTATTGACTTCAGGATTCAATGAAACCTTGAAACAGCGTTATCAGATTCAAAGTTTGTATGACTTTGATCCGACCAAGTACACTCTGAATTTATAATTCTGATGATGCAAGTATAGTAGAGAACAAAGAGAATAAGAATAAGATAATCTGCAACGTATATCTGGAATATTACAGATCAAACAGCGTTTGGCACGCTTTAATGGCGTTGCAGATTCAGGAGGAAGAAGAAGAGTATTTTTAATTGTGTTTTTCACGGTTTTTTGGGATCGGTATATATAGCCATTGGGAGATGTATCCATTGGCCAAGCGTTGCAACTATTAATTGTTACGGTCAGATCCGCTCAAACTTAGACAGATGCGCCCCTTCAGATTTACAACGCCATGAAGCGTTGCGAAGCAGGAAAACCCAGAATCGGTCGACCGCCAAATTGTCACCGATCGACCGTTTTTAAACAGAAGCCAAAACAGTCAACCGGTTGAAATTTGGCCAATCGACTGGTTGGTTTCTGGGCTGTTTTTCCTGGCCCAATGGATCACGAGACCCCAAGGCCCATCTTTTGACCTTTTAAATATTAATATGCATGCTATGTTCATGCATTGCCTCATCTCTCTTCTTTTCTTTGTTTTGTTATTATACATCATGCCTTTACATATATAGAGAAAACCCTTTGCATTTTTCATGATGTGGGACAAAACATATTTTCCCTCTTCCTTTTATTCTTCATTCTCTTCAAATAATACCCAAACCCAAATCATTAGTGTGACTTCCTACATACCCAAGTGGGATCAAGCCTATGCAGTTCTAAGATCAAGTTTTGCATCATCGTGGAAACAACACATAAATAAAAGTATCTTTTGGATTTGAAATTTTACTTAGTGTAAACCATTCAAAGTTCTATCGAGATTCTATGGTGAACGAATCTTGAACCAAGTATCCCTTAATGATGAAACCGAAACAATCACACATGTTGTATTCCTTAGTTAGAGTGTTCTGTATTGCTCATCACGTTAATGGCCATGTGCTTAAATCCTGGTTCATGAGTCTACTTAGAAAGCGGTTATACTTTCCTAGGAAACGACCTGATTTCCATACTCATATAGGTAAGTCACTTAAGGTGTTTCTGCGAGACACCTTTTAGTATTTCTTGACTTATTAAGGATATATATCCAACCTTTATTCTTGCAGAATCCAACACTAAACATTATGGGATTATTGATTTAGTGTTCCATAATCATTTCCTTAACTTGTTGGTACCCATTGAACTTTGTCTATCCTTTTCAAGACACAAGTTGAGTTTCTGTTAAGGATGATCAATCTTCATTCACAGACCTTAGTCCCATTTCTTTTGACTTTATAAAAACCATAGCCTTTGGAAGACTCTTCGTAAGTGGGTTAGCCAAGATTTTATTTGTTTCTATGTAGTCAACAGTTATAACTCCACTTTTGAGTAACTGTCTCACCATTTGATGTCTTAGACTCACATGTCTAGACTTCCCATTATATGTCTTATTAGTGACATTATATATCGTTGCTTGATTATCACAGTTAATTAAAACTGCTGGAGATGGCTTCTTCCATAATGGGATTTCTACTAACAAATTTCTAAGCCATTCCTCTTCTTTACACGTGTCTGCTAATGCAATCAATTCTGACAACATAGTTGAATCAGATATACAGGTCTGCTTCTTGGAAGCCCAGGACACGACAACGCCTCCTAATGTAAATATCCAACCAGTCGTAGACGTGGATTTGGATTCTACATTGTTCCAGGTTGCATCACTATATCCTTCTATTACAGCAGGATATCCTTTATAAGATAAACCATAGTGTATGGTTCCCTTCAAATAAGCTAATACTCTGGAAATGGCTTTCCAGTGTTCAAAACCCAGATTACTCGTAAATCGACACAATACACTTATAGCATGTGCGATATCTGGTCTAGTGCAATGCATAACATACATAAGACTCCTAATAATACTGGAATATTCTAATTGAGAAATGGTACGTCCAGTGTTCTTTTCTAATTATATACTTGGATCTAAAGGAGTTGGTGCTAGTTTGTCATTATAGTGGTCATACTTCTTTAGGAACTTCTCAATGTAATGAGATTGAGTTAGTAATAACTCCCCCGTTTTCCTAATGATTTTAATTCCTAAAATTACATCAGCCTCTCCCAGATCTTTCATATCAAATTTAGAAGATAGAAACTTCTTAGTTTCATTCACACAGGATATATTGGAACCAAATATCAGCATGTCATCAACGTACAAACATATTATAACATAACCGTTGTTATCCGATTTGCTATAGATACATTTATCTGCATCATTAACAATGAATCCAAATGACAGTGCAACTTTATCAAACTTCTCTTGCCATTGCATGGGAGCTTGCTTCAGGCCATAAAGAGATTTAACTAATTTACAAACTTTCTTTTCTTGGCCTGGGGTTATGAAACCTTCAGATTGTTCCATGTATCTCTTCTTCTAAATCTCCAATTAGAAAAGCTGTCTTTACATCCATTTGATGTATGACAAATTTATGAATTGATGCAAGTGCTATTAAACAGCGTATCGAAGATATGCGAGCCACCAGAGCATATGTATCAAAATAATCAATTCCTTGTCTTTGTTTATATCCCTTAGCAACTAATCTGGCTTTAAATTTATCAATGGATCCATTTGTATTCAACTTTTTCTTGAATATCCATTTACATCCTATTGGTTTAGCACCAGGAGGTAAATCGCTTAAAACCCAAGTTTGGTTTAACATTATGGAATTCATTTCATCATTGATAGCCTCTTTCCAGAAATTAGAATCTCTAGAACTCATAGCCTTAGAATAAGTTTTGGGATCATCACCGACGTTCATTTCATATCTTGTCATATTAAGGACTTCGTCCTTATTGCCTTCTACGAGATATGTTATGAAGTCAGGACCATAGTCCTTCTCTATTCTGGCTCTTTTACTTCTCTTGTGTTCAGTACTATCATCTGGTACTGACACTTTCTTGCTGTTTTGAGCACGAGCATATTCATCGTCATTTGCATCATTAGTCTCGGTTGGTTTTGGACTAGATAATCTTAATGGATTCTCAATAGTTCGATTTTCAAAAAATTCTACATCTACGGATTCTATGACTTCTAAGGTATCAGGAATCATAAATCTATAAGTTATACTATTAAGAGAATATCCTATGAAAACACACTTAAAAGCTCTATTACCTAACTTTGGTTGTTTAGGGTCTGGTTTTCTAACATATGCTAAACAACCCCAAACTTTAAGTCTAGTAAGATTAGGTTTTCTATTAAACCATAATTCATAAGGAGGAATATTATTCTTTTTAAATGGTACTCTATTTAAAATGTAACACGCAGATAGCATAACATCACCCCATAAATTGTAAGGTAAATTAGAACTTATGATCATGGCGTTAACAATTTCTACTAAAGTTCTATTTTTCCTCTCAGCAACACCATTTTGTTGTGGTGCATAAGGGGCGGTACATTGGTGAATAATACCATTTTGTTTGCAAAACAAAGTAAACTCATTTGGAAAATATTCACCACCACGATCTGAATGTAACATTTTAATTTTGATTCCTAATTGTGTTTCGACTTCTGCTTTGTAAATTTTGAATTTATCAAAGGCTTCATCTATATATAATGAAATCTAAAGATGAAGCCTTTGATAAATTCAAAATTTATTGGTTACCACCATAGGTGATATGACTCTTTAAGTCATCCACATCACTATATACTAAATCAAGCAAACTAGTTTTCCTTTCTACATATTTGAAGGATTTCCAATGTATTTTTGCTTGAACACATATTTCACATTTAGAAATAGTTTCGAAATCACAATTAGAAATTAATCCTAATTTATGCATATTTCTAAGTGACTTATAATTAACATGTCCTAATCTACTATGCCATAAATTAACAGAATCAACAATATAAGCAGAAGATTTCTTTATTAGATTCAACTTAATCATGCCGTTACAAGAATATCCCTATCCAATAAATTTGTTGTTCTTGGACAACACTAACTTATCAGACTCATACACCATTTTGAATCCTCCTTTGTTAAGAAGGTATCCAGAAATCAAATTCTTACACATATCAGGTACGTAAAATACATTGACTAAAGTAAGAACTTTCCCATAGGTGAATGTCAATTCAATAGTGTCTTTTCCCAGAACTTTGCTTGCAACTTTGTTTGCGCCAGTTACTTCGCTGGATTCTCCATTATTCTCATCGTAAGTCTTGAACAGATTACGGTCTTTGCAAATATGAATAGTTGCTCCAGTATCGAGCCACCAATCATTATCAATGCCACTAATGGAGTTCGCCTCTTGTACGATAGCCACAAGCTTTTCTTCGACCACATTCGATTTTTGTTGTTTCTTCCGAAGACGACAGTCTCAGGCATAGTGGCCGGGTTTGTGACAATAGTAACAGACACCCTTCTTCTTGTTCTTGGAATTATTACCTTTTCTTTTAAACTGTGTCTCATTCTTAGGCTTCAACTTATCGTTAGTTTCAACATTATTAACCTTAGATTGAGACTCAGTCTGCGGATTATCATCTAGTTCGCGTTTACGAGAATCTTCTTCAATACGAAGATGACGATGTAAACCGTCTAAATCATAATCCGTTTCCGCATGTGTAAACTTTTTTCTTATAATCATTCCAAGAATTCGGGAGTCTCGAAATAATAACTCCAACAACAAACGATTCAGGGAGATCAATACCGACATCCTTAAGTTGATTTACCAACAGTAGGATTTCACTTACTTGTCCAATTATGGACTTGTTGGTGACCATTTTGAAATCCATAAAATTGCATATAAGAAAATTTTTATTACTTGCCTCAGAGTTGCGATATTTGCTTTCTAGCGCAGTCTAGAGTGCCTTCGCGGTGTCTAAGGTCCTGTGAGCATTGTATATCGGAGTAGACAGTGCATTCAGAATGTGGCCTTTGCATAGAAAATCTTCCTCTTTGCGCTATGCCTTTTAGCTTTTAATTCCGCACTATCCTTATCGGTTTCCTCCGGTATTTTCTCCAATCCATCTTCAAGAATATGAAATAATTTGACCGTAATCAGGAAGAATTTCATGGTCTCTTGCCAACGAGTGAAGTTCTCTCCATCAAATCGCTCTAATTTTGTCAAATGCTGATTCATCACTTGCAATGCGCTCAAACCTTCCATGGTTGAATTATTGTCTAAAAATTTGTTGGGGATTTCGTGGTTTGAGACGCTAATGGAGAAGAAAGATTGCCGTACTTCTGACTTCAAGGATTTGCGTAGCAAATTCTTTCAGACAATAGTTCAACCCACCAGGTACAAAAGAGTTATCGAACTATTGACTTAAGGATTCAATGATGCCTTGAAATAGCGTTATTGGATTCAAAGTTTATACGACTTTGATCTGACCAAGAATTTATATTTCTGATGATGCAAGAATAGTAGAGAACAAAGAGAATAAGAATAAGATAATCTGCAACGTATTTCTGGTATTTGCAACACCTTAGAGGCGTTACAGATCAAACAGCGTTTGGCACGCTTTAATGTTGTTGCAGATTCAGGAGGAAGAAGAAGAGTATTTTTAATTGTGTTTTTCACGGTTTTTTGGCGTCGATATATATAGCCATCGAGAGATGTATCCATTAGCCAAACGTTGCAACTGTTAATTGTTACGGTCAGATCCGCTCAAACTTAGACAGATGCGCCCCTTCAGATTTACAACGCCATGAAGCGTTGCGAAGCAGGAAAACCCCACATCGGTCGACCGCCAAATTGTCACCGGTCGACCGTTTTTAAACAGAAGCCAAAACAGTCGACCGGTTGAAATTTGGCCTGTCTACTGGTTGGTTTCTGGGCTGTTTTTCCTGGCCCAATGGATCACGAGACCCCAAGAGCCCCAAGGCCCATCTTTTGACCTTTTAAATATTAATATGCATGCTATGTTCATGCATTGCCTCATCTCTCTTCTCTTCTTTGTTTTGTTATTATACATCATGCCTTTACATATATAGAGAAAACCCTTTGCATTTTTCATGATGTGGGACAAAACATATTTGCTCATTCCTTCTTCCTTTTATTCTTCATTCTCTTCAAATAATACCCAAACCCAAATCATTTGTTTTGAAAATTTTACAACAGAGAATGAAGATGAATTTAAAATTTCCTTTACCAACTCAGAAAATTCGATCGTTGGTGATGAAGCAGAGGTATTGGGAATATTAAAAATACGTGGAAGAGCAGGAGGAAGGTGCAACTCCTGTTGTATCTGATCCAATGAAGCGAGAGAATCAAAAATATTAATATACAAGAGGGAGCCATCCTTAGCAATTGGAACCTTTGTCGGAGTTCCACACTCGACGATCGATTGGGTATCGCTAGAAGATGTCTCCAAAGTCATAGTAATTACAATGATACCCTCTCCCTCTCCTTTAGGATGATAATGGCATGAGAATCAGATATTTTGACTTTTTAGCAACATGTCCTTCAGCAGATATATACTACTCAACCTTTTCATGGTTGTACGCCCAGATGTGAGAATGGCCTTCGTAATGGCAGAAGGATCCGACTTTAAAGATGAAGGAAAGGGCTTGCTAGAAATCAGGGCAATTGATATTGCATCCGTGAAGCTGCTGAAATCAAGAGCAAAGGTTTAAACAAAAAGATAGTTACTATTCACAGATGTCAAGTTCAAAACTTGCCAGGTTGATTGGGACCAACAGTTGATATGGTGGAGAAATTGTTGGGAACACCCAAAGTTAAGACGTAACCACCCTTAGAAGAGTGACGCATCGTTGGGGTTGTCCCAGAATCTTCTGCCTGGGAGCAAGTTTTGGAACAAGAGTTTTGATCACGATGACAACCAAGTTCGGAAATCATCGCTCGACAAAAGGAGGAGAAACAAAGACGCCAAACTCTCCAATTAGTACTAATATATGTGAATGTCAGAGTCTTACAGTTTATTCATGTTAAAATCTATCCTCAAGTAAATCACATCCTCTTACCTTTTTATTTAAAATGTAGTTTTCAACTTCAGAAAAGATAGATTTTTGACAAACCTCAGAATCAATCGGCTGAAGTACCCTATTTACTCGACTGACATTGTTTTAAACATGTACACATGCACAACACTTGAACTCAATCGACTGGCTATGAATGATCAGTCGGCTGAAGTTCTTGCAACTATCATTTTATGAACAAACAGTTCTTTTTGCAAAAAGTTTTCTGATCATTAGGATTTGCATCTGTTCTTTTTCAGCTGAATCCTTTTACCAATAGTTTTAACCATTCTATTTTACTATAAATTCACATGAATTCTCGAATCAAAATCCAACTTATCTTTCTAACTTTCTTATCTACTATTTTTGTTAAATTCTCTTATCTAACTTTCTCATATTCTACGATATTCAAATAGCTTTGAATTTCTTAAGGATTTTAAGCAATCCAATTCTTCCTTATCTTCCTATACACACATTTTTCACATACATACTTGAGGAAAATATCATAGAAAGGGTGTACTTCAACTTGATAAATCTGTGTTGTATTATAGAACACATCAAGTCAAAAAAACTCTACTATCTGTATTGAAGTCCTGTTCGGTTTGCTCAAGTGGGGAAAATATTGTTTGATTGCTCAGGTGGTCAAAATCTTGCTCGGTTTCTCAAGCGGAGAAAATCCTATTTGGTTGCTCAAATAGTTAAATTCTAGTTTGGTTGATAGGAAGTGTAAAACCTATTCCTTCGGGTTAAGTGCGGTATTTTAGTAAAATTCCAAAGGATTTCTGGGACTGGACGTGGAGCATGAGTTCGAACTAGTATAAAAATTCCTAGTGTCATTTTAGTTTACTGCTATTTATATTCCACATTATTTATTAGTCTATTATATATATATATATATATATATATATTCCATATTGCATGATCATATAGTCAGCTTCAGGAAGAAAAGCATGCTTCGCCAAAATTCTAGGAGTAAGTAAAGACGTTCTTTATCCTAAACTTTTCAAAGTCGCCCTCACTTGTTTAATAATTTTCCTTGTTTCAACATCAGGGCTCTCCAGAAGGGCATTTACAAGGAAAATAACCATAACGATAATGAGATTTCATATTGAAATGAAGTGCAAAGGGCAAGCAAGACAAAAGCTTAAGACAGCTACCAGGAGTAGTGAATCTCCCTGAATCCCAAAGGGACATCGAATATAAAAGAACTAGTTTTCCTAGACTTTAGACTTGTTGACGCCTTAAGAAATCGTTTTTTTGGGGGATTTTCCCTAAAGATTTATGGATTCAAATTTCTAATTTTAGCAAGATGAACTAAGAGTTCGAGAGCCAAAGGACTCAAAGAAGAGCCGCCGGATTCCAAATATAAACTTCTACACACAACAATTTGTATATACATTTAGGGAAAGTTGAATTGAAGCAATGTTAAGATGTTGGAAGAACCTGGAGACAAAATTTGGAATGGAAAGATACCATCGTGCAAGATGTGGATGACAGTATAAGCAAAATACCCATGATGAGGGATATGGATGATGTCATCAGCTCTTGGAGGATAGCCTCAATTTTCATT
Source organism: Allium sativum (assembly GCA_030737875.1). Taxonomy (NCBI): domain Eukaryota; kingdom Viridiplantae; phylum Streptophyta; class Magnoliopsida; order Asparagales; family Amaryllidaceae; genus Allium; species Allium sativum. The sequence goes on from CM060915.1 coordinate 981,765,806, forward strand.
ACCCCAAAATCCTTTAATATAACATCAACCTTTTCTTGAGACTTATTTAAGAAGTGATTCAAAGTGGCAGCAATTTTCTTTGGAACATTCTCATGGGTGGAGGATTGGAGGTGCTTCAACTTCGGAAGTAACATCTAAGCTAGGTTTCTTTGCTCCTTTCTTTTCCTCCATTATGCTGCTAAGGTGATATAATTTCATTATTACCAAATAATATGTTATTTAAAGTCAATTTAAGGAAAATCTTGCTTTTATCTCCTTCGAAAGAGTCAAAGGCTAAAGAGCAAAAGATAAATACTTATCACCTTAATTAGTCCTATGCCTTCGAATATGGAAGTAGAAAGAAAAATTGATAGGCTTTCGATAGGGTCAAAACCATCAAAGCACATGTAGTCAATTACAAAGTTTAACACACCCTTCGACTACATCGAAAGCCTCCAAACACACTAATTAGTTACTTGATCGTGTCGAAACTATTGAATACCACGATAAAAGGGTTTTGACTAAGTTGGAAGGATAAAAATATGTCACGGAAGGGTCGATGCTGAAAATCAATATAAAT